>JAQSVV010000392.1:0-1478469 GCA_036375495.1 Agrotis segetum
GACACTTGGCACTGACCGTCGACAGTCAGTGTCTCGACACTGGCACTGATTCTCGACACTGACACTCGACACTGACGCTCGACACTGACACTTGACACTGACACTCGACACTGACACTCGACACAACAGTCGACACTGAAACTCGACACTGACACTCGCCACTGACTCTCGACACTGACACTGCACATTGACACTCGCCTCTTACACTCTGTAGTGACACCCGGGCTGTGACACTCGACACTGACCACTCGACACTGACACTCGCCTCTGACACTGGCCACTGACACTCGACACTGACACTCGACACTGACACTCGACACATACACTCGACTCTGACACTGACACTTGGCTCTGACACTCGACATGACTCGACACACTCGACACTGACACTCGACACTGGAGACACTGACACTCGACACTGACACTCAACACTGACACTCGACAGTGACTGACACTCTGACACTCGACACTACACTGACGCTGACACTTGACACTCGACACTGACACTCGACACCCCACTCTGACATTGGACACTGACACTTGACACTGACACTCGACACTGACACTCGACACTGACACTCGACACTGACACTCGCCTCTGACACTGACACTAGACACTGACAGTCGACACCCCACTCTGACATTGTACACTGACCCTCGACACTGAAACTCGACACTGACACTCGACAGAGACACTTGACGCAGACACTCGACACTGACACTCGGCACAACAGTCGACACTGAAACTCGACACTGACACTCGCACTGACACTCGACACTGTCACTCAGCACTGACACTCGACACCCCACTCTGACATTGGGCACTGACACTCGACACTGACACTCGACACTCGACTCTGACACTGACCCTCGACACTGACACTCGGCACAACAGTCGACACTGAAACTCGACACTGACACTCGCCACTGACTCTCGACACTGACACTGCACATTGACACTCGCCTCTTACACTCTGTAGTGACACTCGGCTGTGACACTCGACACTGACACTCGACACTGACACTCGCCTCTGACACTGGACACTGACACTCGACACTGACACTCGACACTGACACTCGACACATACACTCGACTCTGACACTGACACTTGGCTCTGACACTCGACACTGACCCTCGACACTGACACTCAACACTGACACTCGACACTGACACTCGACACTGACACTCGACACTGACACTCGCCTCTGACACTGGACACTGACACTCGACACTGACACTCAACACTGACACTCGACAAGTGACTGACATTGGACATTGACACTTGGCACTGACCGTCGACAGTCAGTGTCTTGACACTGGCACTGATTCTCGACACTGACACTCGACACTAACACTGACGCTCGACACTGACACTCGACACTGACACTGGACATTGACACTCGCCTCTTACACTCTGCAGTGACACTTGATACTGACACTCGACACTGACACTCGACACGTGACTCTGACACTGGACACTGACACTCGACACTGACACTCAACACTGACACTCGAAAAGTGACAGACATTGGACATTGACACTTGGCACTGACCGTCGACAGTCAGTGTCTCGACACTGGCACTGATTCTCGACACTGACACTCGACACTGACGCTCGTCACTGACACTCGACACTTGACACTAATGCTCGACACTGACACTCGACACCCCACACTGACACTCGACACAGACACTCGACTCAGACACTCGACTCTGTCACTGGACACTCGACTCTGTCACTGGACACTCGACTCTGTCACTGGACACTCGACTCTGTCACTGGACACTCGACTCTGACACCCCACTCTGACATTCGACACTGACACTCGACACTGACACTCAGCACTGACACTCGGCACAACGGTCGACACTGAAACTCGACACTGACACTCGACACCACTCTGACATTGGACACTGACACCTCACTCTGACATTGGACACTGACACTCGACACTGACGCTCGACACAGACACTCAACACTGACACTCGACACTGACCCTCGACACTGAAACTCGACACTGACACTCAGCACTGACACTCGACACCCCACTCTGACATTGGGCACTGGAGGTCATGACAGATTACCCCCTATAGATTACCCCCCTTACGATTTCCCCCCTATAGACTACCCCCCTTAAAATTACCCCCTTACGATTTCCCCCCTATAGATTACCCCCTAAATATTACCCCCAATAGATTACGCCCCTATAGATTACCCCCATTAAGATTACCCCCTTACGATTTCCCCCCTATAGATTACCCCCTAAAGATTATCCCCCTTAACGTTACCCCCCTTAAGATTACCACCTTAAGTTTACCCCCCTTACGATTTCCCCCCTAAAGATTACCCCCCTTACGATTTCCCTCCTATAGACTACCCCCCTAAAGATTACCCCCAGAAGATTACCCCCCTATAGATTACCTCCCTAAAGATTACCCCCCTAAAGATTACCCCCCTAAAGATTACCCCCTTAAGATTACCCCCTTACGATTTCCCCCCTATAGATTAACCCCTAAATATTACCCCCTTAACATTACCCCCCTTAAGATTACCACCTTAAGTTTACCCCCCTTACGATTTCCCCCCTAAAGATTACCCCCCTTACGATTTCCCCCCTATAGACTACACCCCTAAAGATTACCCCCAGAAGATTACCCCCCTATAGATTACCTCCCTAAAGATTACCCCCCTAAAGATTACCCCCCTAAAGATTACCCCCTTAAGATTACCCCCTTACGATTTCCCCCCTATAGATTAACCCCTAAATATTACCCCCTAAAGATTACCCCCCTTAAGATTACCACCTTAAGATTACCCCCCTAAAGATTACCCCCCTTAAGATTACCACCTTAAGATTACCCCCCTTAAGATTACCCCCTAAAGATTACCCCCCTTAAGATTACCCCCCTAAAGATTACGATTACCCGCCTTACGATTTCCCCCCTATAGATTACCCCCTAAAGATTATCCCCCTTAACATTACCCCCCTTAAGATTACCACCTTAAGTTTACCCCCCTTACGATTTCCCCCCAGAAGATTACCCCCCTATAGATTACCTCCCTAAAGATTACCCCCCTAAAGATTACCCCCAGAAGATTACCCCCCTATAGATTACCTCCCTAAAGATTACCCCCTAAAGATTACCCCCCTACAGATTACCCCCCTTAAGATTACCCCCTAAAGATTTCCCCCCTACAGATGACCCCCCTAAAGATTACCCCCTTAAGATTACCCCCCCTAAGATTACCCCCCTTAAGACTACCCCCCTAAAGATTACGATTACCCGCCTTACGATTTCCCCCCTATAGATTACCCCCTAAATATTACCCCCCAAAGGTTACCCCCCTATAGATTACCCCCCTAAAGATTACCCCCTTAAGATTACCCCCCTTAAGATTACCCCCCTTACGTTTACCCCCCTTAAGACTACCCCCCTAAAGATTACGATTATCCGCCTTACGATTTCCCCCTTATAGATTACCCCCTAAATATTACCCCCTAAAGATTACCCCCCTTAAGATTACCCCCCTTAAGATTACCACCTTAAGTTTACCCCCTACAGATTACCCCCTAAAGATTACCCCCCTAAAGATTACCCCCCTACAGAATACCCGCCTAAAGATTACTCCCCTAAAGATTACCCCCTAAAGATTACCCCCTAAAGATTACCCCCCTACAGATTACCCCCTAAAGATTACCCCCCTAAAGATTACGCCCCTACAGAATACCCCCCTAAAGATTACTCCCCTAAAGATTACCCCCTACAGATTACCCCCTTAAGATTACCCCCCTTAAGATTACCACCTTAAGTTTACCCCCCTACAGATTACCCCCTAAAGATTACCCCCCTAAAGATTTCCCCCCTACAGAATACCCCCCTAAAGATTACTCCCCTAAAGATTACCCCCTAAAGATTACCCCCTAAAGATTACCCCCCTACAGATTACCCCCGACAGATTACCCCCCGACAGATTACCCCCGACAGATTACCCCCGACAAATTACCCCCGACAGATTACCCCCCGACAGATTAACCCCCGACAGATTGCCACCGACCGATTACCCCCCTACAGATTACCCCCGTTCTATATTACAGTCGTGCATCACAAACATATTAATTTTCTTTTAAAATAAAATAGTTAAATTTTAAAATAGTTATTGTTATTTCGCGCGAAAATTTCGCTACGCTCAGTTTTCAATCCAAGTAGGCGAACTATTCAAAGGTACGAGATGCAGAAAAACATTGCTTCCGAATGCAACACACAACTTTTCACCTCACTACAAGATATTTTGTCCGAATTTTGAACAAATCCTTGCGCTCTAGCGCAGAAAATGGAGTTCTGCGTGTTTTCCGTGCACATAATTGGTCACTTTTTTCCTTCTACTATAAATATCAGGATTGCTTTAAAAATTCCCGGGATTTCCCGGTATTTTGACACTCGCACTGATTCTCGACACTGACGCTCGACACTGACGCTCGACACTGACACTCGCCTCTGACACTGGACACTGACACTCGACACTGACACTCAACACTGACACTCGACAAGTGACAGACATTGGACATTGACACTTGGCACTGACCGTCGACAGTCAGTGTCTCGACACTGGCACTGATTCTCGACACTGACACTCGACACTGACGCTCGACACTGACACTCGACACTGACACTCGACACTGACACTCGACACTTGACACTGATGCTCGACACTGACACTCGCCTTTGACACTCTGCAGTGACACTCGATACTGACACTCGACACTGACGCTCGACACTGACACTCGACACTGACACTCGACACTGACACTCGACACGTGGCTCTGACATTGGACATTGACACTTGGCACTGACCGTCGACAGTCAGTGTCTCGACACTCTGCAGTGACACTCGATACTGACACTCGACACTGACGCTCGACACTGACACTCGACACTGACACTCGACACTGACACTCGACACGTGGCTCTGACATTGGACATTGACACTTGGCACTGACCGTCGACAGTCAGTGTCTCGACACTGGCACTGATTCTCGACACTGACACTCGACACTGACGCTCGACACTGACACTTGACACTGACACTCGACACTGACACTCGACACAACAGTCGACACTGAAACTCGACACTGACACTCGCCACTGACTCTCGACACTGACACTGCACATTGACACTCGCCTCTTACACTCTGTAGTGACACCCGGCTGTGACACTCGACACTGACACTCGACACTGACACTCGCCTCTGACACTGGACACTGACACTCGACACTGACACTCGACACTGACACTCGACACATACACTCGACTCTGACACTGACACTTGGCTCTGACACTCGACACTGACCCTCGACACTGACACTCAACACTGACACTCGACACTGACACTCGACACTGACACTCGACACTGACACTCGCCTCTGACACTGGACACTGACACTCGACACTGACACTCAACACTGACACTCGACAAGTGACTGACATTGGACATTGACCGTCGACAGTCAGTGTCTTGACACTGGCACTGATTCTCGACACTGACACTCGACACTAACACTGACGCTCGACACTGACACTCGACACTGACACTGGACATTGACACTCGCCTCTTACACTCTGCAGTGACACTTGATACTGACACTCGACACTGACACTCGACACGTGACTCTGACACTGGACACTGACACTCGACACTGACACTCAACACTGACACTCGAAAAGTGACAGACATTGGACATTGACACTTGGCACTGACCGTCGACAGTCAGTGTCTCGACACTGGCACTGATTCTCGACACTGACACTCGACACTGACGCTCGTCACTGACACTCGACACTTGACACTAATGCTCGACACTGACACTCGACACCCCACACTGACACTCGACACAGACACTCGACTCAGACACTCGACTCTGTCACTGGACACTCGACTCTGTCACTGGACACTCGACTCTGTCACTGGACACTCGACTCTGTCACTGGACACTCGACTCTGTCACTGGACACTCGACTCTGACACCCCACTCTGACATTGGACACTGACACTTGACACTGACACTCGACACTGACACTCGACACTGACACTCGACACTGACACTCGCCTCTGACACTGACACTAGACACTGACAGTCGACACCCCACTCTGACATTGTACACTGACCCTCGACACTGAAACTCGACACTGACACTCGACAGAGACACATGACGCAGACACTCGACACTGACACTCGGCACAACAGTCGACACTGAAACTCGACACTGACACTCGCACTGACACTCGACACTGTCACTCAGCACTGACACTCGACACCCCACTCTGACATTGGGCACTGACACTCGACACTGACACTCGACACTCGACTCTGACACTGACCCTCGACACTGACACTCGGCACAACAGTCGACACTGAAACTCGACACTGACACTCGCCACTGACTCTCGACACTGACACTGCACATTGACACTCGCCTCTTACACTCTGTAGTGACACTCGGCTGTGACACTCGACACTGACACTCGACACTGACACTCGCCTCTGACACTGGACACTGACACTCGACACTGACACTCGACACTGACACTCGACACATACACTCGACTCTGACACTGACACTTGGCTCTGACACTCGACACTGACCCTCGACACTGACACTCAACACTGACACTCGACACTGACACTCGACACTGACACTCGACACTGACACTCGCCTCTGACACTGGACACTGACACTCGACACTGACACTCAACACTGACACTCGACAAGTGACTGACATTGGACATTGACACTTGGCACTGACCGTCGACAGTCAGTGTCTTGACACTGGCACTGATTCTCGACACTGACACTCGACACTAACACTGACGCTCGACACTGACACTCGACACTGACACTGGACATTGACACTCGCCTCTTACACTCTGCAGTGACACTTGATACTGACACTCGACACTGACACTCGACACGTGACTCTGACACTGGACACTGACACTCGACACTGACACTCAACACTGACACTCGAAAAGTGACAGACATTGGACATTGACACTTGGCACTGACCGTCGACAGTCAGTGTCTCGACACTGGCACTGATTCTCGACACTGACACTCGACACTGACGCTCGTCACTGACACTCGACACTTGACACTAATGCTCGACACTGACACTCGACACCCCACACTGACACTCGACACAGACACTCGACTCAGACACTCGACTCTGTCACTGGACACTCGACTCTGTCACTGGACACTCGACTCTGTCACTGGACACTCGACTCTGTCACTGGACACTCGACTCTGTCACTGGACACTCGACTCTGACACCCCACTCTGACATTCGACACTGACACTCGACACTGACACTCAGCACTGACACTCGGCACAACGGTCGACACTGAAACTCGACACTGACACTCGACACCACTCTGACATTGGACACTGACACCTCACTCTGACATTGGACACTGACACTCGACACTGACGCTCGACACAGACACTCAACACTGACACTCGACACTGACCCTCGACACTGAAACTCGACACTGACACTCAGCACTGACACTCGACACCCCACTCTGACATTGGGCACTGGAGGTCATGACAGATTACCCCCTATAGATTACCCCCCTTACGATTTCCCCCCTATAGACTACCTCCCTTAAAATTACCCCCTTACGATTTCCCCCCTATAGATTACCCCCTAAATATTACCCCCAATAGATTACGCCCCTATAGATTACCCCCATTAAGATTACCCCCTTACGATTTCCCCCCTATAGATTACCCCCTAAATATTACCACCTTAAGATTACCCCCCTTAAGATTACCCCCTAAAGATTACCCCCCTACAGATTACCCCCCTAAAGATTACCCCCTTAAGATTACCCCCCTTAAGATTACCCCCCTTAAGATTACCCCCCTAAAGATTACGATTACCCGCCTTACGATTTCCCCCCTATAGATTACCCCCTAAAGATTATCCCCCTTAAGATTACCCCCCTTAAGATTACCACCTTAAGTTTACCCCCCTTACGATTTCCCCCCTAAAGATTACCCCCCTTACGATTTCCCTCCTATAGACTACCCCCCTAAAGATTACCCCCAGAAGATTACCCCCCTATAGATTACCTCCCTAAAGATTACCCCCCTAAAGATTACCCCCCTAAAGATTACCCCCTTAAGATTACCCCCTTACGATTTCCCCCCTATAGATTAACCCCTAAATATTACCCCCTTAACATTACCCCCCTTAAGATTACCACCTTAAGTTTACCCCCCTTACGATTTCCCCCCTAAAGATTACCCCCCTTACGATTTCCCCCCTATAGACTAAACCCCTAAAGATTACCCCCAGAAGATTACCCCCCTATAGATTACCTCCCTAAAGATTACCCCCCTAAAGATTACCCCCCTAAAGATTACCCCCTTAAGATTACCCCCTTACGATTTCCCCCCTATAGATTAACCCCTAAATATTACCCCCTAAAGATTACCCCCCTTAAGATTACCACCTTAAGATTACCCCCCTAAAGATTACCCCCCTTAAGATTACCACCTAAAGATTACCCCCCTTAAGATTACCCCCTAAAGATTACCCCCCTTAAGATTACCCCCCTAAAGATAACGATTACCCGCCTTACGATTTCCCCCCTATAGATTACCCCCTAAAGATTATCCCCCTTAACATTACCCCCCTTAAGATTACCACCTTAAGATTACCCCCCTTAAGATTACCCCCTAAAGATTACCCCCCTACAGATTACCCCCCTTAAGATTACCCCCTAAAGATTTCCCCCCTACAGATTACCCCCCTAAAGATTATCCCCTTAAGATTACCCCCCCTAAGATTACCCCCCTTACGTTTACCCCCCTTAAGACTACCCCCTAAATATTACCCCCCTATAGTTTACCCCCCCCTAAGATTACCCCCCTTACGTTTACCCCCCTTAAGACTACCCCCTAAATATTACCCCCCTATAGTTTACCCGCCTTAACATTACCCCCCTTACGGTTTCCCCCCTATAGACTACCCCCCTTAAAATTACCCCCTTACGATTTCCCCCCTATAGATTACCCCCTAAATATTACCCCCCTATAGTTTACCCCCCTTAAGATTACCCCCCTTACGATTTCCCCCCTAAAGATTACCCCCTATAGATTACGATTACCCGCCTTACGATTTCCCCCCTATAGATTACCCCCTAAATATTACCCCCTAAAGATTACCCCCCTACAGATTACCACCGTAAAGATAACCCCCCTTAAGATTACCCCCCTTACGATTTCCCCCCCAAAGGTTACCCCCCTATAGATTACCCCCCTAAAGATTACCCCCTTAAGATTACCCCCCTTAAGATTACCCCCCTTACGTTTACCCCCCTTAAGACTACCCCCCTAAAGATTACGATTATCCGCCTTACGATTTCCCCCTTATAGATTACCCCCTAAATATTACCCCCTAAAGATTACCCCCCTTAAGATTACCCCCCTTAAGATTACCACCTTAAGATTACCCCCTGCAGATTACCCCCTAAAGATTACCCCCCTAAAGATTACCCCCCTACAGAATACCCGCCTAAAGATTACTCCCCTAAAGATTACCCCCTAAAGATTACCCCCTAAAGATTACCCCCTACAGATTACCCCCGACAGATTACCCCCCGACAGATTACCCCCCGACAGATTAACCCCCGACAGATTGCCACCGACCGATTACCCCCCTACAGATTACCCCCGTTCTATATTACAGTCGTGCATCACAAACATATTAATTTTCTTTTAAAATAAAATAGTTAAATTTTAAAATAGTTATTGTTATTTCGCGCGAAAATTTCGCTACGCTCAGTTTTCAATCCAAGTAGGCGAACTATTCAAAGGTACGAGATGCAGAAAAACATTGCTTCCGAATGCAACACACAACTTTTCACCTCACTACAAGATATTTTGTCCGAATTTTGAACAAATCCTTGCGCTCTAGCGCAGAAAATGGAGTTCTGCGTGTTTTCCGTGCACATAATTGGTCACTTTTTTCCTTCTACTATAAATATCAGGATTGCTTTAAAAATTCCCGGGATTTCCCGGTATTTTGACACTCGCACTGATTCTCGACACTGACGCTCGACACTGACGCTCGACACTGACACTCGCCTCTGACACTGGACACTGACACTCGACACTGACACTCAACACTGACACTCGACAAGTGACAGACATTGGACATTGACACTTGGCACTGACCGTCGACAGTCAGTGTCTCGACACTGGCACTGATTCTCGACACTGACACTCGACACTGACGCTCGACACTGACACTCGACACTGACACTCGACACTGACACTCGACACTTGACACTGATGCTCGACACTGACACTCGCCTTTGACACTCTGCAGTGACACTCGATACTGACACTCGACACTGACGCTCGACACTGACACTCGACACTGACACTCGACACTGACACTCGACACGTGGCTCTGACATTGGACATTGACACTTGGCACTGACCGTCGACAGTCAGTGTCTCGACACTCTGCAGTGACACTCGATACTGACACTCGACACTGACGCTCGACACTGACACTCGACACTGATACTCGACACTGACACTCGACACTGACACTCGACACGTGGCTCTGACATTGGACATTGACACTTGGCACTGACCGTCGACAGTCAGTGTCTCGACACTGGCACTGATTCTCGACACTGACACTCGACACTGACGCTCGACACTGACACTTGACACTGACACTCGACACTGACACTCGACACTGACACTCGACACTGACACTCGACTCTGACACTGACACTCGGCTCTGACACTCGACACTGACACTCGACACTGACACTCAGCACTGACACTCGACACCCCACTCTGACATTGGGCAATGACACTCGACTCTGACACTGACACTCGGCTCTCACACTTGACACTGACACTCGACACTGACGCTCGACATTGACACTCGACACTGACTTTCGACACTGACACTCGACACTGACACTCGACACTGACACTCGACACTGACACTCGACACCGACACTCGACACCGACACTCTGCAGTGACACTCGACACAGACACTCGACTCTGACACTGACACTCGGCTCTGACACTCGACACTGACACTCGACACTGACACTCAGCACTGACACTCGACACCCCACTCTGACATTGGGCAATGACACTCGACTCTGACACTGACACTCGGCTCTCACACTCGACACTGACACTCGACACGGACGCTCGACATTGACACTCGACACTGACACTCGACACTGACACTCGACAGTGACACTCGACACTGACACTCGACACTGACACTCGACACCGACACTCGCCATTGACACTCTGCAGTGACACTCGACACTGACACTCGACACTGACACACGACACTGACACTCGACACTGACACTCGACACCGACACTCGCCTTTGACACTCTGCAGTGACACTCGACACTGACACTCGACACTGACACTCGACACTGACACTCGACACGTGGCTCTGACATTGGACATTGACACTTGGCACCAGTGGCGTAGGGTAAAAATTCATGAAAGGGAACCCGGACCAAAACTTAATGAAAAAACTTACAAACATACTAGTCGCCCCTAACGATTTTTGAAAGTTTCACTCACACTCGTTGATTCAACGAGTTGAATTAACGAGAACGAACGAACGACATCAACTCATAAACGTCGTTGACGAATTCAACTAGTTGATTCATATTCAGTTAACGTTAATACGTTGACAGGAGATCAACGGTTGATTCAACTAGTTCGTTGATTTAACGCTCATCCCTATTGGAAAGAAGATGTTTTAATGGTGGAAACTTGATATGTGGAAATCAGGGTTTGATGGTAGAAGACCAGAGAAATCGAGTGAAACTTTCAAAAATCGTAGGGGCACTAGTATGTTTGTAAGTTTTTTCATTAAGTTTTGGTCCGGGTTCCCTTTCATGAATTTTTACCCTACGCCACTGGTGCCAAGTGTCAATGTCCAATGTCAGAGCCACGTGTCGAGTGTCAGTGTCGAGTGTCAGTGTCGAGTGTCACTGCAGAGTGTCAAAGGCGAGTGTCGGTGTCGAGTGTCAGTGTCGAGTGTCAGTGTCGTGTGTCAGTGTCGAGTGTCAGTGTCGAGTGTCACTGCAGAGTGTCAATGGCGAGTGTCGGTGTCGAGTGTCAGTGTCGAGTGTCAGTGTCGAGTGTCAGTGTCGAGTGTCAGTGTCGAGTGTCAGTGTCGAGTGTCAATGTCGAGCGTCCGTGTCGAGTGTCAGTGTCGAGTGTGAGAGCCGAGTGTCAGTGTCAGAGTCGAGTGTCATTGCCCAATGTCAGAGTGGGGTGTCGAGTGTCAGTGCTGAGTGTCAGTGTCGAGTGTCAGTGTCGAGTGTCAGTGTCGAGTGTCAGTGTCGAGTGTCAGTGTCAAGTGTCAGTGTCGAGCGTCAGTGTCGAGTGTCAGTGTCGAGAATCAGTGCCAGTGTCGAGACACTGACTGTCGACGGTCAGTGCCAAGTGTCAATGTCCAATGTCAGAGCCACGTGTCGAGTGTCAGTGTCGAGTGTCAGTGTCGAGTATCAGTGTCGAGTGTCAGTGTCGAGCGTCAGTGTCGAGTGTCAGTATCGAGTGTCACTGCAGAGTGTCGAGACACTGACTGTCGACGGTCAGTGCCAAGTGTCAATGTCCAATGTCAGAGCCACGTGTCGAGTGTCAGTGTCGAGTGTCAGTGTCGAGTGTCAGTGTCGAGCGTCAGTGTCGAGTGTCAGTATCGAGTGTCACTGCAGAGTGTCAAAGGCGAGTGTCAGTGTCGAGCATCAGTGTCAAGTGTCGAGTGTCAGTGTCGAGTGTCAGTGTCGAGTGTCAGTGTCGAGCGTCAGTGTCGAGTGTCAGTGTCGAGAATCAGTGCCAGTGTCGAGACACTGACTGTCGACGGTCAGTGCCAAGTGTCAATGTCCAATGTCTGTCACTTGTCGAGTGTCAGTGTTGAGTGTCAGTGTCGAGTGTCAGTGTCCAGTGTCAGAGGCGAGTGTCAGTGTCGAGCGTCAGTGTCGAGCGTCAGTGTCGAGAATCAGTGCGAGTGTCAAAATACCGGGAAATCCCGGGAATTTTTAAAGCAATCCTGATATTTATAGTAGAAGGAAAAAAGTGACCAATTATGTGCACGGAAAACACGCAGAACTCCATTTTCTGCGCTAGAGCGCAAGGATTTGTTCAAAATTCGGACAAAATATCTTGTAGTGAGGTGAAAAGTTGTGTGTTGCATTCGGAAGCAATGTTTTTCTGCATCTCGTACCTTTGAATAGTTCGCCTACTTGGATTGAAAACTGAGCGTAGCGAAATTTTCGCGCGAAATAACAATAACTATTTTAAAATTTAACTATTTTATTTTAAAAGAAAATTAATATGTTTGTGATGCACGACTGTAATATAGAACGGGGGTAATCTGTAGGGGGGTAATCGGTCGGTGGCAATCTGTCGGGGGTTAATCTGTCGGGGGGTAATCTGTCGGGGGTAATTTGTCGGGGGTAATCTGTCGGGGGGGGGGTAATCTGTCGGGGGGTAATCTGTCGGGGGTAATCTGTAGGGGGGTAATCTTTAGGGGGTAATCTTTAGGGGGTAATCTTTAGGGGAGTAATCTTTAGGGGGGTATTCTGTAGGGGGGAAATCTTTAGGGGGGTAATCTTTAGGGGGGTAATCTTTAGGGGGTAATCTGTAGGGGGGTAAACTTAAGGTGGTAATCTTAAGGGGGGTAATCTTAAGGGGGTAATCTTTAGGGGGTAATCTTTAGGGGAGTAATCTTTAGGGGGGTATTCTGTAGGGGCGTAATCTTTAGGGGGGTAATCTTTAGGGGGTAATCTGTAGGAGGGTAATCTTTAGGGGGTAATCTTTAGGGGGTAATCTTTAGGGGAGTAATCTTTAGGCGGGTATTCTGTAGGGGGGTAATCTTTAGGGGGGTAATCTTTAGGGGGTAATCTGTAGGGGGTAAACTTAAGGTGGTAATCTTAAGGGGGGTAATCTTAAGGGGGGTAATCTTTAGGGGGTAATATTTAGGGGGTAATCTATAAGGGGGAAATCGTAAGGCGGATAATCGTAATCTTTAGGGGGGTAGTCTTAAGGGGGGTAACCTTTGGGGGGGAAATCGTAAGGGGGGTAATCTTAAGGGGGGTTATCTTTACGGTGGTAATCTGTAGGGGGGTAATCTTTAGGGGGTAATATTTAGGGGGTAATCTATAGGGGGGAAATCGTAAGGCGGGTAATCGTAATCTTTAGGGGGGTAGTCTTAAGGGGGGTAAACGTAAGGGGGGTAATCTTTAGGGGGGTAATCTTTAGTGGGTAATCTTTAGGGGTGTAATCTATAGGGGGGTAATCTTTAGGGGGGAAATCGTAAGGGGGGTAATCTTAAGGGGGGTAAACTATAGGGGGGTAATATTTAGGGGGTAATCTATAGGGGGAAATCGTAAGGGGGTAATTTTAAGGGGGGTAGTCTATAGGGGGGAAACCGTAAGGGGGGTAATCTTAGGGGGGGTAATCTTAAGGGGGTAATCTTTAGGGGGGTAATCTGTAGGGGGGAAATCTTTAGGGGTAATCTTAAGGGGGGTAATCTGTAGGGGGGTAATCTTTAGGGGGGTAATCTTTAGGGAGGTAATCTATAGGGGGGTAATCTTCTGGGGGGAAATCGTAAGGGGGGTAAACTTAAGGTGGTAATCTTAAGGGGGGTAATGTTAAGGGGGATAATCTTTAGGGGGTAATCTATAGGGGGGAAATCGTAAGGCGGGTAATCGTAATCTTTAGGGGGGTAATCTTAAGGGGGGTAATCTTTAGGGGGTAATCTTAAGGGGGGTAATCTTAAGGTGGTAATCTTAAGGGGGGTAATCTTTAGGGGGGTAATCTTAAGGTGGTAATCTTAAGGGGGATAATCTTTAGGGGGTAATATTTAGGGGTTAATCTATAGGGGGGAAATCGTAAGGGGGTAATCTTAACCCTATACTTGGCAGAGAATTTTACCTTAAGAAAAATTAACTTTTACTAGTTCCTTATGTTAATTGGATCATAAGGATGTCAGGAAAAATAAAACAAAAAATCTCTGAATTTCAGTTTTCAGGATATATTATGTGTCTTCAAGTGCACACTGCCAAGCTCACAAGAAAAAACATACAAAGAAAACTGTGTCTTTACATGCACACTGCCATGTAATCACTAATCAACGTAAAGTCAACGTATTAACGTTAACTGAATATGAATCAACTAGTTGAATTCGTCAACGACGTTTATGAGTTGATGTCGTTCGTTCGTTCGCACTCGTTGATTCAACGAGTTGAATTAACGAGAACGAACGAACGAGTGTACAACTAGTTGAATACGTCAACGACGTTTATGAGTTGAACTCGTTCGTTCGTTCAATTCAACGAGTTGAATTAACGAGAACGCAAACGTTATCTTCAACGTTGAGTTTTATGGTTCGATATTTTTAAAGTCATAGATTGCGAGCGTTTGAATGAGTTGATTTTCGAATTATTTATTTTAAGAATAGTATGTACATAAATATTGGTGGAGTTTGTTTAATTATCTCCATGTATTATTTGAAATGCACTATTTTCTGAGACGCACGAGGTATAGCGAACAGCCCTCTGTGAAAAATGTAATAAAAATATTTTTATTTCACACAATTTAAGATGTTAGTTTGTACATAAAACGTTTCCAATACAAAATTTGAATCAAATTGTTTCTTAAATTAAACGCGCAATCGTTGATTATAAACCGTTTAATGAATCAACGGTTTACGTTGCAAGTTGACAGTTAAATTCGTCAACGAGATGAACACGTTAACTCATTCAACTCGTTGACGAATTTAACTAGTTGATTAACTAGTTGACAAACGTGAATCAACGTTAACGTTTCGTTGACGGAAAAACCGTCAACGACCCATCGCTACTTTCCAACAAAAAAAGAATCATCAAAATCGGTTCATAAACGATGAAGTTGTGCCGCGTACAAAAATAATAAACGAATTTAACGTATTTTAAGGACGAAAAAATTGAGTATCCGGAGTAACCTCCTTAATATTTGTAGTCGGTTAATCAATTATTAACAATTTCCAAAAATGTCAAATCATGTTCACAAAACCTTATACTAATCGCCTATACACCTTTTAACACCGCGATTCAGGATTGTGATGTAATTGCACAACGCCATCTAGTTAAAACTTCGAAACTAACATTACGGTGAACACTGAACACACCAAACAATACCATTGAACCGAACTAACTTTGTTATTAATGCACTAACTACGCAAAACTTATAAATTTCAACAATATATCAAATCAAATGCAGCAAATGGACAGGTGAAAACAATAAATGCAAAAAAAAATAAGCACGAACCAAAACTAATGTGAATCTGTCATCCAAAGAATACTATCTAAACGAATTACGAAGTCCAGTATCATTCCGTCTCGTTCTGGCGTACGCATTTCATATTTCTATCCTTATCATAAGCCGGTAATATTCGGCTTCCGAGCGTCCTTAAACTAGCGGTGTTATGTGGCCTCAAGCTCACGATCGCTACAAGAGAAACTTTGAATTTTATGAACTGAATTCCGGATTCGCCTTGCGGCTTACAATCTTTGTCTGTTTGGCGCGAGTTGAAATTGATTGCGCGGAAAAAAATGGTAGGCGTTTATTTATTTTTTTGATTGTTCGTTTCATATTTTGTTTATGATAAATGAAAATAATAGATGCTAGTATTTGCTATATTTCGAAAGGCAACCCGATAGGAATCGGTTTGTAAGGTGGCCTCGGGCCTGCTTGGCACTGACCGTCGACAGTCAGTGTCTCGACACTCGATACTGACACTCGACACTGACGCTCGACACTGACACTCGACACTGACACTCGACACTGACACTCGACACGTGGCTCTGACATTGGACATTGACACTTGGCACTGACCGTCGACAGTCAGTGTCTCGACACTGGCACTGATTCTCGACACTGACACTCGACACTGACGCTCGACACTGACACTTGACACTGACACTCGACACTGACACTCGACACAGACACTCGACTCTGACACTGACACTCGGCTCTGACACTCGACACTGACACTCGACACTGACACTCAGCACTGACACTCGACACCCCACTCTGACATTGGGCAATGACACTCGACTCTGACACTGACACTCGACACTGACACTCGACACTGACACTCGACACTGACACTCGACACTGACACTCGACACCGACACTCGCCTTTGACACTCTGCAGTGACACTCGACACAGACACTCGACTCTGACACTGACACTCGGCTCTGATACTCGACACTGACACTCGACACTGACACTCAGCACTGACACTCGACACCCCACTCTGACATTGGGCAATGACACTCGACTCTGACACTGACACTCGGCTCTCACACTCGACACTGACACTCGACACGGACGCTCGACATTGACACTCGACACTGACACTCGACACTGACACTCGACACTGACACTCGACACTGACACTCGACACTGACACTCGACACCGACACTCGCCATTGACACTCTGCAGTGACACTCGACACTGACACTCGACACTGACACTCGCCTTTGACACTCGACAGTGACGCTCGACACTGACACTCGACACTGACACTTGACACTGACACTCGACACTGACACTCGACACTGACACTCGCCTTCGACACTCTGCAGTGACACTCGATACTGACACTCGACACTGACGCTCGACACTGACACTCGACACTGACACTCGACACTGACACTCGACAAGTGGCTCTGACATTGGACATTGACACTTGGCACTGACCGTCGACAGTCAGTGTCTCGACACTCTGCAGTGACACTCGACACTGACGCTCGACACTGACACTCGACACTGACACTCGACACTGACACTCGACACTGACACTCGACACGTGGCTCTGACATTGGACATTGACACTTGGCACTGACCGTCGACAGTCAGTGTCTCGACACTGGCACTGATTCTCGACACTGACACTCGACACTGACACTTGACACTGACACTCGACACTGACACTCGACACAGACACTCGACTCTGACACTGACACTCGGCTCTGACACACGACACTGACACTCGACACTGACACTCAGCACTGACACTCGACACCCCACTCTGACATTGGGCTATGACACTCGACTCTGACACTGACACTCGGCTCTCACACTCGACACTGACACTCGACACTGACGCTCGACATTGACACTCGACACTGACACTCGACACTGACACTCGACACTGACACTCGACACTGACACTCGACACCGACACTCGCCTTTGACACTCTGCAGTGACACTCGACACTGACACTCGACACTGACACAAGACTCTGACACTCGACACTGACACTCGACACTGACACTCGACACCGACACTCGCCTTTGACACTCTGCAGTGACACTCGACACTGACACTCGACACTGACACAAGACACTGACACTCGACACTGACACTCGACACCGACACTCGCCTTTGACACTCTGCAGTGACACTCGACACTGACACTCGACACTGACACTCGTCACTGACACTCGACACTGACACTCGACACTGACACTCGCCTTTGACACTCGAAACTGACACTCGCCTTTGACACTCGACACTGATGCTCGACACTGACACTCGACACTGACACTGACACTCGACACTGACACTCGACACTGACACTCGACACTGACACTGACACTCGACACTGACGCTCGACACTGACACTCGACACTGACACTCGACACTGACACTGACACTCGACACTGACACTGACACTCGACACTGACACTGACACTCGACACTGACGCTCGTCACTGACACTCGACACTGACACTCGACAGTCTTACACTCTCTCTTTCTTGACTCTCGACACAGGGATCCTTGAGCTTGTCCATTCCCATGTTCTTGTGTACAAACGTTACTTACCCTTGCTCAACCATCCAAAGACAGACCTCAACAAGAGTTGCTTCAAACTAACAGCTAACTCTACCACTGCGCACGCTCATTTGTTTGCTTAGTGTTAATGGATCCGGGGTCGCGGGACTTTTCTCATTACCGTGACCCCGGGAACGTAAAGGGCTATTATAAAACACCGTGGATTTTTGTCAGTACGAGTCTGACAGTCCCTCCCGCCCTGCCGCGATAGGAGGACTCATTGGACCTTGGATTTTACCACGATAAAAAAAGTGGTAATGGATCCCACTTTCCCTTACACATTTTTGTTGCATTTCACTGAATCTCTTCCAAAAGTGATAGCAAAGATGACATCCTAAATCACAATAAAGGAATGGTTTTGAACTTTAGCGGAAATGAACACAAAAACAAACTTCTATTTGATTTCGCTATCAGTTTAAATATTAACTGCTTCGTTTCGCAAACAATTAACCAGTAGAAACGTGCTTAATCTGATTTCAGGAGTATTACTGGTTTCAGTACCTATAGCTTCAATAAATAAATATTTGTTTGTTCGCTGCAAATATGTAAACAAGCGCACTTTAATTATAGAAATAGTTTTTTTAACAATGCGTAAAATTATTTAAAAGAGATAGATTTTGATCCATAACATACGAATCAAAATACTGACCATAATTTTATTTTAGCATCTACGAGTATGTTGGATCGGCCATTAGTATTCCTAATTCTAATAATCGAATACTTCGAATATTCACCTCACTACGCTTTTCGAATACTGACTTGGATTTTAATTGAATAATAGATCTTTCGCTACCTGCTCTAGGTCTGTCGATAACGCATCACTAATAATTCATTTGGTTTCACTTCCTAGTGACAGATTGAGCTGTGATATACTACTCTCTTATTTGATGTGAAATCTAACGTCTACCAAAATGCCGATTAATAACTATGTATAATGTTGTATACCTGCACAAAAACACTCCAAACCCTTCACATAAAATTTTGAACACTTCCCATATCGTAACAAACGGGGCACATAAATGCTAATGTCAAATATAAAGCCGCGCTAATTCCTGTGAGGTGACTGGACAATTGTCACAAAATGGCTGTCCAAATAAAATTTTATAATAACGTGTGACGTCTAATTAAAACACCATGAGTTAGGGATTTAACCCTTTGCTTGCTAACATACTTAAATGATGGTCAGCTGAAAATTAGCTGATACTTACTTAATGGGTCTGGACGAATAGATAACCGTGGAACGTAAAGGGCTATTGAAGAAATACCACGAACTTAGTACGAGTCTGATAGTCCCTGCGTCTAGCTGGGAGGGAAGTCATGATGATTATATCACGCTAAGGATTTAGACCAGCCAAGCAAGTATTTTTCAACTGACTCTACAAACAGTCGCATAATTTTTCGTCGTAACAAAAAAACTTAATGTTACATATTTTATACCTTCTGTATTCTCAAACTGATGTAGAAAAAATTTCGCACTAATATCAATTTCCCAAAGTATCACAAAAATAATATTTAGAAATTCTAGCGACAGGATTTAAAAAACGATACCTTTTTTTAAATAAAAATCGAAATAGATCGTGCGTAAAATAAAATATGGTTACATGCAGAGCGTTACAAAACCGGACAATTGGACATGGATGGACATGGCTGGACATAAAACATTGTTATCTATGGCCATTTTCCCCGCCATCGCACATATTCTATTTTCTGTATTGTTTGACAGTCGTCCGCCACTCGTCCATTTTCAATCGCGTGCTTTGAAAGCCTATTGGTGCATGCGCCCCATTTCGTTGGCTTTATAGGGCTTGACTCGACATGGGAATTTTATTTTATGTAAATGTAAATTACGTCTAAACTATTAGTTTGTGGAATAAAGCTACTACATTAATTCTGTTAAAAAATTGAAAGATAGACTAGCCATTTCATAAATATATTATTTGACTTAATATGTCTTGAGTCATATATCCTAAATCACCGGAATACAACTTGAGGCATTTCAGAAAAAGATCAATCTGTGCCGAATGTAGTGCAATCAATGGTAGGTAGCAGGTAGTGTTAACACCTACGCGTGAAGACGGGAATTTATGAATACGTTGAGCTTGCCATAATCCAATTAGGCTTTGTCCTGAAATACCAGTCTAACAATCCTGCCCTGGGTGGGAGAACTCATTGTATGATGTAACTATACGCACAAAAAGAAAGTCAAGAAATGCCCAATTCTTAAAATGCCCAACGGATTATAAAATCAAAAAGGTGTAATACAAAATGTCGTAACGTGAAATGCCCAATAAAAAAAAAAGTGTCAATTCTTAAAAGGACTAATTTTTAAAATTACGCAGATTATAATAATGTAAATTAGTAATCACGGTGTATTTTGGGTCCTAAGTACACATTTTTATTCAATTGTCAATTTTCAAAATGTGATGGCACATAACTAGGAATTTCTCCTACTTCTTGGTATCTAGTTGTATTAAATGAGTGCTATATAATCCAGCCCTATTCTAATCTGTTCACGCACAACTATCTCCGAATACGTGCGACTTTCTGCGAACATTGCCGTCGCGGTCGTTCCATTTCACGGGCCCATTTGCGACGGTGCTGCCGTGTCGTTCCGTAAAATTACGCATATTACACGAAGTTGCGCGGAATTACACGAAGTTAGAGGACTGGTAGACGTGACCTAGTGATACCAAAATGTTTGTCTGATTGAAGGAGAGATCATTATCAGTAATGAGTGTTGGGGTATATTTTTCTGATGTTTTTCCAAGTTTTTCTTTGTAAATTTGTAATTATTGGATAGTTGCAGTGATTTCTCTCGTTTCTATCAGCATGAAAGTTTCATAATTATCAGCCTTTGAAGAAACCTAGGCTACCTTTGATAGTTCTCAATGTTCTCATATTATTTTCTTAGGTATTATTTAATTTTCAATTACAAGTTACAACTCATGCGTTCCACTCCTGGCTGTCAGATACCAATTTATTTGTTGAAGTAACTTAGTGATTTCTTTCTGCGCTGCGACTTACGGGTTCGATGCCCTCACGGCAAAAAAAAAAATCATGACTTACAATTAGTTGTTCTAGGTTTGAGTGTTTGTGCATGTGAGTTTAAATGTTCGTCAACGGACCCACGACTCACAAGAACTTTCAAGTGTGGATAAAAAAAAGAAAAAAAATAAAAATCTCATCTAGTATGCGAATAAAACATAACAGTTCCACCTATGATGTATTTTAATACATTAAACAGTTAATTACCTACAGTAGTTTGTTGAACGTGGCTGATTTATAAATGAAGCACTACATTTTTAGAGTAACATGACAATAAAAGCAGCCCATGCTTTAGACTACACATCAATAACGATTCGCAACAGCAAAGTGCAAAACGTCTGCAAAAAGAACACGACGCATTAGTAGCTAATGGCAGTACACGAAGCGATGCATTACGTGCGAAATAAAGTCGCTGGCTTTTAAACGACTTCCATACAAATGACTACAGGCTTCCATATGAATACTTGAGTATCTATAAACTTCCAAAGATACGTGATTAGGTTAGAGACTTGCTTATCAGGGAAAAAAACAAAACACAATCGCTTGCCGAATCAATTTTTGATGAAAAATAAACGGAAGAGATACGCATCGAAAAGATTGGCAAAAGAATAACATATCGTATCAATATAATCTCCGTAGGGATATACAGAGATATACCTATAAATAATAGAATATACATTTAACCAGCTATGTTTATGAAATAGGGAATAAACCTACTACCATTCAACCGGATAAATCTTGCATTTTCAATAGGTACTTGTATTTCATATTTTTCAACGTATAAATTAATTAGAAGTTGTTAAGTTCCAAACAAGTGTCGCAGGCATAAGGGAAGGCTTTTTCTCAGAAGAGAAAAGAGAGGATATCAAGAGAGGAAGTAGATAAAAAAATATTTCAAGAAAAACTATTACTCATTTTTCTATAAAGTTTTAGTTGTACGTCATAAATTCATGCATGGGATATAAGCCGAGAAAGAGACACATGTACCTATACAAGGTATGTCTCTCTCACCCTTCACAGATAGACATGCATGATTAGTATTACAAATAAATGCAAAAGAAACTAATTAATCTTTTCACATCTGAATATTCTGAATACAATTTTTGAAATTCGACACACAGGCAGATCATAATGCTTCACCTTGGTGCTACGATCTACATACAACTTTAATACGGGCGCAACTACGGACAAATGCTGATCCAAAACAAATCAATTTTAAAATCCAATTTCTCTAATACCATTGAAAAAAGCAAGTAATTTCAGGTATCTTCTAATGTGAACGGCTTACGAGAGGCTTGCGTGAACCAATCGGCTTATCTTGTCGAGTGGCGACTCGATGCGATAGCCTCGATAGGTATTAGCCTCTCGACTTACAATAAAGCACACCTTCAATAGGGGTTATTAGCAGTCGATTGAATTTCTTTCAAAGCCTTTATGAAATCCAAGAGATCATCTCTAGCTCAGTCGAAGCCATCTTTGAAAGTGTATAGTGCACTGCGATGGGCCAATATGTATAGTAGTCAGAGTTCAATATGGAAGAATATCGGGCAAACTTTGGATGTAAGTGGTAGATTGTCATTCGACGTAATTGATACTATCATAATAGTTCGAAATTAAAATCCCTGTTAAAGTTTTGTCCCAAATCTCCCCTGCCTCTCTATTCACCCCTTTTTTGGTTTGCTTTCATCAATGAATTGCATATTTAATTAGTTTGCAGTAGGAGTTGGATACGTATTTTTCTTTTGTTGAATTAATATAAATTAACACATCAAAATCGAGAGTGGGGGCTCGTGACGTCAGAAACAAGTAAAAATTGTATTTGCTTATGTCACATTGACAATTTTTAAAGGGTCGTAAATCCGTCTTTACTTTTGAAAATCTAACTGACGGACTAATTAGATTTTTGGATAATACCCTGCTGTGTAAAGATAAAGATCAGTTTATTTGTTAAACATGTGTAACATGATACATAGATAATGCACATTTAGATGTAAAATAAAGAAACGCATTTTAAAACCATTTTATACATAATAATTAGAAGATTCTACACTCATAATAATGTAAGGAATTTCCATACCACACTGGTAAAAACTGTAACCAGAATAGTCTCACAAAGTTATTGCTTCATCTACTGACTCCTCGTATGAAAACGAGAATCGGTGTAGAAATGAAAAACAACAGTGCACATAGAGTGGTGCGTCGACGGGGAATAAATTGGGTACTTTCACCCCCCACGGGTAGGCTGTTCGTATAGAAGGAAGAATTATGGGCTCTTTGTCACACTATCGGTTCTCGGTAGATCGATAATATGATTTGTTGAAATTGTTCGCTGGATAACTATTAGTTACACTGAGTACTAAAGAACTGACTTTTATTTCGGTCAGTCAGAATCACACTGATCACAGGATAGTCTTGTTTAGTCCACAAGATAAACAATGACCAAATTATGAATCCCAAAAAGAATAACAAGAGCCGATGGTCTTGAAATTGCTGTGCAGATTCTGAAAAAAATATTTAAGAAAATGTTTTTCAGATCGCTAGAAGAACCATCCGGTGGTTCTTCTAGCGATCTGAAAAACATTTTTTCAATTAAAAACTGCATTCAACTTGGTTCACCCGTTTAAGAGTTACAAATACAAACAGACACACAAATAGCAGCTGTCAAAGACATAACACGACTTATTTTCCTTCGGCGTTTAAAACTATAAATTGACCATTGACCGTAATAATCTCATACCATAATCATAGAAACACCATCTATACAACCAGTTCCCTATTCCCTTTGATTCCGTGACACCGTCGAGCTCGGACATTGCAGGAATTATCCACCACAGTGACAGAATTCTCATTTATTTATGCATGGTCTGTGCTGCGATAACATTGCTCCTATGTACTTTAAATGTAAATATATACTAAGGCAGTTTAAACTGAGAGTTAACAGTTTAGGGAACTGACAAATGTGTTGCTAATTCTGTGATTTGGAAGCAAACAGATTACTATGCAAAAAGTTATCATCTGCTGCTTTCAGTCTCACAAAACGCATCTAAACTGAAGTGTCTAGTATAGTATCATTACTTCCCACAATTTGATCCATGTTAGCGACGCTATCGAATGGCGTAATAATAATTGGTGTGTGTGTTTTTTTTTTCTAAAACCATCGTGCTCGATTCCTTGCCGATTAATAATTTTTCGAAAATTCGATAATGTAGATTTATTTTTCGTCAAAATCGACCTCGAGACTTCTTTCAGCATTTTTCCATATTCCTCAACCTTCGGATTATATAGTTATCCACGTCCAGCTGAAAATTTCATCCTGTATATTATATTCCCATGGAACGATCTATGATAAACCTTTGAAGTAGATTTCCTTAACCCCTTTAACAAGATTTTTCTTTTTACAAACAAGATAAAAGAAATAAATCCAATTTGTCACGACCATTCCAATACGGAAGGTAAAATGTAGCTCTTGAAGTTATAAAAAGAAGTACGGTAAAATAAGTGCACTATAAATCAAATTGGCAACAGAATTTCTCGGCCATTGAAGTCTATAAAATTGCCGTGAGGACTTGATTTGTGAGACCGCATGCTGCATTTAAAGGTTCTACAGAACTTTTAAACTGTCAATGTTGGCACTATTCTGGTATTCTATTAAACTTGTCGCTTTCTACACCTGGCTATCTTAGAATCCTCTCGGGGTTTTAGAATTTATTGATATTATTCTATTTGGGTGGTTTAAAAATTGAAGATTTGTCTTTCTATTAAGCTGTAGTGAGTTGGTCAATATTTGTTACGAAAAAGAAAAACACCTTTCGACTTCATGATCATTTTTATGGTAGCTATTATCTGAAAAATCCAGAGTAGAGTCAAGCTCTGCCTTAGACTAGAGTCAAGACCAAACTGGTTTAATTTTTTTTTTCTTAACTTCAGAATCTATATCCCAGATACGTCTTAAATAGTTATGTACGAGTATTCGTTGTCGTATGCCTGTTTGCCTAAAAGCTATGATTCCATAATAATAGAAGGTATGTTTAGTTTAAACGCGCCGGCGCAGAGCGTTTAAAAAATCAGCCCCCCTAGACAAATCGCAAACGATAATCATTAACGCTCGGTTCTCCCCAATAGATTTTCAACCTTATTCCTTCGAGTCTTTAGTTGAAAATCTATTTAGGATTTCTAAGCGTTAGCGACTGGAACGATTGACAACGCTATGAAATCTTCAATAGGTTTTCAACTAAAGACTCGAAGGAATAAGGTTGAAAATCTATTGTAGAGAACCGAGCGTTAACGATTATCGTTTGCGACTTGTCTAGGGGGGCAGAGCAGTTTGTTGTCGTTTGTTTTAGGCTGCGTCTGACTTGCGTGCGTATCGCGTCTGTATCGCGTCAAACGCGCTGCACCGGCGCGTTTAAAAAACGTGGCTCTAAGACGCTTCCAACTATACCTCATTTGTCGAATTATGATCAGTAGCTCAGAAGTTATGAGGGAACAGATGAACATACATAAAGCAGAGAAATACCAAAGCATATCGAAAATCCTTTAAAGTTTAAATAACTATCTACCATTCCTCATCTCGTCAACATAGTTCTAAGGAAATTCACATTACTGGCAACACAACCGCACTGAGTAGACGTGTGCATGAAATTCAATATCCGTTGCAGGCGTCCTCGGTAAATGTGCCGCTCATTGTAGAGGAAAAAGGGAGGAATGGACTTTTTTCTTTTCTTTGTTTGAACGAAAGAGTTTCAGTGAGAGGAAAAAAAGTTAGTAACGTTATCAGTATTGCAAATGTTTGGTTTGTGAGTAGCTTTTGTTTCATTTTAGTTTTGAATTTTTAAAATACGAGATGATGGAATTCTTTTGCAGTTTAACTGAACATTATGATCGACTCTTTTACCTCGTGAAATCATCAAATGAGTCCTCCCACCCAGGGCAGGACGGAGGGGCTGTCAGACTTACACATATACTGACAAATCACAGTGATGATGACACGGATGACACGGTGTCCTTCAGAAGCCTTTTACGTACCGGGGTCACGGTTACCTGATAAGACAGTCCTGGGGGGTATTACAACGTCTTATTCCGGCGAGTGAAAGAGACAGAGCTACACAAGTCGTCTAGCGCCATCTCATTCACTCACTGGAACCACCCTGCGGTTGATACATTATGGCTTTGTCGCCCAAATAGTAAACTACCACTGCAAGATAGAGACTGGAACATGTCATCGTCAGTCACAGCAAAGTGATATTTACCAAGTCACTTGCCATGTCTGAAACAGTCGATTTCGTCGACAAACCCAATATGAAACCCATTTTTGTTTAAAAATGCATTTTATCAAATGTACCTCATTAATCCCCACTCTCATATAAAACAAACTGCATTTCAGAAACACCCTTTCATATTATCACCCTAGCTCATCGTGATGCCATATGACGTCACGTCGTCACGCGCCGCCATTTTTATTCTGCACGCACGATCGTGACCAGTGGCCGCCATCAAAAATAAATATTGCCAGGACGTTAGCGGGACATTTTTTTACCAAAAAAAGAAACAATATTGCATTTGTTTTTAAACTATGGTCTTTTTTTTGTTTTTGTTTAACTAAGTTGTGGTTTGTTGCTGGTTTGAATTTCGATTTTTTGCTGGATTTTTCAACCAATAAGAGCCGATTGTTTGATCTATAGTTAAAGTGACTTTTGTTAAAACACTGTTTATTTTTTTTTAAGAATGGGTTAAAGGATTTACCAAATAGCTCAATCTACTTGATCATGTCATCACTGCAAAAGTAAATAAAAGTGCTAACTCCTTACTATTTTATGTGTACTTTTTGTTGTGTGAAGTTCTACAGGTGATCCATTAATTTTGAATGGAATAGCACTGTTTAGAAGTAAATATCTGGACGCCCGAGCTTCGCTCGGTTTTTAAAATGTCTATATCTTGGTAACTGAGCTTTTCTCGAACCTGGGACCTTGATAAATCGATTTCTTGAGCCGAAAAACCCCTAATCTGTTACTTTCATGAAAATCCTTGGAGCCTTTTCCGAGATTCTGATTATATATAAATAATTAAATATACAAGAATTGCTCGTTTAAAGATATTAGATAGATACATTAGAAAGACAAAAGTGGCCATTGCTCGACTTACATAATTATAGTGATATTTATTGATCTATGTCAGTCCAAAAATGGAAATCGACAGTAACCGTTATCGTCCAAAGGTTTTACCGATAAAAAAACAGTACTTATTAATTGTTCTGTTCAAGTTCATGGTTCAAATAAAAAAAAAAATGTAATCTGAGATGGTACCTAGTTTATTTTTAGGTTATGGTGAAATTGTATTACACAAGACTTTAAAAAAATCCTTAAATAAATAAAAAAAGAAGAAAAAACATAACTACTATTTTATTGTGTTGATTCGTGTAAATAACTGCGTTGTGTTAAGATACCTCTTAACACAACGCAGTACGCCTGGTACGCACGCCTGGTACGCAGCAGGTACCCCTAATAAGCAAGAAATCACAAATAATAAACCTGACTCATAAGTTTTCGTACATAAATATATTTAAGAAAATCTTTCCCAAGTCTTTATGTCATTCAAGTCCTGTACCTTCGTCATTCCGTCCAAATCTATTAACGTTTCCCAAAGAAAATTTCTTCAGTAATACCACCAACACAGTTTCTTACAAAAATATTATTTTTATTTTATTTGACGTGGATACGCCTGTGTTCTTTCATAAATATTAAATATTGTTCAACTGAGTGACAAGAAAATCCAACGAAATCTAAGAGATACTTTTAGCCTTTTTTTGCAATAAGGAAGATAATGAAGGTTTTTTTTAACGTGGTAAAATCATCAAATGAGTCCTCCCACCCCTACTGTCAGACTTGTACTGACTAAAATCCACGGTGTCCTTCAATAGCCCTTTAAGTTCCGGGGTCACGGTGATGGAATAAGTCCTGCGACCAGATAATGAAGGTTTGGAATTGTTTTGAAAATCATATTTTATTCTCATAGCTTAACGAATATTTTTTAATCAATCTACTTTTTGCCATTCCAGACACTGTTAAATAATCTAGGTTATTATAATTACGAAAGTGCCTCGATCTGTATGTAAGCCTTTTAGCTAAAACTACTGGGATGGTTTTGAATGATATGAACATGATAAGTTTGTTCTTGATAAGTAATGATCAAAGCTCTTTCGAAAAAATTAAACTATTTATTCAAAGTGAACGTTCCCCATTTCGGTCACAGGCATAATTATTGCAATCTGTCCAGCATCCACCATTGTGTACATAGTTATGATACCATTCACGCCCATAGACGGCCAATTAGCATACAAATGTATTTGAACACATAACGTTATTACAGGCTACTGCACGTAAATCTAGCCAGGGACGGCACCATGAATCCAGGTAATTTATCGAAGACCATGGTATCTACACATGTATTACTAGTAGACTAGGGTGACTACAATAGCGAACTGTTTCTTTCTTCTTAAAGATAATTACCGTTCTACTGGAGCCAAAAGACTGGCCGTAGAACGCAAAGGTCATGATAAAAGAGCATGGTTCTTAGTCAATAAGAGTCTATCAGTCCCAACCAATGCTGGAGGACTCGTATATTGATTTTGATACCACATAAAAAGGGTAGGTTACCGGGCAGAATCAAGGCAGAGCATCTACAAGGTCAATCGTTATTTAGAAGGCTGTTGACAGGAGTACTGACTCCAGTTTTAAAGGTTATGTGTACAAATTCACATAGGGTTAACAGTTTAGTAGTTGGATGATGAATTGATAATCCAGTTGTTAAGTATCACGATGCTCTTAATTTGCGAAGATTTTTTAATATTACGATGTAAAGTTTTGATTTTAGATGTTCATTAATTAATTCAGATCAGGAGTTTCTAAACGGTGCCGCAGCAAGACGCTCCTGTTGACCAATTTCTGGACCTCAAGATTCTTTTCTGTGTACACTCGGCTACACATCAACCTATGTAAGCTGTTCGTTGAATGTAGGGAAAAAAACATATGAAGCGAGACCACAATAAGCTGTTTTAGATAGCTTGATGTGTAGACGTTAGTACAAGACCTACCAGAAGGACCCTCTGCGGGTCTCATTAAACTCCAAAACAGTCATAAAAACGGTTAGGGTATATGATTGCAATATTGTAATCGCATCCAATTTTCACACCACTAGAACATCACTAAATATTGCAGTTACAACCAAACTAAGTACTCAACTACTTTCAAATGCAAACAATAGGTAATTCGCACTTAATGAGAAAATAACAGAGTTTGTGGTCGTTAATTATCTCGTTATTAACTAATTAATGTTGATCGGCGATGTGTGTGCATTTAGTAAAACACAAAGCTTTGTAACGGTTGTGTCATGAACACGGCTTCGAACTAATTATTTTGTGTGCTATTTAGGTCAGGATTTATAAACGTTACTTAGCTATTGACATTTTGTATCTAACTACTTCGATTTAGTCCATCACTGTAGCACAACTATATAATCGTAAGCCTATCATTTTTGGTTTTCAGTGTAACCGGATGCAGTTAAATACCAAAGATTTTCTTAAGAAACAAAAATTCAATCCGAGGGCAGGAGTCGAACCTGCATCCTTCGGATTCAGTACATCCGACGCTCATTTCCAACCGAGCCACCGAGGATCTTACCTGCCGCGGCAAATTCTTTCTTCCATTTCTAACGTCTCATGGTGACGGTGGTCTCATTGGTTGAGGCGTTTTCAGTTCATACAACCTTGGAGCGGGTCAATGAGAGCGCCAAACGCGGTCGATATCTATGATCGAGTATCGTAATGACAACTCATGGTATGGATACTGAGCTCTGCAACCAAACCAGAAAGCACTAGGTAATGAGATACCCCCTGGTAAAACTGGTGGTCAGTACCCTTAGCACGAATTTTCAGTATTTGAGACATAAAGTAAACTGGAATTTTGACAATTTTAAATTGAGAATTTTGAGGAAAAAATTTGTTCCTGCTTCGCACACCAGAGGCGCTGTTCCATTTTTCCATACACGAAACGCTTTATATACTGTAAAGTAAAAGAGGGAAAATTTGTGCTCAGGGTACCTACTGTTCTTGTGTTTTGACTGTTACAGACTAAATAGAGACGTGCAGAAGTGCCCGTGCTAATTATAAACGTTTGTAGATCTCGACCTTAGTTTTCAATTTAATGCTTCATTTGTGTTAATAAGCTCGAGCTTTTAAATTGTTAATGGTTTCACTTTGTTTTCGTTGTTACGCACAGATGGTTTTGTACTATTATGTGGATTAATTAAAAGTATTAAATAAAAATAAAAAAGCGGAGTTTTCTGAACATTTGCCTGTCTACCATTAGTGGCTAACAGTAGTCTTAGCCACTAATGTAGGTAGACGAAGAACGGTAGAACGGTAGACAAAAAAAAGAAAAATCATGAGTGTATCAGATTGGAAAAGAGGACAATAAAAATATAAAACGTTTCCAAATCATTACCTTGATAACTACAAACAATAAGTTTGTACTTTTTTTTGAGTGGGAACTTCTGCTCATGTAAAGTGGAAGGTAATGTCAGACTCATACCGCAAGAAAGATAAAATTCTTTCGAACACTTGTCATAAGAAACTGTCAACGTCAATACAACATTTCACGTTCATATAAGGGTGATTTTGCAGTTACAATTTTTGAGATAAGGGTTTATCGAAATGTTTATCGTTTTATGGTAAGACGGTTAGAGACTAAACCCCAACCTGATTCTTTAATATTGTCATTTTTCGTTCCAGGGCAGTAATAAGTCTTTTGCACATTTATGAAATGTGATAAAAAAGATCAGTCAGGTTTGTACCTACAGAATTATCAATGACCACTTTAAGAAGCCGATTTAAAAGAATAAGGCCAAATTCAAGTCAAAATCTTACATTTAAACATAAACGTAACTCTCTTTAAACTTATTCCATTTCCATCGTTCGTTTGGTCGCCCTACATCTAAAGTAATGTCCTGTTCTACGCGAAATGCATACGGCCGCTGCACGCCGACGATGCCCTGCTTACCTACATTATGCGACTCGATACGAATACGTAACGCAATCGCAGCGTACACGTCCATTTGCCTTGTAGAAATGAGGGTAGTTGTGTGTGAAGAACGTATGGCTATTGAAAGATCACAGTGGAATTTTAGTCAGTAAGTCACTCCTATCCCGCCCTGCAGGGCTATTGGCTAACTTGATAGTCACTGACCAGCGGTTGTACACTGAACTTGGATGGCTTGATTCCTGTTATGAGGCTAAGTTGAGGAGTGGAGTGCTTCAAGAGCGTCAGAATAGTTGATTTTAGAGAACATTTACATTTATCAGTTTCATTGCAAAAGCAAAAATCAATACGAAATATACTTTTTGACAGCTATTTTGATGATCACCCTATAGACACCGAGATTCATTTGACGATTTTAGCACGATAAAAAACAGGGGCTTGATAGGGGAACCAATGCATTTCATTGCTTGGTCTTGAATGGCCATCCCTGTACAAGCCAGAAAGATTTTAAAGATAATTTTCTTTTCTATAACTCAATAATTATAATTTTATTAGATTACTAGCTGTTGCCAGCGGCTTCACCCGCTAGAACTCGAAAATTATCCCACGGGAACATAAAATCGGGATAAAAGCTATCCTATGTGTTAATCCAGGTTATAAACTATCTGTGTATCAAATTTTAGCCAAATCCGTTCAGTGGTTTTTAGGGTTCCGTAGTCAACAAGGAACCCTTATAGTTTCGCCATGTCCGTCCGTCCGTCTGTCCGCAGTTTAGCTCAGAGACGCACAGTACTAGAGAGTTGTAATTTGGTGTAAATATACGGATTTGTTGTGCCGAAAAAGTGGTAAAATAAAATCTCGTAAAATATTTTTTTTAGGGTACCTCCAGTACTTACACGTATAGTGAGGATTTTTTTTTTTCTCGCGTACCCCTTAGTGTGGGGTATCATAAAATAGGCCTTTAAAAAATAATGATAGTTTCCATTAACAATTTGTTGATAAAAAAATTCGTTTGTGAAATATTAAGCTTTAAAGTGCTAAATTTTGCTCGATTCGAGTGTCCCCCCCCCCTCTACCAGCTAAACGGTTATGTTTGGGGGTGTGAAAAAATTCACAATAGTAGTGTATAATTAACGAAATTTAAAAGAAAATTATCACGACCAAGTAGGCTTCACAACTTTACGAGTAATAGTCGACCAACTTATAAAATGTACTTGATATCATATTTTCTTAAACAAAATGTATCGAAGACAACTGCAAATGTAAGTTTGTCAACTTTATTTTTACAGCTTTTATAGGTATGTTTTTTGGGGATAGGTAGGTTTTTATCGTCAACTATTTTTAACTAAATTCAAAAAAAGGAGGAGGTTCTAAATTCGTCGTAATCTTTTTTCTTATGTATTTTCCCCGATTTCTCAAAGACTCCTGGACCGATTTTGAAAATTCTTCTTTTTAAAATTAAATTCAGCGAATCAGTTTAGTTAGTTCGCATAAGTATTTTGATGGGCAACTACGGAACCCTACACTGTGCGTGGCCCGACACGCACTTGGCCGGTTTTGCGTGACAGAGTAACAAACATCCATACATCCATACTTACAAACTTTCGCCTTTATAATAGTAGTAGGATCTGTCTTTCCGTTTTTGGTCGATACTAAAATAAATTATCTAAAGACTCTCCGTGTCAGTAAAGCTTTTTCCAAGAATGTAACAATAAAAATTCGATTTTGTACAATGAAACAAAAATAATAATTGGAACAAAAGGTTTGGTTGTCTTTACAAATTGGTACATACAATACATTGATAACTATTTCAAGTAAAAAAAGATTAGGACCTGCGTCATGCGTTAGGTCAGGACGCCGTGACGCCTATCCAGCCACTCCTCAAAGAGGGGTCTTACCGCCGCAATTGCGGCGTGCCCGTTTCTACCACCATAAGAGAAAATGGTGTCAGTAATAAGAACAAAAACCATTTAAAAATAATAGCTTAAATGGTATACAGCGTTATCAATATGACTGTTGTCTGCCAGTGTGCTAGAATCTAAATATCCATGTGAGAAATGCGTTGTTGAAACGTGAAAATGCTAACACAAAATGCACAGGCGCTAAGCTGATTTATATTAGATATATATTAGATATTAGATATTGTATGCAGAAACAATAGACTGCCGTTGAATAAAATATATCACGATCTTCCTACATCGCCAAATGTTTAGGAATACTGGAAACTTAACTGTTGGTCTGAGATATAAATCAAACGAATTTCTGAACGAAATATCTTGTTTCCGTCGGAAAGCTTTCGTTGCGTAACAAAAATGCAGCATGAATATATTTTGAAAATGAAGATAGTTTTATTTATAAACAAAACTTTATGCAACTTAACATACAAGTAACTATAAATCAAACCTTTTGATACTTCACTCACACTCTATTCTCAAAAAATTACCTATAAATTAAGCTTTTTTTCAAAAATATATTACCTGCTTAAAGTTACAACCTATCTTAAAACCAAGCTAAATAATCAATATCAGACCAAATTATACGTTTGTACGACCTATCATTTACTTTAGTATAAGACTATGTCAACAAGTTTCGAAAAGCAGAATTACCTTCTAACAGACTAAAAGCTACAAGTGATCTAGTAAAGTACAGGCACTCAGATATATGTATTCTGAACATTTACTACTGCAACACTGCTCCAGTGTAATTACAGAAATTGCAGCAAACGTTCCTTCTAACTACTAGTAAGTAAAGCGTTTGAGAGTCTCCGCTCTTCAAGATAATCCCAACTGATTAAAATATCGATTTAGAATTCCCGTTTCACCATGTTTTAATTGCGAACCGTTTTTGCAAGTGCACGCATTTAGAATTAAAATGCTGAGCATGCAGGCTTCGTCAGATAGGAAGATACTTAAGAAAGTATATCTAAATGTGTATTTCTTTAAGGTTAAGCTTATGCTTACCGAGGTTGGTCTGTGGATGAATGACCATCAATCATAGCAAGTTTCCGCCGTTGATCGTGGCTGTAATTGCTTGTGACTGAGCAATTGGACTGAGCAATTGGACTACTGTGCTGCGTGTCGCGGATCGATTCCCGCCCGGAGTGAATAAATGATACACAGAGGATGTTCGAATCGGCAGATTGATAGACATAGGATCAGAAATATACCGACCCTTAGGTATTCCAATCCAAAGAGTAGGTCTGTGTAATTAGTAGTATTTTTTTACGACACCAATATGATGAGAACTTCTTTATGTAATCGTTAGTTTATCTACCTACGTCGATCTTCTATTGTTATTCACATATTCCCCTTATCTTCTACAAAACCTACCCTCTTACATCGGGTCGTGAAGATAAGGTAAACAGCCCGACTTTATTCACGTGCTTGAGAGTTTCCGAGCTCAAGTGCTCGTTCGAAACTTGTCCAATATTCGTAGCGAGACACTCGTAAAAGTTCATGGCATTTAAAAACGTGGCTTTCGTCTGATTCCATTGATTGGAACTTTAATTCATACATGTGAGGAGTGGAAAGTTCAAAGGCTTCTTGGAGATTAACCATGCATGCATGCATAGACGGTTTGATTAAAAGATTCTGTCGAGTTGTTTTGAACCATCAAACTACCTTTATAGGTTTTTCTGTCAAGTTGTCTTTTTTGGATTGAGTGTTTTTATGTTTTTGTCGGATTATTAGATTGTTATCTAGGTACTTACTACATGTTACAAGTCTTGTAGCTTCATTATTATTTTTATGGTATTTTTTTTATTTATTTATAATAATTATCTGTGATGTTCAAATTGCAATGAATGCTTTGGGTTTTGAGTTTGAGATATATCTATAAATTTTGCTTATTAAGCTAGAGTAGTTTAAGCATCCTTAGACTGGTCCGATATATGTTAATGTATAATAATGTCGGTGGAACTTAAGGTTACTCCGACTTATACTTTGTATGATCACAAAAATAGAGAAATTGTGCCAGATGCATAATTTATTAAATCCTCCAAAACACTTTTTCACCATGTCGGTGTAACCTTTAGACAAGAACTCATAAGACCATGCATCTCCCTAGTCCATGTGACAATCTTGATGAATATGGTCGGTATTAAACTGCCAACGGTTTTGCTTGCAAGCTCTATCACGTACACCAGAGAATTTATTAGGTCCACTACAAGATTTATGCGGACGGTATCGACAAAGTTAAAAGGGGTAGTTTATTGCGGTCAAAAGAACAATATACAAAAAGATGGCCAAAAGCGAGTTAAACTAGCGCACGAACGGCGCTTTCCATTTTTTATCTGTAAAAACTTACGTTTATTGTATAAACTAATATTTAATTTATTCTGATTTTAGTATTTGTTTTTGCGGCGTCAGGATTCCTAAAAATAACATTTATATTACAAAGAGACAAAAGGTAAGTACATATCAAATTAAAATGAACATAGGTGACGTATGACTGTCTAAATACCTTTATCCAGACCCTGAAAATAAACGTAAAAGGGTAGTCGAGTCTGACAATTCCTTCCGCTCCACTCAGTATAGGAGGACATGAGTCTTTCAATCCAGAAGAAGTCAGTTTGATAATTTTCCACCCCAAAACAATAATAATTTTGTACTTCAAACTAAATAATATTGTACAACAATATGGCTGGTTAAATGAACCATAAAAACAGAACCAAAACATACAATTTAACTATATTTATCCGCCAATCTAATGTAGAACCGAAAAATCTACACATAGCACTAACCACAGTTATGATTTCCCCAGGGCACACGAAAATTTCCCGAAACATTAGCTGTGGCACTTGAAATAATAATGACCATACATTTTAGCTGAATTACTTTGGAACTTGGAAAAGCAATGAATTTTGGAAACGTATACTTTCGGAATATGATATGATAATTTGTTATAATGTGAGAGACGTGGAACATCGTGTCATTTTTGTGGAAAAAAATGCCGCTTGAGGAATAATTCAGTTGAAGTACTGCGTGAGTAATTGTACACGCTAGATTATACATCTTTTAAATGTAAATTCAAATTGCTTTCAATCCCAAAGGTAATAAGTACATTCTTTTTTCTAGACACACTTATTGTGTATTATATTGGCTATGGCAGGTTTAATAGTTTCTACTGAGGGTACCTAAGTAATAGGGTCAATCTGCATAGTTTACTCAGGATGTAATGGTGTTGGTTGTATAAAAGTACCATTAATTTGGTTATTTATAAGCTGAAAACAAAAAAAAAACAATAGGCACATTATTAAATTATGATATAACTCAATAGTATCGAAAAATTCAACAATGCACGCTATCTGATGGTAATTTGCCTAAGAGACTGGCGGCGTTGCCTCTTTGTATGGCAGTGCTTAGCCTCTGCCTGAGGTAAAAGCCAGCCGTTGGGACACGTGCATAGCATTTTGGATTAAACGATTACAGGTATAACATGAAACTTACTAATTAAAGTACAAATAAGATGTAGAATACTCAACTAATACGATTGTACTCAAAAGTGTCAACAGTACACAGAACACTGTATTGCTTACCACTAACTAAGCGCTCAACAATACAACTCCGGAGCTGCAAAGCTGTGAAAGCATTAAAACTTCTGTTCACGCTCTAAACCGACGATCGATATGAGATTTACAGTTTGAAACTATTAATAAGCTGCAAGCCAGATGTAGTTCAGAACAGTGCATGAAAGGTCGGGGAATTAGGAGGTCAAATTCAGTATATTCAAGTTATTACACAAATATTAGCCACGAGAAACAGATGACGGGGACCTTTTGAGGGCCGACCCTCAGGGGTTGAATGTGGAAACGTTTAGGGGTCGAACGCAGAAGAGGGTAGAAAATCTAAGCGGTTGAACGCGGAATGAACCCGAAGTCTGCCGGGGTCGCAGGACTAATGAATTACCCTGACCCCGGAACGTAAAGAACTAATAAGGGACACCGTGGGTTTAAAGTCAGTACAAGTCTGACAGTCCCTCCTGCGCTGTCCTAGGCTGCCCGAAAAACAGGATGAAAAAGTTGCGGACATGCGGACGGCGAGTTGACTAGCCGTCCGATCATGCGGACAGCGCGTCATGTTCCACGCGCGCCTCAAAGAGCTGTCAGCATTCTGATGGAGCCTCGTTTGCATTAAAGATTGCTTTCGTATTTTTTTGCATCAAAAATTAAATATGCACTACTGCATAATTTTTATCTACAAGGCTATAAGAGAAACCACTTGCAAAAACCGATAGTCTTATCATATAATTTTAACCAAAAAAAGATAACTATCATATTTTTTTTTATTAGCGTGTTAATTAATCATCAAATGAGTCCTCCCACCCCGGGCAGGGCGGGAGGACTGTCAGACTTGTACTGACTAAAATCCACGGTGTTCTTCAATAGTCCTTTATGTTCCGGAGTCACGGTGAGGAAATAAAATCCCGCGACCCTGGCAGGCTTTGGCCCTCAGAGAGGGGGCTCAGTCATTTTTGCTGACGCTCTTTGAGGAGCGCGTGGAACACGACGCGCCGTCGACCGGTCCATGGTCGGACAGCGAGTTGCCCTTTACTCGCTGTCCGCATGCCCGCGATAACTATCATATATATTTGCTATTTCTGCTGGCTGATTGACTTACACAACAACATGATTAGGTATACTAAAATAGCAGTAACAAATATTATGTACGGCATTAAGTAACTAACTTCAATGAATCCTTACTAATCCTTACTAACATTATAAATGCGAAAGTTTAGATGTTTGTAAGAATGGATGGATATTTTTTACTCAATAACGTCTCAACGGCTGAACGGGTTTTGATGAAACTTGACACAGAGGTTAATTGTAGCCCAGATTAACACAATAGGGTAGTTTCCAGGGTCAAAATAATTACATTCTATTTAGTCCGTATTTTAGATTATAAAAAAATATTGGACACGTATTTTTTCTTTTTTTGATTAAACAAAAAATAACAAAGATATTAATAGCCTATTTAAGTTACCTGTGACGTCACTCTGCGCGAAGAATGCCACGCATCGTGACGTCACACGTAACTTTAATAGGCTATATCTTTGTCATTTTTGTTCTAATTTACAAATAAAAAAATACGTGTTCCTTATTTTTGAATAATCTAAAAGACGGACTAATCACATATTTTTAGGCAACTAGCCTATTATGCCAGCAGTACAATCCCTACCGTCTTATTCCAAAACGCCGACTAAATATAGTACTGGGATTAGTTCTAGGTTTAAACCATGGACTAAGAAAAACCTTATTATAAAATGAAGTTTATCACTAATCCTTGTACTATTTAGGGTACTAAAGATAAACCCGCGAGACCCCTAGTTTATCCATGGTTTAACTTTGGTACTACTGTCAAATGTCAATTTCTACAAAAAGTTGAGGGTATCGTGGCTGTAAATTTCTGTGTTTATTGTTTTTATAGCGTTAAAAAATGGATATTAAAATGATTGACTTGATTGTTAAATATAATAGAAATACATGAAGAAAAAAGATAGTTTTATTTTACGCCACAAACTTCAAAGTTAAAAACAAGAGTGTTGCCTAGCAACATAGGAAGTCCATATAGTTTTTACTATGTACTCCGTTTCACGTTCTTTGATAAAAATATAACTTGATAAAAAAACGCGATATGTGTGTTTGTTGCGCTCGTTCAAGAGGATGGAACTTGGACATGAAATTAAATGGTTTGTTTGTTAGGACTTAGGAATAAAGAGTTATTATACATTTCAAGTATTTAATAGCAACATTAGTAAAAACGGAATGTCATATTGAATGAAGCCAGTGTAAAAGAATGAATGATTGTCCTTTTTTCATTTTTTATCTGTGTAAACCATGGATGATCTTTGGACTAACTGATCTTCAGTTGGTTTTAGATTTGTAATATGATCACATTTTAAGCCTGGTACTAACTTTAATACCGTAACAATCCTAGACTATTTAGTCCAGGTTTAAACCAGTACTAACTCAAACTTTTGTAATAAGACGGCTAGAGTCAAATGACCAACACATCACGAGTGAAGCCAATAGCAACTTACTACTTGTATGTTGTGTACATGATAAGTTCAATTATATTAATTCAACAAGCAATCGGCTTCTCGCAATACTCTTAATGTAAATACAGAGTATCAGTTTATACATTAGTAAATTAATGTTTAGTTAGATAGACTGATATTAATGATGTTTGATTTAACACGTGAACTAATATGAATACCGTATCATAAGCGAATGGATCTAGAGATAGTATATTAATTAACTTTTTTACTTGGTTTTGTGGTTACATGGGTTTCCTCTTGACTCTGTCTAAGACACAGGTGACAGAACCAAATTCGATGATAGACTGAGCTTACCCAGAAGAAGTTTTTTTTATTTTAAAGAGGGGAAATACAGTCCCAGGTCTCTACCTGGGACTGTATTTCCCCACTGAAAAAGGAGTGAAACTCTCTAGTTTCACTCCTTTTTAAAAGACGGTTTGTGGTCGTGGAGTTCTTGAGCTCACTCACCGAAAAACAGTCTGTTGAAGAATAACAAGCAAGCACTATTTAGGATATTGGAGCTGTGGCAAAACTAGAAGGTGAAGTAGACCTTGTGAAACATAACAAGACGTGCTGAACAAAACGAATGAGCAGCGGTCAACGTTTGCTCGAAGTTAAAGGAATTGGAAATCATGGAAAAGCTTTGTCCAGCAGTGAAGTGATAGAGGTTAACAGTAGTCGTATGTACGACACACAAGTATTCATAGTTTCAAAAATTTATTTTAAGTTACAATAGCCTTAAAAAATAATATCCATGACTATTATTTACACTTAACAATTTCTTACAAAAAAACTTTACGTATCAATCAAATAGTCGTTAGAAATTTTCAACTCTGTTAATCATAACTCCGATTTTCTCAATCTCACTAACAATCGCATCACCGGGTCGTAGAAACTCTGGTGGGTTCCTGTATACTCCTACTCCTCCAGGAGTACCAGTCTGGATGATATCACCAGGCAACAGAGTAAATAGATTCGACAATCTTTCAATGACATCAGGAATTTTGTGAATGAACTGGTCGGTGTTACTCTTCTGTTTCTGCACACCGTTGACGATACATCTGATGCCTAATTTTTGTGGATCTCCAATCTCATCACTTGTTGTAATGCAAGGACCAATAGCACAGAAAGTATCCATAGCTTTACCAAGCAGCAGTGTTCCCATATTTCTATTCTTCTCCCAATCTGATGCTCCAATATCTTGACCAACAGTATACCCCAGGATATAATTGTAAGCATCTGCTGCTTTCACTCTGGAAGCTTTTTTTCCAATGACGATAGTCAATTCCACTTCGCAGACAACTTTGTCTGATATATCAGGTTTCAGTTTAATGGCATCATTAGGTCCAACGATTGTGCTTGGGAATTTGCTGAAGATGAACGGGAGCTCTGGTGGGGTTAAATTCTGTTCTTCACAATGATCTTTGTAGTTCAATCCGACGCAGAGAACTTTGTCTCCTCCGTGTATCGGTGCTTTCAGAGTTACTGTTGATAGTGGGACAGCTTTTTGTTTTGTAGCTTGTAGTTTCTGCACTTTTTCAAAGACTCCATCCTTCAAAATTTGTATAAGAGTGCTCGGTATTGTAGGATCAGCCTTGTTGATATCAACAACATTATCATCAGATAGATATCCAACGCGGATCTCTTCCGGTTTATCCTTGTAAACGAACTGTACCAGCTTCATTTTTCTTATTATGATAAATACTGCACTTAAAACGTTCAAGAACTCCCTCAGTTCAAATAAAAATGTCACTGGGATTAAATAAAATGTTTGGAACACAGATAAATAGTGGCGTCTCCTCAAGATCTCTTGTTTAGCAACAAGTGGCGATAGTACTGTCGCCTAGTTGAGATAAACGTACTGTTTTATACACAGTACCTATCAGGACTGTTATCTACGATCTTACTCTCAAGTGGAAATATCACGTTGATAGTGTCTGTTATGATTGATTTAGGTAAACAAAAGAAATTGGTTATATAATATGATGGTATTACGTTATTGTATTTTTGTCAGTCTATATTATGATTGTGGTCCTTTTTGACATACTTTGGTAACTAATGAATAGTTTAGTATCAGCGAATTCCTTCATAATTCAACTTTGTCATCTGACGTCGATTTGCTTTGTTATAGCTAAATAATTTTCAATAAAAGTTAATTATTTTTGTTTTCATGTAAAACTCAACACAAAGAGTAATCATAATTATTACTTTACTGAGAACTTGTTATTATTTATTAGAGTCTAAATAAATAAGACTAGGTAGGTATATAAAAGGTTTTCAACAATATTAAGTTAAGAATGGCTACACTGCCTGTGGCGTTAGAAATCTACTATACATTACGTTATGAACTAAATTAATAATACAAGATGAAAATAGTGAACCGTTATTTTTCTTAGAACGGCAAAATCTTGAAAACAAGGAGCAAAACATTTTTAATTGAATAATCCGGTGAATAATTGATTACTAATTCTGCTTTAAGTATTTTAAGTCTGATGTTTAGCGTTTCAAATGATGCTGTTCTCGAGTTTTGTAAACTTTGTGATAGCCTTCTCGAAATATTATACCTGTAAAAGATACTCCGTGAAATTTTATTATAAATTATTATATGTATAGACAAGATTACATAGATCCTGGCTGAACGTCCAATTACAAAAGAAAATTACTTCTTAGAGGCAATTTAAAATTGAAAAGACCAAAAGAAAACTGTGAGAAAAGAAAAACATGAAGTATCTTAAGAATAATGAATAAATTTAATATTTACTGCAATTTCCTATAACTAACCTGCTCAACATCAGCAAGTTAATATTACTATGACTTGGAGAAGAAAATGGCGGGTGAATGCATATTAAATAAAAATAAATTAATATTCAGGAGTCTAAATAGATTGACATAAAACCATTTGAGTCTAATGCCATTGTTGTGTCATATTTTTAGCTTTTATTGGCATTATAATGAAATACTTAAAAATATTAGAAAAATACGTCACGCGTTTTTTTTTCCATTGATCATTTTTCGTAAAAAAATCATAACAAAGGGCGTATTTGAAAAGATGTACCTAGTCTAGAAATGAAACATAATTGATTTATATAATTATAAGAATATTGATTTAGGTTAAGGACTCATTTGTCTCTTAAATGGAATTTTACTATTGATATTTTCCTATATTATATAGGACGATAGGAAATCTCAACACTAATATTTTAAACTAAAGGTAACAAAGTACCATTTCCAAGTCAATGTAATAGTTCGTATTACCTAAATGAACCCTTTAGCTTATTAGTATTACAAACTGAAGCCTACGCCAACTGACTGCGGCGGCAGAAACCAGTAATTATTGACTAGACTAATTTAATTACATCCAGCCCGAGTTTCCAATCAGTTATGCATCAATCCATCATGGCATTAATTGTTGTGTCTGGGTTTAGAGGCATAGTTATCCAAGGTTTATTGTTACAGCTGAGTACCTGATGAAACTAGATGTTTATTTGTAGTTTTTGCTTTATTTGTAGTGTTTTTGATAATAATAATTAAACACGAGGACAATCAGCAATGTGCTACAGTAATAGATACTCAATAATATTGTTTATTTCTTAATGTAACAATCCACTTGAATAATTCAAGAACTACAACACCTCTGTAATAAGTGAAGAAAAACTTTCACGAGGAAACTGGCATGTTGCAAATCATAGACACATTGTCATACAAAACCCCATTGTCCGCCCGTTGGATGTAGATCCACTATTGGGCTTTTCCTCAAGAAGGAGCAGTCCTTTTTTTAACGTGGTAAAATCATCAAATGAGTTCTCCCGCCCCGGACAGGGCGGGAGGGACTGTCAGACTCGTACTGACTAAAATCTACGGTGTTCTTCAATAGCCCTTTATATTCCGGTGTCAGGGTTATGAGATAAGTTCCGCGACCTCAGCAGGCTTAAGCCCCCTCTAGAGGGTCATAGGGAGCATTCCTTCCAAAATTTTCCCTAAATTCTTTTGAAATACATTTTTGTTTGTTTTTCCTATTCAGCACATCGTTCTACCTATCCACAATCCATTAGTAGTCGTCATAGCTGTTAGTTCTAATCAAACAATGTTATCGCAACCACGCTTGTTGCCAGCTACACTGACGATCCAATATCCATTAGATTAGTGCAGCTGATTGGATACGCAAGGATCCGCTCAGGTAATACGTCGTGGATTATATATTTGGGTCATGTCTTGGCTGTGTTTCGCATAGTCTGGAGTAATTGAATGCACCTTGTATGTCACTAGTGATGAATGAAAATTGAAGATGTTCTTAAAAGGATAGAGTAGAAATTTTGTGTGCAGACTTTCATGGCCGTCATTGTGTAGCAGTTAAAGGTGGGTCTAGCACCATACAATGTCATCAAAGCCAATGCCATGATAGACATAGTTTTTTTTTGTGATCACGAATTTTGTTCTGTTATTTATTGATATTTTATTATTATGTATTGATTTCGTATTGTAAATTCAAACACAATGTAAATTGTTCTATGAATAAGTAAATGAAATGACAGCAAGTAATGAACTTATTTACGGTCAAAGATTCCGAAGTAAATAAATACTATATTATAGCTCGTAGCTCCTTACAAACTATTAAACTGTTACAGCCTTACTACGAAAACTTAAACATCTGTTGAACACTTGTCTAAACAAAGTGTGACTGCAAAACGGACATTATTTCAACGTCATAATCTGACATTATTCAGACAAGTGTTCAACAGATGAGACGTTTAAAAGTGTTGTGGTACTACGGTTAAAGTTCAAAGTCAATATTGCAACTCCTTGATAGCGCTTGCTAGAACGACACTTTTCAAATGAATCAATAATTCGTTGTCTATATCTAATCTGAATTGCACACGTAGGACGATGACTCTGTAAAACCAGGGTTTGACGTCAGAAGACAAAATGACAGCTGATACATTGCAATGTGTGTACGTGCACGTGCCGAGCTCGGACAAAAAAAATTACGACAAGGTTGGCGCAGTGACTGAGCTATCGATTGCTGCGCAGCGTATCATGGGTTCGGTCCCCGCACGTATAAAACATTTGTATGATTTGCAAGTAGTTTTTCCGGGTCTGGGTGCTTGTATATGTGAGTTTCTATGTTTGTAAACGCACCCACGATAGCGACAGAAATTCTTAGTGCGGGGCAACGTTTTTTAAAAAAATAATTATAATAATAACGTTGCCTATTTTTGGTAGAATACGAATACACATAGAGTAAGTTCATGCTATGCGTACAGGGAAGGAGAAAAAACAGAGTAAGCAAATTCTAACCAAATAACGAGTAGGTACAAAAGATAGAGAGAGATACAGACCAACTGAGCAGTACCGTCATTGTAGATTCATAGAAACTCCTTGGTACAATTATACTGCGCACAGTCCACATAGATAGCTAACCTAATATCGGCTTGTCCTACATCTAAACAATACGTTGATCAGTTGTAACATCTCGATACGGCGGCCATTGTTACCGTCGCAAGGTATTAGATTATTGGCCTGATTACAAATGGAGAGGAGAATGCTGGGCTAACTGTGTTTAGTAAGGGTAGAATCTTGATTGTATATTGTTTACGGAATAAATCAGGATATAAACGCTGGCCTTCGCTACTAAGAAGAGGCACCAAGAAGAGGCAGGTGCATTGTCAGTAGAATCGTGTAAGAATGCATTCGTGGAAGTTAATATTATACTATCTGGTTGACCGAGTTTCGGTTTTTAAAATGTCTATATCTTGGGAACCGAGCTTTTCTCGAACCTGGGACCTTATAATATATAAATCGATTCCTTGAGACGAAAATCTGTAACTTTCATGAAAATCCTCCATGGAGATCCTGATTATATATAAATAAATATACAAGAATTGCTCGTTTAAAGATATTAGATTTCTATGATAAATTCTTTGAACAAGTTGGGGGTTATACGTAAAATTCGTTGCCTTATTCGATATCTATGCATTTATACCACAGTTACTATATACACAGCGGTTAATCGCTGCATGTAAATTAAACAAGATGCTCCGTTGTCTATTTGCAGCGAATAACTTGTCACATTCAACAAATACTAACGGCAAGTAGGCATTCACAGAAGAGTGAAGCTTTCTATACTTTGTTGTGATAACTGAATGGTGGTTTCATAACCTTACAGCGACTCCACATTAGTTCCGTGAACCCCCATGAACAGGAACGAAAATATGAATGGTTTTCGCGGGGTTCACGCGCGTTCGTGCCTGTTCCCCGATCAGTGTCGGTATTGTGCCGAGAATTCACTAATGTGGATCCGCCAATAGATAGAACTGTGACCGTAAGTACCTTTTAACCATGCAAAATCACGTGGGAAAAGAAGACTAAGGGGAAAAGTACTCACCGGTCTTCGCCGTCGACAACGACGCCGATGTTCTGTGACGCCGTCGTCACTCCAACACACAGTCCACGGACGTCTTTTTAAGGAATATATTCAACACTTAACAATAACACGGAAATGTTCCAAAAATTTAAGAGCTCATGCTGATATTCGCACTTTTTGCACTGGCTCCCATAACTTAATAGTTTTTGTAATCAGGTTCGTTTCACAAAATGGCTGGCAGTTAGCAACAGCACTTGACCGCGCGTTTTGCTTGATGAGCGAGTGAGTGAGACTGGTGACGCTGAGGGATTTATTTGAATTTGGAAGGAATTGAATGAATGGGAATCGATTTGAATAAAGAAGTGCATTAGTCAATTGAATGTTTAATTATTTGTCCTTGCATTACGGAATGGCAAAAAAAAATGATGTTATAAAATTAAGTCTTTAACTCAGGTTTTCAGGTCGGAATCTCATGAGTGATGTCATGTTAAATCCAAGATGAAATGCAGCATCGAGCACTACCAGCAGCTTTTCTAGACTGGGCCTATTTGGGGCAGCTATGGACCACATCAAAGATATTTTCATGATTGCCTTTTTTTTTTCTTAGTTTTGATTTTATTTTGCCTACGTTATGTTATTTTTTTTTCTTCATAAGTACCTAGCTAACTTGTCGAGCATCAAATGCTTTCTCCCACCCGGTTGGATCGGGTCTGGAAAAAATCTGGAGGGACCATAGATGATACACTATTAGGTAAATAGCGGAGGGACTTGAACATTGAGAACAGAACGTGACGTAACGTGAACATTCTCTAAAAACCATCTTGTTCCTTCTGCCTTTTGCATTCCAGGGAGTGACACACACGCACACACAATCTCCCGCTGATCGGTCGTTGATTGGTTAAAATGTACAATCAAAAATAGAAATTAAAAATGCAGAAACTAGTGCTGGGGTAAACAAAAGTGACCATTTAAAATGTCACTTACGGGATATCTTCCGTGATTGTATATTATTTTGAGTTCCCGATATTTCGACGCTGTTGCAAGCGCCATGATCGCGGGATGACTGAAGAGTGCGGCTGGATGGAAATAAATTGTTAAGAGCAGACAAATCTGTCTACCCTCTTTCTCTGTCTCATATCCCGTAAGTGACATTTTAAATTGTGAAAATAAACGTGATAGCCTAAAACAGTGTTTAAAAGTGGTCACTTTTAAACACTGTTTTAAGCTCATGAGACTTTTGAGATAAATATTGTGGTCATATTTATCTCAAAAGTCTCTATTTCTCATTCATAAGGTCTACTTTCCCATTTCAGTGACTGTAACCGTCTTAGTATGTATGTACTTACAAAATGTACATAATCAAGTACCCCATTAGTACTTCCATTACGTACATAATGCGGCTGGTTACATTATCGAATGTGTTAACATGACGATAACGTGTTCGTGGTCGTAACAGCGATCAAAGCCGTTAGCAATGTTACCTGGTATTGAAGGGCTAATGTGTCGTGATGGCTAAATTTTATCGTACTAGGAGCATGGTTTCACACAGTTCCCCGATATTTCTATGAAAATGAAGGAATCTCACACCAGTGTGGTGTTTAATAGTTTATTATATTATAGTGTGTAATAGTTTATTTTTTTAATTAGATACCTTTTTTATATCAATCCCACCCAGTTCAGGGCAGGGCAAGAAAGACTGTCACACTTGTACTGACTAAAATCCACAGTGTCCTTCAATAGCCCTTTACATTCCGGGTGTCACGGTAAGAGGTTAGTCCCGCGACCCCGGCAGGAATATTTGATACCTAGAACTGCTGATGTCCCTCCATGCTGATGCATTGTAGATCTCGCTTCTTCTTGATGACTTGATTTTATCGCTACAAAATATTTTGGGAAATATGTTTCGTGTTATTGCCGGGGTAATAAATAAAAACAAGATACTTTTAATCTTCTCGAAACAAAAATAATTTAATAAATAAATCACTCTTTCATGAAATGCAAAATTCATTAAAATAAAATCTATGAAATAAAGAGATAACAAGTAATATTATTTATTTACATTTACAGACAAAAAAATTAAGACACAAATACAGTTTACAAAACGGGTTATTTTTGGTTATTAAAATAAGTATTTTTCTACAATGGCACAGCTAACTTAACAATACAATAAATAAAACAACTAATATCAATAAGTACAAAATAACACAACGTTTTGTTAAAAATTACGTATTTCAAAACAGACTTTTCTTTAATTTTAAACACCCAAAATAAACATAGGAACTACTTACACAGAAAAGAACTTTCTAAAGTAATATATTTTAATATAATTGAGCAAATAAAACAGTATGATAATTTTGATGAAATAGGTATTAACGCCAGCAGGTCAACCTACCCGAATCTGTCCAATCGAATATTATCCTTCCACTACTCGTATTGTAGGTGGATAGGTTGAAAAAATACAGATTGTGGTACCTAGGTCAATGTGCTGGCGCCTGTACAATTGTACATGTCAATAACCGACATAATAATTTTCATCAAAATCATCATACTTACATTACAAAAATTGAGCAATACACCGATCTAAGATCCGAAATCCACTAAAACGAAAACAAGAGGAGTAAGAAGTAGACGTACGAAATTCAACCAATCGCAGTAAGGAAGAGAAACGAATGTAATTTCAATTACTTTATTGAAATTAAAATTGCATCTCTCTCCTTTGAAGACATGTTTTTTTAGCGTGGTAAAATCATCAAATGAGTCCTGAACCTCGGGCAGGGCGGGAAGGACTGTCAGACTTGTACTGACTAAAAAAATACACGGTGTCCTTCAGTAGCCCTTTATGTTCCGGGGTCATGGTAATGAGATAAGTCCCGCGACCCCGGCAGACTTAGGCCCTCTAGAGGGGGGCCCCGTCATTGTGCTGACTTGAAGACATGATAATACAAGTTAATTAGGATAAGGCGGTCTAAAATGTAACTTAGCAGGTTCATATTAAAATGAAATATTAATAGAAATACAATAATTTCATCAGAATAAATGAGACTGCTCAAATGTTCTTTATACCCCAAGGGCAGAATGCTGATTTTGTTGTGATTGGTTGCCTCCCCGCACGTCTCCTCCCGTTCCTAATACCATTTTTCGTGAGGACTCTCGTAAAACGGTATTCGACACCTCATCATTTTCAATTGAATTTCTGATTAATAAGCAAAACCAAGTCATATAAGTCTTAAATAAATGTACAAAAGATATCGGGTAGAACCCCTAAATATATTTACAAAATAATTTTAAAGTCCTCGTCGATACTAAATATCAATTAGTTTCAACGTGCAAAAACAAATTCGTTGAATCCTCAACTAGTTAGCAATAGAGTTACATCGAGTCATTTGTATTCAGCTGCCATGGAATACTAAACATAATAGATACAGAAGGTCTATTGTGTGCATCTAATGAACACACGCTTTTTCATTTGTGACCTTCCACATTTCGCACCAGTAATGCAGCACGGATGGTCTACCATGCCAGTGTGGGAAAGTGACGGAGCTATACAAGTCGTATAGCGCCATCTCGTTCACACACTGGAATTATAGGACACCAGACATTGGACCCGAATGTCTTTAGTCTACTAGCTTAAAAAATCAGCAACGTTATATTGCTGTTTTTTTCCTTCCTTCCTTCGCAAGTATGCCAGTGGAAATAATTGAAAATAGATTATTAATTCTAAAAAATAAAAATCGATAAAGAGAAAACATCACACGAACGCGCAGCTGTTGGAGTAAAAGCGAGAATTACCGAAATTAATGCCTTGTCTGATTTACCTAGATGTTATCTTGAACCACTCTTGCAAATGCAAGTGCAAGCGTTGCTGTACCCGAAGTACTCGTTGTGAAGACTGAACCTTCTGTATTTACCTACTCTATATTGGAACCCCGAGACAGGTTTACAAATAACGTAATTCATCAAGTGAGATTAAGTCCTTGCGAAAAAAAGACGACTTTTCGAATTGGATTTATTGGATTAAGACACCGAATTTACGATTTTTTGCTGCAAACCTATCTGGTAGAAACAGAATTAAAACAAAAGACATTATTTGTTAGATTTCTTATTAGTGTCCTAAAAGTCGAAAGAACATGTCCTTTCCTCATGAGGAAGCAAGTTTATTAAACGGTACGAAAGTACACCGTACAAGATTTTCATAGGTATCTTCTTTTTATGAAACCGATAGCATTAATAACAAAGTCATCAATATCAATAACTGTATCACAAATAAGGGAATTAATATCCTGTTCAAAATTAATTCCTTATTTCTTTTACAAATTCACTTTAATATTTTTCCCTTACACGTTCTTGTCAAGCCATCTCACACTTATGTAACCCTCGGGAGATGATTCCCGAAACTCCTCAGTAATTTGCGCTCCTATGTCATTTAATATCAAAACATTTCGCTCCATCGTCGTATCGTTTATCTAATTCGATTCCATCTTTTTCGTGTTATATTGTCACTAGATATACAATATCAGTAGCATTTTCTTCGTTATTTCAAACAGCTATGTTTTTTTGAAGAGGAATGTTTTCTATGACTACATTTTATTGTCTAAATAAAATATTATTATCATTAATTGTCTCTGTTATAAACAAGTTATCGTTCTTACAAAGAAACTGTTGTTCAAAGATCCCTTCTTCATTAAAATCACAATCAAAATGGACATTATATCTTATTTTTTTTAACCTTTAAGAACGTATATTCCGAAAGTTGGCAACGTCGCAAATGGTTGTCAAATATTAACGAATTTTATTGTTACTGTATGAAAATAAGAAATATGGCTCTGTAGTGCACTAAAAAACACACACCTGAAACGGTTACAACATGAAATTCAGTGTTTTAATTGCATCCCTATATCATTTTTCTAGTGCACTACAGATACAGAGCGATATTTCTTGTTTTCATACAGAAAAATCGCCAAATTAATTAAAATTTGTAAATATTTGACAGCTTTTTGCGACGTTGCCAACTTTCAGAATATGCGGCCTTAACAGTTTTGTTATTTTTCAAGAATCACAAGGCAACTGCGTATACCTCAGACACATGCCTATATTTTCCTCAGGGCTTCGTTTGACTGTTGGTGGTCCGAAGTGCACGGATACCGCGAAAGGTGTGATGGAGGTCTCCACGTGGCAGTCTTGTCTTTGCTGTCCCGGACAGAAGGTATTCCCGCAGTGGTGAGGGTCGCACACTCCTGCGCCGAAGTAGGAGCTCTGGAAGATGGAATGCTTTAAATAAATGAACACGTAATGATAATAATATTAATCTTCCAGACCGGCCAATTACAGGCACTTTTGAATTAACAAAATACATATTATAATAAAAATATTAATTTTATTATAATATGAATTTATTTTAAGGGCTTTCACAGTTATTATGTCTTGTGTCTGAACACAAGACATAATAACTGTGAAAGCCCTTAAAATGCCTGAGGAAAGGAATGCCTTTCTGACCTCAAAACTAAATGAACTTTGAAGTCGATAGCGGAGTAGGTGTTGCGATGATCATGTTCAAACATGGCTAGTAATTTCACAAAATAGAGTTTGGAAAGAAAAAGTGATGACTATAGACCAATGCAGGATTTGATTCGATTGACGATCATGGCTAACGTTGATCAACATATTATGCTAAGTTTCATAAAATACAAAAAAAAGACTAGTATACCCAAAACTCGCTAGATGTATAAGTCCGTTAAGTATAAGCCTAAAATAATTCAATACTCAAGTGTTTAAGCCTCACTTCACAGACAAATATGTAGTTGGGAAGTTTATAATGTATCTTCTCTCTAGCTACAATAAGGTCGGGTTTTTGAAAGCCCTCTAACGCTATTTTAGTGTGCTTAGGCCTAATTTGAATAAATATCTTTTGCTATTTGCCTTGAGAGAGACTATTAGCTTACAATTTTGACAATGAACAGTACTTAGGTTTTAATCTAAAGTGTCTCTCATGTTTATCTATTCAGAAATCTAGGTCACGGTAGATAGAATATTAAACTAATGTCAATTAATATTTAGACTTCAAATCAAGCGTTTACGTACAAAATAATTTAATTTATGAAACTGTAATGTTTTTAACAACCTCGTAAATTGATACAATAAATTATTCTAACTTGTAAACATGGTATTTGAAAAGTGTTAGCATTTTAAAGCCTCGCTAATTAATTTAAGATCATGTTTACGTTTCTGCTTGAGAGTAACAAACATGATTGATGTTTGTTTAAAATCGTGCATTAAAAACTTTCAGTAAAGTTCGTGTAACGTTATTGGTTCAATCTACGTAAGCTGGGAAAGTTTCAGGAAGTTTGCCTGTGAATTACTTATCAATCAATTATATCTCGCTGTACGTGAACATGTAAAGAAGAACTTGAGATTGCAAATAAGCAGTATATATTATTACATAGATATGACTGGACAACTAACTATAGATATTTGAGGGGTGTAACTCTCGAAAATTACTTCTATTGAAATAAAAGCTTTGTTATAAAAAAAATAGTTTCGTGACAATTTTTTATAACATTTCATGTCATGGATTTCCGCAAAGTAACGCAGTAAATTATGGAATCAGTTCTATAATTTATAAAAGCTTTGAATAAAAATCAGCTTAACCATAAAATATACTTCATGTTTTTGATTTTTTTCCCACAACTTAAGCAAAATCTTCAAAATGCCATATGACCCTTACGTACTCGTTTCATCTTTTTTTATTTTTTTTTTATTTGGGACAAACCCACCACACTATATTCCCAAACCACTGCAACTCCTGAAATCCAGAATCAACAGTGGCAACCACCAGAAAAGCGCCGAGACAATGAAGCCCGGAGAACGAATTTACCTGTCTTGGATCCTGCACGAAATTAATCAGAAAAGAATAGTGGAGGAGTAGGAATAGTAGATTGTTATACAAGGGTGGAAAGGAATCAATTCCCATACGAGGTATTTAGACGCACGAGCGAAGCGAGGGCGGCTATAGTCCGAGTGGGAATTGATGACTTTCACCCGTGTTAAACACTCTACTTTTCATTTCAAATATAAGGAAAGTAAAAAATAGTAGTTTTTCTAAAATATTTATTGATAGTAATAACACGAGCAGTAACCTATTTAATAGTCTTTTTTAATTTAAATTTCAAATATGGAACACACCGCCCGCGTCACCGCCGCGGGCCATCCCACTATAATATGTTTTTTTTTAAATTCACATTGGCCGTATACACTCACAAGACCGCAGCATTTTTTTTAATCGATATTTTTCTTAATTATTAAAAAAAAATTATAGCCGACTTACAACCAATTTTAGTTCTATTTTTAAAATTCATTCCCGCCCTAGGGAGGGAAGCAATTACTATGAGTCTTTCCCGCCCAAGGGAGGGAAGCATCGTTTTCGACCCGCTGCTCTGATCAAACAAACACTACTTTCCGAGTATGAGAAATGAAAAAATATGTTTCCACTTCCCTCCATGCAAGCAGGAGACAGAACAAAACAAGGCCAATAGGCACAAAGGGGGCATTACAACTGGGAGAAGCCCAGTTGCCTAGCACCACGGGTAAAAATGACTACTAATATTAATGGGTCCTAAGTTGTGAGCTGCTATATTTGATTCCAATAATAGGTATGGCAAAAACGCTTGAACGCACGGAAGTTTGTTCGAGTTTCGACAAGGTCCATATAATAAATGACTCCAGATGTAGTTTGAACAGCATCCAACATATAATATTGCGTTCGTTTTGCCAAAGAATACACTCGTTTCATCTATCCATTCATAGATTTAGTCACATAAACAGCTAGCTAACACTGCTCATCTGAATTTTCTATAGAACTCCACAAATGATGAAAACACCAACATTTTATTCATAATATTTCAGAATTGGTCTCAGTAAATGTTGAGCATTTTCATAAGTATTATAATAATAACTTGTGTCCCTTAATTAACCAGTTGTTGCAAACACGTGGCATTTTCTTCAAGTTCTAAGCTCTCTAAATCTAGTCAAAGACCTTATTTACCATTCTGACATTGTCCTATTCTAATGCTCTAATTAATTTATGTGAAACCCTAACCATTTTACTATTCAAGAAGTTAGCAAAGAATATTCCCCAGTACTTTCCACTCAGCATTCCAACTGTAGACCAAACACTCTATAAAGCGGGTCATTCTTAGAGAACTTTTACAATATTACTTCCGTTCCTGATTATTAACTTCACAAGTACTCTGAAGTTTCTCTTTTATATTCCAGTTCTTTAATGGAACTCCTAAGCTTTAATACTATTATAATTAGACTCGTCAACCCCAAGTTTTAAACTTTTAGAAGAAATTGATATTGAAATATCTGGTTTGGATCTTTTCGAACTTGATAATTACTACAACTTGCATCAAAAATACCAAAAGAATATCAATTATGCGTAAAATCTTCTCACAATTACTTTAGGAGTCTTAGTAACAGCGTGTAGTTCCTCAATACTCTATTCAGAATCGAGGATCTTCCAGCCAGACGGGCTTTGTGTTTGAAGGGATTTTGCCCGAAAGTTGATTTCGAATTTTTCAATACGTTCTAATTACACAGAAGACTCAAATACAGGAATTGAAGTTAAGTATTTACTTAATTTCCACGAAGAGTTGAGCAGAGGTGTCCCTAATGGTACACCCGAAATTCATCGGGTATGTTTCATACAAATCCGGACTCCCGTGCTGCTACTAAGAAGCCAATGAACCACAATAACACTTGCCTGACTTAAAAATCGAACTCTTGAAGACCTCAAGGTCATCAGTACCCTTATCACGAGTTTTCACTATTTTACTTTACAGCGTTTTTCCAGTATTTACAGCATTTCTTGTATGGAAAAATGGAACAGCGCCTCTGGTGTGCAAAGAAGGAACCTTTTTTTTTCCTTGTTTGTCAATTTGAAAATGTCTAAGTTCCAGTTTACTTTACGTCAGAGCAGAGGCGGCCTTACCCATTGCGAGGCCCCGGGCGGCAAGTCTTTGCGAGGCCCCTTGTCCTTTATAAAAACTAAGTACGAAAGTAGGTTTGGTTGTCATGATGGAGGACAAATGCTAAAGTACACAATTAAATAAATGTAATTTGAGTTTTAAAACATTCTACAGTTCATACAGGAACTTTGAACATCCGTGTTTGCGTAAAATGGAGTAGTTCTGATTTTTGCAGACTTTCTTTGCCTTTTTGGCGTTTCTACCATAAAGATCTAGTATACTACTTTGATGAAACTTTAGCACAACATTTTGAAAGCAGAATAAATTTACTACAATATGAGACTAAAATGGTTTCTGTAGACCCAAAAGCTTCAGAGTTAGCGCTTTTCCAAAGTATCTCAAATCCGCTCAAGGCCGCACCGTGTTTTTTTCCTGCGACTGATTTTAAAACCGTGATTTGCTACAAAATGCTCCCGGGTAAAAGCCGCGGCAAAACTGTAATCAATAGAACTTAGTTGACGCGTACGCACGGCGTTGATCGCGGACTGTTTTTTGGTAGACCGTCTGGCAGATCAGAGCGCTGGCGCAAAATTTCAACCATGTCAATTCCACCTCATAAGAGTTTGTTTTAAACGAACCAGAATACGAATTTATTAGGATGGTCTATGAAGTTTGGATAATTCTTATGCAAGAATCCTTTCTCAGATCTACGCCCAGTAAATGGATGGATCCAATAATTTCGTGCGTTGACGTCTTCTTTTCTATTTCTTATTCATCAGAGCAACAACACGCACTGCCACCTTGAAATCCATTTTCAAACTGCGGGTGTATGCTTCTCAAGTTTCGCCGCGGTGATAGCGATTAATCGACCCGACTTACGAGTTGAAGGTCGCGGAATCGAACCCAGCCCAGATTACTTTGTGTATTTATTTTATCACCATTGCTCTTAAAGCGATGAAGGAAAACATCGTCAGGAAACGTGCATGTCCTCAAACCAAAAATTTTAAGACATGTGACATCACCAACCCGCACGGGAACCGCGTGGTGGATTATGGACCCCTTTTACAGAAAGGAAGCCTGTGTCTCAGCAGTGGGAACATTATAGGCTGATGAAGATGAAGAGTGAATATAAATATCCTTACCCTCCTTAAACCCTTAACCCTCCCAACATTTTTATTTTTCTCGAAAAAAGTCACAAAGTTCTAACTGTTCTAAGACATCCCAACTCTGATGCTTTGCCTCTTCCACACTTGTTTTTGATTCGAGATACCGCCAGAGTTACTAAAGTGGTGTCTTAAATATTGCAAAGACCGAAAAAAATTTTTTTTGAAAAACTCAACTCGGAAACTAGATACTGGGTCTACAGATATAAATCGTTTCTCATATTGTCGCAAAAGGCATCAATGAAACTGTTCTAAGAAGTTATTATCCACAACTAGTCCTTTACGGTCATAAACGCAAAATTTTCAAAATACAACGCATTAATTTTTTTACAAAGTAGCGTTCGGTGTTTGAAGTCTCAAATTTTGAATTTTCATTGGGCCCAGTGGCGTAGCTAGGCGGGGGCTTAGCGAACCCTAGCTAGCCTCGCACATGACGGGGCCTAGCGCTTAGAGATTTAATAAAATACAATAAAATTGACAAAGGCAATCTCAACTTTGTTACCACTCAGTAAAGCAGTATAATTTTAACTTTTTCTACTATTTCTAATTGAGAACTGATAGAGCCAAAGCTGATGGAGCCGACGATCATATTTAGGTCTAGCTATTCCTTTTTATTTCTAACTGTAAACAGAAAGATGTAAAAAGGCCTCGCAAAGCGATCTTATAATCAAGTCATCAAAAAAAAGGAGGCCTCGCACGCGGTGACCGACACGACGGGCTTAAAAAAAAATCACAAATCTGCGGGATATCTTTCATCCTCCATCAAAGAAAAGGGCCTCGCAGATGCGTCTTGCCCCCTCCAAGATTCGGTCTCGCTACGTCACTGATTTGGTCAACTACCGGATTTAACCTAAACTAGCCGAACGTTCAGGCGACAAAACTATTGTATTAAATAACAGATTTACGAAAGGAACCAACTCTGAGATGATAAATTAAAAAAATTGATGGTTTGATTTTTTCTAAAACTATAATCTTATTTCATGTTGCCGTTATGATACAGCCTTAATGAGTAGCCTTACTACATAATTAATCAAAAGTTTGTAATAAAAATTACTAGTGTTTTGTTTTGCTTGGTTTGTTGCGCGAGGCCCCCAGCAAGCGCGAGGCCCCCTGCAAGCGCGAGGCCCCGGGCGGTTGCCCGGCTCGCCCCCCCCTAAGGCCGCCACTGCGTCAGAGTTACTGAAAACGTATGATAAGTCCGTTGAAGACCGCTGCAACAAAACTTAGATCATCTACATAAACTCACCGATATAAAATACTCGTTCTCACAGGGTATAGTGACTCTGTCGTCGCACCGCTGCCTCCCAAAGCCCATGAGGCCGATCCCGTAGTTCCCGTACCCGAAGTAACGGAACCGGTCATCTTCTTCAGGGTAATGCTGCGTGTACGGCGACCATCGGGACCAGCGTGAGGACCTGGCCTGACCCCACATCCAAGACGTCAGATACGTCCAGATCTAGATGTGGTTAGTGAGGGGGTTAGACTAGCTACGGGGTAGGGTTGTATATAAATGTATATTAAAATTATAGGTATAATGGAAAAGCTAGATATTTGTGTGTGACTTTTTAGTTGGGTGTCTAAGTTGTCTCTTTACGTTTAATTCAATAGGTAAGATAAAAGTTTTTGTGGTATCTATTAGTTACAGTGAAGCTGGGAAGAAAAAAAACAAAATAAGAACACTGTCATCCCAAAAAAAGATAGATAGAAGTAGATACTACCACTACAGTTAAATCTTTAATCGGTCTTTTCTGAACGACGCGGACGCTTCGATCTTTCAAAACACGCAACGGATTTTAATGCGGTTTTGATTAAAAACTTATAAATTCAAGGAGAACATTCACAGATTTACACGTAAACCGCAAACTAACAAATACATTGCAAAATAATCGTCAATTCGCTGAAGAGGACTAGTATATAAAAGTAATGACGTAATGCACTCGTTCGCTTCACTGAGTACATAAAGCGGAATGTCGTCACGGACTGAGCAAATATAAGACTTCGTTTTAAAGATATTACGCAAACTAGTCCAATGCAGTGTGGCTTATAGGAAATCTTTTAGAGAAAATTCTTTTGATATTGAAAATTTAAAGAAAATCTGTTATAGAAACGTCCTTTGATCTTGAAAGCTTAAAGGAAATATTTTGATGAGTTTTAGGGATGGAAGTGCCCGAGGAGTCAGGCAGGGGCCCTAATTGTACACCAATATTTTGCCAGATATAAAGGCGAGCCTTTTGCCATCAACCGGGAACAATATTAGACACCGTGGCTGCCACTGAGAAGTTCTATATGGAAAACCCAAAAATAATGATGCCTACCCGAAAATCAAATCTAGGACCTCAAGCTCAGCGGTCGAGATTCTGACCGCTAAACCAATGAGGCAGTATAAAAAATACAACATAAATAGAAAAGTAAAGAAATATTTACGTTCGTTCAGCTAATACATAATATCGAGCTTCTCCATTAGGGCAATAAATATTGAAACAAAGCAATCGTATTGTAAATCATTTTTTTTTTTTTGACTTAGCGGGTTCCCATAATTGTGTTATAACATTATATTCAAGGATAAATATTTGGCGTTGTTCTGTGTATTAAGCTGTTTCGGGTAAAAATAAAATATACAGAGTGTATCATAAATATCGTTAATTATCATTAGTTAGGTATCCTTTTTTAATGGTTTGGAAAATGTATTGGGACTGTCAAAACATTTTAATGCAATTATGGTAGTAAATATTGTGTTTCCAAAGCTTTGGGTACCCAAGTTTTAATATTAGTTGCACACTCATAGTAATATTCTCAAGATGATTCAGAGTATCTTTTAAATCATCTTCAATGCACAAAAACATCAATATTCTTTCATCATCACTACCGTTTACAAAAATCCACCGCTGGGGAAATTAAGCCTCTTCTATCGTACTCCACTTTAATTTAATTTCATTTCTCGGATTCTATTCAGTCCAAGACCAACAAATAAGTCATAGAACACAATTCTAAAAAAATTAACTATCCAAGCAGTTCTTATATTTCTTGGTTTTTACTCTCTCTAAAAATGTGAAATCAAATCACATGTCCAAACTGCGCTTTCAAAGACACATCTCTAAATTTAAAAAGAGGCGCCATCCTCAATTTTATCCTTTAACGGAACCAAAAATAAATCCTCATTTGCAGTAAAACGAGCTTCGTTTAAAGTTAAAAAGTTCCTCGCTAAAGATATTTCCTGTATGCACAGTTTTTAAGAAGTCAGCAAATCATAAAGTAAGTCGGCTGCAGAGTTACATGCTGCAGAGTTTGCCAACAATTTACGGCACTGCTGAGACACATAAAATGTGAACCTTGTTTACACTTTCAAAAGTTAGGAAGATGTTCTTTTGGACTTCAAATGATAAATTGAATGGCTGAGGTAAGTGGTTTAAACGTTTTACTTTCAAAAGTAAACAACCTTTCAAATGATTAATGTAAAGCCCAAAAATATTTTCTGAGGTAAGTGTTTTAAATGGTTTTGTCTTTGAAAAGATAATTTATCACAACTTCAATTATTTTTCTTTCATTTAATGGATTGAAATGGCAAATTGAAAGTTAGGAACTGTTCTACATATTTTTTTTAAGTTCTTGTCTTTCATGTTCCTAATTTTGGTTAAAGTGACTGCCTATCTCTTGAAAAACATAATAAAAAAATTAAAAGACCCGTCATCTTCAACGAGTACGTCTTTGAAGTTGACGTCTCTTTTAATTTTTGAGCTGTGTCTTTGAAAACAAAGGTTCTTAACTTTTCAGACATATTTTACTAAAATCGCTTCAGCCGTTTCAAGGTCATCAGCTATTTTGGTAAGTGTTGGTTATTCTTTATAATTTTTATCATTTGCATGGATTTCCTTTGTAAATGCATGAGACTTTTCGTTCCGTAGAACGTCTCGTGAACGTATCTTTTTCAGCCTATTTCTCATAAATTCTTACCCTAGACATGAGGCCCGGTTGTTCCGGTTCGGCAGGTTCCATCTGAGGGTCGTTCCCAGAACCTTCCATTTCATCTTCTTGTGTCTGCATGTCATCTGCTGGCATCATTTCATCTTGCTGCATATCTGTTGAAAGACATTAAACAATCAATTTTTTTTTGGACAAGTTTTCTTAAGGTACAGGGTGTAAGGGACTCATTCTCCACAAACTTCAGGGTTTGTTCAATTTCGTCTACTGAGCAAGCCCTGAAATTTGAGTCAAATTTTGTGGAGGGCTGTCCCTTACACCCAGTATATATCAATTTTTTTAATTGCTACGTTGAAAAACTATTTACAGGGTATCGTCTTTCCAGGGTATAATAATATCAGATTTAAGGGTATTATCATAGATGAAGATGAACCAGATAATATAGCGCAGCGCAATATAAATAAATACTGCTAGTCACTTTATTCACTCAGATGATACAGACTGACCACCAATTTAGAGCTTCTTCTTTTTTTAATTTTTTTACCGTGGTAAAATCATCAAATGAGTCCTCCCACCCCGGGCAGGGCGGGAGTCAGACTTGTACTGACTAAAATCCACGGTGCCCTTCAATAGCCCTTTATGTTCCGGGGTCACGGTGATGGAAATGAGTCCCTCTACCCCGGCAGGCTTTGGCCCTCTGAGAGGTTATTATGCTGACGCTCTGTGAAGCGCGCGTGGGACACAAGGCGCCGCGCCGTCGACCCGGGCATGGTAGAAGGTCGGGCAGCGAGTTCCCCTTTACTTGAGTTCGTATCGAAACTCAAAGAAAAAGAAACATTTGCACGAAATGTTGGTATTTATTTTGTGCTCTTGTAGTTAACATCACAAAGTATAACGACCCCAACAAAACAAGTAAGTTTTTACACCAGGCATTAAAAGCGGTGTAGCAATAGGCAATAACTCAGGCACGGCTCACGGAGGTCGCAAGTTCAAATCCTAGCGAAAAGTTAGTAACGAATGGGCCTTGTTTGAAAAGTTAAGTGGAATATGAATGTTAGTATAATAAACATGAACAGTAATTTTGGACAGACACCTTCTGTTTTTACAATTTACATGCCAAAGGGTTTCGTCTGTTGTGTAAAGGTTATAGGTCAGAAGGGCGGTCACACAGATAAAATAAAATTATAGCATTTGAAATACTTTGTTTTTATGTTGCGGTTTTCACGTTTTGTGTTTTTTTTTCATACCGGATTTGTGACCAACGAGCATACAGCTCGCCCGGTGGAGAGCGATGAATGTAGCCAAAGTACCCAAAACCAAAGGTATCTCCTGCATGTTGCCGACTCTTTTTAATCGTGTTAAAATCATCAAATGAGTCTCACCCAGAGCAGGGCAGAAAGGACTGTTAGACTTTTACTGACCAAAATCCACGGTATCCTTCAATAGACATTTACGTGCCGGGATCACAGTAAATAAATGATAAATGATAAATGATATTTATTTTGCAAATAGGTTTTTACAAACACTTTTACAAGTCAAAACACTTTTTTTATAGCTAGATGAGGCCGGTGTTTCGTACCTGACTACTCTGAGAAGAAACATCCGAAACAAACTCAGAGGTCATCGTCTCTTTTAAAGTCCAGACATTAAATTGGTTAGTTAAGTCATGCGAGGACCCTGCAGGTTTGTGTCCGAGATGGTCTTTTGAAGAAAGAGCCATACGAATTTGAGTGGACCTGTCCAGTCAGTGCAAGCATTTGTCAGTTATCGTGAAGCTCGACTCGTAACTCAAGGAGCTCAAGAGTATTCGTTACTCCCGAGACCCCGGACTATGCCGACTCTGTAGAAACTTTTGTTTACCATTTTTGAAGATCCCATGTTGTAGTTCATTGGGAATGGGAAACCTCGAAAGAGTTAATTCTACTAACACTAGTGGTGGTAGGCTCCAGGGCCGACTGCTTCGCGACCACAATCCTATCCGAGTTCGGCACCAACTTGATTTTATTGTGTTCCGTCAATACACAGGAGTTTCCTTCTAAGTGATATCACTCTACACGGTGGAGCATACGGTGCAAGACTGCCCAGCTTGGGCGGAGCACCGACGTGTCCTCACGGCTGCGATAGGCGGAGACCTCTCGCGCCCGGCATTGGTTGCGGCCATGCTGCGGGGCGAGACGGAGTGGGAAGCGGTCAGCTCCTTCTGCGAGGCAGTAATGCTCGTCAAGGAGGAGGCAGGCCGCGAGCGAGAGAGGACAGCGTCCTCCCTCCGCCCCAGCCGCAGTGGTAGGCGCCCACGGCGACGGACGTCGCAAGATGATCTCCGGCCACCGTAGGCGCGGGCATGCGGGCAGCGAGTAAAGGGCAACTCGCTGCCCGACCAAGGACCATGCCCGGGTCGACGGCGCGTTGTGTCCCACGCGCGCCTCAAAGAGCGTCAGCATAATGACGGGGCCCCCCTCTCAGAGGGCCAAAGCCTGCCGGGGTCGCGGGATTATTCCCTAACCGTAACCCCGGAACGTAACAGGCTATGAAGGACACCGTGGATTTTAGTCAGTAGAAGTCTGACAGTCCCTCCCGCCCTGCCCGGGGTTGGAGGACTCATTTGATGATTTTACCACGCTAAAAAAAAAAAAAAAAAAAAAAAAAAAAAAAAAAAAGTGATATCACTCTATCATTTGCTTCAAGGCTAGACTAAGACCAAAAGTAAAGGCAATATTGGTTAGGTTGGTGCAGTGGCTAAGCGATTGGGCTGCTGCACTGCATGTCGCAGGTTCGATTCCCACACGGAGCAAATATTTGTATGATCTACAAGTAGTTGTTCCGGGTCTGGGCGTTTGTGTATGTCAGTTTATATGTTTGTAAACGCAACCACGACACAGAAGAAATTCCTAGTGCGGGGCAATATTTATTCAAAAATATGGCTACAAAATAAAGTAAAAAAATTGTCATTCACTCACCAGCTGGGTCTATAACTGCTGGCGTCCCACTTCCAGGTCCAATTCTGAAGGAGCGACTATCACAAGGACTGTATCTCACTGAACAGAAGCCTGTGTTTCTTCTTATACACGCCTTGTACTCTTGACCAGCTAGATGACGCCCGTTGGATGCGTAGTTGAAGGTTCTTATTGTTCCTGTTTATTGAGAAAACTTGATTAAGTTTAGACTTCTGAAATATACTGTGAATGGGACCTACCGCGAATGGGACCAAATAATAATAATAATGAACTGAAAATTGATTGAAGAAAAGAAGAACTGAAAATTATTGCCTTTGCGAAGCAGTGGGATGTGGGATAAGTATATTAAGACTTTATTCTTTTAAAGTCACTTTTTTATCGTGGTAAAATCATCAAATAAGTCCTGAACCCAGGACAGAGCGGGAGGAACAGTCAGACTTGTTCTGACTAAAATCCACGGTGTCCATCAATAGCACTTTACGTTCCAAGCCCAATTCGTTATTCCTGCGACCCCGGCAGGCTTAGTACCCCTATAAAGTCACTTTGTCTACTTTGTGTTCATCGCTGTCGTAAATGAAAATGCAACATTACGTTTCCGTCACTGTTCAGTAATGAACTGCTGGTAAGAGTAATGGCCAATTTAGAAGTCACATGCGTGAGTTACAGCTTAACATTGTGTGCTGTGAATAAATTTTCCGCGTTCAACGATATCTGACATTGTTGCATGAGGCTTATTCACTTTTGTTAATATAATGAACAATTGAACTATGTTGTAATGGGAGGAAGATAATGAATTAGTGAGTTACATGCTGCTGTTAAAAATCAAAATATTAATTATGCTTCACTATCATCCCGCTCTAAACCGTTCCTGCCACCATTTACTACCGAAAATGTACACTTATTGGAAACATTATAACCGACTTCAAAAAGCAGGAGGTTATCAATTCGACGGCACTTTTTTTTTATTGTGTGTTTGGCAAAAAAGACAATGAAATTAATAAGAATAAAAACTTTTTCTAAAAAAAATGTGACCGCCTTCAAAAACAACCACAAAAAAGGGTAAAATAACCTACAAAACTTTTCTTTCGGAAGTCGGTGACTTTTTTTATTAATTTCATTGTCTTTTTTGCCACCGACTTCCGAAAGAAAAGTTTTGTAGGTTATTTTACCCTTTTTTGTGGTTGTTTTTGAAGGCGGTCACATTTTTTTTAGAAAAAGTTTTTATTTTACTCTTTTTAGTTTAAATATTCAACCAACATTCTTGTCAAATACATCATTTTCTTACATGTGCACTAGAATTTTGTAATCCGTAGCACCGGTAATAACATCGTTAACATCTCTTTCATTCATTCCCTATCTCAAAAACTGCTGAACTGATTTTGATGAAATTTGCAGTATTCCCTAAGTTGAACGATACCTAGTACAACAAAAAAAGAATTACTTAAATCGGACTTGTAGTTCCGGAGATATGCGAACACGAACATAATTTTCTTACTTGAGGAGTTGTACCTTCCATCATCAGCTCAGCTACATGAGATGATGATTTCTATACGCAAGTACTTGAATTACTTCATAAGATTTGCGAAAAACTATGTGTCAGCTAATAAAATTTGAGGGTTGCCCTCGATTTCTCCAAGATCCAATCATCAGATCCTAAAATGGTGACAATGGGACCACACGGGAAGCACCAGCTTTCGATTGAAAAAAGAATTATGAAAATCGGTTCACCCAGTCGCAAGTTATGAGGTAACAAACATAAAAAAAAAAAAAAAAAAAAAAAAATACAGTCGAATTGATAACCTCCTCCTTTTTTTGAAGTCGGTTAAAAAGTCACCGACTTCCAAAAGAAATGTTTTGAAGATTATTTTACCCTTTTTTGTGGTTGTTTTTGAAGGTGATTACAATTTTTTTGAAGAAGTTTTTATTCGTAAGTTTGTCACGAACGCATTGCCAAGCTGATGGTACAGTCAGCATCAATAGTTGCTGACCACATTCAGATTTTCAAAATCGCTGAACACCGTACCTTGATGTTGACTGTGCTAGAACCAGGCAAATCATTAGACTCAGGATTCTCATTATTCCATGATACGAGTATGTGACGTAGAGAGACACGACTAAATGGCATGGTTTCCGATACAAAAGTAGTGGATTCGTCGTAAGTATTCGTAACGATTCGTAAAATTCTTCGGCTGTGTTACCGAACCCATGCAACCCAAAGTTAGAGTGAACAGGCTTCTTCTAAGTAAGCCTCCTTCATCGTAGACTTTATCTCTGTCATCCTTTGAACTAGACTAGAATCTGGAGTTGAGATGGGTTTGCCATCTCAATTTAACAAATATAAAAAAATACAAGAATGTTTAACTTCCATCACGATCCAAACTTCCCTTCGGCAAAAACCTTTTTTTTTAAATTGGTAAAGTTATAAAATGAGTCCTTGCACCCAGGGCAGGGCAGGAGGGACTGTCAGACTTGAACTGACTAAAATCCACGGTGTCCTTCAACAGTCCTTTTTGTTCCGCGGCCACGATTACTCGTCTCGCAACCCCGGCAACCTAATGGCCCCATTAGGCCTCGTCATCATGCTGACAACTATTTGAAGCGCACGTAGAACACGACGCGCCGTCAACCCGTGCATAGTCCATCATCTGACAGCGAGTCGCCCTTTACTCAAACTCGAACTCAACATTGTACTTACCATTATCATTAGTATGGTACTGCAGACAGTCATGTGGTGCGGTGTTCGCTAGAGGCATCTGCGCAAGCCGCATGAGCCAAATACGCGGCATGTCTCCGCCGCGCATACGCATTGATAGACTGATGCTCTTAGTACCGGGCAGATCACCTTCCTCTCGCTGCTCACTGCCCGTTGATAAAGTGTAGTATACTGGAAATAATATTAAAAGTAACTTTCAATTCTAAACCGTAGAGGCTGATTTAAAATCCAGTGTCACTAGATCGAAAAACAAATGGGAACTTGCTCCACTCTATTCTGATCCAGCGCTGGATACTGGACGGACACCGCAGTAAACATGTTTGTTACATAATTTTAGTTAAACAAGCGCTTGAATCCAGTGACGCTGGATTCAACTACGGGGTCGATGTAAACAGCCGTTTTGCTATTATAAATGCAAGTCTTCAATTTCTCACCTAGATAGCATAATATCTAGATGAGAAATTGAAGTCAAAGATGTGATAGAGTTTTATTTATATTTGTCTTAAATGGTGATTTGCTACCTGTAGTACCTGTAATGTAGATGTAATGAAGCACAATAACATTAAGTTTAAAATTTTCTAGGTTCCAAAGTAAACAAAAGCTGTGTTGCTTACCGTGTTGTCCATGGTTCTGTCCACAAAGCGTGAACTTGCTGTCTCCGTCTCCCAAGATCATGGCATCCTCTTCACAGTCACCTGTTGTTCTATTCGGTTGACCCTGGAATCATATTAAGGAATTATTTCCAAACTTGCAATCACGGTGGAGCACTCCCAAAACCCACTTTCTATAAAAGTGTTTGAGCTAGGAAGAATACGCGACATGACAACTCTACAGCTTATGGATGGACTTTTTTGTTACTAGCCAGACGTACTGCTAATTGTCATCAATACTTAATTGCCATTCCATCAACTTGGAATAGGGGCTTCCAAACATCCTTCATAGTTCTCACAACAAAAGAGCAAAATTCACTACCTGTGTCTGTGTTCCTGTACGCATAAAACCCGAGTCTTTTCAAAGTTTGAGTGAACAGGCTTCTTCTGGGTAAGCTCGTTCTATCGTTGACCCATCCCTGTCCCTCCTGTCCCTGTCTAAGATGAGAGTGACCTACGAGTCTGGTTTAGACTAGACATAAGAGCAAACCACCCCAGATAAGATACCTCTGTGTACGTTATACTCACAATAGAAAAGTGTAGGAAATCAATCCTGAGCTGCATGATACCAGCGTGGGTCTTCTCTATGGTAATGTTGCAGTCCTGCTCGCCCCCCCACAGCTCGGGGAAGCCGGGCGACATGAAGTACGTCAGGTTATTCTGCACAACCCCGCCGCAGGATACCTCGACTGCAACAAATTGATATTTGGAGACTGGTTTGCAGCGCACTTATGATCTAAAGAATAAGGCCTACATTTCTCTTTCACTGACTTTGGCCGTGTGTGTCTGTCGCGCATTACATTGTGTTCTAAAAGAACCATCCTGAGACGCTGGCGTCAGCGACGCTTACTGGATTTGATTTTTCTTACTAAAATACTCTACCATAAATATTGGAACTTACGACCAATATCAACGTTACAGAAATTCAGTTTTCACGTTTTTGTGTGACATACTCGTAAAATATAACTATCAGGTTCACCGAGCTTTGCTCGGTTTTTAAAATGTATATCTAGGTATATCTTGGGAACCGAGCTTTTCTCGAACCTGGGACTTGATAAATCGATTCCTTGAGCCGAAAAACCCCTAATCTGTAACTTTCATGAAAATCCTTGGAGCCGTTTCCGTTTCCTGATTATATATGACGGCGCGCGATGATTTAGTTGATTTATTTACATTTTTTATAAGTTGTAATCGATTAGTTATACTCTGTGGTGTAAGAATTATTTCTTTGTTGGTACTTTTAATTTAGAGCGGGTAACACCGAATGGAGTTGTAAGTGTCATGGCGGCGGTGACGAGCACTTTAATTATTACTGTAATCATAAGTTATTTTGGTGAAGTTTTGTTGAAATATTAAAAGTTAAATTAAGTGAGATATTTTGTGAATATTATTTTTCATCTACCTGCAACAACACGCCCATAATGAAGAACGAACTGATGATGGAAAAACAGCGACACGTGGTGTCTCAGCCGCTCGAACCTCCGTCATATATAAATATACAAGAATTGTTCGTTTAAAGATATTAGATAGATAGATGTGGAGGGAATATAGACGTTAATTTGAAAACACAGTTTCTCGTTCATATAGTAGAGGCGCTTTTTCCGTTCAATAAACGCCGTAAATACTTCAAGTACGCTGTAGATTAAAATAGAAAAATCTTGTACTAAGGCCTCTCATATAAGCTGAGTGAACTTATCGGCCACGTCAAGATAATGAACATTCAATCGTCGTATTGAAAACAAAAAAGCGATTATTTTGTGACGCACTAGTAGAGCTCATCTTAGATTTAAATCTTAACCAAAGATTAGAGTCGTGTGCTTTATACATGTACATCATGTAGAATAGACATGTCATACAACATTCAAGCAACAATACTTTTTTATCTGATTGTTTTATGAGATGAGTCGAGATCATTCATTTATTGTTCATTATGCCATACAACTATCATGAGGTTTACGCAAATAATGACAACACACGGCAGTAATCTGAAGAAAAGTTTTCATTACAATGATTAAAACTCTAATTCACTGGCTGGCAACACACAAACAATTAATAATACCTACTTGCCAAAATAGTCCTTAAAAACGTATTATGGGTCGGTCCGATTGGCATAGCTAGTTACGATAATGTTTCAAAGCGGCTTTATTACCCAATAGTTATGCCAAATCGAATTTGATAGACCTCAAAGAGATACTGTAGCCCATCTATTAACAAACGAAAAAAAAAACATAATTAATTAGATACAAGCTTTTCATTACAGCCTTTTATTAGCTCCACAAACCTGAAAAGTGAAAACCTCTTTGAAATTCCATTCACGGTACCCCAAGGCGACACTCGTAATCGAATCCAACTGTTTGTCATAATAATATGGGTCTCATCATGTCATTATACTGATGTTATGTAAGCTTTGAAACTCGCGTTTATTTTCATTCAATTAAAATGGATTCGCTGTACTTTCGCTTTTGAAGGGAAATTGTGAAGTTGTGCAGATTGAGGGTACGCTGCTGTAATGAGTAAGGTAATTTTGGGTCTAAAATAAATGTAATTATGATGATATATATATTTTTGTGGTCTTTGCATGGTCACGACAGCAAATGTTCGAGTGGACACAGGATAAATAAAATGTTGAATAAACTTTCGACTTTTAAATTAATGTTGTTGCTCGTAGTTTCATCCCCGCTGCTTTGCTCCTATTGGTAGTAGCGAGATGTTATATAGCCTATAGCATTCCTCAATAAATGCACTATCCAACACAAAATACTTTTTTCAGTTTGTATCAGTAGTTCTTGAGATTAGCGCATTCAACCAAACAAACTCTATATCTTTATAATATTGACAGTAAATAAAACTTTATTCACTGAAACAATTCCCATTGCTACACTATTTAATTATGCCTTTCCATAGATAGAAATATACTGTACGTCATATTGTTAAAAGCTTAGCTGAATGGCTTTATGGAACGATGTGATTTAATACTGTAGGTTATGGAAGACATTATTAAAATAAACATAATATAGATTTAATATTAGATCATTTTACAAAACACTTAGTGGTAAATACGAAAATAAATAACAAGGCACAGCAACTCTCATTTCTACTTGTTTCAGGTTCCCATAAATAATGATATAAGATAAACTTTATGCTCGCCGGAAACTTTTATACCAACTAAGTAAATAATGAGGAACTCATTAATAATTAACGTTAATTTAGGAGAGGATATTAACAGTAATAAGAGAGATTTTTATTTATCATATTGCGAATCTGATTTCAATCGAGAGGCAGTTTTAGAAAATAATATAAATGAGCCTAGCAAGACTTTCAATATTGATTTAGTTTGTTTGGCGTAGTGGTTAAGTTACTGACTACTGCGCTGAGTGTGCCGGGATGAAATATACACACAAAAAAAATGTATAACCTACAAGCTGTTGTTGCGGGTCTAGTTGGAGTATAATAACCGTGGTACCACAAAAACTTTTAAACGTCTGTTGAACACTGTCTTGTCTAAAAAAATGACAGATTATGACGTTGAAATAAGGTCCGTTTTGCAGTCACACTTTTTTTAGACAAGTTCAACAGATGTTTAAGATTCTTTAGTAAGGCTGTTTATGTTTAGTAAACGCTCCCATGATCCGCAGACGATCTCTGGCCACCGTAGGCGCGGGCATGCGGGCAGAGGACAACTTGCTGCCCGACCATGGACCATGCCAAGGTCGACGACGCGACGGCGAGTTGTGTCCCACGCGCGCTTCAAAGAGCGTCAGCATAATGACGGGGCCCCCCTCTCAGAGGGCCAAAGCCTGCCGAGGTCGCGGGATTATTTCCTTACCGTGACCCCGGAACATAACAGGGTACTGAAGGACACCGTGGATTTTAGTCAGTGGAAGTCTGACAGTCCCTCCCACCCTGCCCGGAGTGGGAAGTCTCATTTGATGATTTTACCACGCTAAAAAAAAAACCGCTCCCAGGATTCAGAATAAATTCATAGTATAGATTTTTTTTTTCAAAATCATAGATTTTCAAGATATAGGTATCGTCCTACTCACGCAGGAGTACTCAGATGGACTCCCCATGTAGTTGTAGTAATCATCACTGCACATCATCATCTGTCTATAGAGCATTCACCATTACCTAATGGCGACATTATTTTAGCCGAAATTATAGTCAGCAATACTTCTAGTAATTTGTTATAAGCTTACAAATATTTTATTTATTTTCACCAGCCTAAATAATATTAACTATTATTGTAGGTATTGAATAACAATGATTGATGTAGAATTACATTATAATTCGTGTTTAATTCTCTGATAACAAGGTATTAATTTGTTGACCACTAAATCAACGAAATGCCATCTATATATTAATTATTTTTAAACGCATTAACGCATGCGACGCGCATCGCAAAGATGATTTTTTGAGGAAAGGGTTGCGATAGCCTAGTTGGTTAAGGCGTCTGGAGTACCTATCCAGAAGACGTGGGTTCGAATCCCGCTTGCAATCTAATTTTTCTTTCCTCAAAAAATCATCTTTGCCATCTATATAATTTGTCTATTCCCTTTGAGGTATTTTAAGACGAAATAATAGAAAATTCGCAAAAAGTAACATCGTTAGAACCTTCTTAATAGTGACCGACCGAAATTTCGGTTTCGGTTTCGGCCGGTTTCGGCCAAAAAATCTAGTTTCGGCCTTAGTTTCGGTTTCGGCCAAAATATAGCCGAAACTTTCGGCCCTGCCGAAACTGAAGTGTTCGTGCATTTTCGTGCGACGTCAAGGCAGTGATTGTATTTGAAACATAAATTAACGGTTTCTTCTTTGAAATAATGCTATTTTTTTTAACTCAGTAATTTCGTATTTCTGAATAAAGGACGATTGTTGAGACTACAAATCCAGTGAAAAATTGAAAACGATGATTTTTTATAATTTAGAATACGGCTCAGTAGAAGTTAAAGAACATAGCACAAAAGCAATTTCTTAAAAATCAGCTATGACCATAAGTTTTTTTTTACGGCTCGTTGTGTTCCACGCGAGCCTCAAAGAGTGTCAGCATTATAACGGGGCCCCTCCTGGGGGCCAAAGCCTGCCGGGGTCGCGGGACTAACGAGTTACCCCGGAACGTAAAGGGCTATTGAAGGACATTGTGGATTTTAGTCAGTACGAGTCGTGACAAACTCTCCCGCCCTGCTCAGTGTGGGAGGACTCATTTGATGATTTTACCACGATAAAAAAATATGTCCATAAGTTTTCCGTATTATCATTACTTTCCAGAATTTGATCCTTATATTAGCAACACTATCGAATGGTGTAATAATACAGGCTGTGTTTTTTTTTCCAAAATCAGCGGTTTCGAATACTTCCCAGGATTTTTGTTTTTTTCTTAAACCCAATGCAGTTTTAGTTTTCGTCAAAATCGGTCTTCAGTCATCCTGTATATACACTTTTTCTTATGTGCTAAAAAATGTTTAAAAAAAAAAGAAAATAATCTAAATTTTAAATGTGTTAAAAAGTTTCGGTTTCGGTTTCGGTTTCGGCCGAAACTGAGAGCAAGGCCGAAAGTTCGGTTTCGGTTTCGGTTTCGGCTGAAAAATCAGTTTCGGTCGGACACTACTTCTTAAACTTGTCATTTATCATAGATTTACAACAACTGAACATAGACAAAATTTAAAAGTAATGAAATGAATAATTAGTTTGTAACACAAACCTATTTTGCAGTATCGCAGTATGCCTACGAATATAATGACGATTTTTTTACTCTGTGTTCATTAGCATAATTTATGAGTCAACACGCTTGTTACTTCGAAACTTAGGAGGAAGCGGATTTATTATTTATAATTGCTTGTTCATTTATCATAGGATTATTTTTATGGTCGTTACGGGATTATTCTGTATTTACAGTCTTCTTACCTTATTTTCGGCATTAGCAGTGACGCCACTCTATTGTTGATGATGCTATATCGCAAAATGAATAATGACAGAAAGTTAAGCACATAATTAACAACCGACAAATATTATACAAGTATTGAATATCCAGGTTTTTTTTATCATCCAAATGGGTTTGCAGAAGCAACGAAGAGACCTAAGTTGATGTGAGCTCAAGCAAAAGAAAGTGTAACTTGGTGTAACTCCTGCTCACTGATGAAACATTGAAAAAAATGTTTGATGCTGACCCCGACACAATACCACTGACTTATTTTACTTCTATATATACGTGGACAACTTGGCTATCAATGATAAAAGTAAATGGTGTCTGTCTCTTAAAATGAATTTGAGTGTTTGTAAACACACTCGCGATATGAAATTCCCAAACGTTGACAGATAAGTAAAAAAAGCTATTCGATTGACATAACCTAACCACGAAACTTTCAACTTGAAAGTCAAAGTAAAAAATACTCGATTTAAAAGTGATTGCAACTAATCAAAGCCACAATCTAGACCCGCAGAGTGCCTCAAAATACGTCAATAAAACAATTACCAATCATCTGTAACCAAAAAAAAACAAGAAATCTTGCTCCACAACCATGAGTGATGAATGTCACCTGTTTTTAAAACGTCTGCAGTACATTGAACCTGTTATAGTAGCCAGTGAAAGTAGATTACTTAGATCAGGAGAACTGGTAAAAAAATTGCAACTAGTTTTTGTCAATGTGCTCACGTGTTATACATAAATTAATCCGTTACTTGACCGAGGCATGTCCCGACTCTATGTCTTAAAACTACTTTAAAAATCGTTGGCTGTATGTGATATGACCAGACAGTTTTTGAATGCTGATTTTCGGTATATACCAGAAACGGAAAGCAACTAATTCCGCAAAATTGTTCAAATTCTTCATTAAAGTTTTACAAAGTGTCTATTTCAGATAACTTTGAATGAGATTTATCTAGAATCTAGATATTGTCTTATCTAGATCTAAATTCTATAAAAATTTGCTACACGTAATAATTGAGGCTATAAACGAATAATAAATAATTAATTGGTAATCAAATAGATGTTATCTATTCAACAAACTAGTTTTGCAATGTTTTATGAATGTCTAAAAGTGTTTCTCGAATATCTTGCTATTATTGTTAGCTATTTTATATTACTTTTTCTCTTCAACAAAACCTGTAAGTTATTACCATACAAATTTCGCTTTGATTCTGTTAATGCCTATGGACAAATTCCGTTCGGCATCTATATTAAACCATCTCATCACAATTATTATGAAGGGGTTTTATATAGCACGGATGCATGCGCCTAAACAGGACCAATTAGGCAAGAAGCTTCTTTACATAGCATCTTTATTTAGTCTCCTAACTAACTACAGGATATACAAGACAGCTCTAGATATTGTCAATATTATAATTCGGGAAATAACTCCTCACATGATTGTGTCTATTGCCACCATAAAGAGAGCTTCAGAAGACAAAGTAGAAACGTTTAGTAGGTACTACTCATGTACTAAATATCCATTGTTATGACATAACACTTGGACCTTACAATAATATCAGAATGGTACACCGTTGATTTCATAATAGCTGATTTTGACAACTTTGGTAATCTACATAATATTAATCATTAAAATAGTAACTAATGTAATGGATATTTCGAATGGTCAACGGTCAACTATTGACACTCCATTGAAAGAAATGGCATACAATGGGATAATCTCGGACAAATGTTTTTTTTTTAATTTACGAACTTGTTGCTACTTCAGATTGCTTATAAATAATCACTGATAAAAATTATAAATTAAATCTGGCATAAATTAATATTCAAATGTCATTATAACACAATTCTATTACGAGACCATTGACCGATAAATGATCGACTTCGCTGATTATGAGTTCTTAGCAAAATGACACCGTTGGAATGACGAATTTATAAATATAGCAGTTTTGGGAAGCCTAATTTTGGTGGGCCTAAGAGGCCATAGAATAGTTATCATTATTTTATGTCCAGTAGTAGGCGTGAATAATAATTTTAAAACAAGTTTTAACTAGGTATACGTCTTTTATTTCTAGAGCATTTGTTTTAATAGAATGTAAAGGTTTGAAAAAAAAACGATTACTAATCAATCTAAAGTGAGCCGTAATTGTAATATAGAAGTTTTAGTTTTAAGTGATACAAATCTAGGTTGATAATAACTTTCCTTCAACATTAATCATATCGATTAAACATTCACTGCTGTACATGGGTTTACCCGTGTCAATTTCAATGAAAGGCAAACAAAAAAGTAATAAGATAGTTTAATCGTTATATTTAGCAAATTGATTGGTGAAAGTAGTAGTTGGGAATTTTGCAAACCCATCCTGCAGACGATTGCGCAAACAAACAACTGCTACGCCACAACAGTTTTTTCCCTCTCAAACGCCACAGGTGCTTCCGGATGTCGAGTAATTTGAATGTGCACCTCATCGTCCGATCAAGCTCGGTACGACAGCGCGTTGTATTCCACACGCATCTCAAGAAGTAGTCAGCTAACTTACGGGATCCAATAGGGCCAAAAGTCAGGGTCATAGATCTATCCTAGCATGGTAGCAGAGGGTCCTGGAACGCAAAAGGCAATTCAAAGATCGAGGAGGCAGGTTTTAAGTCTAAACGAGTCAGACAGATCGTTCCGCTCCAGCCAGGGAAGGACAAATAAGATGATTATGAAGCCCGCCAGTATTGAACTCGACTAAACACTATTGCGAATACAATTATTTATGTAAGTTACACTTAAATCCTGCTTTAATTTGTTGTGCATGAACCCACAAAGGAAGCTTTTAACAAACTAGTCTTGTTTCATATGGAACAAAACTTCTGAATCCTTTTAGCTCCACTATTACGGTCCCGAATAACTGGCATAAATTGTGGCTGACATAAGCTATTATACTCCGAAGTCCGACGGTAACTTTTTCAACATTATTCTAGAGCAGTTGGCTTGAAAGTTTACCCATGGCGTGGCGCGACCGGCGAGTAAAGGGCAACTCGCTGTCCGACCATGGACCATGCCCGGGTCGACGGCGCGTTGTGTTCCACCCGCGCCTCAAAGAGCGTCAGCATTAGCCCCCTTTAGAGGGCCGAAGCCTGCCGGGGTCGCGGGATTTATCTCATTACCGTGACCCCGGAACATAAAGGGCTATTGAAGGACACCGTGGGTTTTAGTCAGTACAAGTCTAACAGTCCGTCCCACCCTGCCCGGGGTGGGAGGACTCATTTGCTGATTTTAAAACGTTAAACGTAAAAAAAAAATTGCGTGACGCGATTTCTTACAATTAACCGATACCAACTACAAGTGAAAATCAACCTTACCAATGCGACATATGACATAAAACACGCTGATAACTTTTTAACTGTCACGGGGACAGAATACGGGTAAATGAAAAACAAAACACGATCGCCACGACGATGACAAGTCAATCGTCAGTGAACTCCGACAAGATAGTGGTAGCGAATTCTGGTTTGATTGCTGTCGACGAGCGAAAAGGATTTAATAAAGATATTATAAGTAGTTACTAAATCATTATTTTTCTAAAAGGTGCAAAACAAGACTAAGGTATCTTCATGAAGCTCCTTAAACGTTTGCATATTTAATAATGCTTATCTTTCCAACTGGTAAAGTCCTAAGATCGATACTGGACCCCCTTAAGGGCGGCCAACCCGTCTATCTTTTCATACAAACGCTCGTACATGATTATGGCGTTGTAACAGATATTTCTTTCAAACTTTTGAACTAATAGTCATCTTATGCACTATATCTAGGTTTCTATCAAAACGCGAAATCAAAATTTTAAGAAACAAATTCAGTACAAACCTCCAAAAATCAGCTTTTTTGCACAAATTTTATGTGATGTTTGGGCGTTTATAATGTACTTATTAATTGTAACCGGAAAGAAATATTTGCATAGAAACCTTGCAAATGTAATGGAGTTTCTAAATGCAAAATTTTTTTTTCATAATCTTTTATGGCTTACGAATAAACACGTATTTCTTGGTACAAGTTTTATGAAACTTCCGCACACTATTTTCCTTTTAATGTTGTCGCGTTCTCACTTGCGTGTTAGCCATGTGGCGGTAAGAGGTAAGCAGGGGCCGAGTCGAGGGGGGACGGGTTTGCCTCTTGTTCTGGATGAAACAACAAGCTTTTTGACCATGCTCGCGTTGTCGTTCGTCGGATGGGGAAGGGCCCTCATAATACGTACATATTTTAAATCACTTTATTGATATTCTTGTTATGTGTGCGCTTTATACCCTAGCCTATTCGATTGATCTTCAAGCTTACAAATGCAGTTGGAAATCTGACCTTAATCATGTTTCACACAAGTATTCCTTAGCACACAAGCTGGTTAGAAAACCTATCCAAATAAGAAACAATGATATAGGCGTATCGCCTGTTTGTCTTGTTAGTGTCCACTTATGTGATGGAAATGTCCTACTAGCATAACTTTCATACATAGACAAAGGGAAATAAATCTTACGGCAAGAAATTTTCTACAAGAAGCGAAGGTTTTACTTCAATGAAGATTTTGCAATAAAAATAGTAACTTTTAGGCGCCTGTAATTTTCAAACTATTATAAATTTTGAAAAAAAGAAAACCTATAAACCTAGTTTTTTACTGTGTCAAATGCATTCTAAAAAATCATTAAGATAGGATAACATCTAGGGGGAGGAAAACGTTTTCTCTTTTTGTATGGACGAGCGCTCGGTAGACGATGGTCTTAATCAAAATTTATCTGCGAGTGCCAAACCATCCATTTCTACACTACCAACCATTCAGAGCTACCACTTTCAATACTAGCTCGAACTGATAACCGTAAATCTGGCAATATACGGTACAACTATCACCCTGCCCCGACAATACCGGACAGCACTTAGTGCCAGCCACACGTAACGACGGCACGGCACATTCGCCCTAGACGCCAATGTCCGGACGAGAACATTGCTGAAATCGTTTCAAACCACAACAGACGTACTGGTTGCGTCGATAACGGGAGTAAGATTGAGGCAAAGGCATCCCTTCGATTTCGCATACAAGGCAACCGTTGCCTTTACTTTAGTCATTTTCATTCTTGACCCCCGTGTCTTCCAGTCACTAAAGTCGTATTGACGCTAACAGTTTTTGGAAATCTGCTGTGGATTTTAACTTTAATTCTAGTAGAAAAAACGTTCAATGTTTGCTGTTCAATGCTGTTTAGCACAGGAACTTAAAAATGGCAAATGCACTAACGTGTCTCGCGCATAGGTTGCCTTGTATGCGGAATTTAGAGTCTAGACGAGATTATCCGTGGATTGAGGTATTCGCGTACCACACAAACGCACTTGGGTAATCGTCTTGTAACAGAATCGTCATGACCAATAATTGCATCAATCGGGAGTAAAAATAGAGATAGATTTTGTGCTACATAACTTGAAAGTTTCACAGTGTGTCGACCAAAAGACCGTATTATCCATGTTTAAACTCGAGTCTGACATTTTCAGAAGTAACCGTGTTTGAAGATCTATTTATTTAGATGGACCTTTCAGTCATGTCATGAGTTTTTAACTGTAATCTCGCACCTTTTTCTCATTGCGACATTCTAATAAACGTACTCTTTTGGTTCCTTCAGTACCTACATCGTGGCCTCTCCATATCTCAGGTAGAGAGCTAGTAGTAAACTATTATTAAAGGCCCCTGAAACAACTAGACGAGGTCGCGACAGACCGAGAATAAGATGGCGCTGCGCCTTGGATGGCTTCCTCTTGAATTGGCAGCAAGAAGCATACCACCAAGAGAAGTGGAAAAAATGAGAGGAAGCTTTTGCCGAGGAATAGGACCATAATTATAGGGTAATTAAAAAAGGGCACATGACCTTTCTGAAGCACCTCGCTATTTCGCCATTAAGATCAGTGTTAGCACCAATAGACATCACGTAAATTACTTTGTGTTTCCGTAGAACTGTTTTACAGTTTGTCGTTAAACGTTAATGATTTCCCTGAATTGGTCACTGAGGTATAAATGGTGAAAGAAAATGATTGTATCTATTGGATAGTGCCTTCATCGTGAAAGTTCACTAAATTGAGGTTTAAGACAGTTCGGGGAAGTTGTAAAAAAGATAAGTCTATGAAAGTGTCCGTTGTAAGTAATTAGTGGTTAAGATTGGATTTGGAATCAATAAAACAGGTATCTGTTTTCTAAATCTGCTGCCTACTTTACTGCCTAGTGCTAGTTTAACTATTTAATAATTTATTTTGTTTTAATATGTTTTTTGTTTCTTTATTTTTATTCATTTAATTTTGTTTTTTACGCTTTGAGACCTTAACCACTGGAATACATTGATGTATTTTGGTACAGTGACAGATGGTATTTTGGAAACCAACGATTAATACACGTATAAACAGGGTTTTTATACGTCATCATTATTAACCATTACACACGTTTTCCATTGACACACGCTACGCATTAATTTCGAGTTAAAGACTACGACCAACAACTGTCAAATCAACAAACTGTTCAAGACGGTTCGATTTTTCCATCGTTTGATGATGTTTGACCATTCCTTTTAGGTGTGAATTCTAACTCTGAGAAGTATCATTACAATATCTATATTATAGTACAGGGTGTAAGGGACACTCCTCCACAAACTTTCAGGGCTTGCTCAGTAGATGAAACTGAACAATCTTCCACATTTTTTTTACAGGAAATTAAAAAAAAATCGGCATCACCTTACAAAATTAACAGTTTAAAAGATTGAACAGTTTGTTCCGCCGTTTGTGTAGCCGATTTTTTTTTTTTTGTGGAGTGTGTTTAGGTGTATTTGTTTGTGGAGGGCTGTCCCCTACAACCAGTATACTAATAATATAAAGCTAAAGATTTATTTCGTTGGTGGCACGCGCTAATCTCAGGAGCTATTCAGGAACTACTAGGTTGGAATTTTTTGGATTGTCCATTTATCGAGGAAGCCTATAAATAACATAACATCACTCTACGACAAATACGAGTCGAGTAACCGGGTAAAACCGCGGGAACAGCTAGTAATATACAAATTATTGCTCTCGTACAGGGTTTCTCAAAGTGGGGTACGCGAACCCTTAGGGATTCTCCATTAGACGGCTGGAGTTTCGCAACACGATTTACGTAATGGTGTCCAAAATTACCTACTCTTAATATTGCACAAGCGCACCCATCACATTAATATTAGATATTTCGTTGCCACTTTATTTGTTACCTTTTATTCGAACAAAAACCTTATTTTCTTCAACTCTTCAACGGTCAATTTTATTATTATCTTTTGGGGGGGGAGATTAAATAATTAGGGGTTTGCTGTCACCTGGAAATTTTATCCGAAAGGTTAGGAAACCCTGCCCTAGTCAATCTCTCAACCAATCAGTTGCTAATTTTCCAACCTGTAAACCGGAGCTACTTGAAACCGCATTGATTTTGAATCTAGGTAAAGTGGCGGTTAAAGAGAGTAGTATAGAAATTCTAAGAAACATTTAATAACAATGTGTCGTAAAGTTGAACGTCAATACATCTGAATAGTGTGAAAGCGGGGTTGTGTGATAAAAGCTGACAACTTACGTTGTAAGGTGTATCTTTAGGATTAGTTTACAACTTTTATGAGTGTGGGGTCTTAATTTAAAGAAAGCACGTAATGGTACCTACTGTTTAAAGTATTGGTATATATGCTTTAATTTGCTTGTATTAGAATAGCTAGTCGACAATGTACAGTCAGCTACTCCATGTGAGTATCAACCCTGAGAGCACCTAAATTCGTAACTGGAGCACAAATACTTTCCATAAAAGGGTAAACCTATGGGTCGGTTTAGTGGTTGCTGCCTACTGTTATCTGCTGTAGCATAACCACTAAATATGTTAGTAAACATTCAAAGATCGTAAGAAACACACACAGGGCCGCAAAACTGTCCAAAAGGGGCACCGTGGCCCTGCAACGCAAAGGGCAACTAAGAGAATAACCAATAGTCAGGGCCAAAGAAAGGTTGCCCAACGACAACGTTAGGGTCGCGGACAACCGATGGATGCAAATGGCGAATTATCGTTCGACGTGGCGGACTAATGGAGAGCCGATGTTCAACATTGATGAGGGCCGAAGGATAGATTTCGTGACGCAACCAAACCAAAAAAATTAACCCATCCTATACAGGGTGGAATTTTGTAATGGAGGCTAACTACTCTTAATACTGCTGATAGAAAATTTTACTCAAAAGAAACATTCCTTTATTTTTTAATAGAAAGTAAACTACATTCAAAGATTTTCGAAAATTCTCTTCTCCTACACCTGGGAATCGAACCGGCTAAAATCTGAAAAAATTATACCCTGTACTTTTATTGCATCGATCGTTAGGGTCATATTATAAGGATTAAATCTCTCTAACAAACATGATAAATTAAATGAAAGGAAAACCAGGAAATCTTAAATTAATTTAATTATTTACAAAAAATTGTAAACTCAATTCGATTCCCGGGTGTGGAAGAAGAGAATTTTTGGAAAATCTTTGAATGCAGTTTGCTTTCTATTCAAAAATAAAGTAATGTTTCCTTTGAGTAAAGTTTTCTATCTGCAGTATTAAGAGTACTTTCCCTCCAGGTGGCATTACAAAATTCCACCCTGTATATACGAATACCTACAACATACACTACCCATTCGATGTTAATAATCATAACCACTTCAGTCAATACTCATAACAGTCGTAACTACAGTCGTCCCCGCTCAATAAAACCGTATCCTATAGGAATAGTGGTAGGAAACACAATCGTTGTCTGCCATTCCACGTCTTTTATGGTAAGTGGCAGTTAGTTCGAAGACTTGTGACTTACTGGCACGATAGTAAACGGTGTTTTGTAAGTGCATGTTTAGTTTTTGTTGCCTGTGTTATCCAAAAGCATTAGAAAAAGACAAAACATGTACTGGTTAAAAAAACCTTCCGTGTTATAATCTTGTGAAGATTTCAACTCATTCTATAAGTTACAGATGGCGCGGTACATGATATACAATAGAAATAATAGATCTCCACCGAAGCTCGTGAATTGTTATGTGTCTTGATTTTCAAATAGCCTGTAAATTACCTACTTACATAGGATAAATCTTTTGATTTTAATTTATATGTACATAACTGTAATTAATGTAACTCTAAAATCAATCGCTTAAATTCTGAACCAGCCACATTTCTATTGGTTATGATTTTGAAACAAAGCACTAGTTTCCAATTCAAAATTAAAATTGTTTGGCGGTTGAGAGGACACTGCATAACATAATTTGCAGCGTACAGAATCCAATTCACACTAGCTTATTGCCAAAAAAAACACCTGTCCGCAAACTGTTTCTTTTTCCTAGTTTTGTTCAAATTTTGTTATTGCTTTTTCCAGTTTTCCCGAGTCCTGTCAGCTTATTCTCATTAGTAAGCATGAAGCAAGTTTTAGCTCCAAACAAGATTACTAAGCACCTCGTAATATTTTCAGGGTAATCTGTTTTTGTGGGACTGAGATTTTCTCTTGTTTTGAAAGGTAGAATTTCCATTCTTGTTCAGAGGTGCTTGTTCATCTTGCTCCATGTGTTTGGTTATGCTTTTTTTGGTGATGGCAGAATCATTAAATGAGTCTTAGTGGCCTACATGACGTCTTAAAACGAGACTTAGTCCACTGTGGGAACGGGGTGGCGATGGCGCTAGACTCGCTTCAAGACAATCATCATCAGTCCCTTCCACGCAGGTGGCCAACCCACCTGCGTGGAAGGGACTGTCAGACTCTTACTGACTAAAAATGTATCCTAAAGACTTATTACAAGATTTTGTATTTTTACCCGACTGCGCGACGCAAAGGAGGGTAATGTGTTTATCAGTCTATGTATGTATGTATGTATGTATGTATGTATGTATGTTTGTTTCTATGTGGCGTTCTAGAGACTAAATGCGTAGGCCGATTTTGATGATTTTTACGTCAATCGATTCGTCTTAACCTTGCGAGTGTCACTAAAGACATGACAATAATCAAAATTCACCACAGCGACAACCAGACGCCATATTGTCAAAATGAAAAAAAAAATGTTGATGAACTATGTCATGTGGGGTATCGTTGAATAGGTATTTAAAAATCATCTTTAGGTTCCCTTTATCATTTTTCAATTTAAATAATAGTTTAGGATATATAACGATTTAAAGCTGTTTAGCAAAACAATAATTCTCTGAATAGTAACTAAAAAGTATGAAATAAAAAAAATATTTAACGAAAAACAAAAAACCCGACTGCGTTAAAAAAAAACTAAAAAGAAAGAAACAAGCCCAGTAGTTAAGAATTCACTCATTCACACTCACAGTCGGGGCCCGTTGGGAAGATTTGATTGGTATAATTTGAATGGGCCCCGACTGTGAGTGTGAATGAGTGAATTCTTAACTACTGGGCTTGTTTCTTTCTTTTTAGTTTTTTTTTAACGCAGTCGGGTTTTTTGTTTTTCGTTAAATATTTTTTTTATGTTTACAGCGTTCTTGACGTAAATATTTGCTGCATAGATTGTATGGAAAATTGAAAAACTGCGTCAAGTGTACGAACGAGTAATTAATCTTTTCCATCAAATTTACTTCAAAGTTCCCGTTTACATCACAAAAACGTAAAAAATCATGCTAGGGCTTCTGTTCCATGCTAACGGGCCGGCTATAGTAAGATCATAATGTTTCATGGCATATTCATTGCTAAATGCTCGTAGGTTTAGACAATTCTCTCAAATTACAGATGAAGTTTCAAACAAAATAACGTAACTTTCAAACTGAACCCCTTTGTTACAAAACAACGCACGTTACAATCTCTCTCCATCAAACTTACATTATTTTGTTTAATCACTATCTCGATCTCTCTCTCTTTCTGTCTCCCTCTCTCTCTCTCTCCTACACTTGAATAGTTTTACGTCTTTCTTGATAACATTCGCGAAACTTTTCCGATTGTGAACTAGATTCCAACTTGGATAAGTATCGACTACAAGTTTGTAGTGCCTATAATAGCTGACACAAGCTTTGAAATAGGGTATCTTGTTCTTACATTGTTTATCTTAGCTGTTACTGTATTACATTGTAATTATGCAAGAAATACTAAAGTGTGTCTACTATTTCTAATTATATCTGTACTTTCTCTCTCTCTCTCTCTGTGATTTACATCAGCGGATCATAAACGGTCACTTAGCAATATTCCAAATTATTCACTTCATGAATGAATAGCCCACATTTTCAGCAATGTTAGTATCAATACGTTGCTGGAAATGTACGAAATTAATCATTAGAAATATTGCTAAAAGTGGCTTAGTTCTGTGATGCACAATACTCCGCTTGTTCTACGTTTTAGTGGAGACCAGGCAATACACGCTTTCCAACCATGTTTTTTGTTAACAAACTAAAATAGCAAATATCTACAGATACTCACACACACAGCAGACTCCAAGTCCATCAGCACAGTCTCCCGAAGCCCTACCGTCCCTCTGCCGGCAATCGTACTGGTTGATGCAGATGCCAGCCTTCGCGATGTTATGACCCTCGGGCTGGCACTCCCTCTCCCCTCCCACAGGGAAGAAATTGAGGACCTTGCCGAGGGCGAATAGCCCACCTGGAAAAAAAAGAAAAATAATTAATGCGACGTTAAAAATAAAATCCATTTTGAGAATAGACAGGGCGACACAAGTCTCCGATATCTTACGACTTTGGTATCCATTGACGCGTGCCTGTCCACGAACCTCCTTGGATTTCTTTTGCGATAGCTACGTCGTAAGGTATCGGAGACTTAAGTCGCCTAGCGTACGAAGGGGCTAAAACTGTTTCTTTGGGAGAATGATTACGAACTTTAGTCTACAAGTTAAAATTAAAGTTTCATCAGTGGATCCGTAAGATTAAATACAATGTGTTGATCTGCAACCTAGTCAAATTCAAGGACGTGATTATACTCATGATTCTCGACCCAAATCAACAATAAAATAGGTAGGTATTTTTTTAATTTTATTTTTCCTTTTTCTGAAATCCGTAAGTGTGAACTAGTTTCTTCAAGAGTAGTAGATTCAATTCACGCACACCAGCTGCTCATCGCTGTGTGCGTACGCGCGGACTGCGTAGTCGGGTTATTCTCTTTCATTTGTATTGAATTAAGGGTTTAATTCTGAAATACTGTAAAATTTCAACAACAAAAAAAAAGCAGCCTTTATTAGTTTTGCCCGGTACTGTACTTTCAATTGATTATTTATGACTTTTGTGACAACCACCTGAAGTTTGACGAAAATGCAAAAAAACAGCCTGTATTAACGGATTAATCTCCAAAGGTATCAAACAAACTCACAACTACGTAACAGATATCTTTGAGACTATAAACAATAAACTCCGAAGCTTAAATATTCACAGAATTATTTACTGTTAAATATAGAAACTCGGTATCTTACACTCGCAAAGTTTCAAAGGTAAACTTAAATAGATAAAGGGAGAATTTTGATAGAAGTATTTAATTTACGCCTCTCTGGTATTTGCATAAGAAAAACATCTCGTTTGTAGGCAAAGTAAGACCTTGTTTTAAACAACAAAAAAAATGTAAGGCCTTCGGGAGATACTGGGCGCTTGCTAAGCTTCAGAATATTCACGAAAAATATCAGTGTTAACAGGGCCGGATTAAGCGAAGATGGGGCGGTGCTACGCGTCAACGCCGAATAAACACGCCTGCCGTGTTGTCATAAAATATTTTCATTCTAAGCACCTGTAGCTTGGTTCAAAGAAATATCAAATCTATGTATTTTTCTCATTCTTTTTATATCTATTTGCAAATGTGAATGTTTGGGCAAAAAATAAATTGGAACGAAATTCGTATACCGTACTGAAGATGTGCCTAAAAAGTTTTTTCTTTTAGTTTCATAGATTGTGTGGGTGTAAAACTAACGGTCCGGTGGGAATGCGAAAGAATAAACACGGATTCCTAGGCAGATATGTATCACATCACAAATATTTCATGAACAATTAAATCAAAGTAATTAGGACAGATTTTTTGCGATAAGATTTTATTTATACAAAATAATTAAAACGTGATGCGAATACTACCTCAATATCTAGTAACATTAGGATTACTTTAGCAATGCTACTAAATAAGTAATTACAGCTGGCTCTACATAGCTAGTTTTTATCTGAATTTGCCAAAACAACAATACAGTTAATTATAAAGAAGTTGAGATTTAGGTCAAACCGTTTTAGCATTTTTTGTTATTGTTCTAAAACCATGGAGTTGAATTGAAAGTACCTAAATGTTCTTAAATAGTGACCAACTGTTACTTGATTGAACTTACTTTAATTTTGAATTACATTTGAATTTACTAGGAATACAAACATACTACCTACCTACTAATTTAAGCGTCGGACTCTTTCACTTCCAATCAAAATTTTAGACATTGTAAATTACTTAAATGCAACTAGTCACTTTGTGACAAGTTAAACATTCACATTAAGTATATGAAATCCCTCATTTTGTTCATAAATGAAATATTTGATGTAAATAATATTTATCAAGTAACATACCGTTACAATGAATAACACAAATTAATCAAAAAGCCCAATAACTTCACCTCTCACCCCAGTCCATCCCTGTAGACATGCAAGTAATGCCTAGAGATACTCCTTGCCAATGCATGTCGAGCAAGTCACTGGAAAATGTTCACTCTTTATACGGTTTTACTAGCTTTTAGGCTGCGACTTCTCCCACGTGAAGGTCGGGAATTTTACTACACAGATAAAAAAAGTATCTTTCCAAATCATGATTCACCTGTTTTCTGTGTTAAGGCGTGAAAAGTCTAGTCACGATTTTGTTTTCATAACGTTGCCCAAAATTTCTTTCTTTCTATATCGTTTGTGCGCTTACAACATTGAAACTCACATACAACAAACAATCAGGCCCGAAACAATTACCTGTGGGCTAAACAAATACATATTGTTCCGTCCGTGAATTCAATCAGTGGCATGTAGCGCAGCACAATCACTCAGCAAGTGCATAATTTTTTGTGAATCCACTGTTTTTTTTTTACGTGGCAAAATCATCAAATGAGTCCTCCCACCACAGGCAGGGCGGGAGGGACTGTCAGACTTGTACTGACTAAAATCCACGGTGTCCTTCGGTAGCCCTTTGTGTGCCGGAGTCGCGGTATACGTATGTCCCGCAACCGTGAATCCACTGTTGGGCAATGATATGACCCCAAGTCTTCCAATTGTATAGTCTGGAATAACAGATGTGATATCATTTCTCCCGGTATGCCGCTCCCGTTTTTCAGTTTTCACGAGGACGAAGCCACTGGTAACCGCTGTAGTCTAGTTATAACAGTCAGACAGAGCCTTTCTTTCGCATTTATAATTTTAACATGAATATAGATTTTACTTCTCAGCTTCTTGCCAGCGCGCTTGCATTTTTGTCGGGAAACTCGCGCGGATTTTTGCTTAGAAACAAGTATTTTGGAGTAATAATGTAACGGGATTTTGTGGTGTGTATGGATTTTCTAGTGAGAGAAATGTTTTGTAGTAAATGTTACACGACAGAAAATATATCTTGACTAGATAAAGATTAAAATTGACTTTTGATAACAGGGGCCTTACCACGAGCTCTTAACGCGACCCAGTTTAGGCTGTGGGAAAGAGACAGAGCTATACAAGTCGTCTAGCGCCATCTCTTTCCCGCAGCCTAAACTGTATCGCGTTAAGAGTTCATGGTAGGCCCTCAGTGTGTCATTTGGTTTTTAGTAAAAAGGTAAAGTTCGTCGTTTAGGAATTAATTAGGTTTCATTGCTTACTCCATCGCATTGTAAACATTGTCTCTGTCACATCTGATCCAGACCAGAGTTAAGAAAAACCCACCTCAAAATCTACACTATAATAATACATAATATTACCCGCCCTGGGCCCGCGTGGTGGCTTATGGCCCACTCCCTCTCACAGAGAGGAGGCCTGTGTCCCAGCAGTGGGAACATTATAGGCTGATGACGATGATGATTATTATAAAGACGAAAGATTTGCTTGTTTGTATTGAGTAGGCTCCTAAACTAATGGACCGATTTGAAAAATTCTTTCACTAGTTAAAAGATGCTTTGGTCATAACTGACATAGGCAAGAAGCCGCTGGCAAAAGCTAGTATAGAATAAAAAAAAGGCTGAACGACTTCTCCGACTTCGACTTCCTAATCTGATAATATGAGTTGAATGAACTTGTGCCATGTCGACAGCCTAGAATACGTTAAGTCAGTCTTATCTAAATCAGTTCAGCCGTTCTTGCTTGAAAGAGTAACTTCATCCTCAAGCACTTTCACATTTATAACACTAGTAGGTAATGATACCTACCTACCTAGTAGGTAATATTTCGCCAGTTTTACAAAGTAGTATCAAGATCAAGTCAGCAATTAATTATGCATAGTTTATTTTAAAAAAAACAAGATCATCGCACTACGAACGCACAGCAAACCATTAATTTTAAAGTAGTCGTACCTAAGAACTTTTATTACTGAAATTGTGTTGCATACATAATCAAAAAATGTACGTATACCTATGCTACATGCTTAAATTAATCTTGCCAACTTCAATGCCATAATTATTCGTAGTGAGTGGTGAATTTAAACTGTACACACGGCTACACATCAAGCTGTACAAAACCAGTTTGTCTTGGACTCGCTTTATATGATCTTTCCGCACATTGAACGATCAGCTTACACTAGTTTTGTATAGCTTGATGTGTAGCCGTGTGTACTCAAAAGTTATCTATTATTAATACTCTTAAGGCTTTACCAAACAGCAAGCTCGGCATGACGATGGCGCGAAGTTAGCTTGGCATGTCCTTGGCGTGTGTGTGTCGTCCATATGAATGATGTAACAATGATTCTGTAATAATTTTGGCGATCTGAAAAGAGTGTCCATGGACTTTGTTGCCCGTTCTTCTCCATAGAGATCTACTTCTTGGAATGGGCATCTACGGTACTTTCACAGTTTTTATGTCTTGTGACTGAGACTGTAGCACCATCATTTTGTAGTGTTTAATATACATATATGTCACCGAAAGATATCAAGATCCGCAAGTTTATAAATTTACTAGGAAATTTATAAACTAACCTAACCTACCGTAAATGTATAAACTGGCGAGTTAGATTATAAACATACGGTTGTTACAATTTTACGCTGGCATATATTACATAAATTATTTTATTTCTCTTTGACAATTCAAAAGTGCCTGTAAAAGTGGCTTATTTGAAATTAATGCTTTGATTTTTATTTTCATAACTATATTTTTACTAGCTGTCGACCGTGGTGTAATCCCCGCAGCTGCTAGGCTCATATTACCTACGCTCCCGCTACTAGTTCTCTCGATAAAAATAGTCTATCCAAAACTAAACACATTTATTCAATTCGAACCCGTAATTTCCAAGATTAGCGCGTTCAACCATGCAAACTCTTCAGCTATAATACACTTCTCATCAAAAAAAACCGGCCAAGTGCGTGTCGGGCCACGCACAGTGTAGGGTTCCGTAGTTGCCCATCAAAATACTTATGCGAACTAACTAAACTGATTCGCTGAATTTAATTTTAAAAAGAAGAATTTTCAAAATCGGTCCAGGAGTCTTTGAGAAATCGGGGAAAATACATAAGAAAAAAGATTACAACGAATTTAGAACCTCCTCCTTTTTTGAATTTAGTTAAAAATAGTTGACGATAAAAACCTACCTATCCCCAAAAAACATACCTATAAAAGCTGTAAAAATAAAGTTGACAAACTTACATTTGCAGTTGTCTCCGATACATTTTGTTTAAGAAAATATGTTATCAAGTACATTTTATAAGTTGGTCGACTATTACTCGTAAAGTTGTAAAGCCTACTTAGTCATGATAATTTTCTTTTAAACTTCGTTATATGTACTACTATTGTGAATTTTTTCACACCCCCAAACATAACCGTTTAGCTGGTAGAGGGGGGGGACACTCGAATCGAGCAAAATTTAGCACTTTAAAGCTTAATATTTCACAAACGATTTTTTTTATCAAAAAATTGTTAATGGAAACTATCATTATTTTTTAAAGGCCTATTTAATGATACCCCACACTAAGGGGTACGCGAGAAAAAAAAATCCTCACTTTACGTGTAAGTACTGGAGGTACCCTAAAAAAAAATATTTTACGAGATTTTATTTTACCACTTTTTCGGCACAACAAATCTGTATATCTACACCAAATTACAGCTCTCTAGTACTGTGCGTCTCTGAGCTAAACTGCGGACAGACGGACGGACGGACGGACATAGCGAAACTATAAGGGTTCCTTGTTGACTACGGAACCCTAAAAATCGAAACACTTTCGTTTTTATTGTTTTTGTCCTATTTTTTTACAAAAGAGAATTAATTCCATGAAAAAAAAACATTACTGTGTAGCTGGCAGTTTGGTCATTACAGTAAGAAGAAAAAAATTAAAATTCGAATTAATTTCATTTGTTTATCCTAATGAAATTAATCACTGTTTTGAGACAAATGTGTATTTAGGGTTGGAGTACGTTTCTCGTTTAAAAACTAAAAATTAGCGCTTGTCTTTAAACTTTCTGTTTCTTATTACATTTACTGTGACTTTGGGACGTCTGAAAAAACTTTTTTTTCTAAAACATATGGATACTTCGCCCGCAGAAGCCGCCCAAGTGGTGGCATTGCTGGATTCTGGACTTAGTCAACGTGTTGTGGCTGCAAGATTGCATCTAAGCTTATCATCTGTTCATAGAGTCTACAAACGCTATCGGGAGACTGGTTCGTTCACGCGCCGTTCAGGATCTGGCAGGAATCGGGTCACTTCTGAGCGAGATGATCGATTTATTGTAACAACTTCTTTACGAAATCAACGCCTTAACGCTTTTCAACTGCAGCAGCAGCTTCGCGTTGTACGAAGAGTAGCTGTAAGTGACTCTACAATAAGAAGGAGGTTGAAGGAACGCGGATTGGCACCGCATAAGCCAGCGAATGGGCCGAAATTAACTGCAGACCATCGAAGAGCGCGCCTTAACTTTGCACGCGAGCACCTAACTTGGTCATACCTTCAGTGGAGCAAAGTACTGTTTTCTGATGAGTGTAAAATTATGCTGTATGGTAACGACGGAAGGAACAAGGTCTACAGAAGAGATGGAGAACGCTTTGCACAATGCTGCATTGAAGAAAAGGTCAGCTATGGTGGCGGTTCGTGGACGGTTTGGGGAGGAATCAGCGCCGACGGTAAGACAGAACTTGCCTTTGTGTCTGGGCCACGGCTGCCTGCACTAAACTCTCATCGGTACATCGAACAGTGTCTTGAACCTCATGTGATGCCCTATGCACATTTTATTGGCAACGACTTCATATTCATGCACGACAATGCTAGAGCTCACACCGCGGGCGTCGTACGAGATTATCTTACCGAAGTCGGTATCTCCATTATGGTATGGCCAGCAAGAAGCCCGGACATGAATCCCATTGAACATCTATGGGATGAATTAAAGAGACGAATTCGAGCAAGAGATCCAGCCCCAGAAACACTTAGCCAGCTGCAAAATGCAATCCAAGAGGAATGGGATAATATACCACAACATGTGATCGTGACTCTCATCCGATCGATGAAGAACCGTATGGAAGCAGTAATAAGAGCTCGCGGAGGGAATACAAGTTATTAAATAAACGTTTCTTACATTTTTTTTTCATTTACGCGTGTTGTTTTACCCATTTCCTTCATATTCCATACAGGGTAAAAATTACTCATTATACAAAATACGAAACCTATGAAGACTTAATTTGAATTTAGAACATTAACATTAGGATTTAAAAACCTCATACTACTCACTATTAAATGACATTTTACATTTATTCCTAAATATACACATTTTTCTGATAATCCTTATCAAATCATAAACTGCGAGGTGTTTCGATTTTTTTGATGAGAAGTGTATTAAGCATAGATTAGTTTAGATAGTAAGAACATGGCCACGTTAGTATCATCGTACTACGCAGACCTCTATGTTCTATGTTAGGGGTTTTGGTTTCCGCACTTAGTCCTTCATGTGGACCATTGTGCGTGTAGTCTACGCAGACCTCTCTGTTTGGCAAAGCCTTAACGATGAAAGTACGTACATACAGTCGGCAGCTCGTTCGTGGTTACAATTTGACATTGACGTCTTTATCATAACAGTAACTACGTAGTATAAACCGCTAATTGATTTGCGATAGACTGTATACAAGAGCGTATTAACCCCTTAAAAAGTCGCGTCGATTTTAAAACTGTCATGTCATGATTGATGACTTGAATTTGATTTTAAGATTATTTAAGACGTTGTTGTGTTTTTTACATGGAGTTTCGATTTATGCCATGTCATTGACACGACTTTATATAGCTTCATGAAATAAAAAGAGTCAATTTCACGAGAAATAGAACAATCCCGGTCAAGTGCGAGTCGGACTCACGCACGAAAGGGTCCCGTACACTTACCTTTTTTTTTTGTATATTTTAATGTATTTTATACGAGAGCCCCTCATATCTTTTATTTTATTCTATTTTTTAAGGATTCCTTTTGTCATAGCGGCAACAAAAACACACATCTGTGACAACAAATAACTGTCTAAACGTCACGTTTCATGAGATACAGCCTTGTGACATACGGACAGACAAATAGACGGCTAGCGGAGTCACAGTAATAGGGACCTATTTTAGCCATTGGATACGGAACCCTAAAAAGACAAAAAATAGACGTTTTAGTTTCGCTAGCGTCGCTGACTGTATTTCAAACCGACAGTTTTAGCACAAAACCACGGCTTGTGGTTAGATTTAATGCACCATGAAAGTACAACATCCATTTAGGATATAATATTACTATCACATTAACCATCACTAGGTTCTTTAATAGCTGTGGTTATTGGCCTAAAAGTCGCTAAAATGTTAGGCAGATATATCATGCGCTAAACACTTTCTAAGTAAACCAATTTAAATTAAATAAATCCCAGTCATAATAAATAATTTGTTGACAAACAAGATTTAAGTACCGATAATACATTTATCGGTGAATATTAGATACTGATATCATCAAATTTAATAGGGAGGGACTTTCAAACTTCTACCAACTTAAATCCACGGTGTCCCTCAATAGCGCTTTACGTTCCAGAATCACAGTAAGTTAGTCCCTCGACCCCGGCAGGCCCTATGACGGGCCCGTCATTAGAAGATAACTGCTGGTCAAGCTTTTGTTAGAGCTGCACCCCGGTAAGTAAAGGGCTATCGAAGGACATCGTGGATTTCAGGTTGCCACCTCGTTCTGAGCCGGCCTCAGCAAAGTATTCCATCTGTCACCTAATTTTCCCAGCAGTCGACAATAAATAAAGCATAAAAATGCGATTCGAACTCTACGAAACGAACTATCCAAATAAACGGCCAATTTCAGTGAAACAAATTATTTTTAAAAATATTTGCTCTAAACCTAAAGTGAAATTCCCGATCAAAGAGGACAGATAGAACAGTTAGTTGTTTCTCTTTATTTTTTTAACTTCTGGTCAATTGCGCGTCATTAGACGTCGATATCACATACACGGGCATAGGGCTGTCACGTCAATTGTTAATTTAAGAACGGTATTAAGGTATAAGTTTTTCAACTTGCTATATAGATAGCAAGTTGAAAAACTTATACATATATAGCTTGCGGCTTTCCTGCACGTTCAGTTATAGAACTGAACGTGCAGGAAAGCCGCAAGCTACAATAAAAAAAAAAACAATAATTATTTTCCGAATAGTGATCAAAATTTTTTCTTTACATTTTAAGACACATAATTATATGTATATACAAATATCTTTTTTACGTGGTAAAATCATCAAAATGAGTCCTCACTTAGGGGGATAGAACTGTCAGACTTGTACTCTAGGTAAACACCTACAGGTACTTCTAGATTTATTTTGCTAAATGCTTTACTAAAACGCTTTAACAAAACCTAATTGTTTAGAATAGAATATACTATTTTTGTTTAGATTCTAAGGAAACTAGTTAATTTTAAATAAGAGCTGGAGAGCTCTACAGAACTAGAAGGTAATCCTATTATGCACAGGCGGCTAGACGGTCTAGCACAAACACACGTCGTAAATGCAACTTAAAGAACATTTTTAATTGAATTTCAACTCTACCGTTTAGTATTACAGCATCTTTTTCTCCGACCATTCTTCTTCTATAAACATAAATTACCCAATGCTGAATATCTTCTCAATGTTTGCTTTTGACAATATTGTGTATTTATTGGATTTACAGTATTTTCTTCTCTCATTATCTCTCTCTACCACATTCCTCGTTAGCAGTCTGCCCACTTTATTTGGTTCCGTCAATGGTCTTCCCTCTACTTTCTATATGTTACTGTAAAAGCTTGAAATACGGTAAATGTTAAGATTTTCCAATAAAATCTAAGAGTTACCGACATGAGTTGGTAAATGTAAGTATTTATTATAAAAGGACGAATTTTTCGGACTTTTACCATTCCAATAAAAACTGTTCATTTTAGGATTTGTAATATTTTGGGGATCTAAAAAGAGTGTCCATGGAGTTTCTTGCCCGTTCTTCTCCATAGAGATCTACTTCTTGGAACGGGCATCTACGGTACTTTCATATCTTGTGACTGGGACTGTAGCACCATAACTTTGTAGTGTTTAATTATATTTTTGATGTCTTTGACAATTCAAAAGTGCCTGTAACTGGTTTACTTGAATTAAATGCTTTTGATTTGATTTGATACAATGACCAACTTAGGTTTTAACCTTCCTTCACAGGAGCAAGCTTAACATTTACCGTAGTTCGAGCTTTTACAGTAACACATAAACCATAATCCAACCACTTTTATTTAAAAAGTTTTAAAACATACATTTTTATATTATGTGTAGCTACTAAAACACTAATGTTATTATGTGCATTAAAACACTTTCAATTTTAAAATCGTGCGAATCAACGCGAACGTAACGTTAACTACATGTGTTCGTGCTAGCCCCACAGTAGTTTAATAGTAAAGTTAACAGAATTAAATTTTCTCGTTTGTTGTATCTTTAACAGACATGCGGAGCGTGTTACACATGCCTTGAAGGTACTTTCAAATGGAATAGTTAATTATTTCGCTATTAAGAGCATGATCTCCATATGTAAGCAGATTGTGATTTAATGTAACGACTTTTATTTTACTATGTATAATAACGACCTTAGGCGCGGGCATGCGGGCAGCGAGTAAAGGGCAACTCGCTGCCCGACCAAGGACCATGCCCGGGTCGACGGCGCGTTGTGTCCCACGCGCGCCTCAAAGAGCGTCAGCATAATGACGGGGGACCCCCCTCTCAGAGGGCCAAAGCCTGCCGGGGTCGCGGGATTATTCCCTTACCGTAACCCCGGAACTTAACAGGCTATGAAGGACACCGTGGATTTTAGTCAGTAGAAGTCTGACAGTCCCTCCCGCCCTGCCCGGGGTTGGAGGACTCATTTGATGATTTTACCATGCTAAAAAAAAAAAAAAAATGTATAATAACGACCTCATAAAATATAAATACAAGCATCTGAAATGGTTCATTATGTAAAAAAAAAACTGAGAATAGTATATTGTTAGTACCTTTGATTCGATCAAACAGTCATAGACATAGTTAAAGAATACCTTTGTAAAGCACCTTTTTGTCGAAGTTTTATAAGAGAGCCATGGACCATTTGATTTCGTTTTGTAATTATCACTTTTTTAAGCAATTATACTAATAAATAAACTATGAGCCAATGAACATACTGCATCAATATTGAAATTACTCGTAGACGGCACGATTGGCACAATGGCTGATCGATTGACTGCTGATCTGTTTGTCGCGGGTTCACTGATATTGATGATACTGACTATTTTCTATCAAAATTATTTAAGTAAACGCACAATTTGCAAATTTTTTTGGTTTTAATAAAAATAAAATTAGTAAATCGTAACTAAACATATGCTATAGTCTTTGTAAAGAAAATAATTACATACCTAATAAATAAAAAAATACATATTTCAAACAAAATTAAATTCAATCAGCACAACCCTATTATAGACCGAAATTAGATCACACAAAAAACAAACGGCATTGGACTTTCCTAACAACTCGCTAGAGGTACTTTTAGAGTTCCGTTTCTAATAATTAAAATAAACTTAGTAACGTAATAATATGCTTTTTATAAAAGACTAGTGTTTGCCCGCGGCTTCGCTTGCGTTATTTTAGAATTTGAGAAACAATACGGATCGTGTGGCGCCATCTGGAATATGAACGTAATTGTTTTCTCGGCAACAGCTCTCTTCTGTTATTCGGGATGTAAGATACCTTATATCCGTGTCTATATACTCCTGACAACGTATATATGCTAAATTTTGGGACGATCGATTCAGTAGGTAGTAATGCGTGAAAAGGTAAAAAACAAACATACTTGCATTTTTATTATTAGTTTAGATCAATAATGTTATATCTAGGTACATAGTTTTCATAGGAAACGTCCTTATTTGAGCGACATTAATTTCAAAGAACCGTGTTTATTTTTAAACATTAGACTATCATTTTTGGGTTGATTTACAGTATCGCTGCAAATTGAACGTACGATAGCATTCCTCTTCTCTCTTGCATTCCGCGTGATACCTAAAAAATAACTAATTATCTGACTCGATGAGTACAACTTGTCGTCGTTTAAAACAGAATCTATGCACTGGTTTGAACACCAATTCAAAACATAAATAAACACATTTTTTTTTATCTTTAATATTCCACACCTCGAAACAATTACAATTTAAAAAAATATCCAACTTACTACCTACAATTTAAATCAGTGTATATTTATATCCTAGAAAACTATTGAAAGAAAAATAGTAATAATTTAAAATCGCGAATAATATTGAAATAAAAGTATACACATTCTTTTTAATTATTTGAAACTCTCAGGACAAATATAAGAAGACTCAAAAAGTGAAAAAAAGAAACAGCGAGATTTGATCCAGAGACCCCTTGCACGAAAGTCAAGCAGGATACCAACCAGACTGGCTAGTACGCTGACAGTGTTTTCAAATAGCGGTTCTTATACAAATGTCAACAATGACTGAAAATCAACATATTATAAAATTGCTAATCCCCCAAAGGGAATAGCGTAATTATACATATCCTATTAATAGAAGAGCAGTTTAAGGAATATTTGGGGAAAAATTGACTAAATAATATCCAGTGGTTTAGCTTGCAACTAAAAACAAACAGATAAAAACAACAAAATTTAAAATTGCTTATCTCCCAGGAAAAATAGCGTAATGATACATAGCCTATCAACAGAAGCATATTATTAGGAATATTTGAGGAAAATTTGATCGACAACTTTACAGTAGTTTAAGAGATAGATCAAATCAAAAAAACATAAAAAATTTCGAAAGAAAAAAAAAGTTGATTTGGCATCAGAATCGATCCCTTATCTCGAAAAAAATACAAAAAGAAAAAAATATTCAATGTACAGGAATGACAGCTCTACGATTTTATTATATGTAAAGATAAAGATAAAGAAGATAAAGAAGATTCGATTTCCCGCTATTTTCGGAACATGCAAGTAACGTAATAAGATGCTTTAACAACGATTAAAATTTCCCGCTATTTTTAGAATGCAGCGAGTCTTTATTTGAACTTGGCCTTAATTACAGATGCAACTTCTCGGAATTAAGGCTAAGTTATCACATTCGATGCGTGAAGATGACATGACGCTCTGCTGAATGTGACTATTACTGATATAAGGTTGAGGCTTATTAAAAGCTTATCACGTTAATAAGATGTACTGCGCATCACGCACTGAAAGTGACTGGGTGTAGCATGCATCTAATGCGTCATCTAATAGTTATTAATGGTGAGGTCACAAGCACCAAAGAGCATTAAACAATATAAAACATTTTGAACAGACTAAAATACGACATTTAAACAGTTTATTACATAATTGTTCCAAACTTACGCATATAAAACCAAAAGCAACGTCAATGCAATGTTACTAGAACAACATTGCAATAATTGATGTTTATCGCAAAATAATACACAAAATTCTCGTTTCTTCGAAATTCCTCAACTCTACTTACTCAAATACTAAAGACTCGTGAATATAAAGGTTCCAAATTTTCAGACTCTTAAAAAAAATCATTAAATGAATCTTCCCATCCTGACTGGAGCGGGAGGTACTGTCAGGCTCTGATTAAAAATCCACCCTGTTCCTTCAAATCCCCTTTGCGTTTCAGGGCTATGGTAACCTGTTCAGACAGTCCCACAACCTTGTACTATATTCAAGTAGCCTGTATTCTAATCAAAGCTCTTTGTCACACGTAAATCTACCCACATATCATACAACAAGACGACGCTATGTTAGCTAACCGTAACAATGCTCAGCAAACTGTGCATCAAGTGATTGTCATCTCAACTAATCTAAGAGCACATTGTACACAGTCATGTCCAACGAAGAGGACATTGTGCATTCACTATGACGTGTGCTTACACGACACTTGTGCCAACTAAACAGGGGATAAACCGGTGAGGGGATAAAAGGTGACGGAATAATCTGAAATGATGTCGCCATTTGCAAGTCAAAGGAGTTAAGATTTGTTTGTATTTCCCCGTAATATTAATTTCTTATTCATAGATCATTTATTATTTGGACGTTTACGTGAAATTGTCTCTTTAGTTGGCAGTTACTTGGCAACTCTATCATTGATGTCGTTAAATTGGAATTTGGAGCACGCATACAAATGAAAGTAAGAGTACATTAAAAACTATCATTAGAAACGGGATATTTATCATGTTTATAATTTCCAGTTTCTGATAAGATGACAAATAAACCAGTGATAGTGTTAGTGACTACGTCAGTTTAAAAATCATTTGTAAATAAGTCATGATACGAGTATTTCAGTGAGAGATGTGTTTCTCCTTATTATTGAAATGAATTGAATTCGAAATGCTAAAACCTTGTGGTCTTCAAGTCAAGAGTGAAAAGGTAACTTATAGGCAAGCGTGCTTCACTGTCGACCATATCTTCGTTTACCAGGCGAGACAGTGGTCGAAAAATGAAAAAAAGTAGCTTAATCAACTTTTAATCTAAGTTGGCTATCCATCACAACCCATTGTTCTCCCTTCAACACCGAATCCTTTCAGAAAAGCTTACAAAAGTTATAAACTGGGCAACGGATTTAATTGGCCCTCTGGCCTCCAAGCATACAGCGTTACATATTAAGGGCAGCCATTTTTTTCCGAAGCTTGATTCCAAAACTTTTCTAATTAACTGCTCTTACAGTTTCATGTCAGGAAGTTATAACGTTATCATAGAACGGAGGGTAATTAAGAACGACTTAGTTTGACGTCTTATCTCTGTCGAACTCACTGTGGATTAAATTACATTGTCAATCTTGTCGGGAACTTCAGAGGTTAGGCGAATGCTTTGAGTGTGTTAGTAATTTGTTTTATTACACGTTCGTTATTTTGAAGACTTGTTTAGATAAGAAACATAAGAAGTAGGATCGTTAAGAAAAGTTTTTATTGTGGAGTGGCAAATGCTGCATATTGGCCACTGGTTTCACGTTTCATGGTAACCACAACAAAAGGCTACTATTTTGATATTTATTTAAGAATTATGCTTTCGATATGTCGAAAACTCTCGCCTTTCAAATAAATTCAAAAAACTTTAAACCAAAAGGTGATGTAGATGTAGTTCGCCGTATCCCAGTAGTTCCATTATCTAGTTCCATATGGGTTTTTTTTCCAGTAGTTTCATGGAACTAGAGTACTTTTTCACAATGTCTAGTGGTCTACAGACTGTCCGGCAATATACTCGTAATTATTGTAGGCATAAGTAAACAATATGGTTTTAACTTTCAAGACCTTATCTAGACCACCATCCCACCGACATTGCACCTATTCATAATACGAGTACCTACTACGGAACCATTCACCTTCTTACTTTTAGACTTTTTCTTATTTTCCGACCTCACTACCAACATCTGATCTGCTTTGATTCACTTTCACTGCAACATGCTGGCTTGCATTGCTCGTCACTTTTACCTTCATCTATTAAAAAAAATTTGAATCGGAAGATATAATTTCATCAGTACTATTATTTCCAATGATTGGAATGTTAAAAGCCGGCTGCATGGCTCATGTGTTTTGTTAAAATCTGTTTCGGGCGGTCAGCCGGTCATAGTGATTTGGTCACTTTTGTATTGATTTTCTTTTTCTTCTGGTATTTTATCTTTGGGATTTCAGTAAAGTTATATTTTGAGTCCGGCTTATCGTTTGTATCTACAGTTCTTGCAGTCTGTAGATATCAAAAATAGTAATTTTAGACAATTAGAGCACAGACCTTACGTCCCCACCACTGATCCCCGAGATTCACGCGAAAATATAAAAAAATAAATTATAAAATGAATAAAGAAAACCATGTATGGCTGACAAAAGGTACCTAACCTAAAGCTTATGAGTTGCCGAAGTAGAAATTTATATGAAGCGCTCTAAAAGCGCCACTTTTAATAAAAACCCTCTCTTGAGGATTATTTTAGCCAGGTACATTATTCAAAAGTCCTAACCAAATTACCAACAGCGGTAATTCCCTAACTAAAACCTATCTCCATAATAAAAACAGATCAACATCAAAGCCCACGGGCCATAGACGACAGGCCCACGGTCCGATGGCCACAGCATGACATAAAAATAAATTTGAATTTAAACCGAGTTCTCAAACCCTCACTCTCCCTCACTTCAAAGTGAGGGATTCCATTACATGGCTCATCGTAAATGTATTGCATATTGAATGCTGTTGATGAGACGGGCCCTTAAGTTACTAGGAAAATTTTAGGGTATTTGGAAATCATATTTCTGGAAGTTGTGAGGGATTCCATTACAGGGCTCATCGTAAATGTATTGCATATTGAATGCTGTTGATGAGACGGGCCCTTAAGTTACTAGGAAAATTTTAGGGTATTTGGAAAATAATATGTTTCTGGAAGTTTGTTGACAAAAGGCACGGATGATAATTTTCGTTTAGAACTTTTTGGAGTGTAAAGAAATTGGACTTTTCTTAAAAGTACTAGGGTTTTTTTATTTATTTAAAGGCTCCAAAAGTTAGATAAAATAATAACCTATCGCAAAAATTCTGGAAGCAAACATGGTTTTCTAGTTTTCACTAGTTATTAGTAAACTTCGGTAAAATATTCTATCTTTCTACCGTACCTTTGTACTATTAAGTTTAAATATATCCTTCATTTATATTACTGTGTGTACATAAATGATTAAATAAATAAATAAATATCTATAGCTTTATTCTAACAAGTCAAGACACAAGTAGATTTTTAAATTACGTTAGTGCACTAGAAAATAAAGGTGTATAAGGAGAGAATTTAAACACACCTTTATTTTCTTATAATCTTTATGGAAATACGAGTATGCTTAATCTAAAATTACCATACTTTTAAACGAAAAACAATCAAGTTAAAATCACTTGAATATTTCTCGGAGTGGCTGTATTCGCTCTGGTAGGACACATTAAGCTTTAAGTAGGTAATTGCGTTGCACCTTATGTGGGTTTACATAACACAAAATGTCTCATAAGGAATCATAGTTATCGGAATGATGTCGATTTTGATAAGGTGTAACACCTTTACCAATACTTAGTATTTACTCAAATCAAAGTGCATGGTAAACGGGTGGAATTAGCCCAAAATTGCATAAAATCCATTTTCTTTATTATCACATTAAAACCACAACTTCAACATCCTTCCATACAAGTTAATAAAACATCACATAGCTTGCAATATCAAAAAACAATGAATAAAATATACTCGAGGAGTAACAGCACACGTTCCCAATAAAATGTGGCGTGTGTAATGACCTGAAAAGGAAGATAGGTGGCGCCAATGTGTCATGTTTGGGAAAAGGGCGCTGGAGTATTACGGGTAGATAAGAATCTCGATGGACGTTTTCTGAAACAACTTTTGACTGAAAGCTTCTTTTCAACATGTTGGAATATTTGTGTAGATGCAGTCAGAAATGCTGTACCTAAACTTTTTCTGGATCTACCATGCTTTGAGATCAGAGTGTCATAAAAAAATTAACATAAGTAAGCGATTTAGATTGTCTCTTTATATTGGCACAAAAAGAATATCTAAATCTAAAATCTCAAAATACGCAATCTTTTTACCAGACTACGGCCAAGCCAAATTGTGAAGGATAATATTTTTTTTACTTGAAAGGACTGTTTTTACCCGATAACCCAAAAAAGGAGTGTTAATTTTGTTGTTATTTGAATATCCGTAAAGCATAAGTCATATATGTTCCCATGTTTTCGTTGACGGACTTACAAAGTAGACACCCTGCCCCTATCATTATTGACGTATCCTCATTCACGTGCAGTCTTAACTATGTATTCTCTATAAAAATTCAAGGATGACGCTACAACGAGCTCATTGTCGAGACACAGCCTTCAGATAGAGTCGCGACACCTCGCTGTCAGTAGCTTAGTGAATACTAAAGTATAGGTTGGAAACAGCGCTGCAGGCAAGACTATTGCCTTAGAGAATAGAACTACAGCTGATGCATAATTCGGTCCCTCGAACTGTACGACAGAGGTTGGTCCCTTGTGATAAAGTAATACCTCAAGTACAGCGTTGCAGTCGAAAGCAATGTATTATTAAGTTGAAAACTGCAGCGTATGGGCGCAGGAGGTCGGACATCGCCGTAGGAGAACATTAAACTTGATTCAATAATGAAATACGAGGCGTATTTAGTGGCTTATAATTTTGGAGTAGACTCCGTTGGTCGCAAGCGCCACTGCTGATCGTAACACGAGCTTTGATTCCCAGATCTTGAAAAAGAGAGTCTATGAGAGTACAAGTACAGTAGACCTGTGCCTACTACTGTTTCACAATAAGGAAAAACAGCACATTTCAGCCAAATACCTGCCAGTGTCGCGGAACTGTCTTAAAAGATTGAGAGTCCCTTCTGCTCTCCCCAAGAGCGACTCAGTTGATGATTGTATATTGAGCAGAGAAAAAGGTAACTGAAGCTTATGAGCATAATGTTTTGAAAGTTTTTTTGTTTTTAATGTAACTAGTTTTTATATAGGCTTTATAATAATTGTTATAAAAAGGATCATGCCATTTTGTAAGTTTAAATACTAGAATACAATAGTTACACAGACATAGCATTTGCTATGCCTATTTTTACTACGCCGTAGAAGAAACCGTTAAAATCAAACACTTTTGTTTAAAACTATTATGTTTATACTAATTTATATAATATTTATAACTCTATAATCATAGTCGTGTCCATGGGCTGCCCTTTTGCATTCAATTTCTTTGTGCATAAATGTTTTCATTAAAACCGTTGGTAGTATTTTGAAAATAGCATGCTTGAAGATTTAGGTATAGACGCCAGCACATAAGTCACCAGCATAATTCTGATGATGTTGATAAATAACATTTCTTTAGAAAAACGTCGTAATTGTACGATGTTTTACTCGTCAACGCAAAAAGTGGAGCCTTCCAAAAAATGCGATCCCTAAAAAAGGTGATTACAGGATTATCTCACAAGATCATTAGTTATGGCGGATTTCAGCCAGGCCTGTCTTCAGTCTGAAACATCTGTCTGCGTAGCTGGTCATACTTACATTATCTACCCAACATAAATAGGTATTTATTATCTTAGTATAAGAAGTGAAAATTAATTTCAAAGAAACATATGACCACCGAGAAACTTTCCTGCATGTTTTTTTTTTTAATACTTTAGTATAGGCTAAAGTATTTAAAAAAAAAGCATGCATTGCATGCATGGTATTAGGTACTAGGTATTTCTCCTGTGTGGGTTTACAAACATAAAAACCAACATAGACAAACACCCAGATCCGAAACAATTACTTGTCATACAAATATTGGTCATACAAATATTTGTTACATGCTATCAAACCCGCGACACGTTGAACAGCAGTCGATAGTTCGGCCACTGTGCTAACTATTCCGTATTGGGCTTTGGTAACTATTAGTTGTGCTTGGATATGGGATAATTTTTATCCTTGTAGCCTGTACCTGTAGGATAATTTCTGATTTTAAAGCTGGATATTTTTGAGCTAAAACGAGTGAAGTATTGATTGACTCTATATTTCTTGTTAGAATAAATATTTTCTAAATCTTTATTGACTAAATCTTTCTCTTTTTATACAGTTACAAGATCCCCAGACAATTACCGACTTAAAAGCTTGTGCTAATACCAAGAGGGAACCGAAGTTAGTTACAAAGATACCGCTAATCCGATTATAAATACTTCGGGAGAATTAACAGGAACGTAAGTAAGAACGGATCTCAGTAATTATGTCTTTGGGTTTCGATGCTCCAAATCACTTTTCATTTAATTAATGGCTGTTTTTATAAGTTACGGTACGATTTTGTGTATGTACCTACAGTTTGGGTTATAGTTAGTTTTTTGCCTTTTATCATAATCATTAGAATATAATGTAATGTTCTTACCCCAAATTCAGTTTTTTTTTATGCTATAAAGGTGACAAATAAGCATACGGCCCCACCAGATGGAAAGCAGTTACTGTAGCCTAAACTGAACCAGAGGTTGCTTACGCGTTGCCTACGCAACATTTTAATGTGAAATTAATAAGTATGAGTGTAATACCAATTATAGAAAATTCATCTGATTTTAATATGTAATAGCAGTGATAACATTCATCAAACCTTAACATACCTGCTTGCTTATATTTTCAAGCGTTACAAAAAGAAATAAACGTTTCGAACGTAAAGGTATACAACAAAGATGTAAACGTACAAGTTACTACATAAATTCATATCTATACTCCCGATCAATCGTATCGCAAGATATAAAAGATATAATGTTACAAAGTTATAGAATATCTGAGGAGAACCACAAGAATGTCTCGCAGGAATCGAATCGACGGAGCATCGTTAATAACTGATAGACGTTATATCGTAAACCTCTGATGGAAATACTGTTTATAGCAAACTGGAAATTGAAACAATTTATTTAAAGCTCAGTGTATAGACTTCGTTAGTTACATTACATAACTACACTCTGTGGTGCGAAAACATGAAACACGACCCGTATTTCACGTCTGACATTTTTGCATATTTTGTGGGCGCTACGGGAGGCCTGAAAGTTTGACACCTAGTCTTACGACGAGGTTAAAAACCAGTCAAAGGGTTGTGAAGGTCAAAAGTACAGTCGCATAGATGGCATGCTTTGGGTGATTGATCTCACTACCAATCTTGCTTACTGTATAATCTTCTCGCTATGACTTGACTTGAACTAGCCCACCTAATTTTAAATACGAAATTGAGTTTGTTTATTTTGCCGTTGACCACAATCATCTTCGCTTACCATCAGGCACGATAGTGGTCAAACGCGAACCTATAATTAAATTTAAAAACAAAACGTATTTTGAAGAATATTTATTGGCGTGAGATATGCATGGGTCTCTAAAAACGTTTATTACCAAAACTAATTTACAATGGGGTTGTGGAGGTCAATCAAGCAGTCGCTCTATGTAAAATATTTTATTCAGCAGCATCCTGTTCGACTGGGAACCAACCCCAACATAATCGGGGAAGTCTAGGCAGATGATGATGAATTGACAAAATAATACCGCAAACGAAGCAACGGGCTAGTAAAAACTAGTTTTCTATAATATCTCGTGCCGCCAAAATGAAAGAAGTATTAGTATTCGATCTAGCTGCAGTCGCCCTAGGGAACTCACTGCTCTACCAAACGTTACCTAGATTCGTTGCCAAGAAGCATTGTTGTGTTCAAAGTAAATCTATACTGATGTTATAAAACTGAAAAGTTTGTTTGGTTGGTTGAACGCGCTTATCTCAATAAGTACTGGTTCGAATTGAAAAATAATACTTGCTTTGGATAGTCCATGTATCGAGGAAGGCTATATGTTATAAAACATCACGCTACGACCAAAAGGAGCTGAGCAGCGGGCGTGAAACCACGGGGAAACAGCTAGTGCATTATATTTACAAGAAGCCACCGGTAGACATATTTCAATATACATTACGCCTCTCCTATCCTATATTATGTTAGGGAAAAGGGTTCATTCGAATGATACGTGGGTCACGTACAAGGTAACGTGACCACGAGGTGTACGTTGCCCACAACAGGAAATACATGAACGAAAGTATTATTACCGAAACCCGACATATTTTCCTGATGTTTTCCTTATTGAGTGTCGAAATGGTCACGGTAGGATAGAGTTTCCTAAGGTAAGTATTGTTCATTCGCTTTTGTTAATTTTTCCTGCCAAAAGTTGAAAAATAAGGAAAAATTTGGTATTTTCACAACAAGGTTTCCTTTTGTTGACTACCTTTTGAGCCTGGTGGTGCTAATGATAAACGTGAGTTCTTGCATGGGTTTGATTTCCAAATCCGCGTGATTTGTTTGCAATTGCAACATTATTAATTATACCCGATTCGAACCCAAAAGTTACTGACAACTTTTGAGTTTACGGATACCTCTGCCACACTAGAATTTCTGGATCACAGACGCAAAATTTGTTGGAAAATGTTATTGAACTAATTCACACCTATCCATGTTTATAAATACAAAGTTTCAGGCTATGGGTTGCCTGGCAGTGGATTGATTTTCAAGGCACTATGGCTATTCAGCTAATGGCAGCCCAAAAGTTTTCCATTGTTTATTCTATAAATGGCCCAATAGAAGAAAGTCTACCCTACCGGTCACGTTACTTATCTCAATAAAATCGACATTTATACGGAAAAACTTGAACACAAGAGTACTTAAAGCTTCGCCTTCCTGCTTCCATCTTGTGGTTAGAAAGTTCGAATAGGGATGTCCCTGTCAATCATAGTTTACGAACGATTTTAGTTGTTACAGTTTCGGTTTTTTTTTTTGTTTTCCTTGATGACTAATGATTATTGATGATGAAGAAAATATGACGGAGAAACCAGAAATATTAGAAAGGGGAGCTATCGGTGCACTTTAATTTTATTTGTGGAGGGTACTGTGACCGTTGCTGATACGTCTGTGAAACTATTTTAGAAAACTCAGCTGAAAATATGAAATGGATATCCTGTACTGGGATAACCATATCTTATTTTCAACGGAGTTGGTTGGTTTAATTACTTTTGGCGCCTAAAAGACGTTGATGAAGGGAGTTTTGCGTAACTGTTTGATGATTTTGATTTTTGTACATCATTCATAGCTGTAAACATCTATATTCTAGTGATATGTAGTAAATTAATTGATCGTATAAAACTTCAAACTCACAGCCTGATTTGAATAATGTAGAAACAACTATAACCGTCATTTCAATGGAAAAGCCCCATATCAGTAAGTACTAAGACTGGTTGGCAATGACATTGACAAAATAACTTGTCTCATTAGGTAAGTATTTACAACCATTCAAATTAATTGTATGTAGAGCAGTATTTTTAGAAAAAACCGGCCAAGTGCGTGTCGGGCCACGCACAGTGTAGGGTTCCGTAGTTGCCCATCAAAATACTTATGCGAACTAACTAAACTGATTCGCTGAATTTAATTTTAAAAAGAAGAATATTCAAAATCGGTCCAGGAATCTTTGAGAAATCGGGGACAATACATTTAAAAAAAAAGATTACGACGAATTTAGAACCTCCTCCTTTTTTTAAAGTTAGTTAAAAATAGTTGACGATAAAAACCTACCTATCCCCAAAAAACATACCTATAAAAGCTGTAAAAATAAAGTTGACAAACTTACATTTGCAGTTGAAGAGCATGTTCTCCGATACATTTTGTTTAAGAAAATATGATATCAAGTACATTTTATAAGTTGGTCGACTATTACTCATAAAGTTGTAAAGCCTACTTACTCATGATAATTTTCTTTAAAATTTCGTTATATATACTACTATTGTGAATTTTTTCACACCCCCAAACATAACCGTTTAGCTGGTAGAGGGGGGGGACACTCGAGTCGAGCAAAATTTAGCACTTTAAAGCTTAATATTTCTCAAACGAATTTTTTTATTAAAAAATTGTTAGTGGAAACTAACATTATTTTTTAAAGACCTATTTAATGATACCCCACACTAAGGGGTACGCGAGAAAAAAAAAACTCTTTTTACGAGTAAGTACAGGAGGTACCCTAAAAAAAAATATTTTACGAGATTTTATTTTACCACTTTTTCGGCACAACAAATCCGTATATTTACACCAAATTACAGCACTCTAGTACTGTGCGTCTCTGAGCTAAACTGCGGACAGACGGACGGACGGACGGACGGACGGACATAGCGAAACTATAAGGGTTCCTTGTTGACTACGGAACCCTAAAAACGGCCTTGTAACACCTTCGCTATGAACGAATACATTTTTAATAGATTTTACCGATAACCAGTGCACTAGTGCAGCCCTATAGGTACTCGGTAGGTAATATAGGGACCTGTTTAGGTATAATAATTATGCATTAGGCCGGTATCGGTAGTAATGGCTGGCAATTGATGCATGAAATCATGTGTACTTGAAATACTAATAATGTAGGTACTTGTGATTAACTTAACATAAACAGCTTATATTAAGCACACTATTGGGTTTAAACCACTGTGGGATGTAGTGTACCGTTATTCACTCCTTGTCCTTGATTTTTTTGGTTTATGGTAATATTCGTCAAAGTGTTAAAATGTCCACATGTCAGAATAACCTAATGTCATATTTGTATTTGGTTAGAATGAAGTTTTGCAAAATTCAACAAGTGTTATAATGTCCAAAATTCATATTTTTCACGACCCAAAATCTTAGGTTTTGTGATTAAACGAAGCCTGGGTTTGTTTTTTAGATAGGTAATAAAACAAATTTCATTATTTTTTATTTCAAAAGCCCTTTGTGTTCCAATGTCGTTAATAAATTTAATTTGTAGATATAAAATCATTTTCAGTTTTTGACGTATGGACATTTTGTCATTTGATCTTTATAACAAAACTTTTGACTTTTTTACGTAATGACATGTGGACAATTTAACACTTGGACGAAAGTTACCATAAACCGGGTGAAGTTTGGGGCTAGTATCTTCACGATGTTTTCCTTCACAATTTTGACACAAATCTGTCGTTTCGTAGCTATATATTCAGTATTTATCTTCAACTAATATCATGCAAATATAGGTAGCAATTGAAGCGTGAAATCATGCATAATGTACTGTAATGACATGTTGGATTTAATGGCGTCTAATTGTTCAAGTTGCTGGAACATTCTCGACGACACGGTTGTAATTATCACATATTGAGATTCAAACAGTTATGTATAATGATTTGTAGCTCAGGTTATACCTAGCTATCTTTATGTCTAAACACATCTACTTACGTCAAATTCGATAGAATGTGACTGCTATACAATTTTGACTCTACCTCTCATTATCATAACGCTTAGTTTAGCTTTCAAATCATAATCTAGTCTAGATTCTAGCATATACCATCATCATCTTCTTGCCTTTCACGCAGAGCAATATCTAGCTACCTATACGAAAACTTCTGGTTGCAACCGTGACAGCAAGACTCACTAGTTGACTTTACAATATTTCTAGTAATAAATATTAAGTAATTAGTAGATATAACAAGGCCTTAGTATGTATTTATTACTAGAAATGTTGTAAAGTCAACTAGTGAGTCTAGCTGTCACGGTTGCAACCAAAAGTTTTCGTATACATTTCTCTGCGTGCTGTCCCATGTCACTTGTTGTAGACCAGTGAAGAGACATCACTTTTAGTTTTCCCGTTCTATAACAGTCAATTACATCATCAAATACTCCTTTATCATTTTCTTATTACATGCATAAGCTCAAGCCTTTTTGCGATTAACTTTTAGACATAACTATACACGAAGGTCTCCTCCTATGTTTCTCCCTTCCCTCTTCAGTTGCTGTTCAGTTGTTATTCTTGAAACTTCCCTTGTATAGTCAACAAGATGTATGTATAAACATCGATACATAAGAATATAAAATAAATGATTAATTTAATGTATAATAACATTAAAACATTAAACAGCTAATTCAAGTACTAAAGTTACTGCTTATGATGAACCCACTGACCATTGATCCCATCAAATTAAAGTAATGTCTATCTTTGACAATTTATCTAAGATTTTTATCTTTATTTTACGGTAGGTAAGTCCTAGAAGAAACTGTTACGTACCTTTTTATAGATGGAAATTATGAATCATGAAACATCTTCACCTGAGGTCACACTGTACTAGAGAAAGCATCTATTATTCTCAGCTGCAGAAATTATGTTTTTCTCTATTGCTAAAATTAATCTTCTTTATACTTTGTTTTTTATTCCGAACTTTTTTATTATTAGCTTGTAGTTCTGTTTTTTTATTGTCCGCACTAGGAATTTCTCCTGTACTATGGGTGGATTGATGGGATCCCCAGCAAAATGGGGCTGTACTGTGCATAACCTAATGGGTTACTTTCGTCAAACCTTCTCTTTTTTCGTCTCATCTTCCTGTAACACATTGAACGAACCACCGAGAAATCCGGTTATAAAACTGGCTGCCCAATCTTATCACAACAGCCTGCATGTCATGTCTAGTAGATTGTCATCTAATAATGGATACCGGTTCTGTGTTGTATTCTTTGTTGCACTTCTGTATCGCTATACACAGTTGGTGCAGTGTCTAATAAATTATTTCTATGGCCTGTAATATTTATTTCAGATTTAGTTGTTTATGTGTTGTCCGTAAACGCATCCACTTTATAGGAATAAACAACACGCGATAAGGAACTTCGTTCCAAAAAGTGTCGTGACAACTTTTCGTAAGATTTTTTCCGTCTAACCCCCTTTCACAACGCGCGATAAGGAACTTCGTTCCAATAATAAAGGCTAAATTAGGAGGGAGGAGCCACATTTCTAGGAAAATCGCATCCCTCCTCTGCCACAATCGACACCTCCTTCCACCGTTTCTACACCATATGTTCTACCTTATCGGGAGCCTGTCCTGTTTGCAGTAAAGGCCGTGACAGCATTCCTACATTATGATTCCACATACAAGTTCCACCACAACCTGGTACACTTATGCGATGAGTCCGTGTACCGTTTATTACCGGTTAGTCTGTTGATCATTTTTTATGAGCACTTGAAGATTTTATTAACGTTTTCCCTTGAGTTTGAGTACTGTTCACACCTGTTTTTTGTTGTGTGTCAGTAGAGCTTGTGTAATAATCAAGTGTATCACTGTATCGTTCAGTAACGATGATACTTGAAATTGGACCAGTTGCATTCTTGTTGTCGGCTTAAGATCGACGCATACTTTGAAGTACTGCGCCACCTTGGCTAATCCTTTCTAGCTGCTTTGCTATTCTCTAAATTAAACTTTCTAGGCTGTACAGTCACGAGCAATAATATGTATTCATTAAGCAGAATGAAAAAGCGATATTCTCCTACCATGTTGATAAAAACTTTGCGTTTTCATGAAACTTCCATTTTGGAAACCATGCTGTTACGAAATGGGTCTTATTTCAAAGTAGAAACCCGTATTTCCCGCGTTTGAATTTTGTTAAGTGTGTACATCTTATTGCTCGTGACTGTACGCTACGACAAATTCGTCGTCGACATAAATCATTCGACATAGACCATCCCGCAATAGAATGGATCCGGGAGACAGTTACAGCCATTTTTTTTTTCGGCTAGGGTTTGTTTCAGTTCGTAATATTATGTACAATTTCCTTTGTGATTGAGTCATAGAACCTCGTTATTCAAACGCAAGTCCTAGGTCAACATGTCTATCTATCAGACATGTTTCCTTGGCTTATTGCCGGGTGTACCTACCTACATGCCAAAGACTCTCATTACGAAGCACCACTCGAATGTCGTTGACCGTTACTTTATAATTAGAATCCTAGCGACACCGTAATTTCACATTATTCATCCATAAGATTGTATGAATTATGTGGAAGATGTGAATGAATGTTGTATGGACTGTGGGACAAATGACCTAGAAAAGGAGTGAATACTGAGACGATAACAAAATGAAAAATACAGTTAAGGTACGATGCAATGATCGAAAATAACTTTGACAGGCGCAGGATAATGATGATCATAACATTTTTACTAATCCGCCTATCAAGCGTTGTCGTCATCATTCCACAAAAGAGGTATTTAATATGGGGAATGTATGTCAATATAACGATAACACTCCTCTAATTACCCTCGTATAACAAACTTATTTAGCTATCTATTTTGTCATACAACAAATACATAACAAATAGAGTAATTTCAGTACATAAACTAGAGCGTCCCTCGTGACCTCTCGCTCCTGGCACTTTCACTACGTTATATTGTGCAGTGGAAACTGGGACAGGAACAAAAGCATAGAATAACGTGACAATGCAAAAAATATGCAACATTTTCTACTTAGAAATATTCAAAATATGTGAATGCAGAAAAAACTGCTGTAATTTTTTTAGAAGTAATAACGACTTCATTACTTTCTCTCTGTGAACACAAAATAGTCAGCACATTGCACTTTTAATCAGTAATCTTCAATTATAAATGCATCGTATATTATAATCAACCCAACAATGTAGCCTCAAGTCATGAATTTGCGGTTTCGATGAAACTATAGAGAATAGATAGACGTGAGTCATCATCTCCCAATGTAGCTCTAGAGCAGCGGTTCTTAATCGGGGGTCCGCGGACCACTGAATCAAGTGGCCCTTCCTAATTAATAACATCAAATAATGACAATATAAAATGAGTCGACAAAACGCGACCCGCGTGCTTCGTGCAACAAGCAACCGGTCAATAGCCAATGATTTTTCTGCAACATCAGTAAAAACACTATCTGCATCGTTTCAAGTAGCAATTTTGATATTGCTTAATCGAAAAAGAACAATCGTGAATCTCTAATAACGACTTGTGGTCAAAATTGTCTGCCGGGGTCGCGGGACTGTCTCATCAAGTAACCGTGACCCTGAAACGTAAAGGGCTATTGAAGAATCATCGTGAATTTCAGTCAGTACAAGTGTGATAGCCCCTCGAGGCTCGCCCTGGGTAGGACTCACTTGATGATTTTACGACGATGAAGTGGTCAAAATTGCTGAAAAGCGTTTATAACCAGAAGTTCAATAGGAAATTCGTGAGCCATTCTTGTCTTCCCTTCAAGGGTTGTACTCCAAACCAATAAACCAACTGCATGGTCCATGGGATGATTAAAAGGTTAAGAAACACTGGTCTAGAGCCAATGCACGGTGCAGATTTTTATCCGCCAATAGTTCAGTATTACGTCTACATCCTGGCTGTTCTTGGCCGATTTGAAACCTGTTCTAGATATTGGAATTTGCAATGCAACTTAAAGAAATGGCTCTGAGAAGCCGCGTTTTCTATTGGCTTTACTAGAAAGAAGTTTCTGAGAAAAGACTGTGCCCTATTCAAATTGCAATTGTGTGGTGCTAAATTCTTAATTTGGACTCTGTCAATAAGGTTAATTAACCTTTTTTTAATTGGTAAAATTATCAAATGAGCCCTGGGTAGAAAGAAAGAGACCGTAGTTCGATTGCCTTTAAAGGCGGTACAGAAAAAGTGCGCAATTTGATGCACTATTGTCTTCGAATATTCGAATCTGTAACGTTACATTACAGGTGAATGCTTGCGGTGAGGGAGCGCCCTTACGTAACAGGGTAAGGGATTCACGTTTGGTCATCTCCGTGATCTCAGATCACGTTTGGCATATATAACATGCCAGTGCCGGATTAAGCCGGTGCGGGGCCCGTAGCAAATGTAGCCACGGGGCCCTAGAGTTACATTGCCTCTTTTTTAGCCGTAAATCCACGGTGTCCTTCAATAGCCCTTTACGTTCCGGGGTCACGGTAATGAGATAAGTCTCGCGACCCCCGCATATTTGGCCCTCTAGAGGGGGGCCCCGTGCCTTCACTTTTCGAAGCAGCGCGGATACACCCCGGCGCTGCGCCTCCACGCGCCACTCATAGACGCGATGGAGGGCAGTCGCCTCCAGATCCCAGGGCAGCAATCCAGCTAGGAGGTTGGCCGATTAGCATGGCATGCGACCAGCTTTAGTGGTCGCTAATACGACGTCGGCGTATAGTCTCCTTGCATGAGGCGTTTGGCCCACTGAGATTGGGCAGGAGTAGCCTGAGGGCGGCCGCTGGAGGTTTTGGGGCAAAACTCTCAATACGAAATGCCTCAGTGTGGATTGCATTGCTTCAATATAGCCATGTAATGATTTATACAGAGTGTATCCTGTATTAAAGTCTTAAGGAGACTACTGTAACGAGGCGTTAGTAGTGACAGTGTGGCCAATCATTCACTTTAAAAATAGCCAAGGTGTATAACAGATATTTTTTTTGAGCACAGGCGCGGGGCCCCCCAAGGCGCGGGGCCCGTAGCATTTGCTGCCTCCTGCTATATGGCTAATCCGGCACTGTAACATGCCCGGCTCGACGCCGCTTATAAAAATAAGCGGCGTCGAGCCGGGCATGTTCCATGATCAGACGGCGAGTAATCCCTTTCTCGGCATCCGCATGCATGCGCGGACTACGAGTAATGAATGACTAGCTTTCCACAAATGTCCCTTTCTCGGCATCCGCATGCATGCGCGGACTGCGAGTAATGAATGACTAGCTTTCCACAAATGTCCCTTTCTCGGCATCCGCATGCATGCGCGGACTGCGAGTAATGAATGACTAGCTTTCCACAAATGTCCCTTTCTCGGCATCCGCATGCATGCGCGGACTGCGAGTAATGAATGACTAGCTTTCCAATGTCCCTTTCTCGGCATCCGCATGCATGCGCGGACTGCGAGTAATGAATGACTAGCTTTCCAATGTCCCTTTCTCGGCATCCGCATGCATGCGCGGACTGCGAGTAATGAATGACTATATAGCTTTCCACAAATGTCCCTTTCTCGGCATCCGCATGCATGCGCGGACTGCGAGTAATGAATGACTAGCTTTCCACAAATGTCCCTTTCTCGGCATCCGCATGCATGCGCGGACTGCGAGTAATGAATGACTAGCTTTCCACAAATGTCCCTTTCTCGGCATCCGCATACATGCGCGGACTGCGAGTAATGAATGACTAGCTTTCCACAAATGTCCCTTTCTCGGCATCCGCATGCATGCGCGGACTGCGAGTAATGAATGACTAGCTTTCCACAAATGTCCCTTTCTCGGCATCCGCATGCATGCGCGGACTGCGAGTAATGAATGACTAGCTTTCCACAAATGTCCCTTTCTCGGCATCCGCATGCATGCGCGGACTGCGAGTAATGAATGACTAGCTTTCCACAAATGTCCCTTTCTCGGCATCCGCATGCATGCGCGGACTGCGAGTAATGAATGACTAGCTTTCCAATGTCCCTTTCTCGGCATCCGCATGCATGCGCGGACTGCGAGTAATGAATGACTATATAGCTTTCCACAAATGTCCCTTTCTCGGCATCCGCATGCATGCGCGGACTGCGAGTAATGAATGACTAGCTTTCCACAAATGTCCCTTTCTCGGCATCCGCATGCATGCGCGGACTGCGAGTAATGAATGACTAGCTTTCCACAAATGTCCCTTTCTCGGCATCCGCATACATGCGCGGACTGCGAGTAATGAATGACTAGCTTTCCACAAATGTCCCTTTCTCGGCATCCGCATGCATGCGCGGACTGCGAGTAATGAATGACTAGCTTTCCACAAATGTCCCTTTCTCGGCATCCGCATGCATGCGCGGACTGCGAGTAATGAATGACTAGCTTTCCACAAATGTCCCTTTCTCGGCATCCGCATGCATGCGCGGACTGCGAGTAATGAATGACTAGCTTTCCACAAATGTCCCTTTCTCGGCATCCGCATGCATGCGCGGACTGCGAGTAATGAATGACTAGCTTTCCACAAATGTCCCTTTCTCGGCATCCGCATGCATGCGCGGACTGCGAGTAATGAATGACTAGCTTTCCACAAATGTCCCTTTCTCGGCATCCGCATGCATGCGCGGACTGCGAGTAATGAATGACTAGCTTTCCACAAATGTCCCTTTCTCGGCATCCGCATGCATGCGCGGACTGCGAGTAATGAATGACTAGCTTTCCACAAATGTCCCTTTCTCGGCATCCGCATGCATGCGCGGACTGCGAGTAATGAATGACTAGCTTTCCACAAATGTCCCTTTCTCGGCATCCGCATGTATGCGCGGACTGCGAGTAATGAATGACTAGCTTTCTAATGTCCCTTTCTCGGCATCCGCATGCATGCGCGGACTGCGAGTAATGAATGACTATATAGCTTTCCACAAATGTCCCTTTCTCGGCATCCGCATGCATGCGCGGACTGCGAGTAATGAATGACTAGCTTTCCACAAATGTCCCTTTCTCGGCATCCGCATGCATGCGCGGACTGCGAGTAATGAATGACTAGCTTTCCACAAATGTCCCTTTCTCGGCATCCGCATACATGCGCGGACTGCGAGTAATGAATGACTAGCTTTCCACAAATGTCCCTTTCTCGGCATCCGCATGCATGCGCGGACTGCGAGTAATGAATGACTAGCTTTCCACAAATGTCCCTTTCTCGGCATCCGCATGCATGCGCGGACTGCGAGTAATGAATGACTAGCTTTCCACAAATGTCCCTTTCTCGGCATCCGCATGCATGCGCGGACTGCGAGTAATGAATGACTAGCTTTCCACAAATGTCCCTTTCTCGGCATCCGCATGCATGCGCGGACTGCGAGTAATGAATGACTAGCTTTCCACAAATGTCCCTTTCTCGGCATCCGCATGCATGCGCGGACTGCGAGTAATGAATGACTAGCTTTCCACAAATGTCCCTTTCTCGGCATCCGCATGCATGCGCGGACTGCGAGTAATGAATGACTAGCTTTCCACAAATGTCCCTTTCTCGGCATCCGCATGCATGCGCGGACTGCGAGTAATGAATGACTAGCTTTCCACAAATGTCCCTTTCTCGGCATCCGCATGCATGCGCGGACTGCGAGTAATGAATGACTAGCTTTCCACAAATGTCCCTTTCTCGGCATCCGCATGCATGCGCGGACTGCGAGTAATGAATGACTAGCTTTCCACAAATGGGAATCCCAAATCCCAAAAAGGGATAATCAAACTGACTTGGACTATGTTTCATTCAACTAATGTTATAGATATTATAACTATTTAATTAAAGAACCTGCCACTGGCCTTGATTACTTGATCATAAAATATAGTGCGTCATAAACAGAACTTGCTCAAAAAACTGTAGCCTAGAATTCCGATGTCCAAATGTGGATGTAATTTATTAACCAATTTTAGTTTAATTAATTTGAAGCTCGTAGTGACGAATCAAAGCCTTTTTTGGGATTGTGGAATCTTCAATTTTCACCCACGGTAAAGCAGAAATTAATAAAAGGAAAAAAAGAAGAGTTTTCCCACTGACAGTTGAGACGAAAAAAGTGTCCTGTGTCAGACTCATTCTAACAAAAATCCATCCTATACTTTCAATTACTCTATGCGTTCCAGGGCCACGGTAATTTTCTGGATCCCACAATCCTGGTAGAACTATCAATACTTAATCACCAGCGGTCATTGACCTATGAAAAAGTCATCAAATAATTGTCTCATTGTTTTATATTCTTTTTGCCTATTGAGTTCCTCCATATAATTACAATTTGGACTATCTTCTAACAATTAAATAATAAAGGTATAATAGTCCAATTTGCGGCAGTTCCTAACAAATAGTTTCACTCTTTATGTCGGTATTTGGGTTGTCCTTTCTCCAATTGTAGGTCAGGGTCGGCTGAGATATTGTATTGCTGTGAGCTTGCTTATGTAAGAAACATTCGATTATGATAAAGAATTACTAGACGACTAGTTTATACGTCATTTATAATATTACTAGTGGTAATATTAAATATACTTGTATACATATTAGGTACCATGTTAAAAGTAGAGATAATACCTAGACCTAGAGCAAAGATGCTTTTGCAAGTTTGAATCTGGGGTTCTACTATCTAACCACAGATCCTGTAGCTTCGTTCAATGTTTCGGGCGTTTCCTTTTCTTTATCGTTACGAAAGAACTAAAAGAAGGTGGCAAACATAATCGGACGGCTGTCCCGACTACCGATATGTTGTCAAAACTTATGAATTCAAAACTAAGCAATGGGGTTCACTCAAAACTTTCGGATTTAGCCATACACGCTGTGTTCGAAAATTCTCCGTATATATTTATGGTATACTAGCGGCCCGCCCCGGCTTCGCACGGGTGGACATATTGATTTTCTAGCTTAGCAACACATTTAGCGATACATAGAAGATACATATATACCTACAGCTCTACGTCTTCAAATCTACTTACGGTTTACCTTATCTAGATGAATACTCTTACTTACATTATTCTAAAACACGCTAGTCAACACGTCAAACATAATTGGTACAACTTTCGTCTTCTAACAATTAACATAGTACACAATTATAATGTTACTCATTTTTGCGAGCAGTGAAACCGTAGCCGCAATGCATCGCAAGAATAACAACTTGATAAAAAAGATTAGCTGATTGTATAATTATAATTGCTTTACATCTGTGTAAAAATAAAAATAAGTATAATTAATACAGATGAATATATATTGTTGGCTATGCCTCTGCATAAACCTTGGAGAATATTGATCAAAAATAAACCAAACAAAGTCCTTCAACAAAATAATCCTCCTCTCTGTGAGAGGGAGTGGGCCATAATCCACCACGCGGGCCCAATGCAGGTCGGTGGATGTCTTCGAATTTTTTATTCTAGGACATGCCGGTTTCCTCACGATGTTTTCCTACACCGTTTTGAGAGCTGTGGTGATGAAATAAATTACACAAAGAAACGCGCCGGTCTGAACTCAAGACCTCCAACGTAAGTCGGGGCCGATACCACTGGGCCACCACTACTCTCAACAAAATAATAGGTACAACAAATTAACCCATAATTGGCAACAAGACAGCCAGTCGTCGTGCTATTAAGTGGGACACAAGCAAGTTCAGCTCCAAAGGTAAATCTAATTGCCAGTTGATTGCAAAAATCCTACGAGATTGTTAATGAACTATTGATCGCTTTGAAATGAGATTTACTTCTTTTAACTGTAAAGAAGTTAATTAGTTTTGCACAGATTTAACTAGGTGTTACGTTATTATCCCTTTTTTTACCTGACTGTGTTGGACTAGAATTTAATTCAAAAGTGTTCAAAGAGTTAAAAAACCGGCCAAGTGCGTGTCGGGCCACGCACAGTGTAGGGTTCCGTAGTTGCCATCAAAATACTTATGCGAACTAACTAAACTGATTCGCTGAATTTAATTTTAAAAAGAAGAATTTTCAAAATCGGTCCAGGAGTCTTTGAGAAATTGGGGAAAATACATAAGAAAAAAGATTACAACGAATTTAGAACCTCCTCCTTTTTTTGAATTTAGTTAAAAATAGTTGAAGATAAAAACCTACCTATCCCCAAAAAACATACCTATAAAAGCTGTAAAAATAAAGTTGACAAACTTACATTTGCAGTTGTCTCCGATACATTTTGTTTAAGAAAATATGATATTAAGTACATTTTATAAGTTGGTCGACTATTACTCGTAAAGTTGTAAAGCCTACTTAGTCATGATAATTTTCTTTTAAACTTCGTTATATGTACTACTATTGTGAATTTTTTCACACCCCCAAACATAACCGTTTAGCTGGTAGAGGGGGGGGACACTCGAATCGAGCAAAATTTAGCACTTTAAAGCTTAATATTTCACAAACGAATTTTTTTATCAAAAAATTGTTAATGGAAACTATCATTATTTTTTAAAGGCCTATTTAATGATACCCCACACTAAGGGGTACGCGAGAAAAAAAAATCCTCACTTTACGAGTAAGTACTGGAGGTACCCTAAAAAAAAATATTTTACGAGATTTTATTTTACCACTTTTTCGGCACAACAAATCCATATATTTACACCAAATTACAGCTCTCTAGTACTGTGCGTCTCTGAGCTAAACTGCGGACAGACGGACGGACGGACGGACGGACGGAGGGACGGACGGACGGACGGACGGACATGGCGAAACTATAAGGGTTCCTTGTTGACTACGGAACCCTAAAAACGGTGAATAATTATGTTTCGCAGAAAGGTAATGTTAATTTGATGAATGGGTTTACTATGAGACCACGATAAAGGTAAAACCGCGGATGGCGCCATGTTATGACATCATACACGTTGCAGGACAAGAGAATAATGGAAATAATTAAGTATTATAAAAATATTAAATTGTTCTTATAGAAGTATTTCAAGTTAAACGTAATTTTGTAATAAAATAATTTTAGAGGTGATTGACGTGTTCACTAAGTAATCTAAGTATTAACATTTTTGCGAATGTGTGAAAAGGCTTGCTCAAACCGCTCACCTCACTTAAGAGATTTATGTAGCAGATGTACTTAAAATAAACTAAGTAAGACAGCTTTTTTTTTTTTTTTTTTTTTAGGTGGTAAAATCATCAAATGAGTCCTCCCGCCCTGGGTGGGGCGGAAGGGACTGTCAGACTCTTACTGACTAAAATCCACCCGTGTTTCTTCCTATGCCCTTTATGTTCCGGGGCCACGGTAACCTGGGTTAAGAAAAAACCCGCGACCCCAGCAGGCATTTGGCGCGAAACACGACGCGCCACCGACCCGGGCTTGGTCCTTGGTCGGACGGCGAGCTACCCATCACTCACCGTCCGCAAGCCCGCTCCACCGCTGTGCCCTCTGCTGATCAGAGGGACACGCGTTGGAGCATCCACACGACAGGCTATTTGCATACGGGCAAAGAAGACCGAATGCCCAAGGAAGAGTTTTTGCCCGCATCCCAGGGTGCACCGGCCCGAAAAACTGGTCTTCCCCCTGGACGTATCCGAGAGGGAACTCCAGTCCACGGGCGCACGTGGAGGTTTCCTGTCATAGCACCCCAAGTAAGACAGCTTGGCATTTAAAGGAGTTAGTTACTATAACCACATACTCAAAGACAATTTTTTTTTTGCGTAAAGACATGATCCTGTTCTCTAGTCCTATTCTCCTACTCTCATGTGTAATTAACAACACCTGCCACATCTAACTTTCAATTCCCCACCAACACAAACATTTGGCACAGACAAACAGTCGGCTTACCAACTTAGACTTCCGTATCAGTTCAATCAGTTAGTTCTACTCTATACAGTACTGTACTGTCCCTAGAGGCGATGATGCTACAAAGTTCCGCGACTAGCTGCTGCCCATGTAAATAGATAGTGGTCGACTTTGTCTCGGATCAAAGAAGGAATGTAGGAATATAAATTGACTTTATTATAGTGTGAGTGATATTTTGATCACCAAGGATATCTATTGCAAATATCGCAATGCTATGAATATATGAATTCAGCTACAAGAATTTTGATTGAATTTCACAGCAACCTAGGCCGATGTGTGGGTAGGTGGGTGAACCCTTTTCGGATATTTGCATTCACGACATTTTATAATTACCAATACAGTATTTTATCATTTAAAATCTGAATAGAATTAGATGGTAAACCATGAAATGAGTCCTTGTAAAACACAACCTGGTAGCCTAGCATGAACTCTACTCGATCCAATATAGGCTGTAGGAAAGAGATGGCGCTAGATGACTTGTATAGCTCTGTATCTTTCCCACACCCTAAACTGCTAGCAGCTCGTGGTAAACCTGGTGTTGGGTAATGTTTTAAAAAAAAAGTATTTGAATATAAAATACGGATACAAACGAATCATTCGCAAGGCTGTCAACCAGATATTTGGTTATCAAAATAAGTAGGTAGTAGGTTCCTACTTAGCATTCTCCTAAAACATATGAGCTTTATCATAGGAAATGACTTTTTTTGAATAGTGCAGAGGTCCAATAATACAAGCATCTTCATTAAAGACTTCTTTTTTATGTTCAATGTACACTTGCTTATGACCAAAAATACCTACTACCATATAGCCGAAAGAAAAACTGCATCAAGCCGATATAAAAATAAATCGATAACAACATCGTAAACTTGCATCTCCATACATTCCAAAATGATTCACGAATAAAAATAATACATGAAAGTTCTTCTTTAATATTTAAGGTGCAGCAGGCACATTATTTCCGGCCGAATAATTAAAATAAAAATCTGCGCTACATTTTATTATGTAATCTGCATAGAGTATGCAACGATTAATAAAATACCTATGTACTTATAAAAAATACATTTTTGTTTTATTTCCTATTTTTTTTTATATATTTTATATGTTACGAAAGTAATTATAAAAGGAATATGCTATTTCTATTCCATTGTTATTTACCTTTTCGAGATATTATTTTCTCTATGCAAAAAAAAAAACAAACATACTCTCCAAATTATACTACAGAGCTTTTTTATATAATCACTTTCAAGTTTCAAATTGACACATGAAGCAATCATTGATCGCTTATCGAATCGCGCTTCGCAATTTCGATAATGCGACACCACCTTAACATTTACAGCATTATTTATTTGACGTTTTCAATACTTTTTTCGGTAAATCCGTATTTATGGGCAGGTATGTCCTTGTTGGACAACCCCGAAACCTCGATACGTGCTTCTTTCCGTTTTTTTTGTCTGTTTGTGTCACTTTGAAGACGAGTTGGGAATACTAATATGGGATGGGAAACGGGTCGAGTCCGTATCAGTTACGATAGTGAGTTATGGCGATAGGATTTGTTGTTAACTTCGTGATTTATTGGTTACACCGCTCTGCTTCGGATAGTGATTAGGGTATAAATAAGTTGAGGATTTAGCGTGCAACAGACACTTCAGGCCTCCTTTTGTTATCGTTGTAAAATCATCAAATGAGATGGGAGGCATTATCAGTCTCTTACTAACTAAAATCCACGGTGATCCTTGGGTCACGCTTACAGGCTTCCACACTTTCGTATTTTGGGTAAGAGTTCTTTTTAGAAAATTCACTAATAAGTAAGCCGATTTCGCTTCTATAATTTTTCACAATTAAGTTAATTTTAACATAATAATAACACTGCTGTTGCGGTATTTATCCATTTACTCGTTGATTGCGCGTCGCTTTGTGCGGTGCAGTAGCACTTAACTATATTACTCAGTCACGGTTAGCGCGGGAAAACCAGCGTGAAAATAAATTGATAGATATCTTTATCTGATGGATACAGATCAGAAAACAGTTTTATTTACAGCATAGCATTACAAAACTAATATTGAAGAGTGGGCTAGACGAATATGGACCTAAAGCTCCTCTACCCCAACGCGTTGATGGCTAAAATATCGAGACAACTGCTTTTAAACGAGACAACGGCTTTTTGAATTATAGGTTCTTTTATACGTCTGTTTTTCGATCTATAGTCGTGAGAGTAATTGCTTATGGGATCTCTTTGCTCTTTACTTTGAGGGAGCAACCTCATAGCCATGAAACGAGCACAATCCAATCTCTATTCCTCCTGTCAGAAATACATATAATGAAAAACTCCAATCGCTTTTTTAACCTAAAAATGTATGATTTTTAGGTTAAAAAAGCGATTGGAGTTTCAATCATACCAAGGGAATCGAATACTTACTACTATATTCATAGGACTATATTTCCTTAGTTCGATTTAAGTACGTATTCCTGCTTATCCTCAAGAGAAAAGTCGTGAGTTTACGTCCATATGGGATCGTCGACCTAGATAACATTTAAGTGCCAGCTGCGACTGCCTAGATGGAAAACTGGCTAGATAAAATTATATTCCGCGGAATAGAAATATATGAGACCATTACTGAATCGCTGTTATTCTTGAATCATTTAAGCTCTGAAGAGATTTTCAAAGGTTACAAAAATATGTAGTAACTGGATTTTAAATTTAAAGTAATCGCAACTTAGGCTTTAAAGATACAAGCGCCGCCTAATTTGGGGACCATTGTCTTGTGCTATACGGCGCATGTAACCGGCGCAAGTGCCTCTACATGCTCAAGCTACATGCGCCGTGTACAAGCACACCGCGGGTAACTTGATCAAGTAGCTTGCGCACGTTACTCGCGCGGGTAAACCGCACCTTTACTTGCGCGGGTTACATGCGCCGTGTACAAGCACCTATACCTAGATTAAAAAACTGTAACAGTGTAAGTTGAATTAAGTTGAGTTGGTGTCGTGTAGACACAACAACTTATTTCACATTCAGTGTGAAATAAGTTGTTGTGTCTACGCACCAACAGTCACACTTGAGTTATAAATTAATTACCATTTACAATTAAGCATTGTATTCACTCCGCCGATTAAATATAATGGCTACTATTTACCCGACGTTCCCAGTGAGCTCTATAAACGCAACTCATTGAAATTGATTTGAAAACTTTTGAAAGTGCATTGCATTGAAATTATCTGTCGAAACTATCTCGATCCAATTCTGTCTATTTTTATTGGAGTTTAACTTTCATGACCGTACTAAATGTTGATTTAGGAAAAAATAAAACACGAATGTAATGAATCAGCTAAGTAATTTTAGTATTGCAGTTGTGTTTATCTAGTTTTTTTTCTCTAATCTTTTAAGTAAAATATATTGTGTTTGAATGTATTTATTAAATGTGACAATTATAAATTGCCCTTCTGTCTTGAAATTCTTCGAGATTTACAGGCGTGACAATTATGTGATGATCATTTGATTTTTCATGAATTTCGGTGACAAAAATCTAAAACCGCAATAGCACTTTTCAAACGACTTAAAAAAAAAGTAGGTTCTTTATATTTATGCCTATTTCTTTGATCTGAGCCTATAAGAATTTAGAAAACACGGCCCTCTACAGTAAAACGCACATTCTTATAAAAATTACGAGTAATTTCCTTAGCTAATGTTTTCATTGTGAATATTCTGAATAGGCAAAAGAGAAACATGTCTGTTAAGATTTTGCATCTTCTTCACTCCTTGAAGTATTAAACACAAACCTTTTGACCAAGTTACATTCAAAACGAGAATCCCACTTAATTTAGCACCTGTTCCAATCAATGCTTATTCTAAAGATTTTGCATTAGCAACTGGCAGGTTTTACAGAAATTAGCATACCCCAGCACACTGCATACATATTCAAACGTTTAAGTACATTGTTAACATGTAAAGGGAGTCTGCAAACAAGTTTACGAGTTGCAAGGCGTCATAACAAAATTATTGACTGACTGGCTACTTAAGACCCCTTTTACCTGCTTGCGCGTAGAACTAAAATTGTGGTCGTCGAATTTACCAAATTAATTAATACTCCAACATTTTTGAATACCTGTAAAAGAAAGACCAGTTTTTCGTGTTGTAAAAAAACGTAAAATATTTCAAAAAACTCTTTTATTAACTTTGTGGTAATTAATCTCCGACAAGTAGTTTACTGAAAAATCAACGCAGAGTCGATTTGCGACTCCTAAATCTACCATTAATATTTATAATTTTAACCAAAAAAAATACACAAGTCATCAGACATACGTTTTTGTCATGAAAAAACGTAGTAGAATTTATATTTTTAATAACACAAATTAGTAAAAAAATAAAGTCTGAGGTCAATTTTTACGTTTTATATCGCTGTTTTATCGCCATTTTTGGTTCGAACAAAGCATAATTACATTTAAAAAAATATGTAAATATAAACTATGTTTACAGACTAAACTAATTTCTAAATTTCATTAAAATCCCTTCATGTAATTAAACATAATATCGTTTTTAAAATCACTCTAAACTAGCATAAATTACGAAACATAACCGGGCTGCGATCAGTACGGCTCCAGCGCCCGTCGACGTAGGACCTGTGTCACTTTTTTCCTCGTCCTGATTTTAGAGCGTACGTATCGTGAACGGAATACTATACTGCGACTGCCACATTTTGATTCTCTCCATATATTTTTTCGTAAGGTAAGATTTTCGTTACTTTATCAAACTAAAGTATTTTTGTAATTATAATAGTAGTTTATAGAATTTGTGCATTAAATAACCATCCGTTTTTGTTTTATTAGTTTTTGCAATGGGGCGCAAGAGTGGTGAAAAATCCAATATGGCGGCCTCCTCAAGATCGCGGTCGGGCTGTTTGAAATCCAACCCGATATTATGGGTATCAAATGAAAGGGTTTGCTGTCAGGAATATGAAAAAAATAGTCACGTGTCTTATATCCAACATGGCGGACATCCAAGATGGCGGATTGGCTATTTGAAATGCATCCCCATGATATGGATATCAAATGAAAGGGTTTGTTATCAGGAATATGAAAAAAATAGTCACTTGTCTCAAATCCAAAATGGCGGACATCCAAGACGGCGGATTGGCTATTTGAAATGCACCCTCTTGATATGGGTATCAAATGAAAGGGTTTGCTGTCCGAAATATGAAAAAACCCACATTTTTGATTTTCTTAAAAAAATTAAAATAACCCTACGGGGCTGAGAGAGGGGCCACTCAAAACGTGGGGGCGTATATTATTTGTGGGATATATTTACATGACGTGTATAGATCGTGGTTGTAACTTGCAAAGATACGCTCCCACACGTTTTGAGTGGCCCTTCTCTGCCCCGTAGCACAGTAAAAATATGGATAGTACGGAAACTACGTACTAACGTTCCAAACGGTGCACTCACACAAACACGCGCATCTACGAGGCTTCTGAGCGGACATCGCAGTGCTGTTAGTTCTGAGTGCCGCGTAAAGACGAGTTACGTTTATTTCTACAAAATCACGAGTGTATTGCGTTGTGTAGGTATATAGCTGTTTGAACTCGGCTTCATCATAACCAGAGATTTTGTTTTTTAAACGTCCTGCTTATTTTGAAAATTAAGAATGATTTTTATCAATATCGAATTCTATATCCGCGTGACCGTTTAATAAATTCGTAAATCATTTGTAAAAAAAACCAAAATGGTTTCTGCTACAATTTCTCATAATAAGCGTTTTTCATAGTTTTCGTCTTCGAGGATTTTGAATCCGATAGTACTGTCAAAATGTAAATCCAAGATGGCGGCTGTTAAAAATATCGAGGTTTTCGTCATGGGTGTCGTTTTCATGGTTTTCGAGGGTGTTGAAACCGATGGTGCTGTTAAAATGTAAATCCAAGATGGCGGCTGCATAAATTATCGAGGTTTTCGTCATGGGTATCGTTTTCATGGTTTTCGAGGGTGTTGAAACCGATGGTGCAGTCAAAATGTAAATCCAAGATGGCGGCTGCATAAATTATCGAGGTTTTCGTCATGGGTGTCGTTTTCATGGTTTTCGAGGGCGTTGAAACCGATGGTGTAGTCAAATTGTAAATCCAAGATGGCGGCTGCAAAAATTATCGAGGTTTTCGTCATGGGTGTCGTTTTCATGGTTTTCGAGGGTGTTGAAACCGATGGTGCTGTCAAAATGTAAATCCAAGATGGCGGCTGCATAAATTATCGAGGTTTTCGTCATGGGTATCGTTTTCATGGTTTTCGAGGGTGTTGAAACCGATGGTGCAGTCAAAATGTAAATCCAAGATGGCGGCTGCATAAATTATCGAGGTTTTCGTCATGGGTGTCGTTTTCATGGTTTTCGAGGGCGTTGAAACCGATGGTGTAGTCAAATTGTAAATCCAAGATGGCGGCTGCATAAATTATCGAGGTTTTCGTCATGGGTGTCGTTTTCATGGTTTTCGAGGGTGTTGAAACCGATGGTGCAGTCAAAATGTAAATCCAAGATGGCGGCTGCATAAATTATCGAGGTTTTCGTCATGGGTGTCGTTTTCATGGTTTTCGAGTGCGTTGAAACCGATGGTGTAGTCAAATTGTAAATCCAAGATGGCGGCTGCAAAAATTATCGAGGTTTTCGTCATGGGTGTCGTTTTCATGGTTTTCGAGGGTGTTGAAACCGATGGTGCTGTCAAAATGTAAATCCAAGATGGCGGCTGCTTAAATTATCGAGGTCCTCGTCATGGGTGTCGTTTTCGACTTCACCATCGGTTTCAACACCCTCGAAAACCATGAAAACGACACCCATGACGAAAACCTCGATAATTTTTGCAGCCACCATCTTGGATTTACATTTTGACTGCACCATCGGTTTCAACACCCTCGAAAACCATGAAAACGGCACCCATGACGAAAACCTCGATAATTTTTGCAGCCACCATCTTGGATTTACATTTTGACTGCACCATCGGTTTCAACACCCTCGAAAACCATGAAAACGACACCCATGACGAAAACCTCGATAATTTTTGCAGCCGCCATCTTGGATTTACAATTTGACTACACCATCGGTTTCAACGCACTCGAAAACCATGAAAACGACACCCATGACGAAAACCTCGATAATTTATGCAGCCGCCATCTTGGATTTACATTTTGACTGCACCATCAGTTTCAACACCCTCGAAAACCATGAAAACGACACCCATGACGAAAACCTCGATAATTTATGCAGCCGCCATCTTGGATTTACATTTTGACAGCACCATCGGTTTCAACACCCTCAAAAACCATGAAAACGACACCCATGACGAAAACCTCGATAATTTATGCAGCCGCCATCTTGGATTTACATTTTGACAGCACCATCGGTTTCAACACCCTCGAAAACCATGAAAACGACACCCATGACGAAAACCTCGATATTTTTAACAGCCGCCATCTTGGATTTACATTTTGACAGTACTATCGGATTCAAAATCCTCGAAGACGAAAACTATGAAAAACGCTTATTATGAGAAATTGTAGCAGAAACCATTTTGGTTTTTTTACAAATGATTTACGAATTTATTAAACGGTCACGCGGATATAGAATTCGATATTGATAAAAATCATTTTTAATTTTCAAAATAAGCACGACGTTTAAAAAACAAAATCTCTGCTTATGATGAAGCCTAGTTCAAACAGCCATATACCTACACAACGCAATACACTCGTGATTTTGTAGAAATAAACGCAAGTCGTCTTTACGCGGCACTCAGAACTTCTTACAGTAGCTCGTTCTGTGTTCTTGTAGTAGATGTTTAAAAGGTTCTCATTCATAAAAAATATGAAAACTCGGAAAATGTAGTAGGTTAGGTTACGTAGGACAAAGGGCTGATTTTTTAATAGTCAGACAACTTTTATCTGAGGAATGAAAATAACGGTTTGACATAATTATTTTCTATAGATAAGCTGTCAAACCCCCATTTTTATTGCTCAGATATAAGTTATCTGACTATTAAAAAATCAGCCCCAAAACTTATTTATTGTTCAAACTTCACTTCTTAGGTTAATTGCAGATTCAGTTTTACTTCCACAACAATAAAATATAACTAACTTTAACTGACAGGTTATTTTAACACAAAATTTAAATAAATCACCGGAACAGTTTAACATTCGACATCTAACAAATATTGTGGCGGGCACATGCCGTTCAACCAATCAACGCGCGAGATGCTTTCCGTTCTATACCATTTAAGAGTCTAATAGACTGAATAAACAAAAAAAACTTTTCCAGAAATGTAACCAAAGTGCATTACGATTATATCGGCTCAAAATTGTTTAGTCCGTCTCAACACTAGCGCTACACTGGTTGCGTTGTGTATGTGTGAACAGCTACGCACACATGAACATTGCTGCCGTCTTTTACCTAAACTCGAGCGTTCGAATTTTGTGAACTGGCTCTTAAAACGTTACTTATTTTCAACGCGTGCTTGAGATATTGAATTTCGGAATTTTTCCTCAACGTATTTTTTGGTGTTGTGAAAATGGATAATTTCCAGTCATCTTAATAAGTAGGTAGAGCATTATTTTTATTCCTAGTTTTTGTTATATTTAGTCTCGTTTATTATGTTTACAGTAAGTAGGTATACATAAAGCCTTTATTTTAAAGTGGAAAAGTTAACTTGTGCCTATCTATAAAAGGATTATGGTTCAAATAATGCTGATTTTCAATGCTTACATTCCTTTTTAGACTTTAAAATTATGATTTTTTACCAGTCATATTTCACACATCCTATCCATTTTTTTCAGAAAAAGAAAGTTGACAGTCATGAACCTAGATCAAAAACGTTGCTACGAGTTCAAAATTATAATGAAACAGCAGTTTTTCTTGTTGAAACAGGAAAATCATGCAGACAAAACCCCACCGAAATCTCACACAACTTCAACAGGCCACTTTCTCCCCAAAAAGGAAGATGAGCACTTTATTTTTTCCATTAACCTTGTCCTACCGAGTGGGCGGCCATCACACTGACCCTTTGGCACAGTAACAACGACATGGACACTTTGCCGGTAAATTATAGCCTTTTAAAGTTCCTCGCGAATTCGGGACAAAAGAAAAAAACGTCTGGTGTCGTGTTTAGTGGGAAAGTTCTGTGGGTACGGGTAGGTTCATGGGTGAGTCGTAATGGTGCGCGTAGGTAATGAGGTAGCTAATGTGAGGAGACACTGGGGCAAGTTTTAGCGCAGCGTTTTTATTCTTAAGAAACTTGTATGGTAAGGTTTTTCTATAGGTACTTAAGTAGTAAATAAGGTAGTGTGTATGTCTTTAAAATCATGAAAATTGTTAAGGGTGCTGCGGATGTCATCGACTTGTTTTTCGATTCGTTACTACCCGACTGCGCCAGGAGGGTTATGTTTTTCGAGTGTGTGTATTTAAGTTTCGTTATGTTGCTCTGCAGCCTAAACGGCTTGATGGATTTTAACTTGAGAGGTGTCGTTAGATTCGTTTTAAACTTGACTTTAGTCAACTAAAGACTTTAGTTAACTATTATTCTAAATGTATATGGTAAAAATAAGACCTAGTATATAGAGCCTGTCATAGATAGAGGGCGTAGAGCCTTTCATGGATAAAAGCTCGTAGAAGCGGGACAAGCTGGACTATATAATCCAACGACTCTTTGCTTAGCATTATTTATCCGGCTAGCAGTTCTTACGGTAGCTCTTGCAAGTAACTTGATATCGGACTGTCTAATTAATGTCAGACTATGAATATCACTTCGGAAAACTTTTATGTACCTAATTGATATCCAGCAACAACCTAAAAAGTTGTAATCTAATAAGTAATCTTAGAAACAATTTCTTTCTACTTATATATTCCGCAACTGAAGTTTAATTAATTTTTATTGAATTACCTATAAAATATTTTTCATGCCAAATTAACACCAAAATAAGACGATATTACTTACCGAAAAACCCTCTGCCCTGCTCCTTGTTGGTCGAGTTTTTTTCCGCACTTTGTAAATGGTTCCACGCATTTTGCACTCCACTGTTCCTTCTAAATTTATTAGTTGTACTTCTACAATCAGTATTACGTACCAAAACTAATATCACTATAAATATCACTTTGTAACAATCCGATTGCGAGCACATTTTAATCGTTTCATAATTGTAAACAAACAAATCTTTGGTAGAAATAACAATAATTATAAATTAAATAGGTACTTATTTCCAAAAATAATTTTCACTTTTACTTGTTAGCAATATTTTTTTCGTTTCGCGGGTAAATTTCGCGCCGGCCATTTTCGCAGAACGCGCGGCGCATGCGCTGTGTCGACGGTCGCACTGCGATTGGATACGGGCACGTTCAAAATTACAGAAAAGCATCTCGGAGAGATAGTCATCGTTTTGTTTTTTTTTTACGGCCTTGGACTTAGGAAAGGTTATGGTCGAAATATAAATATAGATAGATATAGTGGATCGAATTACATTACGGATGCATTAATATCTTATCTTGTCTACTGACCTATTCCATTTTACATTACTTTTCAACAAGTTTTTGAATGAGGCCCTTTATTGAATTTTACGGATTTTAAACCTATCTTCTCACACCGGCAACGATTAATATAAATTGAGGATGTCCCGCAACTGCCTGAGCAAAACCTGCTTGTCCCGTTCCGTGTCCCCGCCGGCGAATAAATCTTATCAATTAGGTACCTACCCACCCAGATGCCTTGTCGTAAAAGGCGTGAACACTGAAATACTCAAAATTACACATCTTTCATTTTGATCACCAATTAGGTAGGGCGCGGGCGGTGCTCGTGTGTAAAGACGAATCACTTACTTTTTGAAGTGAAAACTTCTTTAGCGGCGTTGTACACTTTTTCTGTAATGGGTAAAAAATTTAAAACTCGCGTCAGGGTCACGTGACCAAAACTCGCGTCAGGGTCACGTGACCCTGATCGAAAATGAGTAAGACGTCATTCAAATTAAAAATAAAACATAGTAACAAAAAAGTTTTCACTTCTACCGGCACTCCTGGAGTGCAACCTTTTTTTTTTTTTTGTTAATGGGTGCGTTTACAAACTTATAAGTAAAGTCACAAACATGAATACCTAACCAGACTTGGTGCCATTAATTGTAGGTCATACAAATATTGTTGGGTGAGGGAATCGAACACAATACACGCAACGCAGCAGCTGATCGCTCGGCCACTGCACAAGCCATGCCGTCATAAAAACGGCAAAGAACACGGAAGTTGTATTGTATAAAGGATATAAACGTGATACTCGCTCCCCCAACGTGATAAACCGGCGGCACGAGGGCACGAGTCGACAGCTTTACTTCCAGCGTGTTGGATAGCCAGGCTAATTGGCCTAATTAGCTGTCTAGTATCTTAACAACTGACTACAATGAGGTGCAAATTAACTACAGGCAATAAAACTGAGGATAGGTAGTTGCAGTAATCGTGGCTCGATTAGTTGATTTCAGTGTTGGGCATTAATCAATTAATTTGTCAATTGTCTTGTTAATTGACTAAAAAAGTAATTGCAATTAAATTAATTGCAATTAAATTTAATTGCAATTAAACTTTAATTGCACCTTTCAATTAAATTAATTTGATTAACGTATGTCAATTGTAACTCGCAATTAAAATAATTGCAATTAACTTTTTTAGTTTTTTTTTGAAACAATTAAAACTAACAATTAACTTTATGTATCTAAACGAAATTTGTCTAATCTGTCTTTTATTTGTTGCCAACATGTGTATTACTACAGGAATAGGTGGGGGTGGGGGGGTACTATGATGACTGATTATGACAGTCCGAGAGTCTGACGGAGTCTGACAGTTTATCAGTCTGACAGTCAGACCGAGTTTGGCAGTTTATCAGCCGGACAGTGTAGATCAGTCTGTCAATCTGATAGAGTCTGAAAGTTTATCAGTCTCACACTGCTCATGGGTATATTAAATATTTATATAAACTGGCTGTATATTATACAGCAGCATTTTTTAATTGTTAGTTTTTAATTAAAATTCCCAAAACAATTGAAAATTAATTAATTGTTAATTGTAGTAAACCACAACTAACAATTAATTAATTGTTAATTGTAAAAACCACAACTAACAATTAATTAATTGTTAATTGTAAAAACCACAACTAACAATTAATTAATTGTTAATTGTATTTTTCACAATTACAATTGATTAATTGTTAGTTTTTAATTGTTAATTGAATTAAAATTTGCCCAACACTGGTTGATTTACTGTTAACCGTCGCCGAATTAGATCGTGTTTAGATGTTGACCGTAAAGGCAAATATCTTTTGATAAATTAATAGAATACTTTAGAACCTAACTTATAGTTGGGGAGCCCAGGAAGGGATTTTTGCTGTTACTCCAGCGCGTCAGATTATTATAAGAGAGAATCCTTGCACCCTTTAATGTACCTGTACCAAATATCAACCCTTTATCTGGTGGGGTTTGTCTGGGAGAACCCGTCAGATTAGTAAAAAAAAATCGATCAGCAGAAATACTCGAGCGCGTCAGATTAAGAAAAGGTAGATTAATTACGTTCAGAAGAGTGTATATTTCAATAATCTGACAATTTGAGCGTGGCATTAGGAAATGAGCGAGTACTGAAGTTGTAAAAAAAAAACGTCATTTTGAAATACTCGAGCGCGTTTCATTTTTTCTTTTTATTGAAGGTTACACTGTAAAAATCATACTCACTAATAATCTGACGTTTTCCATGGGGCGAAGTCGGAAGAATCGTGAAGAAAAGGTGAAGTACCAGTTAGTTCGCTACTATCGGTCGTGATTTAATGTATGTGGCGTTCCGAGCATGCCAGGCATGGAAAGAGGCCATTGTTATTGGTCATCAGTCAGGCAAGCCCAAGTCCGAGTCCATGAGTTACCGTCCTATCAGTTTCCTGAAGGCGAGAGAGACTTATTTATAAGCGACTCAAAGATTACGCTGTTGTAATGAGCCTCATTCCTGACGACCAATATGGCTTCAGGTTTCGGTTCCAACAGATCCAGCGTATAGTCGAGCATTATCAGTGCTGGGTTCCAGCGCGGCGCAATGGCTGGTGCACTGTTTTTAACCGACTTTCAAAATGTCTCATGGTAAGGAAATCAAAGTCTGATGTTGGAAGACCAGAAAAATCGAGGGAAACTTTCAAAAATCGTAGGGGTAACTATTGCGTTTATAAGTTTTTTCATAAAGAATTTTTAAGCATTTCAATTTGATAAAGGTCTGGAGTTGATCTGATGGAGCCGAGAGACAGTCGGGGGAACTCCTTAACGATTCACAGCAGCTATTTTGTGTTTGAGCTTGATTAATTTGAATTTATAAGTACACCTAGATGGGTTGTAACTGTCATTAAGGGTCTGATGATGAAGACGAAGGGCAGTTCAGGGAACTCCTCCTCCGGCGGGCGGGACTATCAGACTCGTACTGACTAAAATCAACGGTGTCCTTCAATAGCCCTTTATGTTCCGGGGTCACGGTGATGGAATAAGTCCCGTGACCCTGGCAGGCTTTGGCCCTCTGACCACTGAACTTGGCACCTATTTAGATTTCACTTATTTTGTCCGTGAAGTCGTAAACCAAGGCATATATCATAATTGAACTTGGCTCTCATTTGACATTTATGTTTTTGATAGGATTTTAATGATGTAGACGAGTTTCTATTTGTAATTACTACATTTAATTTAATTTTATACTTTTTTATGCGTGAATGCAGTTATCTTCTTTATAAATTTATTTTAAGATGCTCAGAATAGCGATATCCCTCCGTATAATTGTCAGATTATTATTCAGGAGGACTATGATATCAATTTGAACCTCCTGCATAAAAATCTGACGCGCTCGAGTATCTCGAGATTACGTTTTTTTTTTACAGATAGAAATATGAATTATTACTTTGCGCCACATCCAAATCGTCAGACATTTTAATACGACACTTTTTAGGGTTTACTTTACATACACTTTGAATATCTGACGCGCTCGAGTAACTTATTTTTTTTTGGATTTTCAACCGCTTGCCACGGACAGCCCCCTCGAGTTAATCGTCAGATTAATATGTATTAGTTATCAGCAGTGTTGGGCATTAATCAATTAATTTGTCAATTGTCTTGTTAATTGACTAAAAAAGTAATTGCAATTAAATTAATTGCAATTAAATTTAATTGCAATTAAACTTTAATTGCACCTTTCAATTAAATTAATTTGATTAACGTATGTCAATTGTAACTCGCAATTTAAATAATTGCAATTAACTTTTTTAGTTTTTTTTTTTGAAACAATTAAAACTAACAATTAACTTTATGTATCTAAACGAAATTTGTCTAATCTGTCTTTTATTTGTTGCCAACATGTGTATTACTACAGGAATAGGTGGGGGGGTGGGGGGGTACTATGATGACTGATTATGACAGTCCGAGAGTCTGACGGAGTCTGACAGTTTATCAGTCTGACAGTCAGACCGAATTTGGCAGTTTATCAGCCGGACAGTGTAGATCAGTCTGTCAATCTGATAGAGTCTGAAAGTTTGTCAGTCTCACACTGCTCATGGGTATATTAAATATTTATATAAACTGGCTGTATATTATACAGCAGCATTTTTTAATTGTTAGTTTTTAATTAAAATTCCCAAAACAATTGAAAATTAATTAATTGTTAATTGTAGTAAACCACAACTAACAATTAATTAATTGTTAATTGTAAAAACCACAACTAACAATTAATTAATTGTTAATTGTAAAAACCACAACTAACAATTAATTAATTGTTAATTGTATTTTTCACAATTACAATTGATTAATTGTTAGTTTTTAATTGTTAATTGAATTAAAATTTGCCCAACACTGGTTATCAGAAATGTAAAGCGCGTTTACACTATAAATATCTGACGCGCTCGAGTACTTCTGTACAACTGTTTTTTTTTACAGTTTCAAAGCTCTTTACAAGCTCTGCCCCTCACTAAAATAGAAAACTTGTCAGAAACTTTTTTTCTTTTTAGAACATAATCTTTCAAATCCAATAGGTCTCCATGACGCTCGAGTAACTGCAAATTTAGCATCCTCGGCTCCCCTACTATTATAACCTATGCATCTTGATTTTATGTTATTAAAAAAAAAGGTTGCACTCCAGGAGTGCCGGTAGAAGTGAAAACTTTTTTGTTACTATGTTTTATTTTTAATTTGAATGACGTCTTACTCATTTTCGATCAGGGTCACGTGACCCTGACGCGAGTTTTGGTCACGTGACCCTGACGCGAGTTTTAAATTTTTTACCCATTACAGAAAAAGTGTACAACGCCGCTAAAGAAGTTTTCACTTCAAAAAATAGTATAAATATTGTTTTTTATGAGTAGGTAGGTGTATCTCAGTTATTTTCTTTTTGTGAAAATTCCAATGGCTCTAGCTCCTGCACCAACTGTGCTGTGTATTCATATTCCATTAATCCATTATTATGCATACAAACCACAGAAATATTTAAAATAATATATCTATGATACACACAAATGAGTCAAGAACAACAAAGCACAATATTTCGTCTATCTTACGACCCGCTACTTTTACACCGGCACCTAAGCAAGGCCCATCAAGTTTAAAAAAAAAAACAAAGCAAAACAGCGCACTTTCATTCTCAACAACATGATTCACCTTTGCTTCCACAAAAACAAAAAAAAAAAGTAAAAAGTCAGCCATTTTGTATCGACGCAGAGGTCCGGAGAGCATATCAGCTGTTTTATTTTTCCTATTGCGTGCAGTACGGCCGCACGCTTTCTCTAATTACTTTGGCAGCTCGCGTCCACAGGATGCGGACGCTTAGATTTGTGGAACGAAACTATTAGATAGGTACCTACGTCATTACATAGATAGGTAGGTTACTTGAGCATTTGCATTAATAAGGCACTTAGTAAGTAATGTAGACGACAGGGAATTGCCTTAACCTGACTTTGATGTTTGAGATAATACTAATCTACATCTTAATTCTGTTGTAAGCAGTTCGCAAGTTAATAGATTGGAGCTATATGAACGTTTAGCCCGTGTTTGGAATAAGCTGTTACGCATTTTTCTAGTTTATGCCAGTTGTGAGACATACACACATATATTAAACAAAATATGTACTTTATGAATCTCTATGCCCAAGGTATACTTAGGGGATAAGCCACAGAACACTTGATAAGCCATTGTGACTCGCGTAAATGCTTATTTTCACATAGAGACATTAACGACTTATAATATGTGGATAGGTACCACCTGTCATAAAACAATGCCTACCTACTAAAATTATTTAGAATTTCACGAATCTGCTATATTTCTCCGGAAGCGAAATCTTTACTATTTACCTACCCTGTCATGTCGCTTCGATATTTTAAGCACCCTCTGCGTAGGTGCTTTTGAAAACAACCCATATGAAAGCTCTTTCCTCTTCCAACTTCACATGCGAATTAATCTAGGTATTCCCTGGAAAAAACACGGATATTTTTCTACCGCGTTTCAATTTTATCGATAGAAGTCTATCTACCTTTAATGTAAGTTCCCCCAGACTTGTCAAAACATAGTGCTCTTGCTTGTTGTCTTCGTAAGCCGGATTATATCGACATGCCCCTCTCGATAATTTATTCATTCGAACTTGTAACGCTTCTAGTGGTAACACGACAGGCACAATCTTAGCAATCTTGCACACAACCCTACTCACTGTAGAGGTCTTAAATTAGTTTTGGCTAAATTATTTCCCTCGCTTGAATGAATTTGCTTAAGCATTGTTTAGTTTTGTGTTACCAGGTCAAGAAATAAGATACTTATTAGCAGATTTTTACTTCTACAGAGTTTTGTTTAGAACCAAGTTTAGTTTAGTGCCTACACTGCGCCTTTATTTAAAGAAGTTCGATGACTTTTTCTCAGTCTTTTCCAGTGCCGGACTGAACAATACTGACTATATCATACAGTAGATGTGGCGTTTTGTCAGCCGGGCCTATGCTTGCGCGGGTCCTCCATTGGCTTGGCTTGCGGGACTGACCGCAAGGCAGGCGGTAGGATCGGAGGCCCAACTCTTGCGACCTAAATGTAAACTAAATATTATATAATTAGCGATTATATAATATGAAAATATGATATAATTATTCATACAATTAGCGAGAATTGAACTAGAAAAATTCGAAGTGTTCAACATGAGCAGGCCATACCTGAACGCAGAACTGAAAATTTCTGAACGGCAATAATCCGGGTTCGTGGGGAGCGAGCGGGGCGTCTCCGGTTCAATTAAAGAAATACGGAAGACTTCGAATAAATTGAGATAATTTCAGGAACAAGCCAATGATTAAAACACTTCGGTACAGAGGTATTTAGTATTCAATGACCATAAATTACACCGGCTAAGCTAGATATTTCGAGCATCACCAGTCCCCATAGGACATTATTCACGGACGTCTGACTTTGGGAAACGGGCAACCTAGCAATTGGTTATTCCGGGAAAGCGTCGTTCTGGGAATAGACCATTCTGCTAATAGGATGTTTCAGAAACTAGGTATTTTCAGAAATGGACATTTTGAAACTGTCCAGGCTAATTTTCAGGCAATACTTTAACTCCCTAAGGGTTAAACAAAGATGTACAGTGTTATCTATATACACTTCGTTGCAAGTTTAAATAGTACTGTGTAGTAAAGGCAACCAAAGTGTCGCCGCACGGGCCGCTGGCCACAACGGCAAAACGCCGCCACGAGAAGCTAAAAGCGGCCACAGAGCGTGACAGCCACTTGTGGTCGCTGGCTGCTAATTCTTTTAAACAATTTGATGCATCACTGAGGTAAGAGAGAGAGGGGTGCGGAATCGCGCGAGTGGCGGCGAATAGCGGCATTTAGTGGCCGGTGCGGGCCACAAGAAGCGAGCGCCGGCGATTGTAGTGTGTGGCGGCCACCGGCGTGAACCGTTTGCGGCGAGTCCATACAAAATGTATGAAAACTACAAAAAATATGCCGGTGGCGGCGTTTTGTGGTTGTGGCCAGTGGCCCGTGCGCGGGAGCCATAAATCATCAACCGGGAACAAATCTCCGGAATCAGTACCAAAACACAGCCCCACCTGGGAATCTAAGGACCTTTTTATCACGAATAACACTCGCGAACACTACAACAACTGAGCAGTATTTTTTCGGAAAAATAATATAAAGAGTTTTGATAGAAAGTGAAACTCCTTACTAATGCATGCATCAGCAATTTAGATAATATCTGTGTGTACTAGATCATCATTATACGTTCATTAGTAACGTTGCGTGCGGTCTGATAGGGGCTTTACTTTCCGAGCAATGTGCGTTTGACCTGAATTTTAAACGGGAAAACGTTACTACGATACAAACATGGATAGGTTTAAAACCAGCAGAAGGCTCGATAAAAGAATAAATAAAAAAATGGGCAGTTTCACAAACTTCATAAAAAAATACGAGTCTCTAGTTTCATTATTTATTGCTTCATTTTATATTGTAAACAATTCGTTGAATTATCTCTTAATCACCTACTTGGCCGTAGAAATATACATGGGCTTAAAAATTAAACAAAAAAAATAATACCAATGCAAATACAGAATAGTCAAACATCAACAGATAATATAAATATTTATCTCCAAAACAAGAAAAATGAATTACAGATGTGAGGTGTTCGCAAAACTTCTATACACGACATTACACTTTGAGTGATAATAAAATCTTTGCGAAAAATTCACAACACTAAAAATTTACATTCAAGTTCAATAATTTAAATACTGCTTTTATTTTATTGTCAAATTTTTAAAATACATCAATTAACATCACTACTAAGTATATAATTTATTTAAATTTACAAATAGTGTATATAATAATATGTATAGTTTTAAAAATAATAATGTTAGCAACATAGCAACCAACTAATGTTTAACTTAATCAGATCAAAATTATAGTAAACTATAAAACTTAATAAATTGAACTGTTACTTTTGTGCAATGGGTTTTTGTAAACAAATTATAATATGGTAACTATTTCTCCAAATCCAACTCAAATCCAAAATCAAAATAAAAAACATATTTAACGAAAAACAAAAAACCCGACTGCGTTAAAAAAAACTAAAAAGAATGAAACAAGTCCAGTAGTTAAGAATTCACTCATTCACACTCACAGTCGGGGCCCGTTGGGATGATTTGATTGGTATAATTTGAATGGGCCCCGACTGTGAGTGTGAATGAGTGAATTCTTAACTACTGGACTTGTTTCATTCTTTTTAGTTTTTTTTAACGCAGTCGGGTTTTTTGTTTTTCGTTAAATATGTTTTTTATTTCATGCTTTTTAGTTACTGTTTAGAGAATTATTGTTTTGCTAAACAACTTTAAATCGTTATATATCCTAAACTATTATTTAAAATGAAAAATGATAAACGGAACCTCATAATGATTTTAAAATACCTATTCAACGATACCCCACATGACATAGTTCATCGACATTTTTTTTTTTCATTTTGACAATATGGCGTCTGGTTGTCGCTGTGGTGAATTTTGATTACTGTCATGTCTTTAGTGACACTCGCGAGATTAAGACGAATCGATTGACGTAAAAATTATCAAAATCGGCCTACGCATTTGGTCTCTAGAACGCCACATAGAAACAAACATACATACATACATACATACATACATACTTACATACATACATACATACATAGACTGATAAACACATTACCCTCCTTTGCGTCGCGCAGTCGGGTAAGAAAGGAGTTCACTTACAATCATTTAAAAAAATTATATTGCCTAAAAAGAAAATAATTTAAAACTGTTAAATAATGTAGTAAAAATTCAATAGTCGGACAAAAAACCATCAAGAGATAAAGCTGGCAATACAAACAATATCATCTGTAATGATTTTAAATTAAACACTAAAATGCTTGTCATTTAGAATACTTTCAATCTATTTACCGATGCATTTACATCCACGTTGACCCACTTGATCCAAACTTCTACTTTTTGTCAAGATGTTTTTATCAAATAGAAACTACACTTTCTTTACCGAATCGTCAATTAACTGTAAGTAAACTCCCAACGCCTACAACCGAATCAACTTTAACTACAGTTAAAATTAACCCACCTTTCCAAAAATCAGTAACTGCGACCTTATTTCAATCAGTGTTAATAAAAACATATTTTCTAAAAAATGCCGTTACAGGCTTAACTAAAAACGCTGGAAGCTGGAATTAAAAAAAAACTGCGAAAAAGCTTTTCACGAATGTACTAAGGATGACGATCAAGGCTTGTATGAAGAAAATCCCTTTATTTCAGCTTATTTTAATAAACCATGATATTCAATTTACATTGGTTTGAACTCCTCGAGAAAAAGTACTCTTGAGTATCATTGTGCGAATATTTGTCGGTTTCAGTAACAAGAATCTACTTTCGGCAGAAGAAACTTTCATAAAAATAAAGGAGCATTTCCTTTCTTAGCAATTTTCGCCTCTCCCGCCCCCCATAGTACATTCGTAATCTTACAGCACTGAAAACAACGTAATATCAAAAAAAGTCTGTACAAAAAACTTAAACTACAATAATGTGCTGAAATTAATAAAAAATCTGTGTCAATAAGCCTCATCACACGTTAATATCAATGAGATCGCTTTACATCGCGTTACAAACACTGGAGTACTCAGCTCAGTTTAATAATAAAAAAAAACATCGTAACACAGGGTGTAAAGGAGCGCAAACTTGTACCATAAATTCAGTTAATGATTCCAGAGGGCTGGCAATAATGTATGGAACAGCTGTCTGTGTTTAAAATTTCGATCCTTACAAGTCTGAAAATAAAGACTAAATTCTAATAACAACTTTGCGTATAGATACTCCTTACACCGCGTATGTTAAAAAACAAAAGTCAACTTCAGAACTTTCGATCGAAAGCTGCGTTTGTTCCATTGCGGTATTTCTATATCAAAATAAACCTTGAAAAACCGCAATGGATTGTGATTGAACTTGATTTGTTTCAGTTATTTGCGGTATACACCCGGACACAGGAATCGATAGACGTACAGTCGAGTACAAAATAAAGTTGACGGCCGATAGAACTTAGTCAAGACTAAAATTTTCAAACATCTTTTGGCACCCAAAATAGGTCACCGATTTTGGAGTTTATTTAAATAATACTGTCGTATGCTAACGCCAGATTTCACCTCGGTGCGTAAAGAATATTTATAGATATTTTCAATTGTTTGACATAAACTGTCCATAATTGTCAAAAACCATACCGTGTACATAAATGTGCTGAAACAGTTTAACATTATAAATTGCAAATTTCAGCATCTAACAGAATATACCAAAGAAAAGTAAAAAACACAAAGTAAGAAATCAGTAGAAAAAAGTTTAAACACGTGAAAACCACCATCATAGTAAATACTGAAATCGGGTTTTAGCATACAGTACAAAAGAGTTTTTCATAAAACTTGTAAATAAATATTCTCATAAATGAGAGGAAATATGTACATAAGAGGCAACTATAAAGAAATAACATGTGTTCAGAAGACGGCGTCGTTACAATACAAACTACTTTACATGTAGCACTACAGTCTTAGGAAGTCGTATAATTATGTTTTTTTAAATAGAAATTAAATCAACTTTAGAGATTACTGACTTGACTCAACTTCACCTTGGGATAATAAAAATCCTATGTATACCCATGGTTTGTCTGTATGTCGTTGACAAACATTCAGGAAATACTTTCATAATTTATAATATTGAGTAGTACCTATGCAACTTGCCAAAATTTCTTTCTTCATATCAGACTAGCTGTTGCCAGCGGTTTCACCCGCTGCAACTCGAAAATTATCCCACGGGAACATAAAATCGGGATAAAAACTATCCTATGTGTTAATCCAGGTTATAAACTATCTGTGTACCAAATTTTAGCCAAATCCGTTCAGTGGTTTTTGCGTGAAAGAGTAACAAACATCCATACATCCATACATCCATGCATACAAACTTTCGCCTTTATAATAGTAGTAGGATATAGAAAAGATTACGAAAAAAAAATATTATGGGCTACTAATTTAGCCCGAGTTAATATTTGTCTCTAAAGTTGATTTTATTTCAACATACAATGTTCACATAAGTATAAGAAAATATTAGAACTAGAATTGGGGCGGAAAATGATATAAGTGTATCAACAACACAATTAATTGGCAAAGTTATTTGATATAATTTATTATTTCATTATGAATGCAATGAAAGTTCGTAACCTTCAAAAAATGTTAGGCCTTCATTATATCTCGCCTTTAAATAATAGTCGAGACAATTGATTTAAATAATATTAGTATAATAATCATTTTTCCTTACGACAACATTCTACCATTTTATGATGGCAACCCCAGAAAATAAGAATATTTTCTTAAAAAATAATTAGGTCATTGAAATCACTTCACCGTTTAGGTACTAATTCATGCATATAGTGACTATATAAAAGTCTATATATTTAGCTAAAACACTAGTGTGTATAAACATTTATAAACAACAAAATGTAACTATTCCGTCACTACGTGATCCCTACGGTACTACTTTATTGCCTATTTTCATTAACTCTTTGCCACACCCAAAAGTATCGCCTTTAAAAGCACATTGTTGGATTCTCAACACTTAACTCAGCAGTCAGGGTTAAAAATCTAATAACGCATTTCTTACTTAGGGTTTATGATTAGGTGTTGCTTAGTGTTAGTGTGTAACGGGCATGTATCAGTGATAATCAATTCAGTTTATGTCATATTGTAAAATGCCACGGTATTGTTCCAAGGAATATATCAGACGAACTTTTGTAGTATTTTCGTCGTTGATTCGTAATATTTTTCCTGCGTTATAAGGTATGTAGAATATAATATTATTAAAATGTTACTGCGCAGTAGCAGGCATAGCCAGTCCCATTGATCATTAAACCCACCGAAATATTTCGGAAGATTTCGCGATTACGTTATAAAAACGCATTTTTTGCGATCTTCACGCGACTTTCACGCCTCCCTCTTAATCTTAAATCCATAGACAATTAGACAGATTACAATATGACGTTCTAAACTGACATCATATAATAATGATATAAGGACGCATGCACTTGCTAGTGGCCCACTAAGTTATAATCACTATCAAGATCCGCTACGATATACCAAACAGTAGCTAAATAATTATGGAACAGTCCACTTTTTTCTCTAATTTTCACCATACAATACAAGATTTACTAGTTTTTTTTTTATCTCAATATTTTTCCAAACTTTTTTACCAACCTCCTTATTCATCCCGAAGGGCAAAGGCCCATTACGCAAAAATCTAATTTTATTATTGTGACACTGGTGCGTTAGATTATAGGCCAAGATTATTCATATCATGTGCATTAATTCCATAGTAGTTGTAAAAAGAGATGATATTTCAATATCTTATATATTTATTTAAAAAGTATAAGAAAAACTGTGTTATAAAAGGATCGATTCGTATCGCATCGAGAAATTCCAGTATCGATACCTCGCATAGCTTTTTCATCGGAGTATTTTATAATTTTTGGAAAAGACTCAAGTTGGTGACAGAGTTGCGAAAAATATCGATATTCTTGAAATCTCTATACAGTAGAACCGACCCATCATAATATAATAATTATTGCACATATACGTATATTTGTCTATGAATATATTTATCGGAATATAATGTGAAGTATAATACATTTGTAAAGTTGTATATCGCTTTCTCCACTAGCACCGAAACCTTGGATTTCAGTTTCCTTTAGACCAATTATGAACACTTACGTTTTTATAAGAAATATATGATCATAGGGCCTATTTTCAAATTTGTGTGCACTAATTTGAAAATTAGCCGTAGTTAGTCGTAATATAAAAGCACCAAAAAGAAAAATAAATAACTTAGTATAAAGATCGACAGTTGGGTCAATACATACTAAAGTATCGAATAAGCTCTATTAACGATTAATATCCACTTATCCACCCAATTTAAATCGAAAGAGAATCTTTTTGTTCGATGAAATCATGTTCTTTAATTCTCTTGGAAGAAGATTCTATCCGAGTGACTAATAATCGACAAGAGCGAAATCGAATTAGAACCCCGTGAAACATAGTTTTATTATAATATCATCGGAAAAAGTTGGCACACGTATAAAAATGTTAATGACGTCGCATGTCAATGTTCCTCAACTGTATTTCAGTAAGACTTCCAGAGACCTTTAATAGCTTTCAGTTTGGGTGACTTTTTCGTCGCCTCGAATTCCTGCTTGAAACTCGTGATGAATTTATCGCGTAAACTTTGTCGCGGCGCCGACGGCTTCAACAAGAACCTCTTCAGATCATTCGTAAAGCTCTTAGCCGTATAATTCGGTTCCTCAGGAATCGATTCGTCGCCGTCGTTACTCGTCGATTCAAGGAACGATACCGATTTGTTTGATTGTATTGAGTTTTTGCGCTCGCGAGAGTGTCTGGGCGTCGATTTGGAGCGCGATGAAGTCTGAGGTTGACTGTAGCTTTTCGATACCATCGAGTATTGGTCGTCATCGATGGAATCGAGCGTGTCCGTCGATCGGTTGCAGATCCTACAGCAGAGTTGGCAGTGTTCCTTGTCACTGTGGTACCTACCGTTGCATAACACGTAGTTTTCTTTGAGCCGAGAGCTTCTCGGGGTCTTAGACTTGTCTTTGGAGGACTTTTCCTTATAGTCGCCGCGGTCGTTCCGTCTCGATCGTTTCCTGCGGCACTTGGGGCAATTGTTGCGGGCGATGCGGCGGAGCTCCTTGAGGAACTCGTAATCAATTTCAAAGTACTTAGCGTCGGGTTCGGAGTAGTACCTGATGTCGGAGTCAGTGGAGTCGCTGCGGGGCTGCTCCTTCTTGCGGGCGGGCTGGTCCTCCCGGCCCGGGTCGGAGTAGTAGGAGGAGGGGCGCGGCGCGGGCGGCGGCAGCGAGGGCGGGGCGGGGCGCGGGTGGTGGCCGCAGAACGTCACGGCCTTGTGGCGGCGCGCGGGGCGGGCGGCGGGGCGGGCGGCGCGCGCGGGGCGGGCGGGGCGGGGCGCGGGCGGCAGGGATCAGGCCTGCACGGAGGGCACCCACAGCGTCTTGTTCTGCTCCTCCTCCACGGCCGCCTTGATCTGCGTGCACGTGTACGCGATGTTCACGCCTGCGGGGATCTCCGCTGCAGAAAAGGGCTATCATTAGTGGGAAGTTACATAATCAGATTTATAGTAATTGTAGAGATAAGGTCCCCGTCTGGTACTGTTTCAGGCTGTGTTGCAGGGCAAAGAGGTAACCGCCGCGGAAGACCATGCGTCGGATATGCTTGGCGATTTCTGGCCACTGTAGACGCAACCTTTTGGGCGACGAGTAATGGGTAGCTTGCCGCCCGATAAAAGAGCATACCCAAGTCGACGGGGCCCGCAATTTAATTCACAGTGTTTAACGATATAATTGATGTTTTAAATAAACCACGCTAAACATTCTTACCTGATATGTAACTCCTATACTCATTCTCCACTTTCAGTCCGTGCTCATACATCTCCTTCGCCGCTTTAGCAGACACCTTGTCCGCGTGTCTCGTGTCCTTCACTTCTTTTATTTGTTTGAACGATTTGAACTTTATGAAGAGGACTATAGGGTAGATTTGTTGTTTGTGTAGCTTCTCTATCGTGGCTACGCTTATGTCTAGGATACAGTGGATGCCCTGTTGAAGGAAAATGATTTATAAAATCGATATTTATTAAAAGTGTAACCTGTGGTAGATTAAACAATGCAGGTTTTTTTTGTGTTGGTTCCCCATTAACGAAAATTATTAAACACTACCCAAAAACACTAAACCTGTTTGATGAAAGCGCGCCGTTGACGCGCGTTTCTGAAAAACGCGTCGATAGCGCGTTTTAAAAACGTGGTGTGCATAAGCCCTAATGCTCAAACACGTTGACGTCACGAAATATCAAACATATGGCGTGATATCCAAGTGTTCACGTACGAAACGCTCGGTAGCGGGCAACTTAGCGGCAGTATCAAACGCATGAAACTGTTTGTGTGTGTTCACGTCGAACTAGCGGCCGAGCGTGCGGTTCACGTAGGTAAGTTCAACCTACGGTCCCTTCGCGAAGTACATTTGTATTTTGTTTTAAAAATAAAAGATCGTCGTCCATGTTTACAATCTCTGACAACACGTCACACTCGCGCAAACGCCTGGCGGCCAATGTGAACACGAACCTGCCACGTCTCCGCGTCTGCGCCCGCGCTTTCCAACGTGAACTAAGACGTACTGAAACCTGTCGATTGCGAGGCTATCTTAAAACGGCAGCTTGGCTCTGGAACGCCAGTCAAGTTTTAATCTACACAGGCTTGAGAGACCGCAACGACGCTGGAAAGTGATTTTGTCGTATCTCGTAAAATGTTTTTTTTTTTATTATTGCATATTTGAATTTAGAAAAAAATACTGCGTTGGACATCTGATCCATTTTTTCCTAGGAGGTTTTTTTTTACGATACGATGTGGACTTTTTTCAAACTTTTTTTAAAAAACAAACTTCAAAATGCTCTAAGTACCATAAAATCAGCTATTTCATACAAACATTGATACGACAAAATCAACGTCACAATCGTTGTCTGAATTTTTTTTTTTTTCAAGATTTAACAGTTATATTGGTAATTCAAATTGAAATACCAATTGCTGTAACTCGCAACTTTAGAACACTATCTTTAGTGTTATCTAATAAATTTCAGTATAGAAATATTCAGAAATTACCTCTCGATTGCAGTTGGTTTACGAGTTATGAATTTTTAAAACAGTTTTTTGGCTCTGATGTAAAGTTCCACTTTTCGAGATACTACAAGATTGCTTTCTTGCGTCGATATGAAGAAAAGGAAATTACAAAATTGGGAAAAGAGCAAAAATTGGTAGAAGTTTTTTAATAATAATGATCGTTCGTACCTTCTCAGCCAAATCCCTGATGGCATGCAGCGGGATGCAGTCTATGTGTGTGCAGTCGGGTCTGAGGCGCGGCTCCAGGTGCGTGCCCCGCTGCAGCGCGGGCGCGGCGCCGGCCACGGGCAGCGCGGCGGCGCGCGCCACACCGAAGGCGTGCGGCCAGTCGGACGCCAGCCGCGCGCCCACGGCCGACGACCAGGGGCCGAGGATCACCACGGGACGCTGGGTGCCGTCTGGGGAGCAGGTGGACTTTTATTAAATGTTCCATTCAGCTTTTGATGAAAACTTGAGTCATTTTGTGGTTATAGAGAATCATTGAAACCAGGGACCGAAAACCTTTATAAATTACGGTACCGGTATTGAAGAATTTTGGTTATTTTTCAGACTTAGGTAACCGCTATCTGAGTAACCAGTACGAATAAAAATGTAACCTCTATTCAGGTTACCGTTTTAATACCGGTTAACTAAAGATAACGACTCTTTGTCACACACACATGCGATGCGCGCCCTGTGACTATTGCCGACGGCACGTGTGAAGTGTGCAAGATAGGGGTAATTTTTATTTCGATAACCGGTATTAATACTGGTTATGTATTCACTTTTAATAATAAAGGTAATCTTTAAAATTACCTGTAAAAGAAAAAAAGGTTGTTACCGAAAAAATACCCGTATTGATCATACCGGTTTCGGTCCCTGATTGAAACTACGATAAAAGTCATTTTTAACAAGTGTTGGATTATTAAAGTGCATGTCACAAAAGATTGGTTATAAAGGCATATACACAGCACATCGGATCAGAATAGCAAAATGCATCTCAGCCGAAATGCATCCGCTTATATAATTGCGTAGTTCATCCAATTGACCTTCATCTGAATTAAAAACAATTTCATTACAGAACTCCATGATTTAACGTAACTAATAGATTGCCTTTTCACCAGAAATGTGCTACAATGTGAAAATGTAAAAGTTGTGTAACCACTGATACTAAACTATGTAGTAAAGCAAGTAAGTTAACTATGAAAATGTCATAAAAATAAAGCTTAGATGAATTTGTTACCAAAAGAGCTAATGTGGAAGTGGACTATGATTTACTATGAAGTCACTTTCATAACAAGCTTCAAACAAAATTGTTAACATGTTAGTCGTCTTACTAATTAAACCTTAAAATTTACTAAAATCGCAATTATACGAAAAGAGGGAGAGAGAGAGCAAGAGGGAGAGAAAGAGAGACAATATTATACAGAATAAAAAAATAAGAGAAAAAAACGACATACTTAAATACAACTCACAGTGCAGTCTTTCGACTCTCTGATAAGATAGCACGGGCACGTCGTCGGCGAGCGTCCCGCTGTCGCTCCAGCAGCCCAGCTCCGTGTTGGAGAACGACGCCAGCTCCTTGCTGTCGCGGTGCTTCTTGCGGCGGAAGAACGAGCGCCGCGCCGTCGTGGACGCGCGCCGCTGCGCCTCGCCTTCCAGGGTACCCATGGAGCGACGGAGGATCTCCTCTACCCTGGATGGTGGATGAAAGACCGTAAGTTTAATGGGCCCAAATGTACAATTGCGCTTTGACCAAATAAATTAATTGAGTTTTTTTGGCCACCATTGGTGCTCCAAAGTTAACCGATTCGTTGCGAAAGTGATGGCACATTTCAATGCCATCACTTTCTTTTGCGTGTGGCGTTAGGCACGGATGTGTGTCATTTTAAAATCGATGGTAACTCCTTATTTTTGTTCGACGCCACAGCTAGGAGTTAGCGAAATTAGACATCTCAACGAATCGGTTAATAAAAATAGGTAAAAGTTCAGAAAGGTTATGAAAACTGACCGATCAATAAACCTTTCGACGTTGAACTATGGGCGCTGAAATTCAAAAAAACTTACATTCTTTACGTCAACATTAAAAACAGTAATTCCAAAATAACTCACTTGAATTTACTAGGAATCGTCCCCCAATGTCGTTTCGATCCCTTACAATCCAGCTGCCAGGCCCTCCAAAGGCCAGGAGATCCGTTGAACAATGTATTGTCCACAAACAAGACCTCATCCTTGCGGAACCATAGAGAGTACTCGTCGATGGTGTCCATGCCGATTGAAGTGATCTTGCCGCAGCGGTCGAAGCCCGCGCGGATGTAGAACGCGTCACCCGGCTTGTCTTTTATTTCGTGGTACTGTTGTAGGTCATGACGTACTAAGACGCTTACCTAGGGAAATAGAATTAATATTAATCAACGCCAGGAAATACTAAAGCAACCAAAAATCTGCTGCTCGGAAATGGGTTTGAAAGAAAACTCGTTTAAGCAAACGGCTAAATGCCATTCGTAAGTCAAGCCAAGGAGTCGTACGTTAATTTGGAAATGATGACATTTATTTTCAAAGTTTAAGCTGGTGGACGTTACAAGCTTCCAAAGGCTCCCGTGTGAGTTAAATTCTTGACAAACTGACTTCAAGTTGTTATTGTCAAACCAACAAGTTTGCGAACTGAATGTAACAGGCGTTAGAAACATTTAAGATTTTTTTAGTTCAGCGTAAGCTTTTCCACGCCTGGGCAAAGACCTCCGTCCAGTCTTTACAAGTGTTTTATAAATATACAAAAATCTCACCTTATCCGCCGGCTTAGCCAGCTCCAACGCAGCTTGCTCAGCAGTAGCTCTCCTCAGATCAACATTATTGTACTCCAGGATCTGATCCCCGGTCCTCAAGCCCGCGTTATACGCCGGCGACTCGATCTGCACGCTATGCACGAAAATACCCACTGCGTTACCACCCACCAAACTTATGCCAAGGTCTGAACAATTCCTCATCTCAATGAGGAGAAATCTAGGCAAGTCTTTATTTGTTTGGGACTGCCGTAATGTCGCAACCTCAGTCGAAGGCTGCTCTAACCGGATTGACTGCTGTGGTCCGGGAGAATTTCTAGGCGTTGGAGATCCGGATAACGACACTTCTTCGTCATGCGAACTTTCGCCAGAAGAGGAGCTTCCAGGAACTTCGACCTCGTCTTTATACTTTTCAGGACTGTATTGCACAAGCATTGTTATCGAGTTCCCTATCTGTCGGAGCACTCGAGCGGCGAGCGTGTAGGTCGCTGAACGCATATTGATCCCACACACTTCTAAAAGTTGGTCTCCAACTTGCAGACCAACTTGACTGGCAAGAGAATTGTCGTTTACAGTAGATACAAAGACACCACCGCTGCTTGGGGGACAGTAGATCTGTATACCAAGAGGCTGTTGACTCTTATCTATATGCACTCTTCTCAACTCCCCCGGCAGTGGCTTATTCCACCCTAAACCACAGTATTCAGGCATGGAATTCCTAGTTTTGTGCGTCAGTTGCTTCGCCCCTCGCCCTGGTGACAATACCTCAACGTGAAATGTCGGCATGGGAGAGTTCCGTTCAGAACTTCTCTCTATGGACCCTGTGCTTAGTTTTCCCGCTGAGTTTTTTGACGTGACGCTCGGGTTCGAGGGGATACGAAATCGCTGGTTCTCTTTCTTACGAGGAAACGTTCCACCTTCGTAAGTGTGGTGGTAGTCGCCTGCTCTGGTGGATCTAGGAACTGGTTGCAGGTCGGACATGTTGTGCGTGTGTGACGTGAACGAGTGCATGTCGTAACTAGTGCCGATGCTCTCGCCTGATTGGCTCTGTGGGATGTTGGTCGGACTCGCAAGGTGCGGGTACCTATTTGAAGTATGAGGGTTTGAATTCACAAAAGGGCCTCTGTAATACTGAGATGCTTGGAGCCGCGATTGTGACGGCAACGTCCCCGTCATGGGAAAATTTGCGTTGCTGTTCAAACTATCCGGTCCAAAACTATCGCTGTCTGAGGGGTATTTGTTAACAGTCTTCGGTGACGACGATTTTTTATTCGAATAATATTGCTCTAGTAAGTCTTTTCCTGGGTGATTCTTGATCGAGTGGTCTAGCGAACTGGGTGATTTCCTCGTGACGAAATCCAGAGAGCTTGGGCCTTTATTGTTGACCATGTAATCTAGGGAGTGTGGGCTCTTGGTGCGATTGCGAGTCACTGGCTGGTAGTCCAACGAGTCGTCGGACGGGTTTAGTACTAAGCTCAGTCTGTTAGGTGTGACGTCATGTTCGGAGTAGTCGCTGATGGACATCTTATCCTTCTCTAAAGTACGAATCTTCTCGAAGTTCATGCTGTTTGGGGAGGCGAAAGGGTTGTGTATAGCTAAAGGAGCGGGTTTAGGGAAGTGTTCGATGGCTGGGGAAGATTCTATGGACTTGTAGACTGAGTGACGAGCTGGGGTGGTGACTTGCGTGAGAGGAGCGTGCCCCAGAGGTATGGGGTTTGAATTTCTGTTCGTGTTCGATCTCTGAGGCTCTGGAGGCAGTTTTGTGGGGGGACTGAGAAGGATGGAGAGAGGTGGCCTCTCTTTCCTGGAGCGTGGTTGCACGATGGTGCCTGTCGAGTTTTCGTCTAGGATGAAGTTGGCCCTCGCTTTGGGCCACGTGCCGCCATTTTTAGAGTCATTCTGAGACTCTTTGTTCTTTCTTCGTGATCGTTTTAATACACTGCTTGTTTCTTTTACTGAAATTAAAAACAGATCTAGCTGTAGTACAACTTTCATTGAAAAAATTTTTCATTCAGTAATGATCGATAGGATGGAACCGATCACGTTTAACCACATTTATACAATTTGATTGCAACAACCAAGCGGATGTCATCTCATTAGATTATATTGCACAGACATAAGGTTAATTCTAAAGAACTGTCGATAATTGTGATCACTTCCTTCTCTCATCACCGTTTCAATGAAAAACAATCCCTTTTCTTTCAACATGAAAGTAAATAATGCACAACTCACTTGTTTTTCCATGATAACTGTCGATTACGGAGTCCAGCTCCGCAATGGCATCAGATTCAGGCACCTGTTCAAACAATACACAAATGAGTTTTCACACCACCTGCTCGAAAATGTCTAATTATATGTCAAGCAACCTTAACCTAAAGTGAGTCATTAGTGGCCGAGGGCACAGCCGGTCAATAATGTTGTACTGGATTTCATTATTACCCGCTGGTCAATAATGTGATTTGAATTTGGAATATGTTTATAAACAACAAACACCCTTTGGTGCCAGAAAGATTTTTTTTTTAAATTTTCTTTTCCCTTTTGGGAAGACAAAGGCATCTATCTAGCCCATGCAGCCTAGATTTTATTGTCCCTCTTTGGGGCAGGCAAAGGGAGCTGAGCCCATACAGCCAAGTCTGATTTAGTGTGCCAGAAAGAGGAAAGCTATTCTCGAAACCCTTATTCTTACTGTTTTTTTATTTAATAAATACTTTGTTTTTCGTACTATGGCTATTATTTTCTCACAGTAGGTGTAAAAAGTAGAGTATCCTCCTCTGGGCTAAAGGTGTCTTTGCCTTGGGCTAGCTTGAATCCCTCGCTGCATTCAGGATTCTTGTATTAACTCCCTCGCTTCGCTCGTGAGTTAAACTCTTAACTCCCTCGCTACGCTCGGGAGTTAAGTCCCGAATCCTTCATTGCGCTCGAGATTCAATATGACGCCCGTGACATAAGACACAAATTTAGCCCCTCGGTGCATAATCTACTATTATGACACTACTTTTGTACTATGACGTCAAATATGCATTAAATTAATATGCAATAAGGTGTTCGAACCACAAACCAATTGACAAACTTTTTATTAGTTGTCAAAATTCGACTCTCTCACATATTTTTTATGTGAAAAGCAAATTGTGTGGCGGTGAATTGTGGCGTTACTAATCTGTTATTTTACTATTGTTTTTTTTTAGATTTATTAAATAATCACGTTTTCTGGCTTAAAATGAGTCGCTAGATAAATTGTGTTTTGGAATTAATTGGATAATACTGCCAAAGTGCGCCAATTAGCATGCTTAGAACGAAAACCTGGCATAAGATTGACATTTTGAACCAGTTTCTTCTCCTATCGAATTCTCTTGTTTTACTATAAATTGATTTTATTTATTGTATGTGAACTAGGCTTAGGCAACGCCTAGTATAGGAGCTGATGAAAATCTTAGTAACTTCTAGAAGATTTGTGATAAGTTGAATCGCCAGATGTTTTAAAACTCAGAACCACGGTAAACGTGACAAAAACCATTTGACACTTTAATATCTGTACCACTCAAGATAGTTTTAGCTATCAGTTAACCAAAGAGTTAAACTTTGAACAAATTGATCGATCATCATATTGATATGTCATTGAATGACGCACGCGCATGCTTGATTTGCTTTCACGTATCTGATTTCACAATAAATTTATAAGATAAACGCACAAAACAATCATATCCTTTTCTATTTTCCTTCTGACCGACTTTGCTTATATTGTACAGTTTTTTTTTTTAAGTTTTATGTGAAAGGTAATCTTCAGAACTGCTGATCCGGTTCATCGTCCCCTTGTTTATATAGGCTAGGTATAGGCTATACTTAAATACAGACTAAAACGAAAAACCGTGAAGTAAAACTAGTAAGTGCTAAAACAAAAAGTTCTTATTTTTAAAAACATGTAGGATCACGTTTTGAAAAACATCTTTTTTCAAAACCGTTCTACAATGTGTTGATCTGCAACCTAGTCAAATTCAAGGACGTGATTATACTCATGATTCTCGACCCAAATCAACAATAAAATAGGTAGATATTGTTTTCATTTTATTTTTCCTTTTTCTGAAATCCGTAAGTGAGAACTAGTTTCTTCAAGAGTAGTAGATTCAATTCACGCACACCAGCTGCTCATCGCTGTGTGCGTACGCGCGGACTGTGTAGTCGGGTGATTCTCTTTCATTTGTATTGAATTAAGGGTTTAATTCTGAAATACTGTAAAATTTCAACAACAAAAAAAAAGCAGCCCTTATTAGTTTTGCCCGGTACTGTACTTTCAATTGATTATTTATGACTTTTGTGACAACCACCTGAAGTTTGACGAAAATGCAAAAAAACAGCGTGTATATTCGAAGTTACTTCTCTGACTTACACCAGTTATCAACACTTGAATAAGTAAATGCACCTACATTAAAGGACAAAATCCATTTAAAAACATCTTCCAACATTCTAGAAGCACAATACAAATCGTAGCGATAAAAAAGACACGTAAACACACTTGAAAAAAACTGTACGTGAAATTCGCGCACAAAAAAAACTTGATAATACAAATAAACAAAATTTCTCACCTTATTCTGTTTATCTTTCGACTTGCTGCGACCGGTGACGGCTTCTATTTTCCCGCGGATCATGTCCCACGTCCCTGCGAACATCAATGGATCGATATCTAATCTATTCCTTATCACTATCTTATCATTTCGATACACACGTCAAGTGGGGCTAGTTTGTTTTCATGTTACGGTACTATATCGCTGGATTATTATACTGTGTGTACTATTTGTTGGTGTTGTTATTTCTGAGAAACTCATATAACTAACTTGAGTTCCACGAATTCTAAATGAAATGGCAATTTACATCGGGCGTATAAATTTAAATTTTCTAAACAATTAATTTGTCTGATAGTACTTTATGAGCTGTGTGCATGCCATATGGAGTGAATAAAAAAAAATATAGGTATATAAAAAATTTGGTGATATATTATAAAGCTGAAGAGTTTGTTAGCATAAACGCGCTAATCTCAGATTTCTGACTAGAGGGTAATATTTTTTTTTGTTATGGTATTTCCATTTATCGCAGAATGTTATAGGCTATATTATAACATCACGCTACGACCAACAGAAGCCGAGTAGCTGATGAAACCGCGGGAAACAGCTAGTAAATAAGTATTTCATTTTAGTAACAGTTCACTTCACTTCTAATTTTGACTCGACGGGGACAACGAGCATAATTTGGTACGGGGACAACGGGAAGTAATTAAAGTTATTTCATTAAATACCCTTTGTCACCTTTAACCGGGACATGGCCTACGGGGAGAACGGGAGTACAGGTTAATATCGTATTGTTACAATAACCATGCCATGAAACAAACCGATCAAACAGAAAAAATTGTAATAAACTCCTGCGCATCTTCCTCAAATCTCACCTCTCTCCTGTGGTATCTTCCCCTGACTGCCCGCTGCGACATGGTACACGTATCTTCTGTCGAAGTCTGGCATACCGTGGTCTATGTGGACCTAGAAGAGAACAACACACATTGCTACTACTAAAGGAACTAAACAAAAGGAACCGTGTAAGAAAAGGGTTATTGCTTTTTTTTTTCTAGTCATTAAACTGTCTAAGGGTATTGTCACAATTGTTGATCCTGTGAAGTTTACATTAGCAATTTTTATTTGTGTAGGGGAGCTGAACGGTAAGGCTTTACTAGTTACCGTTCAGCTCCCCTACACAAATAGCATAGTGATAATAGAACTTGCTCAGTAGCCTTCAGCAGATTTACATCTTTATGTGCTAAAGTATAAAGATGATAATGTATTAAAGGCTACTGGAAGTTTACATTTACGTCTAGGGGGCAGGACCGCTAACGTCCAAAATTAAAATTGTATCTCAATCCAAACAAATTCGGCGCGCTGCCTTCGATTGGTCACCTGCAAGACACGGATTAACAAATTCTGTAATTTATTGCTAACAGAGGTTACTGAGGATCATGATTGCAATTTAGATGCATTATTAATTCAATGTAAAAGAATTGCAGGAACCGACTCGGGAAATTAAGTTCATTTTTGGATAATTCTTCATGATGATAAATAATAAGTGATAGCAGATGTGTCTCATCAAATGTTTAGCGGCGAAAATCGACATACCGCGACTTATTCAGCTTACATTATCTGATTATCAGGTGACATGCGGTCAAGATATAAACATTCTCAAAGAATTTAAAATGTAGTGACATTTTAAATTCTTTGAGAATGTTTATATCTTAATACGGGATATCTTACGTGATTGTTTATTATTTTGAGTTCCCGATATTTCGACGCTGTTGCAAGCGCCTATAATGTCTAGCTAAGCAAAAGTAAACCTTAATCCTTCGCCAACACACCAACTTATACTACCCCTATGTCATTTCATCATTTGACGTCGAATATGAACCTTCTGGTTTTAGGATAAAGTCGAAAATCTCTGAAAGAAATTTGACGGTTTGGGGTTTATCTGCCAGCGTGCCAGTTATTTTAGGTTCACTTGGTGAAATTTTAGCCTCAGAGCGCAACTTTTAATAGATAAATAACTTCTCTGCCCTCGTCTCAATATCCCTCTCACAGAGACGAAACCTGTGTCCCAGCAGTGGGAATATTATAGGCTGATGATCTCAATATACTTGAGGTCGATGCAATATGTCTGCTTCTTTCAGACTTCCCTATAAATTTTCATCTAGATAAATAAGGATATCAAGTCTTACCTTAGTATCGGAGGGAGGCTGCATAAACTGGCACCAAGACTCGTCGGTCTGAGAGCAGATGTTCACCATCTTGCTGTCAGAGTACGAGCGCGAGTGGTCGTACATTGACACCCTGGTGATAAGAGATACATTGGTTTAATAGCATTGTTTGTGAAGGACTGGTTGATGTGGTGTCGAGTAGACATTTTACAACTTTTTCTATTATAAACTATTTCCTAGGTATTCCTTTTACAAATAAATATTTTGAGTTGATTTAAGAGTATCAAAATCAAATGTTTTTATTTTACATGGGCCTCAGTGGGCACTTATAAAACGTCGAGAAGAGAGGGAAAAAAAAATTGGCACGGTTCGGGTTGGTCGTTTCCATGGAGAAGAACCGGCAAGAAACTCCATGGTTACTCTTTTAAAATATTTGCTTTTACAATGTTATTGTTACAGTTTGGTTTAAAAGGATACGAGAGAACATCGCAGGCACGATAAGAGGGAACTTCTTACCAAAGCTAAACAAAAATCAATTGGGGCATTAGAATTACCTAAATAGAAATGTTTCTGTTTATTTGTATTGATTAAACTTTTTATTGTCAACTTATAGAAGGAAATCATTTTAAGAAAATTTTAATTGGATATACATTTTGTAAGGAACTAGAATCAAGACACGAGACGGACAGACGAAATGAGGATTGGTTTCCTCAACAATTTCCTATTAAAAAAGTTAACTTACCCGCCAAAAAACAACTTGAATCAAACATTTTGTTGTTTTAAATCAATCTAGAAACGCAATAACCTAATAAAATATGCAAGTATATTGCAACACGTCAACGAAATATGTCTTCAATCACTTTGATAAGCCCTATCAAGGAATTCAAGGTCACAAAATTAAGGACAAAAACTAAATAAATAAAAAGTACTGAAGCTATATGAAAGTACTTCCCCTACCCACGAACGTAGTTAAAATGATACAAATACAGATGTATCTCAAAGTTTTATCTCGTATGTGAATCTTTATCTCAAAGATATTTTGTGTAACGGATATCGTACGCCATTGTACTTTTGTAGAATGATCACAAAGTTCAGATATTGGTAAACAAGAGTGAATTGAGACGGATCTTCGATAAGTTGAGTAACAAATAAACATTAACAGTGCCTTCACACTAGCGTTCGTCGCGTCGCCTTCACGCAGCGCAGGCGTCGCGTTGTGTCGGCGTTTTCTTTGAAGTCAATTGAACGATGCGCTAACGCGGCGCAGACGTCACACGGAACACGGAAACGGAACGCTGCGGCGTGGAGCTGTGTCAATAACGCAATTCTATTGGTTGTTCAAAACACGTCTCGACTCCGCACAGCTCGACACAGCTTTGGTGGAGTCTCGGCCTAACACAGTGCAGGCGTGCACAGTGCACGAGACGTGTTTTGAACAACCAATAGCATTGCGTTATTGACACAGCTCCACTCCGCAGCGCAATTCTATTGGTTGTTCAAAACACGTCTCGACATGCACAGCTTTGTGTGGAGTCTCGGCCTTAGATTAGGTTAGGTTAGCGTTTGTCCAGAGCGCAGGCGCAGGGTACCCTATCAAAAAATGCTATTTGTTGTGATGTTTCAGGGTCACAGTCCCGCGACCCCGCAGGCAGGTTTTGAACCATCAATCGCTTTTTGGGCCACATTACTATAAATAATCTAAGTTTTTAGTAAATAGTTACCTGTCTCTAGTATTATTGCAGCAGGTGTAGAGCGGTCTCAGCAGCGTGAGAGCCACCGACTCGTACTGGCACTCGTTGAGTAACGCCATCGCCTCCGATACACTCTTCACGCCTTCCAGTGATACGTTGTTTATCTGTAATTAAAAAAAAAAACTTGAGAGGTGTCAAGGGACACCCGGATGGAACGAAGTTACTGTATACACTCAACAAAAATAATCGTCGCGACTCCACTCTACTCCACTCCGCTCTGCTCTACTCCACTCCACTCCACTCTTTGACCTCTAGCACCCTTTCGCAACGCGCGATAAGGAACTTCGTTCAAAAAGTGTCGTGACAACTTTTCGTAATATTTTTTTCCGTCCAGCCCCCTTTCACAACGCGCGATAAGGAACTTCGTTCCAATAACATCCCTTAGCACGAGTTTTCAGTATTTGAGACGTAAAGTAAACTGGAACTTTGACCGTTTCAAATTGCAAAAAAATTGCTCCTTCTTCGCATACCAGAGGCGCTGTTCCATTTTTCATACAAGAAACGCTGTAAATACTGGAAACACGCTGTAAAGTAAAAGAGTGAAAACTCGTGCTAAGGGTACTGGAATGGCTTTCAGAAGAAATATCATAGAAATAATGTGAGCCCATATTAGTGGGGCCATCTGTCGTAAGACGAAAATTAGTGATGTCGGGACCAGAGTAAGGTCTTGACCGAATGGTAGTCAAGGTTCGGCCAAAGAAACTAGGGTCGCTTTAAAGCGCGTTGGGTTGACGATATCGTCAAAGTCGCGGGGAATAGATGGATGAGAGACGTATAGAACCGAGAGGTATGGCAAAACAGGGGAAGGTTTAAATACTCAGCAGTGAGTGATTCTGGGCTGATGATGGTGATGATGAGTTGGGCCATACGACGGCAAAATTACATTACAACCAAGTTTTTAACATTAAAACTATAGCGACTGACTTATTGTGGTAATTTTAAAATGATCCCTCTTTGACTGTCTATACGTGCGTCGTATCTGTAAAACTGTTGCATTTTTTTTTAATATTTAAGTTTTTGATAAAATTATGAATGTCCTTGATTTAATGTTACTATTTTTACTTACGCTCACAACGCGATCTCCGACGTAGAGGTTGCCTTCTTTGGCGGCAGCACTGCCATTCGCTATTTTGCTTATGAAAATACCTGGGAACAACATTTTTTTCAATAAATATTGGTTGTGAAGGAATTAGTCATTATCAATGAAAGGTTAAATAAAACTGTGAAAAAACGATAGTGAGGTATAGAGAACTGGTAACAAATAACTCTGAAACCTGATGATTTAGAACATTGTCTCGTATATTTTTATTTGTCTAAATATATAACTCTTGCTATTCTGAAAAAAAAACAGTGGCAGTCAAACGATAGTGTCACCCTCCATACTAAAATGTTTAACACCGCATCTTTTCATAATTTATAAGTTAAAAAATGTTATTACCCGTTAAACATTGAATGATAAAAATCTTTGAAGTTTTGAAATAGACTACTTTGGAGATACAACAAGGTTAGGTTATGGGACCGTTTGTAAAGGTTTACCCTCAAATTGAAAGGCAACCGAAGGCAAAGGGTGGATTTTTTGTCAGTAAGAGTTTGACTTTCCCCCCGCTCCACTCAGGGCAGGAAGACTGAGAAGTTGATAGGGGCGGTGGCGCGTGTGTCGGATCATTTAGTTCCTTTCAAAATAGTTGATCTAAATGATACTGTGTCTTGTTCTTAAACAGGTAGTGTTCTCACCGTGCTGCAGCTGCACTCCCCTCGCGTCCGACAGATGCAGCCTCACCCTCCGCGCCCGTGCCCGCTGCAGCCGCAGCGCGGCGGGCGCGCGCGCCAGTGCTCCCCGCAGCGCGCCCGCCGCGGCCTGCCCGCTGGCCCACACACACACACCGCATGCCTCCGTCACACGGTCACATACTCTATGGGGAGAAAGAAGGTTTTAGTGGTTCAAATCTTGGAAATGGGGTCGGCAACTGGGGAACTAATGGCGCTAGTATAGCTTGTTCCAAGCATCGTCATTGGTTCAAATCTTATAGGTACTTCAAAATAGTACTACCTCATTAGTCAGATGACTTGTTACTATGGTGACACCATCTACAATTAGCTTTGACCGGCCTTCATTGTGCAAGATAAGCGAGAACATAATTATCATTACATTGAAAGTCCATGATACCTCATTTAACTAACACTTAGTAGTACAATATCACCAAAATAGTGTGCAGCACATTTTTTCAAGCACATTTTCTGTAGAACTTCAATCTACTCCTACAAGTTACTATCACGTTAAGCCTCTGTGACCACCAGTAAGGCCATACGTGTTTAGATTTCTTTTAGTCAAATACCCTATTGATGAGATCAGGATCAAGAATACGTTCAAAATACACTACAAATTGCAATACATCACTTTACTCACTTAATCTTCCCGTCAGCAATCGAGCCCTTTTTCACAGCCGTCACATAAATACTGCAGTCGTTAGGATAGTAGGGCTCTTCTCGACCACCAGCCAGTTCGAAACCTAACTCGCCATCCTTGCCGAGGCCTGAGAGCTCCACGTCGATTATCTCCCATTCGAAATCCTACGAAAAAAAACACATTATAATAGGTTATACTTCTACACAAACATGTTCAACTTGATACGGCATAGCCAACAATAGTTATTTGTGCAACAAGAGAGCAAAGTCTTTTTTTGCTCCGAATCCTGAGCAAGCGAAGGATTCAAAAATTGAATCACGAGCGTAGCGAGTGATTCTATAGATGAATCCTGAGTGTGGCGAGGGATTCAAAGGCACGAGATTCAAAAAACTTTGCTCTCGTGTTACACACATAACTTTTCAGCAGAGAGAACACTTTAGGACATAATAAATATTTACAGGTTAATTATCAGTTTTATTTGCAGTAAATACTTATAATAATAATAAGCCTTTATTTCCCACCTTTTTAGTTATACATAATTCCAACAGTTTCCATGCACATAACAATACTAATTCTTATTAATAAATATTACATTTTACACATTTATATTTCCATCATAGTTGCATTAAAAATTTCAATTGGATTTGATTTTCGTACAATATTTGATTTTAATAAAATGGTTATTTAGATATTTTTTGTTAATTAATAATTCATGATTTCATTTAAATGTATAATTTTCATATTAATTCATTATCTAATTTAATTTTTTAATTAATTAATCATAATAATTAACAATCAGACCAATTTTTCAATTATTTAAATTACATTTTTGAATGATATTAAAAATATAATTTGACTAGCTGTTGCCAGCGGCTTCACCCGCTACAACTCGAAAATTATCCCACGGGAACATAAAATCGGGATAAAAGCTATCCTATGTGTTAATCCAGGTTATAAACTATCTGTGTACCAAATTTTAGCCAAATCCGTTCAGTGGTAGTAAATACTTATTTTCGTTTAAATACAACAATAAGTTAAAAATTCAATAAATTACATTAAAAGACAATGTAAAATCGCATTTTGCTCACTGATTTCAGGCAGCAAAACCTACATGTTTGAGCTAGTGAAGTGAAAAATAATAAGTTAGTGAATCTCAACAGACACGATATAATAACAAACATTTATTTTTAACCGACTTCCAAAAGGAGGAGGTTCTCAATTCTTTTTTTTTATTCTTACCCGAAATTCCTGAGATTAACGCGATAAATCAAACAAATTCAGCTTTCTAATAAGTATTGATAGATAACCGTCGTGTCTGAGTAGTATACAAAAAAGAACAAAAATGGACTACCAAACTATTGTATCAAACTTGGCAGATATAAGTTAACCCTGCTGACCTGCACATCAGCATCCACAGCCGAATCCCTGGAGTGCGCGTGTCTCCGGCAGTCCTTCCGCTCGTCGTCCTCCAGCATGGTGTTCCTCTTCTCCTTGCCTTCTTTCTTGTTACCATGCCGACGAGCGTCCGCTAACTCACCTACCATCTGATCGCGCTCCTGAGGAAGACACATTGTGTATCAAGCTCTAGTTTGTAGTACAGGGGGGGGTATTACAACATCTTCAAAACCAGGCATGTTCCAATGAGTGAACGAGATGGCGCTAGACGACTTGTATAGCTGTGTCACTTTCTTTCTCTTCGCTTAACGATCGAGTGTCGCGTGTCGCGGGCTTTCCCCGCAAGGAACTAATATTTGTATTATCTGGAAGTAGTCGGTCCGGGTCTGGGTGTTTGTGTATGTGAATTTCTGTGTTTTCAAACATTCCCACTATACAGAAAAAAATCCTAGTGTGGGGCAAAATTTTAAAAACTAAATGTGTTGCAATACTGAGAAAAACATAGATCACTAAAGTAGAAATAATGTTAATTGTCAAGTGATGATCAACTTGATGATGTCAAGTGATGTGGTTTATGACTTACCTTTCTCAGTCGATTACAGAGTGCCTTGACACTCTCTCGCTCTTGCAACAGTTTATCTCTTTCTGAGAAAGCCCAGTCTCTTCGACGTTTCGATACCTGAAAGCAAAAATCAATCGTTAATATTTCTTTTTTTTTAATCATCAAAAATAAGTACTCTCTTTCCATAGAGATCTACGCTTTGGAACAAGCATCTACAGTACTTTCACAGTTTTTATGTCTTGTGACTGGGACTGTAGCACCATAACTATTTTTAAACTATTTTATTTTACTTTAGTCTTTGACAATTCAAAAGTGCCTGTAACTGGCCTACTTGAAATAAATTATTTGATTTTGATCTTGATTTCACAGCAAGGAGGCCTGTCTCGGCAGTAGGAACATTATAAGCTGATGATGATGATGATAAGGTGATGTACATACCTCGGCCTCTCTCTGCGCGTCGTTGAGCTCCGCCTGCAGCCTGTCGATCTGCTTCCTCAGTCGTTCTAGCTCCTGGTTGGCTTGTTCCAGGTTGTCCACGCGCTCCTTATCCACGGCGTCTACCACCATGCCCACTAGACCTGGAAGAACGTACCATGCAGTATTGTCACCAAGCTATCAATGAAGCTATCAAAACTGCGAAGATTGGGCGTTTTTCCATTAGCCGGCCCGCCAACGGCCCGGCACCGGCACAGTCACCGGGGCTTCGTTTTTCCACTGCACCGGTTCCACACCGTTCGCCCGGTGAGTGGTACAGTAGTCACATGGACTTCAGTTCAGGACAAGTAGAGTACAACGTTTAGATGTAACAATGTTATACCTCTTATCTTTACATCTACGACGCCAATACCAACGCAGAGACAACGAATTTTGGATTCATCCAAACGAACCACAAACCAAATTCGACTCTCCCTCTATTCCGCATCCTCCTTACTCGTACCCCGTCCCGCGTCCTCCTACTCACCCGCGCATTTAGACGTACTCGGCTACAATTCATATACAGTACACATGCAGATTTGCCGGGCCGGCACCGACTGGGAAGCTTGCTGCCACGGTGACGGTGACGGCGTCAGCAGGGCTCAACGCCGGGCCGCGCCGGCGCCGGTAAATGCAAAAGCGAGCCATACGTTTTCATACATTTTTTCTACACCGGCACCGGCAACGGCTCCGTGCCGTTTGCCGTTAGCCGTGCCGGCTAATGGAAAAACGCCCATTAACCACGCAGTTCAAACGTGAAGTACGTGTGATCGTGCTTCTTGACTTTCACCAACAGATGTGTAAATAACGAAGTGCTTACTATACTTAAACTAGTCAATTTGTGGTCTAGTTACCTTGCAACTTATCCAATGATGGATCATTGGAGTGTTGTCCATTGAGAAATCCATCATTGCCCACACCACTTGCTAGCCCCAAGTGGTGGTACGCCGATGTGTCTTGTCTGTTCAACAAAATAAAACATTCAGAATTAACTTCAAGAAATGAGAAAATATGGACCACTTACGGTGATCAGTTTTAATTTACCACCATCCCAATACTCAGTACATCTCCATAAAATCGCCCCAGCATGAACATTATGTTAAGGGATGCGCAACGTTTATATTGGTTCTTCGAGCTGGATGATTGGAATTTTTCCGATCATCCGGCTCGAAGAACCATTTAGAATTGAATTCATATTTGTTAAGGATTTCTCATATAGTTTGTCGTCTGAATATTATATTGATAATCAATGCATACCTGGATTTCCCTAGTGTGGATGTGTTCTGAGGTGTCTTGAGATCAGTGCACTCTTTGATCGCGCGGTCGCGGTCTACGAGCGCAGACTCGATCTCGCGACGTAGACTCTCCGCCTGAACGAAGGACGTAGAATATTAAAAACAAAAGCGTAATAATTGTAGTTTTAGGACAGCTAGCACACCGAAATACCCCAATCTAACTCTTGAATTTTCAACTTTATTATAAACGGAGAAGATTCATGTTTCATCGAAAAAAAATAAAGTTTGACTTAGCGGAGTACCTTACAAGCGTTTTTTTTATCGTGGTAATATCATCAAATTAGTCCTCCATCCAGGACAGAGCGGGAGGGACTGCCAGACTCGTACTGACTAAAATCCACGGTGTCCTTTAATAGCCATTTACGTTCCGGGGTCACGGTAATTCGTGAGTCACGCGACCCCAGCAGGCTTAAGCCCTCTAAAGGGCGGCCCCATCTTTATGCTGACACTCCTACAGGCGCGAATAGAACACAACGCGCCGTCGACCCGGGCATGGTTCATGGTCGGACAGCGAGTCGCCCATTACTCGCCGCCCGCATGCCCAACCTACTACCTAAAGAGCTTTGAGTTAGTTTGAACTATTTGTCCCACATTATTGTTTGCTTACCTGTAGTGCGGTGGCCCTCTGTTCTTCCCGAGACGCTTGTAATGCGGACTCTAGAGCAGCGACACGTTTCAACGCCGCTTGGAGGTCGTCCGATAGCTTCTCCATCTCTTTGTGTACTGTGTCCCTGGTGAGGACAAAACTATTATCAGAAGATGTTGCGCATATGGGAGTCACACAATGTAAATTTGTTATATCACAGATAGAAATATATTCGTAAATTCAGCGTTCCTTATCCTAACTTCAAGCAAATACGGACAGAAAAGCGTTAGTGAATCAAAGGAGTGTTGTAGCTAGGGGTGTGTAGTGTAACTGGGGGTGTGTTGTGTAACTGGGGGTGTGTTGTGTAACTGAGAGTGTTTGGTGTAAACAGGAGTGTTTAATGTAAATAGAGATGTGTAGTGTAACTGGGGGTGTGTTATGTTACTGAGTGTGTGGTGTAATCAGGAGTGTGTAATGTAAATGGGGGTGTGTGGTGTAAGTGTGGGTGTGAGTTATCTCTAAGAGTGTTCGTATCTTTATTAGTGTGTATATAATTTCTTAGAGGTATTTGAATATTTCCAAATTCAGTATTTCGCATTATACCACGTTACCTCTCGCTCATAATGAGCGTGTACTCCGCCATGGCGGCGTTCCTCTCGTCCGTGAGCCTCTTGATGTCGGCCCTCTCCCTCGCACCTCCCTCCCACTGCCGCACCACGTGCGCCACCTGCTGCTTCAGTGCGTTACGTTCGCGGATCTGAGAAATATCAAGAGCCAATTAGCTTCTGATGTATTCTTGACACTTGTGACTTTAAATTAAAGAATCGACCAATGAAATTGCAGGAAATATACTGCAAATCTAATACCTGCTGAGCACGATACGTAGTGTTCCGTACTAATAAAAATATTTTCGTAACGTGGAAACCCAAAAGTAGCCTGCGTCTGGCACTTCTTTAAACATTACCACTGTATGGCCTGAGATGATGGTGATAGAAAGATGATGTAGGGGTGATATGGATAAAACCAATGATGAGATATTCACATTAGACCTGGATTGATAGAAGTGAAAGTCAACTTCGTTATTGCCAAAGCTTTCGGAACGACAGTTGGTATAGGCCGGGGGGGTATTATAACGTCTTACGACCAGGTTTGTTCTAGTGAGTGAACGAGATGGCGCTAGACGACTTGTATAGCTCTGTCACTTTTACTGGCCGGAACAAGCCTGCTTTAAAAACGTTGTAATAGGGCCCTGGATGCACACAGAAAGAAAGGAATATTGTCCTGTTACTCAAAAAATCATAATCTGCCTTTTTGTGTACTATGTTGAGATTGTTTTCCTCTCTAAAAGGCTGTAAATCAGGTCGTAAAATAAAAATATACTCACAACAGCGTTCCTCTCTTGAGTCAAGTCGTGACATTGTGTTTTCAGTCTGCTGTTCTCTTCTTGAACAATTCGTAGCTTTTCTAATGTAGTGTTGTGTGTTTCTATAAGATCGTCGTATCTACAACAAAATATACATGCGACATTACAAGCTATGTGTTTATTTGTTTACAAATTTTGCAACAGACTACACGAAAAACTATTTTTTAAAGTAACACTTTCAATTAGTGACCGACCGAAATTTCGGTTTCGGTTTCGGCCGGTTTCGGCCAAAAAATCCAGTTTCGGCCTTAGTTTCGGTTTCGGCCAAAATATAGCCGAAACTTTCGGCCCCGCCGAAACTCAATTTCTTCTCTATTTCTGTTCGTTCATTTTCGTGGGTCATTCGATAAAATTCGCAGCTATGCCATTATGCCATTTCTATTCGCACAATATGCCATTCCTGCTCTCCGGTCCCCGGCTCAGTTCGCCACCGTTCATTTAATCGTGAATTGAGGTTACGTTTTTGAGTTTACTGCCAAGAGTAAAATATTCATGTCATAATAATGAATAAAAACTTATCAATCGTCAAGGCAGTATTCGAAACTTAATGAAAAGTTAACGGATCTTTGAAAAAATGATTTTTTAAAGTCAGTTTTTTCGTTGATTACAGTGCGATTATTGAGACTTAAAATCCAGCGAAACATTGTAAACACATTTTTTTAATAATTTCGAATAGATAATGGCTCAGAACAAGTTAAATAACATAGAAGAATAGCAATTTCTTAAAAATATTTCCATGAGTTTGCCGTATTTCATTACTTCCCAGAATTTGATCATTATCACTAACACTATCGAATGCTGTAATAATACAGGATATGATTTTTTTTTCCAAAATCAGCGGTTTTCGTTTCTGGACAGAATTAATGATTTTTCTAAAATCCAATTATGAACTTTAGTTTCCGTCAAAATCGGTGTCGAGACTCTATTCAACGTTTTTCGATATTCCTCATAGTTAAAGATATAGCCATCAACGCCCAGTTGAAAAATTCAACCTGTATAATTATTTCTAATACACTTTTTCAAATGTAAAAAAAAAATGAAAATTTTAAAAGTTTTAAAAAGTTTCGGTTTCGGTTTCGGTTTCGGCCGAAACTGAGAGCAAGGCCGAAAGTTCGGTTTCGGTTTCGGTTTCGGCTGAAAAACCAGTTTCGGTCGGACACTACTTTCAATTAGACAATACCTTTTCTTTGGTTGTAAAATCATCAAATCAGTCCTCCAGCCCTGGGTGGAGCGTAAGGGACTGTCAGACTCCTACTGATTAAAATCATATGTTCCTTTTACAGCCCTTTACGTTGCAGGGTCACGGTTACCTGTTAGACAGTCCCGCGACCCCGGTAGACGGCTCTCTATGGAGAGTCCAACAAATTGTCTACAATATTTGGAGACGCGCGTGAAACTAGACGCGCTTTCGACCCGTACATGATCCATGATCGGACGGCAAGTCACCCATTACTCACCAAACTAGCATTAAATAACATCTCACCTCTTTTGAAAGCAATCAAGCTCTTCCTTGAGTGCTTCATATTTCCTGAGTGTGTGTACGAGGGCGTCTGAGCTGCCCTCCGGGTTGCTGGTCTGCTGCAAGTGCTGCACCTCGCGCTCCAAGCTGAGGGGAGCAGAATATATTAGCATAATTGTATAGTTTCTACATTTGCTATGATAAATGTTGAAATATTTTAACTTGACATCAAAAAACCAGACTTGTCCAGCAGCTTCTCAGCGTCTCTTTCACTCGCTGGACACAGTGAGTGAAAAAGACGGAGCTATACAAGTTGTGTAGCGCCACCTCTTTCACTCACTGGAATTACTCTTGTTTTAAGACGTCATAATATGGTCCTTGGTTACTGCGTATTCCAACTGGCGAAGTAGAAATTGCCTTTTTTTATCCCATACTAGCAATTCGCCCGCGACTTCATCCATGCGTGTATAAATATAGCCTATGTTACTCGCAGATAATGTAGCTTTTTAATGGTGAAAGAATTTTTAAAATCGATCTAGTAGTTTTTGAGTGCATCCATTACAAACAAACAATTTTTTTTCCTCTTTATAATATTAGTTTAGACTAATTATCGGACTAAATTGGTAATGATGGTAAGGGTTGGCGAAATGGCAAATGTGCGGAATTACTTTGCAACTCTTTCTGACTTCTTACTGTAACTATAATAATTTAATTGTGTCTCTAACTCAGCACAGTGATGGATTCAAATGGATTGTCATTATCATCTGCCTAGATTTGTTCCCAACTTAATTGGGGTCGGCTTCCAGTCGAACCAGATTCCGCATACAGTGCTGGATTGTCTGAATTAAGTACGTCCAAAACGGAGGGTGAAAAGTGGGTCGATACGATACATCGTGGCGCAGGGCATCCCACACTACATCTAAATATATATAACTCAAAGGTGACAGACTGACATAGTGATCTATCAACGCACAGCCCAAACCATTCGACGGATCGGGCTGAAATTTGGCATACAGGTAGATGTTATGACGTAGGCATCCGCTAAGAAAGGATTTTGATCAATTCTATCCCCAAGGGGATAAAATAGGGGATGAAAAAATTTGTATAAAACTTTGTCAATTTTGTAAAAAATACATTGTGAAGACCGATGATGTTCCGACATCCACGCGAACGAAGTCACGGGCACAGCTAGTTTCCCATATATGTAGTCCCCCCTCTAGCACATGTCTGCTCCATCTACAGATGGATCTCCTACTAGTTCTCACCGCTGGTTGTCGTTGAGCAGGTCGCCGTACTTGCCGCGCAGACTGCTGGCCTCCTGCGCCGACACCTCCAACTGGTTCATAGCTGCTCTGTGCTGCCCGCGGAAGTACTCCAACTCCTGACACAACAGGATACGTTTTATGGCTAGTTATACTATCAATAATTTTTAAGTTTTTTAACTTATGGAAGGCTAAAATACTCATCATTCCCTCACACACCCCAACGAAATCCCTCACAACTGGCATGCCAACACCACAAACATCCCTTGAACACATTGCTGAACTCGCTCACCCCGTTCACGCCACAATCATGAAATTAACATGGAACAGCATTCTATTATTATCTTAACTTGTTCTACTGTATTTTGTATTATTTTGCCAAAATAAAGTTTACATGAGAGCTTTTCATGAGCCGCTGCGAAAGCGGCCCATGAAAAAATCCTGGAAGAAATTGGGGGAGGCCTTTGCTCAGCAGTGGGACAGTATAGGCTAATTAAAAAAAAAAAACTTTATATTCTGTTTTCTAACAAACACATTTTTTCGGTTCGAAAACCATGCAACCATGAACCATAAAAAAACACCATTTAGGTCGTGCCCATCAGGAAACTTAGTTCACATGTAACCTGGCTTTTTCGGACATCAAACTACACCCAAAAAACACACATTCAAATCTAAAATCGTTTAAGTAAACCCTTTGAAACTCAATTCGGCTTCTAACATCTAACCTAGCTTCTTGCTTGACATAAATCTGCACCGATTTGCAGCCGCGTTGTGTGATCCTTTACCTACAACACCTAGCCACAAGTATGTACTTGAGAACTTACTTTCATAACATGCTCACAACGCCGCGAGGTCTCCGTATGCTGTCGCCGCAACTGATTGAGCTCATGCAGCGCCTTCTCGCATTGCTGCTTCAAGCTCTCATTGGTCTGTTTACTGTTTGAAAGAGATAAAATTTTATTTTTACGAACTTCGTCCTTGCTACTACGATATACAGATACAATTCAACTGAGTTAAATCGTCGTGGCGAGAGTGTTTAGTTTTTCATCTACCCATAAACAGCCGTATTTCGTAATGTGATAGTATTAGGGATGATTTTTACTTGTAGTTCAATCAGTCGTTTTACGTCACCAGCAAGTAGTGTTAGCGAGACACGAACTTGAAATTTTTTCAAGAGCTACTTTGAATCAGCTGTCTGTTAAAGATTTAAGGGGGTGCATTGAAGAAAGGATTCTAAAATGGCGGCTTGTACTAGCGTTGACAGATAGTACAGTCAGCATGTAAGATTTCAAATCAATATTTTTTTCAAATTAAAAATAATAAAAAACAAGACTGGATCACAATAATTTCTCCAACTTATCCTAACAATAATTTAACTGGTAACAAGGGACAAATAACAGAAAACTATAGTAAATATTCTTAAAAAATATCACTGAGCGTCAAGACTATTTTTTTTTTTTTGCTTACGCTACGCGCTGGAGTGAGTATAGACGGCACGACTGTGCGAGCGAGAGAACACGATAAGCGCCGCTATTTAAGAATTCTTTCTTCAATTTCAATGATACACATTGCCAGTACCGTCGCGTCACATCGCTTCATCACGTCTCGCTGTAACTGACCCTAAACTTTGTAGCCATTTATTTGACGTTCAACTTTACCTGATGACGTCATACTGCAGCGGCTCATACGGGCCGCTCATGACGTGCGCGCCGTGCGACTTGACCGTGTAGTTCTGCTTCTCATAGCATTGGTTCGAAGTCAGCACGTCGTACTCGATCGGGATCGGGATCGTCGGCAGTTGGGCGGTGGTGTGGCGCTCCGTGCTCACGTAATTGTGGGATATTGATTCTGAAACAACGATATTGATTGATAAGGATGTCAGGATAGGCAATTTGACAACATCAATTAGTCCATCAGCTAGACTTTTGAAAAATAATAGAAACGTATTTTTTCGCATTACTTTGTGTAATTTATTTCATCACCACTGCTCTCAAAACGGTGAAGGAAAACATCGTGAAGAAACCAGCATGTCCTAGAACCAAAAATTCGAAGACATGTGACATCCACCAATCCGCACTGGGCCCGCGTGATGGATTATGGCCCACTCCCTCTCACAGAGAGGAGGCCTGTGTCCCAGCAGTGAGAACAATATAGGTTGATGATGATGACCTATTTTTTCTGTCGTTAATCCAATGTTTATTAACAAAGATTTGACGCATCAACATTCGAGATTGCTTGTGACGTTTGGCCAGTTTAAAAAAAGTCGTATCTTCGTAAATTTTTTAGATTTATAACAAAAGAAAAATTCCGTATCAAATGATTTGTGACAATCTAACTTACTATTGTAGCAGATGACATTCTATAATCGAAGCCTATCAGCCTACCCCCATGAGACGTCTGCCGAGGTCAGGGGACTGTATCAGCAAGATACCATAACCTTAGAAAGCAAAGAGCTGCCGAATGAACAGGGTGGACTTTTTGGCTTTTTCCGTTCTACTTAGAGCCTATGCACACCACGTTTTTAAACGCAACCGTGCAGCGCGTTTGACGCAATACGCACGCAAGCTAGACGCACCTTAAAACAAACGACAACAAACCTGCTCTGAGGAAACTGCGCGCACCCAACGCGCGTTTCTAAAACGCGCTGCACCGGTGCGTTTAAAAAACGGGGAGTGCATAGGCTCTTAGGTCGGCGGGAGGTCGTGATTTGATGAGTTATCCACTAAGAAAAACCACATGGGGTAAATGTGATATGGCCGGAAGGAAATAGCTGAGTGACCTTTTGTTTTAGCGTGTTTAAAATCTACAAATGAGTCCACCCACCCTGAAAGGGCAGGAGGGACTGTCGGACTTGTACTGACTAAAATCCACGGTGTACTTCAATAGCCTTTTACGTTCCGGGGTAACGGTAGGTAGCTTATTAGTCCCGCGACCAAGCTGAGTAAGCTAGACTCATTCAGCACTAGATTTGGACTTTGCACCACTCTATAAAAAACGTAGTACACATTCAGAACCCATGATTCAATAGATCTTAAGGAAAGAACGTTTACATAACATTGAATTCTTCATACAAGGAATTACACCCATGTGTGGAAAAACACATGTTATTTTATAGTTTTGTTTCATAGATGGTTGTTTTTAATAATTTTATTATGAAACCAAATCATATATCAAGATGTATGTTGATGTAAATTCAATAAGTCATTGTAATTCAAGATTATCTGTGCCTTATCTAATCTCATAGGTTTTGAGGGCCTGCCCTAATCACAAACCTAAGATTGATGACTAGTGTATTTTCAAACCCTTTTATTTACTACATCTACCTATGACATATACCTTTGATAAATCTGTTCAAAAATTTATAAAATACATTTAAACATGTTATAAGACAGAGTGACCAAAAGCTGTCTGTATGTAATTGAGTTTTACAAAAACTATATTGAATGGATTTTAGCATGGTTTTTACTAAAAGATAATTCTTTTTGAAGCTTTAGGTTACATAGTACATTACAGTTTTATGTAAATTGACTGAAATCTGGGATAAAGTAGTGGGCAGAGTGCTAATCAGACACATGTTAAAAAAAGTTATAATTTAAAGACTACATGGTCCAAATAACAAAATTGGACTTGACCTGGAAGAAATGTGACACCATTTCAAATTAAAATATTGAATTTATAGGTTTTTCTAATGAAGCCTAGTAAAAATAAAAACTTTGAATACTTTATGTGCGTACTTTATGTGAATGGGCGTGTACTTTGAAATTTAAGAAAAAAATAAAATATACCCACCATTACTGCCATTACTCTCTAAAGATGATGTCCCAGATGCCATAATATATCTGAAAAAAAAACATAAAAAAATAAGAACTTTCAACATGGTAACAATAAGTATAATGTCTTGTTCATTTGTTAGGCCTTTTCACATAACATTTTTTTTTTAAATTTATGCGAAATGTAAAAAAAAACTCTGTAGACAAACATTGTTACATTTTGCATCATGTATTCATCATCATCAGCCAATTTAGAGCCTAATTTTTAATCTAAGTGGATCAGTCAGTGGCGTGACTAAGCCAGAAGGAGCCCCATATGAAAACTTTTTTGGGGTCCTTCTAATCTAAGTGATTTTGCAGAATAAAGACAATAGTGTCTTGCAGTCGTAGCTAATGCTATGACTGATGAGGATGCTGTTTGACTGATAGTAGCTCATTTATGACAACTACATGATATAGCCTTTTTGAAAATCGAACTATGTTAGGAGTTCAATAGTTGATTAAACATTTTATGATTTTCATTTTAGTTTAGTTTTTGGGGCCCCCGTATAATTGATACGGCTGACACAGCAGTAGCTATGCCTCTGGAAACAGTGCAAGTGCTCACTAAACGTAACAAGAACAAACACTTTGTAATCACTGTCTCACAATTAAAATGTTTGACTGTGACTTTAAAAATTATATACCATCAGCTTCGGGAACCAGATGGAATTAATATTCTGACTTTCTGTCATTGTGTTACTCAATAGTGCTGTGAACTCAGATCGAACCATGAGAGCTAGGTCATGAGACTGGCCAAAGACTGTGATATTTAGACAAATGTCTTTGTTACTGAACTTCGTTGGTATTTATTCTACCAACATGTAAAATAGCGGTGGATTTGAAGAAAAATCTAAAAAAACCGACCAAGTGTGAGACGGACTTGCTCATAAAAGGTTCCGTACTATTATCAAGTCAATCATGGTAAATATTGTTATAGCAGCAACAGAAATTTAAGGACTGTGAAAATTACAACAGCTGTCAACTATCACGGTTCATGAAATATAGCTTGGTGACCAGACAGAAGGACAGAGTGCGGGGTCTCAGTAATAGGGTACCATATCACCCTTTGGGTATGGAACCCTAAAAATGACCCTTATAAACAATTGAGGCTTATGTTTTTTGTATTATCACTGTAGATATAATCTCTATTGATAAGATTAGCTGCATCCAAAACTATGGTATAGTTTCAAGCAATTTAACCTGAATAGTTTAGTTAAGGATCACTCTTTGAGGGACACCATTTCTTTAGTAAAGAAAATATTTGTATAGATAATGATCCTCACATTGCATTAAGCGATGACCTGTATGACTGAAAAATCTTGTGTTGTTCTCTTCTAAACATAAATGATTGACTTTCACCAATATAATGAGATATTATGGTCTGCAATCAAACTAACTATATAACAGAACTTTCCTGTAGTTTTGATTTATCATTAATATTGATAGTGATAAAAGCTTTTACTGAATGAAAATAAAAGGTATCATTATTACCTAACAAGTTTTTGCAACAATACAACTGTTATTTTTATTATAATATTCAATATCAGTCTTTCATTTACTTCCTGTTTTGTTGTATTCATACCTTAGCATATAAAAACATAAAGCATTTTTTTCTAATTATCTTTGTGAAGGACAATCACTTTTGATACATATTCATAGTTATTGTTATTGTCCCTGGCCACTCAGTACAATAAAACTAATAAAAACAAATCATTATTACCTTAATGATTAGAATTTTACATCCATTGTTCCACTTCACAGCTATACTTTGGGCCCTGTGTAACATAGAACAAGTTATAAGGTATTTATCACAATAGATGACTATAAACAGATAAGCAGCATTGCCTAGTGGTCGAGATTACTATAAAATTAGAATATTTACTGGGGTCAATCCACTTGACATATTTTCTACGCTCTAATGACTATTACAAAACTGCACCGCAAAGCGGGGACTGTTGCGATTGCACACGACAAACGAACAACGAAACATGGAACACCTTCACACCACACAATTATCGACTAACAGTACACAGACACGGTCTATCAACATCGCCGCACACCCAAATCACTTATCAAACACAGCAAGCGCAACAAAAACTCTCCTTTCGCTATGAATATGGTTTTCACGGCGACAGAACTGTCTACGAACTTATTTCACAATGTAAACATATTGAGTATTACCAAAGCGGCTCATAATCAACAATGCAGGTCCAGATTCACAAGTATTTAGGTAAAACAAAAGCAATAATAACTTGAACAAGAAGATAACACGTATTATCGTCACTAATTTGCCAACATTTCTCGTTTCTATACCTTTTTTAGCAAGGCAAATGAATGAATGAATGACGGACGTCGACGGACATATTGAACCAGTGTCACCAGCAAATCGGATACATATCCAAGAGTTGTCAGGAAACCTAATCAATATGGGAGATTTGATCAAGATAAAAATACAATCCTAACAAAACGAATTTAAGAATTATAAAAGACTTAACATTTAGCAATAATAATCTTTTACTATAATTATTATGTTTAATGTTAACAACGCAGACAAATAGATGAAATCGACCTGTTCATGTACGTGTTCATGTATATCCAAACACCACAACTGTCATGTGAACTGTCAATTAAATCGTTCCAGATCATTAACATTTGTGGTTTATAGAGAATAATAGCATAACGTAATTTTCAGAATAAACTGGAATAAACCACTGACTTATTAATCCTATAGACTTGAAATGTTTGACTATACAAAAAGTAGTTATACAAATATGAGGCATATCGACACCAAAATCATAAAAATACTGCTATCTCTTTTTAACTTCTTTCATTTTGCGTAAGTGAAAAAGGATGAAAGTGTTTTTGACAGTTCCTTTAATGGAAACACCTCATTCCTCGCGTCATTAAATACCTATTTGCGGCCGGTCGCCATTTTCTGACCCCACTGTTTGTCAACAAACTTGGGGTACGTCAACTGTCAAATGTTCGTGAGCTGTGGATATATTTGCGAATATTGGAGTAATTTTGCTGTGTTGTTGCGTTTGAACTCGTTTCTATAGTGGAAATCATCAATTACAAGATGCCCAATTGCAATATAATAGGATGTGGCGTCAAAAGAAGCGGAAATCACCCGAAAATAACTTTGCACCAGTACGTACTTCATTTTTCAGCTTTAATACTTACTTTAATTGCTTTAAAACAAAATATTCTGCATTAGTTGAAGAGTTTCAACAGTAAAGCATTCATAATTTCCCTTTTGCCTCTAATATCAACAGTAATAACATTGTATTTCATGAAATCATTTTCTTGTTTATTTTAGGGATAGAGTAGTGCATACATGACATTTTAATATTTATCGATAATGCTAGACTAAAGTTCTATAATGGTTTAATGTTTTATTTTCAAGGCTGCCTGCTAATAAAGGAAAAAAAGAAAATTTGGCTGGAAACAACTGGCATTGAAAACTTAAAGATGTCAACAAAAACAATCCACATTTGTTTTCTTCACTTTGAAAAATCTTGTTTCAACTGGACAAATATGAAAATATTGTAAAACATTTTTAAAAATAGTAAGTATGGTGTTTTTTGCCCATTCTTCTTCATCCAACCTACCTTTGCGAATGGGTGTAGAATCAATCCAATCCAATCCCATCCCATCCCATTTCCTTAATTTTAATTATGCGACGTTTAAAAGTGCCTCTTTGATGGCCTTATTGAAATAAATGATTTGACTTTGAATTATTGTTGACTTTCAATTAAAACCCAAAATCATCGGCATGTCATAAAAGATACGTGTTGGAGATGTCCGTGCTGGTAGCCTATCGCGGATGCAGCGTCATTTGTTTTCTTGTGTTGTGTTTGTTCCCTCCGTCTCGAACGTCTACCTAAAGGCGCGGGGTGGGCCCACCGCTGTGCACGGAGAGTCATTGATACAAATGCGTGGCTTGCTCGAATACATAGCTCAACGCTGTTGACGTGGGTCGACATTTCCACTGGAGTACACGAATATGACTCACAGCTATCTATAGCTTATCGTTTGTTTTCAGTCATAGGCCTTGTGGGACGGACGCGTTTCGTGTCCGTGGATTGCAGTGGCACGTGCGTAGCCGTGCCTCCGTGCGCCATGCTATACATAATCGTGGGTCTTGGTATAGGTACTCCAGTGGAAACGTAGACCCACGTTGTCAAACAAATTAATACACGGAGCTAAAATGCGCCGCGTGCCCGTGCACAGCATGCACCGCGGTGGGCCCGCGTCTTAACGCAATACTTGAATAACACTTTTAAGCCTGGCGTCGACTGTAGAAGAAACGAGTTGCATCGAGCCAATGTTTATCTGACACGAGCCGAATCAAAGTGTTCATTCATCGCGACTCCTCACCAAAGTAGTTTGTCAATTACTAACTTAGCTCAACTGTCCTTTTCTCGCGCTACCTTAGAAGAAGGATGTTATCTTTGCGCGTCTCGCAAGTAAGCAAGTTGAACTTGCTTACTTAAAAAAAAGAAAATGATCTGGCATACCGACTAAAAGGTAAAAATTCTCCATTTATTTTATAGTTATTGAACAAGAGAATCGGCACCAATATTATCCAAACTAAACATGATTGCACGTGTAAATTTTATCGATGTTATTGTAGAGAAATATCGACATGGGTTTACTCTATTAGCCGCCATTTATAGGCCCCAGCAAAGTTTAGGTATACACGTTTTTCTTGTAGGTATTTCAGGTCCATAGGATTAATAAGTCAGTGGAATAAACTCTTTGAAAGGGAATTTCGTAGGAGGTCACTATTATAAGTTAACCCTATTTTAAACTCTTGTATTATTTTTGCGTGAGATCGCAATAATACCATTAGTACGAAATTATTTAATGTTATTATAGGATACCGTCGATATATTTATTGATTTTATGTAAAAAGTATTGTTCAGCTCTGTGATTATTCGTAATTTTTTTTTTTTTGCTCTGGAATCATTTTTAGTACCTATTTTATTAGCTTCAAGTTATAGCTTGCGTGTTTTTTTAAAAAACGCGGGAGTTCGTTTACAAGGAAGTGTTCAATGTACTACAATCGTCTATACTTTTGCAGAACACGGTCTCATCACAATCGATGCTACAGCTTGGGAATCGTTGACTATGATTGGCTAATAATAAAATAGCACAGACAGTCTATTAGACGATAGAGAACGTGTTTTATTCCGTAGTGGAATACAGCGCTATGATTGGTTCGTTGTTACGCGACAAACATATAAAGATAACACGCCGTATACATAGTTAGAGGGAGTACTATTTCGTCGTACAAATAAATGACACGCAATAGTGAAGAACCAATAAAAAACGAGGCGCAAATACGTGTTTTTTTATAAATTAAGTGGTCAAACACAAAAACATTTCCTCGTATATCATTTGTAACGGTTTGCAAAACAGTGGTGTGTCTTAGCAGTGAGTGATAACGTGAAAATCGAATGTTTTGATGTCGCGAGGCATGACCACGGCATGACTTCCATGCCCTGCGTACCTACGGAAGGGCGTGCGGTGCGAATTACGTTTACTATGAATGATTTTATCTCTTTCTAAACTCGAGTGTCTGTGAATGACCGAGTGTAACAGCGAGCGTACCAAATTATGGATTGAAATAGTGTTTGTTGTTGATGTATTATGATTATTTCGCAAAGTTAGATTTTTAACATTAGTGTTATCGTGTTAGTGAGGAATCGCCGCGGCTCTGCCCACGGAATAAAATTCTTATGGTACTACGTCGGATTCGTTACGCCGTTCGATTTATCATAACGAGGTACTATTTACGCACTATATGGTGATTATTGTACGTATTTTTAGTCGTGGCGCGTGTCCGTCAACGGTGTTTTACTATTCGTCGTTTATTAGGGTGACTTTCATCATTGGTGTAAACAACTTCAAGGTTATCGGTTGGCATGTGCCAGAGTCGTTAGGTGCGGGACTGGGATGCAGGAGTGATGTCGGCGGCGGGAGGCGGGGGCGCGGGCGCCGTGGTGCGCCAAGGGCAACTGCGGAAGCTGAAGACGATGAAGAAGAAGTACTTCGTGCTGCGCGCGGAGACGCCAGAGTGCTCGGCACGGCTGGAGTACTATGAGTCGGAGAAGAAGTTCCGCGCTGGGGTGGCGCCAAGGCGCGTGCTGCCGTTGAAGAGCTGCTACAACATCATGCGGCGCCTGGACCTCAAGCAGAAGCACGTCATCGCGCTATTTACGCGAGAGGAGCAGTTCTGCGTGGTGGCGGACAACGAGCAGGACCTGCACGCCTGGCTCACCGCCATCCTGAAGCAACACCGCAGCGAGGACGCCAGCGACGAGCTGCTACACCCCATACGTAAGTCCCAACACATTCCTATTGAACTTTCCCACAATGTTTACTAAAACATAAGTACATGCTGGAATGTTTAAGGTTATGTAGGTAACAATGTCAATGTTCAAGTGTATAGGCACCATAAACAATCAGTATTTAATAATGAGGTGCCTTGGCAAAATGTAAACCATAATAATATTTCTTGTTTTCAAATAATTGTAGTTCAATGTAAAAACGTTGTACTCCAAAATAACTGTGTTGTTCATCTGTTTCTTCCAAATATAAAATACTAAGTATTTTTAAAATTGGACATTAAATCTCAAAAGTTTTCGCAGAAATGTAGATTTAACTAACACATAGTCGTGGGTGTCTAGATTTCATAGTTAAATATACAAAAACATTAATTTGTTATGACAATATTGGCTCAAAGTCATTCCCATCATTAGAGTATGTACCTACTTAAAGTCCGTCTGAATGAGAATCTACAAATATTTCCTTTTTTATTAGCATGTGTGTTAAAATATAACTAAAGAGTTAAGTAAATACTATTACAGTGAATAACATCACCCTCTTTATTCATGATAGAAATCAGTTTGGCTAAATATTAAAGTCCACCACAACATTAATTTTCTTCTAGAAGTTACCAATTATAATCAAATTCTAACTTATTTATTCAAATTAAACTATGACTTTGTCTATCTGCAATAATAACACTTCCTAATATTTTAGATTCTGAGAAAAAAAGGCGAAAACAACCCATTAAATAAAAGTCAATTATATGTAGATTTTCATTCACAATTTTATTCTTCATGTGTTAAAACAGAATAGGTTTCCTAACACAGCAAATTATGTAATTAAATGAATATTCCATGCTTATTTATGAATGAAATTCCTAGTTCATTCAATGATGAAACTAAATAATGTATAACATAATTTTAATTTTCCTGATAGTTATTACCTGAATTGGCCGCTATAATTATATTAATAATGTAGAAAAATTTCATCACAATATCTTTATTGTTTTATAAAAGTTTTTTGTGAATTTTCGTAATGGCCTGTTGAAGAATAAATTCTTTTATGTATTGTTGTATTCGAAAACGGGCAAAACAGAATCTGTTGGTGGCTTTAAGCAGTTTATCATAAAAAAATCTGGGACTTCACCTATGTAGATCACTGTGAAAGTGAGTAAGCCCAGCACCGTGAGCGCCCAGTGCAGGTTGGGTTTACCCATTATATCTTATTTTTTGTACACTTTCGCATATCATCCATGTTGTCTAATTTATTTGAATTTTTCGGCTGTTGAGTTTAACTACCTGCCTATCTACCAAAATCATCTAGTGACCACCTTACCATTACAAATCAGAAGTTCTTAATCAGATATCAGGACAAATATTACTTCTTATTTGTTTCCGTAACGGAACTCTTTGCACATAAAAAATATTGTAACTTTATTTTGAAATTGAAGTGAGTTCAATAACACTGCTACTTTTTCCATTCTTATCATAACTGTTATAAAACTTTGAATTTTCTTTTAAAACTGTTCTTCATGAATTGTCTGTTTTTAAATTTGTACTTTACAGATATTCATTTTACTCAGCCTAATAATGGAGTGTAGGTTTAGTAAATGGCACAGTGATAATCATAAATATTGATTGTAGCGCCCTAAAATTAAACACAATCTAAAACTTGAATATGAACGACAGAACTGCGTAGCAGACGTATTTCGAAGTCAATTGCGTCTTAGCCGAGAAGCACGACACGGGCCGAGCCGCGGGCGCCGCTAGCTAGACAATAAACAAATATTAGAACAAAATCCTAATAACTTACTTCGCATATACAGACAATAATAAGCGACTGTGAACATACCATAAAAAGGCCAGAAGCACGATCATGTACTATGGAAATTTAGGCGTGTACGTAAGAGCCGGAGTCGTTGACCCCCGGTAATATTGTGATGCTGTGGGTAAACATACGAATACAATCATTAATCTTAATACGAGCTCGTCGGAAGCGAGTGACGGCCCTTTTCACACGTTACGATTGTAGGGTTGATAGGCCGGTCACCGGCTGTTTTGATTTTTAGATCGAGTTGAGTAGTTATTTTAATTTTGTGCCGTTTCGAGGTTACAGAAAAATGCTGATATCATTATCATTCTGTCATGATTAGTCATTAGTTTGCTCTACGTTTACGTTACGGGGATTTTTTTATTAGTATTTTAGCAGACTACATTGACGCGGTTCGTCCGATGTGTTGTGGTATTTTTACGGTTTTTGCACCAGTGACGTAGCATGCGGTCTAGCCTCGGGGCCTCACGGTTACTCGATCGTATGAAGCGATCAATCAACTCAGCCTACCGCAGTCCACGAGTCTCTCGTATCTCGCCCCAATTCTCGATTTTAATCGTGACCACTTTGGTAGGGGCTAACTTGGTTCCTTCTATGACGTCAAGATCTGAATACTGAGACGATACGAATGCTAGTACAATTCCTGTACATTTTCTAACGCAAGTCGTCGTAGTGATTTCGGCTCTAATAAATTCTGGGGCCTCCCGACCGTAACTTGACCTTAGTCTGCTTCAACCGTTAAACCGTTAACTTACCACCGGGCTTAACCCCCCTGGCCCCTACTATTACATCACAAAAAAACCCAGGTTTACAAAGCGCAAATGCATAACGGCTGCAACGTTCCGACAAATAAATATCGTGAGATCATCGCCGTCTGGATCTCTCGTATTTTAAATAAAGAGTAAAGACTAGTGTTTCTACATAAATAGATATCCACTGTTAATGTCTTCGCTGGTAGATATGAAATGATGAATGATGGTGTAAAAGAGTCAGATTTTGCTGTTGTGGGAATTAAAGATCAGAAGCAGCAAATCTCGTAACACTTCGTGCGTACTGGGCAAGTGCCCATGCCCGTGTCGGTGCCGAATGTTATGTGCGTCTTTCTTCATCGTCCCTTTTCTCTCTACCCTATTGCAAGGCAAAAGGCACGCAAAAGGCCTCCCCTTTTCCGTCGTACCTAGCTACTCCTGTTCCAAACTAACTGATCTCTTCCACACATTCTTGTGTAGCATTTCCTTTATTTCGCAATTTCATTTTCATTCCCTATAGCCGATTAGAAATAGCAGTTTTTAGCAAACCTACGTTCAAAATTTTCCTTTCGCCAATTCAAGGCTTATTTAAATGTAAAAGAACACGCACACACAAACTGTCGTCCACTCATAGGTCAACGCGTGATCTCATATTTGTTTGCTAACTAATTTGTGTGTTTACTAGTGCAATGATTAATTGTATTGTTTATTGTGATGTCCGTAAACGATTGTGTTTACTGATCGTGGCACGTGAACTGCAAACATAGAAACGTGTAGTAGGTGTCTGTTATACATTTGCTGTTTCAATTGAAGACGTACACGTCATATTTTTCTTTGAAATATTAATACATGGATCATTTAGGAATAGGATTGACCTTTCGCTTTTTAGGTTTTGGCTTTGCAAACTCTCGTTTGAACCAGGTTTCGCTAACACGAGCTTACGTAAAGTTGCGTACCTACAATGGCGCAATGTGGGTTTGTTGTCCTCTAATGTGAACCTACCTGATGCAGGTCATGAAATCCACTAGATGTTCCGCTAGCTGTGCAAATGCTGGAACGAGTCCTAAATCTAGCACCGTTTCTCTTTTCTTTTCTCCTTTCACTAAATTGATGTCTTTCATACTCGTTCCCGAACAAGGTTGGTGCAATAATGTTTATTTCTCTATCGGCTGAGCATGGGCCTTGGTCTTGCTTTGTTCATTCAGACATGTAAACAAACTTGCTTTGTATTGCAGCTCGGAGTTCCGTTGCCTACGCACTACGCATCGGATGACCTTTGTTGCGAATTGATGCGCAGAAGCGCAAGTAGTTCCTAATTCACTTTGTTTCTTCTATCCAAGACAGTTTCAAAAGTAAATGAGTAAATCTTGCAAGAATCGGCATCATCTTTTCATCTAGATAAGTTTAATTTATAGGTTCCGAGATATCAGGAGGTCCTAGACTTCTAATAAATGAATAACAACCGCACAAAATGCGCATAAGTTGATAGAAGGTTGCCAAGTATGATCTTTGGATTGATTGCGGAGATCACTCTACGGCTTGATTTTGATTGGCATTTTAAGCGCGACTTTTTTTTCTTTGTCTATTTAGCCTATGTCAGCTATTCTGTCAGGTGTAGCATGAAGATTGATTGGAAAGCAATTCCAACAGCGCTATCAAAAAGTTGGTAGATGATTACGGTCCCGGAAACGTTAACAGATCCTACCTGAATCATTCAGGGAACATGCCCATAATAAACGTATGTAACGTGCGCATGCGCTGATATGGTGATAATGAACCACAATAACAAATAATTTCCTTCAGCCGTCGGTGCACAAGGACAATCAGCTGATACATTGTTATCTTATCACACGTTACTCGCTGTTACGCTTTTGATTTTGAGAGGGTAGGCTGATATCTACTACTTGTAACATATAATGTTTTTCTAACGGTGCAGTTTTTATTTAGAGGAAAATTCTGATGCCTCAATAAGTCATTGCTACTTTTTTACGGGAAATCACCATGCACGAAGTTCTACGTCTAAGTCTATAGGGGACAAACACATATTTTTATAGACCTCGTATCTTATTTCTCACTTTGGGTCAAGATCTTAGATAACAGATATCCCTTTACCATCCCCAAAACAACCTGTCGGACTGTAGATCAACCCTAAGATCGTAGACTTTCTAAAAGCAAAATCTTCCAATACATTCACACCATTCTAGGCCACACACAGAAGCGCAATAACAACAACAATTACGTCATAAGAACTGTTTATCTACGAATCACCTTATATAGTACCTAATTAAGCTAATTAAAATGTAGTACCGTTATTTCTAACTGAATACAAAGGTTCATCAACATTATAAAAACCTTTCCATTAACTGCGCCATCGCTGGTAGTTGTCGTAGATGGTAAAATTTATCGCTATAGATAAACAATAGTATTATTTGTACCAAAACTATGGCGTAGTTCGAAGATAACTAATCACTCATAGGGCAGGAAACTTGTAGGGACATTGACGTACTTACTTAATAGGTAGTTTATTCATGGCAATCTAATTGAGTCGGTCCAGAAAACAGTCTTAATTTTTTGGGTCCATAATTATATTCGAAATTAGTCCGAGGTATGATAATACTTGTAGTAGCGTTCTCTCGCTACGCCTGACGCGATTTTTAGAATTATTCCTTGATTTAAGTAAAACTTATTTTAAATCAAAGGAATTATTGTAATCTGAAACAGAATAAAAACGCCGCGCCTGGCAACACTGCATTTACGTGTCATTCGTTCTTTTCGCGCCCACAAGACGCAACCGGAAAAGTTTTATGCTCTATAAAATAAGTTAAATAAATGTATTTAAACGCAAACCAAGGATGCCAAAACACAATAGAAATAGTGAAGAAGACAAGGAAAGGAATAAATTGCCCCGAAAGACTGAAAAATACCAATAAAGAGGGAGGAGCTCATTAACTGTAAGTTTTTTTTACTGAAGAGAGGTTATTGACGGAAAGTTATGATAATGTGTGCTATATTCTCGTTGAGAATTTCATATTAACGTTGTTTTAAGGGTTTACAACCCCTCATTTACTTGGAGTTTTAATTATGAAGGTCTATCACGTAGATACCTACTCGTCCAGTTGGACGGAAATTAAAAGCAACAAATAAATCTCCTTGTGGACTTCTGTCCTATGTCCATCATGACATTATGGGTTACATTTTGTCTCTTTTTCGTTGAAAAAGTTTTTGCTCTGGATCGATATAACATTCAGTTTTCCAACAAATAATGTAGGTACACAAGTCCTGTTGAAATTAAGATAGTTTGTGTTACATTCTATCTCCTTTCCGTTGGAAAGGCTATGCTTTGGATCGATATAACATTCAGTATTTCCAACAAATAATGTAGGTACACAAGTCCTGTTGAAATTAAGATAGTTTGTGTTACATTCTATCTCCTTTCCGTTGGAAAGGCTATGCTTTGGATCGATTTATCATTCAGTATTTCCAACAAATAATGTAGGTTCACAAGTCCTGTTGAAATTAAGATAGTTTGTGTTACATTCTATCTCCTTTCCGTTGGAAAGGCTATGCTTTGGACCAATTTAACAATAGAAGAAACAGGGACACTCCCTCTCCCTTAACAAGAAAAGATCCCATAGCATCAAACATAAGTTGCCTCTACACAAAGTGATGAAATATTGGTAAAAATATACTATTACTTGAATTATGACTGACAGGATATATTGCCATAATGTAAATATTATAACAGTACCTAATGGTCATGATCTGATTACCGAAGCAATCAAATATACAGCCTACTATAGACTACATATACATATAATAGTATATACCTACTTACTCTGAACGTTTGGGTTGTCAGATGGGTGCCCATACATGTACTATGAGTAAATATGGTCAGTCATGAGAAAAATTCCAATACTTTTGCTCTAGAACAGCAACCAGAAGCAGAGCCATCTGGCAATAATATTTTTCTTCCTTAAGTGGGCTAGACCGGTACTAAGAGGGATTATGTGCTGTGAATGTATTGAAAGAATTATAAAAGAGGGAAAGGCACTTGCACTTGTACCGAATAATGCATACAATTTATGACATGCCTGGAGACAGTGTCCGTTGACTACTCAACCTATACTGGCAATATATGTATTAATAATGGAAGAGACTACTATTACCAATCTTAGATAAGACACTTCAGTTTACTAAGAGGCAACAACTGAGCTGAAATTGGTACCTATCAATTCAAAATAAAAGAAATGGTGTGACTTCCACCACCATGAAAGGAGCGACCAATAGACTTCATACAAATATTATTACTGGAAATACAAATAAATCAATTCCATGAAACTACTAGCAGTTCAAACAGCCCTGCCCACCTTCATAAAACAGAGGAATCTATCTATACAAATTGAGGAACAAGCCAACAACAGAAATACCTCAAGCGACAACAGTCATTTTCCAGCTGACCCCAGGACAAGTACCAGTAACAGTTAGTGGTAATGTTTGCTGCTCCCTTTGTATATTTCTATCAGATTTCTATTCATACTGAGAATCTATAACCAAAAAGTCTGTTATATAAGACTGGGTAAGAGTACCTACTAATTGTTCAAGATAAGATTCTGTATAATATCTCTTTCAATGAAACTGAGAGACTTATCTTATTCATGAAATAAATAAACTTTCATAGCTAAGTTCTGTTATACAGCTGATCAATGTTATCCATGATTTTCTCACAGATTTATAATAAATCTTTAAATGTTAAATAATTTTATCATAATCAACCATTTCAGTCTAGAATATACAAGGACTGTATCTCCATGAAAATCAGATCTTAAGGATGCAAACTATTTAGTAGCAATTAAAGAATTATGGTTAGAAATTTTTGTGGTCCACAATTAAAACAGCTGTACAATAGGTCCTTCCACTGACCCCTGTGTATTTGATCAGTCTGGTAAACTGTTAATATCTGTAGTAGAGCATCTCAAAAATCAAGGTATAAATGTTAGTTAATAGATGACTAATCTGTCCCGGATTAACATAATTGTAAAAATGTCTTGTTGTACAAGCATACTAAGAAAATCAATTGTTTATTTATTTTTGATGATAAACAAAGAAAACAGCTCAAATGCCTGCCCCCTCAAGGTCCTGGTCAGGACTGGTGATCAATTCTAAATGCATGACTAAATGCTATGTTTTGTTTATGAATACTCAATATTAAGTTTTACCTCAATTATTAGAAAATATTAGAAAATTTGGTATCAATTTACATGGCTACCTATCTCATGATGCAGTTTAGTTCACATAACACTTTACAGAGAAAACATTTTTTAGCCCTAGAGTAGAGATTAAGAGGAAATAAAGTCAGAATTACTTTGGGGAAAAAAGAACATTATTAATAGTTGTAAAGATATCATACAATGTATATAGACACGCGGGAGCGTGTCAAGCCAAGTTCTGGAACGCAGCTCACCTTATTCTTTAAGAAACATTTTCAGATCAGTTAATTGTCACAAATCGACACTCCTATAGATAGTCATGTAGGTTCAGAAAATAGAATAAAACATTTATTTTAAGGGATTTTACAAACTATGCCCAAGTAACGCAAAATAAAAATATTTATTGGGATCACAACAGTGTTATTACATTCAGTTAACAAAACTTTACAAAAGAGTTTGTTAGGTTGATTGCGTTAGCCACAACACTATGTATCCAAACTTAGTGGTGTAAAAGTACCTATCAATTATTAAATAGATTAGTAACAAAGGTGCTATTAAATTAATTGATTACAGATACAATCAAATTCTATAACACTCAGGTCTGTATAAGACTAGAATGTTCATCAGACTGGTGTTACCTTGCTTAAGTAATAAGCCCAAATATGTCTACACATAAACTATAATAGGATAAATAAAAGAAGACTAGCAGCGGGGCCTTATGCAGTCAATACATTAATACATTTTTGTCTCTGTCTCTCCACTTCAAATGCACATAGACTAGGCTTAACGGTGGACTCTACTGCAGGCAGTGAGGGGTCTTCGAGGTCGTTTACCTTGGTAAATCACTATAGTAGACCAATAGATGTACTTTGAAATAAAATTTGCTGGGACATTAAATTTCATCAAGTTTTAATACCTGTAGTTAATTAACCTTTTATTATGTCAATAATAATTAGACAATACATTTAAGAGGAATATTTAAAGTTAAAGACTGTGATTGTCTTAGACCGGCTTTGATAGTATTAGGAAATAAGATGCATTACTAAATGGTTGGGATAAACATTACAAGGGGTAAAGTACCTACTAGAGAGTCTGTCAGTCTGAGAATAACAACATGTAAACTATTTAAGAGTTCTTAGATGCATACTTTACCTTTAGAACTTTGTGATTAAAATAAAAATAAAAGCTGTATTAATTTACGTAGATCTGACAATATTACTGCAATAGTTCATATAAACTGTGTGGGAAGAATACAATACTCTTCTTTAAACGGCACTGATTTTTAATAAATCAGAAATAATTTACCTATTTTGCAAAATAAGGTGTTCAAATTTTAATATAATGGCTCTTCCACATTCTACCTCAAGAGGCTGACTTTGAGTCTCGTAATTCCAATGTAGATAAAGAATGGAGACTGTCTAAATTTTCAATTTCAGAATAAACAATAATTTTGGCCACCCAAATCCTGATCCAAAGAGTCTCATAATTTCAATGTAGTTAACGAATGGATACGAAGTCAATTCTATAATAAATAATTTTGGCCATCCACAGAGACCTTTTTTGCATATCGGTAAGATCATAAGAGTCCAAAGTATATTTCTTGGGATAGGGGTCTTTAAATGGAATATTCTCTTTTTATATGTTTTTCCCCTTTTTTAGTTTACTGCTTAAAGCTCTCCATAAGATAAGAACAGATAGGACTAAAGAAATATAGTTTTACCAATTTTTGACATTACAACCATGTTATTCGTTTTTGAATTCTTTACTAATCTCGGAGATAATAACAATTAGACCTTCTGATTATATTTTAATGTCTTCTTTTAGAACTAGCTATCCTCTACAACTAACCCGGGGGGCTGGTTTATTACCAAGCAGGCAATTATGAGGAGAATGATACATGTATGTATATTATTTATAATTCATAATTGTGTACAATTTTACAAAAATAACTTATAAGACTAAATTTTATGCACAAAGGTGAGTAATTGATTTTTATAGGTAGATTATCGCAGAATTTGCTGGAACAATACAATAGTATCCCGTGATAGTAGTGGTCTAATATTTATAAAAGTCTTAAAATAGATTTATCAATGTATTTTATTTATTATAACTTCATCCGTGATCAAGGCGCTTGCAACAGTGCCGAAATATCGGAAACTCAAACCAATAAAAAATTGATTTAGCATCTTTATTGACTTGACTTATTTAAGTCTTCAAAGAATTTTAAGGCGCATAGTACCCTCAATGACCTTGAACATCCAGACGGAGCTAAACGCACATTTTCATATCTTCACCGCACATATTAATATGTCCCGAGCATACCGCGATACCTCAAAATGATATCATAGACTATGCAGCTTGGCAGAAACAGCTGCAAAAACCCGCCTTCGCCCGGTTTTTATATGTGGAAATCTCATTTTTCAACATATTCTTTGTAAAATATTGACTGATTTACATGAGCGCTACTCACATTGTAGTAAATTTTAACACCGATTGATCTATTCAAAAACATTTTAAATAAAAGAAGCCGTTTAGAAGGAGTGAGCATTTATTTGAACAAAATAACGTGTTGTTAAATATTTTTTTACAGTTCAACTATTTGTCATACGAAAATAAAATTTACTCACATTGTTGTACATGAATATACATTCAACATATATTTTTTTTCAATCTTTACACCCAGCCGTTAATCAGGAGTATGCTTTAGAATGTAACGTTTTTACGGCTTAAAAGGCGCGAAGGCCCTTAAGATTTTCGTAGATTATTCAGATGAAGTGTGACTCCAGATGTTTAGTCTTAAATATTTGGAATTTGAAAGATAGGATTTTTTCATTTAAGTCAAGGTTGCTATGATTTTCTGGTTATATACACAAGCAGACGTACAACAAGATAATTACATACCAAAAAAAAAAAAAAAAAAAAAAAAAAAAAAAAAAAAAAAAAAAAATGGTTATTGAACCAAAATGGTTTTAACATTATATATATAATTTTATGTTCTCTGAACATCTACAAGTATTATCATACCTCGGACTAATTTCGAATATAATATAAGGATTAAACGAACTTACCTAGTGAAGTTCTATCCTTATTATATGAAGAAATTAGTCCGAGGTATGAGATTCCCACCCTCCCAAGATTAACTTTCAATTAATCTTCCCGTATATGGCAGTACCTGGTACCACTGCTCTAAACTAAATGACACGTAAATGCAGTGTTGCCAGGCGCGGCGTTTTTATTCTGTTTCAGATTACAATAATTCCTTTGATTTAAAATAAGTTTTACTTAAATCAAGGAATAATTCTAAAAATCGCGTCAGGCGTAGCGAGAGAACGCTACTACAAGTATTATCATACCTCGGACTAATTTCTTCATATAATAAGGATAGAACTTCACTAGGTAAGTTCGTTTAATCCTTATATTATAGCAGTCTCAATTGTTTGGGTCCAGAAAACAGTCTTAATTTTTTGGGTCCATAAAACAGTGTTATTTTTAGGTTCCAGAAAACAGCCTTAATTTTTTGGATTCAGAAAATAGTCTTAGCTATTTGAATCCAGAAATTGGGCCACGAAATAAGCATCTTGATTCAGTATCCATCATTTCCTATAATAAACAATCGACAAGACACGTAAGACATGATTGTTTTGAAATAAGATACGACAACTCTTAGTGATTTGGTAGATCGAGCAATTGACATCGAGTCCGAGAAAGCCTTTTATGCCCAATGCGAGTTTCTTTAACTGCGCCCTCATCTGGCCCATTTTAATCCTGGACTGGCTATTTCTGCGTCTCTCCAAGTTCTGCGCCCTGTGCCTGGACACAGGGCGCAGAACTTTCTGGCACTGGGATCCTGTTCAGTTATGAATTTATAAGCTCTCGTCCTAGATTTAGCTTAGAATACAATGCTATAGTTATTTGCTTCCTTTTGCTGTGGATTCCTGCAAGTGAAGCAGTACACCAACTAAATACGATGTGTTGGCCTGTCATGATCTGTGTTTGTCTTTTGTTGGAGATCCTAAATAAGGAGTAATAAAACAAGGAATTAGCAAGTTTGCACTTAAAAAATTGCAAACCAATTTCACAACTACCTAGTGTTTCACCTGACGAGCTGAAGTAGTGGAACAATCACTCCAGCAAAAAATACAATAATTTTGCCAAAGTTGTGATAGAAGGATCTATTAAAACTTAGGCAAAGTTGTCATGAAACAATTCCTCAATGTTATCAATTGAATAGCATCACTCCGTTTATCGCAACAAAGTTATAAACTGACTTCAGAACTATGAAAACATGATGATGAATAAGTCTAAATCAACTTGTGGGTCATTAGGTCACAGCTGAACGCTAATGACCTAGGCATTGCATAGTTATATCTAGATTGGCGCGCTTGGGAATATTCTGCGAGGTATCAAAGCAGTTTTTGTTCGAATACTTGAGATGTTTATATCTTTGTTTTCGTAAGTTTCTTGCTAATAAGTAATTACTTAACTATGTTGGTATGATGCTGTTAGCTCAACTATGTGAACTGCTTTATGATACCTATTTTAATTTTAAATTTTGCTTACTTTTTTGCCTGTTCTTCAGGCAAAAATAAATTTATGTGCATCAAGCATTTTATTCCTACAAATAATATTACTCAACAAAACTATGTTGTATTTTTACACGCATTCAGTAAACAATAGGTTGGACTTTGTGGTTACGTAAACAAATATTAGAGGAAAAAATACTTCAGTTCCTATTTATAATTTCATCAATTATACGCCGTGTTTTCCATGTTGGTTATTTTGTCCCATATTATTGCATTTGTTTAGGTAAATAATAAACACTTCATGTAAGCATGAGATGTAATGATGAGAGTGTTAAATGAGATAAATATGTTTATGGGTTTTTAGTAGGTCAATTAAGTGGTAAGTGCTCATAATGCACCATGTGTGATGATATGGTTGGATTGGAAGAAGTGGAAAACTGAAGAATGGGTTTTGTAGAACAGTATTCCGACCACATCATTGCTTATCATTAAGTAAGATAATGCTCAAACACGAGAATATCTTAAAGAAAAAAATTATTGTAAGCAATAGCCAATAGGGCACATGTATCTTCATTTATTTTGGCTACTCCACTAACGTAAACAAACGATTCATCACTTAGCTAAAGGTACTCTTGCAAAAGCAATCGCACAGTCAATCGCAGCCGCACATGAAGACGGCAGCAGAAGAAAATGTTAACTTCCATCCAAAACTTGTAATAGAGCTGTAGTCAGTCTATCATAACTTTTGGATGATTTGACCGATTGAGTGGACCAGTCCAGTCGGTGCAAGCATTTGTCAGTTCTCGTGGAGCTCAACTTATAACACAAGGAGCTCAGCTGTAGTTGCGGTCGGCTTCAAACAACTACCGTCTTATGATAGTGAAGATCTAATAGGCCCACTATCACAGAATCCAAGTACTGCAGTGACGACACAAAGTATTGAATAACACTGTTACTTTTCCAGAACATGTATGGCAAGTAAACGTCCAGAAGAAAGGCCTGGGTGCCACGAAGAACATCCAGGGCCTGTACAACCTGTGTCTCACGGACAAGACGCTGACCCTTGTGAAGATCAAGAGTCACAATAACGTCATCAGCGATCTGGGGCTACTGGAGCGCGTCGAGTACTCCTTGAAGAACATTCGGAGGTTTGTACACTCAGATTCATCATCATTATCATACCAGCCTGGGATCACCCAGCTGATTTGATTCTGCTGGGTACGGGGCTCCCCCTTTTTTGTCATATCGGTTCTGTGCGTCTCTCATCCATTTATTCCCCGCGATCTTGACGATATCGTCAACCCAACGGACTTTTGGGCGGCCATTTCTTTGCCCGAATCTTGGCCACCATGACCTATAAATAACATGACAGAACATCGTCAACTTAATAGGACCTAACAAAGGACATGAACATAACTAGCAAAATCAGGGTGCAGTTACCGATATTCACCTCTGAGTTCTGACTAAACTCTTCGGGGATTTACTAAAGCTTTAATAAAAGTTCGGACTTTAGAAGGAAACGGCGCTTTAAAAGCTGAGCTATTAATGAACATGATAGATGACATTTACGTAATTTTGTAAAGAAACTTGTATTTGTAAAACCACTATAAGGTACCTTGTTTGCCAAAACCACAACTATAAACGTCAGAGCAGTTAGTTCAAAACACTCAGAATATTTCAGCTTAGTTCCTGGAAAAGTTGGAGTTGAAATTAACTCCGTTACTCGGAAAACAGACACGCGTGGGTCCTAGTAGCATTGAACTTGACCAAGTTACCATCACTGTTTCAAGGGTAAATTCGAGCGCTCAACTAGGGTCGTGTATTTAATACCTTGAAACGTCGATCCTTCTAGTGTCTTCTGGATAATTATATAAGTACCATTTTTAACATTTTTTCCTTCAGTTTGCACAGTTACCTATTAAAGAAGTTTATCAGTCTAATATTTCCTGTTTATTAAATTATAAAAGGTAGGTACGTAATTTTGCTTCGGTATGAGGATTTATAATTGTAAAAACAAAACTAGCTATCTCACTTTTCAGTGATTAATACTTGTTCCGAGAATTGTAAATATTTTTCATATTCAGTGGTATTGCGGTTTTATCCTTAAATGGAGGTGTAAAGACCAGTGCTGCTATCGAAACGGGATAATAGTTAAACAGTATTAAAAAGATCGAGAATTTTACCGGATGCTTTATTTTTTAATATTATCCTTATACATTTTCCCGGGTCGACGGCGCGTTGTGTCCCACGCGCGCCTCAAAGAGCGTCAGCATAATGACGGGGCCCCCCTCTCAGAGGGCCAAAGCCTGCCGGGGTCGCGGGATTATTCCCTAACTGTAACCCCGGAACGTAACAGGCTATGAAGGACACCGTGGATTTTAGTCAGTAGAAGTCTGACAGTCCCTCCCGCCCTGCCCGGGGTTGGAGGACTCATTTGATGATTTTACCACGCTAAAAAAAAAAAAAAAAAAAAAAATCCTTATACATTTTTGTGAAAAGTAAAGGGCTTATATTTTAACCAAGACCTGAACTAATATTCTAGAATTTCGAAATAAGAATTTATTTTGCTGATAACATGATAACTCAGGCAATGTCCAGCCTGGCGTCGCCGTCGCGGGCAGTCCGAAGTCGCGGAACTGGATAACCGTGACCCTAAAACGTAGAGGGCTATTGAACGAACACCCTAGATTTTAGTCGATACGAGTCTGACAGTTCTTTTTATCACGATATAAAGGCTTTTGTCCGTCCAGCAGTGGACAGGCTGATGATGATAAATAAATTCGTGGTAACAATCTCATGTGTTGATCTCCAATTTGTTTAAACATGACCGATTTAACCTGTTCTGAAGTGGCATCGTTTTTTTTTAATCCTATTTTTTTTCTTAATAAAAATACCTTCAATGTAAATAAAAGACCCAAGCACAAAATTACATTAAGGAAAAAAGTTCTTGTACAATTTTGTCCTTATTTGTTTATTACCTAAGGTTTTACCGTGAAAACCCCCAGCGTTGAAGTGATAAACAAATGATTAATTAACTGATTATTGTTTACTTACTCAATAATCATTTACATAGTTAATGACGATAGTTCAGTAGTTAGTCGCGGGTGATTGCATCAGTAACTGATTGATAAAATCAATGTAATCTAGACATACTCGTACATACCTTACTGTAGATTGGATTGGAAGAAGTTGATTTACTAATGAGCAGTGGTGTCCCAGTGGTGGAGCTCCTGACTAAATAATCACAGGCCGTTCTTTCGGGTTGGTCTGCGGATGGGTGACCATGACCATCTGTCATAGCGAGTTTCCGCCGTACCTCGGAAAGCGCGAAAGCTGCTAGTCCCGGTTGTCATTTGTAGATCTTTGACAGTCGTTAATATTAGTCAGAAGCTCTAAAAGTTACTGGATTGTGGAGGTACGATAGGCCGTCGCTCCATGTAAAATACTGATATTTAGCTGCATCTGGTTCGACTGGAAACCAAAACAATGTAGTTGGGAAAAGGCTAAGCAGATGATGATAAGTGGTGGCCCTGACTTACGAGTTGTACGTAGACCAGCTGGAAAGATTAACATGGTGAGGAAACTGGCATGTCCTAGAACAAAAAAATCGGAGTCATGTGACATCTACCAACCCGCATTGGGCCCTCGTGGTAGATTATGGCCCAATCCCTATAACAGAGTTCTCTCTATCTGTGTCCCAGCAGCGGGAACATTATAGGTTGAAGATGATGATTTATTAAATCAATGATTACTCTCCAAATGTGGCCATGGTATATATTTTATATAACGAAGTATATGTGTAGATTTTCGACAGAATAACAATAAGTATAATCGGCAGTCTAGACCAGTGGGGCTATGGCATGGTGCGGGCGTCACAAAATAGTCTGACGCATTTTCGACTTGCGTCGCGTCGTTCGAACAATAACAAAATAAATGACATATTTTCGCTTTTATTTGCCTTTTGACCTTCTAACGTCGATTCTACTTCTACTACTTCCTCACTCTCTCGTCTTGAAACTTCAGCGTGAGATGAAGCGGCAGTGCTAGTACTCGTGGGTCTATAAATATAGCTGTGAACCTGAAAGGCAAAAAACAACTGAGGGAACAGGGTATTTTTTTAGAGACGAAGTGTCAGAAAATACTCTCTCTCCACCCTGAATGGTTCGAAAGGGGCTGTCAAACTCGTGTACTGACTAAAATACTTGGTTTTCCTTCACTAGCTTTAAACGTTCCACGGTCACAGTAACCTTATAAGACAGTCCCGCGACCCGGGAACGCAATCACCAAAAAAAATCGCTGCTACTTCTCAAACCAAAGCCTTAACTAGACCAAAATTCTAATTCAATTTACAAAAAAAAAACATTCAATTAACGCTCAATAACATGCATTTTTCTCAGAATGATGATGAATTGTTTTCAAATCCTTGTTTTATTTGCGTAACGGATGACGTTAGTTTTCGCAGAATTGCACCAGCGTGCGTTTGTTGTGTTCATTTTCTCACAAGGTTCTACCTGCGTAAATAGAATGATAACTGTGTACAAGTGTTTGTTTTAAAATAGCAATTCATGGTTGCTGGTTTTACTCAGGAACCAGTCTTACCAAAAAGGGGTATCGTGTTATTGGGTTGTGGAGGTCAGACAGGCAGACGCTCCTTGTAAAATTCTCGAGTTCAGCTGCATCCGGTGCGACTGGAAGCCAACCCCAACATGAAAAGAATAAAATAGTCTAGTTAGAAAAATATGGACAGTTGATAATGTCATGGACTAGATGGGTGGATGATAGTTAGAATACTCTTTATTATGCACACCATAAAAATACACCATATTTACAGATATATCTTACTAGCTGTTGCCAGCGGCTTCACCCGCTACAACTCGAAAATTATCCCACGGGAACATAAAATCGGGATAAAAGCTATCCTATGTGTTAATCCAGGTTATAAACTATCTGTGTACCAAATTTTAGCCAAATCCGTTCAGTGGTTTTTGCGTGAAAGAGTAACAAACATCCATACATCCATACTTACAAACTTTCGCCTTTATAATAGTAGTAGGATAAATAGGGTCGAGCTATTTCGAGTCAAGATGTTTTGATTTTTTGAAAGAGAATTTGTGAACGTATAAATGGCTCTTACTATTAATCTAAGCTACTCGTACTTATTACTACAGTGAGACGGTAGTTTATCTCTTATCTATCAGCGAACTCAACTTCTTTTTTTATTTTCCGGGGATTACCAGTTTTATTCAACAACAAAGTGTGACTGTTAAACTATGTAGTTTAACAGCGGCTTAAGTACAAAACAATTCAATAGAATTCGAATCTTAATTCACACGAATTAAAGTTCAATATTGCCAAAACCATTTTAATATTAAGTAGGTTATTTGTGGTTGTTTAACAAATATTGTTATTTTTCAGATGTGGCGATTCCGAGCGTTTTTTCTATATGGAGGTTGGTCGGCAGACCACAACCGGCGCAGGAGAGTTATGGATGCACACTGATGACTCCAACATCGCGCAGAGCATGCACTCTACTATTTACCAGTATGTTACTGTATTTTTTGTGTGATATTCAGTCCAGCAGTGAGTTTTTTCCTTGCCTGTACTGTTCCACTGCAGGGTAAAGGCCTCTTCCGAAAAATTGCAGGATTTTTCGGACCACTTAAAACTAGCCGTCGCCGTATAAGCCCCTTCGCAAGTTTCCGATACCTTTCGACTTTGGTATCCATTGACGCGAGCCTGTGTACGAAACTCTATGGATTTGTATTGCGACAGTCGCCTGGATACCAAAGTCGTAGGTTATCGGAGATTTGCGTCCCGTTGTGTACGAAGGAGCTCTTGACCTCTCCTCGCATGTCACCAACACTGAATCTAGACATTTTTAATTTTGTTCACTCACTGTCAGTAAACAACAATTGTTCAAGGTTGTGACTACCTTTCCTAATGGCTCACACACTTGTCGATTTATAGTTGCAGTTTGAACTGTACCGACTAATCGTAAGGTGTGTAGCAGCCATAAGTCTCCATACAATAAATAGATGCCAAAGACGGTGGAAGTCGTTCTTCACTTTCGCTGCCCAAGTCAAGATATTCCGTGGTGGTTTTAGTCAGTTCGAGTCTGACAGACCCGCGAGGCGCAGTGGTTGAGTGATCGACTGCTGCGCAGCGTGTCGCGGGTTCGATCCCCGTACGAAACAAAAAATATTTGTATCACCTGCAGGTATTTGTTCCGGATCTGGGTGTTTGCGTATGTGAGTTTCTATGCTTGTAAACGCACCTATAACACTGGAGAAATTACGTTAAAAAAAAGACATCCATTCAATATTTCCACCTCAAGGATAAAAATGGCTACTCTAGCCTCTAGTGAGGTCATAAATGGCCTGGGATTAAATCTGGATGTCCAATAGCATCCATTTAGTTGTTATTAGCAACCAGGTTAAAGTGCCGTTATTATGGCAATAACCTCTATGACTTTGCTTTGTCATTGTTTTTTGTAAACATTTACTGAGAATCAAAACGCTTCAAATCTATCATGCTTTAACAATCCGGATGCGAACGAATGTCGCGTTTTGTAGAACAATTTGAGAGAGACTTATGTCCAATGTCCACATTTTGCGCAGTGGCTGAGGGCTTGTGCGTGTCTCGTCGGTTTGATTCCCGCACGGAACAAATATTTATATGACTTACTTGTAGTTGTTTTGTATCTGGCTGTTTGTATATGCACAAGGGGGAGCAGGGGGGGGGGGCACAGTTGCCCCCCCTAGAGATCAAATTTATCTAACCATAAAGCAACCAAAGTGCGAGCAATTGACTTCCAGACTAATTAATAAATCCCGCATCTCATGACAATACGTAAATAAATTCACAAAGTTTAATGTATACTATACATATTGCAGAAAATATTTAAATATTCAGAATATTTTCAAAACATTGCGCTGATAGTCCCTAAAACAAGGAACTTTACCATAACCGGCTTGAAATCCTGTAACAGGATAACTTTTCTTTCTATCTCACTGCAACTTCCTTTCCAGTGCAATGCGCGACTGTGCGAAAGAGACGGAGAACGAGCGAGACCACATTATCCTACCGAAGTCTGGTGACAACACCCTCCCTGCACGACGGCAGTCGTACTCGGACGGGCGGGCTGGACGCGCGGGACTCACCAATGGTAAGTCGGGTGGAAGATGTGGGGGGAGGGGGGATGTGTACAGAGCGAGATTCAAGACTTTTTGACTAAGGGCTAAGTTGTTTTTTTGGGCAAAATCCGCTACTCGCACATAAAGTTCTACGTCAAAACGTTTGCCCATGTGACCTGTCTGACTATCTGACAATCTGAGGGACTATCCATGGCGCGACGCAATTGCAATACGACCGATTCCAAATAAAAGTAAAAACCAACCTTGCTACTAAGAACTAAGGATGCAATTCGATTGATTTGACATCGTCGTGGCGATCGTGTTTTGTTTTTCATGTACCCGTAGATAACAACGTGTTTTATGTCATATGTCGTAGTGGTAAGGTTAATTTTCACTTTTAGTTGGAATCGGTTGAATTGCAATCGCGTCGCGCCATGGGTAAAGTTCCTAAGACGCAATATAGAAAAACAAGTGACGGTGCAAGTTTCAGCTGTATTTGCGTTTCAGCCCATGCAGCTATGTTTTTCAATTTCTATTTTATCACTGGTATATGTACTGAATCTCGCTCCGTACACAAATTAGTGAAATAGTCATGTGTTTCGTAACTCATTTAGTTAGACCACATTAGTTCGTATCATGATCGTCTTATGGGCTATTTTCCTTTGATAAAACATTAGTTTACATGTAGTTTAGTATCTTTTTGCTTGCATTCATGTCACCTGTAGAAGTTAGATGCTTGTTTTAGTTTAGATCTCTTGTAGTGAGCAGTGACTAACATTTTTTCTACGTCAATAATTATGTCAATAAAATTTTGTGTATCTGTGAAGATTAAATTAAACAGAAATGAGCCCTTACAATCTAAAAAATAAAAGTCATATTTGTATAACTAGCATAATAAATAGGAGTAAGTATTAAACATTTGTGTGTACTATATGTTTAGTTAGACTAAAAAACAAGCTTGATAAGACTTAAGTAACAAAGAGAAGCCATAGGGAATAGAACTCTATTGGTAAGAATGTAAGGGCTAACCTGGCAGCGATGGTCTCTTGCAGAGAAGGGCCTGTGCGTTGGCTCGTGCATTAGGCAGTGCGTGTGCGCCAGCGCCACCTACTCCATCGACGAGCCGCTGCCGCCGCCGCTCAACGGTACACACCCTGTATATATTGTACCACTGTTCGTTACTGGGACACTCTGTATGTAGACGCTATTGGTTTCACGGATGTCGCTTTTCTTATCAGTTATCTTAGTATAGCAATTCTCTTGGAAAAAAATCTAATGTGGTGTCATTCATTTCCATTCTAAAACTATCAGAAATTTTGAATAAACCTGATTTTTTTGTTAATTCACATTTATTATACCGAATGTGCAGTGTGTTTAATTTGTATCTGTCATGAACGGTTCTTTTAAATTGGTTACCGAAACTTCACTAACTTATTGGTTACTAGCTTCATATCTAATGCCAGACAAGTACATCAATGACACACAAGTTCACAACTTATAAAATTTTACAAGAAATGTCAATTTGTGATTATTTATAGCTAGAGTGAAATCAATGTTTTGTGGGGACAGTCTTATGCAATTTTGACGTTTAAAAACGTTGATCTTCAGCACAGTATTAAACATACATACTTAAATTTTCATGTGCTATTATGGCCCAATAACTTATAACAGTGGGAAAAAGAAAAAACATACAAGTGAAACCACTAGTTTCTCCATACGAGGTTCTCCAGTTACATGAATGAGTATGCTCCCTGACATAGTCAGTTTGGCGTTAGGTTCCGACGAGTCTGGACGTGTGTGGTTTTTGATTTTTTGATAGTTGAATGATAGAAATACTATTGTTTTCTATTGTGATTGTCGATCTTGCAAGACTTTTTCCATAGTGATTGTTGATCTTACAAGACTTTTTCCACAACTTTCTTTTGCACAGTTTTGTGTGAAAGTGTTCGTCCTACTGAAGATTCCGTTTTTCTACACGTATTGTAACTTCTGTGATCGTCTTTTTATTTTATTTTTTCATCTAATAATACCTTTTTTATGATTTTCTATTTGTTCTGAAGAACAGCTTTCATAATTATTTTTAACATCTACCCTCGATTTGAAGCCCAAAACTTCAATCTTAAATTTTCATTCAGTGTACTAATATACTTACAAGAGCTCTTTCTTTATACAATTGTTGATTCTTCGCTGTTTGTTTTGTCTCTAACATTCGACTATCATTGTGTCAAAACTGGACATAACCAGTCGCTTGCCCGCTTTCGAATTTAGAGTATTATTACTAATTAAAACGCGCTCTACTAATTCTGTAATATAAGCTTTTAGGGTCAATAATTAATTATACAAACTTATTGTTCATGTTTAGGTATGCACATAAAGAATATTATACAATAACGAAATCCGTTTGGTAAATTCTAATCGAATATTTTTTTCGACTCGATTTTAGTATTGCGACGAAATATAGGAATTATTGACCCAATATTAATTAACAATATTATGCCCAACGTAATTAACAATAAAATTATTATGTGTATGAAAAGAGCTTTAAATATGACAGGGGTCGTATAAGTAGCTTATTATATCGATCGCACGAAAGATGTGCTTACCAAGTGTTTAATAACATAATTATATGAACTACGTACTAATATGAACCTTAAAGCAGCTGCGTTAGGTTCAAAATGCTGTAAAACTGATAAGCTTTCGCTAATAAGGTACTGTCCACTTGAGCGAATTGAGACGAGTTATTGAAATGCGTGTTTATTGATATCGATTAGTCTGTTTCAACACATCAAATGTTGATATGTGAAGCCGATATCTTTTTTAATATTATTCGAACTTTTTAATGGTTTATCAGAGCTTTCTGTGTATTTATGTCTCTAAATGGGTTACTGAATTTATGAAAGAAAAGGAAAACCGGCCAAGTGCGTGTCGGGCCACGCACAGTGTAGGGTTCCGTAGTTGCCCATCAAAATACTTATGCGAACTAACTAAACTGATTCGCTGAATTTAATTTTAAAAAGAAGAATTTTCAAAATTGGTCCAGGAGTCTTTGAGAAATCGGGGAAAATACATAAGAAAAAACATTACAACGAATTTAAAACCTCCTCCTTTTTTTGAATTTAGTTAAAAATAGTTGACGATAAAAACCTACCTATCCCCAAAAAACATACCTATAAAAGCAGTAAAAATAAAGTTGACAAACTTACATTTGCAGTTGTCTCCAATACATTTTGTTTAAGAAAATATGATATCAAGCACATTTTATAAGTTGGTCGACTATTACCCGTAAAGTTGTAAAGCCAACTTAGTCATGATAATTTTCTTTTAAACTTCGTTATATGTACTACTATTGTGAATTTTTTCACACCCCCAAACATAACCGTTTAGCTGGTAGAGGGGGGGGACACTCGAATCGAGCAAAATTTAGCACTTTAAAGCTTAATATTTCACAAACGAATTTTTTTATCAAAAAATTGTTAATGGAAACTATCATTATTTTTTAAAGGCCTATTTAATGATACCCCACACTAAGGGGTACGCGAGAAAAAAAAAATCCTCACTTTACGTGTAAGTACCGGAGGTACCCTAAAAAAAAAATTTTTACGAGATTTTATTTTACCACTTTTTTGGCACAACAAATCCGTATATTTACACCAAATTACAGCTCTCTAGTACTGTGCGTCTCTGAGCTAAACTGCGGACAGACGGACGGACGGACGGACGGACGGACATGGCGAAACTATAAGGGTTCCTTGTTGACTACGGAACCCTAAAAATGCAGAAGGTCACGTTAAAGTGGACAGACAATCCAAAAAAATAATTAATCGGTACTCAACGTTATTTGATACTAAGTTTAATTTCGCTTGCATGACGTTGTCGGTGCATCGTATCCGATTGTTGTCGCATGACCTGGGGGTATTGGACCGATGTCGTGTTGTCCTCGTCTTGTACATTGTCATACACATGGGAGGGGGCCATACATATCCACACATACATACACATTGATGTTAGATTACATAAGGGTCTGGCAAAATATTGGGGTATAAAAGATTTATGTTAGTAGGAATTATAAACATACCTAAGTATGATGTTTTTATCTATTTTCTAAGTATATTTTGTTCAAAAATTCGCTTTAAATGTCTTAATTTCTGTCCCTCCTGACTGTATAGACTAAGTATAATGTAAGCAGGATAATCTATAGTGTTTTATTTTTTTAATTTTGCCAGACTCCATACATTTCTCATTATGACATTTGTAAAGATGTGGCATATTACATTCTTGAATTGGCCTTCTCAAAAAATCGTTTTAAGGCTTTGAAGGTTTTGGCCCTACTCTATATTATTATTATTTTCAGAACCGCGGTGCACAACGAAAGTTATATATTTAGATAGAGGACACAGACGAACGACAAATATAAAAGACATAATATCTTAAAGTCTCAGGTTTCAGAGTTATTTCCTGAAATGCAGGTTCAATTTCAGATTTCGACTTATAATTCGAAATTCAAATAACTTTAAAACCTGACGCTTTAGGATATTATATCCACTATATTTTTCGTTCATCTATGTGTCCTCTATCTAAATATATAATTTTGGTAGTGCACCCCGAGGTGAATGACCGATAGGGCCACCCTCCATACAAAAATCTTCTATCCCCTTTGAGACCTTCTAATGATATTAGATTGGATATGGTACATCTTTGTGAAATCATTGTAACCAAATGTGGGCAATGGCGCTAAGTAGATGTATATTGCTATAGCCACCGCGAGTTTACTATAAAATTAGAAAAAAAAACTTTATTTTATGCTAATCATACGCCATCGCCATTGAAAATAGAAAAACCATAACAAAGTGATGATAAGCCGCCATCGTTCACAAACACACCATCATAACCGCACCGGGTGAGCTGGGTGCCATATGTTTTACTTGTCGCTTATCATTGTCTTTCGCAGCCGACAACCAGAATAACACACTAACTGATAAAACAGACAACCCCAAGCGGGTGATCAAACACCACCGCACAGAGTCCTTACCCACGGGGTACCCTCTGTTCCAAGAACCTCTGAAGATCTGTCATGGGAGGACCAGGTCTGAGCCTCTGACCGGGGAAGAGGTAGACCGAGTGCTCATTGAGAAAGGGGTGACCCACTCTTCGTGTAAAGCCATCAATGGAATGGACACAGCGGCGAAGAAGACGCAATGGTCCCGTCGAGCGAGCACGGGAACGCGGTTACATAAACTGTCGCCGGCTCATACTAAGAGTATGTATTATTTGGGGGCGTTCATACGACTTTGGTTCATATTTCTTTTCAATATTAATGTTATTATAATTTTATTGTGACGATACATTTTATGAATTTTAGAGATGATTGAATTTTTCAATAATAGAATTATAGGTAAAGTTTTTTGATTTTGATAACTGTATCCTGAAAGACGTTAGTTTAATATGGACGCTCCCTTCCTCTCATGCATATCCATATTAACCGTACATCGCACTGCACATAACTAACCCTTGTTTTGTCTCTAGTTGCCAGAAGACAAAAATATTTTGTCGACTGGCAACTCTCATAAATGGAATGTTTTCGTTGCGTCGTGTGAGCACGCTAACAGACATACTGACAGACAAATACTGTGTGTGTGCATGGCTTTCTGTTTGCTTTCTTGTGTCGTTTGTGATGATAATATTAATTACTGAACTGTACAGAATTACTTATAGTGTTAAATCCGATATGAGGTAAGTATAATAAGAAAATGTTAAATGCCTACACCGTTTTCTGATACTGTATTTTTTTTATTATTATTGTATATTATTTCTTCTAAGAAAAATAGCTGAACGGATAAGTTGCTTCTTGGCCATAATTTAATTAAGTTTCTTTTATAATGATATGCCATTTATTATGTTTAATTTTCTCACTGTCTGCTAAATTACCCTACCTTTTTAATTTGAATGAATTCTTGATGTTTCCATATTTTTAATGCTTTGCTGTTACTATCAGTATTAACCAAATGTTCGGAATGTAGAATAATGTCCCGTTTTCCCTGTAGAAACCTTTTTGGACTAATTACTCTACACTGTACAAAATTAGGTGAACAAGGTAGGGAAAAATAACCAAATAAATATAGAAAAATAAATCACAATAAATGTTGTGGTCAAACCATATAAACCAAATAATAAATCAATCAAAATTTGGTTCTACATACATTATCCTATCCTAAATGTTCTTGCTGGAAATATGGGCTTTATTACATGCTCATTAAGTTGCAATTTGCTTATCACTCTACTACGTTAAGCTTGGCAGCATAAACACGCTCCTATCGCAGGACACGGTAAAGAAAAGCAAAGCTTGAGCACATTGAAATAAAGATAAAATTCAAACCCCCTAAAATTCTACCTTTATCACATTAAGTTGCATTTGCCTGTCACAATCTTCTAAAGGAGTAACAACACAAAACCACAACTCTTTCTTAACGAAAAACAAATGAAAATGAACTACATTACATTAAAAATAAATTCACTTCACATTACAACACACAATTCTTCCTCAAAACAAGACACAATTTAGACTAAACCTTACACCCACGACATAAGGTTCACCCTCTCCTACTAATATCTAAGCATGGGTGATGTTTGCCTACAGACGCGGAAACGCTACGTAACCGCTGCGTTAGTATGCCATCTCGGGCCAGCTCGTCGTTTGAAGTGGATAGGGCGCCGCCCCGGTACCCTGAAGTTGATGGTAAGGATGTGGCTTTATTATTCTAGTAGTAGTAGTAGTAGTATTTAAGTTTTAAAAAATAAGTTAATATTATTTCACAACTTTAAAAAAACTTATTGAATTAATAGAGCGGGTAACGCAAAAGTGCATTTGCAAATTCCCCACTTTTGTGACTTATAGACGAAAGTGGAGCTAGAGTTTTAAATGGACAAGACTTATTAATTATTGTGTTAATTGATTTCGAGTATTATTTCAATGAGGACAATGTCGATAATAGTTTGTTTCCGCTCCGCCATATGCGCTGGCGCTAAGTTTTCATCACTTTGTCCTTCGTACCGTGTAAGACAAAGAAACTAAATTATAATGATATGTGTAGGTTTGGAGGTGTCTCGTGACGAGGCCGACGCGGTGTCAGACTGGTACCGAACGCCGCGCATCCCCGAGGAACCAGACTGTTGCGACATATCGAGAGATTTTATGAGGTATGTGGATTTGATATTGTCTTAAAATAAATTCTGGAATGCTCATTGGCCCGTTGGCATTTTGGGTAGTGGTGTCTTTCTGTCTCGTACTGTTACCAAGTATGAATATGGTATTTGTCAAAACTATTGTGTTCTCATCAAATTAAATGTTTTGGTATAGCTTTTTAGATATAAAACAACTCCCCTTCAGGCGATTATGTTTAAGTAGGCTGTAACAATTGTTTTATGCTATGAGGTGATGAAGAACTATATGCTAGTTTCCAGCAACAGTGAATTGCAAATCTATTTAATCCATCACTTATAATTTTATTTTAACATCAATTTGGACAAGTATTTATAAATGTAAATGAGTCCTAAATAGCAAAGAAAACGCACAAAAACTTGTGAGTTATGAGGTAAAAAAGCGCTGAAAACTACCATTGAGAAATTTAAAAACGTCGTATTTTTTCAATTTTGATTTACGTAACCAAAGTTAATTTGCAACAATTTAGGATTGAAAGCAGACAAGATTACTTGTCAATTTCACTTATTCATAAAATAAAGCTTGTTGTACGCTAAAATAGTTGTAACAAAGAACCTGTTGCGTACAGTTCGTCCCTGGTGGGTGCCGGGTCAGTGGCGCACTCGCGCACGTCGTCCGTGGGCGAGGCGGGCGCGGGCTACCTGCCCATGGCCCCCGGACACGACCCGCTGGCGGGACTCATCTCGGCCTCCAGTGGCTCGCTGTGCAGCGGGACACCTTCCACTGATCCTAGGTTTAGGTGAGTGACCATTCATTATCTTGGTAAAAACTTTTTTTAAATAATATTTATTGGTTAGAATTATTGTCCGATCGAAACTGATTTTTCAGCTGAAACCGAAACCGAACTTTCGCCATTGAAAATTAACATTTGTTTACACATTAGAAAAGTGACTGAAATCCGATTTTGACAAAAACTAAAACTGCACCATTGGAGTTTAGAAAATTCAAAAATCCTGGATAGGAATCGGAACCACAGATTTTGGAAAAAAAAAACACACCCTATATTATAATACCATTCGATAGTGTTGCTAATAAGGATCAAATTCTGGAAAGTAATGATATACTTGGGCACGCTGCAATTGCGGCGTTAAGACCCCTCTTTGAGGAGTGGCTGGAGAGAAGTCATGGCGTCCTGACCTACCGCTTGACGCAGGTCCTCACCGGACACGGAAGTTTCGGGAGGTACCTGTGTCTGATGCGAAAGGAGGAGACGCCTGGGTGTCACCACTGCGAAGATCGCCCGGAGGACACGGTGGAGCATACGGTGCAAGACTGCCCAGCTTGGGCGGAGCACCGACGTGTCCTCACGGCTGCGATAGGCGGAGACCTCTCGCGCCCGGCATTGGTTGCGGCCATGCTGCGGGGCGAGACGGAGTGGGAAGCGGTCAGCTCCTTCTGCGAGTCAGTAATGCTCGTAAAGGAGGAGGCAGGCCGCGAGCGAGAGAGGACAGCGTCCTCCCTCCGCCCCAGCCGCAGTGGTAGGCGCCCACGGCGACGGACGTCGCTTGATGATCTCCGGCCACCGTAGGCGCGGGCATGCGGGCAGCGAGTAAAGGGCAACTCGCTGCCCGACCAAGGACCATGCCCGGGTCGACGACGCGTTGTGTCCCACGCGCGCCTCAAAGAGCGTCGGCATAATGACGGGGCCCCCCTCTCAGAGGGCCAAAGCCTGCCGGGGTCGCGGGATTATTCCCTTACCGTAACCCCGGAACGTAACAGGCTATGAAGGACACCGTGGATTTTAGTCAGTAGAAGTCTGACAGTCCCTCCCGCCCTGCCCGGGGTTGGAGGACTCATTTGATGATTTTACCACGCTAAAAAAAAAAAAAAAAGTAATGATATACGTCAAACTTAACTTTTTTTTGTTTTATCGTGGTAAAGTCATCAAATGAGTCACGTTAACCCCGCTAGTAACTCGTTAGTCCCGCGACCACGGCAAGCTTCGGCCGTGCAACACAACGCGCCGTGTGTGCGCAATGTTTCCTTTAATATCAAAGCTTTGGAATTGGATTTTTAAGTACAAGTTTCAAGACTAATAACGTATTTAACGTATTCTCCTCTGTCAGCGAGTACCAGCTAGAGCCGGCGACGTCTCACATCGGCATGGAGTGTCGTCCTCCGCGCGCCTACAGCGTGGGCTCGCGGCCGGCCGGCCCGCCCGCGCCCGAGGCCCGCCACCGCGCCTACAGCGTGGGAGCGCGCGCCCGCCCGCCCCGCCACCCGCACGCGCGCGCCGCCACCGAGGACCACATGGAGATCGACTTCTCCAACAACTCGCCCGCTAATAGGGTGAGTCATCTCCGACACGAGAAACACGCCGTAAAATTCCTCGTCGGTAATATTCCGACCGAGTACTGACAAAATGTATGTAGTATTACCAGTGACATAGCAGAACAAAATCTAGGAGGGGCAAGACGCACAGCCTACGAGACTCTTTTTCAGACTCTTTTTCACTCATAATGTAATGAAGAATGTTTCTTTCTTTTATTTTTCTCTGAACGCGAGGCCCCTTCAAGTACGAGGCCGGGGCCTAGGGTCCGGTTCGCCCCCGCCTAGCTACGACGCCGAGTATCACAATGAAAATTTTTCCCCAGATGATCTCCCGCACCCCACCAACCGCGTCCTTCGTGGAACCACGACCGAAGACCAATGTAGACGAGTACGTGGACATGTCTCCACGCAACGCCGGCTACGTGGAGATGCGGCCCGGAGACCCGCGTCCGCGCACGCCGCCCCTAACCCCGCTTCCGCCGCCGCTCACGCCCGCCACTCCCGCCACGCCGGCCACGCCCGACGGCTACGTGGAGATGAACTACGGCCGTGCACCGACCAGACCGATCGCGATCGGGGCCACTCGGCCACCTCCGCCCCTAGCGGCGTCTCCCGACGACCGTCGTCGACTCCGTGACCCGCGCACCCCGCACGGCTCTCAAACTCTGTTCGACATGTCGCTCGACTCGCCCGCTTCCCCGCAAGACGTCGATACCACCGATGCTCTAGAGGAAGATCCTCCCCACCACCCGTTAAGCACAGTCAGGGAGATTTCCGAAGATGGTCGACGGAGCCCTGAGTTATCAGCAGCGGTTGTCCCTCGACGGAGCCCTGAGGTGTCGGTGTCGCCGCAGTACGTGACGCTGGCGCTGTCGGTGGCGCCGCCCAAGACGCCCGAACCTTGTGGTGACGAGCTGTCCTGTAATCCCACCGCTAATAAGACTATCGCGAGGGTACCTGACCCTATTGAGACTAAAGGTATGTTATTTTGACAACTGTTTTTTTTTAAAGATTGCAACACATTATTGATGATCGAGTTTTGGCTCTTTAAAGAATTTTTGATGTGTAACTTTTCTCGCTTTCGATGTTATGTTATATGTAACAACAATTCAGGGAAGCGCGCGCTATTTCATTTGACCAACGAGCGCACGCTGCACCCTCGAAAAGAGGTCAGATGAGAAAGAGAAATCTTTATTCTTTCAGCTGAAACGACAGCCACGGCGACGCTAGTCCTTGCAGGCGGCGGTGCGCCGGCGCGGTTTAGTTTAGAAGAGCCGCGCACGCCGCCCGCTGCCGCGCCCGCGCCCGCCCCTCCATCGCCGGGCGCGGGCGCGGGCGCGGCGCCTCTCAACTACGCGGCGCTGGACCTGGAGCCGCGCCGCGCCGCTGCCGCGCCCGCCTTGCGCGCCTACACTCAGATCGACTTCTTACGCTCAGAGAAGTTACACGCTGCTGACGCCACATAGACGCAAACGTGTCTGTGACGACACAAACATGCACCTGCGAACACGGACTGATTTATGTTTTTGTTGCAGTGTTAGATGGTCTGATTTAAAGTCATGTTGGTCTTCAATGCATTTGCACACGCATGTATCATCATATATACGCAGTACGCTTGAATTCGCCAGACATAGATCCTTGGTTAATCATCTTGTCTTAATAATATAGTAAATCTAACAGTACTATTGTTATAATTTTGAGTCAGTTTTCAATTCTGCTAATAAATTTCTGAGTGACAGTTTCTGTCAATGAAAAACCTTCACATATGTGCGCAAACGCAATGAAAGTTCACATGCTACAAATTATACCACCTATGCACAAGTTTCAATACTAGACATTAAAGTGTTGAAATTATCAAAAGTTCAAGTGAAGCAAAACAGTTATAAACTGTTAGCAAGTGTCGAGTGTGCCGTGTTCAGCGATAAAGACGCTCCTACTAATGTAGCCGACTGCCATTTAAGTTAAGCCTAGTGACATTAGGCCTGGAATGGCCATAGCGTTAGTGAAATTCGGTTGCCGTATTCTTAAGCTGTGAATGTGTCAAATTAATGCGTCAGACTGAATCTTTTGTCGCGGTTTTGATGTTTTATGTCGATAAGTCGAATTAAGAGAAACATAAATATCTTGCTAGCGTTAACGCTATCAAGACCGAAGCGGAGCGAAGGGAATGCCCACATTTTTTTTTACTGTTAAGTAATTCTAATTTAAATGTGAATGTTTTCCAATGAAGGGATTTTTCCTACAAATATCTTAACTATTTAAGCAGACAGTGGTTCAAATATAGTAATTATTTTTATATAACCCAGTTTACTTGATTCGACTTATCGACGTAGACGTGTAAGCACGCTGTGCGTTATAGATACAGTGTTGATGGATCGCAATCACGACCGGCGTGCACGCCGCAGTAACACAGTGGCTGGCGAGGTGGGCCATACATGTAGGGGAGGTAAGTCTAAGACGGGTAGCCCGCCTAAAACGGGTATGCCCGCGTCCCGTCGCGTCCTCCTACGAGGAGTCGCGTCTTGCACGCACACGTTCTCATTAACAAAAACGACGAGTAATTAAAAGTGCCTACCCGTTTTAGGCGGGTTACCCGTCTTATGCTTACCTCCCGTACATCTTCATCCTTCGACACCTTTATTTGTGTTCCTTAATGAACAAGACCTTATAAGCATTATAAGCCTATTGGAGGACACAGAAAAAGAGGAGAAAATAACAAAAAAAAAACTATAAGTTATAGAAAATTGTAACAAAATAAGGAAAACTGCAAAAAAAAAAATGTCAGTAACAAAAATGATTTATGAACAAAAAACTATTCAACAAAAAAATTGTAAATAAACTATGATTAGTGTTGATTCGCGAATTGTAAAAAGTTTGAAATAGATTTAGTTTCCTTTAGAGTCTTTATTTTATTTCATTTTATACCCACATTCTATTAAAATTATAATATGGTCCACCTCAAAGGCAAGATCACCGCTGCTTGTCATTCATTGTCAGCCTGTATCGTAGAGGCAGTTCGATAGTATACTCTGAGCGATATCCTTCACTTATTTTCTAGGCCAGTCTAGAAGATGTATATCTAATTATACATTGTTATTAATAATGTATAGCATAGTATACATAGCGAAATTTTGTACAGTTTAACATACAATCTTCTAGGCTTGCCTGTAACTTGTATTAGACTCGATGTCGCTTGCTTCTGTTACTATATAATAGTACACACATTTTGTTATTAATTTTATTCTTATTACATTTTTATTATTATTGTTATGAGACTTCAGTGATATGTTTGTATATCAAACTATAAATATATGATATATGACACTATAAGAAATTATACTAAGTCTAACTCCAAAAGTTTTCACTAAATTAATTAATACATTATCATGTTATTTTATTCATTTGTAATTAAATATTTATTTCTTTAGATCTTAGTATATCTCTCTAGTACAATCGCGGAAGAAATCATTCAAATAAAATATTCGTGCACGGGAATGTTTCAGTGAAGTGTTGTCGCGTTGGTTCCGTCGTGAACTTTTAAAGGTAAATTTAATTAATAATTATAAAGCCACGGTTGTGAGAGAGGCCTAACACTAACAGTAGTAGGTACATACAATACAAGTTTATGTTCCACTGACATACTGCCTACTGTGTTCTTAGAATACTCTGTGCAATTTTAAACACGATATAAATGTTATTTCTACACTGTTATTTGTTTGTTATCTGCAGTTTTGTGTTCCGTTCGTGGTTGTACCGGTACTAAAATAATTATATTTAACTGAAATATACTGCATCCGTTTAAATGGCTGAAATCAGTTGACGAATCCGAACAACACTCGTTTTGACTTATCTGGACTATTTATAAAGCGAGCTATCAAAACGGGTGTCAAAGTTCTCATCTGATGTAAGCCTATATTTAAAATTAATATTCCAAATCATACTGAAGTGTTATTAATATTATAAAGTTATGTCCATATTTTGAATAGAAATTCGATTTTCATATAATGTTTGAGAGTTCATAGATAATCGCAAACGGAACATCGTTACAGCTTGATGAGTGATCGTGTTGAAAACGATTGCTTGTCGAGCTGTCAATCAACTTAGGCAATCATTAGACTCGGTTATTTGAGCTCTGGCTTTCCATTTATATTATACATTAATAGATTGTTTCATATTTTGAATGTAAACCATTTATCCAATAGGTCAATAAACATTTACTTTTATGCCTTTGTAATACTATAAAATACTACAAAACACATAAAATTATTTAATTTTATACTAAGGTTAGATATGCATAAAGTTTTTATGGTAAAAAAAATCTAATGTCATCTAATTCACTGAAAACTAAGCTCAAATAACTCGATCTACGTAAATTATGTGTTCAATACAAATCTGTTTTTATCTTACGACTGCTATTTATATCCGAAAACATTATTATAGGCATATTTTTAAAGACACAAAAAGAACGTTGACTTTTTAAACTACATAGCACGATATTACATATTATTATTTTTACTATTAATTATTATTGTCTTGTTACGGGGCTTCGCTGCGATATTATATTTTTAAAGAACGTTAATACTGAGATAGGTCGAATGTTATATTTTGTTAACTAAAGAGTATATACGTTCAAGTTTTTATTTTAACGGTTTTGCTTTATTTAATTGTGTTGAATTATAGTTTTTATCTGAATTATTTATGTTATTGTGTTTCCTTGTCACATTTGACATGTTAAACACTACAATTGTGCGTTTTTTTTAAATTAATTTAGATGATTTGTATACCTACCGCGGCACTTAATTTTAGTTTGAAATACCAAGACATTTAATAGGCAATACGGCTGATATTACCAATGACAATGTCTCAAATCTGTGTGCATTAAATAATCGGCTTTCAACGTTATTATTTTAGAGTTCAAATTCAATAATGTTAAACCCGACCTCGCGAAGCTTCAGTAACAAGAAAAGGCAGCGACAGCGCTATCGTTGTAGTAGATGAAATTGTATCGTTAGCTGAAACTTACAGACATAGCTGTAGATGATCGTTGTATCTTAGTGCAAGAGCCGACGATTTCCGTTAAATAAGTGCAATTAAAGAGCGGTGTGCTGAGAAAAGTTAGATTGCTGCAGGACGTACGTAAAAAATAGATACTTTTTGTAAAAAAAAAAAAGTTAAAAGTCCTTAGATGTAGGTATTGTTTAGAAATCGATCCAATCTTGTCCAAGAGTACTGCTAGCTAATTTTATTTGGTCTTATTAAAAATAAATTTAATTATTAAGAATGTTTCTGGTAGTGCTAAACTGTTCTCAGCACCCTTTCGAACCAAAACAAACGCGCCTCACGAAAATTCAATTGATATATAAAAAAATACAGAATGTTCTACATTCCGACTTATAAACAATTGACTAGCCTCCTGTGTTCAAATACTTCCTAAAACCAATGTAACGTAGTAATAGAAAACAAGCTTCCTTTGCCCGCGCTCGATTTAATACAAAAAAGTAATGGGACCTGTATAAAAATGCGTGACTGAGTCAACACCAAATTTTTTATATTAAAGAAAAAAAATGTTATTTATTCCCGCGTAAGTAAGAGCGAGAAGCCTTGTGTGAAACGTGAAAGACTTCTCTCTGATTGTACTGTAACATGTAAGCTTTAAGTATGCCAGATGAAAATCAGCACAAGTTTTCTGTTTTTTTTTAGAGTATAATAGTTGTATTTCGCTTAGGAATGTGTTTTTCTTTTGTGAAATGTTGGAGTTTTCTTTATTGATAATATAAAAATAACATATTCAAAAGTTCAGACAACAGAGTTAACTAAAATCATATTAGTCTTTATTCAATAGAACTTAAAGTCGATATTTGGAGCTTTTAATCTGTACAGTCGAGAACAAAATAGCTTTCTCAAAAATGTTGTTTTTTTTTTACTGTAAGGAAAACTCCAACACTAAGGCCCGTATTACAAAACGTCACTCAATACTCAAGTATTACTTAAAACTAGATTCAAGGCATTTGATTGGTTGAAATCTAGATTTAAATAGAGATCAGTGCTTGAGTTTCGTTCTGTAATAAGGGTCTAAGACGTTGTTCTAAGAGCCCGTTCGATATTAGTTCCAATTCATCGCTGTTATCAACTTTGTATAAAACGGATCGTGTAGTAGTATAGTACAATTTGGCCAGGCCACTGTTTTACATTTTTGTATTGTAATATTTTTAGGACAAAATACTCGCTCGTTGTCCGAGCGGATGTCTGTAAAGCTGGTTGGGAGTCATAAGAACACAAAAAAAAAAGAAATAATTCTGGAATAGAAAATACATAAATATCAGGACAGGTACCAGAGAATTTCCCACTTTAAACTTTCCTGTTTTACTTTTAAGTTATATTCTAAATGTTGCTCTTCTAATTCCTGTTACATTTACTTATTTAGTTAAAATAAATTTCTTAGAACTCTAACCTAATCCTTCATGGTTTCATGCGTATTGTTTTTTTTTTTTAAATCGTAAGTTTCACAGCGACATCTCAACCAGCTAATCTACTTAGAAACCAATTCGCATATTGCTAGCCACCTCGCAGTTACGTAGTACCATGTTTAGATACATATTGTAACACTAATATATATTGTATAGTACATTATACATTTACTTTATTCCACGTAGCGTAAGAAGTGTTGAGTTTAACATAGGTGTAAGGATAGACGGGTACAGATGATAGTGTTGTGTAGAACATTGGATGGAATCTCCTTTTATAATATGTCTACAAATTCACATATTGAGGCACGATCTTGTGCATGTTCGACAACATATTTAAGCAGTGCACCAGTTGATTTTATTAAAATGGTTGAATCATTATTGTTATATAAAAGTCACTTGCATTTTTATTAGTAACTTTTTTGTAGCTGATTGTATGTTTGTGAATTAGATAAATTATACCAGTTGGTGTTTTCTTCATTTGAGATTTCGTTCTCTGCCAAAGTGGCGTCCGCTGGAGCGTGCTCATTGTTCGCCACACATAGCAAGGTAACAAAGCAGGTGTACTAGAGAACTTCACGCGAAACATATTCTAAAAGGAGCTTTTGGCTACATTTACATTGGTGAGACTTGTATATGCGACATCGAAAGCTAGTGTGAATGCGGCCTTATTTTAATATATTTATAATTAAAAAAATATACAAAATAATTTACCAAACTCCGCGTGTTACGTCATGACAAGATGGAGTTGTTTTATTAAGAAATCTATACTAGTCCCATTGCAAGTTAAACAGAATTTTTGCATAAAATGTTCCTGTAAACGGCGTAAAGGTTTTTATAAGGTTTAATTATAAGTTTAACTATTGTAACGTCTAGAACAGTTGTATTATAGTGGTTTAGTACCTGGGATGAGTCTACCAGAACGCTACGCTGCGAGCGCTTGCTGAGGCACGGGCGTCACACGACGCGGTCACCACACGATGAGGCAAATTCTATTGTTTTGAAAGGGAAAAAATAATTATATTTTTTTACAAATGGTGCTACCGTTTTGTGTTTTAGTCGATGATAGCTTAGCCGCTCCTACTGCCATGTAGATAATGTGAAGTATCGCTGCGCGTGAGACGCGCGCGCATATCACAATCTGTTAGAGATATAGTGAACATCACCACACTGAGCGTACGTTAAAACTAGCTGTAGTCATAGCTTTTGTAACTTGCAACGTTGTTCGCGACCCCTGCACTTGTAACATGCGAACTGGGTTGCCAACATTTTACTAAAACATTCTAAATATTGTTTAATTTGCCGAGTGCGTCCGCCACGCGCACTTTGCGTCAGCACAGCTCTGCCACCCAGTTGCCTGTTACAAGTGAGTGCACTATAAAGTATCACAATGTCAATCGTGTTTATAGACTCGTTGATCGATGCGTGCCACTCGGTCGGCGTGTCCGCCGTTAAATTATATAAAAATATCTAAATCTAATTTCTTTGGTACATTAAAATTTTGATTACTTTCATATTATTGTAAATAAAAAGAAAAATAAAAGCTTTGGATTTGCGTATTTGTTTATTTATTATACCCGTAGTGAGTAGACTGACCCAAAGCTCAAATGGAGCAGCATTGGAACATTTCATCTCTGACTCACCTCTAGTGTCGATAACCTGTCGATTAATTTATCTTCTAGTCTATAAGGTCCAGTCGTTGTTTAAGCGCTCATGTACACGACGCCGCCGCCGCGCCGCTACCGCGCCTCTAGGCTGTGTACACGGTCGCTACCGCGCCGCCGCCGCGATTCCATTCGCTAGTGTTTTATTTATCTAACAAAGGAGATGTCTCATTGCGGCCATATAATGTTTTTTTTTTTTTGATAATTCAAGGATAACTTCTTCGTTTATGAATCGGTTTTGATGATTCTTTTTTTGTTGGAAAGAAGGTATTTCAAAGGCGGTTCCATGATATGGAGATTAGGGTTTGATGATGGAAGACCAGAGAAATCGAGTGGAGCTAAATAGTAAGAAATATCTGCTTTCCAACAAAAAAAGAATCATCAAAACCGGTTCATGAACAAAGAAGTAATCCGCGAATAAACATTAAAAAAAAACATTATGGCCGAAATGAGAAACCTCCTTTTTCAGATAAATAAAACACTATCGAATTGGATTCGCGGTGCCAGCGCGGCGGCGGCGCGGTGGCGGCGCGGCGGCGGCGCGGTGGCGGCGCGGCGGCGGCGCGGTAGCGACCGTGTACACAGCCTAGAGGCGCGGTAGCGGCGCGGCGGCGGCGTCGTGTACATGAGCCCTAATAGCTTCACTATCATTCATTATGGTTAGAAAATGTCCTATACATTTTTTGACATTTGATCAAACGCGGTTTATGGGCAAGTTGGGATTTTAGCAATTTTTTGTGATCCTTGTCCCAACTAAACATGTAAACAGTAGTAAAATTAAAACAAAGGAATAAAGAAATACTGTTTATTTTACAAAATAATTACATATTGATCACACACAAATAAAACAAATGCATATCAACACCAATCCCGCTCACTAAAACAGTGTGCTTACAAAAACACGACTACACAATCTAAAAGTAACGACTGTTTATCGTACTTCCAAAGGACTGAGACGACTGAGACAGGCCTAGCAACTAATTCGACAATAATTGAAACACAACCTTAATTGCTTGTTCATAAGATTAACATTTGTAAATCTAAATAAAAGTCTGTAAGCATTTTTAATCTATCTGCTGTTACCCTCAAGTAAATTTGTTGATTGATAACAAGTATAACAACAAAGGGGAACTTTGCCACATCAATGATCAACAATTAACTTTCATAATTAAACCTCTAAATTAAACTATGACATCACAAATCAATTTCTAGTAACAATCCGATAACGAACAATTGCAAACTGTTTTAGTGAGTTAACTTTCAACAAATACAGTAAAATATTAATATGGTACTTATTCAATAATTGTATAATAATTATAACAGGGTAAGTATTAATTAGTTTGGAAAATTCAATGTATGTTTTACGCCTTTTTCTCTAACAAAAACATGTTAAATTGGATACAACATTGGATTTTGACTCTTAAAACTATTGGGGAAAGGTACAAATTGTATTTTAAAACCAATTCTATTCAATAAATAATAAGGTATTACGGTGGAAATTATTATGTTTAAGTTGTGCTATTTTAAAACGCTTCTGTTATTTCATCCATTAATTAAATAAAGCAAGTTAGAGCAAAAAACGAAGGAATTAGTTTTTTTTTTGCAATCTTCACTAAAATAATTGAGTACACAATTTCTCTATTTAGGAATATTAGTTTTATAGAAAGTTTATAAAAATGCTACGGTATTATATAAATAGGTAACATTATGTTCCTATCACATACTTTTATTAGTATTCCTACTACATATCTATTATGTTGTTATGAGATGTCTTATGGCAAATGGCGAGCTAAAGAGGGTTAACATAAAAGAAAGTAAGTAATTAAAATAATCTCAGACTCTGCGTCAAACAGATAATTTGAGCTGATCAGAATAAAATATAACGTAATATTAAAATAAATCATTTTATTGATTGGTAATGGATATAATGTAAGTATGTTATAGGACCAATTAATGTGTTCTTTTGATGTTTGAATCAGTTGTTAAGTTAAGGATGGAGAGGAAGAGGAAGGCCAAAGAAGAGATGGATGGATTGTCTAAGGAATGGATGATACTATGACGCGTGATAGGGGAGAATGGAAGAAAAAAACGTGTTGCGCCGACCCCAAGTAAAATGGGATAAGGGCAGGAAGATGATGAATCAGTTGTTAAGTTAGTAAAAAAATGGCTGCAAAAATTCCTATCAAAAGACCATAACTATACCTAGCTGTTTTTAAGTTACCTACGTTTTTGTCCTATAGCAATCAATAATTAATATAAAGGTATCTGGTAGATTATGGAAATATTTAAAGCTAGTTAAGTGGGATTACATTGTTTAATGGCACAATCTATCCATTAATTGTTGTCAAATGTTTCAGTATTTGTTGTATTAGTCATGCAAGAGTATTTTAATGATAGGATTATGAAGTTGCGTATGCGGCGGCTGATATGTTATTTTTACATGAAATGGAAAACATTATTCTAAGTCCTTGTTACGCATTTGCTTTACTTCTCAATTATTGAGAAAACCTATCCCATCATCATCTTAATTACTTGCACAGCCAATGGCGGTTTAAAAACTAAGTATTATGTGACCATCGTTATTATAATTAGTTACCACCTAACATCTTACTTCGGTGGTGACCGCCCGTTCACAACAGTAGGTGTATCTTTCCACGACCTAGCCGGCTTTTTGACATCTGTTACTTTTTTCCTAACTACCCTCTTCACAATCACTTCTTCATTTGACAACAATTTTCTCCTTGGTTTTTTGACTTTTACTTCTTTGATGGTGAAGGAATCGTCGAAGATGTCTCCACTAGAGTTGATGGAGCGACTGTCTTTATGGTTCTCGCCAACAATTTCGCTGATCGGACTGTCAAAGGAGACATGTCTAGAGGAGTTCAGCCTGGGACTATATCTGTGCTTCTCAATGGAGGTTTGTGTGGCGATATTTGTGTGATTGTCCTTAGCAGGCGGCGTGGCCACTGGATTCAACTTCGTCTTCTTAACTTTGACCAGCACGGCTGGTTCCGACGATTTCCTCTTCACGTTTTTTTTAGAAGCCTTCTTTTCTGGTACCTTATTTTCTGTGTCCATGTCCGCGACCTTGGGCTTCCTTCCTCGTTTCTTTGGCGCTTCTCCATTCTGTTTGGTAACCTTCACTGGTTCATCATCTTCTCCATCAGAAGCGTCGCTATCCTCAACAATAACTCTGTTTGTTCTAGCTTTGCTGGGCGATTTGGCTTTGCTAGGTGATTTGGTCCTCTTTGGCGAGAAGTCTAAGGTACTATTTTTAGTTTTGCCTTCAGTCTTTAGGTAGTCTTCAAAAAGTTTCCGACACTTCTTGTAATCAGGAACTTCTTTTGGTTTCATTGTATTTATGTATTCAAAGAATTTGATGAGGGCTTCTGTAATGTTAATAAACAGTGGGAATTAATCATAAGCTTTAAAAATATTCAACAAAATCTCTCTTGGAACTCAACAATGTAACCTCTCAGAAAATTCTGGTCGGCTGGTATTGTGGTAAGTTATCCAGGCAAAGCAAACATAGTTTTGATTTATACAAATTTTGTCAAGATCACATAATTCTACTTCTAATTCATTTCTTGAATAAACTATTGTACTACAACTCACCAGGTACATCACTAGACTTGAGGCTACTCCTCACATCCTTCATGAAAGCCTCCTTCATGGTCTGCACAGTCTTGGGCTGCTTCAGAGACTTCTCCCACGGCAGCTCGCCGGTCAACCACTGTAACATGTTGTAGCCTAGGATCTCGAGGTCGCCGCGCATTGTAGGCTCTAGAATTAAAAAAAATACTTTACGTAAATGCAGTTCTGCAGGTCTAAACGGCTACTTTCAGCAATATTCCTAAAAGTAATTCACTATGTGAATTTCCAGCAATTTCATCAGCAATTCTTTCAACATTTATAAAATGGCAGAAGCAGAATTGCATGTCATATCTGATTGAACATTGTTGTGATTGATCTTAATAGTATTTAATGCCGTGCGCTGCGTTAGCGTTAGAGCTGCGTTGTGCACGGCCTAAATCTTGCTAAAATGCAGTTATGGTAAGATTTTGGCCATTATCAAATTGAAATTACAAACTAGTTAATAGATTTTAAACATAAAACATGAACAATTATTGACCTCCCAAATGTGCATCCCTGCTGGTATACTCAATAGTCCCATTATGTGCGCTCTTGGGATCAGGAGTGAAGGGCTGGTCCTCCTTCAATCGCGTGGCAAGTCCAAAGTCCACCAGGTACACCTGGTTCTTAGCCTTCTTCAGACCAAGCAGCATGTTGGCGCCCTTGAGATCTGCATGGACGTAGCCACGGCTGTGGATGTACTCTAATACATCTAACTGAAACGAAATAAGTAGATTTGATACTGGCAAGCATGGACCTAAAAAAAAAGGCGGACGGAACTTCACTAAGAAACAATTGAAGCACCCATAGTAAGTCAGTGCGCTTGTCCACACAAGCCAGCGCGCACACATTCACACCATAGTAAGTCAGCCGTCGGCCATTACGCTTCGAACGACGCTCGCGTGTTATTCGGCGTTATTTTGTCTAATAAAAATCAAAGTATGCCGTCATGTGTTGCAAAAAGTTGTCTAAACCATAGTAGTTCAATTAAAAAAGCCAGGGGATCATGCGGGCAGCGAGTAAAGGGCAACTCGCTGCCCGACCAAGGACCATGCCCGGGTCGACGGCGCGTTGTGTCCCACGCGCGCCTCAAAGAGCGTCAGCATAATGACGGGGCCCCCCTCTCAGAGGGCCAAAGCCTGCCGGGGTCGCGGGATTATTCCCTTACCGTAACCCCGGAACTTAACAGGCTATGAAGGACACCGTGGATTTTAGTCAGTAGAAGTCTGACAGTCCCTCCCGCCCTGCCCGGGGTTGGAGGACTCATTTGATGATTTTACCACGCTAAAAAAAAAAAAAAAAAAAAAAAGGGGATCACTTTTCATAGTTAAGCATGTCATTTTGAAGCTTATTTCTCGATTTTACGTCAATAAATTTAATAAACATCTCGAAATCAATCAGTGTTGCAACTATTTAAATTATTTTAAAATTGGGAGATTTATATTTTATGTTACTATTTATCGTTATTGTATTCTTCTGTATTTTTACAGATTTCCCTCGGCAAATGATGCATGGAAAAATGATTGTATAAAAATAATAAGGGAGTGTAGACATGGAATAGGAATGTAGAAGTGTAGGAATGGAACATAAAATAGCTTTAAATATTTATAGCCGAAAAATACTTAAACATTCGTTTTCACCACTTAAGTAAATTAGAAGGGATTTCTAGATGTGTCGATAGCAAAAGACAAGTCTACAAAAATTTGAATCACCAAAAGGGATTGTAAAACTTTATTAACATTAAACGAGTTGTAAATATTTTAATATCCAATGTGTTTAAATTATTTTACCTTTATTTAAAAAAAAAGATATCCGTAACAAAAAAATTGTAATTAAACTTAAGTTCAAGGGAGATCTTAATAAAATATTGTTTAAAAATGGGTAATTTTTTCCTTCATCTGGCATCCCTATACAAACGCACACATACATAAGCATCCGCCATTGTGGTGCTTCACTTTTTAGGGTTCCGTAGTCAACAAGGAACCCTTATAGTTTCGCCATGTCCGTCCGTCCGTCCGTCCGTCCGTCCGTCCGTCCGTCTGTCCGCAGTTTAGCTCAGAGACGCACAGTACTAGAGAGCTGTAATTTGGTGTAAATATGCGGATTTGTTGTGCCAAAAAAGTGGTAAAATAAAATCTCGAAAAATATTTTTTTTTAGGGTACCTCCAGAACTTACACGTAAAGTGAGGATTTTTTTTTCTCGCGTACCCCTTAGTGTGGGGTATCATTAAATAGGCCTTTAAAAAATAATGATACTTTCCATTAACAGTTTTTTGATAAAAAAATTCGTTTGTGAAATATTAAGCTTTAAAGTGCTAAATTTTGCTCGATTCGAGTGTCCCCCCCCTCTACCAGCTAAACGGTTATGTTTGGGGGTGTGAAAAAAATCACAATAGTAGTATATATAACGAAGTTTAAAAGAAAATTATCATGACTAAGTAGGCTTTACAACTTTTCGAGTAATAGTCGACCAACTTATAAAATGTACTTGAAATGTATCGGAGAACATGCTCTTCAACTGCAAATGTAAGTTTGTCAACTTTATTTTTACAGTTTTAATAGGTATGTTTTACGGTATGTTTTTTGGGGATAGGTAGGTTTTTATCGTCAACTATTTTTAACTAACTTCAAAAAAAGGAGGAGGTTTTAAATTCGTCGTAATCTTTTCTCTTATGTATTATCCCTGATTTCTCAAAGACTCCTGGACCGATTTTGAAAATTCTTCTTTTTATAATTAAATTCAGAGAATCAGTTTAGTTAGTTCTCATAAGTATTTTGATGGGCAACTACGGAACCCTACACTGTGCGTGGCCCGACACGCACTTGGCCGGTTTTTTTCTTAGTGAAGTTCCGTCCGCCTTTTTTTTTAGGTCCATGCTGGCAAGAAACAAAACATAGTACGCGCACAAAGAAAAAATGGCAAATTTAATGATGGTTGCTTCACACATAAGGGGGCCCCGATTGTCGGTTTGGCTGAATTTTTATTCAAAGTTGACCCGAAACAAACCGCAGTTGTTTGGCTTGTGCCGATTGGGTAGTTGGTTCAGTTTAGGGAGACATATTATTTAATGTGCAGTATTGTGGTAAGAAAATGCCGACTGACGTAATTTTTTTTTAATGCTAATGTGTGTTTCCCTTACATATAATTAATCTGTTTGTTAAAGTTTCTTTGTAGCTTAAGTCAGTTCAATGCCCATATTCAAGGACAATGACTTCAAAGCAAATACAATTAGCACATTTAAATGACACTCATTAGCAAGTCTATGTGCGTTATCTTTAAAAATTTTGAAAACTAAGGAATTTTGTACTTGAAGTTTTAAACCATAGTAATAGAAATTGTAAAAACTTAAATTAGACTTTGACAAATGGATTGTCCAACAGTCAACACAAAAATATTTTTTCAAGGTGAACAAGTAGTTCCTGAGATAATGAACTGAAGGACATGCAATCAATAAATCAATTTACCATTTGTAAACCTAATTGAAAGACAGTGGCTGGTTGAAAAGACTTTCCAGCTTCTGTGAAGAGACTCCACACATCTTTACCAAAGCGCTCCATCACTAGGTATCTGTAGGTAACTCCTTTAGACTCATGGGATCCTTTGCCGAAGAATGTTGGCATGCCCAGGCTCGTAAGCTTTTTGCTTTGCATGAATTTTGCAACTGAAAAAAAAATATTCATAAATAAGAATAATTAAGAAGAGAAAATTTGATAGCAAAATAAAAATGCTTATCAAGATAATACATTTTTATTGACTGTCATTCTTAACCACTTCCCTGTCCGATGAGTCACATGTTACTCACGACCATTGTTTATCTATTGTGTCTGCTGCGCGGACAGTGAAAGTGTTAACTATAAATTAAACAGGAGTTCAACTATTAATTAATAAGACAAAACAGTTAATAAGAATGGTTATCATGAAATTCTAAGAGAGTATTTTCTATGGCCAAAGGTACTAGATCATTTTTGTAATCAAACAACTACCTAATTGATTTGTTTTTTTTTACGACAAATATCTACACAATGGCCATTCATCTATTATTCATTCACAAAGTAAATCATTAGAAATAATGCTAAGTGGCCATTTATAAACCTCTGATCATCTCTTAGGTGAATTTCTAATGTTTCAACATTTTTATTTATCACACAGCTTTTAAAGATCCCATTATGAGGTCTTTTTTTTAGAAAAGATATAAAATTAAATCTATGGACTTATTAAACACACAAGAAACCAAATTCTTTATTGTAACCCCACAATATTGTTGATACAAGTGTTTTAAGCAATTAAGTTAACAGATTATTGACATTATCAGTTAACAAATACACAAAATGATGTCATCAGATTGTATATTGCAACCAGATTATTGATAATAACATATTTAAATGTATAACTTTTATTTCTGCTGGGAAGTAATATTCAAGAAAAAATATTAAGATCGTATTTTTGTACTTTACTTTAGAAACATCTAAAAACCCACAACTTTGTTTGTTAAAGTTAGGACACCAACTTGATACAACCTTATGAGGGCCACAAAGGAGAAGTTTCTGAAATATTCTTTTTAGGAAATAACCATAAAAATTTGAGTGGAAGTATCCAGTCAGCACATGTCAAAACTCAAAGTTGATGTTTACACCTTATTTCAATCTTATAATTTCTCTGTTTTAGCTGAATTGTTCAGTTAAAAAAGTAAACTATCTTGTGATGTTTACATAATTCAAATCATCAATTTTAATCATTTCTTCCTTTACAGAATATATTCATATCATGCATATCGGTTATGCTTTTAGGATAAACAAGTTCAGAGAGAAGAGAGTTCAAAGAGCTATGTATAATGTGTTTACCTTAAGTATACTCAACAAACCTCTATCATTGATTTATTTCGAGTAGGTATTAAAATACCTAAGACTCAAGGAAAATACATTATTATAATGTGTATAGAGGTTATTTTGTTAAATAGGTACTTACTATCATCTTTGTTGGCATTCCTGAGATAGAAATTAATTTCCACAAAAAGCGGCCCATTCTCATGTGGCTCCTGTTGGCAAACACATTGATACACTTTATGAATGCTTAATTATCTAAATGTGGACGAGTTTTTGTATTAGATTTGAATTTACTTACAATTTTGATCGCGTAAGGATAATCAGATCCTTTGGCCTTTACGGTGTGGTCACAGGCTGAATAGATTTCTCCGAAGCCCCCGACACCGATAGACGGTCCTATCCTCCATTCCTTTTTAAATAGATTGTCTTTTATAACTTCTCCAGTAGGAATAGGAGCTGGCATCTTATAACCAGCGGCTTTTTTTTTAGGCGCTGCCTTTTTTACTCGGCCAGCCATGTTTATTGATTGTTATTTAGCACAATTAACAAAACGACATCGAATTCCACTAAAAAACTAATTAAATTGCAATTGTAACTCGCTCGAAATAACTAAACAAATAATAATTATTCAACAATCGAAAGCGACGCTACCGTTGCGTGTGAATGTGAATGTGACTTTGACACTTTGACATGCTTTGACAGTGACGGTTAAAGCAGCGCGCGCCATTTTTGTTGTTAAAATTTTAGTTTATGGTGAAATGTTCTAGATCAAAAATAAAACTTAAAAAGCAATAAACAAAAGATAGTGTATAGTGCTAGCAACGAGTGAGAAAGAGATAACTATATCACAAACTTAAATATTTAGCAATAGTGATGGGTTTTTTACAAAGAGATTTAAAAGCACCTATAGAGCGGGCATTGGGAAAATTGCACTGACTTATTAATCCTATGGACTTGAAATGTTTGACTATACAAAAAGTAGTTATACAAATATGAGGCATATCGACACCAAAATCATAAAAATACTGCTATCTCTTTTTAACTTCTTTCATTTTGCGTAAGTGAAAAAGGATGAAAGTGTTTTTGACAGTTCCTATAATGGAAACACCTCATTCCTCGCGTCATTAAATACCTATTTGCGGCCGGTCGCCATTTTATGCCCCCACTGTTTGTCAACCACTGACTTATTAATCCTATGGACCTGAAATACCTACAAGAAAAACGTGTATACCTAAACTTTGCTGGGGGCATAAAATGGCGGCTAATAGAGTAAACCCATGTCGATATTTCTATATAATAACATCGATAAAATTTACACGTGCATGTTTAGTTTGGATAATATTGGTGCCGATTTACTTGTTCAATAACTATAAAATAAATGGAGAATTTCTACCTTTTAGTCGGTATGCCAGATCATTTACTTTTTTTTAAGTAAGCAAGTTCAACTTGCTTACTTGCGAGACGCGCAAAGATAACATCCTTCTTCTAAGGTAGCGCGAGAAAAGGACGGTTGAGCTAAGTTAGAAATTGACAAACTACTTTGGTGAGGAGTCGCGATGAATGAACACTTTGATTCGGCTCGTGTCAGATAAACATTGGCTCGATGCAACTCGTTTCTTCTAGAGTCGACGCCAGGCTTAAAAGTGTTATTCAAGTATTGCGTTAAGACGCGGGCCCAACGCGGCGCATGCTGTGCACGGGCACGCGGCGCATTTTAGCTCCGTGTATTAATTTGTTTGACAACGTGGGTCTACGTTTCCACTGGAGTACCTATACCAAGACCCACGACTATGTATAGCATGGCGCACGGAGGCACGGCTACGCACGTGCCACTGCAATCCACGGACACGAAACGCGTCCGTCCCACAAGGCCTATGACTGAAAACAAACGAGCTGTAGATAGCTAAAGAAAAAAAGAAAAATCATTTATTAGTCTCTTAAATTTACATTAACATAAATGAATTGAAACAACCCCAGTAAGTGGTTAACAACACTTGTGTCGAGGTTGTCTCGCTCCCCCCTGAATAGGTTTACAAAATTGAGACCTAATGACATTTAAAATTACCATTTAATAAATTAAAACAATATAAAATTAATTAAATTAAATTAAATATTAATGTTATGAGTTATCAAATTAATACAAACCAAAAATTAAATATACAAAACTAAAACAAATATCATATTCATAATCAAAATGAGTTAAAAATTAAAATTAAGAACGGAGACAAGTTAAAAAACATATAAAATTAAGATTACAATTATTACTAACAAGTTAAATAAAAACAGAACAAAATTATGGATGATCAGAATTAATGTCAAGACTTAAAAATAAAAATTAGGTACACGTTTTGACAAAGTGATTTAGTGTGTGTAAGTATGTATGTGATTGTGTGTGCGCGTGTGTGTGTGTGTGTGTGTGGGTGTGTGCGTGTGTGTGTGTGTGTGTGTGTGGGTGGGTGTGCGTGTGTATGTTTGCGGGTGTTTGTGATTACCTACGTATAGTGCTATCATGTTATAATGAAAGGTTATAATGCGTAAAAATAACAACACTCAAGTAATTCTAGCCAGAATCTGCTCTGTTTCGTCATAAGTAAGAGGCTGTAACCACTCGGTTATCATTAATTTGCATTTCTGCGAGGCCTCAAGATGGAAATGTAGTTTAGCGTTAATTTTATTATATATGTAGGCGGATTGGCATACATACTGACGCCGCGCAAATACCGTATGTACCCCTGAGGAGAAAGCCACAATGTCTTTCCTTCTAGACTGTCTTTCCAAGTTGGCTGGTATATGCTTATGTAGGTAGAGTATCGTGCTCAAAAAAGGTATAGTTTCCTTACTGATAATAGGCCACTCATTCTGTACAGCTCCATTGTAGGAAATCTGAACGGCTTGGAATAAATTACCTTCAGAAGTGACCTTTGGGCTCTTTCTAGCTCTAAAAATTTGACCTTGGTAGCACCTCCCCAAGCTGGTAAGCAATATGTGATAACCGACTGCGCAAGTGCCTTGTATATATTGTTGAGTATCTCGGGAGGCATCACATGTCGTAGATTTTTAAAAATCCATATGAGCTTTCGAACCCGCGACATAACAACCTCGACCTGAGGATGCCACGTTAGACACTCGTCGACAATGACGCCCAAGTATCTTGTAGACGGCACTTGTTTGATGGGAATACAGTCACAATACCGTTCCAAGCTGTTTTCACAGGTATGGATACGGATATTGAAATTAGATCCTGGCTTAGATCTACCACTGGGGGAGAAAATAATGCAATTGGTTTTGGCAATATTGAGGGTCAGCAGATTTGCTTTGAGCCACCTATCCACAACAATCAAACCCCGCTCAGCTTTAACACGGACTTCCTCCCATGTGCCGCCAACATAGACAATAGCCGTGTCGTCAGCATATGAGAAGATTTTGCCTCCACTGTTTTGTAGGTTACACAGTTCGTTGAAGTATACCAGAAACAGCGGCGGGCCGAGAACGGAGCCTTGTGGAACTCCGAAAATAACCTCCTCCTCATTGCTGTACGAGTTCCCTACCCTAACCTGCTGTTTCCTACCCCGGAGATAGCTATTGAAAAGTGAAAGCGCCCTACCCCTAATCCCCATAGCCTCAAGTCTCTGCACAAGGATGGGAACAGATACGGTGTCAAAAGCCTTTTTCAAATCTAAGAACACCGTGACGCATTTAAGTCCCCTGTCTACGTTTCCTGTAATTTCAGATGTGAGCGCTATAACTGCGTCCTGAGTTGAACGACCCTGTCTAAAACCGTACTGTGAGTTAGAAAGAAGATTGTATTTGTTCAAGTACTCAACAAGCCTTTTGTTAAGAATTTTTTCAACTATTTTTGAGATCGAGGTTAAGACGGAGATTGGTCGATAATTGTTGACATCATTCCTGTCCCCATCCTTGTGCACAGGCGTGATTAAAGAGCGTTTTAGGGCATCACTAAAGATACCCGTTTCAAAGCACAGATTTGTCAATCTGCAAATGAGAGGAACCACAAGGTCTCGAGCCAGTTTAAGGAAACTTACGGGTATGTCATCCCAGCCCGAAGCACTTGTCGAGTCAAGTGCCATGAGCGTACTATCTACTTCTGCCGGATCTGTATCCAGCAGCACAAATGAGTTTACTTGAGATTTATTGTGTGAGGGGACAATAGCAGATCCATATCCTTGCCCAGTTAGGGTCTCAATTTCTTCCGCCAAAGTTTTTCCAACAGTGACGAAGAAGTGGTTTACACGGTTTAGTGAGTCAAGAGGATGTGGTGTAATGTGAAGCAGATGTGAGCTAGATGTTTTAGGTTTTTTATAATGCGTTATGTCATTAATTCTTCGCCACAGTAGCTTAGGATTTTTCGTGGAAGATAAAATTTGATCCTTATGATATTGTCTTTTTACCTTCCTAATAAGGTTAGAACAAAATGTACGATACCGCCTGTAAGTTACGCTCAGAATTACATTAAAAGGATCCCTCTTCGACTGTAGTTGTAGTTTATTTCTAAGTCTAATACACCTTAGAACCCCCTTTGATATCCAGGGTTTTAGAATTCGTTTAGAGCAGGAAACCGAGGTAACCTTGGTGTACTGGAGGAGAGATGATCTAATTACATCAATCATCGCGTCTGCCAAAATATTTGGGTCTCCATATGCATTCAGAAAAGAAATGTCTGTATTTAAAAGGTGTTTAAGCATTTTCGAAATTAGTAACGGTTTTAGATTATAGCTGTGAGTCATATTCGTGTACTCCAGTGGAAATATCGACCCACGTCAACAGCGTTGAGCTATGTATTCGAGCAAGCCACGCATTTGTATCAATGACTCTCCGTGCACCGCGGTGGGCCCGCCCCGCGCCTTTAGGTAGACGTTCGAGACGGAGGGAACAAACACAACACAAGAAAACAAATGTCGCTGCATCCGCGATGGGCTACCAGCACGGACATCTCCAACACGTATCTTTTATGACATGCCGATGATTTTGGGTTTTAATTGAAAGTCAACAATAATTCAAAGCCAAATCATTTATTTCAATAAGGCCATCAAAGAGGCACTTTTAAACGTCGCATAATTAAAATTAAGGAAATGGGATGGGATGGGATTGGATTGATTCTACACCCACTCGCAAAGGTAGGTTGGATGAAGAAGAATGGGCAAGAAACACCATACTTACTATTTTTAGTTTTACAATATTTTCATATTTGTCCAGTTGAAATAAGATTCTTCAAAGTGAAGAAAACAAATGTGGATTGTTTTTGTTGACATCTTTAAGTTTTCAATGCCAGTTGTTTCCAGCCAAATTTTCTTTTTTTCCTTTATTAGCAGGCAGCCTTGAAAATAAAACATTAAACCATTATAGAACTTTAGTATAGCATTATCGATAAATATTAAAATGTCATGTATGCACTACTCTATCCCTAAAATAAACAAGAAAATGATTTCATGAAATACAATGTTATTACTGTTGATATTAGAGGCAAAAGGGAAATTATGAATGCTTTACTGTTGAAACTCTTCAACTAATGCAGAATATTTTGTTTATTATCTAAATCTAAAAGTATTAAAGCTGAAAAATGAAGTACGTACTGGTGCAAAGTTATTTTCGGGTGATTTCCGCTTCTTTTGACGCCACATCCTATTATATTGCAATTGGGCATCTTGTAATTAATTGATGATTTCCACTATAGAAACGAGTTCAAACGCAACAACACAGCAAAATTACTCCAATATTCGCAAATATATCCACAGCTCACGAACATTTGACAGTTGACGTACCCCAAGTTTGTTGACAAACAGTGGGGCCATAAAATGGCAACCGGCCGCAAATAGGTATTTAATGACGCGAGGAATGAGGTGTTTCCATTAAAGGAACTGTCAAAAACACTTTCATCCTTTTTCACTTACGCAAAATGAAAGAAGTTAAAAAGAGATAGCAGTATTTTTATGATTTTGGTGTCGATATGCCTCATATTTGTATAACTACTTTTTGTATAGTCAAACATTTCAAGTCTATAGGATTAATAAGTCAGTGTTGTCAACAAACTTGGAGTACGTCAACGGGGAAGGCAAGTGTCAAAGTGAAAAGTGACAGTTTGGTCCCCAAAGAACTGTCAAATCAAAGGAATTTTCAGAAAAAAAACGATTTATTGATGTAAAATGACTCGATGTTGTGTAATAAGCTGTAGAAATGATGAAACATACAAATTTCCGACAATTCACACTATCATGAAATAATGGGTAGCTGCTGTGACTGCTGCGATAACAAAAAATGTATTTTCGCTAAGGGAAAGCTACATAATAAACAAATATCCAGCCTTGCGAAGCCGAGACAGGCCGTTAGTTGAGTTTATTAATGAAATTCTATGATTATACCGTAACTAAACAATCGAATACACTTTTCAAAATAATATCTACTTTTCTTTTGGAGGTTAAGTACCAGTATTGCATCGCTCTATAAATCATGAAATGGTTCGTCTGGCGGAAGAATTATCACCTGGAACGAGTTTTGTGATAGTTGTGGTGTTAAGAAATTAAATATATTGTGTTATTTCTCGAATCTAAATAGAAAAAATGGTTAAAATTATTGACTTAAAACATTATGATATTTTATCAAAACAGAAAGTCAGAAGCAGCATTATATTCTTGTTATAGGAGAGGACAGGTAAAACATACCTAAACTCAAAAATTGAAACCTCAACTACAAGTAATTGTGGATTTATTACGGTAAAATCAAATGTATTACCACTCAATTAAATCACTTTTTTCCTCTTGTAGATGCACCGCGGCGTCTTAATTCTTCTTTTAGTATATGTACTTGCATGGACGAATAATTTTCCATATTTGTTTTGTATTTATACTCAATTTTTATTACAAATAATCTTGTTTGTTTTTTGTACAAGGTAGACGTGGGGACCAACTATCGCAGCGCCATCTACGATTAGCTTTGAGTTGCCATCCCCACTGTCAAATGTTCGTGAGCTGTGGATATATTTGCGAATATTGGAGTAATTTTGCTGTGTTGTTGCGTTTGAACTCGTTTCTATAGTGGAAATCATCAATTACAAGATGCCCAATTGCAATATAATAGGATGTGGCGTCAAAAGAAGCGGAAATCACCCGAAAATAACTTTGCACCAGTACGTACTTCATTTTTCAGCTTTAATACTTTTAGATTTAGATAATAAACAAAATATTCTGCATTAGTTGAAGAGTTTCAACAGTAAAGCATTCATAATTTCCCTTTTGCCTCTAATATCAACAGTAATAACATTGTATTTCATGAAATCATTTTCTTGTTTATTTTAGGGATAGAGTAGTGCATACATGACATTTTAATATTTATCGATAATGCTATACTAAAGTTCTATAATGGTTTAATGTTTTATTTTCAAGGCTGCCTGCTAATAAAGGAAAAAAGAAAATTTGGCTGGAAACAACTGGCATTGAAAACTTAAAGATGTCAACAAAAACAATCCACATTTTTGTTTTCTTCACTTTGAAGAATCTTGTTTCAACTGGACAAATATGAAAATATTGTAAAACATTTTTAAAAATAGTAAGTATGGTGTTTCTTGCCCATTCTTCTTCATCCAACCTACCTTTGCGAATGGGTGTAGAATCAATCCAATCCCATTCCATCCCATTTCCTTAATTTTAATTATGCGACGTTTAAAAGTGCCTCTTTGATGGCCTTATTGAAATAAATGATTTGGCTTTGAATTATTGTTGACTTTCAATTAAAACCCAAAATCATCGGCGTGTCATAAAAGATACGTGTTGGAGATGTTCGTGCTGGGAGCCTATAGCGGATGCAGCGTCATTTGTTTTCTTGTGTTGTGTTTGTTCCCTCCGTCTCGAACGTCTACCTAAAGGCGCGGGGCGGGCCCACCGCGGTGCACGGAGAGTCATTGATACAAATGCGTGGCTTGCTCGAATACATAGCTCAACGCTGTTGACGTGGGTCGACATTTCCACTGGAGTACACGAATATGACTCACAGCTATCTACAGCTCGTTTGTTTTCAGTCATAGGCCTTGTGGGACGGACGCGTTTCGTGTCCGTGGATTGCAGTGGCACGTGCGTAGCCGTGCCTCCGTGCGCCATGCTATACATAGTCGTGGGTCTTGGTATAGGTACTCCAGTGGAAACGTAGACCCACGTTGTCAAACAAATTAATACACGGAGCTAAAATGCGCCGCGTGCCCGTGCACAGCATGCGCCGCGTTGGGCCCGCGTCTTAACGCAATACTTGAATAACACTTTTAAGCCTGGCGTCGACTCTAGAAGAAACGAGTTGCATCGAGCCAATGTTTATCTGACACGAGCCGAATCAAAGTGTTCATTCATCGCGACTCCTCACCAAAGTAGTTTGTCAATTTCTAACTTAGCTCAACCGTCCTTTTCTCGCGCTACCTTAGAAGAAGGATGTTATCTTTGCGCGTCTCGCAAGTAAGCAAGTTGAACTTGCTTACTTAAAAAAAAGTAAATGATCTGGCATACCGACTAAAAGGTAGAAATTCTCCATTTATTTTAGGGAAATAATAAACCGAGCCACAAAATTACTAACTCAGCCACTTAGCAAGATTTCAGGGACACCCCGAAGTTCGGTTTGGTTAGGTTCCTTTAAACCTTGTACACAGAAATAGAAGCCCTGCGAAGCAGGGCTTCGTCGACCCTGCTTAGGTAGATTTTTTTACACACAATAGGGAAACTTTATTTGGTTTGTGGCTGACTAAGTAATTTTGTGGCCAGTGTAGGATTAAATAGAAGCCGGTTTAAATAGCACCCTTTATTTTATAGTTATTGAACAAGTAAATCGGCACCAATATTATCCAAACTAAACATGCACGTGTAAATTTTATCGATGTTATTATATAGAAATATCGACATGGGTTTACTCTATTAGCCGCCATTTTATGCCCCCAGCAAAGTTTAGGTAGGTAAGTATACACGTTTTTCTTGATTGTTGATGCCGTGCGTCAGTAGCGCCACTAGTCCAGTGAACTACGAGGGCGGAGTGATAAGTCTGGTAAAAATCTATTTTCAATTTTGGAATAAAATTATCGTAAATTGCATGTAACCTCCTTGTTCACAACTCTTTTGAAAGACTATATTTAAATTTTCAGCCAGTACCGCTGGTTAGTTTTTTTTTTGAAAGCCAATAAATAAAAACAATTTAACGCATTTTCGCAAAGATGGAGAAAAGTGAATTTCGAGTGTTGATTAAACATTATTATTTGCGCAAAAAAAACTATTACGGAAACTAAACAAAGGCTTGATAAATATTATGGGGACTCTGCTCCATCGATTAAAATGATTCATAAATGGTTTACGGATTTTCGGTATGGTCGTACAAGCACAAGTGATGCTGAACGCCCAGGACGCCCAGTTGAGGTCACTACTCCAGACACCTTTTTTACTTATAATATCATTGACTCCAGAGATGATCGCTAAAATCCATGACATAGTGTTGAATGACCGAAGGGTAAAAGTGAGCGAGATAGCCGAGATAGTAGGCATCTCAGACGAACGTGTGCAATGATATATTATATAACGTGTGCGCAATATCTTACACCAACATTTAGATATGAAAAAGGTCTCCGCGCGATGGGTGCCGCGTTTACTGACTATTGATCAAAAACGCATGCGAGTTACCACTTCGAAGGCAGGTTTGGCGTTGTTACAACGGAATAAACCTGATTTTTTGCGTCGTTTTATAACGGTAGACGAAACGTGGATCCACCACCATACACCAGAAACCAAGGAACAGTCGAAACAATGGATTGCTAGGGGCGAACCAGCTCCGAAGAAGGCCAAAGCAGTTTTATCGGCCAATAAGGTGATGGCTACAGTTTTCTGGGACGCACGTGGGGTAATCCATATTGACTACCTAGAGAAGGGTAAAACGATAAATGGTGAATATTATGCCAATTTAACCAAATTTTACTTGAAAAACGACCGCATTTGGCTAAGAAGAAAATCCTCTTCCACCAAGACAACGCACGAGTGCACACCTGCGCGATTGCTATCGCCAAATTACATGATTTGCGATATGAGTTGCTATCTCACCCACCATATTCGCCAGATTTGGCCCCTTGCGACTATTTTCTGTTTCCGAATTTAAAAAAATGGCTCGGGGGAAAAAGATTTAGCTCCAACGAGGAGATCATACTCGAAACCAATGCCTATGTCGAAGTGTTGCCTAAGTCATAGTTTACGGAAGGGATCGAAAATTTGTGAAACGCTGGATAAAGTGCATTGAGTTAGATGGAAATAACGTTGAAAAATAAATCATAATTTAAAAAAAAGTTGTTTCCTTATTTAATTTTTACCAGACTTATCACTCCGCCCTCGTAATTCAGTGAACTAGTCTAGTGAACTAGTCTAATGAACTAGTTCAGTGAATCATCTCATTCAAGAACTCGTTCTGATTTGTTGGACTAAATTAAGTACTGAATGAATTAATGAACTACTTCATCAAGTGAAAAGAAATACTTCATTCATTTTCTTTTTACTGACACATTTTGCGCATCTCTAAACGGGACTACTATGACACATTGACATGACAACCATGAAAATTACTATATGCAACTGACAGATGACATCATGACGTTTTCAATAACAGCTGCGTTCGTCAAAGACATTAAACTAATAAACGAGCAGTAGACGGGACATCACGAAGGAGATCCAAAATTTTTTACCAATAGGTAAAAAGTCCCTCAGTCTAGTAGTCTTAGATAGTGCTATTGACGCACGGCATCAATAATTTTGTATGACAATTTTCCCAATGCCCGCTCTATAGGTTCTTTTAAATCTCTTTGGCGTTCGTAAACATTCTAACCAATTTTAACAGTACCCCTAGCACGAATCACCTCTATGCGAATCACATTTGAAAAAGTATTCATATCGTCTTGGAAAACTTTTTGCATGGGAACTTGAACAGCGCCTCTAGAGAAAATATTTAAAAAAAGTTTGCTCTCTTTCAAAAGAAAACGGTTAATTTTAGGCAGCTATTGCTCACCCCATCTTTTGGTGCCATCTATGGGTGCTATTCCAGAATGGGTCATTCTGAGAAAAGCCTTAGCCAATCGCTTAAATATTGTCCAAACAGGAATAAATAAAAACATTAATATTATAAAAATATAACTTTAATGATAATAATTTCTATAAAATCAACGCGTCTAACATTACTATGTTAACATTTTTTACAACATTTTTCACTAGCCTTACAAAATAAGTGTTATATTTTATAAAACTATTATTTAATTTTTAAATACATTATTTTTATTTACACTTATTAAACTATCAAGAGAAATAACAATTCAAATAATTTTAACGGGTTTAAAGAATCTCAAATAAATAATAAATTACAGTGATAAACGTAATATGGGCACAACAAAAATATTAAAAAAAATTGTAAATGGATAAAAAATAAATCCTGGTGGGTTGTATGAAAATAATCTGCTGTTTTCCTTAGATATCAGTCTGTTTGAAGTAAAATCTGAAAGAAGAAAGTCTTTTTAAGGTGATTGCGTCGATGTAGCCCGCGAAATTCACAATTTGCAGGCCAGTGACATGTTGTAACTTTATCAAAATATGAATTGCGGTAATAACAAGTATAATTTCAAATATAAAAATTATCAAAAAATTCGCTCCATCACCTCTCACATAGAAAAGGTGCATATTGTTTAAACCTCTGAAATCTAACTATGATGCACCTTTTCTTCACTGGCCTGCAAATTGTAAAAAACGTAAGAAAATTTGAATTTCGCGGGTGTATTGGAGCATTCACTCTAAGGTTACAATGATAATATTATAAACACAAAATTCTTCTGAATCTGAATTTGTAATGGACAAATTACGGTTCCGGATTTGATCTTTCATTACAAAATACAGCCGCAATCGTGTCAGCCACTGAGTACCTGCAGCAATATTCCAAAATCCATAAAGAATTGAGTTTATAACTCACACTAAAACAAATCATCATCATCGCCGTAAGCCGACATGGAATACCAATCTCTGGCGACGTCTTCATAAATGACCCTCTTGACATCTTCATCATATTGAGGATGCAGTATCCTGGGGGAGCGGGCCCTGAACTCCAGAGGCACGTCGTAGCACTTGCAGACACAGCAGGAAGGGAACTTGAACCATTCGGCGAAGATGCCACGGCACTCGTTGCGGGGATCGTAAGCCAGCAGGCGGTGGAGACGGAATTGTTGTTCACATCTGGAATTAGAGAAAGGTTGTAAAAATTTTACGATTTTTTATACAATTACAATATTTTCAGGCAGGCAAGGCAGCCTTCACTTGGCAAGCAACTGAATCGAAGATACCTATTTTTTTAATTTTTAGCGTTACTCTAAAAATGATTGTCTTGCAGCATTTTCAGGTTTTGAACACTTGCCCATTTAATTAGCAGGTTAATATATTCCCTCGTCTTTAATAAATTATATTGTTTGTACCTGCATCCCTCCCGGCAGTACATCTGCTTGCGTTCATGCACGCAAGTTTCCAGGTGTATGTATTGCTCATAGGGATACATGTTGAGCAGGGCCAGCTGCTCCCCTCGTGTGCTGTTCGCCCAGAATGGTGCTGCTATCTGCTCCTTGGACTCACAAGCGTTACTGGAAACAAGAAACGAAATGATTTTGTTTGAGAATAGAAGATCAGTCACCACAAGCAGCTAGTACCTATAATATACTTGCTGATCTTTGCTTTTGATAAATGTAATTTAATTTATTTTCTTTAATTTTTTTTTTTTTTGTGAAGGCTCTATTTTATCTTTTTGTGACTTCTAGTTACGATTGAGATGTAAACTCGGATTGATGTATAATGTGAATGTTCTATTAAATTGTATAAAATCTTGGTTCTTCTAACCGTACAGACAGATTGGCTGGAGAGACGTCACGGCGTCCTAAGCTATCATATGACGCAGGTCCTCACCGGACAAGGAAGTTTCGGGAGGTACTGTGTCGTATAGGGAGGGAAGAGACGCCCGGATGTCACCACTGCGAAGATCGCTCGGAGGACACGGTGGAACATACGCTGCTGGACTGCCCCGCTTGGGCAGAGCACCGCCGTGTCCTCACAGAGGCGATAGGCGGAGACCTCTCGCGCCCGGCATTGGTCGAGGCCATGCTGCGGGGCGAAACCGAGTGGGAAGCGGTCGCCTCTTTCTGCGAAGCAGTAATTCTCGCAAAGGAGGAGGCGGGCCGTGAGAGGGAGAGGACAGCGTCCTCCGTCCGCCCCAACCACAGTGGTAGACGCCCCCGGCGTCGGACATCGGCAGACGATCTCCGGCCACCGCAGGCGCGGGCATGCGGACAGCGAGTAAAGGGCAACTCGCTGTCCGATGGACCATGCCCGGGTCGACGGCGCGTCGTGTTCCACGCGCGCCTTAAAGAGCGTCAGCAAAATGACAGGGCCCCCAAAGCCTGCCGAGGTCGCGGGACTTATTTCCTTACCGTGACCCCGGAACATAAAGGGCTATTGAAGGACATGGATATTTATTAGTAAGTACAAGTCTAACAGTCCCTCCCGGCCTGCCCGGGGTGAAAAAAAACGTACAGACAGCTGATGTGTTGCTGGGGAGTTTGTTCCGCCACTTCTTCTTCGCAGCCAAAACACTAGGAAGTGTCGAAGGGGGGGCGCTTTGGGTGTCTAAGCTGTCTATGTAAAGATTGACCTTCAAAAAGTGCCGATAAATCAGCCTAATTTGAATAAATGACTTTTGTTTTTGATACTTAAGTCTTAAGTAATTTTGAATGCGTGTCTCCATTTTGAAATCACTCTGTCACTCACTTACGTACTAGGTACGCTATGCGCACTAGGTACGCTATGTAACGTTAGCTGCTCACTTTTTCGATGAGGTAGGTAAGACTTCAAAAGCCAAAGAAATGATTAAATTCTCTAAAAAGCTAAAACTAGCCTATGAAAGGTTAATATTTTGCATTATTTATGGCCAGATGTACCTGGACTTCATTTTCGCAATGTTTGGAATTTGGGAAATATACATTTTTTATTCCGAAGGAAACTTGTAAATAAGAATGGTCCAAAACTTACGCTCCTCGTAACTTTATAACAGAAGGCCTCATTGTCTCTTGATGCTGCATCGGCTTCGGATGGAACTCTTCCTTCTTATCCGATATCTTCGTGTCTATGCGGTCGGTTATCTTGACCTTCTCGTGCTCCGAGAACAGGAGCGTCGGCGGTAGCGTCGAGGTGTCAACGTTCATTGGTCGCCACGCGTCCTTCCCGGCTTCGGTCGTCGAGTCATACCCGTCAGTTGTAGTCTCTGTATTATTAATACTTTCTGTAGTAGTCGCATTTTGTTCCGTACTATTCTTTGACTCACTTAACGCCTCAACCTTAGTATTATCGGAAAACTTTGGGTATATGCTATTAGTTTCAATACTTTGTTTTATAACAGCCTCTAAAGTAATAACATCTGGGTCTAAGTTATTTATTTCTATATTCGCTATACTTTCAAGTTTTGTTTTATATGATATACCTTTTTCATTTACCGTTTCGTTGCTCATCTCAGTTTTGGTGCCGTTGTCCGGGTTGCTCATTTTTGTTTGATTTGTTTCTAGTGGTTTCACTTTGAGCGTGTCATTGTCTAGTTTTTTGTTTTTCTCGCTGTTGATTGGTCTGAAGTGTGGTTTGTCTTTCATGGCACGTCCTTGACTCATTTTGGTGTACATCATCTTGGTTTTGATGATGTCCTCTGCAAAATCTCCAGACTTTCCTTCAAAGTCTTCATCATCATCGTCCTCTATGAAGTTTTCCAATTCTGCTTTTATGATTGATATTTGACGTTCTTCTCCGTACATTCTTCTCATCAGACCCTGAAATGATAGAGTTTACTGGTGAATTTCAAGGAGCATTAAGAAATGTCGCGCATTTGTATAAATTATGAGAACGTTCTTCGCCTCACCTGGTTTTCCCTCACGAATCTCCTGATGGCAGGCCAGGGGTAGTTCTTCCCCGGCGTGGTGCAGTAGTTGTGCTTGGAGAGGTCGCAGGGTGCGTCAGGTAACGCCCGGCCCCGACTGGACCTGTTGGGCCGCGCACACGCCGACGCGTAGTCGAACCCCGCGCACTGCCCTGCTGTCCATGTCGCCTAGAATTGTGTAAATAGATAGATTTTGAATAGGTACTGTAAATGGCCGAAACCGGAGATGAATACCGTAAAGAAGAAATTCTACAAACGAAAATAGTACTAGCCACCTTTGGCTTAAGTTCCTACGTTCAATATTTAAAGCTTCTCGAATTCCAAATATAAGTTAGTTACGTAAACATACAAAAACAGTAGGTTCAAAAATGTACTTAACAGAATCAATAGGCCTCTCTCACATAATAGAGCAAGTTGTCAAATGTGTAGGTACCATAATATTAGTTTCAATCTGCATAACAAGCTGAACCTCAAAATATAGAACCTCATAATTATAAATGTATTTAAAGAGTGTATACTTAGTAGATAGAGGTGTGAATTTCGTAGTATTTTATGTAGGTGACGCACCTGTCCCGAGCCGTGAATGAAAGTTACGCCCACTGTCTGTCGCCATTAGCATTGTAAATCGTATTCGTTCAATTTATTTCTCTTCCTAGTTTTATTATAATATGATTGATTTGTGAATTATTTTTAAAAGTAGATGCACAAATAAAAGACGCGTAGTAAAAAATCGCCTACTGATGACTGTCCGTGATTGCTTATCCCAATATAATGGTAGTAGGTCATGAGTAAATCATTAATCGGCCATTCTCCAAATAGGTGTTATTTGCCTAATTACCGTGCCGTTTTTGAATTTCACTGATATGACGTTAAACACATTAGAACATGAAACACATTAAAGATAGGAATTCAATAGTTATTTTGGCATTCTACTATTACTGATGGTTTTCTAGATAATGAGATTTTAAAAAAAGTTGGGTATGGTAATTAGACAAGTTGAATATTTGATGCTACGGTAATTAGAAAATATCTTGTATCTCCATACTTGTATCTTTATTTTCTTTCATTTGCTCAATATTGCTTCATAATGACAAAGTACTAGTAGAAGAAGATGAGAGAGCACTAGTTGGACGCGGAGTCGATGTTATTAGGTTATGTATGGAAGTGTTGGCATCACCTCCAAACTCTTAAAAACTACGGGCCAACCTGTGCTCGGCGAGCTTAAGAGGCTGTTCAACTTCGTCATAGTCAGTGGGATTACTCGGAGGCGTGGAGCAGGGGCGTGGTGACATTTTTTTTCAAGAAAGGAGACAAATATCTCCTCAAAAACTATATAGACCAATCCCGTTCCTGTGTCACGTCTACAAGCTGTTTTCGAGGGTCGTCACAGATCGGTTTTCCGCTAGATTTGACGTTTTCCAGCCACCAAAGCAGGCTGGGTTTCGCAAAGGCTAAAGCACCTTAGACCACATACATACAGTGCGGCAGGTTATACAGAAGACAGAGCAGTATAACCGGCCGCTTGCACTGTGTCTAGCTTTTGTGGACTACAAAAAAGCCTTCGATTCCGTCGAAACCTGGGCTGTTCTGGAATCCTTGCAGCGAAGCCAAGTCAATTGGCAGTACATAAAGGTGCTAAGGAAACTATATTATAGCATGGCGTCGATGTCGGTCCAAGTACAAAACCACCATCCAGCTGCTAAGAGGTGTGAGACAGGGAGTTGTAATATCCCCTAACTAAACTGTTTACCAACGCGCTGGAGGATTTGTTCAAAAACGCACTGGAACGGACTGGGTATCAATGTCAACGGTGAATACCTAATGCACCTACGTTTTGCCGACGACATAGTTATTATGACGAAATCGATGCAAGACCTACAAAAAATGCTGAACAGTCTCAATGCTGCCTCGAGACGTGTGGGTCTTGGGATGAAACAAGAGCAAGGTCGTGTTCAATGACCATTTCATCCCAGAACCAATTTCCGTCGAAGGTATAACACTCGAAGTTGTCCAAGAATACATCTACCTCGGGCAGGTATTACAGCTAAGTAGAGATAAATTCGAGCGGGAAATCGCCAGAAGAGTGCAGCTTGGCATTTGGAGAAATGCGTCATATCCTCACGTCGCCACTGCCACAGTGTTTGAAAAGCCGGGTGTTCAATTAGTGCGTCCTTCCAGTCCTAACCTACGGAGCCTAAACGTGGAACATGTCAGTCAAGCTGGCCCACCAACTTCATGTCACTCAGCGTGCTATGGAAAGGTCTATGCTTGGGGTCTCACTAAGGGATAAAATCCGGTATGAGGTACGGCACAAGACCAATCGATATTTTCCAAATCTGTAGCAAGCTGAACGTGGCAGTGGGCTGGCCACGTTTGCCTCAGAACGGACGAAAGTTGGAGTAGGACGGTTCTTGAATGGAGACCGCGTGTAGGTAAGCGTAGGGTGGGACGCCCCCCGGCAAGATGGACCGATGACCTGAAGAATTTGGCTGGCAGTGACTGGATAAAAAAGCAGGAAATCGTGCTCTGGGGCGCTCCCTGGGAGAGGCCTATGTCCAGCAGTGGACTGCAATGGGATGAGTTGATAAATGGTCTTGACAGAGTTTCAAGAGGATCTGATATGCTGTTATCAAGCACGTCTAGATCTATGACTACTTCTTCCTCGATTCTTTCCAAGTTTCCCTTTTCCTTTTGTCTTTTATTACTCTCTAGTCTGATTATTTCTGTATAAGTTTTTCATACAACGGTAATTATTAACACATGGTAATTAGTATATGGTAATTAGAAAACGATAGACTTTCTTCAAAATTTCGAAAACCAACATAGTCTGCAAATACTGGCTTATCATAACATACGTAAGCCAAGGTACTGTTTCATTTACATTATCAATTAGGGTCTAACTTCAAAAATCAAGTATTTAAATGAGTATAACGGTAATTAGAAAAGTTTTGAACCAAGGGCTACGGAAATTATATACTCAAGTGCTTCTTTGGCGCTACAGTAACGTTTTAAACGTACGACTGCTAATAGGCTACAGCACACCCTAAGAACATTCGACGCGTGCGGTACTGATGTGCCAAATACCGATAGTTAGGCATGTGCACCCGAGAACAGATAACGTTACGGTAATTATAACTTTCTACAGGACACGTGGTTCATCATCATCATCATCAACAGCCGGAGGAAGTCCACTGCTGAACATAGGCCTCCCCCTTAGACCGCCACGCCGAACGACAATTCGCCACTTGCATCCATCGGCTGCCCGCGACCCTCACGATGTCGTCGGTCCACCTAGTGGGAGGCCTGCCTACGCTGCGTTTTCCGGTCCGTGGTCGCCACTCGAGAACTTTTCTTCCCCATCGGTTGTCAGTTCTACGAGCGATGTGGCCTGCCCATTGCCACTTCAACTTGCAAATTTTATGAGCTATGTCGGTGACTTTGGTTCTTCGCCGAATATCCATGTTCCGGATTTTATCCCGCAAAGAAACTCCGAGCATAGCTCTCTCCATTGCTCGTTGAGTGACTCTTAGTCTCTCTAAGAGGCCAGCAGTCAAGGACCACGTTTCGGAGCCATATATCATCACTGGCAACACACACTGGTCAAACACCCTTGTCTTGAGACACTGTGGGATTCTCGATGAGAAGATATCACGTAGCTTCCCAAACGCTGCCCATCCGAGTTGGATTCTTCGGGCGACCTCTTTCTCGAAGTTGGACCTACCTAACTGAACAATCTGTCCAAGGTAAGTATAATGGTCTACAACTTCGAGAGTATCGCTCCCAACAACAACCGGTACGGGTGCCACATGGACATTCGACATGACTTTCGTCTTGTCCATGTTCATTTTAAGGCCGACCCGTTGGGAAACGATACTGAGGTCGCTGAGCATAGCATTGAGGTGCTGCAACGATTCTGCCATGATGACTATATCATCGGCAAAACGAAGGTGAGTGATGTATTCGCCATTGATGTTGATGCCGAATCCGTTCCATTCTAAGAGTTTGAACACGTCCTCCAACGCGTTCGTGAACAGTTTCGGAGAAATAACGTCTCCCTGTCTCACGCCTTTCTGCAATTGGATTGGTTTCGTGCTCTCTTCCTGAAGTCGGATGGACATGGTGGCGTTTCTATACAAACACTTCAACACTTCGATATACCTATAGTCGATATGACATCGTTGGAGGGACTGCAATACTGCCCAGGTTTCGATTGAATCGAAGGCTTTTTCATAGTCCACAAACGCTAAACACAATGGCCGATTATACTCCTCTGTCTTCTGTATAATCTGGCGGAGCGTGTGTATGTGGTCTATAGTACTAAAACCTTTTCGGAAACCGGCTTGTTCGGGAGGCTGGAAGTCATCAAACCTGCATTCGAGACGGTTCGTAATGACTCTTGAGAACAGCTTGTATACATGGCTCAGAAGTGAGATTGGCCTGTAGTTCTTCAACAAGGTGTTGTCACCCTTTTTGAAGAAAAGAACAACCACACTCCTGTGCCATGCTTCTGGCGTAGAACCTTCGAGTATGACGGAATTAAATAACTTCTGGAGGACTAGAAGTACCGGTTTTCCACCCGCTCTCAGAAGTTCTGTTGTGATTCCGTCCTCACCCGGCGCCTTGTTATTCTTGAGCTGTTTAAGAGCCATTCTAATCTCGTACAGGCTGATGTCCGGGATATCCTCAGTGAAGTGTCGAGTCAGTTTAGCTCTTGCGTCACGAGCTGTACCGACACTGGGTTGTCGTGTTGATGTGTATAACTGTCCGTAAAACCTCTCAAGCTCCCTTAGGATCTCCGGTTTCGTCGAAATGATGCTGCCATCGTTAATCTTCAGCTTTGTCATTTGGCTCTGCCCAATAGACGAAATCTTTGCGAAGACTTTTGAGCCCTGGTTCCGCTCGATTGCCTCTTTGATCCGTGCCGCACTAAAGGAGCGCAGGTCACACGTGGTTATTTAATTATTATTATTTATAGGCTGGTTCTATTGAGTCCATATTTTAGTAGGTGATACACGTTGCTTAATATTGTTTAAAACGTTGAATGGATCAAAGTAAATCTGCAGGTTTGAGAAATTACAAGCAAGTTTTGTCATCAAGTTGGAGTGCGGACAGGCTTCGGTAATTAGAAAAAACCGGCCAAGTGCGTGTCGGGCCACGCACAGTGTAGGGTTCCGTAGTTGCCCATCAAAATACTTATGCGAACTAACGAAACTGATTCGCTGAATTTAATTTTAAAAAGAAGAATTTTCAAAATCGGTCCAGGAGTCTTTGAGAAATCGGGGAAAATACATAAGAAAAAAGATTACAACGAATTTAGAACCTCCTCCTTTTTTTGAATTTAGTTAAAAATAGTTGACGATAAAAACCTACCTATCCCCAAAAAACATACCTATAAAAGCTGTAAAAATAAAGTTGACAAACTTACATTTGCAGTTGACTCCGATACATTTTGTTTCAGAAAATATGATATCAAGTACATTTTATAAGTTGGTCGACTTTTACTCGTAAAGTTGTAAAGCCTACTTAGTCATGATAATTTTCTTTTAAACTTCGTTATATATACTACTATTGTGAATTTTTTCACATCCCCAAACATAACCGTTTAGCTGGTAGAGGGGGGGGACACTCGAATCGAGCAAAATTTAGCACTTTAAAGCTTAATATTTCACAAACGAATTTTTTTATCAAAAAATTGTTAATGGAAACCATCATTATTTTTTAAAGACCTATTTAATGATACCCCACACTAAGGGGTACGCGAGAAAAAAAAATCCTCACTTTACGTGTAAGTACTGGAGGTACCCTAAAAAAAAATATTTTACGAGATTTTATTTTACCACTTTTTTGGCACAACAAATCCGTATATTTACACCAAATTACAGCTCTCTAGTACTGTGCGTCTCTGAGCTAAACTGCGGACAGACGGACGGACGGACGGACGGACGGACGGACGGACGGACGGACGGACGGACGGACATGGCGAAACTATAAGGGTTCCTTGTTGACTACGGAACCCTAAAAAGAGCTTTTTCGAACAGAGATTCAATTAATTTAGGCTTACTAGTTAAGAACAGAACTCAATATTTTGTTTACGGCTAGATACGGTCGTAATCTAACATATAAAAAAAAAACCACGCTTGAATATGATCATGTTACGGATTAAGTAAGCGCGGACAAATAAAAACTTGCAACCGGAGAATGGCCGTAATATGTCTGGAATTGTTATGTTTGATTACTAAAACTTTGTTTTCTTCCCCTCGATCCATTAGTTTTAGATCAACGTGTTACGAAGTCTCCATTGAAAATATGGGGTGACTGGTAATTAGTGTGATTGTGCTCACAAACAATTTTTACGAGTATCATGGGAGCAAATCCGAAATCGTGAAAAAAATATCAGTACATTAGACTAACATGTAAATGTACTGAACAGCAGATTTTTTTCGCGATTTCATGTTTGTGCCCATCGTAAAAGTTGTTTGTTATCATGAGCACAATCACGTGTTTAAGTATCGTACACTCTAAGTCTACACTAATTACCAGTCACCTATATATTACTTTCCTTCATACATAAATATTCACAAAAATACGCCTATGACTTCCCAAACGAGGTTTGATATTTATGACTTAACTAGCTGTTGCCAGCGGCTTCACCCGCTACAACTCGAAAATTATCCCACGGGAACATAAAATCGGGATAAAAGCTATCCTATGTGTTAATCCAGGTTATAAACTATCTGTGTACCAAATTTTAGCTAAATCCGTTCAGTGGTTTTTGCGTGAAAGAGTAACAAACATCCATACATCCATACTTACAAACTTTCGCCTTTATAATAGTTTAGTAGGATTCTGAATCGCCTTACCCACTCACACGTCCATGGATAGCATAGTATCTAAAAAAAAAGTAGCTCGTTACGTCCCGGATAGTATACTATCCAAGGTGTCACATTTTTTATTGGCATTTGGAACTATTGTTCGTTAAGTCAGTAGCTGATGAACAAGTTTATACAACTAAGACGAGATGGCGCTGTTACAAGCCCAGACGAATAAATAAAAAAATGTCAAACTTCAGTGTACTCGCGTGTGCGTTTGGTGAACAAGTGTTTTTAATGTGCTTGTGGATATGTCGTAAGTACTTAAGTTTTATTGAATGTTTCTTAGATTATTATATGTCAAAATAAACTAGACAATTAATGCTTTATAACTACGTACACATAACAAACCTTTAAGTTTAAAATCAACTCGTATTTTGCATTCAAAGTATAGCTGTTCGGAACAAATGGCGGCTCTAAAGTTTTCTGCCTAATTTTAGTTATGTTTACGTTGTTTTTCCGTAAAATATTATTTAAACAACAAATAATAATTCGTAGTAAACATAATTATGCACTTTAAAAACAGAAATTTAATGTATTCACAGAAGATTTCTTGAAAATGTTATTGTGTACCTCAGGTTTTTTGTTGCGGATAGCGTGGTCTCCACGCGCATACCTACATTGGTTCGAAATAAGGGTCGGTACAAACGGCAAAATATAGCTTTGCATTTTTTATGTTTTTTGGGTTTTGGTGTTGATTTCTTTGCTTGGTTTGTGTTGTTTCAGCATGCAATCTTATCTCAAAATTTTTAACCGACTTCAAAAAAGGAGGAGGTTATCAATTCGATGGTATTATTTTTTTGTGTGTTTGTTACGCGATTATTCTAATTGTGGACCGATTTTCAAAATTCTTTTTTGTTCGAAAGGAGATACTTTTGAAGTGATCCTATAGTCACCAAGGGAGTTGTTGATAGGATCCTGAGAACTCAAATAGTTTATATGAAATTTTGTGTTGATGTTACTGCAAGTGCTAGGAGTCTTAAATTCATGGGGTTTCATTTCAAGGCGTGAATGCTCAATAAGACGGCATCTCGCGAAAGTCGACCACCAAAGGGTTGTTTTTACCCGACTGCGCCAGGAGGGTTATGTTTTTGGTTTTGATAGTTAGGCAAAGTTCGAAACTCACGCAGACGAAGTCGTGGACGGAGTGCTAGTTTGGTATAATAATGTTATGTTTGACCAAAGAGATTTAAAAGAAACTATAGAGCGGGCATTGGGAAGATTGTCATACAAAAATAAAAAAAAAACCCTTAGTATACCTGTATGCAATGCATTATAACATTGAGATTATAATTTGTTATTCATAAAAAAAAATATTAATAAAAACTGTTTTCTTTATAATTTGCGTAAATTAAAAAAAGTATGAATGAGACCTTAGGTAGGCGGCCATCTTGGTTGTATTTTGTCCTTGAGTGCACTTCGACAGCGCTCGCGCCATCGTGATAAAATTATGAGAACTAGGTGTTTTGTTTTGATTTATTTCACTACATAGCGATGAAGAAACATAAACATTTATACACCATATTAAAGGAATAAAAGTCTAGTTTGTTGTGGCATTTTTGTAATTGTAAAATAAACAACATTCTTTCTTTGTGGTGTGAATAAATAAAATTTATATGTTTATTTTACTCCAAATTGAATTTTCATACCTGTTTTTAATATCTTAAATTAGAGTTTTAGATCTTAAAATTTTCATAGGTTTAATCTGCATTTTTCTGTCATTTTTTCGTAGTTTTTCTCTTTACTCTAGCTGTTGTAGATAAGTAGTTATAAGCGTTTGTTTACACAACAGGCGAGCGCGGTAGCGCTCGTATCGAGGCCGCGCGCGCTCGGACGTAACGAGCCAATGTGGTCGCGGGAGCTGGACGTGTGAGTGGGCCTAAGATTTATCAACGTAAGACGTGGAGTTAAGTTCAAGCGCACCAAATTATGCAACCCAGTGGAAATCTCTTTAGAACTATGACAGGACATTGTAAACGAATAGATAGAAAGTGATGAATGAGGGCCTCTCAATCACAAAATAACGGCAGACCGTTATTTAATGATTGTCATCATAATTAAAACTTGTGATTATGACAGGTCAGGACCTATCAGTTTTAATGATAATGACAATCTTTTGGCCAACAAATTACAAGAAAATAGGCAGAAACTAGTAAGAAACATGTTATTTATTGATGCTTCTAGGCAACGGGTTAATAACCTCCCACCATTTACTATTACTTTGTCCATTCTGTACGATACGTACGCAGGACACTATTAAACTCTTTATAAAGATATTTTCGCAAATAGCTTTATTGGCACATTGGTGTCTATTATCAGCATAAGAATTGGGAAATTCGTTTTTGTTTTCGTAAAAGGTACCACTGGTTTGTATGAAGAGTTTGCAAATTGTAGATTTTTTTTTAATTGTTTAATTTTATTACATGTGGAGTACCCCAGAACTGCAATTGTTACTGTAGAATATAATAATAAATACTCAACTCTAGGATAATTCTATCAGGCTCTAGACCTACCCACATTAAACTTGCTTCGACGGAATGGATGTATAATATGTACCTACCTAACCAGAACTCTGAAGGCGCAAATACTGCCTAATCTATAAAGGCAGTGGCAGCCACATTAGTGCTGTTAGCTAGTTGTTAGTCAGAACTGATGGCACCTAAAGTAATAAAATAAAACAAGAGATACACTGGTACACAAGACATCAACGCGCAACCACACTCGAGAAAGAATCAGAGAGAGGAACAAACAATCGTGACCTGCCGCACTTGATCGAGAATTGAGCCACTGTTTTTTGTTTGTATACAGCAATACCATTTTATAAGTGCACCTTTTTGTGATCCGTCAACTACAACCACTACTTATACTGTCAAACGGATGTGGAGCGGAGCCGCGGGCGATCGCACGTCTTTAATGAGATCCTAGCCGTTTTCACTTTTGCACACCGAACTTTCTACTCTCTTCGGCAAACACACGTACACACTCTTTTAGGGGTGCAGTTGCGCAAGAAGGATTATCAACAGCTGCGGATATGGACGGGTGAGTAATACCAGAGGTGCTAAAAGAGAAAGTTCATGAGGCCATTGATAGGGTTACCAAATGGCTGTTAAAGATTTGCTAATAAGGAAGAATTTGTAATGCAATAGTTTATAAGTACTATACAGACACGGCACGCGTATTTTATTGCTAGTTACGACTACGCGATTATTTTCGGATTTGATAATGGGATAAGTTTAAACAGGGTCGATTTGATTTTAACAGTGAAATGGGGTAAATAAAGTTTTGTAATCAGACACCACAATAACCATTGTAGGTATATTGTTTGAATTTCATATTCTTATTTAAGAGTCAATTTAAATGTAACTTAGATTGTTATGTTCTATCATATGACAAATGTTCGATCAGCTTAACAGCAGCAATAATGACATCTTCATTATTTTCAACTACATCTGTTACATTGTCCAAATCACATATATCCTCATTCAGTTTCTTGCTTCCATCTCATCAATCACAACATGTCTTTTCCGAATGCATGAGCCATTAAAATTCTGTCACAACCTAATGTAACTTGTTAACCTGGTTTGTGCCCGAAATGAAGATGTTTATGACAATGATCTTGCCCAAAAATCGCTACGTGTAGGCACGACTGTACCGTTAGCAAAACAAAGTGCGGTAGGATAAGCCTGGCGGGCTTTATATCAAATTGACCTTGTACTGTTTTGGTTGCATACATGCAGTCCTTTCTTTATCATTTCTTTTGTTGAATGTAAACAATGGTCTTGAACTTGCGTCTTAATCAGTGGTTGGGTGTCATGTGTCATACGAGTATTTGAATTTCCAAAATTGCGTACACATCTCAACAAAAATTGCTTAGAGAAATAAATATCGATAGAGAAAAGGCATTGCTTATTGAACCAAGAAAATGGAAATGAGCCAAAAACAAACTAAATTGCAAAAGATAATAAACTAGAGCAGATAAAGCTGCACAGTAGACATACTTCGTTGATTCAATTATTCATCAATAGAAATCTCATGACCCAATTAATTTTTATTGGATTACGACAAAACCCAAAATATTAGGAGTGAATACCGTAACAGCGAACAAGTTGCGACAGGTTGCCAGCCCATCGTCTATAGACCGAACCAGTTTTGTTTATATCTTATTTATTTTATGACCTGCCACCCGCCGCGTGGTTTCGCGATCATAAATCTGCCAGACATGATGATTGTGGTAGTAATCCATCAGAATTTCCCTTTGGAAGTCTTATGATGCTGTTATGTTTTGTATTCATAATAATTTCATGATTTCGATTGTAAGTATTATGTTTGTTTTTATGCTGCAATTTGAATTTAGACAACTTTGAAAGATTTCCTACTGCTAGAGATTATAATTATCCATTTCTTTAGGTTGTTGATTCTTATACTTGTGGTGCTTCGCATTGATTGTTATATTATAGCTAGAGGTATCTAAAGGTACATCATTATCAGTTTCTTTCCTTATCAATTTACCGTAACTGTGATTTCTTTCAACGAATAACTTTTCATCAAAACAATCATGATCCTAAGAAAATACTTTTTAGGATTTGGATTGGATTTTCAAGACATTCTTGTTTATATCAACGACATGATCATGTTTTAAAATATGATTTATGTGTATTACTAAGTAATATTCCGTCTGAAACTCCGCTTTACCAAGCCAATGAGTTCTAGCAACAACGACTCTGCGTCTGTTGTCGATTTATAAGCTATTGGCTTTCAGCCAGCACGTAAACTATACGTGACGCATCCTGAGAAAGATTCATCGCGTGAAACAGTTCCAGTTACATTTACATAAACGTGACCATTTCCTCACAGCACTAGGGACAAAGGAAACTAGATCGTTGCAAATGTAAGGCTCGCAGTGATCTGCTTGTCTTATCTTGTGTCTTGGCTCTAACGGATATTGTTTCATTTTCGAGAGGGATCAAGAGTGTTTCGTCAATTGCGAAAATAATAGGTATGGTGATAAACTGAAAAAATAATAAATATAAAAGTATTTAGAGATGTCTCATTTGCGAGAAAGTTATCAAGAAGAATTAGCATGTATAGAGCTTCGGTTATTGAGAAAATTGTAAGTTATGCTATGGTGATATTCTGATGATCAAGAAAGAACATAATGTAAAAATTCGTTAGTAATTTTCTTGTCTGTCTCTGTCTTGTGTTTATTGTGTTTAGAAACAAAACATCGTCATCATTGTCTCCACAATTACAACCTGTTAACTTTTAACCACTATATATTTTACTTTCTGCTTCTTTTACAAACTATTCTTGATCATCATCATCATTACTAGACTACAGCAGACTACGGCGTCTTTTGCAGCTTCTTATCAAAAAGAATCTACTTTTCCCAAGCTAAAAACGTCTCGGCAGTACGATCGGCACAAAAAGTCTTAACAAATAATAATTTCGAGAGCCATAACGAAGTATGTAAGGTGTTAGATATTATCAGACCGTCGCATGGCGATGGCGGACAGACAGGCATGCCAGTGAAAGTGACTGATTGTATTTGGGAGCAGGTTATGTGACGTCATCAGTGCGTGGCCATTTGTTATCTGATCGAGTGAATTGTGACGTCAGTACATAATATGGAATAGATGGTTGCATGGATAAGGAGTAAGGTAACTTTTGTGGAAAAACACAAAGTACTTAAACTGTATAAGTAGACAAAGGACGCTTTCTGTTTGATCAAAACTAAATACAGAATAATTTGTGCACTTCAATGTTCGTTGACATAGTTTCATATATTCATAGTTTTCACGTCGGTGTGAGATTGAATATTATACAACCAGAAACAATATGACACTAATGAATTACTAGAATCACATTTTAAATGTATCTAATTACATCATTTTGCACAATACTAATTGTATGTTCAACTAGAAAACACAGAAAGGCGACTGGAAGACACAAACAGAAACTAATCAGTGATAAAAACTATGTAAATACGACTGTCTCCAAGACAAGACTACAAACAATCTTCAAAACAACTAACAACTTCACAGTATGCAAAACCATTCATCGGCAAACGGGGTTATTACCCAACATACGTCGGTGAAATCAGCCTAGTCCAACTTTCCCCATACACATGACTTGTGGCCCAGCTGACGTAAATCACGATTTTCTCGGCGCAGGCGCAGGTTATGCCAGTTATGTCATTGTAAACAATGTTTAGAGCTGCGCTAATGTGAACTTGACATTGGACGGCATTTCGGCAATTTTTGGAATGTCACCGCTATGCCGTTAGGTTGACAATGTTAGGTGATTATGTGCATGCGGGTGAGATAGTGGCTGAGTGCCTTTTAACTGGATAATTTAAATATTCATAAAGAAGTAAGAACATTAGTATTGTATTTTTGTTTTTTCGCCCTATTTCAAGTCAATGAGAAGAATGAATGATAACATGTTGGTAGAGAAGAATATAAGAAGCAAACATGGCATCACCAATCTCTGGAATTACGGGACAAAGACAGTAATAACATGATGTCGCTTTCAAACTTTAGAAACAATGACAGCGTACTGGTCACTAGAAGATCATAACTTGGAGATATGAAATACAGTAGAAGAAAATTTACTAGAACTCGACAGTAGGAGAGTGATCCTACTACCGAGTTACAGTAAATTTTCTACAGTCAACCCACAATATACGACATAGGAAGACGTACACTGACATTGTTGGTGAGGTCCAACAGAAAAGTCAAGTGCATAGGACTTGCAATAGTCATGCCTGTATGACCGTGGACGATGTATTTCGGGACGATGTACAATGTGTATGAGGCGAAAGGAGTATAGTAAGAATCGTAGCAGCTTGCGCTATGTGGTTTCTTCCAAGAGAAAAAGGCGAGAGTTTATGAACTTATGATGTGTGGCACACCACAAATATTCTTGCAACTGATGAGAGATTTCGAGACAGAAATGCTTGTTACACTTTTAAATTAAAAACCTACATTTGTTCAGTGTTTCCGACCAAACTAATAACCTAATAAATTGTGTCCCACTTGAATGATATTACTGAGAAACAATCAAAGTTATTTGCATTGCAATGGCGCCGCTGTTTTTATAGTCACAGTAGACACCACTTGAATTTTAAAAGTACGAAATCGTCAAGCCTCGTTTTCCAGTGCAAGATTGATTAATTTAACGTGTTGAGTAAATATTTATTGTAATGAACAACAATAGTTGAAATCAACAAAATACAGAAGGAGGTGTACTATGTGAATTACATGGATTTACTGCTGTTGTAATATGAGTTTCCTATGACTGTGGTTTCATGAAAGAAACATAGAAACACGTGCAGTTAAAAAGTAAAATAAAGACACAAAATAAATCTACATGCTTAAAAGGAGAAAATTTACATAAGTTTTGTTTAACACTGCAACAATCTCATAATAATTATTCAAATCCACTAGCTAGCTAAAAACATGAAGAAGTTGGAAATAAGAAAGTCAACAAGTTCAAAACTTGTCCAACATAGGCGGGAACAATAGACACGTTAGCTGTCATACTTAAGACTTAATATGTAGTTAAGCTCAATCGAGCTTAGCATTGAAGTGAGAAACCTGAAGACACTTCACTGTCTCTCGATGAAATTATGTTGATGGTATACACAACCGAAGAGGCACTCACAAAAGGCTATGAAGAGAATCTATTTACGACATCATAAGATTCAAGTTAAGCACAGTCAGCGTCATATAATAAACTAAGAAAGTGGAATCAGATCCATCAAATGTACAAGCATGCCAGACATTCGAACAAGATACATTAAAACTAGTAGTCTATGATAACGACGTCAAAGAATTCATATTAGAATCTGCAATTTATAACGAAAATCTTCGCGAAATATAAACTCTATGCTCTACATAAGAAGTAATTGGCATTAGGTTTAATATTTTCACACAAATATGCAATCTGTTGCCAATTATCAGTTAACATGATCGTTGTAAAGATACCTGAGTCTGTTTCACGGCAGCTAATTATGAGATTTTGCTGTTTGGAGCACGTTAAGTGCAATGCTATGGTTGTCGCTAAGACTTGAAAATTTACTTTCATAAAAGCTTTGGATTATTCTTACAGAGCGTGTACCAGAATGTCGTGAAATCATTTTCGAAGGTGACGTTCTGAAATCCAACTGAGCATCATTATCCATGGTACCGTGATTGTAAAAAAAATGCTCAGCTGTTCCTCAGTAAACCATAAAAATATAAAATGATTTTCTTATATTTATCTAGATTTTTCTGCCAACACTCCACAGTAAAATCATATGAATCTCGCGATCACTCATCGATATTTATACAGCGTGGTTCATAAAGTACGGTTAGCAGCCCTATACGGTACGGTTTGTGTGAAAAGCAATTAAAGTGGGTGAGGCACCCGGCCCGCTTCCCACGCGGCGCTGCTCTTGTTGACGGTAGCGCTCACACCTCTCCCACTGCTCATAGTGCTCGTCCTGATTCGCTACACTTTACTACTCTACTTTTTCATAACCATATACATGACATGTCAGATCACAGTGCAGCAAGATTCTTTTGGCTCTTGAATGTTAGTATCATAAGGTGTGTTGGTAAACATTTAAACGTTGATAGAATCAATTTTATTCAAAGTGTCTTTTAATGACTAATCGAAAGTAATAATTTAACTATTGACAAAATAGCGCTATTGGTTCCAACTATGGCAACGCGCCAAAAGATGTAACCTTATAGGTAGATATATTTAAGAAGCTTTCATTTTTCAAACAAACACGCCTTCTCTTCTCATCTTTCATCGTAGAGCGAGAAATTTTATATTTATTGCGATTTTTATTGAAGAAGACCATAATTCATATTTTAATGGCCCATAAATTATGACTTCTCTAAAAAGATCGTACCAAAGCACCGCCTGTTTTTAGTTAAACAAATTTTTAAATTAGATTTATCTAAAGACCATTTTTGTGTATTTTAACGTCTTTAGATGAAACATTTATTAGAGGATTTACTGCAAATTAAGCATGGCTTGATCTTTAAAAAGCTATTAATTGTAATCTAATTTGAAATGCCAAATCTTGAAAGGCTTAAAGCAAAGAAGAGAAAATAGAAGTGAGACACCTACGAGTAGACCTTATAGATATAAAGCAATATCGCCATCTTCTAAATATTAGGTATACCAACAAATAAATTAAGTTTTGATGTTCCAGGTACCTAACTGCTGGGGTGTCAAGTAATAGAGAGACATGGTAGAAGATATTGTTATAGAAACCCCCAATAACTTTAAATTGTCACTTACGGGATATCTTCCGTGATTATTTGCTAGTTTCAGTTCCCGATATTTCGACGCTGTTGCAAGCGCCATGATCGCGGGTTATATCGGGAACTCAAACTAGCAAATAATCACGGAAGATATCCCGTAAGTGACAATTTAAAGTTAGAGACAAACCGTAAATTGGGGTAAGAGAAGGAGTCTGATGATCACTTGTTTGAAATATATTGTTTTGTAATAACATAATTATCATAATTATGACAGTAAGAACTTAGAGCTTTAAAGTTGTAGAAGAATCTCGTTGTGAGAGACTCAACGTCTCCACAATGTCTTGTAAGTCGTATAGTATATTCTGCTCATTCAACAATGTACCAATAGTTAATTGTTTAACTCATTACCAACCTACTTACGTGTGGGTTACCGGTGGTTTGACTACAATTGTTCGCTTCTGTCGTAGGTTCACTAACCTTAGGTCTTTGAAACGCTTTAAATATTCCAACTGTCTGTATCTCTAATAGTTGTTATAATTATGTTTACCTTGTTTTATTTGTTACTGTTTATCTTTTGTTTTGCTGGCGGTACTGTTTCGATTAGCAGAACTGTTTCTTGATCTCTATATAATGGTAACACAATTATTAATACAAGATCAGACGTTACAATTCTATTAAGATTTTTTACAGGCGTACTATAATCACATCACAATTTAATAAATTCACTTAAAATCTGATACTGTTTCATAATGACTTTTCCATGATATCATCATATGCCTTGGTTTACTTTTATATTTTTTTTTATTTAGTAACAGTTCTGTCTAGTCTGTAGATGCCCCCGTTTTGATGAGTCGTACAATTTTTGCGCGTTAAAACACGTTCTATCAATAGATGCCGATTGGCATCATCACTTCCAAGATAGCTACAATAGCCAACTGTATTTTGTAATACTTCTGGACCAATCTTTAATTATCCGCAGATCTTTAATAAGACCTAAATGAAACAGTCCAGTTCCCGAGCCGTCAATTATTCCACCTTAATGTTCTTGAAACTGTAACCCTACATTAATCACACGTACATCCATTTGCAAAGAGAGAGCACCCTCCATTAACACTTTTAACGTAATTAGCACTCACCACAAACAGAAAGGCGATAGCAAACCGCATTTCGCAGCCTAACGAACTTTCACTGCGTGCGCGCTCACAAACATCGTGGAGACGAGCGGCCGCCACCACGGTTGCTCACCGACTAACTTTCCCATCGCCAATCTCAAGGACTGCATCTGTTGCACTTTTCGATGTCAAGCGTGGTCCTTGAAAGGTTGCTGGTGCACTTTTATGGGTTTTATGAGCGATTTCCGAGGAAGCGCCGCCGCCGCCGCCGCCGGAGTAGCGCTGGGCGTGCTCTGAATTATTGACAGTTTAAGAACAGGCAGATAATGAGGGTGTAGGCTCTCGGGCTTGCAGATTGAGAACTTCTGATATTATCATAAGGGTTTTATTAAGTATACGAGTTTATGTTTGTGTACCTACTGATAAAATGGGATATTTTAAAAAGCTTTTCGTGACGCTCTTGGCTCTCATACTCATAAGATGTACTCCAAAATGTAAACGGCTTTAGATTTGAGAGAATCGTGTTCTGTTATAATGGTGTTTTATGTAAATCTTTATGTGTCATTCTTTAGCTTGAGAGTTAACATAATTAACGATGCCAAACTAACTCTACACTTCATCTTATCATTACGTATTCAAACAAATCAATCAAAATCCAAATGAATATCTTACTCAACAATCAATCAATTTCTAAACTCATATAAAACCGCGTTGCATTCAAGAATTCGCAACAACCAATCATCAATCATTATAATTTCTGTTATTTCACGGTATTAGATACACAAGAGCATCGCGTTACATTGCAAATTCACACGATATAAAAATTAGGTTTCGTTTGCTGCCGAGAAAGAGTGTGTGCTATGAGTGGGTCAGTCGAGTAATCGTTTGCCAGCCACTGTCTGTTGCCTCTCTCTGTCTTTCATATGGAATGTTTATATGAGTGAAAGGAACAGGCTGCGTGCGCGTGCGCCGCACCGTTATCCCGCGACGATATCTTGAATGAAGATGGTGTTTTCTCCCGCGCCAAAACAAAGGCGCCCAAGAGTAGCCTTTAAAAACGAAAGGTGCACTAATTGAGTTAATTGAATGCGTTTAATTTATGTCGAGCTGGCTCATTATGCTGCGGGTGGCCATTTTAATTGTGTATTTCATTGTTGTACCGACTTTTTTGCAGGCTGTACAATTTGTTGTAATTCGGCGTTCGGTTTTTAAGTAAAACGTGTCTAAAACGGTATCCGTACGCACTGCGGTGCCACCTGAATATTGTGACTGTAATGATTAAAGCGATCGTGTACTGAACATTTAGATGGTAATTAATTTAAACAATACTTTCTTGGAGACAGAAGAAGTAGACGGAAGTGTAGGAAATTTCAATCAGGAAGTATAAACTGTGAACGATAAAGAAATGGTAGAACTAGTAGACAATAAGTCAGTAATCAGTGTCCTTCTAGTAACTAGAGGAACACTGATAAAGGTGGTGTGATAAATATTGATGAACACAAATCAATCAGGTATCACGGAAAGTTTTCAGTATTGCTAGATATTGGCGTTCCATCAATATGCCACTCTGCGAATACAATAAATTGTACAATTCTGGACTGCGCTGAATATTAACTTTGTGGTATTACCTGATATGCCACATAAATAACTATTTGTTGATACCAGCTTAACTACGATTGTTACAGTGGCAGGAAATTTAATGATGCGGTATTGACTGCTAAATAAGTTAATGCTACTGCCAGAAAGTTTCTACATGCAATTATTGTTGTTGTTTTTCCATTCTACCAATAATGACTTTTGCTGTAATGTCTAGAGCTTTCTAAATATAAACTTACTTACTGCTTATTTTCATAGTCATTGATTTTACTTTCGCAAACGTGTGTAGATTTAGGGAGTGCCATAATATACATAGACTTTTCAAAAGCTACTATTGATTCTGTCATACTTTTGGGCAGTAATTAATTGATTAAACATCAAACACAAACGAGTGTCTAGCGAACGTCTGAATCCTAATGTAAACAGACCTACTTTCCTTCTGAGAGAATTCTATTACCTCAGCGAGTAAGCATCAAGGCAAGGCAAGCGTGTTTCCGACAGTCATTGTGCGCACTTTCATTCCTAACAACTTGTTAAACTTTAGCATTGAACTCCAATGAGTCTGACTTGGAGTTTATATGTGATACTGGCCGTGATACTGACTGGGCTGTTGGTCTAGTGGTTAGTGACCATGACTGCTATGCCGGAGGTCGTGGGTTCGATTCCCACCCAGGACAAATGTTTGTGTGATTAGCACGATCATTTGTTCTGTGTCTGGGTGTAATTTATCTATAATATGTATGTATTTAGAAATATATAAGTATGTTTATCAGTTGTCTAGTACCCATAACACAAGCTCTGCTTATCTTGGGACTAGATGGCGTTGTGTGATAGTTGTGGTATATTATTAATTATTATTATACTGCTCCACAGACGATGCAACTCGAATATTGTTTACTGTGTGTCGATTGTCGCAATTGTCGTTCGGCTTGTTCAGCAGTGGACGTCTTCCGGCTGACGATGATGATGATGTGTCGATTGTTCGATAAATAAATTTATGGACGCTTCTGAACATACCAAATTCTTACCCAATTCTGGGCCAACTGTAATAAGATCAAAACATCATAAGATCAAAACTCAACTGCTGAACATAAGCTTCTTCATCCAGAGGTTTCCCCATGACTTTTTGTACCTAGTGCTAGTGTACCCATAATATTATTCCGCTACCAATATTTACTAGTATTGCAGGGCTTTCTACAGAGACAAGATCTTGATGATTAAATGAGGACATGTTTTAACTCAGAAATTGTCTAGTAAATAGTATTTTTATGAATGAGGCTCAAATGGCTTTACGCACATATGCAGGCGTTGGTAATAATTTCCGCACACTTGCAGATTTGAGTCCAACAATTCTCAGTTTCTCGATAATCGATGTAGGCAGAAACAAATGAGTAAAGAAAACATTCACCTGAGTGAATGTCTAGCGAATGTCTAAACTCTATTGATACATGTACTTGTGTGTTTGACCAACTGTACTGCGGCGATCATTCTCATACATTTTAACCTATTTAAGATTGAGTGTGAGCTGAGCAAACGTTGACAGTAAACGATATAATTAATACGTAAACAGTAATGGAGAGGTTACTTAGTCTGTGTTTAGTGTTTAATTTCTGTTTGGAGAAGTCATGCGCTGTGACGACGATGTCTTAAGTGGTGTTGATGCTAATTTAATTGCCTTTTGCTTGATTATTTGAGTAAATTGTAGTGAAAACATAAGCAGTTATTCGAAAATTCTAACAACATCATTCATATCAATTGGTTTATATTAATATTTCTATCATACAAATCTTTAGAGTTTCTGCCTTTTACACTAAAGTGTTCTCATAAATAAATTCATCTTGTTCAACTATCACTGTCAATTTAATGTCTTCATGGCCAGAAGAAAGTGAAGCTAAAGTGAAACTGTACTGCAATGGACATAATTATATAAGTCGTCGATAAATATTAACTTTTATGCACCGCCATTACTGATATTTGACTTTCTCAAGGATATTGCGATACGCAACTTTCGCGGCGACGACGGACAAGATAGCGCGCGAAATGAGGAAAACTCAAATGAATAATGACGATATGGTTGATGATGTTGGTTTTTTTACCAAATATTATACTAGACTTAAATACCTCTACAAGTGGTACCTCTAGTAGAATTTCTAAGAATATAGCTTCTGGGGTGCGATATACATAATACACCTGCGTTTAGAATAAATTCACTGGTACCAATACCTAACTGCATTATAAAACTAGAAAGTATACTTACGTGTACAAAATCACATCAGCCTTTGAGCATGAAAATCTGAACTTAGTCAGTATAACCATACATCGTACTCTGTTTAACATAGATTTCACTTTATTTTTGTATTGCGCAGGGTACTATACTCGGCCAATTTATGCATTTGATTTTATATAATTCTTTCCATTAGAAAATTTTTCCATACTCTTAAGCATCTTCCAAATTAGAAACGACAGATCTTCTACAATAAATACCAGTGTTATGCATCTGTATTATCATTATAAGCGGTTGTTAACGACTTTATAATCGCTAATTTCATGTCATTTCTACTTTTACTTTTTATTATTTTGAATATCTTTCTTAATATTCCTATTAAGTCGTTCATTGTTAAAATATTATATTACGAAACATTATTATGCAGTTTGTATAAGGAATAGAAACTTTTACAGCTTCTTAGAATTTTTTACTCGCTGGCGATTATTATTTTCTTCTTAAATTAACATAAATGTTAATAAAGCATAACCATCTAATAGATAATGCATATAAATGTAGAAATGTTTGAAATTCAATCAAAAAGCGTAACGCAACATGTATATATTGTAATAAGTAAGTACAAACTTAGTCATAATTAATCAGCCTGAGTAACAGAAAAATTAAGTTGGATCCTTTTTGGTATGTTAATCCAAGAGTTTCTGTGGATAAAGTTATGTTAAGTCGAAATTTTCTAACTGCCTTTTATCTTCAAAGCTTTAATCTTCGTGAGTGATTATTATTTGTACGAAGCAGAAAAACGAATAGGATTTACATAAAACAGGGCAATAATATTTAAGAAAACAAAATGTATTAAAATTTTAATCACCTAAAAATATTTACATCACTTTTTAACAATAACATCCCTCAGTTTCTTCCAGAACTCCTCCTCTTTCCTCTGATCCCATGAGTGGTATATCTTCGTCTTCAGTAGGTACTTCAATGTTGTCGTCAAGTACTTGCTCTGGATCTCCCCTATTCTTATCAACACCAGGGGATCGTACGATGTCCCATCTTCCAAGAATATCCTGTGGTACTCTGCCAACTGTGTCTCCCAGCGACACCACTGTGATTTTGCAAAACTATTGCTTATTATAAGTATAACATACTTGCTCTCATTAATACTGCTTAACACTGCTTCTGATATAAAAGAACCTATTTCAAAGTCTCTCTCGTAAACACACAGTTTTAGAAAAGGTGGCTTCGACTCAAGCTGAGATATCATTTCATGAACAAAGTCTCTATCTTCATTACAATAAGAAACAAACGCGTCATATTTATAGGTCTTTCCACCATCAGGTTTTGGGTACTTCTTTTTGAAGTTCCTTCCTAATGCTACTTTGGCTATGAACATCCAATAGCGTATGTACATTCTAAACTTGTAAACAACAGCTATTATCAATAGGACTAGAGATATGGTGACCAGCGACGGTGCCGTCCATACGAGGACCATTATGCTAGAAATCTTCTCATACATTAAACAGTGTAAGCTTTTGACAGAAGTTAAATATTCCGACACTCTTCTGTCTTCCCACAAATCGGGACTACTGCACTGAAACTTGGAGCTGAAGATATATTGTTTCAAAGCCTTGGTTGCGTTAGCTTGTAGCCATCGGTAAGTAGTAAACATCGAGTCGCAGTCACACACGAAAATATTATTCATAAGATCTATCACTATATCTCCTTTGCTCGCTTCCAGTAAATAGCCGATGTCCTGAATCATGCTTAATGAGAAATGTGATATTTTATTATTCGTCAAGTAGAGTCTATTCGGCTTCACACCAGAAGATAAAAATATCGGTGTCCACCAAGACATGATCAAATTCTCACTTAGATCCAGAAACTGTAGCATTTTCAAAGGTTTCAGTATTTCAGCTGTTACGTAATAAAGTTGGTTATTTCTAAGTACTAGGTGAGTTAAATTAGGCATCATCTCATAAAAGTTGTCGTCTTCATAGAAACTCTTAATTCCACAATTCTCTAATATAAGAATTTTTAATTCGTTCAAACCGTCAAATTGAGAACACGTTAAGTTTTGGTTTGCTGTTAGAGGGTTATTAGCTAAATTGAGTATTTCTAAATGTTTAGTAGGTTTAAAACTTCCGGCTCCTATGTGATAGATAGTGCCATTTTCCATACTTAATATTTTCAGACTTTCTAATCCGGTGAATGTATAATTAAATATTGCTCGTATTCCATTGAATGCTAGATTCAATACTTGTAGGTTTTTACTTTCTGTGAAAGTATTTCGGTCTATTTCGTAGTAAACGGGATTATTTGCATGGCCTCTGTTGTCCGATAGATCTAAAAGCATCAGTTGGTTGGATAAGTGTGTACCGTGTATCCCCGGTAAATTGTTACCACTCAAAAGTAAAAACCTAAGGCTCGGAAACAATTCAGGACTAAACGATGCGGGGCTCACCATGATAGCAGAGACTTTTCGTAAATCCATCAATTGTATATTGACCATTTTGGGGAAAGCATCTTCGCTTATAATTTCAAACTGATTCCTTGATAGAACTAAGCCTTGTATTGTAGAATTTGCTATTATATTCATAAGTTTCCTCGGCGGTTGTTTCCTGAACCCCATTCCAGACAGATCTAAGTGAAGTAAATTGATATCATTTTGCATCATAGTTGTTAAAAATGCTTCTATTAATGACGAATTCAGATCGTTGTCCCCAATTTGGAGATTTTTTAAATGTTTTAAAGGTACAAAACTATTTGGATGTATGTGTTCTAATCTACATAAATTCAGATCAAGTTTTCTCAAAATAGTTCCCTCCATAGGCTTGAAGGCGTCTTCTGGAATTGTCTCCAAAGTGTTTTCTGATAGGTCTAGTCTTCGCAATAATGGCAGTATACTGGGTTTGAAAGATGGTGTTAACTGCAGAACTGACCCAAATCCGTTGTTGACTAAAGTTAAATTATGGAGGTTCTTGAGTCCCACAAATGTTGTCTCGTGTATTGACTGTAGTAACGTATTGTAGGATATTGACAGTTGTTCCAAGTTTGTCAAGTTAGAGAATAGTCCCGGTTCTATATAGCGTAGTTGATGATTTGCTTCTATTTCTAATACTTTCAAATAGTACAGATAATCTAATTCTCCTTTTAGTATTTCTGTAATGACTGTAGTCCTTACTCTTAAGACTTCGCTTCGTTCTTTTATCTGGAAAAACAAAATGATTTATTAAATTAAGTTATCGCACTTTCATTTCCTTGGAAATTTTAACGCCACTTTGTTTTTTAAGCAATATTATCCCTGTTCGACTTTATCGATATCATCTGACGTATCTTTTTTTTTACTTTCTGGTGAACAATATTAAGGTTTTCTTTATTTTGTCACTTTTTTTTGTTTTTTTGAACATCTCATGCAATTACAATTCTGTCTTCATGAATATCTAAAATGAACAGACTGTCTCAAAAACTGCTTATCAAATCACATATTAACTACTGACAACAAAAAGTAATAAAAACATTCTCACATTCTCACAGCATTATTTCAACTCCTAATTTTATCTCAATTCACTAAACTGCTTGAATTTATCAAATTACGCCTTCGCCTAACAATTTTCACTGTTTATACACACAGATTCGTATCAGTTATGTGTGGGTTTGTTTACATTATTATGACGATAGTTACGTCTAGGTTCTGTTATAGAACACATTCTGTATTAGTGACACTGTGTTTGTGTGCGTTAACTAAGATAACCATGTGTTCATTGTTCTACGTTTTACAGGATATTGCGATAAGTAAGATAAATTGAAAACTTGTTACGTCGCTTATGAGATTAGATGAAATGTTATGTTATAATTAGGTAAGAATGGTTTGACTCTTCATACAATAAGTTTTTTCCTCCTTGACATATCGCGTTTTAAATGTGTGATCGACGTCATTGTTTCTGAATGATGACGTAAAATGCGACGTGATCGCATTTGTACGTCAATTAATATCTGGCAATCGTCATGGAAGTATTCGCGCCAGAATCTCTTTTTGGTCAATGAAACGGCAACGCATTTAATAGGAGAGAGAGAACTTTGATTTTATAAAAAACTAAACATATTTATCGTTATTAAAATTTGGGAAATCCAAACGCTGATTGGATTTGGAAAACCAAAGGTTGTTTGTCTTTGATTTCTTTATAAATGTAATTATCACGTTAACTCAAACACTAAATGAATAAGAAGACATACAAAATGACATCCTATCACTAATAACATGATTTCAATGCTATAAATGTATGGGATGAAACATAAACTACCAAAAAGCTTTATAAAGATAGCTTAAAAAGAGACAGAATGAAACTGGGAGTAAAACTAAAACTGGAAAGATCTAATAGAACCTAAACTCAGTACTGGGTGGCTAAAACTACAAAAAGGCGATGAAAAAAAAACACCAAAGTTCCAAAGCTACTGACCTTCGGAAACCTCATGCACTCATAATTTCCGAAGCAGACGATAACCTTCTGATGGTAGGTAGCCCTACAAGTGCATCCAGACTCCCAGTCCTTCCCCAGCTGAATCGGAAGCTCCTCGGTTTTATCGTCTTTAGGATACAGGAAGTTGTTGGTGAACTCCTTGTACTCATCCATCAGATTGGTCCTCGCATATTGAGCGTAGCATAGGAGTAGCCAGATGTAGCGAGCTATAAACATGTCTTGCTTTCTGGAATTAAGGAGAAAATTTGTTAGAATTGAGTATGTAGGTATATAATGAAACTTATTGACTAAACTTTGAATCTGAGGCTGGCACATTGACAAGTGAAACCTATCCTCAGCAGTGGGAGAAGTCCTGTTGTTGTAGAAAATGAATACGTTTTTGATTTTGATGCCACTTCCCTCACTTGGGTGTCTTCCATGGTATTGTAGACGTACACAACATCATAGAAGCAACATTTCGATGTCATATTAACACAAGCATTGTGTAATTTTATTCAATTCTAAATGGTTACTTTGTTATTAACGATGCAGTATTACTATGACAAATCTGCCACGTTTGGGTAAAACCATATTCTTGTTTGTTGATAATAAAGACTACTAATTGCTAAAACTAAAAATATATACTACTTCGTCACCTTTCTCTAGTATTATGTGATTGGCGATAAGTGCGCTTCGCAACTTCTCTATAATAGTTCAATCGGAGCTTAGGCATTTTATGTTGCTAAGCCAAATCTAGAGCAGTGGTGGCTCAGTATGGTTTCGGTCCCGACTTACGAGTTGTAGGTCGTGGGTTCGAACCCCGCCAGGCGCATTACTTTGTGTAATTTATTTCATCACCACTGCTCTCAAAACGAAGGAAAACATCGTGAGGAAACCGGCGTGTCCTAGAACCAAAAATTCGAAGACATGTGATATCCACTAATCCGCACTGGGCCCGCGTGGTAGATTATGGCCCACTCCCTCTCACAGAGAGGAGGCCTGTGTCCCAGCAGTGGGAACAATATAGGCTGATGATGATGATGATGAAGCCAAATCTGACAAAAATCTGATCAATGTTTTCAAGATTAATTATGCTGATGGCATGGTTAAATAGTCCCATTGACAATTTTCGTTCATTGCAGCCAGCAGATTAGCAGTAGGCGCTGGTCTAACTTCGCCATCACCATTTAATCATACCGCTAACTTTACACTCCGGGCAATAACTGAGAAAATAATACAAAAAAGGCAGACACTGCTCGACGAGTGAATGTAATCCGAACATAACATTGCAAATGAAACCTTCAGAGTGGTTAATGCTGATGCTCGTGATATCATAGATTGTCTAAAAAAAAATAGGTACTTGTAAAATTTCTATTACAGCTAAAGATAACGATTAAGAGAGACAAAATACCTTTGTAAGAACAGATATTTATGAGATACTATGTCACTAGTAGAGTTACAAAATAGATCCCAAATTCCAAGGTATTTAATTTCTGTTAGTTTCCATTGATGCAAATCTTCCATGCTTCGTGTTGTGATCTGTTAAGCAGTGCGCGAGTAATCTTAAGCAAACTGATAACATTGTGACGCCGGGAGGCTGAGCAAACATCGGCTTCTAATTGATGCCAATGTGGGTTAATTGTGATTACCTTTGAATTAATTGTTTTTGTTAGGGATGAAGTTATCAGGTGATAAGAGACCGTTGTCAACCAATCTATTGTTCTTATGTGGAAGCAGATATACATATATCAGACTAAGATCATTATTGCGTTATTTTTAAATCGATTAGAAATGTAAGTTGGCATCAATTTTTCAGTGTTTTTGTTATATCTATCTATCTAATATCTTTAAACGAGCAATTCTTGTATATTTATATATAATCAGGATCTCGGAAACGGCTCCAAGGATTTTCATGAAAGTTACGGATTAGGGGTTTTTCGGCTCAAGGAATCGTTTTACCAAGGTCCCAGGTTCGAGAAAAGCTCGGTTTCCATGATAGATAGACATTTTAAAAACCGAGCAGAGCTCGGTCAACCAGATGTTGATCAATTAATAAGTCAAGAGCAAGAAGGATTTGAAGTTGTTTTGGTTTGCCTCCAATACCATAGTTAGGTTCCTTAAATTTTGCACTTCTTTGGCTTTTTCTCAATCTACATAAATTAAATTTCTCTTCGTACTACTAACCCTTCGTACACAACTCTCAAAATCGTCTCCAGTACCTTCCCGACTTTCATCTCCAATTGAAGTGCGCCTGTATACGGACCTCTATGGATTTGTCTCAGATCAAAGACTACTGAGGGATTTGTATTACGATAATCGCCGGATACCAAAGTCTTAAGGTATCGAAGACGTATTCCCGTTGGATCCCATTTTTACTATTGCATGCTTTTATATGCAATAGTAGAAGTGGGAGCCAACAGTAATAAACCTCGAAGACTTGCGTCGGGTTGTGTACAACTTATTCGAAAAATTTTGTGGCATATAGGAAAATTTCAAATACAGCAAAATGATACCGTCCGTCAGTGCTACCGCAAAACCGTCGGTTGTACCACAGTATAAATATCTACAGTAGTTGATCTCGGCCGCATGATAGAAATAAATACCTACAGCCGCGCGGTACGTAAACATGCGTTAGGGCTGTCCGACCACTGTGCGGCGCATCGCTCGCGCAGGCAGTCGGCCTAATGCAACCGAGTGCGCACACTCAAACACGGAGCGAACTATGTACGCGTGAGCCCTAGATATACGGTAATCTACGTTCCTAGAATAATATTCATGACTGTGATATAATTTATGTAGTACACTGAATATACGTTGATTGTACACCGTACCGTAGGTAAATGAAGCTCACTGCTTCATTTCCGTGTCCGCCGACAATCCCACCGCGCCGTTACACCATGTCTTTACTTTGAATTACACAAACTAACAAAACACACATGCACCGGAGTTTTAACACAAGCGTAAGTACCTACCGTATCATGATTCATTCAGGACCACCTTTAGCTTACCTATTTCACTTGTCTCAGTAACTTTACTTTATTCATATAATTTACTGTATTTATTAATCCAAATACCCTTTTTTTCATGAGATAAAGGAAAATACATAACCATTAAAAAGTCACACATTATGTTCCTACCTACTAGTTACTAATAAGTAATATTTTTTTATAGTCAGTACTTACCTATCAGAGGTTGCAGGTAATTTAAAAAAACATATGTCTGGATGCGTTATTGTTGAATTCATACACCCAAAAACAGCACAATATTTTCTACTCGTCATATTAAAATAGGTACCTACTTTAACTGGTTTTGCTAAAAAAACAACGCACCGTCCGTTCATCACTACGGTACGGCCGTGACTGTCTGCACCTCAAGCGCGCCCCGACATCGAGTCACGTGGTATAACTCGCGTTTCGTCCGTTTGTATGAAGATCAAATACTGTAGATATTATTACCGTGGTTGTACTTAACGTTGTGGTTTGTTTATTTATTTAACACCGTCATGTTAATTTTCATATCTATCTGGGAGTTAAGGAAATCTTTTCCTGCGGCTACTGTGAACTTTTTGCTTACCATAAGTGTATGTCATGATTGCAAAAGAGGATAGTTCAACTTTCAAGAACGACCAAAGAATTTTCATAAAGATTATTATAGAATAATCCCTGAAGCATAGTCAATCTTTCATGGAACAATAGTTCTGTGATAAATTGCGGATTCAAAAGCGTAGGTAATTCATTCAACTGAGGCTCTGGATCACACCTTTTTAAACATCATAAGATAGGAAGTCTTCCGAAAGCTTGCCTTCTGCCAACTTCTGCCTCATCTGCCTGAAATTATTGCTAAGGAGAAGAAGTGATGAAACATACACAACAGTAACCTTATACTTGTTGATTTCACATAATTTATATATATATATATACAGACGTTATTTAGAGAAGCAATCTAAAGATAATCGTCGTAAAGGAATAAGGATATGAAGACACAAACAACTTAACAACGAAGTTGCCTATTGTTGTAGTTATTGTAAATAAAGTGAACTAATAAATAACAGTAAATTAACTAACCTAGAACACTTATTGGTCTTATGAATTTCTCAATGAGAAGTATAATTGAGCAAACGATTTTCGAAAACAAAAGGTTGGAGGTAGGTACATCAAGTTGTACACTATTCGGCGCGTGTTGGAACTTTCAGACTTATCTTTTTCGAGACATTTTACAAATATTTACCGACAGTGCAGCTCCATCAACATCAAACGGGCGCCAAAATACCGTCGCTTGGTATGATGATACGCAAAATTATGTCAGCCGAGCAGTTTGCTTTTTATTATTTCTGATTTGATATTATGTAATTCAACTGCAGTTGTTGAATTTGAACAAAGAAGCATTTCCAAACCTGTTGAAAACTCAAAAATATTAGCACTTCAATGTTTATTTAGGTTTGCATGATAATATTTTTACACGTGCAATACTTGGGATTTCCCAACTTACACCTCTCAGACATCTGGATTTATGCGGTTCTTAGATGGTTATTTTCTCAATTATTATTAAAGTATCTTCTTGTGTCTGAATAACGTTATCAGGGAGGCTTTTTTCTCAAACTGTTTTGTAAAATTAACTAAAAAACAGATTTTAAAACCGTTATCCTAAATTAATCTCAGGACTGTTTGATTGACTGATTCATTTATTTCCGTTTTTCCGGCAAATTCTTGAACACCGACATATATATACTTTTATCCTCGTCTCTTTGGACAACAGGACTTCCAAGATGGCGATGTTAGTTCTGATTTGGATCAGCTGTTACCGGATTCACATCAAGGCGATGCGAGCATGCATGAGCCAGTGAGGTCATATTTAAGGCTGTGGTATAGCCAAGGCTGTCTCAAGGTGTTTATTTTATCTGTTATTATAGGCTTAAAACTCGTGATCCAAACATGAGGATGATACCTGGTCAATCGTGAGTTAACAGTGAGATTCAGTACACGTGATTTTATTTACCCAATTACTTATGCAAGATTAGCTTAAACTCAAGAAGTAGTGATCCTTTCCTAGGAGCGTCAGACCTTCCAAGACTAAAAAAGAACGAAAGGAAGGGTATAATAGCACCCCGAAGATTGTCCATACAACTTTCTATAATTCTAAGCAGTTTGCTTGCCCTATGACCTAGAAAGAGCTTGCGGTCAACTTGACTCCGCACGCTACTGATCTATCAAGAAGAATCAGTATGGCTTGCTTATTGTAGTGTAACAATGAATCTACCACACAGACATACAGACAAAAACATTCTTGGAACTCGACAAAAGATTGTATAGTTAGGAATCTAAGCATAGTGATCCCTGTGTGGTCTAGAAACAACTAAACATAAGCAAAAACCTATTAGACTATGTTAATTATGGAGACATTAGAAGGTCTGTTGGAAGCAGTATAGCACTCTACTTACCACTGCCTAATCATCATTGCTTAACCTTAGAACTATTGTCAGTTTTACCTGTAGACATTTCACATAGCACTTGGACTTTTAAGATTCAGTGGGTTGAGTTAAACCCCTCCTCTGAATTTGACTTCACAACTCTTGGTGCGCGGTTGCTCCACAGTTTTAAGAAATAATTTAAACACAAGTACTAGTAATTCTCACAAACCTTCAACACGATGTAACGTGCACACAATATATCTGTTAATGTGAACAGCAAACACGACGCTGACAGACGCCATTCGATTACATTTGCACAAATGCCTCACTCCCAACCGAAATACTACCACAGGGAACCACACACAGCCCTCAAGGCATAATTCGAACGAAAAATGGAAGAATTTACGAACACTTTTGAGGTTTTTTAACACTTTTGGCAGCGTACGTCCTGCTTGAATGTTGCTGGAGAACTCTCAATGTTTGCCCGAAGATTTTCGCGTGTCTCCGTCATTGGCGGTATTTACATGTGATAACTAGTAAAGATAACGAACCGCGGGACCATCCTAATAGAACGATGTTCGCAGATTTTAAGATGTTCATGAGTTTTCATTTTATTATGTAGGCACAGATAACTGGACAGATGACGTTCAAGTTCCTTCACTCGGAAAATACAGATAACAATGTGTTAATTCAATAAACATGATAATGAAATGTGAAAAGATTTCTTATGCGTGTTTTGACAAAGTTTTCGAGGTCTTGAGTGATGATGACCTGATAACAGATGACTACAGTAAGAGACATGTACATTGTGCAAATTCTATCAACAGATTTTATCCAACATCATACTTACTTATAAATGATTTTATCTAAACATACAGTCCAATTACTCTCTGGATTATACGTATTTCCACCTTCGATTTTGCTTCCAATTCCATCATAAAGGGATTTTTCTGTAAACCGTCTACCTCGAGTGTTTATATTATATTTAAAAGTCGCCTTACTTTGTTCTTACGAACACTATAAAAAGTGAAAACATCTTCAACATTTATTTGCATTTCACAAGGTAAAAACAAGATTTTAACAAAAGACAAATTTTAAGAGCCGTTGTATACCCTGTCAGGGGCACATAGTACAATAAAATATATACTATTTATTCAGTCTGTCGGCCTGTCCATCTATCGGCTTGTCCTTCATCATATTAACAGCTGACCTAGTATATACCAATATCTGGCTTGTTTCGGGCATTAAATCTTTACCGGAAAATTTCGAGACAGGGAGCTAAAGATTGTCATACAAACATACGTATATATACTACTTATTTTTGCATTCTTCTTTCATACGTGTGTGTGTCCGTGTCTGTGTGTGTTGTTGTAGGCGCCGGCCACGTATGTTTTATGAATGTACTTAGTATCGTCGTCTGTATAAGACAAAGCGCATATTTTCCACGCGATTTTTGCTCCTTCCTCCTAACATGAACATTTTGAGCTGTATTGCACGTACTTGTTAAAATAATCAAATGAGCCCTGTCACCCAGTATACGCCGCGTGGGACTGTCAAATGTCTTGCACGCCGGTGTAGGTCCTAGCAACGCAGCTTTCATGCATAAGTAGTATCCAAGTATAAGGGCGCCCGACTAAAAGTGGGATCCAACGGGAATAATTTTAACGCAGCCCACCACGGCCTAAAAGCTTTCATGTTCCTGTATTCACACATTCAAAAAAAATTATATAACTTATTGTTACTTATACTTGGAGGTTCCTATGAAGTTTTTGGATATTTATATACAGATTGCATAGGTCAAGCCCATAAAATAATCGCTTGCGGTCTTATAGTGTTCGCCTAAACTTATCTCCTCTAATCTGTCGCCCCGCACAGCCTCAAACTTGACACTGAGTTTACTCTTCTTGTTAGCATTGGGATCAACTCTTCTTTAGGTTAAAAATATAAATTAGGTACTTTTAAATCTTTTAGCAAATTCGGAGACATACACGCGTTTTTCTAATTATTTTGGTGAGAAAGGCTATTTTTATGTCAGTTTGAGAATGATAACAATTTAGAATATTTTATACGCATTGAAGCCTGCGCAGCTGCGTCACAAAAATCGATTTCAAGCAGGTCTATGATCAGGAGTTCTTTCGAATCCAGTAGAACTCTGAAACTGTAACTGTAAACTATGGCTCGGTTGGACAAGGCTACTAAAGTACTTACATATGGTCGTAGGTTCAAATCCTGCTCACAATCACATTACTCAAAACAACTAATTAGTACAAAAAAAAATGCAGTGCACGTTTATTAATCCATAAGCGCAGGTACTTTAACTTCACGGGTGCACTCTTTGATTCACATCTCTGATCCTGTCCTCTGTCAATCCCATTTGAAAGCACAGATTTGAAAGTCCTCGCCACCTACTTCGCAAATAGCATATCGTCATCATCAGCCGGAAAACGTACACTGCTGAACATATGCCTCCCCCTTTAGTTCGCTACTTGCATCCATCGGTTGCCCGCGAAACTCACGAGATATCGTCGGTCCACCTAGACGGAGGCCTACCTACTGGAAGACTTAGCGTATTAAGTCTTCCAGTCCGTGGTCGTCACTCGAGTACTTTTCTTTCATAATGTTTATCAGTTCTACGAGCGATGTGGCCTGTCAATTGACACTTACACACATAGCGTATATATAAGAATAATTTTAACAAAATTAAATCAATTTAAAACCGTCGCTGTCCTAGCCAACAAAATAAATAATAACCAATAATGGTCTCACGACATCACGGCAGCAGGTTCGATTCCGCGAAGTGTCGATAGCGCTCCAATTAACGCGCGGTTCGCAGAGCTCCCTTTATGTCACTCAGCGCCGACGTGCGCACGCGCAGCCTAGCGGGATGTGGGCGCTTTCTTTTGTAAATTCGATCAGTTTCTACAACAACAAACTGAATCTGTTGTGGATTGCCAAAAAAGTTGGTGCAATAGAAATTTTTAGGGTTCCTTAGTCTACAAGGAAAACCACTTGCGCAGTGGCTGAGCATTTAGACTGCTGCGCTGCGTATCCTAGGTTCGATTCCCGCACGGAGCAAACATTTTTTTAGATCTACAAGGAGTTGTTCCGGGTCTGGGCGTTTGAATGTTTGAGTTTATAATGTTTGTAAACACAAACACGATACATTAGAAATTCCTATTGTGGGGCATTGTTAATAAATACTTTAGCTTGCGTTTTGCTAGCTTTACAAGTTTTTAAATTATTTTTCTTACATCATATTAGTTCAGTTTTAGAAGTAGATACATCAAGCATAACAAAAATAAGCTAAGCCTCCGCTGCACAAAGCTCGCGCTGCGCTTGCACAAATACGGTTATTTTTTACCCCTGCGTGTGCGCCGACCCGCTTTCTCCGCGCTGGGATCGTTATATTTATATTACGCATTCAATTATAAGCGTACCGATGGAAAGTGCACGCTTTAATTCTATACATAAATAAATTATGTCTAGTCAAGTCAGATCTCACATAAATCATAAATATGACTAGCAGTATGATACCACTTGCTTATTTGTCGCTGGAATAGTTATTTTAAGGTTCTCAGGACTTACAACGTCCGTAGTTTGTGGAAGGGCTTTTGATCCAAATGTTGATAAAAAGGGTGTAAAAACGGAGAGGAGTTATCAAAAACGGACGGCGCATTGCCTGAGCGATTGAACTGCTGCGCAAAGTGGCGTGGCCGGGTTCGATTCCCGCTTGGAACAAATATTTGTACTACCAGTACTTGTTTCAGGTATGGGTGTTTGTGTGCGTGAGTTTCTATGCTTGTGAACGCACCCACGACACAGGATACATTCTTGGAATGGGGCAAAATTAAAATAAAATAAAAAACATCGTAAAAAGGTAGGCCTAGGCTAGTTCTACAAATATTCGTCATTTTCTAACCACTTTCTGTATCAATTAGTCAGGATCTGTCGAAAAAAACTAAACTAAACCTTGGTTAGTTACAAAACCTGTTAAGAAGAAAATAAAAATTAAATCTCCAATATAATAATCAGTACAAAAATGTAATCCTCTAGTTTACAAAGGCGATGGTAGCGCAGCCGACAAGTTCCTGATGAGTTCGTCCATCTGGATGAGATTGATCCTCGCCTGCCGGTTCAGACGACCTTCTGGTAGCTCGGGAGGCTCGTGACGGAGGAGCTGAGCTGATTCTGACAGGATTTTGCGAGATTCCTGTGAAAGAAGAAAGAATTAAGAGTTCAACAATGTCCAAGGGCAACAAAGAATGAAGGATTGTTTTTTTTTTAGCGTGGTAATATCATCAATATGAGTCCTCCCACTCCGGGCAGGGTGGGAGAGACTGTCAGACTCGTACTGACTAAAATCAACGGTGTCTTTCAATAGGCCTTTATGTACCGGGGTCACGGTAATGAGATAAGTCCCGCGACCGAATGAAGAACAGTTAGGGAATAGATTTGCTTTTTATATAGAGCACTAGCTTTAACCCGCGGCTTTGCTCGCGTTAAGTTTGGAGATAAATGAATCTGCATACTAAATCTATATCCTACTAATATTATAAAGGAGAATGTTTATGAGTGTGAATGGATGGATGTTTTTTACTCTTTCACCCAAAAACTACTGAACAGACTACGATGATATTTGGTATTTAGGTAGCTGAAGATCCAGAATAACACATAGGTCATAAATACGAATTTCAAAATACCGATTTTCATAATTCCGAATGGTTCAAAATTCCTAATATATTAACTCCGATGGATCAAAATTCCTAATTTAATAATTCCGAAATTTCGAAATTCCTAACGTTTATAATTACTATTTTCAAAATACCGAATTTCAATAGACCGAATATTAAAAATTCGGACTTAATATATTTTCCGAAACATCAAAACACGAATACCGAATATTAAAATTCCGATTATTGGAATTCCGATTCGGGACCGTCGAGTCGAAAAGTCCGAGTCGGGGTGCCCCAAGACACATTTTTGCTCGCTATTGCATCCTGAGTTAAAGAACCACCAAGGCGGTTCAACGGAGCCCCGTTTTGCGGGCTCCTATTTCTGTGAGCAAGGTTTAAAGTAACCTAAGACGAAGGGGATGGCGGGGTCTTACCTGTCCGAGTCGGGGTGCCCCAAGTCCCGAGCTCGCTTCGCTCGCTCTTGCATCCTTGGTCAATTTGTTGACTACGCTCGCTCTTGGATCCTAAGTTCTTCTAATAACAATAAAAATCCTGAAGGCAAACAGGAAAAGAGGATACGCCTCGCCATTCCACAGGCTTAAATAACACTGGGAGTACGGTAGACAAAATTACGTGGAGCCGGTTTTGCACCAATTCGTTTCTGTCACTGACTTTCTGGAATGAGAAACGAAATTCCGATTTTTATTATTCCGAAAAAATCAGTTTATTCGGAATATTGAAAATCGGAATTTAGTTTTTCGGAATGAGAACTCAGAAAAAATCGGACATACGACTTTCGATCAAATAAATTTCGAGATTCTTAATAATAGATATTGTAATTTTTAGGTATTATGATATTCGGAGTTTTGAAAATCGGAATATCAGAATTCGGAATAAAATATTTCGGAGTATTTGGGTGTTCCCCAGGCTCAGCAAGTGAGGTATAAAAATGTATAGCTACGGGTAGTCACGCTTTAACTTGCAAAAGGCTGAACTGATTTGGCTGATTTTAATCTTAAAAAATCGTGGATGTTCAGGGAAGGTTAAGGTAAGTGTGGTGTAGGTATAAAGTAGGTGTAGTGTAGTAACAGGGGGGGGGGGGGGGGGGTAAAATCAGTTAATTTTAGTATTTTTGAGAGCTATATCTATGAAAATTGGCATTTAGCTATTTGACTACAAATGAAGGCTGACGTGTTTTAATTTTTTTGGAAATTCGCTCTTTAAGGGGTAAAAAAGGGGGGAAAGTTTGTATGAATTCCGTACATTTTAGTATTTGGTTGGTTATTCGGTTGCAAATTCAGCACGATTTGTTATAGGAAGGGGGTAAAAGGAGGGCGTGCGGGTGGGGTTAAAGTGGGGGGGGCGGAGCAAGATTAGTTAATTCTAGTATTTGGTTGGCTATTAGGTTGCAAATTAATCACTATTTGTTAAAGGGTGGTAACGCGGGCCGTGGGGATGGAAAGGGATGGAAGTTAAGGAGTCGGTTAAAATAGTTTTAAAATTTTAGATTTATTTAGGTGGGGTAATTTCTAGGTTTTTAAAATTGTATTTGCTGCCATATTGTTATTATATCATCAATCGGCGAAGACGGGAGCCGTACGGTCGGCGGCGGGGCGGGGAGAATAGGTAGACATCGGAAAACTTTCTGGATTGCATCCGTAGATTAGTTCTTCGAAGGTGCTGCACGGAGGTGTACTACTTAAAGAATATTCGATCGAGTTGCATCAGAACCGAAGTTGATTAAAATGCAGAAAATCGTAAGTATTTCTACAATCATAAAGGCGCAGGTGAGGCTTCGCTCGCTACCTGATTCCTTTATAACTTGACTTTAAATAAGATTATTATAATACTTACTTCATTCATCGTTATTTCTTTTGCAGGCTGATAATACTTTTCTCATTCATAAAAAAGGCAAAAATTGTCCTTATTGTGGCAAGTACGTCATGAGAGTGAACTGTAAGATAACTGAAGATTATAATTTATTGCAATTAGTAACTACTTATTGACAATAGCACTATTAACTTTTTTTAATGTTTTAAGCTACTTGCCCGTTCTGCAAAGCATATTGGGCCCGGAGAGGGGAAAGGTGCCAGAATTGCGACGCGGCGATTGACTCCGGGTGGAGTTTTTGTGAAATCTGCGGGGTGGAGACAGCACGGTCCCGGCGGCTGAAACGGGCTAAGATGCTGTCCCACCTCGCCAAAATGAAGAAAGCCCACTCAGAGCTACCGTCGCCGTCGCCGTGTCCAAAATCGCCGGACCTCTTCAGGGGCGAGCTTAATTTAGAGGAGTTAGATTACACTGAATCAACACTTAGCAGCATTATAATCAGTCGTCGGAAAGAACTTCAGCAACAGATACCACGACTGTCAGTGTCAACACTATTGATGTTGATGCTGACAGTAGTGGGTGAGCTGGGTTCTTTCGGACTGTTGTCCATACTGTTGACTGTCGATTCAATCGAATCAAACTTATACAGGGTGTAACTAAAAGAGTTTCCCCAAAGAATATAAGTCACAATATGAAAAAAAAATCTATGGGAGGTCCAATTTTTTTTTTCGTAATTCGACCTTTGTTCCTTGAGAAAAGTTGTTCAGTTTCATGAGCACTATCACGTCCTTTCGGATAGATACCCCCTTTTTGTAACATCCCGTATAAGTACTAAATATTTCATAAGTAACATTTTAACTAAAACTAATCGACGCCAACTTTCAACCTCGATTTATCTGGTCTTCCATTCCATTATCAAATTCTTATTTGCATAACATTATAGCCAGATGAAGGCATTATGTATCTTCTTACTGTCAGAAATAAGTTACCCATTTCGTTACATACACATACATGAAAAAATCATATGTGCGGTCGAATTGAGAATCTCCCATTTTTTAGAAGTCGGTTATAAATAATGACTACACATTACACTACCCCCTATTTGCACTTGATAATGATCTTATTATCCTGTAAAAATATTCGTCCGAAACATTTAAAGTGTGTGTTCTACTTATGAAACTGAACAACTTTCCATAAGGAACATAGTTAGAAGTACGGTTTTTTTATCTCCCATACATAAAATTATGCATCAGCTGATATTTCCTTTTGATATGGGAAATCAATCATTTTTTGTCGTATTTCGTCTTTCGTTCCTTTGGGAAAGTTGTTCAGTTTCATGAGAAGAACAAACCCTTCATCATCATCATCATCATCATATCAGCCGTAAGACGTCCACTGCTGAACATAGGCCTCCCTTTTGGACTTCCAGTAGGACCGGTTGTAAGCGGCCTGCATCCAGCGTGATCCTGTGGACTTCATGAGATCGTCTGCCCACCTAGTGGATGGACGTCCTACGCTGCGCTTGCCGGTGCGTGGTCTCCATTCGAGAAACAAACCCTTAAAATATAATAATACATATAAATAAATACCTACATACTTTAATAGTTTTTTATGTTTATATTTGTAACCTTTGTAGTGCATGTTGGCAATAAGTTTTGTTTTGAATATATGTAATTAAGTAAATAGATTCTATTTGGTATTGTTTCTTTGATTAATACAATAATAATGGAGAGTATTTATATATTTAAAGTTCATTGTACACAGGACATACTATACAAAAACAGTAGATAAAATGTCATAAGTTCATAACAAAGAATACAATTTACTCATTGAACATTATTTTCTGAACTATCACTTACATTTCACTCATATGACGTACTTGCCACAATAAGGACAATTTTTGCCTTTTTTATGAATGAAAAAAGTATTATCAACCTGCAAAGGAAATAACGATGAATGAAGTAAGTATTATAATAATCTTATTTAAAGCCAAGTTATAAAGGAAGAGTCCAGGTAGCGAGCGAAGCCTCACCTGCGCCTTTATGATTGTAGAAATACTTAAGATTTTCTGCATTTTAAGTCAACTTCTGTTCTGATGCAACTCGATCGAATATTCTTTAAGTAGTACACCTCCGTGCAGCACCTTCGAAGAAGTAATCTACGGATGCAATCCAGAAAGTTTTCCGATGTCTACCTATTCTCCCCGCCCCGCCGCCGACCGTACGGCTCCCGTCTTCGCCGATTGATGATATAATAACAATATGGCAGCAAATACAATTTTAAAAACCTAGAAATTACCCCACCTACATAAACTTAAAATTTTAAAACTATTTTACCCCACTCCTTAACTTCCTCCCCTTTCCACCCCCACGGCCCACGTTACCACCCTTTAACAAATAGTGCTTTATTTGCAACCTAATAGCCGACCAAATACTAAAATTAACTGATCTTGCTCCGCCCCCCCCCACTTTTACCCCCCACCTACACGCCCTTCTTTTACCCCCTTCCTACAACAAATCGTGCTTAATTTGCAACCGAATAACCAACCAAATACTAAAATGTACGGAATTCATACAAACTTTCCCCCCTTTTTTACCCCTTACAGGGCGATTTCCAAAAATCCTAAAACACGTCAGCCTTAATTTGTAGTCAAATAGCTAAATGCCAATTTTCATAGATATAGCTTCAGAAATGACCGAGTTTCATACAAACTTCCCCCCCCTTTTTTACCCCCTTAAAGGCCGAATTTCCAAAAATCCTTTCTTAGTGCTTCCCTACGCTTTATAAGGAACCTATGTTCCAAATTTAGAGTCTCTAGGCCAAGCGGTCTGGGCTGTGGCTTGATTAGTAATCATTCAGTTTGCCTTTTATTTATATAGATAATCATTGCTTGATTGATTCCTCTTGCGTGACTTCTCGATTCTAGAATCTCATCCGCGTTTTCATGAACACGAAGCAGCACTTATTTGATAAAACCTCAACATTGAATTTTCAGCCCCAAAAGTTTTTTGCAAATATTAAAGCAAAGTGTCGCTTGGTTGTAGTGAAAACGAAGTTTAGATTATCTAAACTTCGTTTTCACTAAAAGATAGGACGTCGAAGACTGGTCATATCTAAATTAGATATGACCAGTCTTCGACGTCCTATCTTTTTTAAAATTTTCGTCGTGTATTAGTTATTCTGGTTATTCATGAGATACTAGAGTCGGTCACGTGACATTTATCAGCGCGCAACGTAAGATGTAAACATTTTATACTCCGCAATAAAAATGAATGAATCCAAGTAAAGCTCATATCATTCACATTTTACGACAAAGACGGCATTTATTTTAATTTCCTTGAGTGTTTGAGATTGTTCTCATGCTTCACATTTTTACATTGTTATTTTTTATATAGCTACATCATCATGGCGTATCTCCCACAACACACTAGCACGTTTCACAAAAAAAGTTCAAAACAAACAGTGTCAGTATTTCGGGCGAGTAACTGGAGCGAGCGATGGGCCAGTTGCTGGCGCGAGCAGACACGTACAAGACTGTTTTTGTCTAAGATGTGATGTCAATGGATTCACCGGTTCAATTATTATGGCACTTACTTGGTAGCGTGGTTCTTGGTGATAGGTTTAACAACAAGATAAAAAAAGTTTGGAACAATAAACTACACCGAACATAATTTGAGAGCAGTGGTGGCCGAGTGTAAGTTATCGGTCCCGATTTACGAGTCGAGAAAGGCGCATTACTTTGTGTAATTTATTTCATCACCACTGCTCTCAAAACGGTGAAGGAAAACATCGTGAGGAAACCGGCATGTCCTAGAACCAAAAAAATTTGAAGACATGTGACATCTGCCTATAATGGCCCACTCCCTCTCACAGAGAGGAGGCCTAGTGTCCCAGCAGTGGGAACATTATAGGCTGATGATGAACATAATTTGTGTACTTATGTGGGGATTTTTAGGGTTCCGTAGTCAACAAGGAACCCTTATAGTTTCGCCATGTCCGTCCGTCCGTCCGTCCGTCTGTCCGCAGTTTAGCTCAGAGACGCACAGTACTAGAGAGCTGTAATTTGGTGTAAATATACGGATTTGTTGTGCCGAAAAAGTGGTAAAATAAAATCTCGTAATATATATTTTTTTAGGGTACCTCCAGTACTTACCTACACGTAAAGTGAGGATTTTTTTTTTCTCGCGTACAAATAGGCCTTTAAAAAATAATGATAGTTTCCATTAACAATTTTTTGATAAAAAAATTCGTTTGTGAAATATTAATCTTTAAAGTGCTAAATTTTGCTCGATTCGAGTGTCCCCCCCTCTACCAGCTAAACGGTTATGTTTAGGGGTGTGGAAAAATTCACAAAAGTAGTTTAAAATATATAACGAAATTTAAAAGAAAATTATCATGACTAAGTAGGCTTTACAACTTTACGAGTAATAGTCGACCAACTTATAAAATGTACTTGGATAATAATGTTTTCTTAAACAAAATGTATCGGAGAACATGCTCTTCAACTGCAAATGTAAGTTTGTCAACTTTATTTTTACAGCTTTAATAGGTATGTTTTTACGGTATGTTTTTTGGCGATAGGTAGGTTTTTATTGTCAACAATTTTTAACTAACTTCAAAAAAAGGAGGAGGTTTTAGATTCGTCGTAATCTTTTTTCTTATGTATTTTCCCTGATTTCTCAAAGACTCCTGGACCGATTTTGAAAATTCTTCTTTTTAAAATTAAATTCAGCGAATCAGTTTAGTTAGTTTGTATAAGTATTTTGATGGGCAACTACGGAACCCTACACTGTGCGTGGCCCGACACGCACTTGGCCGGTTTTTTACCCCTAATTATAACACGGGATAAGAATTTAATATTAAAACTCTGTCATCCTAAGATGACTGGAACCGTGAAATCTACAATACTGTACTACCTAAATACGAGTAGAATGGTCTATTACAAAAATGTAAATTTGTTGTTATAGTTACAGGTGGCCTACCAAGAAGGCGTATTACAGCGTGAATAATTTCAGTGTGGGAAAAAGACAGAGCACAAGTCGTCTTAGCAGCACCTCATTCCCACAGTGGCGATAGGCCACGTGGTCTCCATCACGGCATCTTGCATTTGCGATTGTCTTCAAAGTTATATAAGTAGTCCAACTGCACGGCAGTGGTTTTTGTTTACATAATAACAATATTCCAGAATGACGACAAATCGACGTCATCGTAATTATGGCAGTAATAAAATTAAATCTTGAGGGAAAACACTGATGGCTGTTTTGATTAATTCCGACTATAACACCTGTTGTTGTTGTAAAAATAAGTGGTTCAAATCCGTGCTTTCGTCAGAGTAGATTGTGAAACTTTGCCTACGTAGTGTCTAATTATCAAGCTGTTATCTTTTTAACCGACTTCAAAAAAAGGAGGAGGTTCTCAATTCGGTCGGTATGTTTTCTAAACAAGTGTTCAATGTTCTGGTGATGTTTTGGCGATTCTTATATGCACCAGGAGCCTGGAAGTGATGATGATGGGATGGGGTAGGCTCAAATATTCAAATAATGTTTTGGTCCACGTACCATACCAGTAGAATGTACTTTTATTGACCAGTCGGTATGTATGGTACATCAGCGATCTTTGACAGCTGCAAATTGTCGTAATCAGCTCTAGACAATGCATTTAATTACCCAGTCACTAATCTTATAGAAACAAAGATGAAGCTTCAGTCAGTAATAAATACAAGGCAAGTGTAAAAGGATAATATTTGATTATTCCAAAATTCTGATCCATGGAGAAACATAAGCGAGAAACTACAACTTCCAAGTTATCATTATTACATTCAGGTACCTGATGATAATATGTGTGTTGTAAGATGTTTTTTTTTTCGTGAAACTACTGGTTACAACCGCTTTACCATATCTCGTAATAACTAAGCTATCCTTCTAATAAAACCTCATACAAAATGGCTCATAAAACTACGTGTTTCATGTTAGTTATCTTACTTTGTGCTGAGTAACTACAACTGGCGTGTTTTGGGCCACTTGTAGTCGCGTGCTCTATATCCAGTTCGCATTTAGATAGTAGGGGTTTTCACGGGAAATAACAAAATGTAAGTTGTGCGGTCATAGACATAATTATACATACGTAGTGGTTACGTCATCAGAGGCTGAATTCTCTTGTTGTTTGCCCAGTGTTTACTACAATATGGAAGTAATTACTACGCTTTCTACTATGACGTTAAATGACATGCTTTCGATGGCAAAAAAAAACCTTATAGACAACAGTAGCACCAAACAATATAAGAATTAATAAGTCCAACGAGAAATGTTTCAGGGCTACGGGCTTTTATTTTAGACGTGCTGGGGTTGTGGGAGAGTCTTATCAGGTAACCGTGCCATGGATTTTAGTCAGTACAAGTCTTACAGTCCCTCCAGTCACACCTTGGGTGGGAGAACTGTTTTTTTGCCACGTTAAAAAATACTAATTATACACGAGACCCTACATGTAAAATTTTGGTAGGTAATCATTCACCTGAATTCGGTTAGTTGGGAAAAGTCTAGCCTAAGATTATAATAATGATAGGCACCTGGGTTTTATTTTTATTTATTTGCATAATGACAACTGCTGCAAAGTAGACATTGCAGCATGGTACCACACATTTTTATGGCCCGAACAGGTGCTAAAATTAACATCGAATTTTATCAAAATAATCATCAAAGTGTTTGTGTTTTCCTTAGATGACGTCCACGTCTCTTTGTAAATTGATCTAATCTCAGAGTAGTATATAGGGATTTATTGTTTAATTGAGGCTGTGCTATTAAAAGCTGGTGAATGATGGATAAACTCTTTGCAATCATAGAATATGGGTGTTATGGGTCAAAGCTATTGAAATAATTTACTTACAGATACATAACCCAGTAGGGTCATGGGTCCATCGATGAGAGCCTGCCTCCTGCCTGTCTCAGCGACTGCAGCATGCAGCTCGAACAGTAAGGTGCCTCGGAGACGAGTTTCAGCTGGGGGGAAAATAATATAAAAATGATGTCTTGGAGATTAATCCTTTATTCATTTCGTTTTGTTTGGATCCACTGATGAAGCATCATCATTATCTCTTACATTTGCATCTAATGTTCTACGGTCTAACTTTTTGGGCACGGGGATTGTCTTAATTTTTTAAACATTCGATTTTATTTCATTTTCTGCAAATATAGAGCATTTTGAGAAACTAATTTGAATATTTTAATGATTGGCTCAATAGCTTTTTTATTTTTAATATTTTAATTTTTGAGGTAGGTGACGTCACCTTTGGCCTTAAAGTTGTGCCGTTTCCTTATTAGAGCAAAATTAAAAAACTGTCAACACAACGTCAACTGTCTAAACGTCACTTACATCCCACTAGGTTATTGTTTACAAAACAAAATTACTCCTAGATGAACATACAAAGGAATCTAAGGCTTCTGAAATACTAACATCAAAGTGATCTTCGCAACAGTACATTGTATAAACCTTGCAACATTCCACGCCGTCATCACGACACCACTTTTCTCGCAAATCTTCTTTAGTACGAACAAAATGTTGTTTCGATTATTATTAGTATTATTGTTGCAAGTTGGGACAAAGCACTTCCTGTATTTTATTTTACTTGTAGTTTATGTTATATTGCCGATGCCGATTTAACAGATTTAACCGAGATTATGAAGCAATTTGCAGTTACAATAAAAACTTGTTTGTTTACATCTTTGACATTTCCAAATTGACACTTGTCAGTGGCCGTCTGACATCCCTGATTTTCTCATCAGGGATGTCAGACGGCCACTGAGATGTACCAATATGAAATATTGGTACATCGGTAAAATGTGTCGAAAATCAAATACGAATGAAAAATCTTTTTTTTTCTTTTGCTGTTAATAGAGGGCAAAAAAGAGATTTTTTAGTAAGCAATACTCGATTGTAACTAAAGAAATAGATAACAGAGTACAGCTAGCGTGGAAGAGATATTGGTCACACAAGGTTGTCAAAAATCCTCGGGTTCCTCCCAAATCTAAGAAAATATTTGATTTCTTCATTTTACCTATATTGACGTATGGATGTCAAACTTGGAGCATTACTAAACAAAATATGCGAAATCTAGAGCCCTGTCGACATAGTATGGAGCGTAGCATGCTCAACGACAAGTTAAAAGACAAAATCAAACTAGAGACATTACTAAACCAAACTAAAATCAACGAAATCACATATTGCATATGGAAATTGAAATGGAGATGGGCAGGTCATATGTTGAGGAGTACTAATAATAAATAGGCTAAGGACGTAACCAAATGGTTGGTCCAAGATATAACAAAAGAAAGAAAGGATGGCAACGCCTATATAAGATGGGAAGACGACTTTTGAAAGATGGCTGGTGCTACTTGGAGGAGGATGACCCATAAACGGAAGGAGTGGCAAGCTACAGGGGAGGCCTTTGCGAAATCGAAAGACAATCTCAATATCGGTGTCTAATAATACATATTATATAGATATATAAAAGAGAGGGAAAAAAATGTAAACTTAATTTTAATATTTTTGTTTTGTAAGATTGTTAAATAAAGGGTTAAATAAAGGCTATAATAATAATAATACTCGATTGCACCCTAAAATTTGTATTGTTGGTCAACGTCCAATCTTGGTTTTTTTTTCTCGAGTAATAATCTTGGTACATGGTACGTGACACTGCAAACTGGTATGTATACCAAGACATTGGTACTTATGCTTGACAACCCTGGAAAATACTTGTCACTTATTTTTTAGGGTTCCGCAGCCAATGGCAGAAAACGGAACCCTTATAGATTCGAGATGTCTGTCTGTTCGTCCGTATGTCACAGCCACTTTTTGTCGAAATTATAAGAGATAGCTCTTATAATTTCGACCAAAAGTTGAAACTTTGTAAGTAGATGTATTATGTGAACCGCGTTAGGACTTTCACACAAAAATAAAATAAAAACCAATTTTGGGGGTACCTCCCATACTTAGAATTGAAACTGAATATATATTTTTTTTCGCCTTACCCATTCGTGTGGGATATCTATGAATAGGTCTTGAAAAATTATATTGAGGTAGTACTATTATTCTGTGATTGAAGTTACAAACATAATTATTTTTTTCTAAACTGAACAGTTTGCTCGAGAGACACTTCCAAAGTGATAAAATGTGCCCCCTCCCCCCCCCCTCTGTAACTTCTAAACTAAGAGAATAATAAAACAAAAAAAAATATTTGATGTGCATTCCCATGCAAACTTCAATTGAAAATTGTTTTGAACGAGATCGAGATATTAGTTTTTTTTTTAATAAATCGTAAACTGCAATTTACCTTGCAAAGTTACAACCAACTACAAGAACTTTACTTGCTGCTACGGAACCCTTTATGGGCGAGTCCGACTCGCACTTGGCCGGTTTTATATTTTTTATATTTTCTGTTTTCTGAGGCAAAGATACAAAACTGTGTACAGCCAAAGGTTTGAAGAAGGTGTTAAACATTTGAAGGGCAAGGAAGGTCAAACGTATTTTATTAAAAATATCAATGAAATATGAATATTTTTCATTTTTAATTAGTACATAATGATCAGTAACGCTATTCCTCGAAATGGTTTTTCAATTACAGCATATTAAAAAAAATGAACAATGCCCAATGAGCTCCAGAGATAATAAGGTCAATCTCAGCCTTAAGGTGTTAATTATGTTTTATAAAGAGCTTCTCAGATTTAGCAAGCAAGGACCAAACTAGGACCCTTCCAGTTCCTATCTCATATCATAGCAAAAGTTGTAAGCCTGGAACCAGTATCCTATGACTGAAAATCTAGTAAATAATGGATTTTTGTAAAGACACGCTCTGCACCGGCGCGTCGACAGCTCGTTTAAAAAACAGTGTGCACGGCTCTCTTAACTAGCCACACACCTGGTGCCAAAGTCTCCATCAGATCTGCGATCTTCTTGCACAGCTGTGTCTTGAGCAGTAGCCTGTCATCCGTCACCATCGCCAGGCCCTGCTCCACCTCCTGGCCTATCATCTGCGCCAGCGCAAGGCTTACGTCTGTCATGTAAAAGTGGTTCGGGTGGAGGTAGCTGCTGCAGTGGGCGATGAATCTGAAAGGTAGGCAGAAAATCTTAGTTACTTGGCATATCAAAAAGAGTCACTTTTTTTAAAGCTTTTTATTAACTTGACCTGTATGTATGTTTGTTCGGGTGGAATCTTTATTGAATTGAATCTTTATTTGAATGTTTTCTTTGATTGTTCTTCGCGGCAGACTTCGTAGAAGATGGCGGGATGAGCTGGAAAAAACCCCTAACCCGTAAGTCCACTTTGGCCATAGATTTTTGGCACGAAAACTTGAGGTCATGGTGAGAGACCTTTGTCCAGAAGTGGGACGAAGTAGGCTAGCAGTATCAGTAGGTATCAGTATCAGTTTTCTTTGGTTCAGTTTTGATTTGGTTCTTCTAGTTTATCTATTCTAATAGTAGCGTCCAGATTAACCCTCAATCACTCGATTGACTGAATCAATAAGTACGATTTAGATTAAATGATCAAGAACTGAAGTATGACGTTATTTTAGAGAAAAACTATCGGTATCTACCTGCCTTTGTCCTGTAATATTCGTGGACTAAGTATGTGTACATTCATTTAAGTCATGCGAGAGAAAAATACAGAATGAACGTTTACCTCTCGCAAGCTTCAGGATCTCCCTTAGGCATAATGTTAAGTTCCCTGCCAATGTCCTGCACGAGCTGCTGTATGATAGCGTCGGAGACAGCATCCTTGCAGGCATCGCACTTCCAGAACTTATTGTCCAGGTTGCGAGTTTCGGGGTTGGGGTTCTTCGTCTTGTGCAGGATCGGGAGGATGAAGGTATCCGGGAGGAGGTAGCCTTTGCAGTCTCTGAAATATATCACAAGATAGTTGAGGGCCTTCCAGAAAATAGTGAGAACAATATGGTACAGAAGGTCTCTGAAGTTGAGCATGATGCTCAATGTTTGGTCATGATATTTTGTTGGGTACGGTCGGGTATTCAAAACAGTCAAGCATGATTGTATTCACGGGTAGGTATCGTTGCGTTACGGTAACTCGTGATAAATCCTCTATAACACCCTTATATTAATAAACGTGAACTAAAATTACAACCAGGATAATCTTCAGACTAATCGTACATTTTTAAGAATTAACTTTGGCGTAACTTTACTTCTTGTTTTATTAATAAGGTAATCGTTTATGATACATCAACCAAAATTATGTAAAATAATAAAAGTGCGAGTGCATTCAAGCGAACGTTCAGTGCCGCACGTTCTGTATGTGCTGCGAGCCTTAGCAATTTCCTTTACATCTTTTCTGCACGGTCGCATACAAGAATATTGCTTATAATCAAAATGAATGTCAGCAACTTACTTCTTCTTACACTTAACAGCACTATACAGGGTTCCGAGCTCAGTGACGTCGGAACACCGCTCGCAGGTGCACTCGAAGAACTTGGAGTCAGCGAGGTGGTGGCGCCGCGCCTCCGTGCCCCACATGGGGTCCGTGTAGCACACCGTGATGTGAGAGCCTGAGGCGATGTTCACACCGGCACAGAGTATCTGGAACATGAGAAAGAAGAAACCATGAGTCCTTTTTCTGATTATCCCTCACACTTTTCAAATACTGTAACATTAACTATGGCGAAGGCTGTAAAAGGATGAGGTAATGAAGCCCGACGAATCGGGAGATTCAGTTGAACATTGAATAAAATTGAATAAAATAAATAAAGAGAATGTCTAAGAATTTACATTCACTTTGGCTACAAAAGTATGGTATCCAATTTTTGTAAAGCAGCAGTCAGAGTCATCAACAGTACAAAGAGGGTAGGTAACTTACAATATCGCCCTGCGAGGTGAAGCTCTTGTTGCAGTTGGCGCGACAGTTGTGCTCCACCATGGAGATGCGGTCGAACAGCGCCACGTACTCCGGCTCCATAAGGGGAACCTCGTGACCGTTAATCTGAAGAAATGTCAACAGTTAAGTACGTCGTTACGTTTCTTTAGATTTTTTACGATGACTTTGTGTACCAATCCCTCGAAGAACGCAAGGGTCTAGCAGTCTATTAAATTTTTAAAAAATTAGTGATTTAAGATCCACCCTGTTTTTTTCAGTTGCCCTTTACGTTCCAGGATCACGATGACCTTTACAGACGGTTCCGCGATCCATTCACCGATCCCTTTTAGTACCAAAGTCACATGCATCAGTTTTGGTTCTATCAAAACTATAAGTTATAAGTTTCGGTCTCACCTGTAAAATCCCACAGCACCTCATAATCTCCTCCTCATTGAAAGTCCCCTCTAACTTGAAGAACTTCCAGATGAAGTCCGCAATCATCTTCTTGTCATTATTCCACTTGTCAGTGTCCTTCCTGTCCTCACAATGAGACTGTAACCCTTGAAGCTTGGCCCAGAGCTTCTGGTTGTGATCTCGTTGGTAAAGGCAGCGGAGAACTGTGATGCATTGGTAGTTCGGATGGGGGATGCCAAATGTTGTGATGTTGGCCTGGTGGAAGGCAGACGAAAATTCATTAATATTGAAGGCTTAGTACGATTCTTCGGATAATGGTTTCTTCATTATTTTTATTCTAATTTTACGTTAAAGATCAGGTCGAAGACTATATCTATTAAAACCTAAAATAGATTTCTGGTGTAAACATTCACCCGTGGTACTTTATCCTCCTTGATGCGACTCGAAATATTTCATTTCCTTTTTCATGGTTTATTCACTAGCATGACGTAGTCTTGACTATTATTTTTTCCAAATAAAAGTACTTTACCTTTTCTCCTCTTTCCTGTGTATAATGGCATTCAGGGTCATGCTCCTCTTTGACGGTACACTCTGCGGAACAGAAGGGCCAGCCGCACTTCTCGCATGTCACTGTCTTGCCTTCTTCCAGCAGCTTGTAGCAGCCGAGGCAGACTGGTGGAGTAACCTGCAATCGAAGACAATATTATGGTCATGAGAAACAGATCGACTTCAAACTGTTAAAGAACAAACAGTTCCTCAAAATTTTGGCAAATAAGCTAAAGGGTTTAAAAATAGAAGGGTAGCAATAAAGGAAGCATAGTAAGCAATAAATTGATGATCGATATCTGTAGAGTTTGATAGGGCTTGTCTTCTCGGTAAATGAACCAACACAGCCTTCTGTCAACGCGAAAACGAAGCATTGAGAAATCTTCGTGAGTTACGTCGATCGCTACCTTTAAGGCCCTTCCTACACAAGGCGACTCAAGTTTCCGATACCTTACGACTTCGGTATCCAAGCGGCTATCGCAATACAAACCCATAGAGGTTCGCACACAAGCACGCGTCAATGAATACCAAAATCGTAAGGTATCGGAGACTTGCGTCGCCTAGTGTACGAAGGGGCTAAGAGAAATCTCATAAAGGTAGCGACGTATCTCTCGCACTCTATGATGTGCTCTTTGACGAGGCGGTTCTAAGATCCTCAAATTGTCGCACAAGCAGTGAGCGCTAGTTTCGCTGTTAGTAGCTTAGTAAAAAGCAAACTTTAGTCCCACAGTCGCGTCAACGCAGCGACCGCGATATCACAAAGCTGTATTTTTAGAGAAAAGCATGCAGTAGAAGTCTGACAACATAGTATTACCTGAGCAGGTCCAGTGATAAGAGGCTTCTCCTTCAACACAATATCCCCAGCTCTAATTTCCCTGGAAGCTTCCAGGTATCGGCCATACTTCTCGTTCTCCTTAACCCTGGCGGGGGTGCACTGGAACTTGTGCTGCTTCCAGTCCTGCTTCTGGTGGTCTTTGGAGCAGTAGTGCACGTTCTGACAGCCTGAGCACTTCTGGATGGCCGGAGATAGGCACACTATGCAGGAGCCTTGTTCTACCATTCTGGAAAATACGTTAATGTTTTATGTGTGTTGCTAGAGATTGTTTAAAATGCGGTTCCTAGAAGAAATTCTCTACAGGGTCAATAAGAGGCTGAAATAATCGAGCATAGAAGAAAAGTCAAATTTTTATTCGCTATGGGCTTGTTTTTTACTCTAATTTAGGTCGACAGAGATAAAGCCTACGATGGATGGAGCGAGCTTACCCAGAAGAACCCTTTTCACGTAAACACTGAAGAGATTCGAGCTACTTAGACACACAAGTCGACTTTCATTCAGTTTTCACAAATCCTAAGGTTTATTTGTTAGGTTTACATCGTCTTTAAGAACGTTTGTCTTATAAACCTACTGACCCACTTATGTCTTAGTTACGGTGAAATAGCCCCGATGGCTTGAGTAGTATTGCTAAGTCGGTGCCGTCAGGCGCAAAACATTATAAAACGCGCATCCTGACAAAGTCTTGGCTTATCACTTGTATAATACACACGGAAATTCATCTCCAATCCACGCGAACTATTGAATTTCTTCTCTCAGGTTACAATCTCAAATATGTATTTTGAATTCAAGCTAAAAATATCGTTCAATAAACTTCCTTTGTTATCCTTCAGCAATAATAAGCACCTATATATACTTACTTGAAACTTTTTAAATATCCATATAGGTCACTGAATAATCAACACAAACGTGTATAGAAATAATTAAAAACACAGTGACAGTCCCGAATATCCCCCATGTGCGAGCAGCCGGGCTGACTGGCCGGCGCGCGCGCAGTGCATCTACGCATGCGCGATGTAAAAATAAACCACGCTATTTGACACTTGAAACCAATGATATTATAAGTAAAAAGGTGTAGATACGTCATACGCGCTCAATAACGTATGCGCTCAAATGAGGCTGATTCACACATCTTGATCTCAGTGCGACGTTGCCAGCGGCACTTCACGTACCACAGACTGAATTAAAAGTAAAAGTAACTCAAAAATACCGAAAATGCTGTCGTGTGTGATGAGATATTGTACAAATTAAACATGCAAGACTTCTAAAAGTCAAAGAATCACATAAAATTCGTAAATATACTATTTATCTTCAATATTTTCACAAATAAAACATAATGTTTCTATAAATATGGCGTCGTAAAAGAAAGAGTGCGAGCACGGGTGCGAGCGAGAGGAGACGCTGACGTGCGGGGGGATTGATGACGCGTGGCGCTGTTTGTTTATCTAGCTGTCACTTTTTTTCTTATTGCGTTGTATCAAGCTATCCTTTTTACTTGTAGTAAAATGTAATGTGTGAATAAAAAAGTGTGTATCTGTGTTGCCGCTCGGCGCGGCACAGTTTTTTCCGTCGCTTTGTACGTGTATAACGCATCTATGACTTTATAATATCATTGCTTGAAACTATAAACGTATTCCAGTTGTACTGTGTATGACGCAGTGCATAATTGTACAAAAAGTATTGATTAAAAAAAAAGGTATTAGGAATTTTTACTAGTATTTCTGCCTACTTCTTCAAATCGAGATGCTCTTGTTAATATTAGTGCTGTGTACACTACAATAATGCCTGTAAGTCATATAAATATTTGTGCCTTGCGGGATTCGAACCCGCGTTATTAAGCGCAGCAGTCGATTGCTCAGCCGCTGCGTTAGCTGCACCGCCTTTTTAATCCTGGCTAAATCATCAAATGAGTCCTCCCTCCCAGAGCGAAATGGGCCCTCCCATTTCGCTCTGTCAGGCTTGTAGTGACTGAAATCTACGGTGATTCTTCAATAGCCCTTTACCGTCTAGGGTCTCGGTATAACAACTTTTCAATCAGGAATTGTAAGGGAAGGTAGTTAAAGATGATGTAGAGATCATCTACTTTAACTCTTTCATCTAAATTCACGATACAACAAAAATCCTAGCACTGTTTTTTTCCTAGCAATTTCTGGACCGGGAGTGCATATTTACAAAAAAATAAATTGGTGCGACTGAAAACAAAGGTGTTCGTGAATAAATTTTCATGTGAATTCTACAAGCGTGGAACATAAAGCAGAATCACACTTGTAGAAATCACAGTTAGTAGACATCTTTATTCCTGGACAGCACGTTTCGCTGAAAACTTTATTGATAGAAGATACTGTTGGTAGATATCTCGGTCCATAGAAAACATAAAAAACACTGTTGACAGAGATCTCCATTCATCGACACTCGCGAGCCGAATCAAAAAGCCAATTCCAAACAAGCGCCTTAACGGGCAGATGTCATAATATCACAATTTGAATACGAGTATTATACAACGTGTTACGAAACCTCTCGTGGGGTAACTCAGCCTATGTTACTGAACAATGTTTGTTCTAAGAATTATGGAAATTTAAAAAAAAAAATGATTTTCATACTGATGGGCCCGATCAATTTCTCATTTTGTATCATAAAGCAAATTTTATTTTTTGCGAATTTCCAAAAGTCTTGGAACAAACATTGTTCAGTAAAATGATTTTTTTTTCTGAAATGATTTCTTTTTGAAAGATTTTTTTTTTCTCGCGTACCCCTTAGTGTGGGGTATCATTAAATAGGTCTTTAAAAAATATTGATAGTTTTCATTAACAGTTTTTTGATGAAAAAATTCGTTTGTGAAATATTAAGCTTTAAAGTGCTAAATTTTGCGCGATGCGAGTGTCCCCCCCTCTACCAGCTAAACGGTTATGTTTGGGGGTGTGAAAAAATTCACAATAGTAGTATATATAACGAAGTTTAAAAGAAAATTATCATGACTAAGTAGGCTTTACAACTTTACGAGTAGTAGTCGACCAACTTATAAAATGTACTTGGATTATATGTTTTCTTAAACAAAATGTATCGGAGAACATCCTCTTCAACTGCAAATGTAAGTTTGTCAACTTTATTTTTACAGCTTTATTAGGTATGTTTTTACGGTATGTTTTTTGGGGATAGGCAGGTTTTTATCGTCAACTACACGTTAATTTTATTATTTTAACATTATGAATAATCTTTCGCCACTATGGGAATCCTTCATTGAATCAAACACTTCTTGATTATTTGTTATTCATATTTACTTTCACTCACGTATACATTGTAACGGTTAGCGGGTGAGTTTAAATAAAATAACTCACCAACGTTTACAATAAATTTATTATAGGTCGTGGTTCACAGCCGTCACTAGGTATTTAATCGTTCCGTGGAAGTAGGCGCACTAAGTACTGTCCTGGCTTATCGCGAAGTGCAGAGACGCGATGGGCGAGGAGTTGTCCCGAGGTGAGAGAGACCCCAGGGACAGGATGGTGGATGCGCCGGCTGGTCAGCTGTGTGCGGCTAGGTACTGTGTGTGCGCAGGCCTCGAACGTTCGGTAGCGTGAGTCAGCTGACGAACTCAACGAACGTTGAGGATAGGTATTTCAAAACCAAAATCTTGTTCCCTGGAATCAACGTCCAGCAGTAAATAAAAGGTCCACTGCAAATCCTCTCTGATGATGACCTCGCAGCGTAAGCGAAAGCCTAGGACGTAAAGCGCTTGAGGCGTTTGTGAGTTTGGTCAACATCAGAACGGAGTTTACATGGCAGGTACACAATATTAAATTAGCGTGAAGCATTAACACAATATTATTCATAGGCCTACGAGCGTATGGAACATTCGAGGCTTAACGGAATAAAAACCTAACAAAGAAAAATTAGAACACAAAATAATAAGTCTGTAGGTAACTGCTCAATACAAAAAGATATAAACACAATAGCTAGCAGTTATAAAGGTTTGGTTTGGCAAGCTTACCCTTCACGGGGATGTAGGTACACTTCAACGATTGAATTAACACGATTTATTAATTATCAATTTATAAATCTATCAAAATAATAACCGGAACCGACAGTTATAGGTAGTATCTAATGTAGGGAGATACCACTTGCTGCGCGGTGGTCGACTTTTTATGTACTAAATCATGTCCCAGCTGATTGCTACAAAATGCCTCGCTCAAAGAGAAGGGGAATTGGACTTTGCACGCGTGAGAGTGAGACAGCATAAGCATTGCCACTCACTTATCCGCAGCTAGAACATTCCACAGTTCTGTCACTACAGAACTGTCAAATGTTACTACCAGTTTAGAACTACCCACTTATAAATTACTTTTTGTCTCGACGTAATTCAAGAATATTTACTAGATACCTACAAATTTATATTAATGAACTATTTATAGTTTTGAAATGCAACGTTGGTAATCCACAACGTTACAACATAATAATTCTTTATAAAAAATAAAGACACATTTATAAAAACCTAATAAAATTTCACTCAACCATTTCGTACAATTATTTTCCTTCGATCCCATACAAGAATATTTTTTACAGTGACAAAACACTTCTCTTTTTTCAAATTCAAATCAACGGAACACATCAAAATAAGAAACCATAGATTATGCTGCCAGTAATAAACTTATAAAATTCCTTGAAACCTAAACCTTCAACATCCCCTCTGAATTTTATATTTAAAACAATTAGGACAACATACAGAAAACAAACTTATAACTAACTCCCATCAACTCATTTAAAAACCCAACTTAATTAAACCCACCCAACTTAATTAAAAACTACAAACAAACTTTTGAATTAATTAATCTAAAAACCTTACATCACTAACTTACAACAAAATTTCAAATTAACTCCCAAACAATCTTATCTCCTAATAAATCTTCAAACACAACACATAACTCTTCACATTAAAGAATGTCCTTTATTTATCACTCACTAAGCATTGTCTTAATCTCAAGAACTTTGTTCTGTCCAGTGGTTTAGTTAAAATATCAGCCAAATTATTTTTTGTAGAACAGTAATTAATTTCTAACAAATTTTTATCTATCTTCTCCTTAATAAAATGATATTTAACATCAATATGTTTGCTCCTTCTATTTAAAATTCCATTCTTAATCAATACTATAGCAGATTGATTATCAACAAACAACTGTGTTTTCGGCAATTTATTAGTCAATTCGTAGATCAGAGTCTGAATGTACAGCAGGTCTTTTATACATTCGGCTGCAGAAATATATTCAGCCTCAGTACTCGAAAGAGCAGTGACTGACTGCTTGCGTGAGCACCAATGTATAGGGCCACCACCATAAAATATTACAAAGCCAGTCGTACTTTTTCTAGTGTCAGGATCACCTGCGAAGTCTGCATCACAGTATGCTTTTAGACTCATATCGTTCCCACGAACATACTGTATACCACTACTAATTGAGTTTTTAATGTACCTAAAGATATTCTTAATATTTCCAAAATCATTCAAATTCGGATTTTCTTGATGTCTACTGCAATAACCTACATGAAACGATAAATCCAATCTTGTTTTATTAACTAAATATAATAAAGAACCAATTAACTGACGATATTTATGTACATCATAACGTTTCTATAAATATGGCGTCGTAAAAGAAAGAGTGCGAGCACGGGTGCGAGCGAGAGGAGACGCTGACGTGCGGGGGGATAGATGACGCGTGGCGCTGTTTGTTTATCTAGCTGTCACTTTTTTTCTTATTGCGTTGTATCAAGCTATCCTTTTTATTTGTAGTGAAATATAATGTGTGAATAAAAAAGTGTGTATCTGTGTTGCCGCTCGGCGCGGCACAGTTTTTTCCGTCGCTTTGTACGTGTATAACGCATCTATGACTTTATAATAATATTGGTATATACCTACCGTAACTACCGCAACTCAGGTCCCCAAGATACAGGTAAAACCTAGTTTGGGGACCACCGATCGGACAAACCATTGTTTAATTATATTAGTTACAGATAAAACAGAATGTTTAGATTTAAGGTAATCTCTGTAACAGTTAAATAAATAAAATTTATTATTATTATTATCCTTTATTCATTATTTATCACATTTTATACATTTTTAAATATTATTACAAAAAAATAAAAACATTTAAAAATATAAAAAATAGGTGCCCACCAGCATCGGGAACAGGGTCCAAGCTGCCGGTGGTTAGGGCTCCAGGGAGAGGAACCTCCTCACTATGCGTGCCGTGTCCAAGAGAACTGCTTTCTGTATCAAGCCCTTGAGCCAACTGCACAAGGAGAGCCTCTTAAGATGTTGGTCGAGGCTCTTCGCGATTGACCGTAACGACTATCGGTACAATGACTGCTGAGTCCACGTCCCACATGTCAACAATCTCGTGAGCTAAATCAAGATACTTGATTTTTTTATCATTTTCAGCTTTCACGAGATTCTCGTCATGAGGGACGGTGATGTCAACAATCATTGCACGACGCTCTCGGCGATCTACCACCACTATATCAGGCTTATTGGCTACAATAGTCCTGTCAGTGATGATAGATTGATCCCAGTACAATATGGCATGACCGTTTTCAAGAACTGGGTCGGGCACATACCTATAGTATGGTACTTCAGAATTCACAAGGTTGTACTGCAGGGCAAGTTGCTGGTGGATAATCCTAGCTACTAGATTGTGTCTGTGCAAGTACTCGCTGTTAGCAAGACGAGAACAACCGGAAATAATGTGTCTGATCGACTCACCGGGACGGTGGCATGCCCGACAGATGTCAACTGTACCGTCCTTGACAATATATTTCCGGTAATTGTTCGTCATGATAACCTCATCCATAATCGCACACACAAAACCTTCGGTTTCTCCGAAGAGGTCACCGAAACGTAGCCAGGCTACAGACGCCAAAAAGTCTACATCGGGCCCGTTAAGGGCCCGATAAAACCGTCCGTGTAGCTCCTTGCTCTGCCATACCTCCCTGCGGTCATTAGTATCCAATACCACAGGTTTGCGCCAGTTCTCGTTGGCCAAGGAGAGCGGGGTAAGGCCTTTGTCCACTGAGACTACATCATGATGCATCCCCACGTCGGCTTTAAGGAAGTATTCCCTGAGACTGCATACCTCGCGGTTGTGCAAGGTCTTAGCATTGAGTAAGCCACGGCCTCCACACTTCCGCGGGATATACAGTCTCATCACCGATGACCGTGGGTGATGCATCCGATTTGCAGTCAGCAGTGTACGGACCTTTCTATCCAGGGCGTCAAGTTCCGTTTGAGTCCATTTGAGTATGCCGAAAGAATACATCAGAACCGGCATGACCCAACTATTGAAGGCGCGCACCTTATTTCCGCCTGATAAAAGACTATTTAACACTTTGTTCAGGCGGCCAAAGAAGCGCTCCTTCAACGATTGCTTCATGCCAGTAACATTGATGCCCAATGATTCCGACATACCCAAATACTTATAGGTTTCGGTTGCTGAAAGGGATCTAAGGTTTATGGAATCTGAGAGTTGGGTGCTCACAGATTCCACAATCTCCCCTCGCTTTACATGCATGACCGCACATTTCTCCACACCAAATTCCATCATAATGGCGCTACTGAAGGTTTCAGTGATCTTCAGTAGCCCCATCAGCTGCGAATTGGTGGGGGCAAAAAGTTTCAGGTCATCCATATAAAGGAGGTGCGATATAACCCGACCGCCTCTCCTCAACCGATAACCTAGACCCGAATCCTCCAGCAGTGTGCTAAGAGGATTCAGGGCTAAGCAAAACCAAAGCGGACTCAAACTGTCACCCTGGAATATTCCTCGCTCAATCCTAATCGGTTCGTCGTTATTATTATCATCAACTCCACCTGTATTAACTAACTTCAAAAAAAGGAGGAGGTTCTAAATTCGTCGTAATCTTTTTTTTTATGTATTTTCCCCGATTTCTCAAAGACTCCTGGACCGATTTTGTAAATTCTTCTTTTTAAAATTAAATTCAGCGAATCAGTTTAGTTAGTTCGCATAAGTATTTTGATCGGCAACTACGGAACCCTACACTGTGGGTGGCCCGACACGCACTTGGCTGGTTTTTTGAAAAGGCAGCCGCTATACAATCCTCTTAATGAAAGAAAATATTTTGGAGGCGCCAGGAGAGGTGGTAAAAATACACAGTACTAGTTCAAATAATTTATTAAATGCTAAATTAGTTTGGAGAAGGTTAAAACAATTCATTACAAAAATATTTCACACAATTATAATGTCTTTTAGTGGAAGGAATGAATAAATAAATCTTTAACAAAAATATATAATTATTTTCCGTAATGGTAGTAGGAATAGTAGTACCTACATATTATCAAAAATGATCAATAAATTATAAGTTAATCAATATAATCAGAAGTATATTACAAAATATGCATAATTACGTTATTAGTAGTAACAGATATTATTTTGATGGAAAATTGAATTAATTTATTAAAAACTTAATGATAAATGTTAAATATTAAATAATTTTATAATTTAAAATATTTTTTACATAGTGTCTCAATAATATACAGTACTTCGTATTCACGAAAGAATAAATAAGCCAAATCGTATACTTTTTGGAGAGAGCCAAATAAATTATTACTTCTATAATTTCAGGCAAAATGAACCCACCTAATAGATATTAAGTTGTCAAAAGAACAAAAAAGGAATTGCATCAGTTTAACGTCCCAAAAAGATTATTTTGGAAAAAAACATTATTGGTACTCAACAATTTAAACTTTTTCATTTTCAACAATTTTCTTTAATTAACCAATCATCATTAGAAGAGCGCACTACGTTTTAGTTCAGTCTCCAAGTCAACAATGTTCAATGATCAATCTCAACCTCACTCATTCAGCCAACAATCTCCATCACATCATAACAATTTGATCATCATCACTCATGATATCTTGCCGATGATCTGTTCCCAAGTCTTGATCTTCTTGAGCGCGTCTCTTGCTGCTGATGCCATCAGGCCTTCCGAGGACTGGGATGGTTCGAAGCCAAGGATAAGTGCTGACTCTGTGAGGTATCTGACGATCTGGAACACGAGGACATTCATTAATACATAAACTCACGCATTTGGGGGTAGGCAAATGATAAATGATATTTATTTTGTAAGTTGGTTATAAAAAACACTTTTATACGTCACAATCAATATTTTTAAAGCTAGATGAGGCCGGTGTTTCGTACCTGACTACTCTGAGAAGAAACAGTCGAAACAAACTCAGAGGTCACAGTCTCTTTTAAAGTCCAGACATTGTTTTGTTCAGGTCATACGAGGACCATGCGGGTGTCTGGAGATGGTCTTTTGAGGAAAGAGCAACATAGATTTGAGTGGACCTGTCCAGTCAGTGCAAGCATTTGTCGGTTATCGTGTAGCTCGACTCAGAACACAAGGAGCTCAACAAAAGCTACAGAGCGCCACCTGCTACGATCCTCGTTTCGCCTCATTCACATTCATACATCTGCCCATACAAGAATTTCGATTTCGAGTGCTACGCACCCAGCCTTTCTGAAGCACTTCACAAATAAGGTCATCGTAGGTCTTCTTGACCAGTGGTATCGGTCCGACTTACGACTTGTAGGTCGTGGGTTCGAACCCCGCCAGGCGCATTACTTTTTGTAATTTATTTCTTCACCACTGCTCTCAAAACGGTAAAGGAAAACATCTTGAGGAAAACGGCATGTCCTAGAAGAACCGAAAATTCGGAGACATGTGACATCTTCCAACTCGCACTAGGCCCGCGTGGTGGATTATGGTCCGCTCCCTCTCACAGAGAGGAGGCTTGTGTCCCAGCAGTGGGAACATTATAGGCTGATAATGATGATGATGATGAGGTCTTCTTACTACCCTCCCGGCGGCGACATTACCACTCACCGCCGCCATATTTGAAAAATACTTAGGTAGGTATGCACGATCAGCCCGAGAACACGTCTCAGATGGTCCGAAGCAAAACAGTTTGTATAGGCTATTTACAGATAGTTATAGTTGTTTCGAATCTGGCCGTTTGTATATGTACTTGGTTATGCATATAAATGCACCTACCTTCGTTACAGGAGAATCGTGTTTACTAGCGTGGGATAATGTAAAAAATGTTCTTTATATAGCCTACACTGATCATTCGCGCAAACATTTTCAAATGCTCAACTGGGCAACGGAGTGAAAGACGCAGAGAGAATCTCACTACGCAGAGCAGGGTAGTGCAACTTTTTGTTTGAAACTATTTCTTTGATCTGTGTTTGAAACATAACAATATACGAAGCATTGTGCATGTGGTGGCGTGAAGGTCGTAAGATGGTGGTTACCTCTTTAAGTCGCGTCCTCAAGTTGTCTTTGGTGATCGCTTTCTTCTCAAAGTCCCTCGTCGTGAGGATCATGAGCGGTGCGTGCAGTTCATACAAAGTTACACCTGAAACAAAACACAGGACTTGAAATAGTTCTAATTCTAATCTTCACTGTCTTTCACCCAAAGTTGTTCTACCAACTTTGACATTCTTGATTTACACACATACACAAACACCCAGACCCGGAACAACTATTTGCAGATCATAGAAATATTTGTTCCGTGCGGGGATCGAACCCGCAGTCGATCTCTCGACCACTACGCCAATCGTGTTGTCAAACTTAGCTTTTTTTTGTACACACAACCAGTTTTTTTTTTGCCACAACTTTACACATGCCCCCGAAGAGAAGAGAAAAGACTGGTTTGGTGAATTAAGGTGACCTTTTTGCTAAAACCGGGAACAAAATCAAACTTTAAATTGCTAAAAAACGTTTCTTAAAAGAATCCCTACTTGGGTAATATTCCAGGTCACGCTCAGCATTCCAATAATTTTCTACTAAACAAAATGTAGTATTATTGACCTCTTACCTCTCAACCTAGAATACCCCGGCTCAATAATATCAAACGCTTTCATCAGATCCCTGCAGATCTCAATCTTCCTGTTCAGCTCAGCCTCTGGCATCTCATGTATCATGTAGTCGGCCACCTTGCCGTACAGCTGGCTTAGCGAGTGCTTGGCGGAGAGGCACAGGTAGTGCGTGTTGTGGATCACGTTCCTATACTTGTGGAGAAAGCCTTCGTACCCTCGGACGTCATTCGCGTCTATCTGCTCGAACTCGTCTGTGAGTCTGGAAAGTAGAAAGAAAGTTTTGAGTTACTGGCCCTATAGCCAAATGGCAAGCGACATTCGCCTCCGTTCAGCAGTCGCTAATACATTTTCAACTTCATACCCCATAGCATAAAGTTGAAAATCTATCAATGATTACAGATCGTTTTCGTTTGTTTCGTTTGCTATCGCTCAGCAGTCTTTACTAGATTTTCAACTTAATGCAAAGGGGTATAAAGTCGAAAATGTATTAGCGATATTAGCGACTGCTGAACGTTAATGATTGACGCTTGCCGTTTGGCTACAGGCTCTGTTCTGTTGACAATAACAAATGCTAAATCCAGTTGCCCCCTGACGCAAGTTTACGAGAGAACACCGGGGTGATGTGAGTCACTATGAGTCTGACTGACCCCACCGCTTTCCCCCGGGTGGAGGCCATCCATTGAAGATTTCACCAAAGATGATTTTCTACAAAAAACTTCTAATGAGTGGAAAGGGGGATAACATAATCTCTCAACGTTGTGTCTGACCTTCTAGTTTAACTTAATAATACTGAATTTCATATAGAGCGATTACAACAACCCTCTCTCTGAGTGATGCAGAACCTCATTCGGAGTATCAAGAAAAGAAGAATGAAGACAAACAAATATTCACCTCACCTCTTCAGCAGCAGTTGAACAGAAGGCGCAGTCATGGCGTAGTCACATCCATTGTCAATGCACCTCCACACGGCCCCGGGGTCGAGCGGTGCCGTGGGCAGCACGCGGCCGGCGCAGCGCGGGCAGCGGAAGGCGGACGCGAACGTGCCGCGCTCCGTGGGGTCGGCGCAGCGCCCGCAGCAGCAGTCGAAGAACTTGCTGTGCTTTATATGCTCACGACGTTTTAGTGTACCCTGAGAAAAAAAAATTATTGGGACACCTCAAACTTCCTTAGTGGCACCAACATTGCTGTTCTGACGTGCAAAGTCGGAACTACAGCCGCTAATTTGGTAAAGTAATTCTCCATTAGCGACGCAGAAATCAGAACAGACACGTTGGTGTCAATCACCATAATCTAATGATATTTCTATGCAGCTTGACCAACGAATCCCGTGGTCAGTTGTACATAGTGAGGTATATTTAAAATTATTTTGACATCAGCCACATCTGAAATGTCTTTGGAACTAACCGTCATATCAAAAGAAGAAAATGAATTGGGCACGTTTTGAATTTTTCAGACGGCAGCATTACTTGACGCACTTTAAAATAAAAAAATATTTATAATGCGTACTGACTGCACCTCAAAGTCTCAAGTTCTACAGAATTTTAGAATTACCTGCAGCGTATATGCGTAGCACAGTGAGATCAGATCTCCAGCTTTATGTGGCACTGAAGCTCTGATGGTGAGAGGTCTGCCAGGGACTCGCTCAGCATCTGTGTGTGTGGTGCTCGGTGTGCAGTCGTGGGCGAGGAGGTATGCCCTGTCGTACAGAGCCCGAGCATTTGCGCCGCTGCCGCCGACTTCGAATGCATTTACCTGGAATTCGCAACACGTAATATTTCAAATTTTGTTCTCATTGGATCAGAAAATGCGTGGTTTCTCGAAAAAAAAACTACTTTTTCCTTATCGTCATCTAGTTATCTTTTCTTAGTCTGTTAGAACCAACTTCCAATTAAATCAAATGCTTTACTCATTATTTGGGTAACACGATACCCCTTTGTTAGACTAGTTGTCAGACTTTCTGGCTACCTCAATACGTAGATTTTTTATAACAATAAAATAGGAATCATCTCAAAAACTTACTATTTAACGTGGTTTCTAAATTTATTCCTTTTTCTCCCTGTGGATGTAGTTGACAAGAGTTTCCGAAAAGTCAGTCTTACCTCCAAAATCCCGCAGACTGTATGGATCTCCTCGTCTTCGAACTGTAGCCCCCACTTCTTGATCCTCTGCACGACATTCTTCTCATTGATTGGCCAGATATCTCCTCTTGCGCGACGCAGCCCGTTGTGCGCCTCCATCGCTGATAGAGCTGCCCATTTCGCAGGGTCGGCTTTCTTTAGAAGTAAACACCTAGAATAAACCATTAAAAATAGTTTAAAAACCAACAGTGTTTAGATCATGGAAATTCATAATGTCTTGGTGATCACAAGTGCCGCCGCTTGTTCCAAGTTTGACGCTAGTACAATAGACAGCCCCCTGTAACTTTTTAACTTCCACCTGAAAAGTGGGTTTAGGCACAGGTTTAGGTGGCTATCCTTTGAAGGATTAAAGAGTGCTGTGATGTTATAGATTTAAACAGTAGACATACCTTAACGGCATCAAAGCTTGATAAGAGTCCTTCAGATCCTCAAGTTTGGAGTAGTCTGCTGGTATTTCCTTCAATGTGTCGCACTCGTACGTGGAGTGTCCCGTGTACTTCCCGAAGCCTGGACACGAGCTGCTGCACATCGGCCATTTGCAACCTTGACATCTACCGAGAAAGAATTCATCCTCATTTAGATTCAATACATCTATGAAGCTAGGTACTCAGTACAGAAAAAAGATTAGGGGTATGCATTTTGTGTAATCCAGAAGATCTTACTTATGTGGCGCGAAAAACATATATGTCATTTGTTCAAATTATGGGAAAACTAAACTCTTTGAAGGTTATTGTCGGCTGTCTAGGCTCTCATGGCATCTTGAGTCTCATATTAAAAACTATATTGAATATCTTAGAAAAAAACCGAGCTTAAGGAACAGTCACTAATCAAATCAAAGATACTAAATTATAAACAACTTACTTGGCAAGACTGGTTTCGTCCAGTTCTCGATAGCACCCAAGACAGATGAGACCACAACCAGTGCAGGGGCCAACAGCAATGGCTGGCTCCTCGATAATCACTTCACCAGGTCGAATATCGCGGTTTGCCACCAAATATCTGAAGCAAAGAGTTTTAAACTTTAACACCATTAAGGAAGATTAATTTTTGTGTGGTGCCAATTCCAAACAGTGCATATAATTGCTTAAATATACTTCACGGCTAAGTGCATAACACGCTTAGTTCTGAAATCTCAATAGTGCATAAATAGAGATGGGCTGTTCGCCAAATTGTCTAGTAACACCATAATACCTCCCTGAGCTCTAACAATTGCGCGGGAAAACACTACCGACGTCATCAGGAGCTTTGCGAAGTATTTTGGGGTCAATCGGCTTACAGTTGAATTCGATATGACCTTCGCAAAAAGTGAGGATACTAGCTGAATATTTAAAGAAGTGACAACATATCGGCATGGAATTGGTTTGAGGCGTTGAAGATGTTTATTTACAATCAATAAAAATGAAAACGACGTCAGTCACTTCGTTTCAGTTGGAACAACGTGAATCAAATCCTGATTTAAAAAAAAATCGGCAAATGTGGTGACGGATGTGGCAAATTCCAGGTCCATAAGTGTTGTCACAGTTTAATCATTTATAATATTTCAGTACAGGACAAAAAAAAAAAAGTTTCATACCTGCCCATGACATCCGACTCTCTAATCTCGTAACACAAATTCTTCTTCTTCTCCACAACAGGCTCCGGAGTCTGTTCTTTATCTTTGCCATCATGGACGTCTTCTATAATGTTCTCCTTATTCTTCCCATCGCCTTTTCCTCGCTTCTTCTGCTGTAACAACACGAAAAAGATGCAAATCACATTTACGAAATTAATTCAGACAAATAGCTAGCTTAGTAGCTATGTAATAAATATTAGTTCTTACGCAGAATATACATCGCAGCATCCGTCAGATAAACAAACAACGTGCAGAGACTGTGTTGAGACAATTTTTTACGAACACACACGTTCTGGTATCAACAGGAGATATACAGATGACGTTGGAGTTATGAATGAATGTAGCTGGATGCTGGTAGGCGTTGTCTAGGTGTATTTTTGCACCACTTGACTTGCGTGCCAATGGCTCGATACAAAAATCTGTTTCATAAGCCTGTCAATGATTTATATGACCGTGAATCTGAGGTTGGCGGCCCCGAGCTGGTAACACTGTGCTGTTTATTTCAATCAAGTTCGAGAGTTTTCCGTTTCTGGATTGCTAATGATAAATATTTCAATGGCCCATTTGTAAAGTACCAGATTGATTAACAGTAATGATCTCACGTCTTTTACTGAATTCAAAGTGTAGTGTTTTGAGTTTCCAGTCCGTCTGTTTGTCTAGTTGAAACTTGAAATATGCACGGTATAATGGAGACTAAGAGATTTACTACGTAAATGATTCTGAAGTTGAAAGAATTGGAATGCAATAATAGATTTTTCTACAAAAGTTACAAAATAAAAGAATGTTTGTCCATCGTCTATGACATTATCATCATCATAATCAAATTCGAGTAATCTAAATAGTCTCTTAACGACATTAAAGCACTCAGCAGGTATAATAAAAAGGAGTTTAAACGTATAACGCACACAATAATAGCCTTAATGGAATTCAAAATGGGGTCAGAAACGAAAAAAATGGCCTTTATTTATATTCAGAATCTGAACCAAATTCATTCACCGAAAAACATGGCTAACGATACTTAAAGAAATTATATTTAACGACTTGATTTGTTAAGATCAAAAATTATCAAAAATATTTAGAATATTCAAAAATATTTAGAACTGTTATGAACCTACTCTTAGCACTGCTCACTTGAATATGGTATTCTAAACTGCTACTCTAGCCCCTTCTACAAATCTTCCCAAAGACTCATACTTTATGAACGATTGTAAATACTACAAACACATACCACTTGTAATACCAGAGTGTCCACTAGGCTTTAAAAAGCCCAACCGACCAGTGGTGATTGTTTCTAAGATCTAAATCGAATTGATGTGTCGCTTTGGGGTGGCATGAAATTTAATGACGTCTTTCAGGGTTCTCCATTTACGACCTAAATCTAGCAATTAAATTATCATGCCATAAATATGATTGCTTTTCCGATACCCGTATAATAAACGACGTCGTAGTCCGACAGCGACAGACGAGGCGACAATACTCGTCGTCACTAACGCAAGACGGTACCTAAATGATTGCTTAAGCTAAAACAAGTTGTTACGTTTTCAACGCTCTGCTCGGCGTCAATAGTTCAAATTCCAGCAGAGCTAAATTTTTTAGGTATTCGTTTAAGTGATGCTCATTGATGGTTGCATAAGAGTCATTAAATACCGGAAACATCGTTCACATATAATTGAAAACGTCTTGAAACTGAGGAAACCCTAACGATTTACATTGTAATTATAGCGAAAAACATGATTCCAATAAACATGTTCTTCGAGACATAAAGCTCGTTAGACAGAGTTATGAACACAACAACTTTATTTAGAATTTTGCTGTACGTGATGCCTATGAATCTTATGGTCCTAGGAATAAGAACGTAAAATGTGTTGGTAGAATTTTGTATATCCTCTCCTACCGTACATAGTTTTATGTTATATTTATTTTCAAAAAGTAACTACGTAAATCACGCATAAAACTCCATTACAATACTACACTTATCTTCTAGGGAAGATTGTATCTTTTTGCCATATTAAAATTTATGGTGGCTTTACAAGTTTTGCTGCTATTTTGAACATTTTCAGGTCATATTATTATATATATTCAAAACCCTTCCACCACTTCATGCATGCCTTTTGTTTGATTTTGGTAAAATCATCAAATGAGTCCTCCTGTTCCTACTGTCGGACTCGTACTGATTAAAACCCACGGTGATCCTTCAATAGCACTTTACATTCCAGGTCATGATTACCTGATAAGTCAGTCCTACGACCCCGGCAGGCTTTTGCCCTCCATGGGGAAATTATATTGGAAAAGTTTCTGATACCTACATAATCATTCTTTAGTCTTCGTTGATCCCACAAAGTACCATTCTTGCTTTAGCAAGTATCCAAAACACCAGATGTTATTCTTGAGTTGTGTCACAAACATGATATCCGATATGATTTCAATCCAAATGACATTTTGGGGTCGGTCCACTCAATCTGACACAAAGTTTGCTCCGCCACTTTATAACCCGCTACTGTTACAGTTTCTCAATGGATTCTAAATCCGTCCTGGTGACAATGTATTAATGTGTAGTAGTTTTTATTTCCCCAGGAATTTATATCACGTAGAGCAAACACAGATTTCAATAAATATAACAAAGTGTGAAGAAATTGTGCGAATGTGTTAAGACACATTTTATTGCTGTGATAATTGAAATGAGAGCAATTTTAGGAATTGGCTAGTCTGTGTTTCATGTTCGAGTGAAATTGACGATATTCTTGTATCGTCAGTCATCATCCAATTTCATAGAAATATGTGGATGCTAACTGAATCTACTGATATTAAATGCAATACTGAGAATCCCCCATAATTTCAAATTAATAGTATGAACTAAAGCGTATATTAGCAGGTAGGGCACAATAGTTTTGGCCTCTTTGAGAGGGAGAGGGCTATAAAGCGATAATGTCCAACCTTAATTATCCAAACTTTGCTGTGTGCGCCGGTCCATAATTGTTTCTCTCTTTACCACCTGGTGTATGTACAATATGGATTGCAATAAATCATTTGAATTTGTATGTGCATCACTAGTGATGGTTGGTACGAGTAAGTAGTTTTCACTTGTCTACAATTAACATAATCCCAATATTAAACCACATCGTGCATCTTATTCTCAAAACGAAGAAAATAAAAGTAGCAATGGTGAATAAATAAATTACACAGTAATATGCCGTCAATATGTCAGTATCGTCGTTTCTGGGTTGCATTACAACCCAAGACAAGACAATTTGCCTATTTGGGTTCGAACCCACGACTCTCGTAATTTGAAGCTGATATAGCTGTACCATCAACGATTTTCAAATTAATGCCTTGGAATACTTTTCTTGTCAGTAGGTGCTTTATGTCTGTCATCAAAGACATTTAGATATAGCTACTTAGAGTAAAGTAAAAAATCTTTCATTTTTAGGGTTCCGTAGTCAACAAGGAACCCTTATAGTTTCGCCATGTCCGTCCGTCCGTCCGTCCGTCTGTCCGCAGTTTAGCTCACAGACGCACAGTACTATATAGAGAGCTGTAATTTGGTGTAAATATATGGTGGATTAGTTGTGCCGAAAAGGTGGTAAAATAAAATCTCGTAAAATATTTTTTTAGGGTACCTCCTGTACTTACACGTAAAGTGAGATTTCTTTTTTTCTCGCGTACCCCTTAGTGTGGGGTATCATTAAATAGGCCTTTAAAAATAATGATAGTTTCCATTAACAGTTTTTTGATAAAAAAATTCGTTTGTGAAATATTAAGCTTTAAAGTGCTAAATTTTGCTCGATTCGAGTGTCCCCCCCCCCCTCTACCAGCTAAACGGTTATGTTTGGGGGTGTGAAAAAATTTATAATAGTAGTATATATAACGAAGTTTAAAAGAAAATTATCATGACTAAGTAGGCTTTACAACTTTACGAGTAATAGTCGACCAACTTATAAAATGTACTGGGATAATATGTTTTATTAAACAAAATGTATCGGAGAACATGCTCTTCAACTGCAAATGTAAGTTAGTCAACTTTATTTTTACAGCTTTAATAGGTATGTTTTTACGGTATTTTTTTTGGGGATAGGTAGGTTTTTATCGTCAACTATTTTTAACTAACTTCAAAAAAAAGAGGAGGTTCTAAATTCGTCGTAACGTAATCTTTTTTTATGTATTTTCCCCGATTTCTCAAAGACTCCTGGACCGATTTTGAAAGATCTTCTTTTTAAATTAAATTCAGCGAATCAGTTTAGTTAGTTTGCAAAAGTATTTTGATGGGCAACTACGGAACCCTACACTGTGCGTGGCCCGACACGCACTTTGCCGGTTTTTTACTTCGTGATCTCTGCAGCGCGTGGTATCGCTGTCACCATTCATAGTAATTTGCTAATAAATGATGTTTGTCAACCAAGATAGCTCAAGAGATTTAAAATATGAATAACACGGAGTAGCTCATAAATTATGTGTCACGTGAAATATTAATATTTTGGAGAATTCGCTTCATTCTGAAGTTTTATTAATTTTTCGTTTGACTGAAGTGGAAATCATTGTCTTGAAAATTGTGTTTTTCTTGTTCCATTATTTACTTTCTTGGAATTTCTCGCAAATCGTGGGTGATTGCACAAACACTTAAACTCACATACACTAACAGCCAGACCAGGAACAAGGTAACAGTCTTACTAAATAGGTACTTGTGCCGTACGGGAATATTATAACCCGTGACATGCAATGCAGCAGTCGATCAGTCAGCCACTGCACCAATCGTACCGTCATTGAGTTGCCATTTAAAATATTTTTTCAGGAACTTAACCCTTCAGTAGGTACCCTAAGTTTTCAGTATTTGAGACGTAAAGTAAACTGGAACTTTAAAAACCGGCCAAGTGCGTGTCGGGCCACGCACAGTGTAGGGTTCCGTAGTTGCCCATCAAAATACTTATGCGAACTAACTAAACTGATTCGCTGAATTTAATTTTAAAAAGAAGAATTTTCAAAATCGGTCCAGGAGTCTTTGAGAAATCAGGGAAAATACATAAGAAAAAAGATTACGACGAATTTAGAACCTCCTCCTTTTTTTGAATTTAGTTAAAAATAGTTGACGATAAAAACCTACCTATCCCCAAAAAACATACCTATAAAAGCTGTAAAAATAAAGTTGACAAACTTACATTTGCAGTTGTCTCCGATACATTTTGTTTAAGAAAATATAATTTCCAAGTACATTTTATAAGTTGGTCGACTATTACTCGTAAAGTTGTAAAGCCTACTTAGTCATGACAATTTTCTTTTAAACTTCGTTATATCGTCGGCTAAGAGTGTAAACCTGCTAACTCCACTTTTGACCAAAAATGACATTTTGATGCAGTCTGTAAGAGAAAGTTAAGCCACACAGTCTGTAAAAGCAGCTACCCACATTCTCAACGTAAAATCGGCAAAAAAGTGTGATGCGTAAAACAGCCAAATAAACTTAAGTCAAATTGCGCTGCTAACTCCATGATTGACGCCATTTTGTATAGAGTTTTCGGCGTGACAACGTTCCGTGCAATTAAAATTTAGTTTTCGGTCAATTAACTCGATTTTTTCAAGGTTTCTTGGTTGGAATATAGTAGAGGCAAGCCTTTATTATTACTATACATTTTTCGTTTCACGTCTAGTATTCAATATATAAGTTTTTTTTTGGATTATCCACTTGTTATCCTCTAAAAAAGTTGGCTGTAATCCACCACGCAGGCCCAGTGCGGGTTGGCAGATGTCACATGACTTCGAATTTTTGGTTCTAGGACATGCCGGTTTCCTCATGATGTTTTCCTTCATTTTAAGAGCAGTGATAATGAAATAAATTACACAAAGTAATGCACCTGGCGGGGTTCAAACCCACGACTTACAACTCGTAAGTCGGGACCGATACCACTGGACCACCACTGCACTGCTGTAAACTGTGTACTTATCGTAATAAATTACAATAGTAAATTTTTATTCAAGGGGTGAAAGTTACTTATTTAGTCCCGAGAGCAAACGAGGTGCTAATAGTTTGTCCGTGTTTAACGATGCAAAGGTGCCGAAGCCGTAATCCGTATCTGAGCACGGTAACGGATCGGCCCGTGAACCCGTTTTCCCAGAGACAGTGGGATAAATCGCTGTGAAGTTGACCGGAATAATTTCATTAATACGTCCACCAATACTGCGGAGCGTGCCCGCCTGCTGGCTGTGGGTGAGTGAAGTTGGGCCTTTGGCTTCAGGCGCTACCGTCCCCCAACACAGGTACTATGCTGGGTGACACAACCATCCGGGTCGCTACTTGTGTTTGAGCGCTCCTTGTGGGGACACACAGCTGACAATGTGGTGAAATAGTTGACTGCCTCGGACACCGTGACCATTTCCGTAGCAGGAGTGCAGGTCGGTTAGCACGACATTCAAGCTTAAACGACATAATCCGTCGTGCTCTTGGCACCGCCGGGGTGCCAGCCGTCTTAGAACCCAGAGGCTTGGCACGCGACGATGGGGACAGACCAAATGGTATGACCATAATGCCATGGAAACTAAGTAGGTGTGGTGTGGTGTGGGATGCAACATGTGTCGACACCCTTGCGTCATCCCATCTTTCTAGTACAGCGTGTAGTGCTGGCGCTGCTGATGCAGGTGCTGAAAACTCCAAGCAGCGCAAATACATTGGTTTAGCTAGTAGCTATTTGTTGAGCCATTAAGGGTTGAAACTCTAGAGCCATTGGGTCCAAGTGCTCACATTTTTAAAGATATCGCCAGGCTATTAGTAGACTCTTCAGGTGATCAGAGGGCTGGCCTATTCCTATGCCAACGAATCAGCATTGCCATACAACGTGGCAATGTGGCCAGCGTTCTCGGCACTGTTCCCATTGCAGCGATGTGGACGTATTCTTTGATGCCCTTTGAATTTATATAAAAAGAAAAAGTTTTTTTGTACATATTAACAATCAGTTTTTATTTATACTCGTAGTTTATTTATAATATTAATATACTAGATGATAATATAGTTATGTTTTGTAAATAAAGTAAAATTAAATAAACAATTAAATTAATTTTACTCTGGATATTTTTCGAAAAACCTGCTATGTCCACAAAATTAAACATTTGCTACCAAAAAAAATCCAGCTAAGTCACAAAAACACTAATAACTTATTAAAAACCAAATTTCACTATTTTATTAATTTCTAGTAATGTAGAATATCCAAAAATACACCAACTGTATTTTTGGTTTTAACCTAAAATTGTAAAATTCAAATTTATTAAGTTTTATCTGTCTCCTGTAAAATTGGGTAAAAGTGAGTTAGCAGGTTTACACTCTTAGCCGACGATATATACTACTATTGTGAATTATTTCATATCCCCAAACATAACCGTTTAGCTGGTAGAGGGGGGGGACACTCGAATCGAGCAAAATTTAGCACTTTAAAGCTTAATATTTCACAAATGAATTTTTTTATCAAAAAATTGTTAATGGAAACTATCATTATTTTTTAAAGGCCTATTTAATGATACCCCACACTAAGGGGTACGCGAGAAAAAAAAAATCCTCACTTTACGTGTAAGTACTGGAGGTACCCTAAAAAAAATATTTTACGAGATTTTATTTTACTACTTTTTCGGCACAACAAATCCGTATATTTACACCAAATTACAGCTCTCTAGTACTGTGCGTCTCTGAGCTAAACTGCGGACAGACGGACGGACGGACGGACGGACGGACGGACATGGCGAAACTATAAGGGTTCCTTGTTGACTACGGAACCCTAAAAATTAGTTCCTTCTCCGCACACCAGAGGCGCTGTTCCATTTTTAATACGGAAAGAAGCTGTAAAGTAAAAGAGTGAAAATTCGTGCTAAGGGTACCGGACCAACTCAGTGTCGACGTCTAAGTGAATTTCTCATAGGAAACTCTCTGAAGAATTCTGAAATACATGATCAAAAAAAATTGAAACAACAAACGAACGTATACTTGTGATATTGGTGCTATTATTCTTGGCAGAAGTGAACCCGTGTAGAAATAACTGAGCCTGGGCCACTATTGTTCCCAACGAGCGTTGGATACAGTTCAAATCGTAACTACACTGTATTTTATAGTAACAGTAATATAGCTTGACTGTGGTTACGTCCGTCATAATATAAAACACTAGCTTTTGCCAGTGGCTTCGCCTGCTCACTCTCCTCCCATCCTTTTGCCTAATGTAACTCAAGACCAAAGCAGCTTTAGCTGGTGAAAGAGTTATTGAAATCGGTCCAGTACTTTCAGAGCCTATTCAATACAAACAAACAATCAAGTCTTTCCTCTTAATAATATTAAGTGTAGATTCTTCAGTAAGAAATGTTTTTCTTTGTTAGAACATTGTGTAAACTGATTTTCTTTATTTGCATTGAATGCTAAACTACTGCCGTTACTGAGTCTTTCCTATCCCTCTATCTTCTTCTGTAAACAACTCATCAACAAAACACGAGGCTTACGGCTCATTTAGGGCTTTTTTGGTCTAAACAGTGAGCGGTGCGACGGGCGGGCGGCGGAGCAAATAAGACATTACTTTGTAAGTACCCGAATTCACTGGCGGCGTCTAGTGGCGTGTGTCAAACATTTCTATACATTTGATCTTACGGCTCACCGCCCCGGGCTAAGTCAACGGGTCATATGGCAGTTTATAAAGCGTTTCCTGGATTCCTGAGGATTTTAAAGCTTTATTAGCACAAACAGTATTTACGAGGGCGTCAAATCAAAACGTGAAATAAAACCACGATAAAGCCGTGCCAAAAAACGCCAAATATAATTTTAATTGGTGAACGATGGCCGCCTGCCAACGACACAATATTTCTCATTACTGCTGTTGTATATTGTGAACATTCTTTTATCATTTTCCACGGTTGGCTTAGCACTGAAGAAAATAAACATTAGAATAATACCTACCTACGTCGTGAGCATTTGGGTGTTCGTCGTTTAATTTAAAATCGCAAAATGTTTTTGAAGTGAAAACTTCTTTAGCGGCGTTGTACACTTTTTCTGTAATGGGTAAAAAATTTAAAACTCGCGTCAGGGTCACGTGACCCTGATCGAAAATGAGTAAGACGTCATTCAAATTAAAAATAAAACATAGTAACAAAAAAGTTTTCACTTCTACCGGCACTCCTGGAGTGCAACCTTTTTTTTTTTTATTATTATTTGCGAATGCTGCAAAATTTTCTGTTTGAGTGCCTCTGTCTCATGATCAAATTAATTTTTAGTGTTTATAATAATAAAGTTGTTTTTTGGCTCTTCACTGGTTTTTTGAGTGGGAAAGTTCAGGCTACCTAATTTTTTTTAAATCGATTCCTCTTTTTTTCACCTCCCCTGCACCATGCCTCAAAAGTGACTTTGTTGCCATCGACAAAGCTGATAAATTCATTTCCTTCAATTTTGGTTTAGTTATGCTACTATACGAAAAAAAGTTGTATGTACTCGGAAATACTATAAGTTGCAAATCAGAAAGCTTTTAATGATCTCATCAAATAGCCAAAGATATTTTTACTTTTACAAAATAATCATTTCGGTCCCGTTTAGTAGATCAATATTGAATTAGCGTGTCCTACTTATCCCAATATAGCATCGATATATTTATCACATCATAAACTTGAAATCGAGAACCTCACGATGTTCTAATTGCAGCGTGATTTATGATATCTTTCTATAGATAGAAAGTGATCTTGAATTTGATCTTTTTGTACGTCACGCAACCATTCAAAGTGATATTATATCAAAAGCTCAACTTCATTATTCAGAGAACGCTGAAAACTTGCAGCTTCACTTCAGATCTTTGTAAAACAAATGTTATCCTCGGCTCATTCCGGAAATCTCCACCAGTGGGGATCGATCGGCAATTGCATTTTTTTACAAGTTACCTCTAATTCGTAAGCGACATTCGTAAGCGACAAAAAAGGGCTTTAATATTTCATTAGAAAGAGAGGAATCACCGTCCAGACCATCGACTGTCCGACAGTTGTTTTTCATTATCTTCATATTTCAATTCAATAAAATTTGATTTTAGTTCTTTAGTTGAATCATACATGTCGACATTCTTTTCGTCGATTTGGTTATAAATGGGGGCAAACCCGTACTCCAACCATTCTCTCCAACTGGGTGGAGCACGGGACCGACATGAAAGTAGGTAATATGGTCCGTGCTCCGACTGATGGTTTGTACAGACTGTACAGTCAAGTAATAAAGATAAATACACACTTCAATATTATAATCAACAAAATGTTAGAACGTTTTCAGGTATATATACCACAGAAGTAATTCTTTCTTTGACTTGGATCATAATCTTGAAACCTAACCTACTAGTATCAAGAGCTCTCACATATGACCATGCATTGGCTAGCTCTTGATACTAGTAGTGGAACTTCTACCTTTCTCTTCACTTCGTAATAAAATTGAAGATCTAAGAGTTTTGATTTATATGCACATAACTGTTTTCGTGTGTTTATGTGTTATATTATATTACTAGAAGCGGCTTGTTGTATATTATAAAAATATAATGGTGATTGGATTGGATCTTGTACAAATTATGAGTGTAGGTGTAGGCGTGATCATCTTTCATTAGTCTCTGATAGATGGATGATGTGACAGGAAATTATTTTTATATGAGAAGAATTTTAAACTTCCTCATGCATTCCTGTTTTATGAGCAGACAGCTGCAACCACACGTCCGTCTCAGATCTCAGATCCGGTATACATATATGAATACTTTTCATTTTCCTTCTGTAACGCGTAGCAACTGTTAATATGTAGTACAATTATCCACCATGAGCATCAAGAGAGTGTTTTAACCTACTTCATTATATGTATTTTTGGGAGAATTTATGGTGTATTTTTTTGCCATTCACTAGATACGCTGTTAGAATGTTTTTTTTTAGTAGGGATTACTTTGGTATCAATTTAGATCTGAAGCAAGATGAGGCCTAAGTTGAAACGAGCTTACCCTGAAGGAACTGAAACACCTGCATCCCTACACACAGTGAAGGCTATGTGGCACCAGGTCCCGACAGAGTGGTCTCTGGGCAGAACGCCGGTGTGATCTACCACTGTCAGTGGGATAGCTCAGCCATAACCACAGGTTACTCGTACACTGTGATGCCGTCGTGCGGGATGCCGCTAGAAAATCGCTTATTGACCAAAAACCTAAAAAAAAATCATTAGGACATAATCCTAGATGTGTTGGGAATGTCTAAATAATTAACAGTGAGCCTGGAACAAAAGGACTATTAAAGTCACACAATGGATTTTAGTCAGTACGAGTCTAACAGCGTCCCCGGGTGAGGTGTGAGTTTTCCCGCCATCATAGGTGTAACCTATGATGGCGGGAAAACTCATTTCATGATTTTAAAACATTAAAAAGGAAGGAGTCCGGAGAGAACAGCCTATCTAACAGTCACCTACTCGTACTAATAACCAAAGTTGATTAGTCACCATTGTAACACGCGTAACTCATGTCTTTTTCATGTTTATTTAGCCAAGGAAGTCTCGAAAATTGTGTTTTGTTTATCAGTGTCGCGCCATTTTCCACACAGCTGATGGCCTGTCATCGGATGCCGGCGCTTATTGACAGACGCGGCTCGGACGGACAACTGTGCTAATTACATTTACTGGTCGCACGATATTGATACTAACTACCCTCATTTAGAAATACATTAGTCAAAGATCGTCTTTATGCTTTGGAACGTTGTAGAACAAAACGTGACATGTTACTTACGAATTTATGCCAATTTGGAAGATGATCTGCTGAGTTTTCGACACTAACTGACATTTCAAGGAAGAAATAAGTGGGATGTGCCGAAATTTTCCCCAAAATTGCAGAAGGATATAGTCACCTGCTACAGCTGTGTGCATCATTTGAAATTGACGGTTTTAAATCACATTGCAGAAAGATTTGATTAAAGACTTAAGTGGGTTAGGCATGAATGTCTAGAGTCCGATATCCGGCAAATTTCCCTAAAAATTGGTTTAGTATATCAGCAATGATACTGCATCATCCATGTAGGTAATCTTTACATGTTTAATTTAGTTCTTCCGTTCCTTTGTATTATTCCAGTTTAACGCTCAAGACATGATAGATAGAATCTATTTTGAATCAAGCTCCCACAGCAATTGGAAGTAGACATAATTGCACGTCAATCATTAAGGTGGATAATTGACAGTCATTCTCTATAATTTAACTGCAACCTAGTTTCTCTGCTGTCTAAATGATATGAGAAATGATTTAATGATCCAAGAAATTCGCTCCAAAATAGTTCACTGCCAGAAAATACCTATCTAGAACCTTATTATTCTATAATTTAATTCAGTATTTTTATGATGGCTGTATTGTTCGTAGGTACTTATTTTATTTCTGCCTTTTACGTTTATCTTGGACATTGGGGAAGGCTAAAGCCATGTTTGAGGATTTTAATTTCTCTAATCAACATAATATTAGTCAAAAAAAAGTAATTAAATACAATAGACATTTCATCAAATGCAGTGTATTTTGTTAATTCAATTATTGTGCACATAAAAGCGTAAAGAAAAAAGGTACTGTTTTATTTTATAATGTCTACGCGCAGATCTGCGAAAGGAGGATAAGAAATATTTACACAGTAGTATATATATGTATATAATTGTGACCTCACTGACGATAATGGGTGTCTACTTAATCTTCGTCGTCATGCATTTGCAAAACATGGCCATGGTCTAATTAGTGACGCTACAAAACTATTTCTGATACTAAACATCTCAAATTCTCAAGCGACAAAACAAACAACTGTGAAAACTTTCCTTTCACACGCAATAGCTTTTATTTTTGAATATTATATTTGTCTCCTACTTTTCCATATTAGGCGATTACTAAATCAAATTACATAGTTTTAAATTGTGAGAAATACTAAAATCGATGTTCATTTTTATCAATCGATATAATACTTATATGTTTTTTGTACCTTCCACGTTTTCTTATTTCAGTTTCGACTCTTTAGATGCCTTATTTATTTAGATGTCTAATAAGGATTGCCTGTTTTCCTTAGTGTGTCGATGTCTACAATTAATGGAAGTTAACTACAAAGATGAAATTCCTGTAGTGCACACAGGCATCAAACCACGCAGGAAAGGAAATTATATGTCCCAGTATTTATTCAGCAGCACCAAATTTTCTCATAATTCTAGAATTTTCTATAAATAGTGCGTCGTCAAGGCTATCATTATAATCGAGTTCTATTTCGACTAGGACAATATCTATTGTCTCCGTGCGCCGGCGCAGACACGTATCATGTAGGACGCTCGCCGGGCCGCCAGCCAACTGTCCGGACTCCCGGCGACGTGAATTATGAGTGTGAGCGATGCATTATGTTTTAATGGACGAGTAAATACTGTTTGTTTTCCTAAATGGATTATTATTACTGTCTTGTCTGTCATTTTTGTTTATTGGGTCTGTTTCCGGGCGTCTACGTTATCTGCATTCTGTATTTCGTTTAGTTTGTTTTGGTCGTCAAATTACTATGATTTCCACTACACATTATTTTTTTACTTGTACAGATTTTTTTTTATGATAGTAGGTACTCTCTCACGTTTTTTATCTGGGTGTTGTTCATGAGAAAACATACGGGATGAAGCAACTTAGCAAAACATCTCTGTAGTGATGTTCGCATATTTCGCTTGGCGTCGTCATCGTGTTTATCCAATATTTTTGAATTCATTTTTAGTTTAGTTTAAAAATCAATTAAGAAACCTGTACATCGCCAATATAATAGATTCCCCTTTTTAACTTCACTCTATTGAAACACCGGCTAGCTGGTCATAAACTCGTGAATGATGCATGGATTCTACGTAAACTAAGTGATTGTAAAAGCTACAAATTATTGTTTGTAAGTTTTCTGAGACATAATACAGTGTACATAGGTAAATAAAACCAGCAGCTGCTACGGATATGACATCATGACAATTCGTTGCCAAATAATGACATGACACGCTGTTACAGCACACCGCATTAAACATAACAGTAAAACCACAGTGCGCCTATAAAACGTCTAATTTAATCTCACGGAATTTTAACAGCTACGAGTTTATTTACTAGCTACGAGAATCATAAATACTTATTCAGTTTTGACGTAGAGGTCTCGTAGCACATGTCATAGTGCTACGCGGCCGCTACGTCGAAATTCAATCTTCTACAGCAGCTTCTTCAATCACACGTAGCACCAATACTATGTCTATTCTACCAAGAAGTGACAAAGATATTTCATGGTTATATTCATACAATTCATCCGTTTTTTGCATTAGCAATATCATACAACATCATACAATACATACAATACAATATAATACAACATCCGAATACCATTGAAGAATAGATGAATTTCTTTTCCACATTTTAAAAATTGCCACCATGTATCCGTAAAAATCTTACTTAATTCTGTCAATTTGTTAATGTCTATCCATAGACATTATATTTCTGGAAAGCTTTTCAAGCTATTTAACCTAAATATTTACCAAAATTATAAACAATTACGGAAATTAAAATTTGGGTCATAAGCATTTTCGTTTTATCGACAGCTCTCATTTCGAAATCAACGCACATTTATGAAGTCGAGATAATTGTTAAATAGCTGGTAGGTACCTAAGTGCTGGTAAACGCACGGAATCAACAAGGAAGAGTATTCATGAGATGATTGATTGTTCCAAAACAGTATAAAAAGTCATAAAACTTTATTGCAGATATTTTTCGATGAAAAGGGAATTCGTAGGCTAAGGGCCTTCACTTTATAAAATAGTCTAGTATCATATTATATTGCACAAATAATAAATAATCATTAGTCCTATGACCTTTTTGGGGCTCCGGTTTCTGCTTATACCCCATTGGAAAAAGACATGAGCTTTGTACTAATTTATTAGAAGTATTTTTCTGCGAAACTGGCTTTTTACTTTTTTAGACACCCAGAATACCTCCTCGTATTTTCATTTACGATATAATATTCATATCGAATCGGAGCTGCAAATAGAAATAGCCTACCTTGTTATCTCAAAACCTCATTCAAGGGCTAATTGAACTTATGATGCCAAAATGAAGTTATATTTAGATCAGTTTACGTACGTAGCTAATTACCGAGTCTGCTGAGTGTATGAAAATATCAATTTAAATTGGATGAAATCAGCTGTAATTCATATTCATAAATGGATAAGAGACGCACAGAACCGACAGATACGGCAACAAAGGGGAGAGGCCCATACCCAGCAGGGGATGATGTCAGGCTGATATAGATATGAGCGCCGATGGTCAATCAGTCGGCGGCGGCGCGCCGACTTTATGGAGTCGACGGCGGCGGCGTCGGCGGCGCGGCGTGACCTTTATTTAACTACTTTAATTAATTAATTTAAGAGAAGAAATAGAACAATGTTTTACGTGTAATCAAAGATTTATTCTAATTTTGACGAGACAAATTGAATTTGTAAGATAAACTAAAAAAAGAGAAAACCAAATTAACATTAAAAATTACTGGTGGCTACATTTTTACAGTAAGCCTTGATGAGTATGCCAGAGGGTTGGCAGGTAGGTTGTTCGGATGATTCGGGGATACCGCACGATCGCCAGCGAATCGGCCAATCTCCGGATCTTCCGGATTGCTGCCCTGGGATCTGGAGGCGACTACCTTCCAGCGCGTCTAGAATGGCACGTGGTGGCGCAGCGCCGGGGCGTATCCCCGCTGCCTCGAGAAGTCGAGGAACCTGTGTCTGATGAGGAAGGAGGAAACGCCTGGGTGTCACCACTGCGAGGATCGCCCGGAGGACACAGCAGAACATACGGTGCAAAACTGCCCCGCTTGGCCATGCTGCTTTTGCGAGGCAGTCATGCTCGCGAAAGAGGAGGCGGGCCGCGTGAGGGAGAAGACAGCGTCCTCTCCGTCCTAGCCGCAGTGGTGGACGCCGACGGCAAGGGACATCGCAAGACGATCTCCGGCCACCGTATGTGCGGGCATGCGGGTGGCGAGTACAGGGCAACTTGCTGTCCGACCACGAACCATGCCTGGGTCGTCGGCACGTTGTGTTCCACGCACGCCACAAAGAGCGTTAGCATGATGACGGGGCCCCATCTCTAGAGGGCCAAAGCCTGCAGGGACATAAAAGGGCTATTGAAGGATAACGTGGAATTCAGTACGAGTCTGACAATCCCTCCCGTCCTGCCCGGGGTGGGAAGACTCATTTGATGCCCCAGATGCAGCTGAATATCAGTATTTTTTAAAACAGTGTTTGTTTGCTGATAACTTGGACTTCACAAAAATTGTAATGTCAAAGAGTATCGTTTTATAAACGTCTACGTCTACTTTGCCAGCATTTATTATCGTTACGTGTACGATTAAACTGAACGCCGCCTGCTCGGGTTCGGCGCGCTCGAGTTCGGCGCGTTCGGGGTCGGCGCGCCGACGCCTGTGGACGGCGGCGGCGGCGCGGGGTAAATCACGGCGGCGGCGGCGCGCCGGCGCGGCGCTCATATCTAGGCTGATATGAATGATGAGCTGCAATTCAACCAAAAGTTAAAGATGAAGAATTTATGATCATCATCTTCCTGCCCTTATCCCTTTTTACTTGGCGTCGGTACAACACGTTTTTTTCTTCCATTCTCCCCTATCAGACGTCATAGTATCATTTACTCCTTTTTCATTCATATCATTTCGTATACAATCCATCCATCTTTTCTTTGGCCTTCCTTTTCATTCATACTCATCTCTCTCATAGTCACATGAGTCTGATACCTCCTCATCACATGTCCATACCAGGACAGACGATTCCCTTTAATTTTTTCTGTAACAGGTGCCATTTTCAAACTTCCCCATAAACTCATTCCTTACTTTATCCATTCTTGTCACTCCACACATCCATCTCAACATCCTCATCTCCGCTATATGCAATCGTTTCTTATCCGTCTGGAAGATGTTATGATAATATTGATATGGGATTAAAATAAGCTGCCATAAATCTTTAGCTTATTATCTTGTCCCCACACTAAGTATTCCACCTCAATCGTGGGTGCTTATACAAACAATTTTAAACTCAGATACATGCATATCACACCCAGTCACGGATCAACTACATACTTTATATTTGTACCGTGTGGGAATCGAACCCGCGACACGCAACTAAGCAATCAATTGCTCAGCTACTGCGCCAACCGTGTCGTCACCAACACTCAAGCTGGTTGAAATTTGAATGCTCACACACTTAAATTATATTTGTAAATTGTGTAATTTCAATATTTTGTTAAAATGTGAACGCCATGTACCTGTTTGCTTTTTTTACTTCTTATATTTTTTTAAATTTTTAGTCTAGATTTTCAAGGTACATTGCTTCGACATTAATTATTTCAAACACTGTTAAAAATATTGTAAAACATTTTTTTTTAAAGAGTAAGTATGGAGTTTCTTGCCCATTCTTCTCCATACAACCTACCTTAGCGAATGGGTGTAGAATCAATCCCTTCCCCTTCCTATTCCCTTTAAATTTAAATTTCGACGTTCAAAATTCAAATTAATCAAAATTTTGATGGCCTAATTGGAATAAATGATTTGACTTTGACTTTGACACTATAGGGCCACACTAACGGGTAACCGCCATTGATTAATCGCGTTAATGGACGTTTATTCGATTATCTATGGACTCTTATTAAAAATCAGCCGGGCTCTAAGAACATCTGCGAACTCCGTCTATAGTTATTGTAGAGATGTAAAGATACCAAGAATTCGAAAGTGGTTGTTACTTGTTTTGGTTTCGATAAGTTCAAATGCTTCTTTTCTTTGTTCGATTGTTTTTTTTTCCACCACATGAAAACAATATTTAAATCAGTTTTCCATTGTGCCAGTGCCACACACGAGCAGCTCGCAATTTGCCGGTCGCACGGCGGCATGCCAGGCACATGCCAGGCACTGTCGGCACGCCGGCTCTTGGCACACCACGCGCGCTGGCACCGCTGAACGCGCCAGCTCCACTGATTGATAACGTGCTGATATTGAGATTTGGACCACAGTAAGGGTTTGAGGTCCGGGCAATGATTTTCCCACATTTTTATACACTCACTTTTCTTATTTGTCGTTCCGGTTGGACTTTTGCAACTCTATTTTTTTAGAACTTGATAGATTGGCATCCTCATCGAGATTCCGTAATATTGATTGGATTGTGCATTTATTTATTTAAATTCTACTCGTATTTACATAACTACCGTCATAGGTCCTAATACAAAGTATTATAGAACCCTCTATGTGCAATTCTTTAGACAAACCTGTCTAAGTCTATAGGTTACCTTATCATGACGAGTGATCTTTAAGTGTGATCCTAGATTCCAACTGTTTCTACTTTTAACCCAGAGGTTGACTGGTAGATAATGCCTTGCGGCATTAAGTCCGCCTTACGTACCACATTTTGTACATAGAAGTGTAAATAAATAAATAACCATCATTTTACATGATAAGAATTGTAAATTATCCCACAGTATTTAAAGAGTTAATTCCTAATGTTTTTTTTTTGTGTTTTAATAGAACTTTTAAACCTTTATATATTACTAGCTGTTGGCAGCGGCTTCACCCGCTACAACTCGAAAATTATCCCACGGGAAGGTAAAATCGGGATAAAAACTATCCTATGTGTTAATAATTTTATCCAAATCCGTTCAGTGGTTTTTGCGGGAAAGAGTAACAAACATACCTACATACACATCGTCACAAACTTTCGCATTAGGTATAATATTAGTAGGATCTATAGAATCTAAACCACCATTTAAAATCAACGTGTTTAAATAGATTGCATCACACGCGACAGGCAGCACCAATAATAAACGTGGTGCTCGTCAATCCATCTCATGTAATCTGTCAGCTGTCACCTTCATTGAGTCCGACCGTCCGTCTATCTGGACCAGAATGCTGGGAATCGAGCCGTCAATTAATCGAGATGAGATGCAAATCAATTTCGATTCTATGGTAGATACAGTTACTGTCGCACGCACCAAGTTTCAGCACTGTTTCAGTTTTCGGAAAATTATTATTTACTGTTGTCTGCTTCAACTGCACACAGTTTGAAAGTAATTTCTCTGAAATATTATGTTGGCATTACAGAAGTCTCTCAATGTTAGATTCTTTACAGTGATTGCACTGCTAGATGACTCTATTATACATAATATAATCTCTAATATTTTGTCACTTGCATAATTTGGCGGCATTTAATGACATAGCAATGGATTTGATGTGAAAATTAATGAATTTTAATATCAAAACAGAGTCAATCATTTTTAGAACGTCACCAAGCTAACTCATCATTTATAAAGAAAAAAACAAAAATACTAACCTTTTTCTTATGCGACTTCTTGTTCATTCTGATTTCTCAAACTCTCCTGCAACAAAAAGATGAGACGTGAATATTTAGATACACAAATCTCGCGTATTATAATAGGTCACAGCTGTTTCACTCAAATCGTCTCAGAAATAATCGTTGTTGCAGACTTTAACAATAATATAGCTCGACTGATGGAAATGAATCATGTCGTCAAAAGAGATTTAAATGAAAGCTGAAAAATTAAAGTGCCTGATCTCAAAAGTTAGGCTCGACAGATACCATCATAAGTGCCTATGATTAGCATCTTGGTTAAATAAAGATTTAGGACAATGGTGGTAGGGTGAAGGCCATCTAAGTATATAATTGGTAACTCTAATGAAATGAGACTAATATTGTAAAGCGTAAAGTTTGTTTGTTTGAACGTAATAATTTCAGAAACTACTGGTATTGAATAAGTATTTTTAAGTTGGATAGTCTATATATCAAGGAAGGCTGTATAACATCACGCTAATACAAATAGGAGCTGAGCAGCGGGGATGAAACCACGACGAATAGGTATCTACGAGTACTTTAGTGTCAGAATAAAATGCCTCTTCAAAAAAGTATTATTGAAATAAATTATGTACACACGGCTACACATTAAGCTATGCAAAACTAGGCTGACCGTTCAATGTGCGGAAGAATCATTATAAAGCGAGTCCAAAACAAACTGGATATGCATTAGCTTGATGTGTAGCCGTGTGTACTATAATTCCAAAATACCTAAAAGTAAATGTTCCTGAACGTTTATCCTAATTGACAGTTTATAAACTGAGACAAATGGCGTCTAATACATTGTCTGGGTCTAAACTTAGACACAATGCAAACGTCTACTCACTAAGGTAGGTATTAACACTTGGCAGGCAGATTGACGATCGCTATTAAACGATATTAAGAGTGTGGACAGATGGATGCAGTTGCTCAACTGGATAATATAATTTCTTTATCACCCTATAACACTTTGAGATCACAATAAACTCTGATCAAGACATGATAAGTTAACTGCATCAAATCCCCATTAAGCCGCACGCAAAATACGCGCATATGACGTGGAGTTGCGGATACCAGCCCGTTATACAATATACAATACAATCCCCATTAAAAAAACTCCCACAAAAATGTTACAACATAAATCGTGCGAGATTCTGAAAAGGATGAATTCATTCACATTTTTAACTGTCACGATGGACCGGATGTGTCACTGTAAATCTTTTAATTAATAAACTGTTCGCAATAGAAAATTCTTTATATAATTATCATGTAAATAACTTAATTATTAAGAAGATTTTATCAATCAAGCATGGCATCTGGCCTATTTTTCGGCCACAGAATATTTTGATCAGCGATGCGGACGAATTTTTGCCACCGTTTTTTTATTTTTTGCCTCTTTTTCTGAATAATGTAGCTAGCTGTCTTATGAGCTGAAATTTTAATATTAAGAAAAATACCCCTTCAGACAACTTTAACTCAAATTAAATAATACTTCAATTAAGAATACAAAATGTCTAGGTACTCAAGCGCACAGAAACAAACGTGACGAATTTGATTTCGTCGCGCTATACATAAAATCGTTTTAAAATTAACTACTTCCAGCTTTTGTTGAGAGTCACGCTCCTGAATTCCTGAAGTCTCAATTTAATTTAATGTGTCTTGCATTTTGACGCGGAGAAATCGGGCCGTTGCGAAACTTTATGTTTACCAACCGTTGCTAATTAAATATGGGAACTGAAATGAGGAATAGAGGGAAATATACTTTGTTTTCTTTTCTGTAATTTTCAGTGTTAAGAGCTTTTCGTTGTTCAGTATGTTTACTCGTTCAGAAATGTTCGCAGCTGTGAATCTAGGTTGCGATAGTACCTAGTGAGATTCTGCTAACTCAAACATTGTCATTGTTTAGAGATTCTGGTCATGTCATCTATGTTTAGCAGCCAGAGCTCTTCAGATAGCAATCACAAATTGATTTATTTATTCATGTTTTAAAATCTCTTTTAGGCTTAAAGCGATTAGACTGGAAGAAATATTTATAGCTCCAAATGCTGACTTTGATTAGTTATTTATTTAGATGTTGAGTTAACGAAGTTTCTCAATTCCTAGCACAGCCGACTAGTCAGCATCGTGTCAAAACATAAAAATCATGAATGTAATGTACCTATAAAATTTAAAAATCTATTTCAGTCAACACAATGTGCCAAACGCGTACTAAAAGCTTCGCATAACTTTGTATTTAAACATGTCGCGAACATGTTTGTTTTTCCTTTTATCTCGAACAGTTTGAACATCAATAGATTCTGTTTACGGCCGTAAAGTCAGCAACAAAGAGGCTGGATGATCATGCATCATTGCGTTGTTAAAAACGTTGACTTTTGGTGCGTTGTAAATAATTCTGTAACGCGTTTTCCGGTTTCAAATGTTACGACTTCGTTAAATCTTTTTGTGAGATGACAGATTAAATTTTACATGTTTGATGCTGAATCTCTAATACTTAGGAATTAGCTAGTTTACTGTACTCATCAATTGCTTTATCTTTTTTACACAAAGAACTTGCTATAAGCTGTTTTATGAGAATTTTCATGTTCATTTCTTTGCGTTCCAAAATGAGAGTTAGACAGTTTCAAGTAAGGGTGTTCTTGATACAGCAACAGTTTCTACATTGCATCAACATTTTACGTGAGCAATTTTAACTGCTCAAAATCACACATTAAATCCGACTTTTATTACAAACAGTTAGATACTAACATTCATCACGATCTCAATACAGAAATTGAAACAACAATGAAATAAAAACAAATGTACAATTTTATTGGCGTCCACCGTGCGTACATTGAAGAAATCCAATCTCCTTTATTATCATAACCTTAACTCTAATGTAAATCAAATTTTGGCGTTGAATGTTTGCCAATGCGTTTAAATAAACTGGCTAACCGGCCATTGGGTATACTGTCCGGGGCCATTTGGCCGGCCTCACAACGCGCGCAAAGTTCCATTTAATCGGTGTTTCCCTTTTGAAAGTGTAAACAAATGGTGTTTTTGGAAACGTTGTGATGTGTCAAACAAACAGAATTAATCACGGCATTAACGTATGGAGTGCAGTTACCGGGCTGTTGTGTGTTTAGGTGTAGCTGTATGGTTTTAGAAGTTACCATAGGTACTTGGGGATCTCATATTATTAATTTCATCTGCAATTCACTTATCACGTAACAATGTAACCGCAGTTATCATAATTTCGGTAGCTTCTTTCAGTCTTCCCCTGGCAGAATATCCCCAGAACAAAACTACAATTCGGTTTTCACTGAGCTACTGACAACGACAGGATTACGAGTTGTAGGTCGTGGGTTCGAACCCCGCCAGACGCATTACTTTGTCTAATTTATTTTATCACCACTACTCTCACAATGGTGAAGGAAAACATCGTGAGAAAACCGACATGTCCTTGAACCAAAATTTCGAAGACATGTGACATCCACCAATCCGCACTGGGCCCGCGTGGTGGATTATGGCCCACTCCCTTTCACAGAGAGGAGGCCTGTGTCCCAGCAGTGGGAACAATGTAGGCTGATGATGAATGACAACGACGTGTAGCTCACTATCACATGGCCCTGTCTCGACGACGAGTAAATCCAACGAACTATTGTAGCCACAGGCAGGGCCCCACAGAGTTGTAAAAAATGTAAAGTTAGGTATAGTAGAAAACATACCTTAGCTAGATTTTTTTTTACCATTGCCCCAAACTAGGAATTTCTCCTGTGTCATGGGTGCTTTTACAAACATATAAAATCACATACACAAACGCCCAGACCCGAAGCAACTGCTTGTAGATCATACAAATATTTGCTCCGTGCGGGAATCGAACCCGCGACACGCAGCGCAGCAGTCCAATCGCTCAGCCACTGCACTAGCCGTGCCGTCAAATCGTCGTATTCTTTCATGTATATTGTTTGTGTTTACAAATAATTTATCTCGATCGCTCTGCGTGAAGGCAAATGATTAATTTATGTCTTCCTCTGTCATTTTCTGAGTAGGATTATTAGAAATATTTTACGTTGCAGCTGTTTTAAATTATTAACAACCGGAGAGTAAAGTCAATTTTTGTGGTGATGGAAGATAAGTTACGAGATTTTACTCCAACTATCCGCTCCTTCTAGATCTCCCCTCACCACTCCCCAACCAATAGAAACGGACCTGATAGAAAGTCCTATGTTTGTTGAAAGTAATCATAGTTATTAGTCTACAAATATGTATCATACGTAGGTACTTAAATCCGTAATATGAAAAAATACTTTTTCTGAATTACTGTTCACCAGCTTTATAAAACAAGAACATTACCTAATACTTAATTCTCCTTTTTCCTATATAAAGTAGCAAGAGAACAAATAAGATCTTCTCCCGCCATTTAGTCAAACTAATGACACAACCCTGAAGCCAACGGCAAATTATGATGAAGAGTCAGTTCAAACGCGGCGGCAATCTGTCATCTGCGACCGCTGCCGTCCCGAGATGTCCCCGGGATGACGCGGCGTCATATAAACATGTTATGAGCGGTGTATTTATGATGTAGTAGCTTTTATCTTGAGTTTGGAATCAAAGGAGATTGCATCAGTTGTTATGTGGCGTAAGGAAACTTTTGGATGGAAGGTAGAATAATAAATTGAGGTTTGGTTTGAGCAGGATGTTGTGGAGCTTTTTGAAGACGAGTTTTAACGATTATGTCTGTTGTGGACTTCATTTTCTATGAAAATCTTTTTCAAAAAAAATGTAACCGCCTTCAAAAACAACCACAAAAAAGGGTAAAATAACCTTCAAAACTTTTCTTTTGGAAGTTGGTGACTTTTTTTATTAATTTCATTGTCTGTTTTGCCACCGACTTCCGAAATAAAAGTTGTGAAGGTTATTTTACCTTTTTTTTGTGGTTGTTTTTGAAGGCTGTTAAGTTTTTTTTGAAAAAGTTTTTATTAATTGTTTCCTAAACCACTTGAAATTGACTTTGAACTAGCCAAGCTATTTTAATCTGGTTTGACTGCTTGCTTCTCAAAGACTTTACTTCTCATTTTTAGAGATCAAAACAGTTTTAAATACTGTTCTTCAATATAACATTGCTATACTGTAGTAGATAGGTACTTCATCCTACTAGATACTGAAGTACTGTCGTAATAAATCATAGTCCACCGTGCACTTGGCTCCAGGATCAACAGATAAGCGCGCGCGCAGTGGCGGCCACTTCAGATACTAACTGCAGATAAAGTGATTAATTTTCATACAGATGTTATCTCACCGTTATGGAAATGTACATTTCAATGTAGGTTAATAATCCACGTGGAACGCGTGAGCTGAAAACGTATCAAAATGTACTGTCCGCAGAGGGTTTAAAATGATTTTCTATGAGAGAAAATGATTTATAGAAGTAAAGTCAAAATATATTGAATTGGATTTAATTAGCTAGGTACCGACAAAAATGAATCGCTTTGAAAAGGTTATAATATGTTTTTTACACCTCATTTACTAGTAACTACAAGAAATTCAGCCTAATTAATTTACAGGAAGTCCCCACTTGTCCGATCTACAAACGGAGATCATTAGATATCCGATGAGTGGTGAAAATAAAATGTAATTTTAAATAATGTAAAACATGCATTGTTAACATCTCTTTTTGGCTTAAAGCTTACATTTGACATAATATTAAAAATGCTCCTAGAAACAATTTGCTAGTTACAACAGAAACATCTAGAAAAATAACAGGTGCTACGCGCTACGAAGTTGTCCTTGCGCGTAGCTCGTAGCACTTCGTGGTCCACAAAACTCGTAGCATGCTGCTACGTGCTACGAAATCGAGGGCCAAGAAATATTTTTGTTTTTTTTTTAAAGAATGGTATTTGAATTTTTGAATATAATATAATGACAAAGCAGCAACACTTAGTAGTTATTTTTTTAAATAATGGTGAATTATTATTAGCACGTAAAAAAATAATATACAATAGTTTACATTAACTTTCCTTTTTAAAATTGCGATCTATGAATAAGAGCAATATTTCAGCTAATATATCAAGTGAAAATAAACAAAAAGTCCTAGTTAATTTATGGTTCCGCATTGTTAGTGTAATTAATTTTATTAAATACATACTGTCTACGTTAATATTTAAAACAAAAACTAATATCTGCGTTTGATCTGATTTTATTTGAATATTCGTGTTGTTTATTTATTTTTCATACCGTACATAACGTTATACATAACAATATTTCTGCAGACTTTACTCGCGAATCCCATAAGTATTGGATTTGCGTTTCCTTTTGCAGATGAATTACTTACAGTAGTAGGTATTTGTTCAATAAATTTGGCTCAATTTCAGACATCGGAATGTTCAGTAATCTAGGATTATCGGTTATTTATCTGTTCGGTTAGCTACGCCTGAACATTCGCAAATAGAATCTTAGTTATCGCTTATCGGACTTTCAAGACTTGGTCAGTGATGGTGTTTTTAAAAAAATACTTAGGTCATCAATATCATTCTATTTATATGTTTTTATAGCTACATCATGGATTTAGACCTTTAGGCATGCATTGCGTAAAATTTCTGTACATGGATGCTGACAATATTCATCAAATTAATCCTAAATATGATTAAATTGATATTAAAGTGTATCGAACTTTCCTACCAGTATAATAATTAAAATGTCGAAGATTAAGACAAACCTTTTTATCCAATCTCACAAAAACACTGGCCACTACTTTAAAAATTAAAAAAAAATCTTAATCTGTCACTCACATCACTAAAAAATAGGCGCCGAAAATATGGCGGGAAAAGTTTAGGGTTAGAGCGCGCGACCGTTTACCCTGACACAACGAACTGTTATGGCCGGACTGAGGACTGACACAATAAAATTAAGCATTTACACTGTGATCCGGCTCACGAGACATTTTCGTAATAACCATGCATAATGCAATGTGAGGCCATTTATTGAGAGTTAATTTGGCAACAGATATGGCATGCCAGCTGATTTTATGGCACGCCATATTTTGCATGCCTAGCAGCTTGACCACTTGAGTTATAATGATGACAAAAGAGTATTTACTCGGCTCTGGAGATCGTCGTTGGACAGAAAAATTATGATTTTCTTTGATGTTAAAATTGATAGTTTAGGTCGTAACCTATTAAAATTATGATCGCTTTATGTCGCTTGAATTATCCACTTGTGTTTTCTGTGTAATTAATGTGTCAGTTTTAGGGCTTGATCTATGGATCTATCTCTTCACATTTGGGCCACTAATAATAATTAGTTCATCAAAGAACTACCAGACCTATATAGTCCAGTCACTAAAGCCTAAACCCGAAAATAATTAGTAACACGCTGAAATTTTTAGGGGTTCTTAAGGAAGGTAAAATAACATACCGGGTGATTTTGCAGCGTTCTGGGGTGTACGGAAAGGGTTGAAAAGGGGTGAAAAGGGGTGAAAATGGTTTTTCGTTAATAACATTGCCAAGAAAATTAGTAACACGCTGCAAATTTGGAATTAGGTTGTTCTTACCGTTTTTTAACGTGTATTAAATTTGCAGCGCTTTGCGACATACGGAACATTGTTTTTTTTTTTTAAAAACAGTGATTGCACTGTTTTTATTGTATAAACAGGGGTAAGAAAATTAGTAACACGCTGCAAATTTGGAATTAGGTTGTTCTTACCGGTTTGTAACGTGTATCAAGTTTGCAGCGTTTTGCAACATACGGAACATTGTCTATTATTAAAAAAACAATGAAATTATTTAATCACACAGGTGAAAGAAATTTGTAACTCGCTGTAAATTTGTAATTAAGTTGTTTTTACCGTTTCGTAACGTATATCAAATTTGCAGCGTTTTACAACAAATTGAACATTGTTTATTATTAAAAAAACAGTGCGATTTGTTAGTAACAAGGGTAAAAAAGTAGGAACACGCTGCAATTTTAGAATTAGGTTGTTCTTACCGGTTTGTAACGTTTTGCAAAAAACTGAACTTTTTTCATTCATTACCATAAAAACAAATATTTCAGTTAGTAACAATAGTGAAAAAGTTAATGAAGAGTTGCAATCTGGAGAAAATGTTGTCAAAACCTTTTTGAAACATTTTTCAAAGGACATCATTTTTTTTGGGCCATTTCTGAAAGTGCCAACGAAAAAAATTGGTACCTTTTGTATTATTGGTTGGTATAGGTAGTACTAGTCATTTGGAGCAATAGTTACTATGGCACAAAAGTTGTAGGATTGCTCTCGGCCAAGTTATACAAGTTCGAAGATTCGTAATTTTCATACATTTTTCAATTTTTGAAAGTGCCGATATTCACCAAATAATGATAAGAATTGCTAGAACTAGCGACCTCAAGTAATTTAACATAACGCCTGTAATCCCTGAGGGGTTGGGCAGAGGAGTACCGAATAAAAATGAATAATAATCTGTTTCTTTTTGTGAAAAGTAACAAAAACATTTAAAAATATACAAATCTGCTGGTAGGACCAGCATCGGGAACAGTATCGGGGTTGCCTGTGGTTAGGGGTCTTTGGAGAGGAATCTCCTAACAATACGAAACGTGATCAGCACTGCTGCTTGAATCAGCCCTTTTTAGGGGGAAATAAAATCATCAAATGAGTTATCTCGCTCTGGGCTGATCTCTAGAGTCTGTCAGACTCCTAGACGCCCTTTGCGTTCCAGATACTAAGATAGTCGAGGAGCTGGTACCTACATTTCATTCATACATTTGTTGTTTTCTCAAAGAGCCTCATAGCTTTGGAACACGATACTTTTATGTTAGCGGTGAGACGGGTTTGCCTCACCGCCCACCCAATCAACGAGACTCGACTGAAACTCGTCCTTGGAATCCCGTGGAACTTCAAGGAGCAAACGGAACATTGTCTACTATTAAAAAAAGAATGAAATTATTTAATCACACGGGTGAAAAAAATTTGTAACTCGCTGTAAATTTGTAAATAATTTGTTTTACCGTTTCGTAACGTATATCAAATTTGCAGCGTTTTACAACAAATTGAACATTGTTTATTATTAAAAAAAAACTTTTTAAAAAAAAGTACCGACTTCAAAATAAATACAAAAAAGAAGTCGGTGGCTTTGATTTTTAATATTTCATTGACTATTGCCACCGACTTCCGGAAGAAAGGTTATTTTAAACTTTTTTGTATTTATTTTGAAGTCGGTACTTTTTTTTAAGTTTTTATTTTACCCTTTTTAGTTTATTTATTAAAAATATTCAACCCAAATTCTTGTAAAATACAAAGTTTTCTTACATGATGTGCACTAATCTTGTAATCCGTCACAACGAAAACAATCCATATCTCTAAAACTACTGAACCGATTTTGATGAAACTTACAGTTTACCCTAAGTTGAACAATACCTAGTACAACAAAAAAAGAATTACTTAAATCAAACTTGTAGTTCCGGAGATATGCGTGCACAAACATTAAAACATACATTCATACACTTATGAAATTTGGTACATTTGTTCAGACGCTGATATAGACTAACATATGCGAAAACTGGGCAGTTCTGATAATATTACATACATACGGGTCGAATTGATAACCTCCTTTTTTTTGAAGTCGGTAAAAACAGTGCGATTTGTTAGTAACAAGAGTAAAAAAAGTAGGAAAACGCTGCAATTTTAGAATTAGGTGGTTCTTACCGGTTTGTAACGTTTTGCAAAAAACTGAACTTTTTTCATTCATTACCATAATTATAAACAAATATTTCAGTTAGTAACAATGGTGAAAAAGTTAGTGAATAGTTGCAATCTGGTGAAAATGTTGTCAACACCTTTTTGAAACATTTTTCAAAGGAGAACATTCACGCTCCATACATTTTGACTGGCCTGTTGGTCTAGTGGTTAGTGACCCTGACTGCTATGCCGGGGGTCGTGGGTTCGATTCCCACCCAGGACAAATGTTTGTGTGAAGAGCACGTTCATTTGTTCTGTGTCTGGGTGTAATTTGTCTATTATATTATGATGTATGTATTTAGAAATATATAAGTATGCTTATCAGTTGTCTAGTACCCCTATCACAAGCTCTGCTTAGCTTGGCTTGGGACTAGATGGCGTTGTGTGATAGTTGTGGAATAATATTTTTTTTTGGGCCTTTTCTGAAAGGAACGAAAAAAATTGTCACCTATGGGTAGTACTAGTCATTGGGAGAAATAGTTACTATAGCACAACAGTTGTAGGATTGCTCTCGCGGCCAAGTTATACAAGATCGAAGATTCGTAATTTACATACATTTTTTAAATTCTGAAAGTACCAATAAGCAAATAATGATAAAAACTAGCGACTTCTAGCAATTTAACATAAAATATTATTACACCTGTTATTCCTGAAAGGTTGGGTAGAGGTGTACCCAATAAAAATGAATAATAATTAATCACATTATTTTTGTGTTTTTTTTTTAATATATAAATCTACTGGTGGGGCCAGAATCGAGAACAGAATCGAAGTTGTCTGTATTAGGGGTCCTGGGAGAGCGACCTCCTAAGAGTACGAATCGTGACCAAAAATATTGCTTTTTGAATTAACCCGTTTTTTGGGTAATAAAATCGTCAAGTCAGACTCCTGCTGACTAACAGTCCACCTCCTTCATTAGGTTGCAATATGCGTTCCAGATCTAAGATAGTCGACGACTCGATACATTTCATTCATACATTTGTTGTTTTCTGAAAGAGTCTCATAGCCTTCAGTACGCGGAACTGTCAGATCCCAATTATCGGTGGGACGGGTTTGCATCGCCGTCGAATCAACGAAGCTCGACTGATACTCGTCCTTGAAATCCCATGGAACTTAGAAGCAGTCCCGGGGCTGACTTCAAGCTAGTTACCCAATATTGCAAGGCAACCGCCTCTTTGGCGATTGGCCGATTCCCAGCAATTGTGCGGTATCCTCAGATCATTCTGATATCCATGACCCTCTGGCATGCGACCAGCTTTGCCGGCCGCGTTCGAATGCTCAAGGCACACACGGGGGCCCCGTAGAGGGTCATGGAGCGCACGACAGTGCGCGTGCAACCTCCTGCAGGTGGCGTTTGGCCCGCCGATATTGAGGAGCCGCCTGAGGGCGGCTGATGCCCGGTTCAGCCTTGGGGCCAAACGCAGGAATCATCATCATCGACCGTGCTACGGTACCTTTCCCGCTGAAATGGTCCCGCAAGCCGGTAGGCGTTTGGGTTCTTTAGACGAGGGTGGAACACGATATGCTGTCATCCTGGGCCTGATCCTTGATAAGACACCTAGCTCCGCATTACTTGCCGTACGCGACTGGATTGAGATTTCGAGGGTGTCCTTTCGCGTGTTCTGCCTCTTCCTTCGCTGTCATTACTGCTGCTGAAGTAGTGGCAACTTCCTTTCCGGATTGCCAACGTGTGATCTGGAAGCAGATCCTCCAGCATCTTTGTGTATGAGTGGATCGCCCGAATAGCCATGATCCCCTGGGGCGATTGTCTTGTGTGTTTGCTTCCGTATGGAAACGACAGACACAGGGTTCCCGTAGAGGGGCTTTAACAGTACCACTTCCTCGTAGAGCCTTCAGAAAGCGGCGATTGCTTACAAGGTTGGGTAACAGCTTGATGGCAGCCCCGGCTCGATCCTGTTTTTGATCCAAACGTCGGAAATGCTCCTTAAAGTTCCACGGGATTCCAAGGACGAGTTTCAGTCGAGTCTCGTTGATTGGGCGGGCGGTGAGGCAAACCCGTCTCACCGCTAACATACAAGTATCGTGTTCCAAAGCTATGAGGCTCTTTGAGAAAACAACAAATGTATGAATGAAATGTAGGTACCAGCTCGTCGACTATCTTAGTATCTGGAACGCAAAGGGCGTCTAGGAGCAAGGCCGTAGCTAGAAAATAATTTCAGGGGGGGATTGATTTGGTAGAACAGTAGAAAAACATGAAATCGTTTTAATAAAAGAAATAAAATGGTGTTACTTATTATGTATATATTTATGAAAAACCATTAAAGAAATATTAATACCTATTACAAAATTAAATTTAGTCTTCTAGCTTTTTTTGCAGCGAACAAATCAATTACTTCCTTGGTGTCGATGTCAATTCTGCGGTGGATTGACATTAACGCCAAACCGTTTAGTCTTTCCTGGCCTGTGGAGTTTCTCAAATAAGTTTTGAGGCGTTTCAGAGTAGAGAAAGTCCTCTCGGGAGTACATGTAGAAACAGGCAGTGTCGCCAAGATCTTTAAAAGTTTGTGAATGTTTGGAAATAAGGCCTGGTTGCATTCTCCGAGAGCTTCAATAGCACATGTTGGTCGATCAAGTTCAGATTCTTCCATCCACTTTAACCGCCACATGTCTAATTCAGATTTTACGAAGTCCCATTCCAAATATTTTTATAGAGCTCAAAGCTGTTTCCTTGATAATTTTGATTAATGGGTTCTTTGCAACACACAGACGGAATTAAAATGTTGAGAGATGATAATGTGGCTTTATGATTTTGGAATCTCGACTGAAGCTGATCAATGAAGTCATCCAAAAGTGGAATCATTATAAAATAAAATATTATTTCGGGGGGGATTAATCCCCCTTGATCCCTCCCTTGGCTACGGCCTTGTCTAGGAGTCTGACAGACTCTAGAGATCAGCCCAGAGCGAGATAACTCATTTGATGATTTTATTTCCCCCTAAAAAGGGCTGATTCAAGCAGCAGTGCTGATCACGTTTCGTATTGTTAGGAGATTCCTCTCCCAAGACCCCTAACCACAGGCAACCCCGATACTGTTCCCAATGCTGGTCCTACCAGCAGATTTGTATATTTTAAAATGTTTTTGTTACTTTTCACAAAAAGAAACAGATTATTATTCATTTTTATTCAGTACTCTTCTGCCCAACCCCTCAGGGATTACAGGCGTTATGTTAAATTACTTGAGGTCGCTAGTTCTAGCAATTCTTATCATTATTTGGTGAATATCGGCACTTTCAAAAATTGAAAAATGTATGAAAATTACGAATCTTCGAACTTGTATAACTTGGCCGAGAGCAATCCTACAACTTTTGTGCCATAGTAACTATTGCTCCAAATGACTAGTACTACCTATACCAACCAATAATACAAAAGGTACCAATTTTTTTCGTTGGCACTTTCAGAAATGGCCCAAAAAAATGATGTCCTTTGAAAAATGTTTCAAAAAGGTTTTGACAACATTTTCTCCAGATTGCAACTCTTCATTAACTTTTTCACTATTGTTACTAACTGAAATATTTGTTTTTATGGTAATGAATGAAAAAAGTTCAGTTTTTTGCAAAACGTTACAAACCGGTAAGAACAACCTAATTCTAAAATTGCAGCGTGTTCCTACTTTTTTACCCTTGTTACTAACAAATCGCACTGTTTTTTTAATAATAAACAATGTTCAATTTGTTGTAAAACGCTGCAAATTTGATATACGTTACGAAACGGTAAAAACAACTTAATTACAAATTTACAGCGAGTTACAAATTTCTTTCACCTGTGTGATTAAATAATTTCATTGTTTTTTTAATAATAGACAATGTTCCGTATGTTGCAAAACGCTGCAAACTTGATACACGTTACAAACCGGTAAGAACAACCTAATTCCAAATTTGCAGCGTGTTACTAATTTTCTTACCCCTGTTTTTACAATAAAAACAGGGCAATCACTGTTTTTTAAAAAAAAACAATGTTCCGTATGTCGCAAAGCGCTGCAAATTTAATACACGTTAAAAAGCGGTAAGAACAACCTAATTCCAAATTTGCAGCGTGTTACTAATTTTCTTGGCAATGTTATTAACGAAAAACCATTTTCACCCCTTTTCACCCCTTTTCAACCCTTTCCGTACACCCCAGAACGCTGCAAAATCACCCGGTATGTTATTTTACCTTCCTTAAGAACCCCTAAAAATTTCAGCATGTTACTAATTATTTTCGGGTTTAGGCTTTAGTGACTGGACTAATAAGCAAAGACACTCACTAGCACTACAAACCAAGAATAAAAAGGTTACACTTATTAGGTATGTAGAGCACATACTACATAAGCCCTTAAACTATTAAATAGGTACGTGGAACCACTAATCGTTTGAAGATATCGGTGATGAAGGGATAGATGACGCGTTCATTGCAAAACCTACGTGCTGTACGAGTACCTACTTATGGATGAATAAAAATGCCAAAAATTTACATCACGTGTCTATACATATTTTATGAGAATGTAGGTAAAAGGTATTGCACCTACTGAAAATGCATTCTTGCGGTAACTAAGGGCTGTTTACTTTTAAAAGAAAGGTAAAAGTAAAGAAAAAAAGTCTGTTGCAAAGACAGTGCGAATTGAGACTACTTGCCCTAAGCATTCTAAGCCCAGGGTGCCTCCCCTATACACTTTTGAACTAGTTTCCGCCTTTTTTGCCGCCCGTCCCCCATGATGTAGTGTATGCAAAAGATTACGACCATGTTATATAATTTAATCTAAAAGCTTGAAACTGTCTTAACAACACAGATTTGTTTAAAAGCAAAATCAAAGAGTAGGTAGTTTTCCCAGAAAATTTCGTCAATCTTCTTCCAACAGCTGTTATATTTAATTTTAGTAATGGCAACACATTGTTTTGCAGCAAAATTTTTGTTTAAACCTTCAAATGTTCTTGGATGTATTTGTGAATCATTTAAGTGGATGGTGATGGAATTTCCGGAACAAATGGAATCGCTCTTAAAAATGACGAATTTAAACATTTTCTTTGAAATTTTTGGAATAAACTACCCACAATTTCCTCCCAGTTTGTCTTGGATAGTCAGAAGAGCTGACAATCTTTCCGAGCAAATCTTTGGAATTTGCATGGACTAGCTTGTCGTAAAAGCTTAGAGGATAAGCTGATTTAAACAACTAGGTACCTATCCACGTTTCGTAAAGTATCTGTAAAGTTAATTAAACTCAATTTAGTGGGAAATCGGCACAAATCCAAACTCCGAACAGTTACTGAGACTATTTTATAAAATTGACAAATTAGGACAATCGCCGTCTGACGCGATGATCGTCGCCACGCATTCCGCGATCATATTTATGTTAGTTTAATCTGGCCGCTCTCATAATAGACCTGTCTCTACGAGGGTACAGGAAGAATAATAAACAAAGGAGGGTCATTAAAATGGCTATTTCGGAGCGTCTACACGTCTGCGCGACCAACTAGGCAGAAGCAACTGGTGCTATAGCGAGATGGCGTAATACAAGGGAGATGAGCGATTTATTGCGTTGTTTTGAAAGATAACTTTGAAAATATTGGGTAATGGTGATAAGTACCTACTTATTTTTGGCTGTATTGAATTTAGTAGTAAATAAAGATTTTCTGTTCTTAAAAACAGAATATAGATAATGTAGGTATTTGTCGCGTAAACAAACCTACCTAGCTCAGGCAATCACCAGCACCCTGCAGGCCTACATGCTAGACATAACTCCTGCAAAATTATACGCGCTTTACGAAGTCGTCGTTCCATCAATTTAACGGCGGTCGTCCATCGGATGTCCTACCACCTCCTCTCCAATTAAAATCGCTTCTCTAGCAACTTGTACCAAACAATTTCTGGCACGACAATGAGATCAATGCATGCGCTGTATTTATATTTGAGAATACTTAAGCGTTATGTAAGTGCAGCATTACCACGTTGGGCACTGGGTCGACAACCTAATAATTGCTGCAGCTGGCAACATTTTATTTATATGGAACAAGTAACATCATTTTGTGGTGCTAGAAGTGTATTGAAAAACGTTAGATATACATGAGCTGTTTTAAGTTATTGCTGTTTTTGGCTTCCTTATCATCTACGCCTGCGGTTCGGCTAACAATTTCGCCTCGAATACGATGAGAAATCTCCACTTTACTTGTATCAAAATGTACCTACTGTTTTTTGTTTGCATTCTATGTGGGAAAATAACTTTTTGAAAGATCACATTTTTATCAAAACACGTTCCGTGTCGTGAGTGCGGTTAAAAATATTTCAAAGTCAAATATCCAGATCCTAACAACTACAAGTAGATCACACAAATTGTTCCGTTCGGGAATCGAACCCGGTCGGCCACTACAGCAACGACAAAATTAGAAAAGAGCTGTTTTTAATATTTCTGTGGAAAAGAGCATACAGCACAGTCTAGATTTCTGCCCGAATGATGGTTACGACTTGAACATAACTTGCATACCTAATGTGAGTGAACTTTAGCTCTATAAGATACACCTGCTTAAACTTTCAGGAATTATATAGATGATGTTATTCTCTTTGTCTCTCCATTATCGAGTTAATCTCAGACCTCAGTCACCACTGAGTCAAGAGAGAGAAGAGAGTTCATCATCATCAGCCTATATTGTACCCACTGCTGGGACACAGGCCTCCTCTCTGTGAGAGGGAGTGGGCCGTAATCCACCACGCGGGCCCTCTGTGGATTAGTAGATGTCACATATATTCGAGTTTTTGGAAATGCCAGTTTCCACGAGATATTTTCCTTCAGTTTGTGCGCAGTGATTATATACCTAGTTACACAAAGTAACGAGACTGGGTTGGGAGGCTTCGAAAGAGGGTTCGAACCCACGACCTTCAACTCGTAAGTCCGGCCACCAATGCTCACTTTACTTATTATCTATAAAGAATAGGAAAACAAATAAAGCAAGATTAGGAAACTATAAAACCGTTTTATTTTCAATTTACAATAATGTTACATGTTACTTACTAAATAAAAACTGTATTAATTGTACCAATTATTATTGTATAGTATACTATTATTATAAAATTTAGCACGTTTATGATTAAGCTTCGAAGTAGTAGCAATGGAAGTGTAAGAATTATCAAATATTAAAATGTTTATATTTGGAATCTATGTCGTGCACCATAATAATTATACATATAAAATTACCGTTTTATTAATAAGACTTTCATTGGGGTGTAACTTAATTTAAGGTGATTGCGTCGATGTAGCCCGCGAAATTCATTTTTTTTACGTTTTTTGCAATTTGCAGGCCAGCGACATGTTGTAACTTTATAAATATATGAGTTGCGGTAATAACAAGTATAATTTTAAATATAAAAATTATCAAAACATTCGCTCCACCAGCTCTCACATAGAAAAGCTGCATCATGTTAAAATCTCCTAAATCAAACTTCGATGCACCTTTTCTATGTGAGAGCTGATGGAGCGATTTTTTTGATAATATTTTTATTTAAAATTATACTTGTTATTACCGCAATTCATATTTTGATAAAGTTACAACATGTCACTGGCCTGCAAATTGCAAAAAACGTAAAAAAAAATTGAATTTCGCGGGCTACATCGAAGCTCAAAAAAGTAGGACCTATTTTTACACACGCACTTATGGCAACACTGCAATAGGGAAGTTGATTAGTTGACTAATTAGTTACAGTAAAAATTTGAGTTTTTTAAATCAACGAATATTGTCAAAAATTAATAGTTTCGATTCGTTTGTGGAAGCTTGTGTCGTCATAACGCCTGTAAAATTAATTATACTGACCGACCGACATTTTTTTTAGGCGCAAAAAGCCCAATTCTCAAGAAATTATTTTGTATGGACAAAAGCTGTATAATTATTATTACGGTTAGTCCCTGAATGTGACACTATGACATGAAAGGCATGTTGCTAGTCAGAATAATTACAATAAGGAGGTAAAGATATTTCCTCATTTAGCCTCTTATTATCTAATCTAGCGACGGATATACAAGGCATTATGGAGTTCAACTCCAGCAATTTCTAAGTAGCCAAGGAAATTACAGCTTCAAGGTACCTTCACATTACGAAGATAGCGTTTTTAAGGGTTTTAGAAATAGATTTACACAGTTATAGCTTCCCCAGCCAGGTTTGTAACATGGCAAAACCAAGCAACCCACTAGGTGTATAGCAACCTTTATATTTACAAAATGTATAGCTATAACATTAAAATTTTACATGATACCACTAAATTCGTTCATGCGTGTCCATATAACAAGTGTTTATTACTATTTTTGAAATAAACTTCTGGAAATCATCAATATTTAGATGAGCAACTGATCAATAAAATCTACTAATATAGTAGATATTTTTTAAATAGCAACATTTGAATCATCTATTAATACTCTTACCAACTCTTATTATAATAAGTAAGGCACGGTAGAGATGAGCTACAGCACTGCGTTTATTGTATATGTTACCATTTATACAATATTTTTTTAATAATGGGTAACGCTCCCTCCAGGCTATTCCTTCACTATCACAAGAAGTATCTTTTTGTCACAAATCATAATTAAAATAGTTGTGCCTCCTTTCTAGGTCTCTGATTTCCACGATGTCAGCTTTCAATCTTAGTTTAAGTATCTCTCTCCATATTGCCTCTCGGTGTTCTTTGTTTGTTATTCCCATGCGAAGCAATGTGTTGTCATTGATTCTGACTAAAGCTCTGCCAGTTATGTCATGCTGAAACAAAGAATATTATTTGGAAAAATATCTAAAGCACAATTGGAGATGAAACTAGCACATTATGTCAGGTTTGAATTACACTGTTGCACCCCCGTAGACTCTTAGTTTGTGAAGATTGTTTCAGGCAGCATTCTGTAGTTTTTGTCTTTTTGGCTTCAGTTTATTTTTGAATGTTTTTGTTTAGAATTATATTGGGTACACAGTAGAACCATCAAGTAAGTAACCATCATCTCCAGAACTTGGTGGAATGGGCATTTCCTTGACTGTCTGATCACACTTGGCAGAGGACAGTTATTGCAATGATGACATTTTTAAGAGTGATGACAAATTAAACAACAATTATTAAAGAATTAATTTGACCAGGTCTTTATCAAAATAAAGAAAAATAGGGCTTGTCATTGCTTGCCCAGCTTTTAATTTTTTTCCAATGTTTTTTTGTCTTGTGACACATTCTGGAACTTTAATTCATTCAGCTATGAATAATTATAAAATAAATCTTTTAAATTACCAAGAATTTGTGGCTTTTACCTAATTACAATAATAATTATGGCTGCAAAAGGTTCTCAGTTTTTTCTACATTTGTCTGGACTTTAAACTGCGTGCCTACAAGGTGTAGTTTTCATTGGTGTTTCTGGGGACAGAATGACACACTCCCTGACCTACTTTTGGTTACTTTGCAATCAAAAAGGCAATTACCTCGTGAAACCTCTCCCAGTAAAGATTATAATAGTCACTGCAGTGCCGTCGCAGCCATTTCTGAACGTCGGCCTCCGTCCACAAGTATACTGCCTTTGGGCGGGTTGTTTTTGTCTGAAAAAAGATGAAGGTTTATCAATTTTACGTTAGTTGTGTACCTATGCTTATACTGTTAGTTTATGTTTTATGATTTAGTATGAAACTTCATCATCAAGGTCGTAGTAATAAAATAAAACCAATTCCATGTTATGTTTACCTTTGACTTGTTCGAGTTCAAGCTCGAATCTTCCACCATTTTCGTCACTTATATCTATAATAATACATGAAATTATATCTTATATTCACATCTACACACTGAAGAGGGATTACATAAAAGCCGTATTACTGTGTTTCTTTTTTATTTACTACTGAATTTATTATCAACAAAATAGCCACCATTATCTTATCCGGTTTTGACAATGACATTGACAAATGACATTATTCATTCCATGGTTGACACTAATGCGTTTTGTTATACGAGAGGAACATTTTGTTTGAAACGTTACTTTTCTTTACTAAACCGAAATATTTAAAAAAAATATATTAAAAATTATTGTATGTTACTCAGGAAATATATTTCGGGAAAATAAATAATCATCAACAGAAAACAAATCATTGTACATTCTTTTGTAGTTTTTGGTAGTTTTTCATTTAAAAAAGGGCAACATTTAACGGCTGTCATCTGTCAATTATGGTAGAATTTGTTCTCTTGTCAATGCAGAAAAAATAAAACGATTCAGTATAAAATTCCAAGCCTGGAATCCTAAAATGTTAATGTAAAATTAACACAATGGCACAAAATTTACAGAAGAAGCCCTCTAAGGGCATTTTGAAGACTTCGCGGAGTGTTGACGGGCAAGACACAGGAACCTCGGGAACGCCATCCACAAGCAAGAGATCGAAAGAGCAAAGGTTTGATGAGATGAATATTATGGAAACTTTTCATCCGGCGAATAAAGATTATGGACATATGAAAGTGGACGAGCCTAAGACCCCTTATTCAGAAGCTGTCGACAATGATTTGGTGCCGACAGACGAGCTGGATGCAAACATACTGGCAGCGAAGTTGGCAGCCAGTATGAACAAGCCACCGCGATGTGTGGAACCGCACGACTCGAGTGCTAGTGACGAGGACATGGAAGAGCCGGAGGAGGAGCGCCAGAAGCGGATCGAGTTCGAAAAGAAGCGGAAAATGCACTACAATGAGTTCCAGGTGGGTTGAAACAATGAATGCATGTAGTGGGTGTGAATTGATGATTAGGTCATCGATTTTACCTAATATTATGCCGATTTCGAAATTCGATTACAGGGACGCTAATCACTGACATCTTTATTGCAGAAAATTGGGATCAATAATTATCTGATTATCTTATCTCATTTATTATTTTAAAGTAACATTTAAACCCTGTATTACTTGATTAGATTATTAAACATAGTTAAATGATGCCTAACTAACAGCTAACTGAGTGCCTACTGTGATGAATAGTAATGAGTTATTATATTTTCCATAAATAGTAGGTTGTCATTGTAAGTAAGCTATTAATATGCTAGTCATGACCTACAGAGTGCTGTCATTAATGCTCTCAATAATCCTTTATAATGTACTCCTGTGTATGGATGTTATACAATTACTAGATTGTCACCATTTTTACATGTTACTGCCATAAAATTACAAATATCTGACATATTAATACATTGCTGTTGAAATTAATGTACAAACTACAAAATCAAGAACAATAAATGTTTCGTAAAAATACTACAATAACTTCTCTGTTCAACTATGGAGGTGTTTTAGCATTTTTAAACAAAATATGTTTAATTTTTTTATCAAGAAAATACCTATTAAAATTAACTGCTCCATAAAAAGTAATGGAATTATAAAGTTGACATTGGCACTACTGACTAAAGTAGTTATGTTACAATATTGCTACCCTATCTACTTGAACATAATTATTTATGTAACCCTTTCTCTCCGACACTGATAACTAACTTGTACTGACAAGTTTATCTGCACTTAGGATAATTTATAATAATAGTATCTAAACAGAGATATGAAAATGTAAAGACATTATATATTATTATTATTTAGAATTTGCTAAAACATTATATTTTAGTGATAAAGTTACATTTAATACAAATATCTAGAAAAAGACAAGTTTGAATAAAACCTTTAAAAAAAAATCAAACCGAAGAAACATCGAACTGAAAAGCAAAAAATAAATTTTGAGGCGGCGCCAAACAAACAAACAAACATATAAATCAACGACGATATAATACTAGACTACGCATGCACGATCTAAGGAACGAAAATTATTCTGCCAACTCGCTGAGGTACTACGTAAGCGAGGGGGACGGGGTACTGCGTTGTGATTGGCTAACTCAAGGTCTGTTCTGTCTCAACGTATGTTTACGGCTCACAGGATTGGTCGAAATGAGACGAATATAAGACTTTTTTGCCTAATGTGTTGGCAGACATCGGTCATCTGTTATTAGGAGTCTAGTATTATATCGTCGTTGATATAAATTAACTATTTGAAGAGCAGAATAGCTCGTTGTATAGCTTGTCGTGGTTAATTGAATAGCTCGTCGTAGCTTTTCGTTGTTTGTTTCTTTGGCGCCGCCTCAAAATATTTTTTTTTTTCAGTTCGTTGTTTCGTCGGTTTGATTTTTTTTAAAAAGGTTTTATTTTTACTTTTGAGTTTCCTATTTCGTGTCATTTTCTGTAACTAAAAAAAAATAAAAGTTTTTTAATTATTTTTTTTACCGACTTCAAAAAAAAGGAGGTTATCAATTCGACCCGAATGTACGTAATATTATCAGAACTGCCCAGTTTTCGTATATGTTAGTCTATATCAGCGTCTGAACAAATGTACCAAAATTCATATGTGTATGTATGTATGTATGTATGTTTTTATGTTTGTGCACGCATATCTCCGGAACCACAAGTCCGATTTAAGTAATTCTTTTTTTATTGTACTAGGTATTGTTCAACTTAGGGTACACTGCATGTTTCATCAAAATCGGTTCAGCAGTTTTAGAGATATGGATTTTTTCGTTGTGACGGAATACAAGATTAGTGCACATCATGTAAGAAAACTTTGTATTTTACAAGAATTAGGGTTGAATATTTAATAAATAAACTAAAAAGGGTAAAATAAAAACTTTTTAAAAAAAAAGTACCAATTTCAAAATCAAATACAAAAAAGTTTAAAATAACCTTTCTTTCGGAAGTCGGTCAAGTCAAAGTCAAATCATTTATTTTAAATAGGCCATCAGTGAGGCACTTTTAAACGTCGAATATTAAAATTAAGGAAAGGGATGGGATGGGATTGATTCTACACCCATTCGCTAAGGTTGGTTGCATGGAGAAGAATGGGCAAGAAACTCCATACTTACTCTTTTTCAAAAATGTTTAACAATGTTATGAAATAACAATTTAAAAAGTAAATAAATGTGAAAGCAATGTACTCAAGTCAAGACTATTAAATCATTAAAAGGATAAAAAAAAAACAATAATTATACAGCTAATGCTAATGCAATTACAACTTTAAAAAAATACAATAAAGGCAGTGTGTGAGCATTAAAATTTCAACCAAGTTTGATTCTGCTCAAGCCCTACATTGTACTATGGAGCAGGACCGGCATGTTTCCAGACATTTTTATCTTGGATATAATCTTCTATTTTATAATATGCTTGTTTACTAAGTGTATTTTTTATGTGACTTTTAAACTTTCTTTCATTTAGAGATAAAATTTCGCTAGGTATTTTATTATAACATTTAACACAGAAACCCATAAAAGATTTTTGGACTTTGGACAATCTATAATAAGGTTGATCAATTTTATCTTTATTTCTAGTACCTATTAAAATTATGTCTATCGCTTATTTTATTAAAAAGATGAAGATTTTTCCGGTGGCAATAGTCAATGAAATAATAAAAAAATTAAAGCCACTGACTTCCGAAAAAAAGGTTATTTTAAACTTTTTTGTATTTGTTTTTGAAGTCGGTACTTTTTTTTTTGTTAACTATCTCAAACTCTCAACGACTGTCATACCCCAGCTACATCTAAAGTTCTCATCAAGATGAGTGAAATGAGCCCAAATACTATATAGTTGCTGTTAACTGTTAAGGATCTCTTGCTACTGCCCTCTGTCACCATCCTCAGACCCTCGATGACAATTATACCCCAGCTAGGTATAAAGTTTTCATCAAGACTAGTGAAATGAGCCCAAACACGATAAAGATGCTGTTAACTGTTGAGGACCTCTTGCCCCTGCTATCCGTCACCATCCTCAGACCCTCGATGGCAATGATACCTCAGCTAGGTCTAATGTTCTCATCAAGCTGAGTGAAATGAGCCCAAACACGATATAGCTGATTGTTAACTGTTAAGGAACTCTTGGGACTGACTTCACAAAATAACAGGGATCTGGAGTTGATCTGATGATGGTGACGCCATCATGTTATGTACTCCACATCTCTGCTATATAATAATGTCCTCAGAACTACAATTGTTAACTTTATTTCAACAGAATCGGTTCATAATTGAAAATTCTGTAGGAAGATTGACAATTAATTCCTTTTTTCTACCCTTGGAGGCCGATTTTAGTTTTGAAATTTAAATGGGACCAACTTTGAGATATACTCTTTCCAACAAAAAAACATATTTTAAATAATGAGAAAGTTTCATTCATCTTCTTCATTATAACCTCTTTTTTTAATTACTGGGAAGTTCAATCCATCTCAGACTTCAGCACTGTGTGGAGCTGAGGGACTCTCAAACTCGCACTATTTGAAACCCACCCTATTCTTTTAACTGCCCTTTGACTTCCAGTGTCACAATACCTTGATTAAACATTCCTGCAAAAGCAATCTTGATGCAACTTTTTAATTTATGTACATTTGCATGGAAAAAAACCAAATTATTTATCAACAAAGTATGTTTTAGTAATAGGCACACATATCTTCAAACAAAATGTATTAGTGCAGCATGAATCTTTTGTATGCAAAGTTGATAACCAAAAACAAGCTATTATAGAAGCTATTTCAATGAGATTAGGGTTTAAGTGTTTGCTGATTAGCTAACTGAGATTACCATTTAGATTCTGATTGGTTTTCTTTGATGTTTGCACTTTTAATAAGAAGCATTAAAATTATCACAACAACATCATTTATTTTATTAACAAGAAGATATATAAGATAGATAATCAACTATTTTTTCCAATAAAAAGTGATTGTCAAGGATGCTTAGTTTTTTGTTTGGGTTTCTTGACCTCTTGAGCAATCCTGCAATCCTTTTTTATGTGGATTAAATCGTCATATTCATCCCCTGCATGTGGAGCAAACGGGACTATTGGACTCATACTGACTAAAATGTGGTATCATTACAATCCAGGGTCACAATACTCTGTTTCAACAGTCCTGTGTAATTTTTCAACCCTGGCACAGTGCCTTGCATGCATATTTGAATATAAAACACAATTTCAATGAAACATGTGTTATCAAAGTTACTTAATCCTGTGTCCACATTGTGTAATTTCACAGTTGTTTAGTTAGAGTCCGACAAAGCAAGAATCCTTGCCGGAACAATAACATTTATAGTATGATAAATGTTTCCTATCCTCCTATTACAATGACGTGTGGTCACTCAGTCACTGTCTAAAAATAGAAATGTCCCCTTTACTTCCTAGTTACGTTTTAAGAGTCTTTTAAAAGATGTCTTTGATAACTAGAATCCTTTGTACTGATACCATTTATAGACATAACCACTCCAGTGAACCTCTTTTGGTTTAAAGATACTTTTGAGGAAAGAAAAATTCAGCAACTGCTACAAGTGGGATTTGAACCCGCTTATTTTAGATAAGTACTCCAAACGCCTTACCAGGCTACCACAATTCTACAATCCCAATCTGAATCTTCTATTACCTTGTTTGAACATTTTAATGATTAATTCACTTGTGTTTAATTTTAGAAATGTACTGGTTGCTTTTCTGAATTTATGTGATTTCCCCAAACTGTAATTTTGTGGGCTATTTCTGAACGTGAAGCTATATTGCGCTCACGTTGATTTATCTGTTGAAATGAAATGGCTTACATTGTTTATCATTCAAGAAAAAGTCTTTATCATGAAAATCCACATTTGAACACCCTGTATTGCAAAGATTGTTCACTAGAGGGTCTAAAAGGGGCCACATTTAGTAGAATTATGCAATAAAAAAAAAAATTATTACTCTATTGCTTGAACAATAGAATAGAATATGCTACATCACGGATTTTTATTGCAATTTATATTATGTATTTATTAAATTCTTCATGATAAATAATGTAAGTATGTTATATTTTTTAGTTTATATTATTTTTCTAAAGTGGCATAATTAGATCACAGCGTATTTGTTTCTCATAGTGCTAGATGACACAACTTGTAACTAAAATCTAAATTGGATGATAAGGTGTTCAACACATCTCGTTAAGATCTTATTACGACTAGCGCTTGATCTACTGACCCATGGTGATGATGCTTATGCAAGACGTCATGTAATAATGTTAATTACTGTAATGTGAGTTTTTAATGGTCTCTTACAATGTCTTAATTCCATTTTAAGTCAAGTGACATACCTAAGATATACCTTATAAAAACGTTGGGCACCTTATTATTTTATAAATATTTAACGCATGCGTAGTGAAATTCAAAGATTTTCTTAGGAAAGAAAAATTCGATCCGCGGACAGGATTCGAACCTCGGTACCTCGGTGGCTCGGTTGGAAATGAGCGTCGGAAGTACTGAATCCGAAGGCCGCAGGTTCGAATCCTGTCCGCGGATCGGATTTTTCTTTCCTAAGAAAATCGTTGAGCACCTTGTCTGTTTATCAAATGAGAAACGCATCTCTGTTAAAAATATAGGTTCGGTGAAAACAAAATTGGTTCCTTAGCAGTAAAAGAGTTAAATAGGTATTAGGTAATGCCAACAGAAACTCTGCCACGCTCATAAGACTTTGTTTTGAGATCGTTTGTCCACCTTGCAGGTGGATGTCCCAAGCAGTGTTTTCCGGTGTGTGGTCCCCATTCGAGAACCATACGGCCCCATCGGTCATCAGTTCTTCGTGCTATATGGCCTGCACACTGCCACTTCAACTTGCTAATTCGCTAGGCTATATCGGCTATTTTAGTTTGTCTACGAACCTCCTCATTTCTGATTCGATCATGCAGAGAATCCGAGGATAGCCCGCTCCATAGCTAGTTGGGCTATCTTGAGCTTACTAATGAGATCTTTAGTAAGAGATCACGTTTCGGCGCCATAAGTCATCACTGTCACTGGTAACACACATTGGTCGAAAACTTTCGACTTGAGGCTGTGACTGTGAGGTATTCTGGACAAGAAAATTTTACGCAGTTTATTGATACTTATTTTATGTTTTCAGCATCTAATTATGTAGACAATTATAAGATATTAATTTGTAGTTGTAATTAGGAACTCATGCCAAGTCTGTTCTAACAAACCAACATAATATGTACTGTCCACACTTTTAATAGTTTGAATAAATGTGAATGTATTCCTATTTAGTTTTAATCTGACAGGGAAACCTTATTATGGGATATTAAATGGATATATAATTGTGTATTAATATAAGTAAACTGTCGTTCCAGGCGCTACAGCTAGCGAGGCAGCTGATGGCGCAAGAAGAGGAGGAAGATGAAGACGAACCGCAGAAAACCTGACTGCAGCAGACACAAGCACTTGTACATAACATGCGCCAAGGCTTCGAGCGAGGATCGACCACTGCGTAGACCAAGAAGTACCAACTCGAGTAGGAACACATTAACTGCACCCCACACGTCATCATTACTCACTGATGTCTTCAACACAATGGGCAAAGTTCACTGTAGATGGCGCCACCATAGCTAGTTCCCAATCTGACCAAAGAGATCAAGGTATTTTGAAATATAAAATGACAATAACACATTTGTAACTTATGACGGTGTTTGGAATTAGCTTTGTTAGCGCCATTATTTGGCCCACTATGCGGCCAATGATCATGTGTGGGATGGCGCGGTGTCTCGTTAATGTGACCCTGCCCTTATTTTCGTCAATATAAAGTAACAGATATTCTTTATTCCGGGTTAACTGTTTTGGTCAAGTGTCTTACTATATTTTGCCTTTTAATTGGAAAATACACAAACTGTTTGGTTTGTGGTTTCCTTTGATTGTATTTTGTAATATTTAAAGAGAGGTCAAGAAGGTTCATTTGGAACATGAGTCATTTCATAGAAGGTGGCTTAAAATAATTTTAATATAAAATGTGAGTAGTCATATCTGTTGTAATGTGTTCTTATCACTATATTGTGGCAAAGCAAGGTATTTAAGACTTTAAGGCACATTTATAATACCTTTTGCTGTCTATTTAAATTGTATGTTCTGCCAATCAGAACTGCCAGACACATTTGATGATTAAAATCTTTGCAATTGAGCCAGATTAAAAAACTGATATAAATATCTATTTGAAGTATCCGTCTACTTCAATACTTGCTATCTTAATGTGATTGATCCATATCAGTCACTGAACTCTATCTGATTTCATGACTGATCAACATCAAGCAGTTCGTAGGTATATAACTAGTCTCTTCTAGTTTAATTTATGATGCTGTTGCTATGAGCTCAAAACACTTTGTTCTTCCCACATAACGGTACTTCTTTGTCTGTAGCAGTGGTAAATTACATGCTGCCAAATGAAACTTGGATTAAAAGGCATGATGCAAGACATTTGTACCTTATTCAGCAAAATAGTATTTTGTAAAGACTACCCACTCAACTATTATGTCCATTGTGTTTTGTGTGACTAACGAAATGGCTTGATTAAAAAGTGAAAGGTTGTTTACATTTGGCATTTTGCTTCCATAAGGTATAAAATTAATAAGCAAGACAGTTTATTGAACGAAATTATCCCTGAATATCACCAAGACGGCAACAACTGTAAACCTAACCCTCACATGATTCTATGTACTGAAATAGTATTTAATGTATTCTGTACTATGTAGGGTTACTGAATTATAGAACAAGCCTTGAACCCGCTTACCACTCACGCAGACCGGCAATATATTATGCAAACCACCCCACTACAAGGTCATGTTAGAGTTATGTTACAGTTGTCATAATTATTATGTTGTAGTACAGATTTGGTTACACTATTTTCGTAAAAGAGTAAATACGAGTATTAATACGTAATAAGTAAAATAATTATTATAGTTTACTAAAATATAGCACGATGTGTTCTAAAAATACGCCTTGGGCATCGCATGTTCCTTTCATTCGGATCTAATAAAGTTTTGATAATTATGCTAACTCAAATCAAGGTTGTTACCAAAGCGAATTATTAACAGTGAACTAAAAATGTTTCATGAGGCCCTGTCTGCGTTACCAATTGTTCTGTATCACGATTTTACGGAGACTGAATGGCCCAATTGAAAAAATAAACACGTCACTTATTCGCGTGACAATCCTAAAATTGCCATATTTTTATAGGCTCATTGAATGTGAGTCTAAACTAGACACAGTATTTCAAAAATGTAATCTTTTGTTGTATTGTGATCAGTTCTTTGTTCCTGTTCTGTTTTTAGTGTTTTTTTTTTTTCTAGTTGTTCTAAAATATCCATTTATAATGTTATGTTTGCTGATCATTTTGCCCGAACACTAAATTAAGTGACACATCATCAATATACCTAATACTAATAGCCGAACTTTCAAACCATCTCGTGAACTTGAAGCTAGATCTTTTCTTCTTTGTATTTATCGATGCTTTAGTTTTGATAATTTTTCGCTGCAATATATTTTTACAAACTTATGTTTTATAGAGTAAGGCAGTGTTTTTTCATTAATTTAAGAAAGCCATCTATATCCTCGCAGACTCCAAGTTTGTTCAACATTACATAATAATGCTTTCCAGATTTTCACAACTTGACTTGAAAATAAAATAATACTTGTACAATTCAATAAAATTGTTTCATACACAGGAAAATATTGTTTATTTGTTATTACGGATATCTATTATCATATCCAACGTATATGTTTGTGTTATTTTATATGTTGATATATTCACAAAATAATTTTCAAGTCTAGTTGTAAAACATGACCACTTAGTTTAAATAGAAACATCGTCTTCGTTCACTGCTAGAAGACTAATAATTAAGTATTTAAAGTCATTTACAGAGTATATGATATAGAAAAATATATATTTATATTGAAAATAATTATATATTTACATCGTATTGTAGGAAACAATGTAATAAGTACTCGTATTATGTTACTGTCGTTTTGTACCTACAATTCGTCGAGTTTGACACATGATTACATTTTAATGTATTTTTTTAATATACTATAATGTACTTATCATTAAAAAGCTATGTGCCAAGACATATACTTTGCGCATGAAATATGTGAATTCAAGAATCTGCTTCTGTCTCTAAAAATGTCGGTAATAAAGTTATTTTCTTTTTTATAAAAAATCATTAAAATAGATTAGAATTCAATGAATTTTCAGTTTATAAGAAATAAAACGGCCATGTAAAGTGCTACGTTTTAAATCATTTTAATATTTACGTGAATGTATCAACTATCAAGATAAACTTCATAAATAAACAACTGTCTTAGCAAGCAATAACATCTAAATAATTTATTAAATAAATACGACTAGTCTGATAGACTGCTGTCTCTGTGACGTAATATTAGTTGTGAGTACCTAAGTCTGGACATAATTATTTTGAACACATAAATTATTGCTGTAATTAGATAGATATGTGAACGAAATGGTAAATTAGTTGTATGGTTTCAATTCCTTTGTAAAGAATGTAGCGTTGGCATAGACTTGAAATGAGGGTACTTTCATTTTCATATCCGAGAAGTGTTGCCAGAAATCTAAATTAAATGTTACAAATTATATGGTTTTCAAATAACCATAACAATGTTAATAAAGGGTATTTTTCTCTAAGATTTGTTTGATTTGGAAAGTCTATGCCTACGAAACTTAACAACAATATAATAAAATAGACGCTTTTTTAATATAAATTACAGGGCTTGTAGAAAATTGAAAACAGATTTAGGATACCTATATTATTTAATTTTTATAACGTACGAATTGAGTATTTTCGATAGTAAATTAGTAAGATATAGTGAGTTAAAACCTAGTGTTGCCAGTTTAATGAATATTTAATTCAATGCCTTGAATTTGGAATAGGATTATTGATTGTCAAGTGTGAATTAAATATTATGTTTAATGTGGCATCAGATGTTGAATGCTCATCAATCCTAGAGCCTCAATTATTTTTATTCATTTTAAAACGTCTAGACGTCGTTATGTTGGTTTAATCTCTATCGCTTCATGTTTTTTAACGTGCATTTAATATTTTCCTTTCGTTGTCTCGTGTTTGGAGTCGATTTAGCTTTTTTCTCGCTGTCTACCACGCAATATCGTCTGAGGGCCATACTTATATTTCGCTTTGTGATTTCTGTTTCGTGTATACGTCGAATAGTGTATACTTTATTACTTAATAACAATAATGTAGAAAGCAATATAAAATATTGTGTTATTCGTTCACGCATACCGTACATTGGCCTTATTCGAAATTAAGTTGTTGCATTTCATATTTATAGATTGTACAGAAGCGGCTTTTCCTAAAATGTATGTGTAAATAGTAAATAAAAATATGATACATTATTCAGTCTGTTTTTTTTGAAATCCCGTATTAGTTCCTGTCTGAGAAATGGTCGTGATAAGTCATAATTATCTACCTATACGCTATTGAAAGTCGCCAGCTACCAAGATAGATGCACGTAGTTGGTCGTAAGTCAAGATACAAGATAGATGTGCTGTACTACCTTTATTGGTTGTAATTTATTTTTACAGCAACTACCTACTATTTGGTGTCTCTCATAGCGTGATTTCACCGGTGTGCGGCACAAAATGTTCGCTCTGGTGGACTCAATCAAGCAAACAAATGCAATAAAATAATCGTGCTCGAACATTACAACAATGTTCGCGGTTCGCTCACACGTGGGTAGTGGACTCGTAATGTGTGCACATTGCTAGACTTATATCAACGCACAGCCTAGAGCCCATTCGCAAGAGCACTTTTTTTTTCAGGCGCAGGCGTTATAAAAACGGTGATTCCGATTCCGGGCTCTGAATTCATTATTTGTGTGCAACAATGAACAAGGTAGGTACACATTTCTGCCGCCCCCTTTAGAACTTGAAGCTTGAAGGTTTTGATGTTTTTTAGAAATTCAAAACATTAGTTTCTACTATAATAAATTAAAATATTTTTATGTAGACAATCTCAATAAGATAGGGGGATTTTAGATTAAGGCGGGCTTACAGTAATTTTTAAGATTTTCAAACGTCTGAAAGTCTCATTAACAATGATATTTTTAATAAATAAAAATCATAATATTAGAGTTGAACATATCCTCGAGTGAATGGTAAAGATAGAAACACGAATTGGAATAATTGGCTCGATAGAAAAAAATCTCAAACATGACACTAAATCACAATTTTCAAACATCCACTGCTTAGAGATTTCACAATGAATCTATATGAAACTTATATAAATAAAAACAGCTCATTATTTAGAAGTGCATGGTAAAAGCAGATTTTAAAATTTCGTTATAATTTATCTCCAAGAAATAAAATACCCAAAATATTGACACTATTTCGCTCGCCGGGCGCTCGCCAGTGCCCGCCGAGGCGTGATAGAGGATGGACGTACGTCGTTGCTGCGCAAAAATTCCCCCCGCGCGGTTACGTAAGCAGGCATAGAACTGAACTACTACATGGAAACAAAGTCACACACACAAGGGATTACGTGTTAGTTGCGGGAATAGAATAAAATAGTCAAGTGATCTAATTTTGAAACGATGTAATTTTTTTTTATGGACCACTTATTTTTTAGCTAGGATGCGAACTTGATGGAGTGACCTGAAGGTCTACATCGGTCACTGCCACTGGAACTCGGCGACGGATTGAACTAGATGTGCCGAGTTTGGGCTCGTTTTGTTAGTTACGATGAGATCTTACCTCCGGACTTGATGGAGAGACCTGAAGGTCTACATCGGTGACTGCAACTGGAACTCGGCGACGGATTGAAATAGATGTGCCGAGTTTGGGCTCGTTTTGTTAGTTACGATGAGATCTTACCTCCGGACTTGAGGGAGTGACCTGAAGGTCTACATCGGTGACTGTCACTGGAACTCGGCGACGGATTGAAATAGATGTGCCGAGTTTGGGCTCGTTTTGTTAGTTACGATGAGATCTTACCTCTGGACTTGAGGGAGTGACCTGAAGGTCTACATCGGTGACTGTCACTGGAACTCGGCGACGGATTGAAATAGATGTGCCGAGTTTGGGCTTGTTTTGTTAGTTACGATGAGATCTTACCTCCGGACTTGATGAAGATACCTGAAGGTCTACATCGGTGACTGTCACTGGAACTCGGCGACGGATTGAAATAGATGTGCCGAGTTTGGGCTCGTTTTGTTAGTTAAGATGAGATCTTACCTCCGGACTTGATGGAGAGACCTGAAGGTCTACATCGGTGTCTGCCACTGGAACTCGGCGACGGATCGAACTAGATGTGCCGAGTTTGGGCTCGTTTTGTTAGTTACAATGAGATCTTACCTCCGGACTTGAGGGAGTGACCTGAAGGTCTACATCGGTTGATGTAATGATGAGATCTTGTTCGATCCGTCGCCGAGTTCCAGTGGCAGTCACCGATGTAGACCTTCAGGTCACTCCCTCAAGTCCGGAGGTAAGATCTCATCGTAACTAACAAAACGAGCCCAAACTCGGCACATCTATTTCAATCCGTCGCCGAGTTCCAGTGACAGTCACCGATGTAGACCTTCAGGTCTCTCCATCAAGTCCGGAGGTAAGGTCTCATCATAACTAACAAAAAGAGCTCAAACTCGGCACATCTAGTTCGATCCGTCGCCGAGTTCCAGTGGCAGACACCGATGTAGACCTTTAGGTCTCTCCATCAAGTCCGGAGGTAAGATCTCACCGTAACTAACAAAACGAGCCCAAACTCGGCACATCTATTTCAATCCGTCGCTGAGTTCCAGTGGCAGTCACCGATGTAGACCTTCAGTACCTCTTCCATGAGTTAGTACAGTAAAATTGGGTGACGTAACTAATCTCGTTACGTAAAATCCGTTTCCACAATAGTAAACGTTAAATCCGTACCATGGGTTTCACTTGGTTTTACGTTTACTGTCACCACAGAATATATAATAGTACCTAAAGGCCAGAAGGCTTACTCCCAAAAAGAAAACAAACAAATGTAAAATCTATGCACGAAAGAATAGAGTCCATTTTTACTTGCACCCGCATCACCCACCTTCTTTTATAATAGCCTAAACTTCCCGTGCGCAAGCAAAAATGAACTGAATAGTGACGCGCGAGAGTTCATTTTAGTTTATCTGACGCCAACGACATTAAAAGGTTACTGTCGGCACAGAATATATAATAGTACCTAAAGGTACAGAAGCATTACTCCCAAACCTCTCGCGCCCGGCATTGGTTGCGGCCATGCTGTGGGGCGAGACGGAGTGGGAAGCGGTCAGCTCCTTCTGCGAGGCAGTAATGCTCGTAAAGGAGGAGGCAGGCCGCGAGCGAGAGAGGACAGCGTCCTCCCTCCGCCCCAGCCGCAGTGGTAGGCGCCCACGGCGACGGACGTCGCTAGATGATCTCCGGCCACCGTAGGCGCGGGCATGCGGGCAGCGAGTAAAGGGCAACTCGCTGCCCGACTAAGGACCATGCCCGGGTCGACGGCGCGTTGTGTCCCACGCGCGCCTCAAAGAGCGTCAGCATAATGACGGGGCCCCCCTCTCAGAGGGCCAAAGCCTGCCGGGGTCGCGGAATTATTCCCTTACCGTAACCCCGGAACTTAACAGGCTATGAAGGACACCGTGGATTTTAGTCAGTAGAAGTCTGACAGTCCCTCCCGCCCTGCCCGGGGTTGGAGGACTCATTTGATGATTTTACCAAGCTAAAAAAAAAAAAAAAGCATTACTCCCAAAAAGAAAACAGACAAATGTAAAATCTATGCACGAGAGAATAGAGTCCATTTTTACTTGCACCCGCATCACCAAACCAAATGAAAAAGGTTATTTTTCTATTGCTTAGTGCAAGAAAACACGAATTCTAAATTTGGCCGCTAAACTTTACTGCCGGTCCAGGCCTTTTTTTTTTTTATCGTGGTAAAATCATCAAATGAGTCCTCCAACCCCGGGCAGGGCGGGAGGGACTGTCAGACTTCTACTGACTAAAATCCACGGTGTCCTTCATAGCCTGTTAAGTTCCGGGGTTACGGTAAGGGAATAATTCCGCGACCCCGGCAGGCTTTGGCCCTCTGAGAGGGGGGCCCCGTCATTATGCTGACGCTCTTTGAGGCGCGCGTGGGACACAACGCGCCGTCGACCAGGGCATGGTCCTTGGTCGGGCAGCGAGTTGCCCTTTACTCGCTGCCCGCATGCCCGCGCCTACGGTGGCCGGAGATCATCTAGCGACGTCCGTCGCCGTGGGCGCCTACCACTGCGGCTGGGGCGGAGGGAGGACGCTGTCCTCTCTCGCTCGCGGCCTGCCTCCTCCTTTACGAGCATTACTGCCTCGCAGAAGGAGCTGACCGCTTCCCACTCCGTCTCGCCCCTGCCGGACCAGGCCTGGCTCACTCCGCAGTGTAGGTATAAAACTGCAAGCATTGGCGGGGGCCACCTCGTAGTGGCCATTTAGTCGGTTGCCGCGCGCCAACCACTAAGCACGCGCTTACTTAAATAATATTTAAGTATGGTGTTAGGTTGTATTTATGCATAAGTTTAAAAAAATATATACATGATGAAGAAAAAAAAATACTGCTTAACGTTTGGTTGTTTAAATAATGACAGTGATAGGAGCCTCACGTTTCACACACTACCGCGTGATTTCGAAAGGTAAGGAAAAAAGTGAATATTTATCTATGTAGTACATATTTAATAATGATCAAAAAATTATCTACCTGCTTGTGGTGTGCTTATTAATGTCATTCAAGTACCGGCTAGTAATCATGATCAGATAAGCATGATTAGGTTTTTTTTTTTTTTTTTTTTTTTTATGTGTGATGGGTTTGCTCTTGACCTTAGTCTAGGTCAGGAAAGACTAAGACAAGGTCGACGGTGGAGCGAGCTTACCCAGAAGAAGCCTGTTCACTCTAACTTTGAAGAGATTTGGGTTGTATGCGTTCGGAAAAACAGACGCAGGCAGAGAGTTCCATTCCTTCGCTGTCCGCATTATAAAAGACGTCTGGAAACGCTTAGTGCGAATTGGCGGAATAGCAATAAGGTAAGGATGGTAATTTGCCGTGCGTCTAGATGTTCGATGATAGAAAGGGGCTGGTGGGATGAGATCGTGGAGTTCTTGGGCACACTCTCCGAAGTACAATCTGTAGAAAACCGACAGGCAGGCAACTTTGCGGCGATGAGTCAAGCTATGGAGCTTGGCACTCACCAATTTTATGTCGCCAACGAGCCTCTTAGCTCTGCGTTCCACTGAGTCAAGAGCGGCAAGTTGATATTAGGTAGGTTACAAATTTGGCCTACAAGACGACCAAGATAAATAAAATAGACGATTATCAAACCTGACATCACTTTCACTCACCTAAGCTGAATTGTGTGCACCTAAGAGTAGGATGAATTATGATCGGTAGAAAGTAGGAAGATGTTTAACGTTATTGTTTAGACACGTTCAAACTCAGAAAATGGCTACACTACGCATTCAAGGTCAGCGATCGTAATTCTTTTCGCGACTTTTTTACCTACTTACCTACAAAGATACGCAACACGGAGCCTGTGACAATGAAATGAATGAAATGATAAGGACTAGTTACCTATTTTGCCGTAAACGATAACAATCGATCTTTAAAGTGATGACTACATTTTGACCAGAACGGATTGAAACGGAACTACCCTTTTTGTTTCTGACAACGTTTTAAAATCTTTGATATTTGATGTAAACAAAGACCGCAGGTTTTATTTTATTTTTAAATTTTGAAATCTCTTAAATACATATTTTATATTAGAAACGTGTTTTAGTCATTGGATACATGAACTGGGCTGCCGTTGTAAGGCGACTAAAAAGTCACGGTGTATATATTATTCCTCACGTAAAGTGCCGTAGGTACCTACTGTTAACATTCTGTGCTACCAATCGATATGAATAATAAGTAATCAATGACGAAACAGAAAAAGATATAGGCTGATGATAAAAACAAAATTCCTTGAGGAACATAAGGAGGTAATGAGGAGTGATATATATTTATGTTAATTAATAATGTAAGTAAACAATGCATAAAATACGTATTCCTACCGAACTGTGCCCAAACTCGCGAGTCGCAACCCTATTGAGCTTGACCGACAGTAACCTTTTAATGTCGTTGGCGTCAGATAAACTAAAATGAACTCTCGCGCGTCACTATTCTGTTCATTTTTGCTTGCGCACGGGAAGTTTAGGCTATTATAAAAGTAGGTAGGTGATGCGGGTGCAAGTAAAAATGGACTCTATTCTTTCGTGCATAGATTTTACATTTGTCTGTTTTCTTTTTGGGAGTAATGCTTCTGTACCTTTAGGTACTATTATATATTCTGTGGCCGGACAAACGTCACCGGTTGTTTGAAAAGGGAAATTGTAAATAATTTAGAATTTCTTCAATAATTACGTAAGTTGAAAAGTGACTTTTTTGTTTATGGTTATTTTTCAATTAAATTATTTAAAAGGGGTGTGTTTCATTATAAAAGTGATTGCATAAGTTGTTTCATGTAAATCGGATCAGTAGTTTTTAAGTTATTGTACTTTTTGTATAATCAAACTTTTCTTCCTGTGTAATTTTTGTAGTTTATGTTCTAGGATTTTTTGTATTTAGACATAGGTACATTTTGTTTATTTTATATACAAAGAGACTTAATAAGGAATCTAGAAAGGTACAATACATAGTTTTAAGGTTTAAATTAATAAGAAAATAAAGGCTACGAAGGCCTCGGTCTTAGTGAAAATCACAAGGAAAAACGGGCTCAAAATACGTGTGTCTCTTTAAGGTAAGGACGGGCGGTATAAAAGGCGGTACGACACTACGACCGCCGGCACTGCGTTCAGTCGCAGCCGAGCCACCGAAGAAGAAACATCACTAAAAGAAGACCGATGCCTTCAAAGTTAACTCTTCAAATTGGTGTTTTTTATTATTTCCGTTGTCCGTGGTCCCCCTATTGTATTTCCGTAATTTTCCAAAAACGTACGCATTCAGGGGTGCGTGGTTGCATGCGTCACCACCGAAGGCAAGGCACGTGTGCACAACAATACGTCCCTGTAGTGGACGCGCTGTCGGAATCCCGGTCCGTCCATTACAACTCGCTTTTGGATATTCGGATCGTGTCCTCTATAAAATCTGCTTTCATTTGCCGCTTGGCCTTCGGCAAACATCCTCCAAGTGAAATATTGTCGCTCAGACATTTTTAATAAACGAAAAACAATAAAAAAAATACTTCTCACAATAAAAATATCGGTGAGAGAAGTAACCACAGTAGTTACAGTAATTTACTGTGACATCTATCAAATCAGTGACTCATGGTACCGATTTGTATGCAAAACGCTACGTAAACTAAACTCTCTACGGTAAACTGAAACAAATGTGGTAAAGTAAATTTTAGTTTTCAACTCATGGTACGGATTTTAGTTCCGCTACTACTCAATAGAGGCGCTGACCAGATTCTCATACAAATTGTTTTACGTTTACTGTACCGTAAACGTAAAAAAAAACTCATGGTAGAGGTACAGTACCTCTACTCCATCAAGTCCGGAGGTAAGATGTCATCATAACAAAATGAGTCCAAACTCGGCACATATCAAATATACTGCTGCCTAAGAAAGTACTCCATTGTATGCACTTTGTAAAATCAAAACTATCTCGACTATCATTTTACGAAAATCTAATCCAGACACACTCGAACGTAATTGACTAACTGCATTACGCTACGCTGTGGCATGTACACACACACGGTCCCTCCCGCCCGCACCGCTGTCGACTTGCCCCGCCCCTTTGCGGGGGCTGAGGTAGTGCGCTCATAGCTGCGGACTGTACTGGAACCTGGCCTTAAGTTAGGATTTATAGGTGGGGGTGGGGCCTAGGGCTAAGGAGACATAACCGTCCTGGCGCAGTCGGGTAAAAAGGAGAAAAACTACAAAACGTTTCATTACACGTTGTGGTATTTTATCGAAACAACGAATAATTTATGATGAAATTTTACTTAAAACCTTAAAAAAAAAAGTTTTTATTAACCAAATCATAGTGCATTATCATAAATAAAATTGTGAACACTGGTCGTCTTAAGTTTTTTTTGGCACATAACTGCGTCAGAGCTCATATTTGCTGCTAACGAAACGTAATTATTTAAATGGCGTTTGTATTTTGTTTGAATGACTGAAACGTCGTCTTGACAACGAATTTGGTGGCTTTTTTATGAAATAAGCGATTGATTTTAATATGAATTTCTTAAATTATGGATGATCCCCAACAATCTGCTCCACATACATCGGAAATTAAGGTACGTAATAAACTAGAAATTAATTTAGATAGTCGAAATCAATCTCTCGACAAGATATTTATAATACGTTAAAAATAGTTTAAAGATGCATAGCTGCAGCACCTTACCTGTCTCAAAAGCTATTAGCCCTCTACCAATGTGTGATAGAGCATACTTCATGAAAAATGTTCATACAAGTATTGTAATAAACTTCCTACCTTCGTTCCATCTATGAGTACAGTTTCCCATCGTTTATTTATATTTTTTATTTATTTTTAGAACATTCTTCCGGATGTCGTGCATTCTCAACATATACCCACCGTAGAAAGTGTTACAAGCGAAACTGAGATAGGTATAGAAGCCACGGAAAACACGGGAGAAAACCCCATTTCACAGGATGTCGAGGATAGCAAGACTGAGTCCATTTCGGAACACATTCCCTCCAAAATCGAATATTCTTCGGATTCCGACCATGCCAGCAGAACACAAGGACTCCTTAAAGTGGAGTCTGAGCAGGAGAAAGCTTCTAAACACAGTTCCTTAAACATTCCATTACCCCAATCTCCCACCAGTGACAACCCAAGTACACAAGATCCGAGTAAAGTGAGCCTATCACTACCCCTTGATGTGAATGCTGTTTCTGATATTCATCTTTTGAGTGAAGAAAGCCCTGTTAATTTAGTATTGTTGTCAGACCTATCAAAAGAAACTCATGAGAAATCTCACACATCAGAAGACAAGATGCAGCTGAGTGAGCATGGCACACCAAACCTATCTCCTAGAAGTAACAAGTATCTGGACTCACTAAATGACGAATCTATTCATAAATCTGATTTATCATTACAAGATTCTGCTGAGAATTCAGATAAAATAGAATCCCCAGATAAATTGAGTTCTGGGTCAGAGGAAATTATCAAGCTTGACATAAGGGGTCAGGGTGCTCCAAAGTTTCCCTTCCCGTCTGCAAAAATAATATTTGGGCCACCACCTGAGGGTGGGACTGTCATTGACTCTAATGTTGAACCTATCCCAGTGTTTCCAAACTTACTGTCACCATTTCTTGTTGGCGCTGGAGAAAATGTAAAAGTTGAAGAGTTTTTTGATGACCAAGAAGGATCTAAAGAGCCTTCTCCAGACAAGTCCCTACAACTGTCACCAGAAAAAGAAAGTTTATCTAGTGACAAATCATTAGTATTGTCTCCTGAGAGACAAAGCCTATCTACTGATAATTCATTGCAAATGTCACCAGACAAACAAAGTCTGTCAAGTGATAAGATTGAGGCAGACTTGTTAGTTGAAGAAATTACTGTTGAAGATGAAATAAAGGAAAAGATTTATGATAAACCGGAGGAGACTTCTATGCCGAAGTCCATGGCACCAGAAGAGACAATGTCTTTTAGTACATTGACAGATTATAAAACAATATGTGAAGAGTATCATGTGAAGGTACTGGTCATAATTCATGGGTTTTGTTTGTGTGTGTGTCTTTGTTTCACATTACTGTGCTTCCTTATCCTGCTTCTCACACCAATGGCATGCTATGTGCTGGCACTATACAACATCCACTTTTTAATTTATGAAAACATATCAAAATATTATGTTCTTACATAGTTTATCTTGAGAGCATAAATTAAGTTTCGTTTTTATTTTTTCATTTACTTTTGAATAAATATTTTATTTGAGATAATGCTTTTAAATATGTAGAACTTTGATAGAATCATGTATATTGCTGTTGTTGCAAGTTTTTACAACTGCACTAAACTTGTTATTTCTATGTGCATTTTTACTGCAATCTAGTGCATAAAAAATATTTACTATCTATTTAAAAAAACTTTATGCAAGCACCAATAGATTACATAAATCCTTTTTACATGATTTAGCTACCACATTTTAAACAAAATTATTTTATTGTCTGTATTATTGAAAATATCTGTCATTCATGTCAGTTTGATAGCTTTTACTTTTATTTACAAGTTTTTGATAAATTGAGGCATGTTTTCTGTAAGTAGCTATCACATAAAAATAAAAATGATTCATTACTTTTAAACGTTTTCAATTTTAAACACATTGTTGTTGATTTAATTTCAAATTATCACATGAAATCCTTTCAAAAACAGGCAACATGTTATTTTCGTGTTATGAAGCCATGCCCGCTTATGATGTGCTTTCATGTGAATGTGTTATGTATTGAACGCTTTCTGTCCTTTCAGCTTGTGCACTTGGAAGACGCTATAACGCAGCGTGATGAATTAATTGAAGAACTGACCATCTCATTACAGCGATCGGTCCGCGAACGTGATGACCTTAAATATGAGAATGACCACCTTACGAATGAAGTGCAAAACTTGCAGCACATTGTTGGGGAAAGATCTCAATCTGAACATGACACTGTAAAAGCTCAGCTTTCAGACTTTATGAAGTACCAAAGTCTGATCAAAGATGATAGCACAAAGTTCTACTCAGCCATAATGAGTGGCGGATCGTCAATCCAAAGCTCCAATGGCGAAAAAGATATAGATAGAGAAGAAATTGTTGTTAACTACTCCAAATCTGATTTAAGATCATCCGATGTTTCATCAGATGATTTCCAGACTGGCTTCGAAAGTAAATTGACGACAATAATAAATAAGTTTGACAGTTACATTGAAGAAAATTTAAGAAATAAGCTCAGAGAGAGCTTGATTCAAGTTTTGTGTGACGAAATAGGTAAGATGAGGATTGACAATGATACTGAGATCAAAGAGTTGGAATCTCAGCTGCAGCAAGACAAGCAAGCTTATACAGTTGAAACAAGAAGGTTGAGGGAACTGCTGGCCTCTGTGAAGGCTGGGAATGCAGACATTGAGGCTCTAAGACAAGAGTTAGATATAAAGCATGAGAAAGAAATGGAGAATTTGAGGACTTACTTTGAAAAGAAATGCTCAGATATGGAAAGAAGGTGAGTTCTTAAAAATAATTTCTTCATAAATCTATGTTAGCTAACAAGGCCAGTTGAATGTCAAGTAGGCAGTTGTCCCTGACATTCAAGGAGCTATAATTGTTCAGACCTTAATCAAGTATTTATAGCCCTAGCTTTTACCATAGTATTAACATAAAGGTTACCGTGAAATACTAATTATAATGTTATCTGTTTGTTGCTAACAAGGGCAAAGTCAAGGTGAGTACTAACCTGAACTAATTAATTATGCATTTAATTTGCCTATATTATTAGTACATGATTGTGTAGAAAACGCTTTTTTTGTGGTTGAATAGGTAGAGAGCAAATAATGTATGTAATAATTTAATATTTTTGAATGCATGGAATTATTGCTGAAATAGCTTGTAACATATTTTTTGGAAGCTAAGATTTTTAATATTTTATATTTTGCTAGTCATAACTGTACAGCCTATTAAATATTGGCTATAGCCAAACAGCATTAGTTTCGCTTCTTCAGACTTGTTGAAATTAATTCTTCTATGGTTTTGTACCATTGCAGCTACTCGGAAGAAGTATGGCGCGACAAAGCATGTGCATCACCGTGCGGGTCGGCGACGTCACTCGACGCCCCCACAGACGCCGCGGGCGACTGCGGACGACGGCGTACGCGCAGTGTTCAACTACCCTCACTTAGTTTAGAGGTAATAAGTTCATTATTATTTAACAGATTGATCAAGTTTCTTTTGTTTCGCAATAAAAATTCCGCGTAGTTGGCTCGGTTTTTGTAAAATCCTAATCAACAGATTTTTGAAAACAGATAGTTTTTTATTCAAAAAAAAAATTGGTTGACACTGACTATTAGTAACCAAATATTAATATAAAAAGCATATTTTTTAATTTTTTATAAAAATGCATATTTTTTTAATTTTGTTCATCAAATGAGTCCATTCACCCAGGGCAGAGTGGGAGTTACTGTCAGATTTGTACTGACTAAAATCCACGTTGACCTTCAATTTGTTAGTTCCGCGAGGGTTCGCGGAACTAACGCCTGCCTGGGGGCAGGCTTTAGACCTCTAATGGGGGGGGGGGGCGTCATTGAACTGGCTTGGGGCCATCTGTGCTATAATACTATTTCCATTCATCCAGAATCCTTATTTAATGAGTAACACATTTCTAATGATCCTATAATGTTTCAGTCAACACAACTAGAACAATCGCTGAAACAAGTGTGCAAGAAGTATGAACAGCAGATAGACGAGTTGAAGGCTGAACACGTAGCCTATGTGAACGAGCTGCAAGCCACTCATAGAGAGGCCGTCGCTTCTCTGGACGAACAGGTTAGTTGTTGTTTGATAATTAAGTGGTATAAGTAGCTATTTGATTCTTGATTATGCTTCAAAGAAAGAGAAGGTTCTCGAAACGGATATTGCGTCTTGTCGGCCCAATTGTTGTTGGATTAGAGGTTGCGATAGCTTGATTAGTAAGGCGTCTTTAGTATTTATCCAGAAGACGCAGGTTCGTACCACGCTCGCAGCTGAATTTTTCGTTCCTCAAAATTTCTTTGCGAAGACGTGACACAGGCGTTATTGCAAATTTTTTTTTCTTGTCATGCAAATAAATATATAACTTTTTTTGTTGTCCAAATATTATGGTTTATTTGGTTTGCTTGACGGACGATTTGATTGATTACATGTGCTACGCGTAGTTCAAGTTTCCCTGTTGCTACAAAAAACATGCTCCACACCAGGACTTTATCCTATGTCGCGGATGCAAACGACGACCTGAATAAAGACTTGTGTGCGGGATTCGCTCAGTCAATCGCTCGGACACTGCGTCAACAGTTATGTTTGCTACCGGCAATACACGGGATGTGATATCTTTAAGTAAAATAAGTAGTATACTAAACAGCCCCTTCTTTCCAGATAACTCAACTTAAAGCCCACATCCAAACAACAGAGAATACAGAAACAAACGTGTCTCTCTACCAGCAGGACATTGACCTCGAACTAGAGAAGGTTAGACTTATCTGCTGTTAAGCTGTATTCCCACGTTACGTGATATTGCGGACGGATGCTTGCACAAGCTGACGACTACGGACAGCCACGTAGGGGAATAGTGTATATGACGAGGACGCGAGGTATGATGGGAAATCACACACTTAGGCAAACTTAATACAATGCTAACATAGTGCAAGTGCCAACAGGACGCCATTTGTTAATGGCCGCTTGCAAATGACGTCCTGATGGCGCTTGCGCTACGTTAGTGTTGTGTTAAGTATGCCTAAAGAGTGTATGTCGCCATTATACCTCGCGTCCCCGTCTTATACACTGTTCCCCTACCGCCCACAGGGGTTTCTCTCCGACGAACGTGTCTTTACGACGGAGGATACTTTTCCCATGGTGTGTCAGTACGGGCTGGTGTCCGTAATATCACGCACCGTGAGAACCTAGCTTTACATTCTTTATATTTTAGTGGCTGAATGTCGTGTAGTGTTGCCATACGTCTTGATGTTGTGAATTTAACTCGGTGTTGCCTTTAATAACTCAAAAGCAAAAGCTTCTATGCTGAAAAAAAGTTTTTGTAATAGAGAATTTTTATGTCAAGCTTTTGGTGTCCAATTTACTTGTTAATGGCCAAAATGCGAAGGATTATCACTTGATTTGTGTTTTAAATGATAATTTCTTCCGAAATTATCTATGTGGGGAAGCTTTGTACAAAATCGCAGGTGGATAGTTTGACGCTACCGCCAATATGTTATTTACTAATAAATAATTGTTGTGTATATAACTGCATGCAGGGGAAAGACATTCAAGCTTACGGTAGCCTGAGGTAATCTACTCTATGACCTTTGGCTGTGAAACCTTTCTTCTGGCTGTCATCACAGACCTATGAGACTGGGACTATATTTATGAAATAAAAGAGATTAAAAAAAAAAACACTCCTTTAGGGTATAATTATTTTTATTTCATATGGTTAGGGTTCCCATTCCATTTCAAACTGTTATCATGTCATTTTAAATAATTCAGTCTCAAACGAATCCCTGCAAAGATATCGTCCCAGATCAGCAATAATTCAATGATCACAGAGAGAATGAGAAAATCTACCTGGACACTGCCTTCCGCACATTGGAAATTTGTAAATGTCACCTTATGTGTACAGAAAAAAGATCTAATTCTCTTTAGCACAAATTGTAATTACTGGGGTTGAAGAGCTATTATAGAGTGAAAAAAAATAATTTGTGGTTGCGAATTTTGCTACTAATGATTGATACGAGTGCAACTCACATATTTGGTAACAATATAAATCGAAAATATTGTTTTGTCTTATGGGGAAGGTCGAAGATCATTGTAGATGGCATGTCCATAGCTATGTTTCAATCTTACCAATAAGGAAAAGCAAAAATTGTAATTAACATATTTTCAACCATTTTCGATGGCAGAAATATAGCTATGTCCGCCGCGATTAGTTGAACAGTTCCCCTCCCCATTTAGCTATTCTAGGCGATCTCTTCCATAAAATTGTATAAAACCACAATATTCATCAAAGTCAATTCAACCCCATTTTGTACTCATAATTTTATTTTCATACTCTTGTTATCTACCCCACACGACAACACCATCTGACAATACCCACAACTTGACCTAAAAACGATCTCTTTCACCCCCACCACTCTATTCACCCCAGTTATTCAACCACTTATTAAAACTCATTCTGTCTCTCCTGCATGCTTGGAATGCCACTAACACGCTCGTGTGTGACTAAACGACGTGACGTCACTACCGCTCCGTCACGTAGAAGATGGAGGCGCAGCTGGAACAGAGGCTGGAGGAGGTGAGAGATGAGGTCAGGCAGGAGGTCGTCACTCATCTGCAGGAGCAGTTGCAGGTATGTGGTGAAAATATCCTTAGATTTCCTTTCAGATTAGTTTAGCTAAGTTTTTTTCTACAAGCTTCGCATATACCTGTAGGACTTTCCTCTCAAAGTAGTTTGTCTTTAAATCGTCGGCCTCAAAGAAGACGAATTAAAAGCTGTATTAGTTAACTTATAGGTTTTCACCTAAAATTGTAATGAAGAGAATTTTCAGATGATATTCAAATTGGACTTTATAATCAGCAATTTAAAGCTTAAACTCGTAAGAAACTTTACCATATAAACACACATCGATGGATATATCAAACATCGCCACAACCTTGCAGACTCGTTTGCACTTTATGTCGCTGAAAATAAACTTCATTATTCAATGTCAACAAAAATCTGCTGAATGGTCTTCGGTCTATGAACAGCCCTAATATAAGTTGTTCAACTAGAAATTTCTATACTGGTACAGTAACTGGGCCATTATTGGGAAATATAGAATATTCAGTTACATCCAGTTAGATTGGAAACCTACCCCAACATAAAGGCTCGGCAGATGATGGACGTAATAATCTTAATTATTTAGATGTTTATGCTGGCACTGTGAGCAGACAGTTGGCCGCCGATATTTTAATTCTGAGTATATGTGCGATACGACATAATGTACACTCAACTACAACTGTTGCTGTTGTTTATATTTGAGAAGTGTCTGTGCAAAGTCTGCAGTTTCTTTGAACATGCAGACAGATAAATTCTTAATTAGAGAGTAATGTCCACGGTGACAAGAAATTTCGGGAAAAAAAGTGCTGTTCAATTTTCATCTGTAAGTTAATAAGCTAAACGATTTAAATCCAACAGCGTGCTCAATGCTCCTTACGTCATTTCGAATTTCCGTCCTGCTAAAACTGTAGTGGTAGTTATTAGTACTAAGAGAGTAAGCGCCACTTCGGCGCTAAAGCCCTCATTTTGTAATACGAAATATTGCATTCTACGTCTATCTGAGGATGAGTTGTGTGTCTATAAGCTTAAAGAGAATTTAAATAGCTCCGCCATCAATACTTCAAAGGAGGAAAATACATCTTTCAAATGTATTGCTGTAAAATCTATAAATAAATACACATAATAAATTGTAAATACCGCTTTCAACTAACATAATATCCACAATTTCGCATAAAATGTACAAACTCACGCTTTACTACTAAAATAACCATAAAACTTTTTATAGAGTCTAAACCATGGACACTAAACTATCTAGAATAAGTAGTTTGCGTTGATTCACTTAACCTATATCTTCCGTCTAATGGCTGAAGATTTCCTAGAAGTAATTCGGACGATTAATTTTTATGAACTCGTCTCAAAGCTTTTTCGCACTGATTTATTTGGGTCACGGGTAACAAGCTTTCTGATTGGTTTTGGTGTTAATATTTAGGTTTTGGTGCTGTTTTATGGTATATCCAAAATTTGTAATGTTTGAAAACTTTTCACTTTTATGGAAACACGTGATTCCTACTAAATTTCCTTTCGGAATTTTACGGCATTTCGAACAGACACTCACACAGTTTTTTAACCGATTGCCGCTGAGCTCAAAATCGGAGTAATGTTTTGATTTATGACTCAATTAAGTGGCTTTACTCAAGCTGTTTTTCTTCAAACCAGATATCAATAAAATTGATTTTTATTCTCTAAACCTCACGTAGTACTTCGTAGTACGTACAGAAGCTGCCCTCTGGAGCATTGGCCTGGTGCCATCTCTGTACACATTAATAAATACGCGGCCGACGCACCAGCGTGGTCTATGCTGGCTCAAATAGAGCAAGGCTCTTCCCACAGTTGGCGGGAATACGATTCATTCACAAAAAAAGATTGAAAATAAAATCATAAACAAGTGTCCCCCTTTCTAAAATTCTAACTGACAGTTGGACCTTTTGTGAAGAAAATGTGACACTATTTTCTTTGAGTGAATTTTTGTGAAGGACAATGACATCTATTAGTGGTTTAAAAGGGACTGTGAGATAGTGTGAGACATTGAATTTTAAAATATTTATAGAACTTTAGAATAGTTTTTTTTTTGTGTGGACTTGAACCAGTTATAATGTGAAATGCCTGATCGAAATCATTTACCATTTTACAAAAGACGTGTAAGTTTTTCTATAATTTTTTGTTCAGATTTAATTTAAATTATTTATTTGATGAATTTTAACACATAGCTCTCCAGCTAGGTGTGCATTCAAACTACAAACTGCGGCAAATTCCAGGCTAGAGAAGTTTTCAGTATCATTGTTGTTCTTTTAGTAACCACGTGTGTATAATCGTTTACCTGTGGATATATTTTTCCTTCCGTCTAAAGTACTTACCTCTTTTTTATTCATGCCTGCAGTTTGAAAGTGGCGCCTGTTACAGAAAAAATGAAAGGGGATCGTCTATCTTGGTATGGACATGTGATGAGGAGGGATGACAGTCATGTGACTAAGAGAGTGATGAGTATGAATGTTGATGGATGAAGAGGAAGAGGAAGGCCAAAGAAGAGATGGATGGATTGTCTAAGGAATGATATGAAAGAAAAAGGAGTAGATGATACTATGACGTGTGATAGAAAGTAAGAAAGTAAAATGGGATAAGGGCAGGAAGATGAGATGATGACACGTAGTGAAATATCACGATATTACGGGTCAGGTGTGTATCTATGTAGGGCATATTTTGGCCAGTTATGATTAAGCCCCATGTAATACTGGCAGTACCGAAAATAGGGGTGTGCCATGGTTCCCACAAATGGAGTAGACCTTGGAAAGGCGCAAAAATGTCCAGACCAGTATTACAATTTACCAGACCATGGTATAACTAAATATGCTCGAACTGGGCGCATAATAGGCTAGTTATGGCACTGTATAGTAGGCATGCCTAACCCCATTAACTGGGTATACATCTAATCGTCCACAAGTTTCTATAACGATAGTAGATTTTATTGTATCTTCTATATTAAGTTTAGAAACCCCATGCTGTTTTTTTTGCGCCGATTGGCGTCCTATATTTTTCTTTGCCAATTCTCGACTTCCATTCCAAAATTGTCTTGCCCGACGAGTATGGCGCCAAAGTGGTATTCCAGAGTTCGTGAGTTCAATTCCGATTTGTTGCTCTATTTTGTGAATTCAAGTCATTGACAAGATTGAAATAAGACATTGAAGAATGGTGTACAAGGGAAGAGAGACTGATGTCACACGATGGTTCGCAAAAATTTGCAAATGATAATACTGGCAATTACTATTTTTATTTAAGGATGGGAACAGGGAATAAAGTTTTAAGTATTTTTGTTTTCTGCAGGAAAAATATAGTCGGAGCTTTCTACATATTCTAAACTCACGCGAGTGTCGTTGCGCGATGCAGGTTTTTGATTAAAGTTCTTCCATTGCTCCATAGACGTCGCTAATTGACTTTTTGTTGACAACCTGCTTATTATCATCCTAAAGCATTCTACTAATTGAAATTTCCGCTTCCAAAACACGCCTTACATCAATTTTCGGTGACTCCAATCCATCTGCTACCAGCTACCCTACAAAGATCGTCACGCCACCAGTCCCAAAGGCGCACTCCCCATTTTCAGATTTATTAAATTCATCAAATGTGTTATATCGCCTTGTAATTTTCCGGTTGCTTACTGTCGTGGCCTTCGCAAATCGCCTTACAAGGCGTCCTCCTTCACGTTTTCCAGTTCACAGTCTCTTTCAAAACTAAGTCTAACCCATCGTTTCTACGTTCTTTTAAACTACCAAATATTACTTCTTACAAATCACGTATAGTCGTTTATGTAAAGCATTATAAGTTTTCATGATACTGAAAGGTGTTTATAGAATGAGTGACGGATTCTAAATACTTTACCGACATGACCCAGTTCTCATTGATTTATCTGACGTAGTTATGGAACTTATGGTGGAAAATAAAGCTTGTGTATTTCAAAGAATGTTAAATGGAGAAAGTTTGAAGAATGCTGATATATTTTGTTTATGTTGATATTTTTGTTCAGAAGTTTTTGTAGCGTCAGCCGGGGGAATGGCCCCTGTTTATGCTCGGAGATGGCAATTTTCTAATCGTCCATTTCTAACTTATAACAAGTCAAAATTATCCAGTCAAGTATTAGTAGGTCCTGTTAAACCAGATTTCAGCATGTTTTAAAGGTTGCCCAGCCAGTCCATTAGACACGTGGTCAACGAAATGACTGCAAAATGTTTTCGTAAAAAAATAAATTTGGAACAGATTGAGTAAGAATCAAAAATAAAAACAACATTTACAAAAACTGCATAGCAACACCAACTTAAAACGTGTCTTAAACAAAAATATACTAAAAAATATTACTTACGGCATCTAAATATATTCGCGAAAGTATAGTCATCGTCTGCAGTTCATCGCCATTTACAAATATTGTCAATCCGTCTCTGGCATGTTTCCAGACTATAGACGACATTTTTCGCGCTTCTGACCTCATTTTTAAGCTCCATGCTGTCTCGGGAACGAAGTTTTTTTGTTCCCCTATTTGGGTCAATGATCTAGCAGGAAGGGTTTGTGTTTAAATTTTCAGGTGGGTAAACTTAACCCGTGAGGGTAGGCCAAAATTCCAGTTAGCCGTGTGGTACGGAGTAGTTTTATTACACTATAGACATCCTCATTAGTTTTATTATATTATAAACATCCTCATATGGTATGTTTAGAACGTTGTTAAAATTATTGATTTAATTTTTAATTAATAATAAACTTTTTTGCGCTCATTAGTCATTTCTGATAGCAAATTCATGTACAAATAAATGTGGCGTAATGCGGATAAATGATATGAGATAATTAGATACTATTTTGGGTTCAAAATTGTTTATCAGTTGTATTTATTTGTAACTGTAACGTTACTGGCTAGTGCCAATATATCTGGGCCCTCTGTCTAATCCTTCCGAGATTATGTGATGATGATGTAATGTTATGTATAAAAACAAATGTTCCAAAAAGATACGAACATGCTATCAAAACTCACGTCATTCTTTTTGCTTCCGGAATTAATAAAACTTATCAAAATAAATGCGCTAAATAAGTAAACATTAACATGAGTAATTAAACGTCTGGCAATACACGTAAATACATCCTTGGTATGGGGCAATCGCAAGAAAAAATCAGAAGCTGCCATAATGACTTCGATAATAAACAAAAAAAATAATTAAGAGATGTACCCTTAAAATACCAATTAAGGTCTTTAGCAAATCATCCTTTTGTAAAAGGAAACAATAATCATAAACTATCTTTAAAACATCACTAAATAATTAACTAATAACTTACAAACATCATTTGCTCCCTTTGTTTAGACATACTGTTTAGGCTATCAATCTCGGTGATAAGAGGTCAAAAGTGGCACAGCACCCAGTCATATATTTTCCTTATGCGAGTGCAGTCACTTGTCTAGTGATTATTGGAATAATTTCCATGTGATATATTGTGATTGTGCAGTTTAAAAAGTGATTAATTATAAATATTTGGATTGTAGGACGAAACATGGGTGATTTGCTTGTAAGTCCAGGTTTTCTTTTGATTATTAGAATAGAATAGAATAGAATAGAATAGAATAGAATATCTTTATTTGCGTGAAATATGGTACATTGAGGTGTTAACATTAAATAAAGTTCAACATATTCCGCTTACTACTTTTCAGCATGCAAATTGTTTTAAAAACTAAGTTATTATAATAGGTAATAAAATTACAAAGAGAATAATATTTGTTATTGCCCGTACCTAAGTTAAAAATATTAAACATTTAATAAGAACTAACAAAAGGAGAATGTTAAACGTTGATTAACCAAAATTTATGAAACAAGTGGATAAACATTTATAACAAAATAATAAATATAGATAACATCAAGAGTAATAATAATAATTAAAACTATATGTTGGTACATCGTTAGGTACGATTGGGCTTATAAGTTAAAAATTCACTTATATTGTAAAAAACATTGTCTGATAACCATTTTTTAAGCCGACTTTTAAATAAATTAAATGGGAGTTCTCTAATCTGTTTAGGTATCTGGTTGTAGACTTTGACAGACATACTATAGCAGTTATTTTGGAATAACGTGCTCCTGCACCTTGTGACCGCTAGACGAGTAGGATCTCTTGAGAGAAATCTTTTATTTTCTGTGGCTTTTGTATATAGGTCTGCGTGTTTTCTGACGAAGATTCCTACTTCAAGTATGTACAGATTAGTGAGAGTGAGTAGCCCTAATTTTTTAAATAGAGGTCTACATTTGTCGAATGGCCGCACCCCACAGATGGCTCTCACACATTTCTTTTGTGAAATGAATACTCTTTTGGAGAAAGAGGAATTACCCCATATGAGCAAACCATATCTGATGATAGACCCTACGTAGCCGTGATACGCTGTCATTGCAGTTTTAAAGCATGATAATTTTCTAAGTCTTTTTAATGAAAAAACGAATTTATTAAGACTGGTGCAGATGCGATTTGTGTGTGCTTTCCAATTACAATGTTCATCTAAGGTTATTCCTAGGAATTTAGTGTGGTCGACTTCTTCGATTTTGATATTATTATAGTGCAAGTCTATGGGTGTGGTGGAGGAGTTATGATAATTGGACCTTACATACATTTTATGCCTGTTTGTGGCATGTATGAAAGTCTATATAAGTAACTAACTTCCGCCCGTGACTTGACCGGTGTTTTCTGTTGCCTTTAAAACTGCACGCAAATGAAAAAAAAAATTAAAGTTATATGTCGCAATTGGATGAATGGTATTGCAGCGATTAAAGTATAATACACTAACAAACATATTTTATAAAAGTTTTAGGTGTAAACAACTAAAAGAAAATATGTTATATATATTTATACTTTGATGTAAATGCTGAGTAGAAGAAGAAAGCAAATAGGATTTCTTATTTTCTCATGTTGTGTCTGAGTTTTATGCATTTGATGCAAGAGCAAGTCTATATTAGTGCTTAATTTGAAGCCCCAACTGTGGGAGATGCATTTGTTCTATAATTATCTTTGTAGTTCGTCAGTTTGCAGCTTTTACTTGCAATAACAAACTTATGAAAAATAAAAATCCATGTTTTAAACTATTGTGGATGAGTAAATACAATTCGTAGCAACAGCAAAAGGGATGGTCCTTTGAAAAACCAAGTTGTGATTATGAGCTATTAAGTAAAGTTCTTATAGATACGAAATCTTGTTTCATATCATCAAAGGTTGAGGTTATATTGGGAAACGATTTGCGATGCGACTGAAAGAGTGAAACGAATTACACACGGTATCCTTGATGCACGGTGGCATCATGGCCTAGTTTAGCCTTAGCCTAAGAGTGCTTGTGTACGGCGCTTGTTACCCTCGCAAGTCAAGATGCGGGTTGCCCGCGCCAGTAACATGCGCAAGCTACTTGATCAAGCTGTCCGCAGGGTGCGTGTACACGGCGCATGTAACTCGCGCAAGTAAAGGTGGCAGGTTTGCGGTTTACCCGCGCGAGTAACATGCGCAAGCTACTTGATCAAGCTGCCCGCGGGGTGCGTGTACACGGCGCATGTAGCTTGAGCATGTTGAGGCACTTGCGCGGGTTACATGCGCCGTGTACAGGCACCCTAAGTGATTGATCAACCGGACAAACAAAGAACAAGCTGTGGATACTGGAATAGATACTTCAGTATATGAAAAAAAAAATGTATACCCAGACTTAACTTGATCTGTCTTTTACCAGGTGCTTCTGTCGGACCCGGACGCGGAGGTGTCGAGCTGGCCGTTGGAGCTGGTCGCCTTGAGAGACAAGATACATGGAGACGCCGTTAAGTCGCAGGGCGAGAGGGAGGTAAGATGTCTCTGTTTAAATTGTGGTGTGGTTGTTACAGGTGTTTTGTTCCGTCATTTTATTTCGGAACAGTTGAAATTTTTGTTGAAAGTTCTTTATTTTTTTTTTGATAAGCGTAAGGTATTTTTCGTATATTCTTTTGTTACTACAAAATACCAAACCATGTACCATAGAATCTTGATTGCAAAATTGTTGCAAGATCTCCGAATACGGATTGCCTTTACATTTGTTTGCAACACTTTGAGGTCGTATTTAACGAGGTTTTCAAAACGGTCTACTAAGGCGCTATGTCTTTTCAGGTATAGAGCGCTTCTAATGTTAAAGCTAATGAGTTCTATATCATGCGAATATGAGGATGCCTCGAAAAGCACTATGCACTTTTTTTTTTCAATAGCCTGTTCGGTGTCCCACTGCTGGGCAAAGGCCTCCCCTTTCTCCTTCCAAACCTCTCTATTTTTGGCAATTTCTGGCCATATCTGCCCTGGAAACATGATCAGATCGTCACACCACCTGCACTTTTATTATTATTACTATATTATCTTTACATATAATAAAATCGTAGAGATGTCATTCCTGTACATTGAATTTTTTTTTCTTTTTGTATTTTTTTCGAGATAAGGGATCGATTCTGATGCCAGATCAACTTTTATTTTTTTTCGAATTTTTTATTCCCCTTGGGGGATTAGCAATTTTATAATATGTTGATTTTCAGTCATTGTCGACATTTGTACAAGAACCGCTATTTGAAAATCACTGTCAACGTACTAGCCAGTCCGGTCGGTAACCTGCTTGACTTTCGTGCAAGGGGTCTCTGGATCAAATCTCGCAGGTTTTTTTTCTCTTTTTGAGTTTTTTTTTATTTGTCCTGAGAGTTTTAAATAATTAAAAAAAAATGTGCATACTTTTGTTTCAATATTATTCGCGATTTAAAATAATTACTATTTTTTTTCAATACTTCTCTAGGATATAAATCTACACCGATTTAAATTGTAGGTAGTAAGTTGGATATTTTTTTTAATTGTAATTGTTTCGAGGTGTGGAATTTTAAAGATTAGAAAAAAATCAGGGTTTCTACAATTTGTGTTTATTTATGTTTTGAATTGGTGCTCAAACCAGTGCATAGATTCTGTTTTAAACGAAGACAAGTTGTACTCATCGAGTCAGATAATTAGTTATTTTTTAGGTATCACGCGGTATGCTAAAGGGAGAAGAGCAATGCTATCGTACAGACGCCAGCATGTCAACCTACCCGAATCTGTCAGATTTTACCATTCAAACCTTAACCTTCTACTCTTGTGATAAGGTTGAAATTTTATTAAAGAAATCTGACAGATTGTGGTAGCTTGATGTGCTGGCGTCTGTACGTTCAATTTGCAGCGATACTGTAAATCGACCCAAAAATGATAGTCTAATGTTTAAATAAACACGGTTCTTTGAAATTAATGTCGCTCAAATAAGGACGTTTCCTATGCAAACTATGTACCTAGATATAACATTATTGATCTAAACTAATATTAAAAATGCAATTGTGTTTGTTTTTTACCTTTTCACGCATTACTACCTACTGAATCGATCGTCCCAAAATTTAGCATATACGTTGTCTGGAGTATAGACACGGATATAAGGTATCTTACATGCCGAATAACAGAAGCTGTTTCCGAGAAAACAATTACGTTCATATTCCAGATGCGCCACACGATCCGTATTGTTTCTCAAATTCTAAAATAACGCAAGCGAAGCCGCGGGCAAACACTAGTATTAGAATATATTTATATTAAAGTCAACAAGGTTTTGTATCCCTTCGCGACTCCTACAAACATACCTTCGTCTAGTTCTCTATTTCCAGCTACAGGTTTACGAGAACATTCGAGTCAGAAACTGCACATTTACGAAGTCTAGTTTACAGATCGTAAGACGGTTGATGCATTTTGTATTTACAGCACCGTACGGTTGTCCTGTGAGGTTTATAAACAGGCGTAGGGCATTATCCTGTGACCCACATCGGCGGTCACTTTGTTGAACGTTTCTACGATAAAGTTGCAATAGATGTCACGAAACATTATGCACGTTGGTATCGCAAATGCACGAAATACGAAACAGTGTTTTTTTTTTCATTTTTTCAAACAATAACAATAGTAGTAATGTAATATAAAAAAAAAAACATAAGTGAGACAGAACGGGCTAAAAGTTAACCAGATAAGGTGCATCGACATTACCCAAAGTCACGTGTGCCAGTAAGGTTAAAGATCATCCAATACATAACAACACAACAACTCACACTTATCTTTTATTGACATAACTTACTAACTCATTGCTTATTAGAGTGGAGATCCTGAGATTTTCAAAAGTTATGTTTAATTTTACATTTCGTGTCGTTTATCATCTTCCTGACCTTATCCCATTTTACTTAGGGTCGGTGCAACACGTTTTTTTCTTCCATTCTCCCTTATCAGACGTCTAGTCACAGTATATTTTACTCCTTTTTCGTTCATATCATTCCTTATACAACCCCTCCATCTTTTCTGTGGCCTTGCTCTTCCTCTCCATCCATCAACTAATGACCATCATCCAATGGCCCAATACAACTTTCCGAAACTATTCAGTATCGATAGGATATTATAATACTTTTTCTCCATACATTGACCCTACCCGTAATGCTCAAATTGACCGCCATCTTTCAACTCAGGATCATCAAAGAAACCAGACCGTTAGGTAATCATATCTTCAATGCAGACGCATATGACTAAGCCCAATTATTTTAACTAATAACAAACAGCTTATAAATATCAGTACTCTCTGTGTTATCTTTTTCCCAGTCGTCGTGTCTTCAAATCCCTTGCGCGACCAATAAATTCCCATGCACTTAGACAACTTGCTCTATAAATACAAGCCACACTCGGATTCCCCTCCCATGACTGGTCACTCGTAAATCTGAGCCAACGTTTTGGTCTACAACACTCTTTGCTCGGTTACGGTTAATTAAAGTAACGTAAACGTGCGCGTTGGCGTTTGTTTGATTGTGAGGAGAAGCTAAGAATAGTTTGACATCTTTGTGTGGTCGTCGTGAAAGCTAGTAAGGTGTTTTGTCAGGTGGATAGACTGGAGTATCAGGTGTGCGGCTTTTTGGTTGATATGCTACATCACGCATCTCAATATATTTTATGTGGTTGTTGAAGTTTTTGGCATTCTAGTTTTGTTCCCGATTTCAAGCTGTTAACGGACAGTGTCTATTAATTTAAGAAATGTTGTCTTTACTTGCATTATTGGTTATGTGATAATTTTCACAGAATTGTATATTGTATTGCATTAGAAATGTGTCTGTTTCCAATGAGGCAGCATTCCGCGCAATATTTGTCCTATGTTTTAGTTGTGTAGCTTAATTGAAACCCTCCCTCAATTTGCCGTGTAACAGCCACTTCATATAACTGTTAACTGTATAGTCCAATTTATTTGTTTTATCTGGCTTAATGTAATCCGCGATGCATATGCTAAAGATTGCGGTAGTGCATAGTGCAGAAATAGTGAGAGATTACTAGCCCGTGTGCAGCGACACAATAACCTATATTACTGGACTGTATAGTGTTCAGGCTAGTTAACATTCCCTGTATCTTAAATGTGTTCTAATATAATTGTTATAGTTCGCGCTAAAGTTCCGCTAACTCAAAATCAAGTAGGACAATTGAAAATTTGTGCTATAAGATCCGAGAACGATCGGGCTGAGGATTGAACTCCCTTCCGTTCTCCTAATCAAATACATGGGGCTCTTCAAAAAAGGGCGTGATGAAAAGCTTAGGCATGGTCGACAACGCGAAGGCAATACCTCTGATATTTCAGGCGTCTATAGGCCATGGTGAACGCGCACCATCAGGTGGGCCGGACCGTATGCTTGTTTATCGCCATAATCGTTGAAAAAGATTGAACCTTAATATAACGTTAATATTAGTGAGCTTTCAAAGTCCTAATTAAACCTTACTATACTGTTCATTTCACTTTATAACAAGTAAACTAAACGCAAACTGACACCTGTCTCATCATATTTATTTGTCAAAAACGTTAGTCCTAGTTACATTGTGCTGATGAATTGGGAGCGATGCACCGAGTTGACTGAACCGCGTTCTAATTTTAAATTTAACATTTATTTACTATGCGCCCGCGCAGCCCAATCAAATGTCACGTGAGATTGCATTATATTGACGTCAGATTTTATGATGGCTTTGAGAAGACGTCTTCCTAATGTCTGTGCCAATCTGCTACTGTTTTTGAGTCAAGGTTGGGATTAGGGAAGATGATTGTTCGATAATTATCATTAATTAATCTGCGTCCTAGTTACCATTTGTAAGTTTAACCCTTCGTACTTGGATATTGATTGCAAGTTTTCCTCAAGTACCAGTCTAGTTAAAACTGTCTTCAATTTCTTCAGTTAGGTCTGGATACATTTGAGGTTGCAATTACAAAACTATAATCCCCGTGATAAGTAGACTAAACGGATTCTATTCCCAATAAAATAAGCAACCTGAATGTGGAGGAAAGCTGGCCTTTTATAGAACTTCTAAGCATCTTTCTTCTCGAAAAGACTAGATTTATCATGCATTCAATTTCAGTTCTCAATAACAGACTAACCCCAAAAGTGCATGTTGTGCAATTACCCTAACTCAGAACCGTTGGCGTTACCCATGAGATACATCGTTAAACCTTTTTTCCAGCAGTTTCAGAGGAAAAATCTCGATTTCCTCTTATTTTAGTAGAACAAAACCAACAAGAATTCGGCATTACACGTCTCACATAAACACTGCACTAAACGAGCGTCATAACCCTTTTATACCACGTAACCGGTGCATCTAGGAGACCAAACTGTGAAGATAAAGTGGACTCTATTCTCAAAGACATTGGGTAAAGTTTAGGTTGGGTAAAGAAGTCTTGTTAGTGGTAGTTAAAATTCGTTACGTTTCATGCAAGATCGGATTGTTTCCTTTTGGAGTTATTTCTCTGTACAATTTATTTGTGTAACTATGTAAATGTAATTTGGCTGTTTAGTAATTGGATCATTTAAGACTAGCATTAGTCAACTTGTTTTATTATTTGAAACACAACCGTGGTTGGTTTTTTGGGAGGATGACCTAAATGCCCTGAAAGTAGATAGGTTTCTGGTTTACAGTAAGCACACCCTTATTTCACTAGTATCATTTAGATCCTAATAAGGTAACAGAGATGAACTATAACTTTATTACTAAATCAAAACTCTGCCAGGCTATGTAATGTGTTGACAAGAACATGGCGTTTAAAACCGCATTGCCTATTAAGCCATAGTTGGCCTGAAATCGTCCATTGACCTACTTAATTACGTAAAATTAATGAGTTATCGGTGTTATATTACCGGACGCTATGGTCAGTGCAAGCATAACTTGCGCGTCCGGGTCGGCTTCCCTTTGCCATTAATTTGTGGTGGTCTCTATATGGAAGGAGAGGAACTATGGTTAACCAGTGATCGAGAGACTACGGTATTAATGGTTTTGTAAATTTGGTTATCTCGGGAGACTTCTGGAGTAGTTATACGGTTTGTTTCCTTCTCACAGAGAGGAAGAGAGGAGGCCTGTGTCCCAGCAGTGGGAACATTTATTGGCTGATGATGATTTTGACAGTTATACGGTTCGGAACTTAATCAAAAATTGCAACCGTCAGGACTGAAGTACAATCAAATAATACCTGCATAGTTTTATGTCTGTAAGAATAAATGTTCTAAGACATTTTTGCACATGAGGTGCACGACAGAAAATCTGGAATATGATTTGTGTTTAATGTTTGCGAAAACATACTTCGATTGTTATCTTGTCATGCGGTCATCGGTCAATGACACCTACTTTAGTAGTTCAACTAGGGGGCGATAGTAATGTTTAATATTTACTTTTCTCATGACACGGTTTTTGGGAAACCAATGTGTGTCAAAAATCCATAAAAGGCAAACACCAATACAATACGAGTAGAGTAAATAATGATAATATTTTGGCAAAACCCTCAACAGGAGGTAGGCTAGACATTTTAGAATCGCGTATTAGAACAATTTAACGCATACCGTCACGTGTTTTACCATCATTTCACGCGCTTGGAATTTAAAATAGACCTCCTTGGAATAAAACAAATGAATTAGCATCAGGATTAACGTTCATTCAACCTAAAATCCATCTGGTGAGAATTGCCTAAACCAGAGCCCGGCACCCGACAGTGACTGACTCAACGAGGTTGTACTCGCTGTCACTGATTTAAGTACTTGTTTGTTGTTAAATGTGTTTATTGAGACTTACTACGTAGTTATGTGCCCGGTTGTGTAATTACCGCAACTTATGCAAGTTTCTGGCTAAGATACCTCATTGAAGATGAAACAAACCAAAAGTTAAATTATAGAATCAGACGTTACTAAATGTCATGAAATATATCTTGCTTTCCAACTCCGCGACAAAAACCCAGGCTTGGTTAGGCTGGATTTTTGTCGCGGAAAAACAAGACCACCACGCCTCACGCCCTCATGCAGGAAAGGATCTTTCAACTAGACAACAAACAACTGGATATTTAACATAACATTTAACAAATTAAAATTATCAACACTGCACACTACTTAATTTAATATAACTGCATGCACCTCAAGTACCGCCAGATTTCCTATCAAAACTATTCTAATGGAACTTCAATTACATAACTCCTGCTCAAACTATTTCCCCATACCTTTGCAACACCCTTACTACCAGCCAGCCCTTCAGAGTTCCATAATGTGCGCGCCACATTCGCTAATGTTCCATACACTTGAGATAAACATGCAATTGATGCAAATATAATCGGTCTCACAAGCTAGAGTGCTCTCGAATACACTGCAAGTCTAGCGCGGAAGCGGTGGCGGAAATATCAAACATGAAATCGCCGCTCGTGGCCATACTTTAGTGCTTAGCGCGGTGGCTACAAGGGAGATCGCGCGCGAGAGTTCTAAATCCGCTCGATGCGATGTGGCCACACTGCCGGCCTAGTTAGCAAGCGATTCAAGGCGCGGGTGTCCGGGGTATCAAAAAATGTCGGCCTTATTGTCAGATCCATCTAGTTACCAGGACATACATTAAAGATCCACCGTAGTTGGTAATTGTACTTAATGAAATTACTTTTTTTTGCTTAAGTAGATATGTGGAATGGTTGATAATCTAATATCTTTAAACGAGCAATTCTTGTATATTTATATATAATCAGGATCTCGGAAACGGCTCCAAGGATTTTCATGAAAGTTACAGATTAGGGGTTTTTCGGCTCAAGGAATTGATTTATCAAGGTCCCAGGTTCGAGAAAAGCTCGGTTCCCAAGATATAGACATTTTAAAAACCGAGCGAAGCTCGGTCAACCAGATATTGTATTTAATAACCTGTAAACAAAATAAAAATGATTTCTTTAAACATACAAATGCTCGCTCGTCATTATGGACACCGATCGCCACCGCGCTCGCCACAGGCCTAAACCCTCGTGCATTCACTATGGACACACAGATTGCTCTCGAACAGGCGAACTGACCTAATAATCTGTAATATTCTCTCTCACGTTATCACTGCTGTCCTAGTAAAAGAAGGAATGTTTTTCGTTACATCTGCTGGTTTTTAAATGGAATTTTATCTTAATCCATTATAGATTTACGTCTGTTGATGCGGAAATAAAATGCAGGTTATGATATAGGTTATTTGTGTAAAAAATCAGCGTAGACTCTTGCATGGACGGTTTCGTATCATTATCTATGATAACCCCCTTAAACATTTTTTTAGTGTTTTTAGTATTATAGCGGCAACAGATATATTTTATATGTAAAAATTTCAACTGTGATGGTTCATGAGATATTGCCGGGTGACAGACACACGCACAGCGGGTTCTTAGCAATAAAGTCCCGTTTTACCCTTTGGGTAAGGACTAAAAAGCCATGCAATCCTTCTATCTGTCACGTTCATATCATACTAGTTCACAAAACGTGCAAGCGCACTGTAATGTCAAAGGTGAAACGCAAGACTGATAAACCAACTATTGGCCTCTATGTCACTTTCACACTTTTAGAATCACTGGAAGTGCACGTTTGCGCTTTCTTTATTTGGAGAGCATTTTTAGGGTTCCGTAGTCAACAAGGAACCCTTATAGTTTCGCCATGTCCGTCCGTCCGTCCGTCCGTCTGTCCGCAGTTTAGCTCAGAGACGCACAGTACTAGAGAGCTGTAATTTGGCATAAATATACGGATTTGTTGTGCCGAAAAAGTGGTAAAATAAAATCTCGTAAAATATTTTTTTTTAGGGTACCTCCAGTACTTACACGTAAAGTGAGGATTTTTTTTTTCTCGCGTACCCCTTAGTGTGGGGTATCATTAAATAGGCCTTTAAAAAATAATGATAGTTTCCATTGACAATTTTTGATAAAAAAATTCGTTTGTGAAATATTAAGCTTTAAAGTGCTAAATTTTGCTCGATTCGAGTGTCCCCCCCCTCTACCAGCTAAACGGTTATGTTTGGGGGTGTGAAAAAATTCACAATAGTAGTACATATAAACAAGTTTAAAAGAAAATTATCATGACTAAGTAGACTTTACAACTTTACGAGTAATAGTCGACCAACTTATAAAATGTATTTGATATCATATTTTCTTAAACAAAATGTATCGGAGACAACTGCAAATGTAAGTTTGTCAACTTTATTTTTACAACTTTTTTAAGTATGTTTTTTGGGGATAGGTAGGTTTTTATCGTCAACAATTTTTAACTAAATTCATAAAAAGGAGGAGGTTCTAAATTCATTGTAATCTTTTTTCTTATGTATTTTCCCCGATTTCTCAAAGACTCCTGGACCGATTTTGAAAGTTCTTCTTTTTAAAATTAAATTCAGCGAATCAGTTTAGTTAGTTCGCATAAGTATTTTGATGGGCAACTTCGGAACCCTACACTGTGCGTGGCCCGACACGCACTTGGCCGGTTTTTTAGTACTAATACCGAAATACACACATAACTTTGTGAAATAAATGTTCAAACAATATATAATTCGAAAGTGTACTAAAAGGCGACATTGCAGTGTATCAGATCACCTTATACGCGCATAAAGTTAAAAATCTATTAATAACCGCCACTTTAACAATGTTGGTAACAAAATTCGTAAAATGGAATATAATATCCTCAACCAATGGAGTAGATAATTCATAAAAAACAATTAGGAACATTATAAAAAAACCGGCCAAGTGCGTGTCGGGCCACGCACAGTGTAGGGTTCCGTAGTTGCCCATCAAAATACTTATGCGAACTAACTAAACTGATTCGCTGAATTTAATTTTACAAAGAAGAATTTTCAAAATCGGTCCAGGAGTCTTTGAGAAATCAGGGAAAATACCTAAGAAAAAAGATTACGACGAATTTAGAACCTCCTCCTTTTTATGAATTTAGTTAAAAATTGTTGACGATAAAAACCTACCTATCCCCAAAAAACATACTTAAAAAAGTTGTAAAAATAAAGTTGACAAACTTACATTTGCAGTTGTCTCCGATACATTTTGTTTAAGAAAATATGATATCAAATACATTTTATAAGTTGGTCGACTATTACTCGTAAAGTTGTAAAGTCTACTTAGTCATGATAATTTTCTTTTAAACTTCGTTATATGTACTACTATTGTGAATTTTTTCACACCTCCAAACATAACCGTTTAGCTGGTAGAGGGGGGGGACACTCGAATCGAGCAAAATTTAGCACTTTAAAGCTTAATATTTCACAAACGAATTTTTTTATCAAAATATTGTCAATGGAAACTATCATTATTTTTTAAAGGCCTATTTAATGATACCCCACACTAAGGGGTACGCGAGAAAAAAAAAATCCTCACTTTACGTGTAAGTACTGGAGGTACCCTAAAAAAAAATATTTTACGAGATTTTATTTTACCACTTTTTCGGCACAACAAATCCGTATATTTATGTCAAATTACAGCTCTCTAGTACTGTGCGTCTCTGAGCTAAACTGCGGACAGACGGACGGACGGACGGACGGACATGGCGAAACTATAAGGGTTCCTTGTTGACTACGGAACACTAAAAACAATATTGCTACAATGGCGGTTTTAGTCCCTTTGAGTTTACATTGATCGTTTTCCAGACGTCAAGGGGAGCTGTTCTTTCAAAATTTTCTAGGAGCAAGTGTGCTTTAGTCGTCATGAATGGGGCAAGTCACTTGATGAGTACCCGCAGTTCATTGTATGATCATGTTCGAAACTATTAAGTAATTAAGACTATTCCCGTAGTAACTTGGTGGTACGTCCAGGATAATTTATGACCAGAAACAATTATCCATTTGAAAAAGTTTCGTCTTTCCAATATACGGTTGATTACTCTATATTGTTTAACCTTCTTGTTCCTTAAAGTTTAAAATTCTTGTGTATTGAGCGACGGTAATACGGGATATTCTGTTTATCACAAACAATTAAACATCTGTTGAACACTTTTCTAAAAAAAGTAACTGAAAAACGTCCGTTAAATCAACGTCAAATACGGTTTTGCAGTTAGACTTTTTAGAAAAGTGTTTAAAATGTGTTTGAATTTTTTTTTGTAGCAAGACGTTTAGTGTTTGATATTGTGTAGACAAGAGACCACCTTGTTAGTATGACCTCAGTATTAGATATCAACTGTGGGTGTGAACGATTGTGGTTTTCCCACTTTTAATAAAAATGTCTTAGTAATAACGTGATTCAGTGCTGGCAAGTAGCTGGAAAAAATGTAAAGGGACACTTTATGAGTCATCACAGTAAATATCAGAGTGAGCAGATGTTTCTATAACTTAGTGGATACTCAGTTATACATATAACAGATAGGTTGGATTGGACCTCTGCTAATACAAAACAAAATGTTATATCCATCTTCTTATTTTTCGTGCAAGAATGCGCGGTCTGTTTTGTCCGATTTAGTTAAGCCGCTTCCGGAAAAACCACAGGCCTGACATGGCTTTGGACTAATATATCTTCTATTACTAAGTCTAGGTTTCCTCACGATGTTTTCCGTTACCGATTTCAGTGATGTCCAAGATAAACTTATAAAATATAACATGTCAATTGAAAAAGACAGACACTTGCTTGGGTTTGAGAGAAGAGAAGCGAGCTAAATCTCCGGGACAACGCTACTGTTATACCTACAGAATGCTTGCTTGCTTTATTTAAAGCGTCTACTACGCATATTATGTATGTTTAAAGCCAAAGGAAACTCCTCGTAAAAACTTCACACACAGCTCCAAATACCGTCAAACATCACAAGTTACATAACATAAACAAAACAAACGATCACAGGAGCCCAGGCGTGGCTGTACCACCCGGTATCAAGGAAACTGTGCCCTTTACCAGCTGCCTTTGATAAAGTTCCACATTTCATATTTGTGTACCATAAAATTTTGAATCGTTCATGGAAACTCCTGTTTACTTCATGGTCCTGATATAGTGTTGCAGTTATAGGTAGCAGATTTAATCTTTCTACATATTTTGTATGAGCTTAGCTTCATTTAATGCTTTTTACATACCTATATTGCAGCATAAATCTCATCTACTTACTCCAGTGAAAATCATGAAATTGTTTAGAAATGACATTTGATATCATTCTGACAAAACCTTTTTTCTCATCATTTGCAGCCATAGCCCACAATTTAGCGTACTGCGTCTATTTATTTTGTATCTATGGATTTACCCGCAGCCATGTCGTCTGCTCACCGTTTTTCGCAATTATTTTCACAGACCTGACATTCTGCAGGCAAAAATTATGTTTATTTTTGTGTACGAATACGAACTCAGACCTTGAACGCACCACCAGCATTCAATACTGAAACTAAACATCTCAAATATCTACAGCACATACCAGCAGCTGAAATCACCCCTTTCTTTCCAAGATTAGCAAAAAACAAAAGATTGAGACCACACCGCAAGTTTGTTTCTCGGCGAACTCCCGCCCTTATCCTGTTGCTATAAAACGGCGTTGAATCTAAAAATAAATTGGTGACATCCGGCCTCTACATAAGGATTTTTTTCTTAATTTTAGAGACATGATTGGTACTAATAAAGCCAGTGCGTAACGTAGGTTGACTTGTAAAAGACGTTGGTGACCGTTGAAGATTTGAATCGTAAACAGGGTTGACCGTTCGAAATAATTTTGAATTGCTCGTAGGACAATGTCCTACAATTGTTGTGTTAATCATATTAACAGTACTGGCAGGGACAGACATCTGTTATGTGTGGTCTGCGGAAAAGGGGTTAAGATTGTTACTCGTAATTTTGTTTAACTCATTCTTATGGTTTGGATTTGTATTCGCTTGTTCAAGTTTAAATATGTCCTTGGCAAAGTATTGTGTGTGTAATGTTTTTTTTCCTTCTATATGAGGCAGCCAAGTTTGCCGATCACCGATGGTGACGAAACTTGCCCTGATTTCATAGTCTATGAACTATTAATTCAAAATATTTTCCTTCAAAGTTTATAGACAATTTATAGTGTTGATTTTCTTTTCATCCATATGATCAAAGTCTTGTTCTGCAACACGATGTAACACTTGTTGATCCCTATTAAATTAAACAAGATTGGCAGCTGAATCCGTTTATGGTTTCATGAGCTGTAAATCCAACGCTTGATACTGATCGATCTCATGCATATCAAGTTATGGCACATACAAAACCCTTCATAACATGTGGTAACACAGATTCTAAGTAGGTCTTCCAATGGCCTTGGGGTTTCTATAAAATAGTTTTTTTAAACAATAAAGACTACTCGTAGAATCATATCCCTGAAAGATTTCAGAATGGCTTTATTTTCGAATCTTGAGAACTCTTGTTGCTTCTGTTTTTGGGGATGCTTACCACGCTCTTTAGTAGCTTAGAGTGTAAAGTAAGCTTCCGTTTTAACAACCTTACACTTTTATAAATGAGGTTGTGCATACCTGTTCTTCAATCTAAATATCTGGTAACCAACATTAAATGCACGTCAATTGCACTCGCATCCCGATAACTACATTCTAAAGCTCCGATCAACTCCGGTTGACTTTAATGCCTCACACATCACCCTAATAGATAAATATCGACAGTTTTACAGCTCAATCAACCGCAAATTCTGAAACTCGTGGCTATTAAACAAACACAAGCATATAAACAAACAAACAAGTCCTTTCAGTGCAGCGTCGAACGCTTTCCGCGACGGACGTGTCTTGCGTACGCGCCGCGTATGACGTCATTTGCGCGCGAGAATAACGCACATACAAGTATAAACTTTACGGTGATTAACAATTAGGTTGATTTTACCCTGAATGTAGTGCTGTTTTAGACGTGAGATGTAGTTGACCGTTACACTGTGACCGTTTTTAATTTGTGCATTCAAATAAATGATTAGAGCAAATGTGATTTATTCGGGGTGCATTCAGTTTTCTTAGAATTCATTGAAGGAAACGTATGCAAGTGCTGTAAATAGAATTAATCTGTAACGGCTTTATCAGCCTGTGGTTTACGTATGGAATTGTTCTATTCTACGTACCTATTTGAATAAGGAAATTTGGGTAAAACTTATATGTCGGCGTAAAATTGTAACAACCGTATGTTTATAATCTACCTCGTCCCTTTATAAATTTACGGTAGGTTAGGTTAGTTTATAAATTTCCTAATAAATTTATAAACTTGCGGATCTTGATATTTTCTGGTGACATACGCTTTAAATAATGTCCATTTGAGCGTTTTTAGAACTTTGCAATAAATCTATAGTTTCTTTTTGGAAGCATTTATCAAAGTATTTGAATATTTGCAGTATCGGACAACATGTTTTATAATTTCAGCATGATCATGAAGAATTCAAGAAAATAAATAATAAAACTAGGTCGTATAAACAGTCTGCAGACCTAATAGAAACAAAGATAGCTTTTACTGAAAGAAAGCTCTACTTGAATACTAAAAAATAGGTCACTGAAAAAATGTTTACATTCATGCTTCGCTTATCTCTAAAGATATTCCAATGGTGGCGCATCCCTATTTAAGTATGCTAAGCATTTGTTTATCCTAGAATCTGTGTCCTACTTCAAGCTGTCTGCACTTAGTTATTTTAAAATACATATTCCCCTTGTGCTTTGTCCTATTTTCGTTTTGGTCTGAGCATTTTATTCGTAACAAATGTGAGCTAAGCATCTGGTTGTATCGACACACTTTACGAAGTGTTTATTGCTATTTAGTTCGCAAATATATACGCACCTGGAGTTAATTTTACGGAAGCAGAAAAGTCATACAGTTGCAAAAAGTTCGGAAATTTTGTTAAACTTTTCAACTCTGTTTTCCACGTTTTCGAACTGAAAATCCGTACAAATGACAAGGCCCGACGTACTCCGGGCCCAATTTCTGTGTAGGATGAGCAGAATCTGGCATGATCACCTTTGTTTTCAAGAATATTAATAGAAGTATGTATTCATAGAGATGAATAACCTGGCAATTCTCTTTTTCTCATGCTAGATCCGTAGAGGTGATAGAGAGAGATGGAACTCTACTGTCATATTCGGGAAAGACGTTCCGAGTTAGTAAGCTGTTTGTCATCATACAAGTCGTAAATGTCAGTGACGAGTATTAAATCTTAATCCTGAAACCTATCAATGTGTCACCCACTCATCTAATAAAATTAGTTTAGCCACTCTGTCATTTCTATTTGCTGTCGAGCCCTGGATCAGTCCTCCTGAAATATCTTTGAAAGTGACATGGGACTATCTACTTCTTGCTTTAAAATATTTTGAGTTTCTCATTTCCCATGTATATTTTGAAGTATGTGTTATTTAGCGTAGCACAATAAAACAGTGGTAACTGTAGTGATTTACCAGTTGTGTGTTTGTGATTTACAAAATATAACTTTTATTTTGAGTCGAAACTTCGACGAGCCTTTTAATTCATGAAATAAAAGCATAGATACTTTATTTATTACATAAATCGGCACTTATCCCTGAATAAAAAGCTGACATGGTGAACTTTACTTCTTTGTTCAGAATCAAGCAATACTTCTCTCCTACTAGCGGAACAAAAACAGCCACTGCATTTTAAATCAATTACACATCCATAGACCACCAAAATTCAATCTCCCCTATGCTAAACACAATAGCATCTCTCTCCCGGCCCATTAAACACTCCATAAACATATTTATATAATCGAACCCTCGTATTCGATGGGCCATTGACTGCCAACTACTACCATTGACGGCCACTAGTTGCACTTGAAGCTGCAGTGTTTACATCGTGATGCTTTAGTTGAGAAAATGATATTAATGAGGAGCATTGAACTTGACATTTTAATGTACCCCTTGTGTCGCCAGATGGCAGCGTTTTAATGTTCCATGCTTGAATTAGATGTGATAGGGGTACCAGATGTATTTAAATACAGTAATGTATGCTATTACTCATTATTAAAAGTACGCACGTGGAAGCTTGTGACCGGCTTGTGCCTAGGGTTTTGCCCGCGTGTTTTTGAAACCTTTCTTAAAGGACTGTTCTTAAGGTACTAACTAACACATAGTTCTGTCCTAATCCATGATCGACGAAATCAGCATAAAAGATAACAGACCACATGTATACTGTCGAGTAATCTAGTCTACTTATTTCTACATTCATCCATTTGCTAGATATTTATCTACCTATTTCGGTTATAGAATATATTTGCCTTGTTTGATATCCTGTCTATGTTAATATGTTGTAAATGTTTATGGCTAAATAAGGAAACATTGTAATTATGTGTCATATTTTTAAATAAGCATTTTCCGCGCGTTATCTTAGCCACTTACTAATAAAGTTATTGTGGTTAACAATAAATTTTAAGTTACCATGTTACTTTGTAGATAAAGACAATATTATTATACAGTCACTAGCTGTTCCCTGCTATTTCACCCTCGCTGCTCAGCTCCTATTAGTTCTAGAATAATGTTTTATCCTTATAGCCTTCCTCTATAAGTGGGTCATTCAATACAAAAACATTTTTTAATTCGGACCAAACAAACAAACAAGGTCCTCACCTTTATAGGTATAGATAAACATAAGGCAAAAGCTTGCACGAAGTAAAGCTTTACATGTCGATTGTAATTGTTAAACATGACTTTTAATTACTAATTAGCTTCTCATCTGACACACATTGTCTTACTGTTTACACCTGTTAGCACCTCAGAATACAATTACCATATATTTAAACATTGATCAGGTTCTAACAAAGTTAAAACAAATTCCTTTCATTATCAATCGGTAACAATAAGCAAACACTGCAACTTAGCATCATCACTTGGTCTGTTTTATAATAATAACATACAGAAATAAACCGTATTGTCCTTACAATAAAGGTGTTGAAGTGTTGTGTAGCACACGTGCATCCGTATGCCCGCACATGGCTATATTTTTTCTTAGCGTTATTTTTGAACGCAGCTGGATTCATTCTGTGAGGGTAGTTCGATATTTTTGTGTGACGGATTATTTGTGTCTATCGATGTAAGTGTTATTTTTTTTAGTTTATAAATGGGTTGTATGACGTAAAGATGTAATAAATTTTATTTTGTATTGAGGTCGCCACCCAATTCCAGTCTTGGTGATCTAATTCTGTCGTTTTAAGTGATTTTAAACCAAGTCTGTACTGTACCAATGTTTGAAAGAAATGTTGAGTATATTTTGTTATTTACTTAACTCTGAGGTAGGTATGAAGATTCACGTTTTATGTTGACAGATGGTATTTTGTTGAATATTGAATCTCTTTGAAGATTTATTTTATCGGGTAAATATTGAACAGTTCAACATATCTTCAATATTTTATATTTGTATCACGATCGCTTTGAAACTTGAAAGCTCTTTTTATGTTACTGTGGATAAACTGAATAGAATAAACCCAACAAAGTTCACCGACGTTTCTTATACTTACATTGAATTAAAACAAAGGCGGTGTTATAAAAAAATAATTTACATACGATACATTAATGAAAGGATGTTCATTCAATGAAACCTGTTTTCAGATAATGTAAACTCACATCAGTGTTTTTCATACAAATTAAGACGCTCCGGAAACTATTTCCTTTAGAATTGCACCTATTCCGCATTCGATATCCTTCCAATTACTAATAGTGCTCCACAATTTTCAGACGTAAGTTGACCCAAATACAGTTTAATTCAGATTGACACTAAACAATTAGATAGACGTACAAAGTACATAATGTGTGAATTAACAAGTTGTTTGATAAAAGTGTTACAAAATAAGTTATTATTCAATGAACTGAAGACATAGTGTTTGTGTTGTTTACAATGTGATATGACATCATCATGGTGATTTTGAGAAAGTTTATGGTATGTTTTAGTATAAGGAAAGAAGGTATATCTATGCATGTGTCATTTTTTTTATCAATGCTTTTGACTTTTAGAAATACTGTTGATCTGTAGCAGTTTGGTGATCCCGTCAACAACAAACATAGTTCATATTAAAAATTAAAAGTCACATGGGCCTATGAGGGCACTTATAAAACGTTGACAACAAGTGTTCAGGTGCAGTTAAAAAGCAAATGTTGATTTTTTTTTTCAGGACCATTGTGTTGGCTTGATTTTGACTGGATTAAGCCCATACTTTTAGAAATCAAAGTTAATGTAATGTTTTACTCTAAATTAATATAAAGAGAAAGATTTCATAAAAAAAAAAAACACAATTTGTCATTTGAAAGTTATTCTTTGTTCCAAATTGAGATGAATATGTCTTCACTTTTCGTCAGATCAAAAGGGGAGGCCTATGTTCAGCTGTGGACGTCTTATGGCTGAGATGATGATGATGATGTTTTCACTCCAATTTCATCTTGAATTTTGTGATAATGACGTGTATAGCTAATGATTGTTTTTGTTAACAGTGTTCAAGTCTTCGCGACGAGTTATCCGTCGGCGAGGACAAGTGGAAGACGAGACGGAACATCAGCTTTGATCAGAATAGACAACTAGAGGAGGTTACCAAAGAAAGGTGAGAAAAAAAGCCTTTCAAACTTTAAACATCGACATAATCACATGGTAAGCTTGTGCTTAATCGGGGAACTACAGACATGATGTTATTAGCCTCGTAAGTTATGATGATAGAACGTATGCTATTTATATCAAACTTAGTTCTATAGCCTGATTTTATTCTCCTACAACTAGACAGGAGAAAATACAAGACCTAGCGATGTCTGTACGTTAGGTAGCTATAAGGGCCCCTAATATAGTTTTGATTACGTATGTGGGAATGAAATGGCCATTCATTTATTAGATTGAATAATTCGGTAATAGGTTTGGGGCCAGTGTTCCTGCTTCCTCTATTATGCATAGATTTAAATATTTGTCACAGATTTTTAAACAAACCTATCTCTGTCGCCATATTGACCTCCAAGCACTATTGTATGTCAGACTGAAAACACGAACAAGATAAAAAATAAGTAGTAAATTATAGAAGTTTTTTGGGAGAAAACTAGAGCAATATTATAATGACCATTCGAGAATTAAATGTAACCTGTAACCTTTGGATTCAGTACACAGGACGTTTTACCATATAAGCCACCACAATCATGTCCTGCTAGCTTGAATCTTTCTATCCCTTGTAAACATCTTTCAGTGATTCTTTGTGTCAACGTATACGATGGTTGACAAGGCAAATAAAAGTTATTCAGTAATCTCCTCGTTCCGCCATTTCGAATAAAGAACTTAATTACTCCTGGGAACAAGATTCGATTCTGGGTTAAAGTGTAACATGTGTTGTTCCGGGTTGCGTCACTTTGAGCCGCTCATCAAAACGTTGCAGCCGTTTGGTACAAACAAACAGTCAAACTGACATGTGAACAATTTATTACCCACAATGTTTGTGATAAACGCCGCTTAAGGGCACTTAAAAACACCTTGTTAGGGATCTTTTATTGTTTGAAGTTATATTTAGCAGATAATGAAAATAGCTGATGATGCATACCTCGATATGCTGTCAGTCGTTCTGAAAATCTTAAAAATATTCTTCAATATCCTGTGTTCCAGATTTTTGGGATTAGGCTTTGGGCTTGGCCCAGCTGTGAAACATTGACGGTTTATAACCTTAGATTTTATACCTAGGCTTTGTTTAAGAATTCCAGCTAACTTAATAAACTATCATGATTATCGCGATGGAAGCATAAGTATAGCAGTAGGCTCATTGTTTAACATATTCATCATTGCTATGCTATCAAGTAGGTATCCGTTATTAACTTTCTTTGTTAATTTCCAGGGATGACCTCAAACGCGTGGCTGTGAGCTTGCATCGCGTGGTGGGACAGCTAGTGGCGTATTGTGCAAGCGCAGAGGACGAGTTGAACCGCACTGTACTAGCGCAGCTACTGGCCCGGCTCATCCCAGGAGACAATGAGTGAGTAGACCATTGATTCACTATATTCTTTCTAAAGGTTTTAATAATTATATCGTGTTGCCGAAATATAAACCTAAATGATCATAAAACGTGTGGACACTTCCTTCTTTATGTTTTTAATATTCCAATCACGACTGACTGAGAGCAGTGGTGGCCCAGAGTTATCGGTCTCGACTTACGAGTTTTAGGTCGTGGGTTTGAACCCCTCTAGGCGCATTACTTTGTGTAATTTATTTATTCACTACTGCTCTCAAAACGGTGAAGGAAAACATCGTGAGGAAACCGGCATGTCCTAGAACTAAAAAAAATCGAGAACATGTGACATCTGCCAACCCGCACTGGGCCCGCGTTTTGGATTATGGCCCACTCCCTCTCACAGAGAGGAGGCCTATGTCCCAGCAGTGGGAACATTATAGGCTGATGATGATTACAATCATTAGCAAAACAACTACAGACAATTGCCGTCCACTGCTCGATGTTAACCTCTCCCAAAGAACTTCCAATCATCCGTCCTGAGCACTCCCTAATCAATCGCTTACTCGAAAATTACCAAATTCGATAGTTTTTCTTACCACTTCAAATTGTAAAAACAAACCCAGCTATCCTGGGATGAACTATTTAAGACCAAACAAGACGACCGCAACTAAGTCGCCGTCTTTAAACGAGGTGCGCCATTGACACAACAAAACTGCTGCGCTCGCATGCGCGTGCACATCGTTTTGTCGCTTTAAACCGCTTTGATCTATCAGCATTGTATGTGATGAATTTAGTTCAGCTGCTGGGTTACTAGGAATATTACTCATACTGTGAGAGAAATAAAAGATTTCGGATCCGTTCGATGTACGGATTTATGTCGAAATGTCGACGGGATTGACGTCAGTTTTTCTCGAGTTAATCTTAGTAATGTTTGATATTTTGTGGGATAATATTGGATGTAGTTTCTACACATCCTTTGTTTTGGTAATGAAAGAAGCATGTTTTTAACGAATAGATAAACAGTTAGACTCATATCCTCATAAAATATGTGGTTTTTAACACGTAGGTTTTGTGTTTTAAATGCCCGGCATCAAAGATTACTTAAAAAGTAAAGCGGTCATGTTTTACGGGTGACGACTAATATACAGGGTCATTCTTTTAAGTTGACCAACAACCCCTGCTGGCCAACTTAAAAGAATAATCCTTTATAGCACGTGCTTGAAGAAACTATTAGTACCAGAGCTAAATTGGTAAACCCTTAGCGCCTTTGACGCCAATAACAGAGGTGGTCCTCTTACCCAATCTGGAAGACATTTATATTTAGTCCCTATTCCTTCTGCATAGAGTCTAGAATTCCTTAACCTAAACCAGTACACCTAATTGCGAACAACAAAGAGTAATGCGGTGATTAAGAGAAATTAGCGTTAATCTGTATTTACGGAGGTGTGAGTGTACTGGCGGAAGCTGCGATTTAATGGCAGCCTCGGTGCTAAAGTAAGCGCTTCTGACGCTCTCCCACGGTATATGGATAGGGTTGACTCTTATTAAGACGTCATTAAGACTTAAAATCTCTTAATTATTTTCGGGTCGTCATTAGTTGCACGGCCGGGTCGTAAGATCGTATCGGAAATGTTATTAGCTTTTTTTGTAAACCCATGTATTTTGCTGAACGATCTACGTCTGTTCTAGAATCAAGCTAAACATTAATAGGCAGGTTGAGATCATCAATAAATTGCAAATCTAATTAGTTCGGTCAGCTAGTTTTCAAAAACAATGAAAAAGTATTTTTTCTTAACATATTTCTTAACGTATACGACGTTACGGGTTAAGCCGCGCTTGACGAGGTTGGTCTGTGGATGGGTGACCATCTATCATAGCGAGTTTCCTCCGTGCCTCGGAAAGCACGTAAAGCCGTTGGTCCCGGCTGTCATTTGTAGATCTTTGACAGTCGTTACTGTTAGTCAGAAGCTCTAAAGGTAAGACTGGTTGTCAGAACAACCAGTCTTACCAAGGGGTATTGTATTACCCAGTTACTGGGTTGTGGAGGTCCGACAGGCAGTCGCTCCATGTAAAATACTGATATCCAGCTAAATCTGGTTTGACTGGAAGCCGACCCCAATATAGTTGGGAAAAGGCTAGGCAGATGATGATATTTCTTAACGTATAAAAATTCGAGATTGGGTACTCGTGAAGTCATAAGCAATTAAAAACTGCACTTGCATGTGACGTTCTTCCAATTCGAAAAGTGAAAAAATACATGTCAAATATTTGTTGATGATCTAACTCGACGAACTATGTCGATTTTTTTTTCAGTCGAATACCCCATTTGAGTGTTGATTTATTTTGCCATATTATGGCCAAAAGAGTAGACAATTTGATAAGAGTGCTTATTCTATCATATTCGGGCTTTACTTGCTCAAATAACATGTTCTTACAGATCTTCTGACAGATACTATCAGCCAAAATACCAGAATAACTCTAGTACAATGCTCTACTGAACCCTAACAAAACCGTACGTGTTTGTAATTACTAGGTGTTAAGATCCGCGCAAAATTAATATCCCCTACAGTGAACTGGCAATGTGCCAATCTTTCTGCCACACTAATAATATTGATAGATTACTTCGATTAGCTGGCGGGTGGGATTTCGTCTAAAATCGGTGACGCATTTCTTGTACGTGCAGTATTTGTATTCATCATGTTTTGCTGTCGATCTTTATTAAAATATTTTCTGTACTGTTTTTAGATTTAGGTTGGTGTTGGGGTGACTAAGGGATCATATTTTGTTTTATGAGTGACCGGTTCTAAATCGCAAATTGATGCACAATCCATAACGCAACTATCTCAGCCCAGTGAGGTTTGGTAGTTGTCACATGTCTTCGAATTTTTGGTTTTAGGACATTGGGGTTTCTTTGCGACGTTTTCCTTAACTGTTATAAATTACATAAAGTATTGCGCGGGGCTGGATTGGAACCTACATCTCGTTACTACTGGGCCACCACTGGTCTATTGCGATAATAATACTATTCACTGCACGGTAGGCGTAATGGCTGACAGATTGAACTGCTGCTCTGCATGTTGCGGGTTCGTTTCCCGCACGGATCAAATATTTGTATGATCTTCCAAGTTTTTCTTTTGGGGCTAAGTGTTTGGAGAAATTCCTACCCACAATGTTTACACGTGTCCAATGATTGTTACTAGCTATCAACCTGTTTTGTGTGAAATTAACTTCACACAATATTACTACTTATGTCCACTAGATACGTTGGCTACAAGCCAAGTATCCCTTATGTCTGTAATTACACTTGTATCTCGATGCAAACAAGAATTGTCCGACACAATTAATGTCAAAGAACAATATACTCTATTCCCATCAGAGAATTGCTTTAATATTATGTGAGAACAGGGAAGTCTAGCCGTCAGCCATGAAATGCTATATTTGTTTAATACCAAATATTTCCGTGAATAAATGGAGTTGCAAACTTTATGGCTGTACTGAATGGGACGCGCGTGATTTTGCAGTAGCTCTGCGATTAGTGGGACGCGTTTTATTTCATGTATATTCTTACTAGCGGTTTTATCCCCGCTGCTCAATTCCTTTTGGTCGTAACGTGGTGTTATAAAGCCTATAGCCTGGACTATCCAAAATAAGTAATAATAACACATACGGCTTTATTACAAAACGTGGTTTGACTTAGACCAAGCTTTAAATCAAAAATGATTTTTTGAATTTCGAACTTTATTTCTACTGTCGTACAGTTATTAATACAAAAACCGAGTTTAGATCCCGGTCTAAGTTGTCAATGTGCATTTTAGAATTTATAGCAGTTGGAATAAAATCGAAATTCAAAAATTGATTTTTGTTTTAAACCTGGGTTTATAGTTAGACCTCGTTTTGTAATAAGACAGATAATGTTTAAATTTAAAACCACTATTTTCTGATATCATCGCGTGGCGTCGACCAAACTAATTATTCACATTTACAATATAAGTATAGATTCAGATACTTTAAGAAGACTTTCGATAATACTTTAAGAAGAAGAATAGATACTAAATTATTACTGGACTGAACTATGCCTGATTACACTAACCAGGCATAGTTCAGTGGTCGCAGTCGCAAACACTATTTCCGAACTTAAGGATCTGGATTTTAAGTAGTGATCAAATTAAATTCCATTAAACGTGTATTTCTATTTCTCCTCACTTTCTCCAAGAAAAAACCTCAAGTGAACATAATCCTGCAGTATACCGTATACCTGGCGATGCGCCAGCGCAGATGCCCTTTCCATGTTCCTATTGCACTTACGTGGGTGGCGCGTAAAGGTGACGGGTTACACGCGAGAGATATAGCTTGTCATGTTCCGGCGCAAACAGAAAAGGAGTAAAAAAATAGGGTGCCCTCTATCTGGCAGAAACTTGTTGCTCCGAAACTTATTTGGCAGAACTCATTTGGCAGAAACTTTTTTAAACGAACATTGTTATGGTATAAAAAATGTTTAGTATAATTGTTTTTTGGCCTAATGTTTTTATGTCCGAATTTAAATTGGGATACTTTTAAGATGGCAGAATTTTATTGGGCATAATTACCTTTGTCAGAGTTATATTTTTGCATATTTTCATTAAGCATAACGTTTATTTAGAGCGCCGATTATTTGGAATAATTTGACTTAGTATACGTCGAAGATCACAGAATTTCAGAATAGAATTAATTTAATAGTCATAATAAAAAATTAAAAAATTGTTTTATAAAATCAATATGGTGTGCTACAAAAGTTAGTGACAGAAATGAATCGCTGCAAAACCGACTTCACGTAGTCTTGTCTGCCCTACCCCTAGAGTGTAATTTATAATCGCGTAGGCGCGGAGGGGCGAGGCGGCCCGCGAGCTGAGGAGCAGGTGGTTTTAACGCACACCGCCGCGGCTGAGGCTGGCCGGCTTGCCGGCCAGTAAGCCGAAGCTGCGGTGTTGGGCGTAAAATCATCTGCGACGATTAGCTCGCGTGGGACCGCCGGAGACCCGCAGCGCCGGAGCCGTGACAGAAGCCATGCCTGCTGCCATGCCTGCTGTGAATTTTCTGCGATATGATGGTTATACTTTTGATTATTATGGATATAAAATATATGCCATAAGATGATTCTGGTTGTGAACTTTCTACGATATGATGGTTATACTTATTGATTATTATGGGAATGAAATTTATGCATAAAGATGATTCTGACTTACAAAATTATGGGTTTCGGTGTTATGGTAAATGAGTGTATGCCAAACGATTTTCTGCGAAAAGAGGTTTATGCTATCCGTTGCTATGCAAAATAAAATTATGACGTAAAAAGTTCTGCTATAAAGGGTGGACCCAAAAAAATATTGTGGCGTTTATGTTTTCTTGGAAACTCCTGGCGCTAGCACTAGGAAATAAAGTTTATTTGAGGAAGAATTAGCACGATCAAACTTAGAGTATATTGTTTACCAAGCGTTCAAACAACTATTTTAAAGGCAAGAGTGTTTCTTTTGAGTCCGACCCTGGCACTGTTGTTTTTTTATCCTTGCCTGACTCTAGGAATTTCTTACTGTATCGTAAAACATAGAAACTCACATACACAAAGTTGCAGATCATACAAGTAATTGTTCCGTGCGGGAATCGTACCCACGACACGCTGCACAGCAGTCGATCGCTCAGTCTGCTCAACAACATGTTCTTCTTTTTTTTAATTTGCCTCGCGCGACTTGCATCATATTACAATTACAATATAATATTTTTTACACATTAAGAGATCTCAGACACCCGCATGGTCCACGTTTGACTTGATCAGTATAATGTCAGGACTTTAAAAAGACAGTGACCTATCAATTTATTTCGACTGTTTCTTCTGAGAGTAGCCAATACAAAACATAGGCCTCATGTAAAAAGACGACGGATAAAAGTATTTTTTTGAACCTATGATATTTATACATAACTTATAATTAGGATATTTCTTCTCCTCTATTTCAGTACTATTCTAGAAGAAGACTCTCGGCCGACAACCCCAAACCTGTCGGGCGAGTTGAACCAGAGCCTCGTGTCTCGCAGCGGGAAACATGTTCACTTCGCACCAGATCTCAATGTTATACTTACGGATTTGGATGAGGTGAGCAAGACATTTTTTTAGGCTCCCGTTTGACCAATTCCAACTACAACTTAAATATTATCCTTTCCACTACGACATAATAACATAAAACGTGCGATTATCCACGGGAAGATGAAAAACAAAATATGCTCTCCACCACGATGTATGTCAGTGGAATTTCATCATTATATCGTAGTAGCAAAAACGATTTCATTTTTAGTTAGTCGAAATTGCAAATCGCACAAATCGCGTCATGGGTAAGCTCCTTAACCTGCCTGATGGTGAGCGAAGTTGTCGCTTCGCTTCTGACATTTGCCTAGGATGTCGCTATCAAGGAATAGACTCCGTCAGGGCACATATTACATATAACGCACTCCATACAAAATGTTCAATACCTACCGCTTTAATAGCCTACACTTTCAAGTCGATAGACGCTGCGAACGAAAATGTGCCTTAACCATACAAACGTAAAGTAAATTTCGCTTTGAAGATGCGCGCCGCTGCGTGGATATTCTAAATACGAGGGCTGCATCTGTCGACAATGATGTTAGTACCTAGGGTTTTTTTTGACACAGTACACTTACTTTTGTACGAATCTGTTTATCAACACTTAATAATTCAGTTTTTTTTTATCTTATTTTTTTCCTTTTGATATTAAACATTCGATAATTCGTAATAGCGAGCTTTAATGAAACTCGGCTGTACCTATTATTACGAGTTCATCTGCTCAATCGGAAGCCGGGAAGTAAGTCAAATATAATTATCAACTTATCAAGATTTTAATTATTACAGACCGCTAACGGAACAAGTGAAAATAAAAATATACACTTGTAAAAAGAAAGAAAATGTTTTTTTTTTTAATTTTTCAACACCATAAACTCCTGTGTCGTGGGTACGTTAAAAATAATCGAATCGTAGGATCGTCGATGAAAAATGTACCTACCTACAACTTTATAATAAACGACAGTATTAAATAATTAAAGTTGTCGTTACATTACATTTCAACCTTCATTACTTTTTCGGGTAAGTACATTTTTTTATAGCAAAAAAAAAACCTCCACGAGGAAAACCGTAAAATATAGTTTTTATCTCTTCAACCATATCTTAGTATTTCAAAACTAACATCAATTCGACCGAAAGCGTACGTGCGCGTCGCGCGGCTATTGACAACCCGCTGCCACAGAGTACATTATACTATATTGAAATAGAGACCAATCTTGTACCGGTGGATCGGGTCATTTGCGTTCATGAAGAAACTAACGCCATCTGATATTCTTAGTTAGAACTACACCTGTGTTATGGGTGGTTAGCTATACGTAGCTATGCAGGTTTGTATTATAGGTTTATATTATTTTCAAATTAGTGCGGGTTTAAAGGATAGGTAAATGAAAAACAACATTTAGCTAAACATTTTTTTATTATAACAGTAAAGTTTTAATATGTATGTTAAGGCTTATGGCTAGAGGAATTATCTTATCACAACACTTCTACACTGCACTGGAGTCCTATCTCAGTTTGTGACACTGTCACTCACAAATTTCCCTTTCTGGTCACTGATATGGATTTACCGGAGGATTTTTTCGCTTCGATTCAACGGCAATAACGCAAAAAGAAAAAAATATAACAAAATATAGCAAAACACCGGCGCAAGCGTCAGATTTTTGCAGACATTTGTATTGGGGTTACCAGTTCATTGGTAATAAAAACCACCAAGAAAAATCTACCACCGCCCCAATGAATGTAAGTGTAAATTATTCCAATTTATTTTAAATGACAAAAAAACAAATAAAAACACATTCTGTGCATATTTTTCAACTTAAATTTGTGTCAATGATGCTATTTTTGTGAATGAATTTAGGCAGATGGTAGTTTAAAATATACTTTTTTTATGGTGAACGCACATCTAGCCGCACCGCAGTACTATACAGCACTTTGAATGTTTTTTTTTTTTTTTTTTTAACTTAATACGTTAGTTTTATGGCACAATAATAAATCTAACAAACCTGCGTTCTTTGTTTACATGACATCAAATATCAAAGATTTTAAAACGCTGGCAGAAATAACAATTTTAGTTTCGTTTCAACCCGTTCTGGCCAAGCTGTATGAAGTTCTATGAAACCTTGCACACTTACCCGCATCGCAGTAGCCGCAGAATCGGTAAGAAGACAGACTGCGGAGACTGCGGTGCGGCTAGGTGTGCGTTCACCATTAGTAGTAATGAGCTACCGGAGCGAGGCAATGTTGATAGTTAGCGCCATCTATCTCTACGTATATGTAAACATTGCTTCAGAGCTGCCATCTCGTTTTTCTAGTGTAGTAAAAATCTACGATTATAATCCGACAAAATTAAAAAAGACACATAAAGTAATACTGGGCAGTGATTACGTATACTTCGTAAATTTGTGACATTGTACCTCGTGCTGTCCCCAGTTTTTTGTACTAAGATTGAGCACCCTGCCCGCTGCGCTAAGGTCTTTCTATGGACCGGTGGCCGGTAGGTAGTTAGCGCGTGTAAGTACATGGAGTGCAGTATCTGGTAATCTGTGGTCAGGGTCTTTAACTCTTTAGCTGACAATTTTCAAAATAAATTTAAATTAATTACTCCAAAAATCTATTGGTTGATTCTACAGTATATTTGCAGTAGTAAAACTTCGTCTGAATAATGACCAATACATTTTTTATACAGGAGGGTATAGTAAGCTTCCTGCAGCAGCAACGTGACCTCAGCGCTGATATCAAGAAGGACCTGGAGAACTCTCTCCGACGACTGAGACATGAGGCTCATTCACTGCTCGACTTATCTGCTAAGCTTGCTCCCAGTAAGTACAAGTAGTTTTTTAAACATTCTCACGTTCGTAATTTCTCACTTTTTTTTCTGTTTTGTGTGGATTGTTACCCTGTTCGTTTGGTTGCTCTCCGTGTTCCAGGATAGGATAATCTGCTAAGACAGTCCTTTATAAACTTGTGAAATGATATGAGCAAAACGTTTTTGACTGAAACTGAACTGACTAATTTCCAACTGGATTTTAGTCAGTACGAATTTGACAGACTCTTTCGCTCACCACTGGGCAGTAGGACTCATTTGATGCATTAACCTGTAACAAAAATCTTTAGTAATGTAATACCATAAGGTTCGTGTCTCGGCACAATTCTGAGTTACAGAGGATTGAGAAGTTTCTAGAACTATAACTAAGCTTTACAATTTTTTTTTCAATTAACAGGAATCCGCGCAGACACAAGTAATATGCTTGAGTCCAGCATACAGATTACGGAGCTAGTCAACGACCTGGAGGCCAAACAACAGAACTGTGACAACTGTGAATTACATCGAAAGGTAATAATGATTTCAGCTTATTATCCTTTTTGAAACTAATTAAATTTATGAATTTCTTTGTAAAATATCAATCAGTCTACAAGAGCCAAACTTTTGTATGTCCCTTTGATAAATTCAAACTCCGTAGTTCCACATTTCTTTGTGAAAAGTATTTAGGTATAAGTATGTATTGTGTTTTTCTTCTAGAACATGGAGGAAGCAATGGCAGAGTGCTTACAGCGTGAGAACCTGCTTCGTTCAGACCTGGAAGCTGCCATGATCAAGATTGCGCAACTTATGACCAGCGGTGAAGTTATAGCTGAAGGGTGAGTAAACTTCTCTCATCACATACCACAGATAGCCTATAACGAGTCCAGACTTTGGTCTTGAATAAAATTACAAAAATTTCCTTTTAGTTTTGCTATGTTGCTATGGATGCGTTTGATATCCATCAATCATATTCTTTGGTACACATAGTACAGTACTGTTGGAAACGGATTCAACTAAGATGATAAGAAGCGTGTGTGGATCGTCTTCCATAATTATGGTTACATCGCGTAGCTCGAACTGTGCATCTTCCTAGCGCAGATACTTTGCGGCGGCGCATCTTCACAGCACATTTTAGTCGCACCGCTACATACTCGTAGATTAGCATCAGTGGAAATGGTCATATAGTTTCGTAGCTCAGCTGTTACATACTCGCAGCATAGCTGCGTAGCACATCTCTGGTGTAAAGGCACCCTAAAGCTTCAACAAAGTCCCGGAGAATTAGTTTAACTGTCATGGATCTGTTGTTGAAGCTGCAGAATGTACTGAAACTAAACCTACCATGTTCCCCCCAGCTACGGCACAGGTCCCCAGCTGGGCTCCCTCCCCGCGCGCCCCCGCCCCTCCAGCGCGGCTCACTCGCTGGACGGCAGCTGCTCTCCGCGCGTGCAGCGACTGGCACACGACATAGACTCGCTGCAGAAGGAGAGGGATGATCTGCATCAACAGGTGAGACTCTTGTAGGCTCGTGAAAGGAATAGTACATTGTTTACCGAGAGGAGAAAGTGACCGATTACCGTCGAGGGTGTCGTTTGAAGCCCGAGCCTATAGTATTTATGTATACTTACAGCATTCATAAATACTATTCATCTTATTTATCATCCTTTTTATAATCGTTTTTTATAATTGTTTACTTTTCTTGTGACACTCATGTCAACTGCCAAACTGTCAGTTTATTTTTATTTACTGTTTAGCATGGAGCATAATGATCTTTGTTGCTACATTTTGATTTATATAATTTAATTTTTATCTAATTAATTTAATTGTATTGTATAAATTCTAAATTAATTATTGTAGTAATATTTGTATTAAAATACTAAATTCTAATTTTACACATGTAAAAGCACGCAGACCTCCGTGGTCTGATATGTCAGATTCTCTACATCAATTCAAAAAGAGAAGAGAACAATGTTTTCGAAATCAAGCTGACAAGAACTGACTGGTATAAAAGCCAAGGATTCTGAGGAATCGAGGTATTCTATCCAGGTCTGTCGGACGCATTCTATCCAGGACTGTCGGGTAGATTCTATCCGGAACTGTCGGTCATTCTATCCAGGTCATGTAATCTTCATTTCTAACCAGCACTCTTCGATCTTCCACTCAGAGGAGGTTCTTGCCCTCTGGGGTCCCTGCTGCTGAGGTCCACTAAAGAGCCTCTATTACTCCAGAGGAGGATCTTGCCCTCTGGAGAACTCCCTGCTGCAGAGGACTACTCAAGAGCGTCTAACAACCTAGAGGAGGTTCTTGCCCTCTGGGACTTCCTGCCTACTGAGGGCTATTGCGGCCTCGTACTGTGCATTGTGCTGACTGTGTTGTGAACTGTGTTTTGGACTGTATCTTTTATAATATCTTGTATTTTGTATTTCTAAATAAAATGTAACATTCCTCCTAGCTTATCAAAACGTTACAAGCCATAGGCGAGAGCTTTAAAACACCCGAGATCGGGAATCGCACTTTCTCTCGAGTGATACATAGTGCTTTATACTACACCTTCTATTGTCTATATTATAGACATATGGGGGCCTCTGCCTACCAAAGATTCTAAGCAGATATTATTCGTTAAAACCTTGCTCTTGTATAACCCGGTTCATTGAAGAAAGGATTCTTAAATGACGGCGCTTATCGTTTTCTCTCACTCGCACACTAGTGCCGTCTATACTCACTCCCGCGCGTAGCGTAAGCAGAAAAATAATTGCCTTGACGCGCTCAGCTAAAGTTTTCTGTCATTTTTCCGTTTTTACCTGTTGATTATTTTTGTTGAACTTTATTTTATTGTTAGGTTAAACTTGAGAAATTATTGTGATCCAGTCTTGTTTTAATTATTTTTCAAACTCTTATATGCTGACTGTACTATCTGTCAACGCAAGTACAAGCTGCCATTTTGAGTTCCTTTCTTCAATGAACCGGGTTATAACAAAAAATAATGATTTTATTTACTTGCAACATTTTCTCCCTATTTAAACAGAGCTACCTACGGGCTTTAAAATGCCTGAGTTTAATAGAAACTCAAAACCTACCAGACAAAAATACAAACACCAAATGCACTGTATTTACTAACACTGTAATCTATAATATATCTATGTATCTGTAAACATGGTATGTATAAAATAACATGTAATTATGTTGCACCGCCGCACGCGCAGGTCAAAAGGATGACAGACTCACCCGTACATAAGATATGTTGCGAGAAGGTAACGCACGATATAACGCTTATGTATACGTCTTTATTTATGTATTTATATTGTAGCTTGTAAACTTAGCCTAAATTTTTCATGGTTCTTAGTTAATCAGGGGCCGTATCACAACGTCTTAGAACCAGGCTTGTTCCAGTGAGTGAACGAGATGGCGCTAGACGACTTGTATAGCTCTGTCACTGTTAGTATCTTCACATTGTAAAACTGGAAATAATTCGATCTCAGCTACTACCTGCTTACCAATCTTGTAACCAAGCAACTACCGTTTTGGCCTATCTGAGTCAAAGATGTCCAATCAGCAACAAGCAGTTGTCAGAAACAAAGGAATAGTGTTTGAATTTTAACAGTTTAATTTCAGGCGTTAGATAATACCTGCACTAAACATTATTAAAAAAAAAAAAAAAAACTTGAAAAATGCATGCATTCAGAAGAAGAATTTGTTTTAGAAAATATAATGTGTAATCTTATTTATTGGTTCGTCGTAGCTTGCCGCATGAAATCTTTTGTTTTTACAAATAATTGTGTTTATTCTGAGCTTAACTTCTGCTTCTGGTCTAGATAACCCCCCTATTCTATAAAAAATATACACTGAAAATTTGAATAATTTTCTTAAAATACATCTACAATACTCAGCTGGAAGCCGCGAATCGTCAGCTCCGCTCCACCCGTCAGTTCGTAGAGGAACAAGCGAGCGAGCGGGAGGCCGAGCGAGATGAGTTCGCGAGGAGACTCGCTGACCTCAGAGATGAGAATGCCAGGCTATCCACCAGGCTGCAGAACAACGCTAGGATACTGAATGAGGTATGTAGGGAAATGTTCTGGAAGGAAAAGTAATGATGCTTCGTGTAAATGCGATGTTTGCCTGTAGCTTCCAGGCTAAATATGTCAATGTCAGCGCGCTTACTCATAACGCGATGCGATGCAATCCGACTGATGTTTTCGCCGCCGACTAAATAGAAGTAAAAATCATCCGCCGCTGCCAGTATAAAACTAGCAGTTGTCTACAGGTAGATAGTATAATATACAAGCTTGCTAGTTTGCTACACCAAAGTAAATCCATCAACAAATTAAAATCAAAGCATTTATTTCAAATAAGCCAGTTACAGGCACTTTTGAATTGTCAAAGACAAATAAAATATTACGAGTATCATAGCGGCTACAAATTGGTGCCGTGAATTCACGCCGCAAATTCTCGCCGTGAATTCTAGGCACAATGCCGACACTGATCGGGGAACAGGCACGAACGCGCGTTCGCACCTGTTCACAGGGGTTCACGCCACTAATGTGGAGCCGCGAAACACTACAAAGTTATGGTGCTACAGTCCCGGTCACAAGATTTAAAAACTGTGAATGTACAAAATTAAAATTAAATCAGTCGAATTGCATCATTATGTCGTAGTACTAAGGATGATTTTATAAAATATAAATAGTCTATCGCGTCGCGTCATGAGTAAGGCTTTATTAATAGTGTACACACGTAACAGTGTCTGTACTATGCCATTAGTAACAAGACCAGTTGCTAGCCTTTTATTCTCTGCTGGGCCAGCTCAAAATGCAACTGTTATCACAGACATGCAGTCTACTGTAACCTATTAAATTCAATATTATTTTCGCATCAAAACGAAGTATCATTTCTTTTTCTACTGTAGTGAAGGTAATTGTGTTGTGGCACTGTGAGTGTTGGTTGGAAAGCTAATTGGAATCTGCCCCGTAACTGAAAACGTTGATTTTGACCAAAAAGTAACTTAGTTACAGCTTGGCCAGAACGTCTTGAAACGGAACTAATCTTATTGTTTGCTGACAACGTTTTAAAATCTTTGATATTTGATGTAAACAAAGACGCAGGTTTGTTAGATTTATTATTGTGCCATAAAACTAACGTAATGAGTGACAAAAAAAAAACATTCAAAGTGGTAGCGAGAGCACAGTGGCGACTTTCGGTTTTCTACTCTAATTTGCCAAGCTATACTTTGTTTTCAGTTATGACGGCGGTAGTGTTGCCTTAACACGTCTTTTTTGCCTTTTTATTTACTTAAATAGTCACCCAGCACGAACATTTTAAAACTTTTTATTTGGTGGAAATTGTAATTAAGATTTTGTGGTTATGGATTCTTAACTGTCATAATATTTCCTACCCATTTTTAGGGTTCCGTAGTCAACAAGGAACCCTTATAGTTTCGCCATGTCCGTCCGTCCGTCCGTCCGTCTGTCCGCAGTTTAGCTCAGAGACGCACAGTACTAGAAAGCTGTAATTTGGTGTAAATATAGAGATTTGTTGTGCCGAAAAAGTGGTAAAATAAAATCTCGTAAAATATTTTTTTTTAGGGTACTTCCAGTACTTATACGTTAAGTGAGGATTTTTTTTTTCTCGCGTACCCCTTAGTGTGGGGTATCATTAAATAGGCCTTTAAAAAATAATTATAGTTTCCATTAACAATTTTTTGATAAAAAAATTCGTTTGTGAAATATTAAGCTTTAAAGTGCTAAATTTTGCTCGATTCGAGTGTCCCCCCCCCTCTACCAGCTAAACTGTTATGTTTGGGGGTGTGAAAAAATTCACAATAGTAGTATATATAACGAAGTTTAAAAGAAAATTATCATGACTAAGTAGGCTTTACAACTTTACGAGTAATAGTCGACCAACTTATAAAATGTACTTGGATAATAGTTTTCTTAAACAAAATGTATCGGAGTCAACTGCAAATGTAAGTTTGTCAACTTTATTTTTACAGCTTTTTTATGTATGTTTTTTGGGGATAGGTAGGTTTTTATCGTCAACTATTTTTAACTAAATTCAAAAAAAGGAGGAGGTTCTAAATTCGTTGTAATCTTTTTTCTTATGTATTTTTCCCGATTTCTCAAAGACTCCTGGACCGATTTTGAAAATTCTTCTTTTAAAAATTAAATTCAGCGAATCAGTTTAGTTAGTTCGCTTAGGTATTTTGATGGGCAACTACGGAACCCCACATTGTGCGTGCCCCGACACGCACTTGGCCGGTTTTTTTTTCTACTAAATTGCTACATATTGTTTTATTTTTAAGTTTCTGCACTTTTTCAACTAATTTTATTAACCTACCAATACGACAAACACAGATAAGGGTATGAATACAGTAGCATTAACAACGGTAATGGTAAATGAAAGTAATGGCGCTAGTATAGCTCACTTCCAAACACTCTTACGACTAAGCTATGATGGTCACATCAGACCCTGGCCATAATGTGAGGCAAAATCGGGCTTATTCAAAACTACTAAATACTAATTTGCGTTGTCGACCAACTACAAATGAAAACCATCCTTACTAATACAATATAAAGGCGCTACCAATATAAAACGTGCCGTTGTCAGTACCCACCGATAACCGAAGCAAAATCTGACTTCATCATCATCATCATCTCAGGCGTAGGACGTCCACTGCTGAACATAGTCCTCCCCTTTCGATTTCCACATATACCTGTTGGATGCGACCTGCATCCAGTGTCTTCCGGCGACCTTTATAAGGTCATCTGTCCACCTTGCTGGTGGACGTCCTACGCTGCGCTTGCTAGTCTAGTAAAATCTGACTTGCCACAACGCAATTCAGTGAAATTGCGTCATTATGACGTAGTAGTAAGTTTGATTTTTACTCATAGTTGGTCTGTGTCGCAAACCAGTCTTATCGCACCATGTCTGCCTGTCAACCAGTTAGCAAGTGTTGTGTTGTCGTGTTGGTCGGTGTGTACTAACCCAGCCCGCCCCGTATGTCCCTACAGATGCACTGCCTTCGTCTCTCGTATTGCAACTGTCGTGAACACGACGCGCACGTAAGTTTGTGTCTGTCTTGTTATGATTACTGTTCGTGCTAGAATAAGTTAAAATAAATTAAATGTAGTGTACTGACAGAAATTCACCTTAATTATTGTTGCCTAAGAAAGTTTTTGAAACAGTTATTTTCATATTATGACTATTTGTATGTCCATTTTCAAAAACAGAAATAATGGTACTGTAGGATTTTCAAAGTTCAGAGGCCTTCCCACAAGCTCTTAACGCAATTCAGTTTATGCTGTGGGAAAGAGATGGCGCTAGGCGACATGTATAGCTCTGTATCTTTCCCACAGCCTAAACTGAATCGCGTTAACTGCTCGTGGTAAGGCCTCTGATCATCGTTGGCGATAAAAAAATCAAAATGGCCGTTAATCAGTTACTTATGGTTCCCGTCAACCGGAACCCGGAACGAGGTTGCGGAGTTGCGGAAATATGTTATCTAAATTGCAGTAAATCTGCGGTCCTCTTTAGTAGTATAATCCTATTGGTTAATATTTCTCCGTTTCTCCCCTCTGTAGCCTTGCTCCGTTCTTGTGGACAGGCAGCCCAAAATTTAACTTTTGCAAAACTCTCATTGATCATGAGATTATGTTGTCACTTATCTGGCATGAACAGTACTACATGTTTTAAATAATGTTTTAGCCTTATGTGTACTTGTTAGTGTATAGTTGTATTTATGTGGATTTGTATAGGTTTAAACGCACTTAACAGCATGTCGAGCACCTTAGATTAAAATAGAAGTAACTTGTTTATTCTCTTACTTTCCATTTATCTATTAACTTTTCCAGTCCTTTATACTGTTTAACAAAAACTTAGACCTCTAACTTACCCTTTAGTAATATTTTTTGAATAACCTAACTTTTCTCACTAGTCTTTAACCTTACCAACAGCACCACCTTTTCATCATCACCCTTTAAATTCACAAAACAGGTAGAACAACTGGAAGCCCAAACCCGCGAGATGAATCAAATCATCACCGAATTGGAAACAAGAAAAGCATCCACAGATGATCAACTGAAAGCTTCAGAAGAAAAAATCACCCTTTTACGTGACATCATCGCCAACTTAGAAATACAACTAGAACAAAAGACCACACACGAAAGTGAGATACTAGAACAGCTTGAACAAATGAAGAACACGATAGAAGAAAGAGATAGCAAGATGAGAACGTTAATCGGTGAATTGGAATCGTTGAGGAGTGAGAGAGTCGAACAGAGTGATGTTGTTTGTCTTAAATGTGGACAGGAAGAAGAGAAGAGTACAGAGTTATTGGAGAGGATTAAGGAACAGGTTTGTTGTTTGAAGTTGTATGATATGTATTATATTTGATGTTTATATGTATTGTATTTGATATGTTTCTGTAAATAATGCATTTGAACCTCTGTAAATAATCCACGCACACCTTTAAACCTTTCCTTCAGCTAATAATGCGCCTTGAAGATAAAATATTATGTACAAAGTATCGTTAATTTTTACATTATATGAACACAAATTAAATTCTAGCGGTATTCATACCATTATTATCTCAGCAGAGTCCCACCATCTAATTTAATATAACCCTCTGTATAGCGATTCATGCCAAATTATATGTTGCTGTCCCACAGTGCCACTACCTAGAGGAGATGATACACCGGCGCACGCGCAAGATGGAACGAATTCATGAAGTATGCTCCACTAGTTGCAGTGAGCCCAGCGAAGATGTGTCGCTTAGAGATCAACGACATAGGAATCTAGAGGTAAAAATCACTACAATACACTTCTGTCAACCCCTTTATTTTTTTTAAGCGTGGTAAAATCACCAAAACAGTCCTCCCGAGGTAGGCCAAGAGAGACTCTCAGACTTGTACTGGCTATAATTCACGGTGTCATTCAATAGCGCTTTATGTTCCGTGCTCACGGTAGTTCGTTAGTACTGCGACCCGAGGCGTTGGCCCTCTAAAGGGGGCCCCGTCAGTGCTGACACTCTTTGATGATATGTCCGTGCCTGTGATTGCCCAAGTTCTGCCAATTTTACTGTTTATTAAGTTTAAGATTTCATGTAATAGCAAAGGTTAGCAGAATCCAAACTTCGGATTTGCTATTAACAAATTCTTAATGCAATAACCCAGTAGCATTTTGCTTGTAATAAAATCCAAAATATTGTGTTCTATTAGAAATTGCAACTGTCTTTACCGGCAAAGGATTTTTCCAAATTACATACATTAAAGTAGTCCACATTAGCTCTACCTCAAGAACTAAAGCTTTAAACTTATAATCTTGTCTCATACAGGTGAAATCCCCCGAAACGGACTCTACACCACGTAACGACCGTATGTCTGAGCTGGTGGGAGTGTGGGACTGCTTCGAGACGCACGCGCGGGCCGAGGATGCCGTGCTCAAGAGAGTGGCCGACCTGGAGATGCAGAGGGCACAGCTCAAAGATATCGCACAGGTTAGTGACCGATTAATTTTGATGCCAGTTTGACTGCTTGAAGCAGATTGTTTTACCTGAAACATAAACCATGTACATGGGATATTTTTTATCCCATATAAATGTTCGGGATATCTTTTGTCCTCGACATGGGTGCAGCCGTGTAGCGTAGATGTACATGCCTTTAGTTGTGTTTTTTTACGTGTCCATCTAATTCGCCGCTAATCTACATCGATTTTCAAAATTATTTTATCTACTTTAGCCTATATTCAGATACTCTTTAGGAAATTGTAAAGGCATCTGATGGTGACATTTGGTTATGCATCGTAGAACGGATCAAAGCCAGTGTAAAGACCCTTGCGATCCGTGTTCGAGATGCGTACGGAGCGGATCGGGCGCTGAAGTTAGAGGTTACCATCGTCCAAGAATCGCAAAGGTCGTCTGAAGGAGCACACTGGTTTTAAGTCAGTTATGTCTGACGCTCCATTTTTAAAAACACTTTCAGACACACTAAATTAAGTGTATTTTTTACCGTCGGAAAGATTTAAAAATGTATTTTTTAATACGTGATAAAGTTTTTATTCGTGCACATAAAGTGTACCAAAAATATTTTAACCAAACGGCCAAATGAGTCAACGACGTATACATGTTTTGTATCACTATGTATAAAATGTTCTCGTAAAAGTACGTTTGTGGGTGATTATTAGTCAATATATTACTCAGAAACCACAGCATGTCAATGATATGATGCAAGTCGAGAGTGTTCACGCGTCATAAAATGTTATCTCAGTCGCTTCTACATTCCGTAGCAAATATACTAATTTCACGAGAATTATTAGAAATTATTGTTTGTCATCACATAATAAATCAAAATTATGACAAAAAAATATCAGGCCGTGTTCACAAAGAAATCTGCGCAACCTGCAGGTCGAAGCTGTTAAATTCACATATAAACATTACTGTACTGAAGACTGAAACACTGAAAAGTAATATTTGTGTATTTCAGATTTTAATTTTCATTAAATAAGGCGCATATAATTTATTACTACTTATTCACTTTCTGTTACACCTTACCACCGCAATTTCGTCTCTAAACCAAGCAGAGGAAAATAAACTTTTCTGCAGATAACAATTAAATAATAGTAAAGTTTTTTTCCAGCATGAGAAGTGGCTTGTAATAATTGACGTTCAAATTGGGTTGTTTCTAGACCTTTTTTGTGGTAAAATCATGAAATGATTTCTGTGTGAGCGGAAAGTACTATCAGACTTTTACTCACTAATAATCCACAGTATTATTTCACTTGCATGGAACAAGTATTTGCGTCATTAGTTTACAGACGAAGCCATCATCAAAACTTGACCGGTAAGTACAAAGTTATATTTTCTGGCTTTTGACAGAACTTTTGTCGGGGCAGCTAGTTCGGAATAGAATGGAAACATTTATTTGCTAAACATATGTTTTACAAAGATTTTACCTTTGAATAAGAATCTAGTCATCCTATACTACGTTACGCAACATGAAGCATCATGAACAACATAGTACAATGTACAGTAATATTTCCTGGATAACGCACCTCGTACAAAGGGACCTTGGTAGCGCTCCATTGATGGCTGGCGGCGCGCCAACGATTTATTTTGATAACGCACTCTTTCACAACCACCCGCCAACCACGGCGAAATGTCAACGTCGCGGTTCAAAGTCGCTTTTAAATTAGGGATTTTGGTCTATTATTTATTTGGAAAGATTCGGTTGTGACTAAGGTTTTTGAAGGTTAATCTTGGCAAGATAGTGTTCGTTTAGGTGGATAGAATAAGCTCTATTTTAAATGTATGATGTGTTGTACAAAATAAGAATCTAAATAAAAAGCAAAGTAAAAAGTTAAGCTGAAATAATGTCAAGCTATCAATTAACGATAGAATCCGGAATGAGGTCTTACGGCATAAGACCAAAGTTACAAAAATTGTCCAAATCTGTAGCAAGCTGAAGTGGCAGTGGGCTGGTCATGTCTGCCGCAGAACCGACAATAGGTGGAGTAGGAACGTTGTTGAATGGAGACCCCGTGTAGGTAAGCGTAGGGTGGGACGGCCCCCGGCAAGATGGACCGATGACCTGAAGAAGGTGGCTGGCAGTGGCTGGATGGAAAAAGCAGGAGATCGTGCGCTGTGGCGCTCCCTGGGAGAGGCATATGTCCAGAAGTGGACTGCAATGAGCAATTAACGCTCGAAATTAATGTTGCATTTCAAATTTTTAATCCAAATCTTCGATTCTTTGATGACTGCATATTTCAAAATTAGGTTCAGTCATTAACCCATTCATTGCGGCAGAGAAAAATAACTTTATATGACAGGTGCGGGGCGGTTTTCGTCTATGACGCCGATGGGCGTCCTCAGCACCTCAAATGGATAATATAAAACGCCGATGGGCGTTTTCAGCACTTTTCAAAATGATTAATAATTCTTACGTTAAAACAAAAAAACAAAAGGTTAATATCAGAGGTGGTAAACATTTTCTTACTTTTACAATACCACTATTTATTATTCAACTAAATCATTAAATCTGATATTGAAATAAATTAATAGCTTCTTTTTAGAAATATACTTATTTGTATGAATCACAAAAACTTCATGGTTGGTTTTTATTTTTAAATAGACATTAATATATTCCACAACTATAATAATAAAACATTATTTTGAAAGTTGGGAAAGAGAACGCACGAGTTCGGGAATTAAAAAAAAGCAATGGTGTGTATTCACATCCCGCACGCTATACGTCCCTGCAATACGCCACTTTTTGAGCAACTGTATTAAAAAAATATTAACCGTCATTTAGTGCAAACTACCTACTTTTCAAACGAAAGTGAACCTTAACTTCAAATTATAAAGGTTAACTTTAATCTGTGTACTGACCGGTTCGGGATTAGCTAAGAGAAAAATTGGAACTAAATTCCACATCGGTAAGACTTCAGTTCAGTTCAGTGTTGTTATCGGTAAAGTCTTATTAAGTTTTATTGAATTTATACTTATGTAAATATACCCTACACAATTTTATGTCATTAAAAGTCATACCTAACTCGTAAAACCAATGCAAAATAGGAAATAAAAATTATGCGATGTAAGTGTTCGCTAAAAATACCTTTATTATAGAAAAGTAATAATTCACAAAATATATTAAGAATCCTAGGTTGTTAAATCCTGGAAAACGCCCATAGGCGTCTTCAGCACCTAGAAAGGATTTCGCATTTTTTTTTATAGTTAAAAATCCGGAAACTGTGAGCAATACTTTGTGCATTCAAAAAAAAAAAAATAGCATCTATTGCAAAATTTTACTTTTTAGGCTGGTTTTTGACAAGATATAAAGAATTGTAAAAAAACGCCGATAGGCGTCCTCCGCACCTGAATATGAAATAAAAAGACGCCGATAGGCGTCTGCCGCAACGAATGGGTTAATTGGTTACGATTGCGGTTGGCATACATTATTATTTTCCGGTGAAAGTAATCTGTATATAGTAGTATATAATTGATATTTATTATTCTTTTTCATCGTTATTTGGGATACTACGTTCACGTTCTAAATACGCGTTTCAGATAAGTATTAGTGATATATAATTCAACATTTTAATGTGGCACAGAGAAAAGAATACTTGGAAGAACTTTTAAGCATTAGTCATACTCATATAGTCGACAGCCGCTACTGAACAAAGGATGTTGACTGATTGATTACAATCAGTAACAACATTATAGATTCGCACTTGATGGCTTAGCAGTCGTGATGTTCAGAGAACAGCTGGCGAACTAATTAAACGATTAGCGTACTTAACGTAGTTCTAAGTAGTCCCTTGGCAACAGCAGGTTTGAACCGACAATCTAACCGACAGGTAGGTATAACAATTGCATTATATTCTTTGAAAAACACAGACGTCATCGTGTTTTTAAAATCATTTAAAATCTAGCGACAGATTTCTTTAGGAAAATTGTCATCACCAATTTCGACTGCCTAACAACATTTTAGTATTTCAGTTACGTAATACGCAAGACTATTTAATTGTAGTTTATGGTTGGCGACAATTTTATTTATTTATTTATTAAACTTTATGCACAACACTGTACAACGGCGGCCTTAATGCCGTAGGCATTCTCTACCAGTCTACCTTGGGGTGGTGCAGAGATAAAACATAGTAGGTGCAATTAAAAAAAGGAGAAGTATTTCTAGAGAAATAATAATAATTTAATAATATATATAAAAAGGAAAGAAAATAAATACATACATAATTATAATACATACATACACTCATAAATACATACATAATACATATATACACACTTTGTGCAGAGAAAAGAAAAATAAATGGAAATAGGTACTGCCAACCAATTAATTATTAATCGAGTCTGCTAACTTCTTAAGTAAAAATTTTCGAGCCTTTACCTTAAACGTGAAACGATTTTCCATGTTATTGGAATATATGTTGTTCGAATTTTGCCATGTTATTGGCAATATTAGGCGGAGACCTCTCGCGCCCGGCATTGGTTTCGGCCATGCTGCGGGGCGAGACGGAGTGGGAAGCGGTCGCCTCCTTCTGCGAAGCAGTAATGCTTGCTAAGGAGGAGGCGCGCCGCGAGCGAGAGAGGACAGAGTCCTCCCTCCGCCCCAACCGCGGTGTAGGACGCCCACGGCGACGGACGTCGCGAGACGATCTCCGGCCACCGTAGGCGCGGGCATGCGGGCAGCGAGTAAAGGGCAACTCGCTGCCCGACCAAGGACCATGCCCGGGTCGACGGCGCGTTGTGTCCCACGCGCGCCTCAAAGAGCGTCAGCATAATGACGGGGCCCCCCTCTCAGAGGGCCAAAGCCTGCCGGGGTCGCGGGATTATTCCCTTACCGTAACCCCGGAACGTAACATGCTATGAAGGACACCGTGGATTTTAGTCAGTAGAAGTCTGACAGTCCCTCCCGCCCTGCCCGGGGTTGGAGGACTCATTTGATGATTTTAGCACGCTAAAAAAAAAAAAAAAAAATGTTATTGGCAATATAGGTTACGAATTTACTGTTAATAAGTAGTAAAAGAAATGCAATGAACTAACAAAGTGCACGACGATCTACTGATGTAGCGACATGACTTCAAAACATCGTAATACTATTTTTGTCTGCGCATGCTGTTAGCTGGTGCATACACAATTTATTACAAGCTCCCGTCTAGTAAGAAATAGATGAAGCTAGTGTAACTTATTGAATCCAAAAATAACCCCGTTCAAGGAACCGCCTGTTCAGTAATTTACTACAAAGATAATAATAGTAGACACGAGTCGGTAACAAAACAGAAAAAGCGCAGCATAACTTATACCTCAAGGAGAATTCGTAACTGCTCATTTAATTTTCTAAGAAATAGAAACGAAAACTAACAATTCTCACAAGATAATCCAGATACTACAGAAAAAATATTAACATATCAATCTAATGACATCATGTAGAAAATGCTCATACAATACCAAGAGAATCACCCTCTATTTTTGCTTCCAAACTTTCGCTCGACTAGCCACCATCTTCCACAAATAAACAATGAATAAGCCGGGAATTAGAGCCAATAGATGAATGATGTTTCGCAGAGATATTACAAAAATAACGTCCAAGTTCAATGATAAGTGTTCTCTTTTAGTTTCGTTTGTATAACGTAGCTGATGAATGAAGATATTAAGATCTTTCACAACGGATGTTTGACAGAAGTAAATAATTGTTTAATGTAGTTCTTTTAAATACGGATGTTTAGTACTGATCCAGGAAATGATTTTTTAAACGTTTTCTTTAGTATCTGTTAGTGATTCACTGGTTTTCAAATGCTGTGTAGTTACTCATTGAGGTTGGCATAGATTTTTTGCTCGCTACACATAGGAAGTATGTAATTCTCTGAATTCTCCCGCCATTATTTATGCCCCGGTATCCACTAAAGCGGAGACGTGTATTGCGAAGATACCTATGGGTAACGACAATCACTTTATATCTTTCATATTCCCTGTAATGATTTAAAACTTTAACGTCTCTTCTCCCCACTGCTAGTCTACGCTTAGATAGAAACTGGACCTAAATGTTAGCAAGGCATCTCACTGATGCGGATAATGAAAACATTTCATAAATCCTGACATTTCCACGAATCGATATACACCGGCTCGAAATAACTTATCTAACCTATCACGTTTCATTTATTTTCGCAAACTATACTCTAAACTCACACAGTTACAGGAATCCACAATATTTTCCTTATAGACAAATATTAATCCTGACTGCAACTCTACTGTTAACACGTCCTGCGTTTGTTTTGACTCCGGTGCAGATTTGCGGCCGATACATCAAAGTTTACTATTGCAACAGTTAGCCCAGTTTCTGTCAGTTTACGGCACTACGTTTAAATGGATTAACCGCGTATTTTCACAATAACTTCGCCTGCTAATGGTTTGACCTCGTTGAGGCGGAAATGCATCGAATGCTAAAGGCGTGCTTTTTATTTGAGGTTTTTCTTCTACGAACAACTGGATTTTAGTTAAAGCAATCGATCACTCATCCATCACAAAGTATTGGTCTAAAAGTTTCTGTGAAGAGATCGAATTTAAACATATCGACTATCTCAAAAGATACAATGCAGAGTGCTGCATGTTTTTTTGCCGCTTGAAAGTGTTCAATCGTATCAACTATCTGAAAAGATATAGTGCAGTGTTGCATATTCCTTTGCCGCTTGACTGACATTGACGGCAGGACGTGGTTGGCAAACTATAACGACATTCTCTTCGGAACTCCTATAGAAAAAGCTGGAGACAAGCGTTAGTTCATACGAAATGCAAAAGGGATCTTTTAGCGACTATAATGCACGTTACTCGAAAATATTCATCTTTTATATTTTTCTCTGTTTAATTTCGCTATGTGGGCGTCAATTCTACTCTCTCCATTTATTGACCTTACTCAACCCACGGTGTTCCCGCACAGTCCATGCCTAGAGCTCTGTTAGTCATAGTCCTACACTCATGGACACAGGCGCGCGCCATTCGCATCATTTGCCCGACCCTAATATGCGGGATGAACTCTCTCCGCTCTCTCAATTTGTATTATGAGGTTTTATTGACTATTAGTACAGGGTTGCCAACGTGGTAAACACTTTGCTTTAAATGTAAACAAACATCTTCTCAATTATTTTTCCTTTCAAATATAACTTGTCACCTTATCTTTTCAAGGCACCTTTTCAACACATTAGCCGCCTTGATTTGACATTTAACACCAGCAAAATCAAAGAAAACATTTGGCAACATGCCATAACTGCAGTGTCAACGCTGCATTTACCATAACTTAAAAGCAACAGCAGTTTGTAATCCGACGCTAAACTGAAAACAGTCCAAAATAAACTCACTAGAGAAACCGAACCTGCCCTTTCTACACTAATGATAAAATAAAACAATCTGGTTTAACAATACACGTTTGTAACCCATTTTCTGGTTCGCGATTAACCCTCGGTTACACAAGCAGGAAGGTAAACAGAGGCCGGGAATAGCTGGCAACCCTGCGCGTGCGACGTACGCGCACACATGCGCCGCGCGTGTGTGGGTTAAATATAGAGGATGGAGGGAATGAGGGAAATTTTGTGGATGTGGTATCGGACGTGGTGCTAAGTAACATTATTGTATTGTTTTGAGCTAAAGTAAAAAGGATACAGTTGTGGATGATGGGCTTTTATTGCCTGTCCACAGTGTCCACCTTTTGGCAAACGCAAGGACTCATTCGATGATTTTACCACCTAACTACCAAAAAAGTATGATAAAATAATTAATAATAAAAGGCGTAATAAAATACGAGTATATTGCGAATTGAACTAAGTATCTTCTATAGAATAGTAAGTGCATATCCCTCTTTAATACACAGGCTTTTTTTTTACATAAAACACCAAACCATGATGCGTAAATTAATTGGTATAATCCTTTGTCACCTCATTCACCGTTAAAAAAAAATAACAATAATAATATAAATAAAATCCGCATTGCCCTATCCAACACATCGCGCATCGACGTCTCCCTCGGCGTGAACACAGCCGTCTGACGCTCAGTCTCTCCCGATGCTTCAGAGCGTGTTCTGCTGCCGTAAGGTCTCTGTCACCAGCCATCACCGCACGCCATCCATTGCACCCTCTCATCAACATGTGATGATAACCATGCAGTGTGACCAGCAATGTATAACAGTGATAATTTAGTGCCCCGTCCATGTAGTGGTGTGTGATGTTTGTTTGGAGTTACTTCTCCAAGTACGTTAGGATGGGGTTGCCGGATCTTACGGTGAGTTCTGTCGATGATTCTTTTATTTGGAGGCTATTTTGGGAGATAAAGCTTTGTTATGTTAGAAACATTGTTATTTAATTTATTCAAATCTGTTTTAGATTTACAAAGTCTGCCAAACTACATAACAGTTTATTGGAAATGCAACTAGTAGTTTCTTTCAGTTTTCAGCATGTTTTGCTGGGTTTGAAAAGGTTATTCGATGATTATTTGGCAAAAGAACTGTTCAAACCGCATTTATTATTAGTATTTTTAGATCTTGAAACAAAACAATTTTTATTTTGTTTTTATAACAATAACGACTTACATTGTTAAATGAAACTGTCATTTTGATTAAATGGGCTGAGCTACAGAGGCAAGGGGTATAAATAGTAGTACTTACTAGTAGTTACCAATATATTAAAGACTCCAAAGATACATACACAAGACTGCCCTACAGAAAAAAATGCAGATAGTAACTAATTTAATGTAAATAAGGGCTTCATTGTCAAATAACACAATTAAACCAAAAGTACTTTATGCAAAGATCTTGTAAATACAATCATTGTACGTCAGACGCTGCCAACTGCGCATCACGGACGTTTTTATATGTATTATTAATGCTTACGTCGCAATGTCGTCGGGAAAGCGCCGGGAAACTGGCGGAAATATGAGAATATTATGAGTGTGTCAGTATTCAGTAATCCATGGTCGGTCGTTTGGGTGAGATATTGAGCTTTCACATCTCATCAATTTCTCGGAAGAGTGAGAAAAAAATGAATGTTTTTTCTTTACATACTTTCGTTGTAATGTCGTCGAGATAGCGCCGGGACTAACAAAAATATAAAAATACTGGCACTCCGACCGGCAGATTTTTTGAGTTCCGAATTCCCATTTGTGAATGGAATTTCCAAAAATCTTATCTATTTGATTGGATGAGTCTACATTCGAAGTTTCAAGTAAACCAATGTCAGTTATCCATCGTCCATCCTTTTGCAGCAGATTGACTGAACTCTAGTTAGTGTGCTCTGAAGATGGCGTTCTTCCACTCTCGATGTTGGAATTAAAGGTTTAGGTAAAAGCTCTTTGTAATAAAGGTTGACTGTTTATGTATCTTCTCTATTTTAGTTAGATTAGGCAAAATTGAACTAAATGAGTTTATTTAAAAGATTTAACATTAATGCGATGTTTTCAAAATATGTACGTCTTAGTCTTTTTTCTCCCCTTAGTTTCAGTAGTCGCAGCTATATTGCAAATAAATCCTTGTTTTGATTTATTATACTACAGAGTACAGGAGATTCAATATTACAGATTATAGACTCTGTTAGTTTTGGCAAGTTATTTTGGCGCCAGTGGATAACCGGATAGTTATTTCATAGTTAGATCTACTTGTTGATAGATTAACTTACGTTCGGAAAAATCATTCCAACAGTGTATATTTAACACTTTGCCTATATTTATTTTTATCCACGACAGAACATGAGTATACTCAATATGCAAAATTATCCAATCTGCTGGTCGTGTCGTAGCATCGTTTGTCACTTTTATGGCATCAATTGACATTGGCAGTGTATTGTCATGCGTTCATGTTCGTATGTGATGTCTGCGTACTAAGAGTTTTATTGAAGTTCTTCATATTTTATTGTTACTACATTTTCTTCTATTTGCGTAGGCTAGTAGATTTGTCTGTATTTTAAGTCGTCCTTAGAAATACTAGCATTGAATCTAACATTACTGGACCACTTTATCTTATCTTATGCGAATTCTGTAAAGTTATAGATCCTGTTAACCAAATAAATAATGAAATAGAAATTGTATGGAAATTCTGAGCAAAAAAGCAGGATATTAAAACAGGTCATGTAAAAAATTAATTTATGCAATAAGTATTTAAAGCGTGCCCGATAAAAGTCATATAAATTTCAACAAAAATCTCAAAGAGGGAAGCAAAAACAGATTACGTTTAAAACCGCGGGTCAACGAACTCAACTCGTGGGTTTAAAAGATTTTAAACTGAACAACAAAAGAGATACCAACGCTTTGTATAAAGCCGACTGAAAGCTCTTCTTAATTCCTTAACTACTAATGGCTTATTCACATTAGTGTTGAACTCGATCGATAGAGCACTTCCGGCATTTTGTTAAAGGAAAGTGGAAACAGTTGTTTGTTCACATAACAATATCTATTGTCTTTAGATTATGCGACTCAATTAGATTAACGTTGATATCGTTTAAGTATTGATTGTTGACGCTGGAGGGGACATTCATAAAGCGTGGCGGAATCGTAGGATTGTCTCATTAGGTAACCGTGACCGTGGAACGTAAAGGGCTGTTGAAGGATCACCGTGGATCCCGTTCCGCACTGGGTGGGAGGACTCATTTGATTTGAAGGGACATTATCGTAACCTATAATTTATCAATAAAATTCTGATCAAAAAAAAAAAAACAAATCAGTTTGAAAAATAACTGTTTAATAACAGTGCTATCATTTTTTAATGCAATATATTTTTAAACTTTTCCTGCCTAGTGAAAATGTTCAAGACTGCTAGTTTTTCGATAAATGCAGCAGAGCATCTACATGTTTATGAAATGCATGCTAAACGCCATAATTTCCATAAATTCAGGGTGTTGCGATTATTGTAAACTAGTCCACATAAGACTCATCGAATATCCATATGCTTTGATCGCTAGTCTGCTAAAGCTATCATAAATATCCTGAAATCAGTTCACGTAGACGTGATTTCAGTTGTTTACAGAAAATCCTCCGGTAAACATGTTTCTATGAACAATGGGGTTGAATTTAATTCGGCTGTTTAAATATTTTATCAGGTTATGAGGATATCGCAGCAGCACTAAAGTTATTTGCTATACCCTCTTTTTATTGAGTAAAATCGTCACGAATACTCTCCGCGAAGAAAAGTGGGATAATATCATACTTTTTTGGCTATAAGCGATTTTTAATTATACTTGATGTCTTGTAAGTCTGGTAGATTCATACACATTCAGCTGATGATTATAGCTCCCTTATATGAGATCACTCTTGTATCTACTTAGGGTGTTCCTACATCTATCGACGCGGAATCGGCTTTTTCCGTCGCCCTTTCTCTTTCTGTTGCTTAGAACTGCCATTTGCTAGACCGAGACAATGCGATAGCACGAAAACGAACGAACGAGAAAGAGCGACGGAAAAAGCCGATTCCGCGTCGATAGATGTGGGAGCACCCTTACTTGATTTTTTACAATGACATGACTGATAGTCAATCAAACTTTATCACTCTCGTAACGAAATCAGTACACCAATAAAATCGTATATTATCTAACACGATCTGGGTCACTCATTGATTAAACGACAGAATCCGACCTAATGATCTTTGCAGCCTGTTTTCATAGAGTCGGAACTGTGTCGCGAAGTAAATATAACTCTTGATGAGTAATAGAGCTGAACTTTGTGTTTCGCTCGTGATTAGGGTTACCATATGACAGGCTTTTGCCGCATTTGACAGGCATTTTAAGGTCTAGACAGGCGTGCGGCCGGCATTGGTCTGAGACAGGCATTTTTAGATTTCGCGCCCGCGGACGAATAACACAGGAAAATTACAAACATGTTTCTTGTGAAGATTTTTACGTTTATTTATTAGAAAAGAAAGAAGTATTAAAAAAATAATGTCCTCTGACGAATATCAGTAATAAAAAGGTCCTTCGTCATTATTATCTGTTGGCTTTTACTTGATACCTACAGCGTTTCGCATGAGACAGGCATTTTTCTGAAAATTCAGGCATTTTAGGTACCTTATACAGGCATCCCTCTATTTACATATAGTAACCCTACTCGTGATAGACGTTTATTTAGTTGCTGAGCCTTAGGTTGCGGTTCGACTGAGGCGGAGCGGAGCAGGGACTGTAGCCAAACGGCAAGCGACAATCGTTAACGTTCACCAGTTGCCAATACATTTTCAACTTTATACCCCAGAGCATAAAGTTGAAAATCTAGTAAACACTGCTGGGCGATAGCGAACGAAACAAACGAAAACGATCTGTAATCTTTAATAGATTTTCAACTTAATGCAATAGGGTATAAAGTTTAAAATGTATTAGCGACTGCTAAACGTTAGCGATTGTCGATTGCCATTTGGCTATAGGGCCAGAGCGGAGACTTGCCTGTGTCGCTATTCAGCAATCACATGGCTTGAATACACATGTGGTCACGAGGCTAGCCATGTGATTGGTAAACAGCGGCACAAACTTGTCTCCACTCTGCTCCGCTCCGCCTCAGTGAAACCGCAGCCTTAGGGACGGTTCGTTTACCAGGTGGTGAAACCTGGTGCGTGTTGAAAGTGTAAATAAATGTCAGGTATGATGCGTTGTGTGACTAGACTAATGGGTGCCGATCATCTATTAGTATCAACAGACTACATCACTAGAATTATATTTATAGTTGAGCTTCAATTGTATTAAGTAATAGCTGACCCGTGCCCACTTCGTTGGGCAGAAAATATTTTAACTTGTGATGAAATTATAAGTGTGGTTCGGTTAGTACTTGTGCTATGATTTATTTGAGCTGACTGCCAAAAGGAGGGTTTTGTTTTTATTGTATACTGTACTGACTGTAACTGCCCACTGTCTTTCTGTTGGTAGGCGCTGCGCATGTTCAGCGCTAGATTCCCGAGCACGGGCCTGTAATGTTTATACTCTTTGGTTAGCGAGCCTCTGCAAGCGCTCAGCGCTAGATGTCCGAGCTGAAACCGCTGTGAACGCTCGGAGCTAGATTCTCCAGCGCGTGCTTGCGAAATATTTTCTCTATTCCTCGAGAGGCGCTGATGATTTTCAAGAGCAGACTCTTCCATACGGCGTACTCGATCTGCTCTTGTCTTTTTTTTTTGTTACGTGGCAAAATTATCAAATAAGTCCTCCCACCCGGGCAGGGCGGGAGGGACTGTCAGCCTTGTACTGACTAAAATCCACGGTGTCCTTCGGTAGCCCTTTGTGTGCCGGAGTCGCGGTATACGTATGTCTCGCAGCCCCGGCAGGATCTGCTCTTGTCTGGGATGTCTAACGGGAATGTTGTGATTTCCTTTGTGGCATGATAAACAATCGCTGAAACTTTCAGTTTAAAACGTTGAAGTTGTGGAGCTTCGAACTCGAAGAATAAGAACGAAATAGTAACAGCTATTTGTGCTTAAAGAAACCGAGCAACCAAAACAATTTTAAAGACCAACACGTAATTTCACAACGCCTTCTATACGTAAATGGATAAAACGTCCGTACAAAGCATGTTCTAATGCGATTCGTGAATGGACGGCGGCATTTTGCGATTTAGTAATTTTATGTTATCTTCGAAACTATTTAACCAATTCACATACTATTTGCAGCAAATCGTATCTCTATGATGTTCTTGTGATCATAATAATATTTTTTTCGATAAGGTTTAATATTTTGTTGTGTAAAAAATCTTCCAAAGGCAAGTACGTCGAAAATAACTTTTTTGACTCATAAAAGCTACTATATCTGCTAAAATATAAAAGATAAAAATATGGTGTCCCCGACTTTATTGTAGAACTATTCAAAGCGGACATTTTTGCTATACATTGTTTTCAATTATATACAACTGTTAAGGCAGCGCATGCTAATAACTGTGTTGGAAGAGCAATTTTATTCCGCCTGGCAAGACAAAACTTGAGATATTTCGGCTAATAAGCATGATATCTTTATAATTTATAGCCTATAGCACTCACGGATAATGTAGCTTTCTACCAGTGAAACAATTTTTAAAATCGGTTCATTACTTCCGGAGATTACCCCCTACATACAAACTTACAAACCTACAAACTTACAAACTTACAAACAAATTTTACCTCTTTATAATATTAGTATAGATTGCATACATACCACTTTGAACCTATGCTTGCCTTATAGAACTTTTGCTGATTACGAGTTACGATTTATGAACAAGACCATTTCACGTAACTTGAAACACCAAACACTCGAGTTGTTTGACTTTCTTGTTACTGTGTTTCGACTGTCCCCACTGGGGCAAACGGGATTTTCAGTCCCATTTGTCACCACTGGGGACAAAGTCAGTGGGGGAAAAAATGGGAAAAGACGGTCCTGTTCTGAGGGTGTCATGTGTAGACAACATTGCATGTAATCATTTCACTTATGACATAAAATCAATGGCAGACTCGCCAATAGATACTACGGCCATTATAACTCTCAATTAGTAATTAGGTTAGGGTTTACACAACTAGAAACCATGGTTTCTAGTGTAATTAATGTATTGTGTTAGACAACGTTCCGTTCGGAGTCAGCGGTTAAAAGTTAATTGATAAAAAATTTGGCAAATCATGCAAACGAGCTTTCAAAACGCTATGACGATAAAACGAGACGACATAAAGCCGCTAGTATACATGAATTAATGTTTTTTTTAGCGTGGTAAAATCATCAAATGAGTCCTCCCACAAAGGGCTGGGCAGGAGGTCTGCCAGACTTGTACCGACTTGTCCACGGTGTCCTTCAACAGCCCTTTACGTTCCGAGGTCACGGTAACTTGTTAGTCCCGCAACCCCGGCAGGCATTGTGCTGACACTCTTTGAGGCGCGCGTGGAACACAACGTGCTGTGTATGAATATTTTTACTATTAGTTTGAAATCTATTCTGAAAATATTGACAAAATACTACAGCTCATAAGATGAGTAATGAAGTGATTGACCTTTTCGTCCGTGACAGACGTGTAGACGGTGAAATTCAGGGACGATTTAGTTACTACCAGGTGGCAAGACCAGCTGATTTTCAGTACGAAATGTCAATAGTAATTGACGCGTTGAGTTGGGAGACTAAAGTGTTTGACAGTGTATTAGTAACTTGTCAGTTAAATGACGTAGTCTGCACAGCAACTGAATTTTGCGGTAATAATTTAAAGCCTCCTCTTCACAATCGGCCATGATGGCCGTGTTTGCCGAACAGAAGGAGACGGCGCTATACTAAGAATCGAGATAGAATTATTTGCATCTTGCTTTCTGGTATAGCGCCGTCTCCTTCTGTTCGGCAAACACGGCCATCATGGCCGATTGTGAAGAGGAGGCTTCAGAATATGTATTGACATTTGTTTAGGTTGGTAACCGAATTGTGTTATTCGCGTCCCGATTATCTTCGTTTTTCTGTCACCATGCTGCATCTCAAGAACCGTAAATGTTAGGTGAAATTTGCCGCTATAATAAAAAAGAATAAAAGAAATATTTAAGCGGGGTTTTCATAGATACATTATAATAAGGAACCTTTCGCGAGTCTTAATCGCACTTGTTTTCATTTGTAAATATTCTATTTAATTAAAGCACTACAATCAAACACGCTATCTATACTAACACCATATAATATTAAAAAAAAAATAACAAGCATTCATAATTAACAAAACATACAACTATGAAATCCTCTAACTTTAACACTAACAGTCCTCTAACAAGTCCTCATTGTATTGTCCTCAGGAGGTCCGCGCAGAACGCGATGTCCTCCAGGCGCGCATGTCGGAGCAGGCGCTCAAGATCTCGTCGTTGTCGGCGCGCCTGCAGCAACAGAGGAACGATGCGGAGGCTCTGTCGCACCAGGCCACCAGCCAGCTTAGTGTGCAGCTGCATGATGCACTCGCTGAGGTAAGAACAACACCTACCATGACGTCTTAAAGCGAAAGTAGTAGAGGAACGAGATAGCGCTAGTAGACTTGTATAGCTCTGTCTCTTTCCCTCAGCGGACAATCATGGTGTCATTTTTTGGTACAGCTCGCGGAGAGATTGGCTATTGCGCTACATACTTTCCATCCCCTCACGGAACATTGATATTTGTATGGCCTGCAGATAGTTGTTCCAGTTTAGATTGTTTTGAGAATGTGAATTCAAATCATTGTTAATGCATCTACAATACGGGAGCAGATAATATGAAAAAAGATATTAAAAAAAGTGTTTTAATGCAAGCCTGGACTAAAAAGCTAGTGACCAGTGGTCTATATTGGCACAAGATCGAAAGAACTTCCTAGTCATAGGCAGAAACTGGGATACACTTTCACAGACAGAGTATGGACAATTTCAGTCCTTTTAGAGTAATGCGCTCTATGTTGACATCTCGTGAATATCACTCCATTACATTGCGGTGATCATCACTCTGTCAAAGATCGCACGTTAAAATTACTTACACAAGGAAGCGTTAATGACGCTAGCTATCACTCACGCAAATGAATACTTTTACACCAGGGTTACCTATCAATGTAGGCGTCCGTATTTATCTGTGTACATTTTCCAGGTGCAACGGTTGAAAGAAGAGTTAGAATCAAAAGACAAGCAGTTGGCAAGAGTCAAGCAGAACCTCGAGGAGAGAGAGAAACTACACGATGAACATCATTCCCTTTATGGGACCTCATGTAAGTGACAAATGTGATAGATAGGCTTGTAACTTGTTAACTCCTGCTATTGTGAAAGTTCCTAAGTATCATTTGACACGGTTATTTATATGTATAGGCTTGTGTTTAAACGCCTACTAGAAAAGTAACTATTTTATAACCAAATTTCTACCAGAATGGATAAACGGTCTTCAAATTGTGCATCATAAAGTATTGTAGAAATTAACCAAATCGACCTACGCAAGGCCGACGAAGCCCCGCGTCGTAGGGCTTCTATTTCTGTTTGCAAGAAAGGAACCTAACCAAACGGAACTTCGGGGTGTCCCTGAAATCTTGCTAAAACCTATTTAGGTTTTAAGATTTGGGGAGCATTTAACCATTTTTGTATACAAAAAAAAATATTGATGAGAATTAAATTGTAGCCATTTATAAATACATAATTGCACGTTCGCATTTCGCTTCAATACTCGAATCCTATTGTTAGAACTTTTAACGGGATATTTACCATTTATATTTTATTAAATATCCTGTTTTTAGTAATAGATATATATTAAAATAATTATGTTATGGCTTGTTTTGGCGGGGGCACTGCCGTGCCCCCAGATTAGTTAAATAGATAGATCTATTACTAGTGTTAGCAACCATGTCAGTTTACAAACGTTTACTATTAGAATCTTGCAGCAACTGAACTTAAGCTTTTAGATGATTTCCATCTAATCCAACCAATTGTTGTTTGTTAACACTTGGATAAAAACGTAAACATAGCCAATTGACGTATGATTCACACAGATAAATGTATACTTTTTATTGGTGATTCAGCTAGTATGCGCATATTTCTATTTGTAAACTAGTTTATTATTAGATGATAGGGAAACCTACTCTATTTTGATCACATAGAAAAATAATGAAATGCGTTTAAAACGGGACTAATATATTTAAACTTTCCCTCTGATTGCGGTGTTTTTCAGTCTGATTATAGAAAATATCTATTTCAATTTATGTATAGCTCGTATTTTGATATTTTGGTGTGCAACCAAAATCAGAAGATATACCGCCTTATAGTATATTTAAGCCTACAAAAGAGCCATAAAGCACCATACAGTCGGCCATATATGAGTACTTGAGTAGTAATAATTTCACATAAACATCGCCTTTATGTAGCAGCAGTAAGGGTAATTTTCTTAGTTGAAATGCTAATATTGACGTATGGCTGTCCATACGTCAATATTAGCAAAGCCGTTATAGACGGCCCTGTGGCCGTCTATAACCTATTGGATACCCTGGGCTCAACAATGGTGCCCACAACGCCTAAAGCATATTACGTTTTATCCAAAATTGTACGTGTATGATAGGTACGATAGAACCATTAGAATGTAGATTAAAGCGAGTGCAGCGATCTCTAAAATTGTATGGCACTGGGAATGGATTGAATTCGGGAGCCCGAAGACGTGACTTTGAGAAACGGCACTGTGTGTGGATTACTGTCCCATGATATTAATATTTTTATCAAACTTATAAAAATAACCAATAATAAAATAATCCAGTCCTAGAAAAATAGACAATTCATGAACCCAAAAATATTTCATCCTCCAGGTAATCCCAAAGACAAAGTGATAATACTAGAACGTGAGCTGTCCACCGCTCAGTCACGTATCGCCCAGCTGGAGAACTTAGCCAGGAGTTTAGAGAAAGATAAGGAGGAGCTCCAGACTACCATCAGGGACCACCAGAGAACGCTGGCGGAGAAGGAGGACCAGCTACAAGAGTTACTTGGTGAGTTTCTAGAAGCTTTTTTGGTTAATCCACTGATGGATGGAGATTAAGAATTCTTCTTTGCGTATTTTCCATAGGATCAAAATTTTTGTGAAGAAACTCTTATTTTTCAACGTTTTGGTTATTTGGACGGCGATGGCTTAGCTATTGTGCTGCGTGTCGTGTGTTCGATTCCCGCACTGAACAAATATTTGTTTGACGCACCCACCGTAGAAAAATTTACGACGTTGTAAAAATGATATCATAAGTAACTACGTAAAGTTTATAGCAAAGAATGACAGCATCCTATATCATACCGACCAAAATAGAAAAGACATGATGGTATAGTTCTTAACCAGGATATAATACTCAACTAGTAGTGCAGTATCGTGTTACAATATTGATGTAGTGTACTCATAGTTATTGCCTTCTCTCACTTTATTTCCGCTTAGTTTTGCGAGACGACCATGTCCAAACAGTCATGAAGATTGTTTGAATTGAAGCTAACACGGTGCAAATCCATTAGCGAAGTAAATATAGCAATCTATTCTATCTGCGTCTCTAAATATAAATAGACCTATATTTTATCGTAATTTTTATTCAAACTTGACGAATTGACAAAAAACATAAACAGTATTGCGTATATGTTTGTTTTATCTCCGTAGCTTGCCAAAAACTTCGTAAAACACAAGCGTGGGTACACAAACAAGCTTTTAGCTCACCAAACAGTTCCACTTCGCTCCAGTGATTCACGAAGTTTGTTTTCCAGTTTTGTTTTCAGACTTTAGGTACATCAGTCTAGACTAATTTATACTCAGGTTTGGATGTATTCCAACTTCCTTACAATTATTTAGGTTGACGGTGAGAGATTCGTCTAGCTAACTTGCGCAGTTAATATGATTCATTGCTTTCACAGCGCTAAAACTGGACGAAGACAACCAAAAGGAGGAGAATGGCGACGTTTTAGAAGGCAAAGCTTCCGCGAGGACGCTCAGCGACATCGTATCTATATCTGAGTTCGACGAACAAGACCTGCAGATGCGTAGGGCTGAACTGAAAGGACAGAATGTCAGTTTAACAGGCGCGCCCCACGCCGACACTACCAAAGAAAAAACTCTAAATAAGACACTCCCGCCTGAATTCGATAGAGCAAACATGAGCTCGCTACACATTGAATATATTGACCATTTCGAGTTACCTGGTTATACCCCCAGAGCTGACTCCCTACCAGCTCATCTAACATCAACACAAAACAAGGAGCTTCTCAAACAATACAAGAGAAACGTCAATGAAACTACAATGTTTGGTACTGAAATGAAACATGCTCAAATCATTCAAGACAATTGCTCAATGTACCCCAACAGGGACGTGAACGACACCAAAGACTTAACTGTCGAACCGAAGAAAATCAACTTCTCTCTAGAAGCTACCGACAATAAAACACACAACGACTACACCTCATTAGGAGAACTAGGAATAACATTAGACGTTAAACAAGAAAACTTCCCGGATATACTGACCCAATTGAAACATGAGATTAAGAAATCTAGATCAGAACTGGAGAATTGCAAGTCTGAACTGAAAAACGCTGAGGAACAGCTCTGTGAGTTCCCCGCCTTAAAGGAAGAAGTTGAAGAACTCAAAGGACTTCTTGAAAACACAATGGCAACTATGGAGCACGACAAAAAGTTCTACGAGAATCAACTAGATAATTTCTCATCAAACAAAAATTTGCTCGAACAAAGACTCGGGGAATTGACACAAGAAGTCAACGACAAATCTAAAGACTTGCATTTGCTCAAAGAAGACATTCTGAGGCGAGAGAACATGATTCTAGAACTCGCTAAAGAGAAACGTAACTTGACGAACAAATTGACTGAACTAGAAGTTAAGATTGACGAGCTACAGAGCAGAAACAACACGCTAGAGAAGTATGAAAATGAAAACCATCAGATGAGAGAGAAAGTCAATGAACTGCAGAAATTACAACAACTGGTGTCTGAGAAGAACCAACAAATTGACAGCTTAAACCAACATTTGGACAGACTAGACGATTTACAAAGATGCCTCAATGACAAAACAGAAGAATTAGACAACCTCAAAGAGGCATTCGAAGAGAAATCTAACGAAGTGTTCCATCTACAAGACACAGTAGACGCATTAAATCGTGACGTAGCTAAACTGAACGAAGAAAATGACAAATTGAACACTCACAACAAAGACTTAAAGTTGAAGTTGACAAAGCTTGAGAAAGAACAAGAGAACGCGTCCCTTAAATTACAGAGCAACGAAAGTGAACTACTAAGAGTAAACTCTTTGAACAATGAATTGACAGCAAAAATAGATGAGCTGAAACTATTGACAGACAAGCTTAAAGACAAAGAGACAGAGATAGAAATCTTACACGAAGACATAAACGCTTTCCATGAAGAGATAGCTTCTCTAAAGGAACAGCTGAAGATGGTATCAAGAAGTCCTTCACCCCGGAGTAAGAGTGGAGATGAGAAGAAGTCACTAGACCGACAAGCAAATAATGATAAGAAGCAACTTGTCAAGATAAGAAAGCAGATCACATTACTACAGCATGAACTAGACTTCAACAAGAAGGAATTGAATGATAAGGTAAGATTTTGACTCTGTAAGGCTGACCGCAGACTTGAGTCAAAACAGTTTTAAGACAGACTATTGCTTTACAAAAACCTGAACATGCGCACACTTAAAACAAAACGTCTCATAGACAATATTGTCTAATAGACACAAGAACTGCACAGTGACAAGTCTGACACTGAGTTTTGTTTCAGGTGAGCGGCGTGTCGTAGACAAAACAGTTTTGTTTATGTTTTAAGACAGACTTGTCTATGTGAGACAAGACTGTCTTAAAACAGTTGTGACTCAAGTCTGCGCTCAGCCTAATAGGTTCAAAATGTGGGTGGTGAAAAAGTAGGGTAATTTGATTAATACAATTTTCGTACTTAGTATGCCTGGCGCATGTCAATGAATAAATTAAGGCCGTGAGGTCAACAGTATGAAATCATACAAATTATCTACAATTATTTTGTGCTTATTTTCATTCTGTAAAAAGCAACAAAAATAGAAGATTGTTCTAATACGCTATGCGCGAAGTCTGTGGCAGGGACTATCAAATAGACCGAAGCCCGCGATATGGCTGAGATGTTAATCAATGAGCGCACACAAAAGTACGTGACAAGTTCTATATCAACCACAACCTTTTTAAGGTTTTTATTTCATTTTTAATGAAGAACATTTCTGTTACGTTTATCAAAGCATCTCATAGTTGTGAAGAATTTTCCGGTGAATGATAGTTACTAGGAAGGCCCAGACATCGCACAGCGTATAGTTGTATTTACAAAATTCAGTTTTTATTTTTTCTTTGAGTTTATTCCTATTGTAACCCTCTCGAAATCTCCAGGCATTCGAGCTAGCAAAGGCTAAGCTAGACGTGACAGAACTACGCAACAACCTCAGCCAGGCCAACAAGCTGAGTGCGGACAAGGACGCCGACAATGTCGAGCTGAGGCAGCATGCGGACAGCTTGCAGCAACAGATACAACAGCTCATGGGAGAGAAGGACCAGCTGGGGCAACAGCTTGAAACCGTCGTGGCTAGGTCAGTTACACTGATTAATAGAATGTCATCATTATGTTGTGCTTATCTTAATTTTTTTGGGATATAAATAGTATTGCTTCTTATGTATTGGTAGTCTCACAGTCTGTTCTGACTATATTTTCTTTCAACCTTATGCTTATCCTTTCTCAAATTGGTTTGGGTAGATGCTCCAGATATTGAAAACCGGGTTTCTTAGCTTTTGGTATCGTATTTTGTCTTCGAAATAACACCATAGCAAAATTATCCTATATTGAGAATTACAGATACACTTAATAAAACCAATATTTTTTTTTTTTATTTGATTCATCAGATTGCGCGAAGAATCGAATGTGGGTGAGTTGAAAAATAAACTGCGACAGAAAGTAGAGAGGTGTCAAGAATTAGAAGTGGAACTGGAAAACTTGAGGGAACTTGTGGACAGGTAATTATTATGTCTTAAGAGACTGACTTTTTATCGTCAGAAGTTGCTAGAATATTTTTCATATTTATAGACAAACAAATCTACACTATTATTATAAAGCTGAAGAGTTTGTTTGGCTGTACGTGTTATCCCAGAAACTCCTGCTTCGAACTGAACAATTTTTTTATGTTGGATCATCCATCTATCGAGGAAGACTATAGGTAATAATATCAATAAGGCTACAATAACATCACGTAGCAACGGGTGAAACCGCGGGGACGCGCTCATATTTTACAACTGAAACGTTACATTTCCTAGATGTATACTATCATAATGATCCAATCTACTCTTCTCTCCAGACTCCGCCTATCCCCCGGTCGTGAAACCCAACAAACAGTACAAGATCAACGTGCACTAGCAGTCCGCTCTCCCACAGCGGAACTGGAGCGAGCGCTGCGGGACCAACTGGACTATTCTCACACGCTGGATGAAGATATTATGGAACAGGTGAGTGGCAGTAGCAGAGTAGAAAGGGGGTTAATTTTTAATCAGTATCTGACTTTCCGCTCCACCCAGGCAGGAGGACTCTAATGATTATACTACCCAAAAAAGAAACATTACAATAAAGATTAAATACACTTTAAAATCTTCTATGTTAAAACAAGTCTAATGTTGAGATAATTCATTAGAAAAAGTATTTTCTTTTTTACAGATTTTGTCGGCAAGTAGTGATGAAAGAGAAGATATACCACGGCTAGCACTAAATACGTCTAAGTAAGTGAATTTTAAAGAAAATTATAAACATATTTATAAATAAATAAATAAACTATCTACATTTTTTTAAATTATTATTTTAGGTCGTCAAGCTCAATACACTCGTCATCATCGGACCGCATCAACAGGCTACGTTCTGAAAATGATAAGCTACTGATGCAGGTCAACAACCTCGAATCCAGGCTGAAGGATAAAGACGCCCTCATCACTGAACTTAACAGGTAAGAATTAGTCCAATCTCATTTCGAAGTGGAAAATTTCGACAGAGGTTATAAAACGGCCACATTAACCAATATTCCAGGTAAACTTCGTGCATTTCCAGCAACGTCATTGACTATTTATTCACCGATGTCGATGCTCTATATGCGCGATGATGATGAATCATTTAGGATAATGCTACAGAATACTTAATAATACTATGTACAGAAGTGTCACTTTCCAAAAGCAAACAAATGTATAATCTATGCTTGAGAGAATAAAGTACATTTTAACAAAAATATGTACGGAGCGCGTGAGAAACGGGCGGCGGGCGGCAGCCGAGTGTGAAACCCGTCCACGGTGCGCCCGCGAGTGAGACCAGTGTCATACCTTCACCGCCGCCGAGTGCGCCAGGCTTGTATTTGCTAAGTGGCTGGTTTAAACCCTGCAGTATTTCAGCATGTTGTATTATCCATCAGGGTGCGAGACAAGTTGGTTCAGGACTGGCAGACCAGCAAGCTGCGGTACGAGGCCGAGCGGGACAACTGTGGACGACTGTCGCTACTGCTGGACACGCACAAGCAGACCGCGGAGAGCTTGCAGGTAACTGTCATACTAACATAACTACTAAAGTAATACTGAGCCATAAGCTAGTCGAAATTATAAAATTTCACTGTTTTCAATGTTTCACTGAATTTGACGTCTCGACAATCTTACTGTATTCAGACGAAATTATTGAACAAATATTGCATTATTTTGTAGAAGAAAAGGTTAACTTATGTATCAAATTCAGTCAGCCTTGAAGATTCATCAGTTTTTTTAAATTAATTTTCGATGTCATAAGTTTGCTGTATATGATTACTTCCCAGAATTTGATCCTTATAAGCAACACTATCGAATGGTGTAATAACAAAGGGTGTGTATTTTTCCAAAATCAGCGAGTTCGTTTCCTGGCCGGGATGATTGATTTTTCTAAAATCCAATGATACAGCATTAGTTTTCGTCAAAATCGGCCTTGAGACTCCTTTCAATCAAGGTTTTTCGATATTCCTAATAGTTTCAGATATAGCCATTACGCCCAGTTTAAAAATTTACCATGTATTAGGCACTAATTGCAAACTTTCTCCACTAGAACCAAGACTCGAACATGATCCAGATTCTAAAGAAGCGACTGGAAGCTGCCATGCAGTCGGAACTAGAGCTACAACAACGTGAACAACAAGCTCGAGCACGACTGGCGCAGCTGGAGAGACAACTGCTGGACTCCGCGCAACACAACGATCCTGTCAAGTCGCAGCTCAACCATGAGGTAAGGAACTAGAGCTACAACAACGTGAACAACAAGCTCGAGCACGACTGGCGCAGCTGGAGAGACAACTGCTGGACTCCGCGCAACACAACGATCCTGTCAAGTCGCAGCTCAACCATGAGGTAAGGAACTAGAGCTACAACAACGTGAACAACAAGCTCGAGCACGACTGGCGCAGCTGGAGAGACAACTGCTGGACTCCGCGCAACACAACGATCCTGTCAAGTCGCAGCTCAACCATGAGGTAAGGAACTAGAGCTACAACAACGTGAACAACAAGCTCGAGCACGACTGGCGCAGCTGGAGAGACAACTGCTGGACTCCGCGCAACACAACGATCCTGTCAAGTCGCAGCTCAACCATGAGGTAAGGAACTAGAGCTACAACAACGTGAACAACAAGCTCGAGCACGACTGGCGCAGCTGGAGAGACAACTGCTGGACTCCGCGCAACACAACGATCCTGTCAAGTCGCAGCTCAACCATGAGGTAAGGAACTAGAGCTACAACAACGTGAACAACAAGCTCGAGCACGACTGGCGCAGCTGGAGAGACAACTGCTGGACTCCGCGCAACACAACGATCCTGTCAAGTCGCAGCTCAACCATGAGGTAAGGAAATTTTTACTGGGTAACAATAGACTCTATGACTACTTTGTATTCCTCAATACTTCGTTGATAAAGGATAATCCGCAGAAAATTTATGTGTTCTGTCTGGTAAGCTACTGTCACACACGCTGTCAGATTTGAAGAGTTCGCAAAGAGTTCTTACATCGCTTTGGGAGATTTTAAGTCTTACCCGCGCCATGTTGAACCGACCATTTAGGCGTTTATAACCGGTTTTTTGAACCAGTCCCAAATGGTCAATATAACATGGTTTATTTGCTTTTTGTATAGCGCTGTTATTTTTGTATTATTTCGATAAATTACTATGTGTGAATCGGTCATATAATTCTGTTTCTATAAAAAAGTTCTCAAAGATTGAAATCGATATAAAAAACAACCAATACCATTATAGGCGCTCCAAGATACGTATTTTGTCGTTTTATGGAATGTCATCATACTAGGGACCACAATAAAATCTCGAAACATCATCCCACAGGCATTTTCATCTACTCAAAATAAAAGCCATGAAACACACTTATCATTCCAGATTTTATTCAATTTCACTTTCTTCTCACTAGATGGAAAACAGTGAACGTCTAAAAGGCGAGGTGTCCTTGCTGAAGTCCAAGCTGGAAGTGGAACGTACTCGCTACCAGGACCTGCAGGCCATGCTGGACCACAGCCGGCTGCAGGCTGAGAGAGAGATCAACTACAAGAACGAACAGTGCACTGCTCTGAAAAATGAACTGGCGGAGATGAAGAGGTAAGGGAGATGACTTTGTAGGTGTCCTGATCTATCTGAGTTTAAGGAGTAAATGATACTGTGACGTCTGATATGGGAAAAAAAGAAAAAAATGTGTTGCGCCGGTCCCAAGTATAATGGGATAAGGGGAGAAAGATGACGATAATCTTCTATCTGAGTTTAAGGTATGGTTGATTCAATGAAACGATAAACCCAGTGGCAATTGCAATGTTGCAAAATATCTTTATTCAGAAATATCCCCAGCACATAATTTTTTTACGGTTCCTAAAGCTATATGCGAGTTTGTATGTTTGCAAGCGCACCCACAAAACAGGAGAATTGTCAGTGTAAGGCCGCTGCCTCGAATCTTGCGGGAAGCGGCGCGGTAGCGGGGCGGGGGCGGGGCGGTGGTCGCATGGCGCATCAAAAACAAAATCAAAAATAACCTTGAGAAAATCTAGACTCATATAGCACTTATACTACTCATAGCGTACTTAGTAGCCCTAAGTTCCTAGTTGATAGATTTGACACTTTTTTTGCAGATTAAAACACGACGCAGGAGTTCAGTTACTCCGCGCTAAGGAGCTGATCAGCACACAGAGTCACACGATCTCTGAACTGGAGAAGAAATTAACTTCTAGTCTCAACCACAAGCCCGTCACTGATGCACTGGTATGTTCCACTTTATCATATCTTCTGGCACAACTTTTTCCATAAAGAAGATATGGCCCGGGCCCGTACGAAAGTAACTCGATATTTTGAGTAAACCCCACTCGCTATTGGTTTCGAATTTATAAGTTCAGATAACACATGAGGAAAACTACAACTGTCCAATAATGTTGTCACCAATTTTTAGTTCACATCACTAACTAATCTGATGTCTGGAAATAATAAAGAGTAAGAAGCACCTGAAACTTTGACCGGAGATACGGGTTTTGCAATTAGACAGTAAAATTTAGTTTTTTTTATCTTGGTGAATCATCAAATGAGTTCTGCCACCCAGGTCAGGACGGGTGGGAATTGTCAAACTTATAGTCATTAAATTCCACGGTAATTCTTCAATAGCCCTATACCTTCCAGGGTCATGGTTACCTGATAAGTCAGTCCCGCGGTACTAACTCCCACCTTTCTTCCTTCACAGACTGAAATCGAAAGCACAAAGACTGAGTTAGCCCGTGAGCTGGCTACCCTAAAGAAGTGCCTCATTGATACGTCAAGTCCCGAGCTGCTCGCTCTCCGCGCAGAGAAGCAGCAGCTGACGGCCCGTCTGGAGCGGATGGAGAGAGAGGCGGTAAACAACAGGCCGCCTGCTGGACAGGGAGACGAGCGGGACCAGGCTGTGAGTTACTGTCATATTAAATGGTTGCAGAGCACTGGAGTTTGTTTGTTCATTTCTTATTTTTTATGTGTTTTTTTTTTCGAAGAGGTTGGGTTTTTAACCGACTTCAAATTAGGAGGTTCTCAATTCGGTCGGTATTATTTTTTCGTATATTTCAAGAGTAAGGCTGCCTTTCCACCAGAGATGCGCTGTGCTACGTTGCTACGGATATGTTTGTTATCCACCAATCACATTCATTTGTTTTCATAACGCACACACACATAATGAGTATGATTGGTGGATATCAAACGCATCCTTAGCAACGTAGCATAGCGCATCTCTGGTGGAAAAACAGCCTAAAGCCATGTATTCACTGAGCAACAGTGTTTCGGATACACAGTTTCTGAAACATCACGTAAACTGTTCTCCGCCGCAAGTGGGGAGCACCGAAACATACCGATAAACACGTAGTGTTTACAGAAACAAAATTCTATGTTTCTGAAACAAAATGATTTGTTTCAGAAACACGTAGATTTTGTTTCCGAAACAGAGTTTATAAACAATTGTTGCTCAGTGAATACGTGGCTTTAACAGTGCCGCGTGAACTAAAAAAAACTGAGTGAGCAGCGCAGTAAAATTAGGTCTTCTCACAACAACAGTTGTTTTGCTAAATCTGTAAACAAGTACCATCACATAGGCACACATTTTAGAATCTTATACAACACAGATATCTCATGATTATAGGCAATATCGCAAAAACTGTCAAATTACAGTTGTTTAGAAAAAGAAGAATAATTAAAAAGTAGATTGTGATCTAAACAAAAATGTGAAACTGCCCTATGATTTTCGAAAGGGACAAGAAGAAGAGTAAATAATGAAATATTATTGGTTTACACCAAATCTTTCGTTTCCGCTTTAATGGAGTCTGGAAAAAGAAAATAATAACTACAACAAAACAAGATTTGCTATCACAATCATTACATTTAATTTTGTAGTTGTAAAACTCATAAACATAAAAATAAAACATACAATCACACGACAATTTAGCTCGAATCATTCTTGAGTTCGTCCTCATAGTTGGTGACTTTAGGCAGCATTTCTTGTGTGGAGCGAACATTGGTGTCAGTTTCGCTGCAGAGTGGCTCGATGGCCCACAGTACTACAGCGTAGGCCGCGTACAGCGTGTAGTACAGCGCGTGCAGCATGGCCGTCACCAGCGCGAGGGCGACCGGCCATGCTCGTTGTTTCATGTCCAACTCGCCGCGCCACGACGCTTCCGTCCAAGAACGGAAGAATTGGCTGCATTTTCTGTAATCATAAAATCACGGTCGTTTTAATGAGATGGCAGTCATAAGTATATGCCTGCCGGTGTCGCGGAACTGTTTCATCAGGTAACCGTGACCCTGGAACGTAAAGGGCTTTTGAAAGATCACCTTGGATTTTAGAACAAGTCTAACAGGCCCTCCCGTCCCGCCCTGGGTAGGAGGGCTTATATTTTGACCACAAACGGATATAGGCAAACGTGTACAGCGTTCGTTACACATTTATCAGAGAATGTAGGTACGGTTTTGCTTTCGTTCCATGTAAAATATCGATATTCAGCTGTATACGATTCGACTGGAAGCCGATCCAACATAGTTGAGAACAGGATAGGTATGATGGAAAAAAGGTATGGCCGTGCATTAGGAAGACAACGTAAACAAGTTACTGAATAATGCTTCTTTGTGTATTGTGGTTCACTATGTCACTCTCAAAACACTTATATGTAATCTAGAGCGTTATAAGAGCGTTCGAGTCCAGTTAAAATTTGACTAGGTTTATCATAGCAAATCGGGTATTGAAAATAAAGCCGCAATTTCACTAGGGAACATTTTGTTCCGCGACTTAGTCGCTCGATACGAAATTCACGTGTCCTGCGGGACATTAGGCCACATCATAGTTACGGGTTACACAACTTGTCATACGTTGACTCTAGTAGAAACTAGTAAATGTGATCAAGGGAATTGTCGAGCGACATTGTCCCGCAAAGTTGCAGAGATATACCACGTGAATGCTGGGCGATAATATGTCCACTACGTGTCTCCTAGTGATAATGCGGCTTAAAGGTGGTGATGCCAGAGACCGAGACAGTAGACAGCTACCGGAGACCGCGATAGTACTTAACATAAGGCAACGTAGCAGTTCGCGAGCGAGACAGCAACAGGAGACAGATACGGTACCAATCTCCGGTCGCGGTCTCCGGCGCAAACCAACACCTTTAGTGGTATATTGTGACGTACTTGAGTGCGGGCAGCGCTTGCTCCAGCAGGCTGACGACGCAGTGCAGCGCGTGAGTCAGCACCAGCACCAACACCCACACACACAGCAGGTACGGCGGCCAGCGGAAACTGCCCAGCGCCGCTGGAAAAATACCGTTCACTATTATCACCTATTTTCTGAAGCTATACTAAGCAAGTTATGACAGGGCGGCCCCCTTTAGTGGGCCAAAGCCTGCCGGGGTCACAGGACTACAATTACCGTGACCCCGGAACGTACAGGGATATTGAAGGACACCGTAGATTTTAGTCAGTAAAGTCTAACAGTTCCCCCTGCCCTGCCCTGGGTGGGAGGACTCATTTTATGAATAAACACGTAAAAAAAAGCTACTAATAATCAAAATTGGTTGCTACTCTCTATATAGTGGTCGTGGTTGTCACAACATGAATGGTGGCTTGTTTCACAAAACTCCGCCATTTTTCAGGCAACTCTGCTTTCTTGGTACATTCGTGTAGGGGACTATTCAATGCAGCCTTGATCTGGGGGGCTATTACAACGGGTGCGTTTAGCCGATACAATATCTGAGCAGCACTAAAAGAAAAATGGCGAATGCTGAGTAGCATAGGCTGATGAGTTCAGTCGAGAGCGACAGAGAGAGATAGCTGACTGTTCAGCATTTTCTGTCCAGATTATGCCAGATTTTGTATCGGCTAACCGAACCCAACGTCTTAAATCCAGGTTTGTTCCGGTGAGTGAATGAGATGGCGCAAGACAACTTACATAGCTCTGTCACTTCACTCGCCGAAACAAGCCTGGTTTTAAGACGTTGTAATACTCCCCTTGGTCTGTCCAGCGACACACATGACTGTGTCTACCTTCAATTAACGGCAGTCAATGATAAACAGATTAACAGATTTAAAAAAAAAAAATTGTAGCTTTCTCCACACTGGAGTTCTTCTGTATGGTGGGTGCAATAATAAAAAACGTTTAAACTGGCAAACACATACATATTTTGATCGCCCAACGAGTGAATTAGTGATTTATATAGGTACTCTTTGCCTCGATGTTTACCAGGGATAATCTACAAAACTGTTAAACGTTTCGTTTAAAAATGACATCTGTAGTACCTTGCACGAGCGCGCGGTTACCGGTAGCTTGCACGTCGACGTCGGGTCGCCTCACGACCTCCAGCGAGCGCACCCGCCGCCGCGCCTCGCACAGCCGCAGCACGTGGTCGGACCGCACGCGCACCTCGGTCCGCTCCGCTCGCTCGGTCCGCTCCACTCGCTCTGCTCGTTCCGTCCGCTCTGTACGCTTCACCTGATCGTTGCGCTCCGTGCGGGATCCCTGATGATTTGAAAATGGTTTTAGTGTTAGAGCCATGCAGATTTGATGACACTCGACTCGTGTGAATGGCCTTCTCATGTGTCTTACTATAAAATACACCAAGTACCAATCCGGTGATTTTTAGTTTACACAAAGTTTTGAGTCCTGTAACAAATCTTTACCCGATCTAGCGTAATAAGAGAGTTGTTTGTTGTCGTATTTTAAAGTAATAAAAAACACAACAACGCGCACTTTACGTTAACTATCTTCGTTAACTAATTTAACACAAAATTTGATAACATACCGATGGTGTGATCTTCGCGTAGGACAATACTTTCTCTTTCAACTTGTCCTTTTCTTTCTCATCCGCTTTCGAGTCTGTTTTGACGTTTAGCTCCGTCTTCGTGAAAGACGGGTGGTCACCGCACATGCTGGAATAGGATTTACTTTAAAATTCCATTAATACTGCTCTTATAATTTATGTTAGTATTCTTGACCCATATTTTGACTGTATTTTTCTGGATACACTGCCAAACATCCAATCGACACAGCTCCCAGGTTTTAGGAGAAGCTGATTGCCTTTGTTTTCCTTCGCCATTACGAAGATTTTTCATAAAATAAATTACAAAACGTGAAGTGTGTGCCTACCTAAAGTCAAACCCAGGCAGTTACCAACCCGTGTTGGTGAATTGTATGATTCCACCAAAATAGTGTGTGGCACATTTGTTCGCGCACTTTAGCAGTGCGCGTGCTTAGCTGGTATCGCATTTAGCCTCTGTGTCTATCGGCAAGGCTATGCGCCAAATTGTTCAGCAAATATGTGCGCACAAGAGATGTGAGCGCACAAATACTCACGAGTACGCAAACAGAAGTATCCAGGTACATTGTAAAAATGTTCGCGCACAATTTGTTTGTGTTTGCTTGAGTGGTTCCACCAGAATTTTACTGTCTAACGTTTGTGCAGCATAGTGCCGCACATTGCTGGAATCTATCTGTACATGCAGACATTGTTCAATATTGATAAACAAGAGATAATTTATTACTTACACCATATCGGGCAATTTCGGCGCATCGGTCTTTGGTGTCTCCATATTGACACTCTGGCTATTTTTTCACTGATTTTTCATTTTAAAACAACGGATTTTCTGTACAATACTATAAAATAAAACTATATTCGCAAAATACATATAAATTAAATTGTCACATTACAGCGACTTATTAAACTTCATGTCATTGTGATGTTCTATTTTTAATTTTATGTCGTTGACAGTATTATTTTTTCGTCGGTAAAAAGTTTGATTTTGTACTTTTTGAAAAACTAAATACTTTGTAGAGTTTTTACATTTGAAATATGCACTTTCATTGGAGAAAAATTGTTTCTTAAAATTATTGAATTCTATAATAATAGGCGACATGAAAACTAAAATCTTATTTCTCATTGCATTTCAACTTACAGCATTTTCTAATCTTTTGATTCGACTCAATCTCTTTTCGACTGCAATAATATATTCTCTCGTCTTCTGTTACTGCTCTAATCACGGAAGGTTGGCCACCAGCTCCTTATATGTATAACCATTGGCTCATTCGCGAATTTTCCCTCAATATACTAGTTTTCAAAAGAAAGGAAGAGCTCGTGGTTAAAAAGTTACAGCCGCACAGGCCGATCTTCCGGATAAAGCCGCGCTTGCCAAGGTTGGTCTGTAGATGGGTGACCATCTGTCATAGCGAGTTTCTTCCGTGCCTCGGAAAGCACGTAAAGCCGTTAGTCCCGGCTGTCATTTGTAGATCTTTGACAGTCGTTACTGTTAGTCAGAAGCTCTAGTCTGACAACCAGTCTTACCATGGGGTATCGTATTACCCAGTTAGTGGGTTGTGGAGGTCCGACGGGCAGTCGCTCCATGTAAAATACTGATATCTAGCTGAATCTGGTTTGACTGGAAGCCGAACCCAATAGTTGGGTAAAGGCAGGCAGATGATGATACTAGTTTTCATAAACATACTGATCTCAACCTTCTATTCCCAGATACGTTACCTACACGGTCGCTGCCTCCGTCTCGAGAGTTGTCGCAAGGCGCTGGTCTGGCAGAAGAGGTACCTGCAACGGGTGCTGGCTGGCTACACCGAGCTGGAGAAGAACTTGAGACTACCTTCCTCAAGGGTGCCGGAAGTCAGCAGGGGGAAGAAGCGGTTCAAGTGAGTATTTGTTGGGTTTTGTTCAGGCTGATGCAGTAATGTCTATTTCATACAGGATTATTTGTCAAAATAATTACGTTTATTACATGTCTGAAAAGATTGATATTTATTCTTATTTTATTTCTTTTCTATTGAATTTCTATTGTCGCTCTGCTAGGTAAAGGAAAGGTCTCTCCCATAACTTTCCATTGCTTTCTTTTGTAGCTTTTTATCTGAAGTAATATTAATAAAATAATGTTTGTAAAGACACCAGCACATCAAGCAATCCCAATCTGTTTACGTTCATAAAAGATTTTTAACTTTATCACAATAGTAGAAAGTTCATATCAGATTGAGATACTTTGCTTTGCTGGCATTTGTAGTGCTCATTATGAAGCTATGAGTTTCCTTAGATTTCTCCAAAGAGATTCTTAAAAGAACCTGTGGCGTACCCCATATTATTGTTCTGTTCTGTTTAATTTACTACTATAACTATACTATACTATATACTATACTATACTACTATTTATAAACTAAACTAATCTACCGTAAATGTATAGATTGAAGAGTTAGATTGTAGACATGCGATTGTTACAATTTTACGCTGACATAATTATAATAATTATATAATGTAACTCAACAAACCAACAACCGCACGACACAAATTGTTATTAGAGAACGGGCGAGCGCGTCACAGCGGCCGAGGGGCGTGCACAGGGGTCGGGGGACGAGGTCCCTACCTGCGCGCGCGCACCGACCGCGGCGCACGACCGTTCCGCCATCGCCACTTCGCCAGTCGAGATACCTCTGTAACGCGGAACGCTTGTTTGCCGAGCTCTCGCCCCGGTGCCTTTGTTTACGTTCCGTGCGGTCGTAACCATAGTCTAAAAAAACAAGGTCTGGCACTCCCGAAGTGACACATGTTGACGTCACTTTCCAGTTGCCAATTAATTGCAACAAGATACGAAAATAAGGAAACATTTTCACCCATTATTTTGTTTAAAAGAATAAATAAAACATTTAAATTGTATTTAGCATAGCAAACGAAACAATTCAATACGTATACCAACAGAATTGTTTAATAAAATCACAGCGTTTTATCGTATTCGCTTATGTAATAAATGCGCTTAGGGAGTTATAACCACACACTACTGGTAACACAAGAACGGGCTGTGTCATTGTCATGCCGCCATTTTGTCGTATAGCGCTATCCTTGTTTTATGCGTATGCCTGTCTCGCTCAGCGACTGTGGAACCAGCGGCACTCAAACATTTTTATTTGTGAACGTCGAAAAGTTTCTTTGTTATCTTTTATCCTAGGATGGATAAATAATGCTTTTTGTCACTGAAAATCTACTACGCTGAGGTAAGAGATGGAAGCCACGTGCAAAAGTTAGCAGTAATGTAATAATTAGGTCAATGTTTTATTAGGTTAAATTTCCCCAAACTGTAAAGTTTGAGAACCAGCAGATAGCGATGATGACGTAGGCTTGTGTCACCCACGTGACCACTGTGTCTCGGAGTGCCATACCTGGTATTATTATACCATGGTCGTAACGAAGTTGCTATAATAATTATTACAGCTTATTGCTTACCTCCTCGCTCTTAGCTTATTCTTAGACTGTACCTCTCCTTCTATAAGATTTGTATGGTGTTGCTAAAACGTTTAATACAGTGTGAGTGACTACTGCTGAAGGTCTTTCATTCCGAACAACCTCAAAACCAAATAGCAACCCACAAACCTATAGAGCGGGCATTGGGAAAATTGTCATACAAAATTGTTGATGTCGGTCGTCAGTAGCACTATCTAGCGTTGCATAGCCACGCGACTACTAGACTGAGCGACTTTTTACCTATTGCTAAAAAGTTTTGGATCTCAACTTTCTTCGTGATGTCCCGTCTATTATGTTTAATGTCTTTGGATTTCTCGTTTAATACATCTTTACAAAACTAACATGATCGTTATCACTCGCAGGTGTATAGCAACAGTGGTGGTGATAGTACTGCGCATGGGTTTCCTGGTGCGTCGTCGACAACACGTGCGCGCTCTGTCCGCCAACTGTATCTTACGGACGTCCGCACGAACTGACAACATCATCAGGACTACGCCGTACGTATACTTACTTCAAGAGAAAGCCAGCTTATAAGAAGGCAAACAGTAAAAATCAAGATAAAAAATGATTACATTCCACTGAATAACACTTTTTTCTAGCGTGGTATAATCATCAAATGAGTCTAAAGAAGACTAAAATCCACGGCGTCCTTCAATGGCCCTTTACGTTCCAGGGTCACAGTATTCATTAGTCCCATTGAGTTTCAATTCTAAGTATGGGGGCAACCCCCAAAATTCGTTTTATTTTTATTTTTGTGTAAAAATCCTAATGCGGTTTACTCAATACATCTACCTACCAAGTTTCAATAGGATAGCTCTTATACTTTCGAAGAAAAAAGGCTGTGACATACGGACGGATAGACCGACAGACAGACATGACGAAACTATAAGGGTTCCGTTTTTTGCCATTTGGCTACGGAACCCTAAAAACTCTGACAGAGCTGAATTTTCGCTTGGAGGATCCGGCTCTTGGATTGCTACATAGCATCATGTCACACTCTCGTCTCTCTATTTGGTCACACAAAACAACATGTCCTTAATGAAATTATTTAATGCTACACTTCAGACAAAACGCCATTTTATTAGGTCACTTGATAAAAACTTATCATTCCAGCACCAACCAAGTATGCGGCACATCTCCTCCGTCCCGCGACCGTATCGCCTCGTCGGTGGGTCCTCGCTCCACAGTCACCGACACGCTCGCGAGGAGGGTACTCAAACATGAGATGAGGCTCAACCTACCTGCCTCACCTGGATGTAAGTCAATGGACCTCAAGTATATTTCCCTGGGTAGTTGTGTAATTAGGCGACATGGTTGTGCAATCGTTGAGAGATGGACTCCTACGCAGCTCGTCGCAGATTTGATTGTCAAATATTTGTATGGCCTCAAGTAGTTGTTCCAGGTCTGGGTGTATAATTATGTATGTTAGTTTGGTGACGTACCCACGATAAGAGAGATTCCTAGTTTATGACAAAGTGAAAAAAATGGGCGAAGCCTACGTTCAGCATTGGACTGCGATAGACTGACTTGATCGATTAAAAAGGGCATCAAAGACTATCAAAGGCTGCTTTTGAGTGAAAGGATCAGAATTTCAATTTATTTTCCAATCTTTACAGTGGCTGACTTCGTCAGAAGATCACCGTACACGGCAAACTCACCACACGACGACCCATTCATCCTTAGGTAAGTTATTTGACTCTCAAACACACACCGCGCCTAAAGCTTCTGTAACACAGTCTATAATCCTTTGGCAGCTCACCTCGCGGCGAAGTAGCAGCAGCTTACCTTAACAAGTTGGAGCTCGTGAGTCGCTGCCTCAACCACGCGATGGACGCGTCGCGGGACGTGCCCTGACCGGACGTGACGTCACGCGCACACTCGCGCACGACACACGTTACGTCATAGGCCATGTACGTACTGAGTACGTCACATTGCGACACTAGCGTATACACTAGCACGTACATCTCACGCTACGCAATGCAACGTGCTATAGGACGATAGGTTTTATACTGACATGTTAAGTTTGAATATGAAGCGGGTTTTCGATGAATTTTTGAGCAAATAGTATTGTGTGAATGACCTTAAATTGTATTAAAATGATTTGCTAAAAGTCAAGCTTTAAAATTATTGTGGTGAAAAAAATACTACCAATGTAATACAGTACAGTTATTGACTAAAAAGACTGATATGAACTCAAATAATCGTTCATTCAGTTTTCTTACATTTGATCTGTAAAAGAATGAAATCCATTCTAATAATCTCATGACAAATAAATTCTGCGTAAAGTTAAATTATGACGTATTAATTAAATTTTGTAAAGCATTTCTATGTTTCACAGTGCATTTCGTGGCCAGGTTAGTGATAAGTATTAGATTAGTGCCAAATTCATTAGTTTATTTGTGTTACTTAATTTATTGTTTAGATGTTAATGTATTTGGACTCCGTTCATTGAGATGTGAGTAAAACCCAAACTAATTATTTAAAAATATTGTAAAAAATCTTTAAAGTTTATTACTAATCCATATACCTAGATATTTATGTTTTGAAGATCATATCACAATGAACGAAGTTTTTTTTTGGAGGACCCAATTCCATGTGTTTCGGTTGTTGCCACTCCGCCTATTTGTTTCCTCACGTCTGGAATGTGTGAGCGAGAAGGAGTGTACGTCTCGAGTCAAATCCTTGCCTTGCCTTAAAAACAGTTATAACCGTAGTACCCCTCAAACATTGTAAATAAACCTTTAGATGTATGTATTTTTGACACGATTAAATTATTAGGTAAATTGACGTATTACTAGGGTTATTTTTCTATAAATAGATAGAATTAAAAGGATGATTATATTATGCAATTACCAGCCTTTTAGTTACATTAAAATGGCCCTTTAATATTTAAATTAAGTATTTTGAACTTCTACAATCTGTATGATAATTTTGTGAATGTTGTTGATTCTGATACCTATTTTAAAGTTACTATAACAGCTGGACTCCATTTTATCACATGGCAAGTTACTTACATGATCTGAATTATGTTTAAAATAAGTTTCTCGTATAAATGTGTTGTGTGATAAATGTGATGCTAGCTTATAAATAAAACCTTTGTCATTTTCGTGTCTGCCTTGATTTTGGAATAATAGTGCCTTTACACATTTCGGTTTACTTTGCTTCAAGGCACTATTATTACGAGGCAGCCTCGAAAATAGCAGTATTATCCTACCACGGCTATGCCAGCCAGCACAAATTCATGCCATCTATAAATAATGTTTAGCATAATATTTTAGTTTAACGTTTGACGTAAATTCTTAGTTTATAGTAACGAACGCACAGTACAAGCTAGTTTAAGTTAGTATAACGCGACACGAAGTCACGACCGATACGAACGTTCCGTCTAATTGTTTCGATTGCTCACTTGTTAGCACGAGAACTTGATACTTCGACGAAAGTAATTCGATGCCTTGACAAAAAATAATCGATGCCTCGATCGAAAAAAGTAATGCCTCCAAAGACAAATATGCGAGTTCTCGATAAAACATATCGATATCTCATTAAAAAATATCGATATCTCGTTAAAAAATATTAGATGCTTAGTTAAAAAGTATTTGATGCCTGAATGAAAGTAATTTGACTTTTTATTTAGAAAATAAAATATTCTGTAGTTTTTAAAAACAGAAGCCTTATGATAACATTAATGTTAATCGGACAAACTTATGTTTGTGTTATAAACATTCCCATTATTTTCTGAAGTTTTTAATTTCTCGTGCAAGCAAGACGAGTAGGGGAGGAGAGGTTTAGAATATGTTTTTGATTGTAAAGCAACTGCTATTGTTGATACTTTCTCATTTAAATATTAAAAAAAAATATCTTGTTTTTTTTCTGATGAAAAGTTTCCGCATACGACAGATATTTCAGTTCTTACGCATATTTTATACTTTTATATAGATATTCAAGCAAATTTGACGTTTAACAATAGCATTTGTTATAACGCTAGACAATATTGTGTAAGCCAAAGCCAACGAGAGTATTACGAAAGCTGTGTTTATATGCGATTCCAATGTATGAGAGCCGATAGTAATATTGTTAGTTCGAGTTGTTTATAATGCACTGTTAAGAGTATACCACTGTTACGTTTGGACGCTAATGAGTAATTGGTGCCTTTTCTTAAGAAATTATTTACATTTAGTTTTTTTTTTTATCTATGTAAATGCGTAATTGTTTGTTGACTCTTATAAGAAAAGAAACAATGTTTTGTTGCAAGAAGTGTTATCCAATTTATTAATCCTGTAGATCTTTCAAAGTTACGAATAATGATAAGTTTCAGGTGCTTAAGACAGTTAGATGCCAAACGTAACAGTGTAATCATCACAAATATTGCACAATGACCACCAAACTTCAACACCGTATCAATATAATATCATTACATAAACAAATATTTTTTAAAATTATAAAAATACGTGTCTACACTCATTGCGACCAAAGATTTAAATTAAGCTCTAGTATTAGTTTCAAAATTGTTTATATTTTAAGTAAAAACCACTGTAAGACCGAGTTAAGCTTTACTACATTTCACTTACAATTTGAGACCACCAATTATCTAGTCACACTCGAATAAATAACAACACAAGCCACACGTGCCATACAAGCTCTCTAAAAAGACCTCGCACACACTTGCGACTTAGACGCGCGACACGACTAAACAGTCGCAGGATAACTAACGGAGAAGTATTTTGATTTGAATATTCAACTATTTTAATATTATTTTACTTTATATTTAATCCTTAAATCGCGCGTCTAAATTGCAAGTGTGTGTTTGGTCTAAAAATAGATAAAACACATTCTAAAGTAATTGATAATTATGATAATAAAAGTAAATATTTTCTAAAAGCGTTGTTTCATTTAGTTTATGGCTTCAGTTCACAGCGACAAGTCTCATTCGCGCAAGGCACCACCGTTATCGGTGGTAGTGTGAACGTATCCTGGAATAGAAAGAGTAAAGATACTTTTCATACCTTCTGTGACAGGGAAATGAAGTGTTCTCTCATTTACACTAGAGCCACACTAACGGAAAATCCCATTGATTACAGCGTTAATAGACTAAGGCTGTTTTTCCACCAGAGATGCGCTATGCTACGTTGCTAAGGATGCGTTTGGTATCCACCAATCATATTCATTTGTTTACATAACACACACACACATAATGAATATGATTGGTGGATATCAAACGCATCCGTAGCAACGTAGCATAGCACATCTCTGGTGGAAAAACAGCCTAATACGAACATTTACCGTCATACCACAAGAAAAATAAACATCTGTTGAACACTTGTTTAAAAAAAACTGTCAACGTCAAAACGACATTTCACGATGATTTATGAGACATTTTGTCTTTTTTTTTGTTGTTTTCTTTTAGACAATGTAGTCTGTGCTTTTAGACAAGTGTTCAACATACGCTTAACTTTGTGTGGTACGACGGATAAAAACTATTATCACCAGAATTAACGGTAAAAGACGTAAGTGTGGTCCGGCTATTAGAGCAAGATTCACTGAATGCTAGACTTGACATTTAAAAACGAAATATTTCTGAAGAGATGAACGGCATAGAGAGGACAGCGTCCTCCCTCCGCCCCAGCCGCAGTGGTAGGCGCCCACGGCGACGGACGTCGCAAGATGATCTCCGGCCACCGTAGGCGCGGGCATGCGAGCAGCGAGTAAAGGGCAACTCGCTGCCCGACCAAGGACCATGCCCGGGTCGACGGCGCGTTGTGTCCCACGCGCGCCTCAAAGAGCGTCAGCATAATGACGGGGCCCCCCTCTCAGAGGGCCAAAGCCTGCCGGGGTCGCGGGATTATTCCCTTACCGTAACCCCGGAACATAACAGGCTATGAAGGACACCGTGGATTTTAGTCAGTAGAAGTCTGACAGTCCCTCCCGCCCTGCCCGGGGTTGGAGGACTAATTTGATGATTTTACCACGCTAAAAAAAAAAAAAAGAGTTGAACGGCATTCTATAGCATTTTTCCAATGTAGTATCATTGGAAAAATGCAATAGAATGCCGTTCATCTGCTAAGGCGTGAATAAAGAGTCAGATTTATAATTTGGTATATGGATTCAAATTACCTGTAAGTTCCTCCTCTGCAAGCCATTAGCTGGGGCAGCCCTCTTGTAGTCTGTATTCTCCTCTTTTTTCTCTACTTTAAGCTTTGATGGCCCGGGCTGGAAGAAAATCTTATGAGTTGAAAATTATGAGAAGTCAGTGATGGTCAGATTGTAAGGGTCAACACAGACCGAGACGCAACGCTGCGCGTACAGTTCAATATAGCTAATCGAAATCTAACTTTATTTACTAGACGATAAGATACATTTTCCGACACTGGAACCGCGTCAGATCGCGTCTCAAAGTCTCGCGTGAGTGAACTGACCCTAATTTGGCAATAAAAAAACGTAGGCTAAAATGGCCGAAAATAAGTTCATAGACGACAGTCTAGACGCTAGATAAAAAGACAGGATATACGCAAAGTGCACGCTAAAGCTTAATAAGCACTGTAGTGGGATATAACTAGTCGTGAAATCTCTTGAAAGTCGAAGAAATCTTGGTCGCGGTACTTAAAATATACCGTGACCGCGGAACGTAAAGGGCTATTGAAGGACACTCGATTTTAGTGAGTACGACTCTGATAGTCCCTCCAGCTCTGCCCTGGGTGAGAGGAGTCATTTGATGATTTTACCACTGTAAAAAAAAGTCGAGAACATTTTCACCTTATCAATAGGTTGCAGTCCATCCGTCCTACCCTTGTCCTGCGCCGGGGGCTCCTTGCGCGGCGGCGGAGGCTCCTTGTATCCCTCATCAGGCTTGGAGCCGTCCCACGGCTTGTACAACTTGAAGTGATCCTTCATCGACTTTGGCAGGTCCGGCATCGGGTACAGGCGGTATAACTTGCAGTATGCCTGGAAATATGTTTTAAAATATGTTTTTTTTTATTATATTTGACTAGCTGTTCCCAGCGGCTTCACCTGCTACAACTCGAAAATTATCCCACGGGAACATAAAATCGGGATAAAAACTATCCTATGTGTTATTCTGATGTATAAGCTATATTGTGGTAAAGTTTCATTCAAATCCATTCAGTAGTTTTTACGTGAAAGAGTAACAAACATCCATACTTACAAACTTTCGCCTTTAATTTTATCGTGAAGTGTTAGGGAAAAGCACCGACTTGTACTAATATAACCAGTATAAACGGTGAATATAAACGGCATTTCGCATCAATTAGAAATTCCGGACTTCTCTTAGTAAAATTGCTTCCTTCCCTCATAATGCACACAGCAAAGGAGTGGAACTCACTTCCAGAGTCGGTGTTCCCGAACGCATATAACCTGTTAACTCACTCTTCGAAGTAAAAGTGAACAGGCTTCTTCCGTGTAAGCTCGCTCCGTCGCCGTCGTAGGCTTTGTCTCAGTTATCTTTGACCTCTGGATGATCAAGAGCAAATTCATCACAAAAAAAAATACCTGATAGGAACGCAAGCAAATCATACAACCCAAAAACTCACCTTCAGCAGTCACGTCAGAAACAAAATGAGCTTGGCACTATTGTTTCCTACCGTCTTAAAGCGTGAGTAGTTCCGCTCAAAAAACGAGATGGTGCTAGACGACTTGTATGGCTCTGTCGCTTTCCCTCAGCGGAACTACTCACCCTTGCGTCGTGGTACCCACCAGGGGTGGTATTTTTTTTAAGGGCCGCTGTGTCCCACTCCTGCCTGGGTAAAGGCTTCCCTCCACTCTTTCCACCTTTCACGATACTGGGCGTCCTCCTTCCAGTTCGGAAGGAACTTGTCCAGTTCGGGGGAGAGGGGGATTTTCAACTTTTTAAAACCAGGCTTATTCCAGTGAGTTAACAAGATGGCGCTAGACGACTTGTATAGCTCTGTCCCTTCCACTCGCCGCCCCCCCATACTCACATCAATAGCTCTGTGCAGCGCGTAGTCGGGTCGTCCGTTGTCCTTGGCCTCCTGCAGCAGCGCGGCCGCGTGTGTCAGCAGCTTGTTGTCGGCGTCCCGCAGCTTCTTCTCCGCCAGCTCGCCGTAGAAGTAGCGCGTGTCGGCGCGCTCCTTGGCTTCACGGTCCTCACGTTCTTTCTGGTAACGTTATCATCTCCATCATCACCAGCGTATAAATGTTCCCAGTATTGGGACACAGGCTTCCGAAAGAATGGGCCATAATCCACCACGCGCGCCCATTGCGGGTTGGTAGATGTCACATGTTTTCGGAATTTTTGGTTCTAGGACATGACGGTTTCCTTACGATGTTTTCCTTCACTGTTTTGAGAGCAGTGGTGATGAAATAAATTACACAAAGAAGGTGAGTATCTCACCTCGAAGACTGTTACATTCAGCGTGTGTCATCCCACTGCTGGGCAAAGGCCTCTCTCTATAGCTTCCAACTATTTCGATCTTGGGCTTATGTGAGCCACTGGTTGTTAATTTTGTCTAACTCATCCCGCCAACTTCTGCGAGGTCTCGAATGCAATAACAAATATCCACGTGTATCGAAATGTTGGACAACACAAAAGAACTTGAACTTACCCATAGCCTCAAAATTTCTGCTCTGTACTCTGCTATCTTGCGTGCCTTCTCCTTGCGAAGGTTCTCTTGGAACGCTTCGTGCATTTCTATGTTTTTGAATCTGATAACACAAAAACGGAAATTACTCGTAGATAGAGTACCTACTAGCTCCATCTGCGGAAGTACCTACTATAAATAAAGGTCTCAATCGTCTCGTTTCAATTGACGACGCGGTTGGCGCAGTGACTGAGCAGTCTCTCTCTGAGTGTGTCACGGGTTCGATGCCCACACGGAACAAATACTTATATTGACCACCAAGTTGTTGTTCGCGTCTGGGTGTTGGTGTACCTAAATTTTGTTTTATGTTTTTACCTACGACAGAGGACAAATTCCTAGTATGGGGAAACGATTTTTCAAAAAGAAAGAAAAAATGGCCATTCAAAATACCTGCCATCAGTTCAGTTGTCTTACTACTCCTGCTATACTAGTATTATTATTATTTTTTGCTTACCCGCTACGCGCGGGAGTGAGTATAGACCGCACTAGTGTGCGAGCGGGAGAACACAATAAGCGTCGCCATTTAGAATTCCTTTCTTCATTAAACCGGGTTATACCTGTTCATGATGTCCCACTGCCTCGTGGTGTTGAATTCGTGCAGCCGTTGCGCTTCATCCCTCAGGAACTGCTCGTGACTCTCTTTTTTGTCCTGTCGGAATTGTTCGTCTTTCTTCAGCTGAGCCTGGTGACGGGCTTCCACTCTATAAACATACACGAGAAAAATCATTTGCACAAATCTTAACAAATTTAAGGTAAAACTTAAACCATCGTACCAGAAAAAGTTTTTTCTTTTTTTTTATGTCTGAATGAACTCACATATCATTCTTCTCTTTGACGGCCTTTTCCAATATGGCCTGTTCCTTGGCATTGCGCGCCGCATCTCCGGATTCCAGTCTTTGGCTGATAGACTCCAGGATGCGTAATTTCTCATTCTTGAGCTGTAGGAATATTAGTAAGGTTTAAAGCGGTAGCTTTGTTGGCTAAGTTTGTTAGTGGAACATTTAATTAATAGAAGCTATTGAAACCTTTCTTTTGAATTTCGGGCTACAATATATGACCATTAAAAAACTTAATCATGCTCATCTACGCATATCTTATTTTCAATTTTGATATCAAGCAAGGTTTTATTGAAGTGTGTTGGTAATACTTATTGTTCTTATTGTTTCTATTTAATGCTCACATCAGCCTCAGTCTTCTTCCTCCTCTGCTCGATCCTGCAGCGCGACTTCTGCAGCACCTCTATCAGCTTGTCGTCCATCTTGTCACGCGCTTCTTGTTCCCGTTTCTGCGCCCTATATTCTTCTCGGGACCTGTTGATGTTTCTGAAGATCCGAGCTTTCTCCTCTTCTTTCTAAACATAATATTCAAGATGTATTGCGATTAAAGTGGTTCCCTGTCGGTCTTAGTAATTGTGAAGTGTGTCAAGTGTAAAAATTCGATTGCCGCTTAGAACAATTATTTGTATGACCTACAAGTAGCTTGTTTCGGGTGTAGGTGTTTGTGTATGTGAGATTTTATGTTTGTAAACGCACCCACGACATAGGAGAGACTCCTAGTGTGGGGCAAAGTATAAAACAGGAACATCGTTTTTGATTGAAAGAAAGTGAAATAAAAGAAACTTACGAATTGTTTATCAAACTCTTCTAGAGCTTTCATCTCCTTATGAGCCTTGATGTTGTCCAATTTCTGCATGTTCAGCTCCATCTCGTACTCCTTGCGGTTACGCTCTGCCACCTCATGGGCCCTGAACAATATTTTTTGTCAGACCTATAACTACAGAAATTTTATAATGTTGTGTTTAGTATCCCTGACCTATTCAAATTGAGTATTGGAAAAGGATGAATGATGGCTGGCTTCATCCAACGGACTTTGTAATCTTAGGGTTTTTACCCATGGCGCGATATGACGCATTTCAACAGATTCCAACTACAAGTGAAAATCACCCTTGCTACTAAGAAATAATGATGTAATTCGATTGACTCGACGTGGTTGCGCTTGGTCGTGGCAATCATGTTTAGTTTTTCAAATTTTCATTTACCCGTAGCACAGCCCGTAGATAACAACGTGTTTTATGTCGTAGTGATAAGGTTGACTTATACTTGTAGTTGGAATCAGTCGAATTGCAATCGCGTCGCACCAGGGGTAAAGTACTACCCTTATTAGACAGACACAAATCGAAAAAAAAAATATATAGGACCAAGGGAGTGAGAGGTAGAGAAAAGTAACTCACTGATCAAGAATGTCCTTCTGATGTTGCTTGTTGACGTCCCACCTCCTCTTCTTCCGTACTGCGAGGAGCTCGTGCCACTCCTTGGCCTTCCGTATGATGTCGTCATCGTCTTGCCGCTTCAACTCTGCTTCTTCCTTACGCCGTTCGTTGTTGAACTTGACCTGCTCTTCTCTTTCTTTTTGAACCGCAGTTTCGATAACCGCACTAAAGAGTAGCAGATATTCAGATGGTTATTTATTTGGCGACACTGTCGGCATACTTAACTCCTTTTGTTGGTGAGACTTGCCGGTCAATTTCATCGCTAACGATAGAGTTTGTTTGTGGAGTCGAAGCGTCGATCTGAAACTTAACACTCGCTAAACCTCTATCTCCACAAAATAAGCCATATACTTCTTCTGAAAGAGGAATAACGCGTCTGAGCTGGCTTATACTGTATTTCTTTATATCCTAGTAAAAACATGTGTAGGTACTAGGTGTTATGTGGAGATAACGGACAAGAATGAATTGTCCATGTTAAGTTTCAAATTGACGCTTTAAATTCACACTAATTCATTGACTAATAGTTGTCCTCTCTTGGTCAAAGCGATGTTTTATATAAACAATTTTTCTTAATTCTATCTATATACAAATGTTTTTAAATAAAATAACTGAGAGCCAGTCCCAAAAATCTACAATATCGGACATTATTGCTGCTTAGTTGTTCACAGTCAAAATTCCTAGAATCATACCTAAGCAGTAGTTTCGGTGCATCCTTATTCTTGAACACCATATCTCTGGCGGAGTACATGAGTTGTTCCTGCTTTTCCTTCTGCTTCCTCAAGTATCGTGCGTAGAACCTCGAGTTGGTTTGTTCCGCCTGCAGGTTGCGTGCTTGGCGGAGCTCTTCATTGCGCTTGTTTACATTCTGCGGGTGGATAAAAGATTTGGTATGTGCTATGCTTATTATCGTTTTCATCGTTACGATATTAGCTGTAAAAGGAAATCATCGCTTCAATGCGGGTTGTGGGCAGGGTCGGATTAACCCTGTCGGGGTTCCCAGGCAATGCAATTCTAGAAACCCTTTTACCCATTTTGTCAGGGCCATCCTCTAGCGGATTGAGCGTCCGCATGCAATACCGATTATACTCAGAAATAGATAGTGATGCAGACCAGGTATACTGAGCTCAAAAATTGGATTTCCGCACAAAAATTGAACGTTTCTGGACCGTGAAAAATCAAATATGTACCATAAAAGCAAACTCGTAATATGAATTTTCCAAGTAAGCGTGGATGGCTGGGCACGCCGCAATTGCGGCGGTAAGACCCCTCTTTGAGGAGTGGCTGGAGAGAAGTCATGGCGTCCTGACCTACCGCTTGACGCAGGTCCTCACCGGACACGGAAGTTTCGGGAGGTACCTGTGTCTGATGCGAAAGGAGGAGACGCCTGGGTGCCACCACTGCGAAGATCGCCCGGAGGACACGGTGGAGCATACGGTGCAAGACTGCCCAGCTTGGGCGGAGCACCGACGTGTCCTCACGGCTGCGATAGGCGGAGACCTCTCGCGCCCGGCATTGGTTGCGGCCATGCTGCGGGGCGAGACGGAGTGGGAAGCGGTCAGCTCCTTCTGCGAGGCAGTAATGCTCGTCAAGGAGGAGGCAGGCCGCGAGCGAGAGAGGACAGCGTCCTCCCTCTGCCCCAGCCGCAGTGGTAGGCGCCCACGGCGACGGACGTCGCAAGATGATCTCCGGCCACCGTAGGCGCGGGCATGCGGGCAGCGAGTAAAGGGCAACTCGCTGCCCGACCAAGGACCATGCCCGGGTCGACGGCGCGTTGTGTCCCACGCGCGCCTCAAAGAGCGTCAGCATAATGACGGGGCCCCCTCTCAGAGGGCCAAAGCCTGCCGGGGTCGCGGGATTATTCCCTAACCGTAACCCCGGAACGTAACAGGCTATGAAGGACACCGTGGATTTTAGTCAGTAGAAGTCTGACAGTCCCTCCCGCCCTGCCCGGAGTTGGAGGACTCATTTGATGATTTTACCACGCTAAAAAAAAAAAAAAAAAAAGTAAGCGTGGATGGCTATATCCGAAACTAAAGGAATATCGAAAAATGCAGTCTTGAGGCGAATTTTTACGATTACTAAATTGTATCGTTGGATTTTAGAAAACCGATAATCCTAACCAGGAATCGAACGAAAAGCAATTTATTTTTTCACGAATAAAATGTTACCTACAATTTGCAAATACTTAGGTTCCATAAAATGTACGCTACCTCCACAGAGTTCGGCCAGGTCTTGGTCATCTCGCGGCTGGTAGCATCCAAGTACTTCACGTACTCACGGCGGCGAACCACCTCGGGGTCTTCAGCATCAAATTTCGACCATCTATGGATCCGGTCCCATTCATCCTTTCTCATTGCAATTGGCATCATTTCTAAATTCCTTGCTTGATTAAAAGAGATGCTGTAATAGTAGATAATTAAGACGTTTACCTACAATAGTATACCTATTGCGAATGGGGTAGGTAAGGTATCATTAATTTCAAGTGAACTCAAAACGTGGTAGCACCAGACGCGCCGCACGTGACCTTTGTATGTTATATTATCATCATCAGCATTAGGTACTCGGATGCTTGCAGCATTTCCCTATTTCAGCAATTTTCCTGTATGTCGCTAGCGGTGCTGACAAATGTGCGATTACCTTTATTTTGTATCAAACTATAAAAAAATATAGGAAAATGTAATTCAGAGTCAAATAAACATAGAACTTTACACGCACCGATATTGTTTTCTACTTCTTGAAAAAAGTCACAACTTCACAAATAAATAAATATTTTTTACGATAAGTAGGTAGTAATTTCCACATATTTTAGTAAAATGACAAATTCATTTGAATTCCTTCTTTTTCTGCTAGAGTTTTGTATGGATGGCCTGCATATTTTAGAAACTGTAAGGAGTTTGTTTACGAATGAATTTCTACATAATATATCAGACTTCAATAATTAAAAAATATATATTTAATTTAGTGAAAAATAAAATAAAATAAATGAGTAATGTTTACACAGTGATAAACAACAATTTAATGCCTTGGTTTCTATGGATACCTACTTGTTATTAAATCTTTACATGTTCAGATTATAGTGTATCATCTATGTTCAGATCAGCTGGTGTCTTATGACTTGTCATTGGAATTAAAATTAGATCAAATTAGCATTTAAAAAATAAATAGTCATAACTTAATAATTATTCCTTGTGAACCAGATTTTACTGTGTTTTTAACATTTTTTGTTTGTAACATTATTTTTTGTACATTCATTATTATCTCTATGTAGTCTGTGCATTCATTCAAATGACGTGTCGTTTCCTTTCGGTTTCCGAACGTAATGTCACTTGATCATCTGTCAAATCAAATCGAGAATATTTACGTCAGCCACGTTGGAAGTGCCAAGTTGGTGTTTTTATGGTAAATATAGTATTTTTTAATTGAAACCCATTCAAATCGGCTAGGAAAATACATTTTTATTCTTATTTGACCTTTTACCGTGGTATTAATAAAGGTTCTGCTTGCCAACCGGCAATGGGAAGCGTTCCAATTTTGTGACATAATTTGGTAAATAAAACTGTTTTTCGGTGGTTTTTAGTGTTGGTTGGTGTTTGTTGTAGTGAGCCAGTGTTGTGAAGATGAAAGTGAAGGAGCTGAAGAGGACGGTGAATGTGTGCTGGTCGCCTGCGGACCACTACCCGGTGACGATCGCAGCCGGCTCGGCAGCGCAGCAAGTTGACTCGTCGTTCAGCTCTAGCTCCCACCTTGAGCTATACGCCTTGAATTTGGAAGACCCTGGACTCGATTTAGAGCTAAAATCCAGTTTGCAGACAGAGCACAAGTGAGTGTAGTCAAATTATGTTAGTAGGATTATGGGATTAGTAATCCACACCGCGTCAACCAAACACGTCTAGTTGGAGACGGTAAAAATATGTATAAACGTAACTCTGGTTGTTTAAGACAGCTAATAAAATTAAAAACATTTGTTGTTAATCTCACAATATGAGAATGTTCACCATTCTCGTATTGTGAGATTAACAACAAATATGTTCACCATTCTCATATTGTGAGATTAACAACAAATATGTTTACTAGCCAAACCTATAAATTGCAGACTTAACTTTTTATTAGAAGAAAATTTTAATGAGAAAAGTGCAGCATTATTTAAAAATATCCATAATATAGCTTTCCATGTAGATTTATAGTTATTATTATGTTATTGTTGTTGGAATCTATTCAAGCAACTGACTTTTTGTAAATGTTGTTTATTCAGTCCTCATAATAACAATTACCTACTGTACTGCTTCTGAAATATAATGTAATTTTTTAAAATAAAGTGCTCTTTGTGATGTTGGCCAATTGTAAGTTCTTGAATCTTTTATTTAACAAAGATAAAAAAGGGCAGTTATATAAAAAAGTAAAAAATGACACTTGCTCATCCTGGGAAGTCAAAGATCAAACTATGATACTCAAGCATAATCTTTGAAGATTAATCAAATAATTATACTAACAAATTATTTCAGCTATTTTTAATGTTAAATTTTGTTCTAGATTTCAAAAGATTGTTTGGTCTGGTGCTGGTGTGATTGTGGGTGGCTGCGATGGAGGGCTCCTTCAGTTCTACAGTGCTGACAAACTGCTCAACAATGCCTCTGATGCGTTACTCGGAAGCTGTTCCAAACATAGTGGTAAGTGCATAGTAACTTATTTTAGTGATTACCTCTAAAAAGCAGTTCTTGAGACACTTTGGATATTTTGTACTGATAATAATGACTTCAAAAATTTTATGACAGTTTTATTTATTTACATTTTTTTTATCCTGTCTCCTCAGAACTTTCTTCTTCGTAACTTTTTATTTGGTTTTTACAATATCTGTATATTTTTCTTTATTTATAACTTGGTAAAGCCTTTCATCTCAATACTGATTTTTTCTAACATGCATTACTTAAAGTATTTTTTTTTACAGAATTACATATTTCAAAATATCTCAAGTAACAATAAACCATCTAATGTGACCTCTTCTGTCTCATAGTAACAGAATAGAAGCATGAAATACATAATCTTATTTGAGTTTGTTATCATTAGATTGGTAGCAAAGGAAATGGGTCATCATGTAAAACAAATGTTTTTGTACAGATTGATATGTCATAAAATTGTGTCTCTAGCAACCATCACTGCGTTCACATGCGTGTCTGTAAAATACTCAATGTTTTATACAGAACTTTATAGAAGCCGGCTAATATTCCGAACTCATAACTGAGCCTGTAGCCAAACGGCAGGCGACTATCGTTAACGTTCAGCAGTCACTTACACATTTTTAACTTTATACCCCATCGCATAAAGTTGAAAATAAAGTAAAGAGCTGAGCGATAGCAAACGAAACAAACGAAAACGATCTGTAATCTTTGATAGATTTTCTACTTTATGCAATGGGGTATAGAGTTGAAAATGTATTAGCGACCGCTGAACATTAGCGATTGTCGCTTGCTGTTTGGCTATAGGGCCTGTTCACTTTATTATCCATAATTTAACGATAATTATGTTTTATATTACTTTTTTGTCTTAGTTTTATTGTGGTCAAGTCTTGTGTAAGTCACACCACTTTTAACTAAGCAGTAGTTAATTTTAAAAACCAATTACGTGATTGTAGCCAAAAGGTCGAACGCCAGAGTTATAATTCTAATGACATTTTAAATACGACGACATTTATACTCTCTTACAAAATCTTTTTCGTAATCTTTCCGTAAAAAACACTGCGAGAAACAATGCATAAAAGCGCATTTAGAACTTAAATACTTTACTGTAAATAAAATAACAGATAACGTAATTGTTACGTTATCTGTGAGCTTCTGTTTTTAATAAATACCGTTAAAAAGGTCGTGATAACGTACTATCTATGTCCACTGTTCAAACTACTCGTTATTTAGCTTGTGACGTCATTACAATAGATGACTTCATCTCGACACATGCTTTCTATTTCGGGAGGTCACCTTCCTTACCTACTAGTATTTCACATGTTTCTGATGATAATGTAAGCAGTTATGTATTTCATTTGAAGTAAATAAAACATGTAACTATGCATAAGTTTGATTCTAAGGAATACAGTATCGACAAAACAAAAATGATTAGGTAAGATAGGAAAACAGTAAAAATTCAGATGTGTACAAATGCTAGCTCGTCGTTTTATTCTGATTTATTTTTCCAATCCAACTTGAACCTTCTGGTTTTCAGATAAGGTTGAAAGCTGGCGTCCGTTGCTCATATGCTACGCTACATAAACTAGAGATAAATCGAGTTTAAGTAAACATAAACGCTCATTTACGTTTGATTGAGCAATTAAATTCCTTTACTTTCGAATTTAATTTCGAACAAACAGTAAACGACATACTGATTATTTTAAATTATCTCGAGTTTTTATGTTTGGAGCAACCACTATTGAGTGGGTGTACTGCTTAATCCCTCTGCGAAAACAGGCGTGATTTTATGTTGATGGGGTCGCAGACTCGCAGGACTGTCTAAGCAAAATACCACGACTTCAGAAATTAAAAGACGTGTAAAAAACTGAACCATTATACCTAACTCAGCAAAAGTCTGACTTAAAACGGCCTTTTTTTATGTAGTAAAATCATCAAATGAGTCCTTCCACCAAAGGCAGGACGGGAGGGATTGACAGACTTATACTGACTGGAATCCACTGTGTCCTTCAATAGCCCTTTTCGTTTCGGGGCCACGGTTACCTTATAAGACAGTCTCGTGACCCCTGCCGGCATTGGCCCTCTGTAGGCTTTTGCCCTCTTAAGTTACCGGCATTACCTTGCTTTCTGCTCCACTCAGGGAGAGTGGCCACTCATTTCAAAGATGTTATTTTAATGATTGATAACTACATCAATCACATTATTTCCATCAGGCAATGTATCAGCGCTCGACATCAACCCTTATCAGAAAAACCTGCTCGCTTCCGGGGCTTCAGACAGCGAGATCTTCATATGGGACCTGAACAACACCAGCCAGCCCATGGCTCCTGGCAATAGGAACCAGCCTTACGATCATGTGCAGGGATTGGCTTGGAACCAGCAGGTGAGAATATCTTTTTTTAATGTTGCCCCACACTAGGAATTTCTCCTGTATTTTAAACTCACATACAGAAATGGTCAGACTTGGAATAACTACTTGTAGGTCCAAACATTAACCATGCCGTCAAAATACTTACTCAAATGTTTCCGATAAAATTCATTTTTTTTTGGTGTCATCTTTCTGTTATAATCCCTCCGCTATGAACACATGTGAACGACCTTTTTGTGGGCATACTTGTTCTATCGCAGACGTCATTCAACGATTTCGATCAGGTTTGGTGAAGTCAAGACTAGGTCCAATATAAAATACCTATGTCAGAATATTTTTATCTGAAATAAATTCCATATAAAATATAATTATACTCAACAAATATATGCACTTTTTTTTATTTAAATGATGTGATGCGAAATTGATTAACGTTCTCGTTTTGTATATCCTTGAAAAAGTTCAACAACCTCTTTGAAATGCATACTGGATACCAATAACGGTTCTTGATGACATTAGTAGGTATTACGGCGATATTTTGTATAAAAACAAATAATTATAAAAAACCTATATTTAAAAAAATAAAAAGTAACACTAGTGTTCGAATTAAGTTGCTGTAAAGTACATATACGGTAAAGTTGCCGATGTAGACCAGCAAATGAGTATTGAGAAAGCAGGCAGAACTAGCTAATGTAACTGGCCAATGGGGAGTTTTTTTTTAGCGTGGTAAAATCATCAAATGAGTCCTCCAACCCCGGGCAGGTCGGGAAGGACTGTCAGACTTCTACTGACTAAAATCCACGGTGTCCTTCAATAGCCCTTTCTGTACCGGGGTCACGGTAAGGAAATAATCCCGCGACCCCGGCAGGCTTTGGCACTCTGAGAGGTCATTATGCTGACGCTCTTTGAGGCGCGCGTGGGACACAACGCGCTGTCGACCCGGGCATGGTCCTTAGTCGGGCAGCGAGTTGCCCTTTACTCGCTGCTCGCATGCCCGCGCCTACGGTGGCCGGAGATCATCAAGCGACGTCCGTCGCCGTGGGCGTCTACTACCGGGCCAATGGGGCTGCGAGATTCCCTAATAAATGGAAACCACGCACCGGAAATCGCAGCGTACTGCGTGCACAAGCTTGACAGACGATCTGATGAAGAATACAGGTCCCATTGCAAATCTATAGAGGAGTTAGGCGTCCTGCGGGTAATATTATGATGATATTTAACAGATAGACTTCGAAATTAGTGTTTTTGTGTTTGAGAAATAAACTAAAAAAAAATAGATGTGACAACAAGATCTCATTAAAAACATCCAGTACTTTGGAATATTAAGTAATGGATGCAACATTTTTTAACTCAATTGATTCTTAACTGATTCGAATTGCATCGTACGCTCCGTAAGAAATTGGTCACAATTGATCGCGTACAAAGATTAATAATGTTGGATGAAAGTATCTTTACTGTACAGTCACGAGCAATAACATGTATATACTTTACAAAATTCAAATGCAATTTACTCGAAAAATACTGCTTTCCACTTTCAATTATGACCTATTTCGAAATAGTACGGCGTCTAGAATAGAAGTCTAATAAAAAGGCAAAAGTTTAAACAATATGGTAGCAGAATATCGCTTTTGAATACTGCTTAGGTATACATACTATTACTCGTGACTGTACGTGGTCATTAAAATGATAACATCAGCTTAAAACATAAAATGTGACGTTCTTTGTATGTATCATATGAGCTGGGCTAGCCCGATCTCTGTGCCACCTGCTGAAAACTGAATGTTTGTTAATCAGGTGCAACACATCCTTGGATCCACATTTGCGACAAGATGTGTCGTTTGGGATTTGAGGAAGAATGAGCCTATCATGAAACTAAGGTAAGTCAAAGCGAGATCGATTGTTTAAAACACCCCAATATCAGACTTGTCGTTTTGTAAAACTGGCGGACACAAACAATTAAGAAAATGAAATGAAGTGGGCGCTTATACCTTTTTTGCGATGTTAAATTATCAAATGAGTCCTGCTAGCAGAAGGGTATCCCTGGGTAGCAGAAGGAATTATCATTCTTACTGCTTTAAAGTTCATCAAGTTCCTTTTAAGGTTTTTCGACCCGTCTATCATAATTATTCTAAAGCCCAATGATAAAAAAAAAACTTCTTGTACGGTTATATCGTTTTTATCAAATGCCAGTTTAAATTTAAAGAGTTTCAAAAAGAAAATATTGAAAAACTGCCCACATTCCAGTGACTCACAGTCCCGTACAAGATGGCGGTCGTTGGCGTGGCATCCTAACGTGGCCACACAGGTATGCATCGCTTCCGAAGACGACCAAGTGCCCGTCGTACAGCTGTGGGATTTGAGGTAAGGAGATATTTGTCTAATTGTCAGATTTGAATGTGCAAAGGACCTTAGATCTTATAGCAAACAAGCAGCATCAAATGTAAAGAAAAACTACCATTTTGAAAGTATCGCTTTTTGCCCGCACAATGTTAAACCGACCATTTGGGCGTTTATAACCGGTTTTTTGAACCAATCCCAAATTGTCAACATTACATGATTTAATTCAAGTACAATAAAAGCTGTAGTAAAAAAAATAGGATTACCAATGGCAGTCTTCTTTGTTTTGTCTAAGTCTGCCAGAAATTTTTAAGCATTTTCTCAACAAGATGGATATTGATTCTTGATGTGGCTAAAAATTGAATACAAAATTGTTAAGGTGCGTCAAAACCGAATCTTCGACTCGTGGCGCTTGAGTCATTTATCCCGAAAATCGCAGACTGAAGTTCGCAGTCGAATTTTTCTTTCCGCATATAAGTTTTAAACTAATTTCAATTTGTTACAGACTAGCAGCTTCTCCGCTAGTGACCTTGGAAGCTCACAACAAGGGCGTGATGTCCGTGTCGTGGTGCCGCCAGGACGCCGACCTGCTGCTCTCTGCCGGCAAGGACGGCAAGGTGCTGTGCTGGAACCCCAACAACACACAGCCTGTAAGTCTTCATTTACCTTTCATTTTCTGGGAGAAATCTTCAAAAAGCAACTGGTATTTGGGGAGTTTGGCGTTCATAGACACGTTCGAAATATGAAAATAAAAAAATCCAAAGTACTAAATATTTACTTACCTAAAGTTTCGTTATTTACTAAGTATGTTTCTATCATAATTTATTTCAATACACTTTCTCGAAAACTGGCACTTATCGCATTACTATTAGGTTTGACATGCAGTGTAATTACAGCACGTGTTCGCTCAATGACTCCAAATTGGTTCAATGTCTATAGTCGAGGGTGTTTTTAATTTTTTATTTCGGCAACGAGTTTAGGAGTCTTTGCCTTGTAAATTTTTAATTGAAGTACTCGGCTCCTTAACACTCTCGCCAAAGGCTCGGCTGAGAATTCCACCACAAACATAATAAAAAACTTTCCCCACTTTATCAAAATTAATTACTTTCACAACAAGATTATATTTTTCATAACGATTTACTGTCTCCAGGGTGGCGAACTCCTGTCTGAGATCAGTCACCAGCAGCAGTGGGTGTTCGATGTGTCGTGGTGTCCGCGCGACCCCAGCCTCATGGTCACCGCGTCCTTCGACCAGCAGGTGGCCGTGCACTCGCTGCTGGGCGGCTCTAGGCCTGAGATCGTGAGTATATTATGTGAAGGGTTACTCGGAAGATTAATTATGTTGCATCCAAGTTGACTTCATATTGAACCATGTTTACTTTCCAGACGACGCATAACCAGAGCAACATAATGGACTCGTTCGGTGGCGTAGACTCGTTCAGCGCACTCCCCGCAGTAGCCCGCGCCGCCGCCCCGCCCCCCGCGCCCGCGCCGCACCTGCCGCGCCCGCCCTGCTGGCTCAAGCGACCTGTGGGCTCCAAGTTCAGTGTGAGTATACTGCCGTGCTAACGTTCAGCGCGCTCCCCGCCCCCCGCGCCGCACCTGCCGCGCCCGCCCTGCTGGCTCAAGCGACCTGTGGGCTCCAAGTTCAGTGTGAGTATACTGCCGTGCTAACGTTCAGCGCGCTCCCCGCCCCCCGCGCCGCACCTGCCGCGCCCGCCCTGCTGGCTCAAGCGACCTGTGGGCTCCAAGTTCAGTGTGAGTATACTGCCGTGCTAACGTTCAGCGCGCTCCCCGCCCCCCGCGCCGCACCTGCCGCGCCCGCCCTGCTGGCTCAAGCGACCTGTGGGCTCCAAGTTCAGTGTGAGTATACTGCCGTGCTAACGTTCAGCGCGCTCCCCGCCCCCCGCGCCGCACCTGCCGCGCCCGCCCTGCTGGCTCAAGCGACCTGTGGGCTCCAAGTTCAGTGTGAGTATACTGCCGTGCTAACGTTCAGCGCGCTCCCCGCCCCCCGCGCCGCACCTGCCGCGCCCGCCCTGCTGGCTCAAGCGACCTGTGGGCTCCAAGTTCAGTGTGAGTATACTGCCGTGCTAACGTTCAGCGCGCTCCCCGCCCCCCGCGCCGCACCTGCCGCGCCCGCCCTGCTGGCTCAAGCGACCTGTGGGCTCCAAGTTCAGTGTGAGTATACTGCCGTGCTAACGTTCAGCGCGCTCCCTGCTGAATAATTCAGACGAATGAGTACCAACTGCCACGCCACGAAATAGTGATATGGACGGCCATGCGGGAGTGGTGAGTTCGGCGCCTACTGTCAACTGCTACTGTGGTGCGGCGTGCTCATCGATCCGCTGCGCCGCTCGCCGCACAAGCACCACTTAGATCAAATTAATCACTTAGGTCAATCTTAGTGAACGGGTCGTAACTGTCTCATAATTGCAGAGCTTCCAAGATGTTTGAGAAATAGCAGCACAGTGTGATAATGTGTTTTCTTTCCTTTGTTTTAGTTTGGCGGCAAATTAGTAACGTTCGAAAAATGTCCACAAGAGGCTGGCCCACAGAAACTAGTTCACATAAGCCAGGTAAGAAATACAATATTCGAAATTTTATCCAAGTTACAGACAAATTAATAAAATGTTGATAATCTTGGCGCTTAATACCATTACAGAAACTCAATATATTTTTTTGTAATTAACATCTTCATATTAAATACTACAGCTGAATCAAAAGCCGCTGGTTTATAACATTATGTACTTTTTATCATCATCACCTGGGCAAAAAAGTTCATAAAATATTGTTTTACAAACAGGTTATAAGTGAACCAGAGATAGTAGAAAAAGCAACAGAGCTGGACGCAGTGTTAGAAGCCAGTCTCAGTCACGATCCATCGGCCACTGAGAGACTTGCTGAGTAAGTGAAATTGTTTACCGTAATTACCACTTTATACCTTACCGTTCAGTACGTCGTACTACGTCATGACTTCATGGGGTATGTGAATGGATTCAGAAGGTCGCAGTTTCAAGTCCTGCTTGCAACTATGTTTTTCTTTATTGTTTTAATGTTAATGCTATATTTATCGCCGTATGCTGTAAATTACACACACTAAATATGTATTTGTATGACTTTAAAAGTCTATGCGATTTTAAACCTTAATTAGAATTTACTAAAACACAAATTCGCTTGCCCAGGTACTGCCGTCAAAAGGGCGACGCTACGACCGACCAGAATGAACGCTACACGTGGTTCTTCCTCCGCGCTAACTTCCTACCGACGTTCCGGAGCGAAGTGCTCAACTTATTGGGTAAGTTTAGGTCTGATGACGGTTCTTGGTAAAGGATATGTTTCCCCACACTAGATTTCTTCTGTATCGTGGGTGTACGCGGACTGGTATGTTAAAATTGTGGATTTATTCCGGCACATACGGATATTACAATAGTAAATTGTGATCCAAGGGATTAAAGTGACTCATTTAGTCCCGAGATGGAGTTTTGCGCCCGTAACGTAGTATGTACGTAATGTAAAAATCTTTAATTTACAAGGACACATCTGAGTAACTGGCATCGTCGATCGATGCCAGTTTAGAAAATTCTCCATTTTGATTTTTGGCCATTTTTAGATTGAAGCATTTCGAGAAATGCCATTTTATGAATCAGGCTATTAGAGGATTTGCCATATTGAAAACTTGTCCTTTTGCGACTCGGTTTAATTGTCATTATTATTCCTCTGATAAATAAATTTTAGTGCTCCACTGAAATAGTTCAATTAAAAGAAGGTTTTTCATTCAATTCAATTTTTTTTTCATGTTTTTTAGGTTTCAAACAAGACGAGATGACGTCAAAGTTTAAGAGCTCCAACATACCAACCGGTGACGGAACTCAACCAGACATCGCCGCACTGAGTAGAGTGAGTAACCTCCTTAATTTTTATATAAACTAATGTGTTTTCTATTAATATGGCTTGATGCCTGCCAGTGCTGTTTTCTGTGCTTATAACATTGTAAGTTTATTGTGCTAAATTTTCTAATATATTAACTGATTGACTGGTATTCTGTCTGTAGCAAAACTTATTTCGAAGCTAACTGTCCTTTATATAGTTTTGAGCTTTTCATTGCCACGAAAATAACTGATTTAGAATATATAATAATGGTTTGGTTATGAACATAATTATCTTGATTGTGAATTTGACTAAGGGAGATTATCCACGACGCGATGCGACTCGTGCTATATCGTGTCGATTGCCGATTTAAGTCGCACGTATTTACTAATGGAGCGATGCGATGCAATTCGGCCGTAAAGTACAAAAATCCACCTTACTACTAGGAAATAAAGGCGCTGCCAACCAAAGACAAAAAATGTCGCCAGAAGTCTAATGAAAAGTCATACTATTGCTCGTGACTGTACATGCAATTCGATATCGAGCAGATCTGTGAGCAATATCGCCAATAGCGATGGTCCATACATTTTCTTCCGTCGGACATATGTGCGATAACTGACCGATATCGTCAATCGATACAATTTTGTGTCGCGTCGCGACATGGGTAAGCTCTCTTACGCTCTTAGGCTCGTATTACAGAATGAAAATCAAGCGCTGATCTTTATTTAAATCTGGATTTCAACCAATCAAATGCCTTGAATCTAGTTTCAAGTAATACTCGAGTATAGGCAAGTTGCCTAAAAAAATGTAATTAGTCCGTCTTTTAGATTATTCAAAAATAAGGGACACGTATTTTTTGTATTTGTAAATTAGACCAAAAATGACAAAGATATAGCCTATTAAAGTTACGTGTGACGTCACGATGCGTGGCATTTTTCGCGCAGAGTGACGTCACAGGTAACTTAAATAGGCTATTATCTTTGTTCTTTTTTGTTTAATCGAAAAAAGAAAAAATACGTGTCCAATATTTTTTTATAATCTAAAATACGGACTAAATAGAATGTAATTATTTTGACCCTGGAAACTACCCTATTGAGTGATGTTCTGTAAAACGGGCCTTAGTTGCCGGTTTTAAAGTCAGTGGCGATGGCGGTGAGAAGTTTAACAAGACTAATATAGCATCTATTAATCTGTGCTCACATAACAATATCTATAACATGCTACTGTCTGTCTGCTGCCGCGCTAGGGCGAGTCCACGGAGACTGAAGCAGAGTTGTCCACTGACACCAGCACTGATCTATCGGTAAGTACTGTTGTTGATCGTACAATCGAATTTGAATTATGACGATGTAACAATTAGGTCGGCATTCGTTTAAACAAATATATTTCCATGGTAAATACTTCTTTTGGCGGTTTTTTAACTGTTTCAAACGATTATTATCGTCCAAGTGAGTCATGATTCTTTGTCGATCGTATGCACAAATTTCGTATTGCAATTAGGTAAAAGAAAACTAAATAGCCCACCTAGCTGTTTTTTACTTTCATTCAACTACCATGGAATTCTTTATGTAATTTTTTTTTGCACCGGAAACTCCGTGAGATGGCGCTATTTTAGCTCGTAGCTGATTGGTCGATTTTTATAAGACGAAACTATGTCACATTTGCCAGAATGTGACATAGTTTCGTGTGACGTCCTAAGTTTGACTAGGGTAAGCAATAAATCTTTTAAGTCGAACTTTTTTTTCTTCTTAAAAATACAAATATTTAACTCGTAATAAGACAGTTGTTATAAGCTGAGTGTGTTGCCTTTACAAAACTAGTGGTCATCCCTCCGGTACGTACAAAGCGTTTTGCCAATACCTTCATTGTACGCACAGCTAAGGAGTGGAATTCCCTGCCTCGATCTGTATTTCCCGACAGCAATAACCTTGGGGTCTTCAAGTCAAGAGTGAACAGCCCCCCTAGACAAGTCGCAAACGATAATCGTTAACGCTCGGTTCTCCCTAATAGATTTTCAACATTATTCCTTCGAGTCTTTATTTGAAAATCTACTTAGGATTTCTAAGCGTTAGCGACTGGAACGAACGACAACGCCATGAAATCTTCAATAGATTTTCAACTAAAGACTCAAAGGAATAAGGTTGAAAATCTATTGTGGAGAACTGAGCGTTAACGATTATCGTTTGGGACTTGTCTAGGGGGGCTGGTTACTTCTAGGCAAGCGTTCTTCATCGTCGAACACATCTTCGCTTACCATCAGGCGAGATAATGGTCAAACGCGAACCCATCCTCAAATAAAAAATATACTAATTTGTGTTGTTCCCACTGCTGGGACACAGGCATTACCTTGAGAGAGAGAGGGCTGTAATCAGTGGCGGATTAACGTATAAGCACTACAAGCACGTGCTTGGGGCCCTGTTCTCCAGGGGCCTCCATCCTCAGCTGGCGTTTCATTGTTTACTTACTTTTTTTCGAGATTCATCTACATTTCCGAAATCACATCAAGGCGAAAGCGGTCCGGGACTGACCCTTCATACATCCCCGCAGGGCGCTCCGGCTGCCCATACTTTCTACCTTCCCAATTTAAGCAATAGAGGGCCTACACAGGCTCTGTGCTTAGGGTCTCGGAAACTCTTAATCCGCCACTGGCTGTAATGCATCACGCGGCCCAGTGTTGGTTAGTAGATGACCCAAGTCATGTAGTGGGTGCATACGTCTTTTCATCTAACAGTCATTTAATAATCAATTTTAAGCGCATAGTATTAAAGATTTGATTTGATTGCAGGACGCTCACACACAAATTGAGAGAAAACTGGCCAACCTAGATCTGACACCTACTGTTGCCAACGTGGTTATTCCGAATGGAGAAGGTATACATCATATTCTGCCATTTGTGTCTCTTTTTAATATCCATGAAAAATATCGAGTATACTTTTGAACCTTATTGTGACAAAATAAGGTGTAAAAGCGTACACATTTTGTAGCACGTTGACTTTACCTATCCAGATTTTTGAGCGTCGACTCGGGTGTTTTATATACGTGTTGAGTATTCAAGTTTTAGAGAAACACGTTGGTTTTAAAATATATTTATGCACATCGCATTCCAGAACCTGTTATGTGTTATTTCGACGATCACTGAAGATTTTCGCGTTACGTTTATTCAAATCCATAGTGTGCGCATATTTGAGTTCGTTTTGCTGATTCGAATAGTGCAGTAATTCTCTCTTGTCGCAACAAATGTATTATCTTGTGACGTCAGACTCCACGAGCCTGATCTGCCGCGCGCTGGTGTGCGGCCACCTCGAGGAGGCCGTGGAGCTGTGTCTGGACGCCAAGCGGGTCGCCGACGCACTCATCATTGCCTCGCTCGGTGAGTACACTTTCTGTAGTATTCTATTAAAATACGTTTATAGGTTTAGCAGACTATTAAAATCTAAGCATTTTCAGCGATCCTTTAGTTGGTAGTTGCTCTTTTGACGATTCATGGAAATATTGTACGAGTATGTTGGTATACTATGTGAGCGTGGAAGGCAAACACTCTGATTTCGTGGTCCCAAAACATTCCATCACCAGACGAAGCAGTGTTCACGCTTAAGTGTTTGTGTTCTCGTATCTCCGGGAAACAACTAAGAGCATATGCACACCACGTTTTTTAAACGCGCCGGTGCAGCGCACTTGACGCGATGCAGACGCGATACCCACGCAAGTCAGACGCAGCCTGGAAATAATGACAACATAATCTGATGAAAATGCGCCGTCGACATTCCGGTGCAGCGCGTGTAAAAAAAGTGGTGTGCATAGGCTCTAAGCTTGTTAAAATATCCCTAAAAGTATTTATAGAACGACACACAGACACCTCAGATCGTCATCATCATCATATCAGCTGTAGGACGCCCCCTGGTTAACATAGGCCTCCCCCATAGATGTCCAATAGGACCGGTTGGAAGCGGAAATCCTCAGATGCTTACACCAATTTTTTCCACATACACAGGCAGCCCCGAGCTCCTGTACAAGGTACAGAAGTACCACATCAACACGACCGCTGGGGAGCCAGTGTCCCTGGTGTGCGGCAGTCTGCTGCTGGCGCGGTGGGACACACTCGTCAACTCAGCGGCGCCCGGCAGCTGGAAGGACACGCTGGCCGCGCTACTGACGCATTGTGAAGGGGACACCGCTAGCCATTACTGTGGTAAGTTGGTTTCTATGACGTGCTTATGGTCATTTTGTTTTAGATGAGCTGTGTAATGGCCAAATCTAAGTCTTACACTAGGTTCGGCTTGTCTAAGTGTAATGTGGTTTGTGTTTATTCTTCCTATTCCCCACAGAAATGCTCGGCGACAAATTGGCAAAGGAATCAGACCCGGCCCTAGCCGAGGCCGCTACCATCTGCTACCTGTGTGCCATGAGTCCGGAACAGCTGGTGGGTCGCTGGAGCCCCAGCAGGCGGGGAGACGTGGCCGCGCTGGCCGCGCTCACGGAGCTGGCGCTGCTGGCCAGGAGAGCTGCGCTGGCCAGGGGGAGGGAAGTGCCGGTGAGTGGACTGTCCTCTAGTTCTGGAGCCCCAGCAGGCCCCGGACGTGGCCGCGCTGGCCGCGCTCACGGAGCTGGCGCTGCTGGCCAGGAGAGCTGCGCTGGCCAGGGGGAGGGAAGTGCCGGTGAGTGGACTGTCCTCTAGTTCTGGAGCCCCAGCAGGCCCCGGACGTGGCCGCGCTGGCCGCGCTCACGGAGCTGGCGCTGCTGGCCAGGAGAGCTGCGCTGGCCAGGGGGAGGGAAGTGCCGGTGAGTGGACTGTCCTCTAGTTCTGGAGCCCCAGCAGGCCCCGGACGTGGCCGCGCTGGCCGCGCTCACGGAGCTGGCGCTGCTGGCCAGGAGAGCTGCGCTGGCCAGGGGGAGGGAAGTGCCGGTGAGTGGACTGTCCTCTAGTTCTGGAGCCCCAGCAGGCGGGGAGACGTCGCCGCGCTGGCCGCGCTCACGGAGCTGGCGCTGCTGGCCAGGAGAGCTGCGCTGGCCAGGGGGAGGGAAGTGCCGGTGAGTGGACTGTCCTCTAGTTCTGGAGCCCCAGCAGGCCCCGGACGTGGCCGCGCTGGCCGCGCTCACGGAGCTGGCGCTGCTGGCCAGGAGAGCTGCGCTGGCCAGGGGGAGGGAAGTGCCGGTGAGTGGACTGTCCTCTAGTTCTGGAGCCCCAGCAGGCCCCGGACGTGGCCGCGCTGGCCGCGCTCACGGAGCTGGCGCTGCTGGCCAGGAGAGCTGCGCTGGCCAGGGGGAGGGAAGTGCCGGTGAGTGGACTGTCCTCTAGTTCTGGAGCCCCAGCAGGCCCCGGACGTGGCCGCGCTGGCCGCGCTCACGGAGCTGGCGCTGCTGGCCAGGAGAGCTGCGCTGGCCAGGGGGAGGGAAGTGCCGGTGAGTGGACTGTCCTCTAGTTTTTATGAGAGAAAACAGTCATTTGCGCAGATTTGTTCCTCAGATAAGAGACATTTAAACCTGAAGATTTAAAAGCTGGCGCTGCAAAGTTCGGTGCTTCAACACCTGCAATATTAACATCGCGATTGAGCAAAACAGAAGGTTGAAAATGTTCGCTCAACAATGAATGAGGCTCCATCTAACGAAACCAAGAAAGAAAGGCATCTTAATGTAAGGGGGGGGGGGGGGGGCGAATTATTCTATCTATTCGATACCTTACACTAGACTTCCATAAATTCATATTTTGATGTTTATCATAGGCTGGCGGCAAACTAGAAACAGTCCTGAACGAGTACGCGTCCCGCCTGGCGTCTCAGGGTTGTCTTCAAAGCGCTCTCAACACGTTGGAGGGCATCCAGCACACTGAGCTGAGAGACAGACTGATGCATGCGCTGGGATTGATACAGCAACAGAGGAGGGCTAGCCATGTAAGTTTACATTTCTGTTTTAATATATGACACTTTATAAAATCACTTATAGGGAACTTCCCCTTTTTGATCGTGGTAAAATCATTAAATGAGTCCCACCTAGGGCAGGGTCCTGTCAGACTTGCACTGACTAAAATCCACGGTGTTCTTCAATTTATAGTCCTTAATGTTCCGAGATCACGGTAGTTCGTTAGTGCCGCGAGGTAGGGGTTTGAGGTGGGTAACCGAAATAGCAGGCTATTATAATTTCCAAGTTGAGAGACCAATGGGCAGACCACGTCCCTCGTAGAACTAATAACCGGTGGGGAAGAAAAGTTCTCGAGTAGTGATCACGGACCGGAGGACGCAGCGTAGGCCTCCTCCCTAGGTGGACCGACGACATCGTGAGGGTCGATGGCAACCGATGGATACAAGTGGAGGATTGCCGTTTGGCGTGGCGGTCTATAGGGGAGGATTATGTTCAGCAGTGGACGTCTTCGGATGAAGATGAAAATGTGGTGTTTATGGAACAAGATGTTTGAGAAAAAAAAATATTGATACTCCTTTGAAAAAGGAGGATCTTACAACTGGGTGTTTTGTGGGCGCCTGTCCGACAGATGCTGTCGAGTTTCCTCTATGTTCTTACCCGACGAAGACTAATATCGTGTGATGTTATCCCTTTAGAATCATTATAGTTTTTATGATAATTCCATGAGATTCTGTCCTATTTCATGCAGTAAGTAATATTTTTAAATGCACTACGATACAGTCGAAATTACTTTGTAGTTTTTTTAAAAATAAATGTCAACATGTTAATTTGTGTTGTTTTAGCAACCGCAGCAACAACCTCGTCACTCAGTGGGCCACGTACAGCCACACCGTCGTACACATCTGTCACACACAGAGCCCAGCTACGCACCATCTGGTAAGCATTTGAAAGGCTTTTAGTTTGTGAGGTAATTTATTATGTTTAACTTTCTAAAGTTATTTACTGAAGGAAATTTTACGAGTAATTTGATAAATTACTTTTTTCAGCGAGCAGTCACTGGCTATGATTAAAAATTATTCGTCAATTTCAAGTATCCGAAACTTTAGTCCGCAAATGATTAACAGTTGTTGAACCAAGTTTTAATTGATCTGTTGATTGAGATGACAAAAATCTGTTTAAAATAAGATTTGTAATTCTCTCGCGTTTGTATTTGAATTACATTAATTATACAGCACCCGTAAGTGGAATAATTAAGGTGCCATTAGAGCTAGTGTCTAAATTGGAATATATTCATGTGCAACATAAGTATAAAATTGAAAAATATACTGAATAATCCTCAATAAATTTTCTACAAAAATCATCATTATGAAAATTTCAATCCTAATACCTAATCTAGTCCCAGCCTACGACCAGTCATGGCCACAGTCGTCAGTGTGTGCGCCTGCGCACGTGCCAGCTGCTCGGCCAGGCTACTCCCAGCCCGCCCCGCTGCAGCCCGCGCCCGCCCCGCCACTGCTGCAGCCGGCCGCCCCGCACACACAGACCACGCAGCCGCCCCGCCCGGGCAGTGTGGGACCTACTGGTTAGTTGGAAAAAAATGTTCATTGATTACTTGATAATATCAAATAATTGATTACATAATTACACAAGGTGTGTTTGCCTACTCTCGAAAATGATCCATTCTCCATACAAAATTGACAACCGATTCTTACATTTTTTTTATAAGTTTTATTTTAAAATCATCAAAGGATTCTTCCCTGGATAGGAGGACTCATTTGACAATCAGACTTACACTGACTAAAATCCACGGTCTTTCAATGACCTTTTACGGTCACGATAGCACGTTCGTTCCGTGACCCTGCCTGGCTTTTGCCCTTTAAGGGGACCCCGTCATTACACTGACAGCTATTTGACCCAGGCATGGTCCGTGGCATCATGGCAGAATCGTTGGAGCACCTCAATGCTATGCTCAGCGACCTCAGTATCGTTTCCCAACGGGTCGGGTCCTTAAAATGAACATGGACATGACGAAAGTCATGTTGAATGTCCATGTGGCACCCTTACCGGTTGTGTTGGGAGCGATACTCTCGAAGTTGTAGACCATTTATACTTACCTTGGACAGATTGTTCAGTTAGGTAGGTCCAACTTCGAGAAAGAGGTCGCCTGAAGAATCCAACTCTGATGGGCAGCGTTTGGGATGCTACGTGATATCTTCTCATCGAGAATCCCACAGTGTCTCAAGACAAGGGTGTTTGACCAGTGTGTGTTGCCAGTGATGATATATGGCTACGAAACGTGGTCCTTGACTGCTGGCCTCTTAGAAAGACTAAGAGTCACTCAACGAGCAATGGAAAGAGCTATGCTCGGAGTTTCTTTGCGGGATAAAATCCGGAACATGGATATTCGGCGAAGAACCAAAGTCACCGACATAGCTCATAAAATTTGCAAGTTGAAGTGGCAATGGGCAGGCCACATCGCTCGTAGAACTGACAACCGATGGGGAAGAAAAGTTCTCGAGTGGCGACCACGGACCGGAAAACGCAGCGTCGGCAGGCCTCCCACTAGGTGGACCGACGATATCGTGAGGGTCGCGGGCAGCCGATGGATGCAAGTGGCGAATTGTCGTTCGGCGTGGCGGTCTAAGGGGGAGGCCTATGTTCAGCAGTGGACGTTCTCCGGCTGTTGATGATGATGATGATGATGATGATGGTCCGTGGTCGAATCGCCCATTACTCTCCGTCCGCATTTTTAATTTTTTTTTTTACAAAAAGATCTTCGTTTTATGTTTTTCAACTCGATGGTCTGAAACCATGTTGACTTGTTGAGCTGTCAAATACACCTGGTATGTGATAACGTTGTCACAAAACACACACACATCTAATTGCAATCCGTTACGAAATAACGATAAAAACCTAATCAATAATAACAAAAATCCTTTCTTTTTGCAGGTCTTTCTCGCTCCAAATACAAAGTGGATCCTTCAGTCCAATCAGCACCTCTATACAATCAGTATAGCTTCAACAACTCCGTCACAACTCAACCTTACGGCGGTTTCAACAGTCCCCTACCGGACCAATACGGAGGTTCTAGCGTACCAGCTTACAACTCCGGTCCTATTAACTCAGGACCTATGAACTCGGGACCTATGAACTCAGGACCCATGAACTCCGGTCCTATAAGCCATATCCACGGGCCTCCGGGTCAGATATCGGTGAATCCGGGTCAGCTGAATCAGCCCGGTTTGAACCCGGCGGTGAACGGGTCGTACTATAACCCGGTTCAAGCACCAGAGCCTGCCGTTGCCGCGGTACCGTCGAAACCTGTTCCTCCTGGCTGGAATGATCCTCCTATGATGTCTTCTAAACCTAAGGTATGTTCTATTAATTTCATCTCCTTCATAGTTAATGTTTAATCAAAAATATCTTGGATTTTTTAAAACAGTTATTTTTCATTAGTAGAAAAGAGAAGGCCATTCTACTACTTACGTTTTTTGAGTTTTCATAACTTATAAAATAGTTCTAGTTGCTAAATAAAATTGTCTACCTGCTAAATTGGTACTTATTTAGCAGCAATTTTGCTGTTTATTTTTATCAAAAAAATGGAAGTTTTACCAGCCAATGCCAGAATTCAATCAATCATGTATTTCGGTAGCAATCATGATCCCGATCTTTGTCTGTACCCACCCAACGCGCGAATATGCCAATCTGGGTCCTAAAGTTGTCAAATCACAAGCAGATGTCAAATAATACAGATCAGTATGTGGATTGAGATTCAGAATTAATTTTGGGCGTAAATGGATGCCTTGATCAGCTACATTAGACCTTATTTTGTCGACGAATTAGTGCATTTGTTCTCACAAACCAAATTGGTGTCGATTGTACCATAGATAAAGTTATAGATGAGTATAAATAGTATAGTGCGGTTCAACTAAGAAGGTCAGTGTCTATCACGTGTCTATGGTCAAAAGTTACTTGAAAATAACGCAATTTTCTCTTTTTAACAGTGTATATTCTCTTTAATATGTCGTGAGACTTATTTTCAAATTTTAATTGTGTATTAAATTTAAAAGCTTACAAATGTCTATAAGGGTTCCAAGACGTCACAATTCGGCGTCATCAACTGACCTTCCTAATTGAAACGCATTATATTTGATGGAGTAACATTATCAGCATTTAGACACGGGCGACATGTCGGCCCTGCACGCCGGCACGCGGCGCTGGAACAACATTATAGAACACAGGCGGCACTTGGACGAGGTACCGCTGTGTGAACAAGAGGTTTTCACTACCAGCCTGACAGAAATTGTGCCATTTTGATGTGTTAAACCCGACTTGATCCGTGTACCGTCTAACCGTAAGGAGATATTCAGGATTCTCCTGTATATCTTTAAATGATAAAAAAATGCTGCTAAAGATGGGGTCTACGCTTAGGAGCGGAGCACCAGCCGAGCACAAATTCGCGTATTGTGGACCGATTTAGGTGCAAGCAGTCAAAGTTTGGTTCATGCTCGACTGCGGTTCACCTATCGTCGGTTTTTTGATGAACACAAAAGGATTTGCTATAGGGTATTTTACTCGGTATCGGTTAGAGTATTTAAAAATAAAGATTTGTAAATTATTTTTAAATCAATTATTATAATTGACAAACATAAAAAGCTTCGAAATTCGGGAGAAGGGGCTTGTGCATAACGCCAGTAAAATTATACCGACTGATTGACGTTTTGGGATTTTAAGAAGCGCTAAATCTTTGTCAATTGTGGTTGACGTACGGGTTAAATATTTTTTGGTCATCTATTTTTCGGAATAATATTTTTTTAGTACAATAGCCTATTCGTACGTATTGATATTGTAGCCTCGATGTACATCTACGTTTGACACCGCGAGTAAAGCGGCTCGGCTTGTGCTTATCTCATGCTCTATTCGCGCTCAACTCGTGCTTAACTCGTGCTCGGCTGCTTAGCGTAGGTAGACCCCCCAATACGTGTGAATTTGCATCCCCTCTGTTACCTCATACTGACATTTCATAAGTATGGATGCTACACCGTCGTTCTATGTAGACCAAGCTCCTTGCGCCGAATTACCTGTATTAATAACAATGAATATATTGCATAATGTGTTTTTTTGCGATTCTCATCTCCAATAATAAGTAGATTAGACGCTGAAGTTTGAGATGATTTTTGTGTTGTTAATTTTTATTGTAAATACATGTTCCGTCATTACTCATCATTATTAAAATAAACAAATAAAAAAAGAGTTTTCAGGCTTCACACTCTCCCTCAAAAATCTTATTTCTGTGAGATAGCCATCATCCATAATGTCTCATCTGCCTGCCTTTTCCCAACTATATTGGAATTTGGAGTTGACTTCCATTCGAATCGAAAGCAACTGAATATCAGTATTTTACATGAAGCGACTGCCTATCATGTACTTCCACAACCCAGTAACAGGGTAATACTGGTTGTCTGACTTTAAAGCTTCTGACTAACAGTAAAGACTGTCAACGATCTACAAATCGCAGCGGGGCCATCGGTTCTACGTGCTTTCCGAGGCACGGAGAAAACTCGTTGTGACAGATGGTCATCCATCTACTGACCAACTTTGGCAAGCGCGGCTTAACCTGAAAGATTACCCAGTGCTGCTATTATTTACCCACAAGCGGGCACACAACTTCATAACATACCAAAAAAAAAATTAAACCGGGCCAACAGTTCTATGTGCTTTCCGAGGCACGGAGGAAACTCGCTATGATAGATGGTCATTGGTCATCCATCTAAAGACCAACGTTGCCAAGCGCGGTTTAACCTGTGCAGGTAGTATTATTTAGCCACAAGCTCTCTCACCACCATACAAAAAAAGAAAAAAAAAGATAAGCAACCAGTAACAAAATCCATATTTTTCTAGCCAAAACAAGAAGTGACAGCCCAAGCACCAATCACGCATCCCCTATTCGGTGTTGAGCCTCCACAACACGTGCCACTTGCGCCCGCGCAGTCCGCACAGTACGGCGGACAGTACGGCACACAACAGTACGGCCAGCAGTACGGCCAGCCCGCGCCACAGTACGGACAACAGTACCCCAACCAGTTCCCCGACTATCAGGGGGCGGGTATGACGCCGGCTTATCCTCAAAAGGTGAGTGTTATGTCCAGTGAGGGAAAGAGACAGAACTATATACGTCGTCTAGCGGCATCTCGTTCCCTCTGGAACAACGCTTTAAGAAGTCATGGTAGTCCACCAGGGGGTATTACAACGTCTTAAAACCAGGCTTGTTCCGGCGAGTGAAAGTGGCAGAGCTATTATAAGTAGTCTAGCGCCATCTCGTTCACTCACTGGAACAAGTCTGGTTTTAAGACGTTGTAATACCCCTCCAGGTTTTAAAATGATCACTGTTTACCAGGAGGCTCTCCGGATAATATGCAATATTTAATTTATTAACAAATATTTGGTTTTGTATTTGTCTGTGTAAATTCCTAGATATTTTTTCCCTTTTTAAAATTTTGTCCTTCTTCAAATAAATACTAATGATAGGTACTTAAAATTGTCTACTCATAATGTAAGTCCCGTATTACAGAAAGAATTAGTGCAACTCAGGCATTACTTAAAGCTAGATTCAATCCATTTGATTGGTTTAAAATATACTGGCCTAAACTATGTAGGGCCTATACTCATAATAAAACTGATGTCCCCACAGACGGAGAGCCCCGCCCCCCCTCCCGAGCCGGCCGCGCCCGTACAGAAGGCGCCGCTCCCCGACCAGCACGTCATACTACAGACTGTGTTCGACGGCATCCGGCAAGAGTGCTCCAACAGGGCCACTAATCCGGTAAGAACTACTGCACGGGCTTTGAAGCAATCGAGGTTCTAACGCTGCCTTCACATTTGGGCGACAGTCGCGCGACAGTAGCGCGGCAGAAGCACATTCCTTTACATGTGAAGGCAGCCTACATGCCATCATTTGATCCTTTATAAAACATACAGAGTTATTTAGTATATCAAAACCAACATTAGATAAACAGAAAGACAGATAAATAGAATTTACTTCATTCTTCACCAAAATTGTCAAACGACTGTTTTATAAATATTGACACTGTAATGGTGGTATTATCGCTAATAGCGATATCTTCCAGACTACCTTTAGATGAACTGTACGAACTTCAAATGAAAATACTTTTAGAAAATTTTAAAGGCGAGGTTAATAAATAGAGTTGCCTGAATTTGAGTAGATACTAGGTTCAGGTAGATGACCTACTGAGAACTGTAACCGAAATATCTGTCATATTTCAAAATCTTCTGTGTTTGACTGCAATTTTATAAGTTATTATCATTGTAGATATTTCTGGTTAATGTATTTATTTTAATCATTAAATTTTGTTTGCAGCAAATGAAGAGAAAATTAGAAGATGTTCAGAGAAGATTAGAGACCCTATATGATATGCTACGTGAATATAAGGTGAGTTCTGTGGAAATACATATGTATCAATTTTGAGCTTAAAACACTTTAATTTAAGATTATCAGCTTAGTTAACGCTCTGTAGTTTTCAATAGATTTTCATCTTTATGCTCTTAAAAATAAAGTTCAAAATGTATTAAACACTACAGAGCGTTTTCGTTTATCTTTTACCACTTGTCCAGGCCCTCTTGTCTAGCATTTTATTATGTTGTTTTCAGTTTTAAGTATCGCTTACTGATCAAGTAAATTAGCTGGGAAAAACTTTTCAACACATAACTGGTAGAGAGCAGTTTGAGAGCACTGGTGGCCCAGTGGTATCGGCCTCGACTTACGAGTTCTAGGTCATGAGTTCGAGTCCAGACTAGCGCATTACTTTGTGTAATTTATTTCATCACCACTGCTCTCAAAACGGTGAAGGAAAACATCGTGAGGAAACCGGCATGACTTTTAATTCGAATTAAAAATTCGAAGACATGTTACATCTACCAAACCCGCACTGGGCCCGTATGGTAGATTACCCCACTCCCTCCCACAGATAGGAGGCCTGTGTCCCAATTGTGGGAACATTTATAGGCTGATGATGATGAATTGGTAGAGATATGGATGGATAGACGATATTTGACTGAACATTTATCCGCCAGTTGTCGGACACGGCGTGTGCGTCGCTGCACTCGTGCTGCCAGTACGCACAGAGCGGCAACCACGCGGCGGCGCTCCAGCTGGCAACCTCGCTGGCGACGGGCGCGGACTTCGCGGCCGTGGCGTCGTTCCTGCCCGGACTGAAGATGTTGTGTCAGCTGGCGCAGCAGCTGCAGGTCTACGTAAGGTGAACTACACGGAGCGGCTTGTAGCTATGTTTGTAATGTGCTGGTTGAAGGTTTTGTATCACTTGGGAATTCTTTAATTTAACCGAAAAAAAAAACTGCCACTCTGTTACTTATAATTTGAAACTGTCTGAACTGTTAAGAGCAGTAACGCGCAGTGCGTTCGATCCGAATCCGTTAAAAATAAAAATACCTATAAAAAAACTGAACAATATTGCTTTTCGCACTCAAGGATGATGGAAATAAATCAGATGAAGGAAATAGGATATTCAGCGTAAACTAGATAACAACAAATAGTTTTAAAGTTACTTCGGGACGCATTTTCGCGGATTACGGATCGCTCTAACTGTTACATAAGGTACAGCTTGGTAACAGACGGATAGACTAACAGCGGAGTCAGTAATAGAGTCCCGTTTTATTTATAATTGTCTTTTTGAAACTACAACTCGTGGTAATGTAATCAAAGACCTCCCGGCCTAGGCAAAGCGGAAGGAACTGTCGGATTCTTACTGAGTAGCAGTCCACCCCAGTTAATCTTTGCGTTCGAGGACCACGTTATTCTGCTTAAATAGCCCCGCGTCTGCAGTGAAACTAAAATCTACGGTACCAATTAGGATAAATATGAACACAACAGCTTCATATTGTAAACTAAGAATTTAAAGTGATACAAAACTGATTGATCAGCATAATAATGTCCAGCTATCTACGTTCGACGTCTATTGACGTGTTATGTATAACGTTTAGTATAACATGTTATATAACGATGTTTCACAGAAAGGCATTGCTAGAATAATATAGAGAGATCTCCACATATAATGGGACAAGGATTTTTTGGCGTTTGAATGATTTTTAAAAAGAAAGGTATTGAATGAAATGGTTTTATGAATGACAGCATCAATACAACCTCACATACAGCCTGTTTTTTTCCGAAATTTAAGGCATAGGTATAGCTAACTAAAGTATACATAAAATAAAATTGTAAAAAGAAATCAGATGTACCCACGCGCCAAAATATCTTTGTACAGCTATAACGCATAAATACGAACGTAATGGCCGAATTAGATCGACATTTATAATAAAAATCGTATCATAAATATGACTGTAATTGATTCTAAGACTCCACTCACAGCGTGGCCTCTTTGTTAACATTATTAATAATATAATTTTAATATATTTACTAGAAAAATAATAATCAAACTCCTACACAACTGATGGATGTTTTGTAAAAATATTGCTCAGAAACTGTATTTCATATCAAAGCGTATTTATTTAGCACTATGAAATGTTTGTGTCCACTTGTCTTATGATAATTTATTTCGTATGGTTTTGTTTAATTTTCTGATTTAAACATTTACGGCTTATTTTAACATCGCAAAGCAATGCAATATAACAAATACTGCTTGGCAATAGAATAACATGCTGAATAGTGTTGTAATAAGCACTAGTTATCGAGCACTATTTCGATATCTAAAAATTATTAAAAACAAAAAAAAAATAAGGCGGTCTTTTATGGAGTTGTGATGCAAGTATACATACAAAAGTGTAAGTAACCACTGCGAATTTTTCCTAGTAATTTTTTAAGACCTTTTGTACCTTTTAATACATCGTAAAGTGCATTTACTATAACTAGGCATAAACTAAACCATCTTAAAAAATATAAGTCAATCCATCTATTGCTTTATATAAAAAAAAAACTTTGCAACATATCATCCACCAACCAGCACTGCGCCAACGTGGTCAATGTCCCAGCAGTGGGAAAGCTGATTATGCACGCCACAGTTCTCGAAATCATTTAAAATAAATTCGACGTGTATTAGATAATTGTAATTTGTCCTACTCATGCCCAAAGACACAAATTGTATGATCTAACATATAACTGAATAACTGTTGTGTTGTAATTTGTGAGTACTGTACGAGCTCTGTTACTAATATATAACATAATATAAATAATAATGTATTATAGAATTATATTATTGATGAAAATTATATTTTTAGAAAATTATCTCGTGTTTTATTGACGGACAAGTTCAATATTACAAAGATGATCAAGTAACTTTTCTCCCTAATCAAATATTTAAAAAAAATGCGTAGTCATATTGTGTGGAAGACTTTTTAACTATTTTGTCTATGTCTAAGGCGTTCACATATTATGCATGCATGCTTTCACGTATGCATGGCCTAGTTTTGTCAGTACAAGTCTGACAGTCCCGCCTTGGGTGGGAGGACTCATTTGATGATTTAAAACAAAAAAAGGCCCTAGTCTGACAGGATTTGACACTGTCAAAACTGGGCTGACTCAACTGACGGGCACTGAGCAAATGGGGAATGTTCCGATCACTTATCAATGTCATTTTAATAAAATCGTCGATACGTTGTGATGCCCTATCCGTCTCTGCATAAATCCATGTAACCATTACAATAAATAAATATACCCGTCCCCCAAACCCTCCCTAGACAAATAATGCGCGACTCAAGGACGATATTACGCGTTTAAATACTTTTGAGCACTTTATGCACTTAAAATACCCGCTCTGCCTACCGCATTCCCGGGAACATTTGAGTGCATTCAGCGACAGCGAGCATTCAGCAATGACGGGCCTATTTCGATAATTACTATTGCTGCGTTTAAAATAAAAAGTTGCCAGGATTTTTTGTAGTTTTTCTGTTTCTGAGTAAAATAATAATTATACATAATACATTACATAGTGTAAAAGAAATATAAAGGTACTTTTTTTTTAAAGTTTGTGATTTTTTTTCCTCTTTAATAATATTTGAAAGTATCTAATATGATTTAAACGGGACTGAATTTTTCATGTTAGCGTGCATGGTCAAATCAAAAGCTAATAAAAAATAGGAGTCATAAAGTAAGAAATCCGCAACGGGCTCAATTTTTAGTAAACATTTATTATTGGATTATTAAAATATTTTTATTGAACCATTGGACTTTTAAAATATGTATTGAATTCGTGGCTGGGAATTTATTGTAGGTATTTTTCCTTTAAGAGTTCGTGTATTGTATAATTATTATTTTGGATTGAGGGTAGTCTTATAATGAAGAAGTTTTGTCCGCATACCCTACAAGTAAAATAAATCAGTCATTATTTAGCAAGCTTACGTGTTTCACAACAAAATCAATAATATTCCTAGCCAGGAATCAATCAGTTATTTGTGAATAATAAACAAAACATTCATTAGGTAGTGTTGTTAAGGATCAAATACCCGCGATAAATGGAATTTAAAACTATAACTTGTTCCATTAGTGAAATACGCGAGAAGCATGTGAAAAATACAATTATTCAATCTAGTAGTGGGTACATTGTAAACACGATTTAGCCACAGTATAAATATCTACAGTAGTGGATCTCGGCCGCATGATAGAAATAAATACCTACAGCCGCGCGGTACGTAAACATGCGCTAGGGCTGTTCGATCCGACGCCCGTCTCTAGCATTTTAATTACATTTGCCTACTTTCTGTATCTATTTAGTTTTGTGATTGTAAATATACTTTTCTTATATCAGTAAACAAATAAAATACTTTGTATATTGAATAGGAAGGATTTTAACACAAGCGTAAGTACCTACATACCGTATCATGATTCATTCAGAACTGTCTATAACTTACCTATTTCATTCGTTTCAGTAACTTTCCTTTAGTATATCCACTGTATTTATTAATTCAAATACCCTTTTTTTCGTTAGATAATAGAAAATATTTATCCATTAAAAAGTCACACATTATGTACCTACCTGCCAGCTACTAGTACTTAAGTATAATTATTTTATAGTCAGTACTTTTCAGAGTTTACAGGTATTTAAAAAAAAACTTATGACTGGATACGTTATTGACGAATTCATACACCCAAAAACAGCACAATATTTCCTACTCGTCATATTAAATTATGTCCATGAACTGATTTTGTTAAAAAAACAACACACCGTCCGTTCATCACTACGGTACGGCCGTGACTGTCAGCGCCCCGAGCGCGCCCCGACATCGAGTCACGTGGTATAGCTCGCGTTTCGTCCGTTTGTATGAAGATCAAATACTGTTAGATATTATTACCGTGATTTAGCTTTTCAAGTGCAACATAATAATAGTGTTATCATTCAATATAATTATCTGTGTTAACGTGTTAGTGTTAAGTGCATTTGTCGGCGATATTGTGAGCATTACATGGTAAGTACTGCATGTTATTAAAAGGCTTACTTATAGATAAGTGCATTCATATGAAGTGCGGATTTAATGTGGCAGGTTATAACTTTTCGCTTTCTTTGTGTATTCATAAGATAAGTAATCTAATATAATTATAAACGGGCAGTCCTGGATCTACGACTATTTCAAACAGGAACAAAACTTGATTGTGGCGCCCCCACTTTAGTCTTCCAAATTAAATTTTTCAAAACCCTCAAAAAAAAAAGAACACAGTAAGAAATATCCTTCGAACACAAGATTTCTGCCATACTCGGCTTGCCTGCGTCATATGTGGTACCAACTGGTATCAACTCTAGCTGAGGTCTGTCTTTGTATAGGGAGAACGGTTAAGACATGCTTGTTTAGAGTCTATTTCGCGTGGATCTACACATATTGTGTCGTGAGTCAAAGTACAAGTCCAATGAAAAGTCAAAGTAACTACCTACCTATGCTACCGATATTACCTACTTCCACCACGACGCAGGTTCTGTAGCAATAGACACAGCGTATTATTTCTGAGACACAGCTAAGCAAGAAGCCTATATCTGCAGTCACGTAAACCCACAGTCAATTCATTGCAGTCAATATAAAACCTTTACTCCCACAAAAGGAACGAATGCAACATCATTATGAAAGCATTTTTAACAACTGTAACTATTCCTCCGTCCCATTCAGGCAGCCAACAATGAAGGCACGCCTGCTCACTGATATAGGCAGATGTGCAGGTATGGAGTTAGCAAGTACGAGTACACAGCGATAACTTATAGAGATGCGGTGAATAAGACGGGACGTTGTTATCTATACGATCGCGCATCGCTGAGGTGAGCGCCAATGCACGAGTGAGTGCGTGTCCAATGTTTTAGTAAGTCTGTTAGGTTAATATTTACCGTATCCGTAATGTATGTAAATCGTATCTTTTATAGGTATCTTACGAATACCTACTCCGACCTTGCAGATACTCGATAAGATATGCCTATTACATTGCACTGGTCACATGTTGCACACTGCAACGTTTTCCACACTGCAAAGTTTTGCTAAATTGAATAGCTACAGCTTGGCTATAAACAGTAGAACACCAGAAGTCGCCGCTCTAGCTACCAGAACTTTGAATGATTTTATTTTATTATTTTTCACTTATTACGTTAGGTTTATGGCACCATAATAAATCTAAAAATCCTGCGTTCCAACAAACAAAGTTTGTTGAAAAAGACTAGTTCCGTTTCAATCCGTTCTGGCCAAGCTGTAAGTACACTAATAAGCGCTAAGTATCAGGCACCGCAACAGCAGCGTGGTCAGTTTATACATTTTCGCGAGGAGCCACCAAATCAGATAGGCATTAGGTATTTTCCCAAAAGCATCGGTTACAACAAGACCCATTTAACCAAATAAATTAGATGAGAAACTATATTATTAAAATTCCACTAAAATCTGATCTTTTTATACGTATAAAGGTCTACTTAGCATATTTTTATAGAAGAAAAAATAGCACTAGAATCAAACTGAAGCCACAAATCCTGACCTATCCCCATAATTCCGCATCGTAAAACAATGGGCACAGCTCACAGCTTGGATTAGCCGTGTGCGGTGAGGTCGCGTCGTTGCATTGTGTGCCGGATTAAAAATAATACATGACACGGAGATACGACGAGATGAGACGACACGAGACATGCACGCTCGTGTCTTGAGATATGTGTCACTTAGGCACTGTAAGTAGACCCTTACTATGTAGGGCGAATTGGGATATTGGGGCGGCTTCTCTCTTTTACTACCTTTATGAGATTTTAGGGATCTGTCAAGGTAAACAGGGTAACTACATACTTCGAATAAAGTGGTAGAGAGATAAATAGGTAGAATACACTTATTGTAGGTACACCAAAATTGTTACAAAAAACGGATTTACAATCGCCCCTAAGGCTACCCACTGACCAATATTTCAAATTCTATGGTTACGAAGGCGGTGGCTCGTATGGAGTTAGTAAAACAGATATTATAGGCCATTTGGAATTTGGAAGCGTCACTATTCCGACGTGTCATCAAGAAAGCAGTTGGATTAACTAGTCCAATATCTATTAGTCAATAGCCATGGATAGTCCAAAACTTGATTGTTTATTCCAAAACTTATGTGGAGGCCCTCAGAAATGCCAAGAATGACCCGCAAGGGCAAATCATAATAATTATAAAATTTTGTTGTCGGGGAGAAGCGGTTCGAGAAGGCGTCGATGTGTACCCGACAAGCAACGACAATTTACTTTGCGGTTACATAGTAACAAGAATGATTGTTTTATCATTATTATTTAATTTCACTATAAATAACCACTCATGCAAAAAACACTCGCAAACAGATGAACAAACGCGCATTGATAAGACTGATAGCGAGGATTATAAAGCAGTAATTAATTTAAATAGATAGCGAGGTGCTGTAGAAAAAAATGTGGTGAGAAGTTATGAATTTGGCTAGGTATGAGAGTAAAGGGAAGACATACGAAGCAAGGAGTAGATTGTGCTAAGAGCGATATTAAACATGGTTAGATAGAAAGGTTATCATGAGGTACACAACTATGGAAGAAGAGAAAAATGCCTAGACCTCAACCAAATTTAGCTAAGGGTAGGAGAATCAGCAGACGATCCCCGGTCATCGTAGCCGCGGGCATGCGGGCAGCGAGTAAAGGGCAACTCGCTATCCGACCATGGACCATGCCCGGGTCGACGGCGCGTTGTGTCCCACGCGCGCCTCAAAGAGCGTCAGCATAATGACGGGGCCCCCTCTCAGAGGGCCAAAGCCTGCCGGGGTCGCGGGATTATTTCCGTACCCTGACCCTGGAAAATCTTAACATTTTTACCTATTGTGCAGTCTCACTCGATCACAGTTTCCGTTAGTATTACCACAGTATACGGTGTGTTCCTATGTCACACGTTTCGGGGCAGAGGGATCCCATGCAACTTCTGCTGCCAAGGACTGGTTTGACCTGAGGAGATCGCCCCGGGCGGAAGTCAAGAAAGTATCCACCTGAATGGTCAACGGTTCTATGACTTATAACCCCTCTTTATACTATGCTAATATTTAAGGCTGGTCTAGTGTCATGCCTGCTTGATTCTTTTACGAAATCAGTAATTTTGTATATTACGTACCTACTAATTTCCTTTGACGTCTAAATATTGATTGATAAAAGGAAATTACTTTGTTTTAATACGATAGCAATCAATAGTGAATGTTAATAAGGTAATTCTAGATAACGTGTTCTACTGATTATAATCATAATTACACCATGTATAAATATAGCCATTACATAATAGTTGTTATATTTCTTATCAGTCTTACTATGTAATTAAACTTCTATTTGTCCTTAAACTTGAACATTATATTATCGATCTTGTTTATTAAGCATTGACTCTATTACAGAAGCCGTTCTTTCATGTTTTTATATTCGTTACAGATGTAGGTAGGTATCTTTCTTTAATGCTTTTGTTAATTTTTTTTTCTTCGATATAAAGTCGGTCTTCTAAGAACATCATCATCTTTTCTCCAATTCAAAATAAAGTAATTATTAATAACTTTATTTTGAATTGTCTTTTTATTTTAATATGGACACTATTAACTTGCCACATAGTTAACACAAAATTTTTGTAATAATTTTGGCGATTGAAAAAGAGTGTCCATGGATTCGAGTTTCTTGCTCATTCTTCTCCATACAGAGCTACGCTTTGGAATGAGCACCTACGGTACTTTTGTGACTGGGACTGTAGTACCATAACTATTTTTGTATTTGTTTTATTTTATGACTTTTGACAATTCACAAGTGCCTGTAATTGGCCTAGTTGAAATAAACGATTTGATTTGACCTCAAGAGTCACTTTCAAATATACCAGTATTTTTATCAGCATTTATCATGTCTGCCAGACCTTACAGCATAAGTGATGGGTAACACAATTACATCTCTGATAGAAAGTTGTCTTTTAAAAGACAACGTTAAATTTTCAGCCGCATCCAGTATAAAATACAACTTATCTGAAACACAAATATCAAATGAAAGACGGCGTGCATGCAGAAGGCCTTTTGTTAGGTATATCGCGAGCGGGTCGCGGTGCGGGGTGCGAGGGGGGGAGGGGGGCAGATAGGTCGGTATTGTAGTGAACTACCCGCCGTTGTGAAGTTTTAGCTTATTTGTTGGTGGCCGCGATTTCAGCCAGCTGAAATGTGGACGTTTAGTGAGCTCGATAGTGGCTCGGATGACTGCGTTTTAATATTTGGTCTCGTTTATGAAAGCCTCAATGCGATCGTCATAATTATGTGAATGTCATAATTAACGTGTATTGCCATGATTGCAGCTCTTGGCAAGCGGAATCTGCATAGTGTACTCTGTTAAACTTTGTTTACATAGGGTACGGTTAGCCGATACAAAATCTGGACAGAAATCTAAAAATGCTGAACAGCATTCAGCTATGCTGACGAAATTATCGGCTAAAACCATGCTGAGTTCAGACGAGAGTGAAGCATTTCGACAGCTGTCTCAGCCTATTGTGGGTAGGTACTCAGCATTCGCTATTTTTCTTTCAGTGCTGCTCGGTTATTGTATAGGCTAAAGTTGTTACTCTTTAGTAACGGGGACACTGATCCCTCTGCTAGGCTGACTTACATGCACTTTTCGCTTTTTTGTGTCGATATCGGAGCTGTTCGTTGAGAAGGCTACACGATGTTCCAGCTTCAAGACTGATCAAATTTACTCAAAATTCATTCATCAAGATTTACTTTATTGTAAAACTTGTGCGTGTCCAGCCGCAAGTTAAAACAGAGAGAATACACATATACAATTACTTACTTTTAAATATTGCTCAACATAATCCGTCTCATCATCTGCCTAACCTTTTCCCAACTATATTGTGGTCGGCTTCCAGTCAAACCAGATTCAGCTGGATATCAGTATTTTAGATAGAGCGAATGCCTGTCGGACCTCCACAACCCAGTAACTGGGTAATTCGGTACTCAAATTCAAATTCAAATTCAAGTTTATTTGCGTTCCACATGTGTTCTTAGGTGGTAAGTTATAAATGAATAGATCATTGTGGACCCTGTCGGGCACAGCAAATACATAAATTGTAGGAGAGAGGAAGCCAAGCTTATTTTATTATTGACAATATTGGAAAAAAAAATATATTAAATTTACTCGGAATTAAATAAATTGAAACTAAATTAAATTGGGTACATTGGAATTAAATTAAATTGTGATTAAATAAAATTGGAATTAAATTAAATTGTAATTAAATAAATTGAAATTCAATCGAAATTAAATTTAATTGGTATGAAATAAAATTGAAATTAAATCGAAATATAATTAAAATTGGAATTAAATTAAATGAAAGTTAAATTGAGATTAAATTTAAGTTACATTAAAATTTAAATAAAAATCAATCGATTAAATTAATTAATTAAAACATATTAAATGAAAAAACATTCATTAAACTTTGTTTTGTCATTTAAATATTCACTTACACTGTAATAGGATGTTTTGATTAGGAATTTTTTCAGTTTTTTTATAAATATATTTGTATTTTCTTCTCTTTTTAATAGTTCAGGTAGTTTGTTGTATATTTTTATTGACATCACATACGGACTATCTGAGTGTATTTTTAGACGGGAAAGTGGAATGTTTAATCTTGACTTGTGTCGCAGTGTGTAACGTGTTTGTATGTCCTCGCGCTTCGTATACAATTCTTGGTACTTACGAACAAATTTGCAGGTTTCTAATATGTATATACTGGGTAATGTTAATATATTATAATTTTGGAAGTAAGGTTTGCAGCTGTCAGTTTGATTGATGTTTGCCAGAATTCTAACTAATTTTTTTGCAGGGTAAATAGTGTTGGCGCATCCGTGCTGTTTCCCCAAAGTGTAACGCCATAGCTTAACCATGCATAAGCATACGCATAGTATGTGGTAAGCGCTGTTTGAAGATTGGTGGTCTTTTTAATTTCACGGAGAGCGTATGAGAATCTCGAAATTTTTGATCTAAGTTTTAATATGTGCGATTTCCAATTTACATTTGTATCCAAATCTAGTCCCAGCAAGGTGAATTCTTTTACAGTTTCTATTTTTGTGTTATTATAAGTAAAATCTATATTTAAAGGTGCCTTTTGATGAGGATGAAAAGTCATTAATTTAGTTTTTTGATAGTTTATTTCGAGGTTGTGTGCCTTCATCCAAGTGACGATTTTGGTGAATATTTTATTTAGTTCTTCGTTTAGATTTAAATCATTTTTACACGAGACTAGTACGGAAATGTCATCTGCGAATAAAACACATGGCCCCTCAATCATTTTAGGTAAGTCATTGATATATATCAAAAATTTAAGACATCCTATTACACTTCCTTGGGGTATTGAAGCACTTATTGACTTACTGTTTGATCGGACTTTTTCAATTTCCTTTTTTTGGCTGTTAAAAAACTCAATTTCAACTGTTTGCTCTCTGTTTTTTAAATAAGACACTAGCCAATCATGAGCTTTTCCACGAATACCTATTCTGAACATTTTATCAAGCAATATATTAAATTAATAATAATAATAATAATAATAATAATATACTTTATTGACACAAATCCTTACAATCATTACTTACTATCTAGAGAAAGTTCACAACAATGAAGGTACACATCAGTTGAAACCCTGATTCCTAAACTAGGAGAACAACTAGGAGAATTGAACTTTATCGTAGGCTTTGGTCATATCCAATAAAATACCTACTGCGTAATTTTTATTATTGATAATATCAAGTACTCCTTGGACGAATTTGTAAACTGCCAAAGTTGTTGAGCGGTTTTTGCGAAACCCATTTTGGCATTCGTCGAATATTTTATATTTTTCGCAGAAATTGTATATCCGAACACACATGGCTTTTTCAAAGATCTTTGAGGCTGTAGGTAGGAGGGCTATGGGGCGGTAATTGTTTGGGTCTTGTTTTGAATTTTTTTTGTGGATCGGTTTGATGATTGATTTTTTTAACAGATCGGGAAAAGTACCTTCTTCGAATGACTTATTTATAAGGAAATGAAACGGTAACGTCAGTTCATCTGCGCATTTCTTTACCAAGGTTGGTGGGATTTCGTCTATGCCATGGCTACTTTTATTCTTTAGCTGTTTTAATAGGCGGTTTACTTCCCAAGGGTCTACAGGACTGAGGAACATGCTATTTTCTGTGGGGTTAAGCACGTAGCCGATTGCAGACTCCTGGTTGCCAGGAAGTCTGCCGCTCTCCCCTATTGAGGCAAAAAAGTTATTAAAAGTGTCGGCTACTTGTTTCGGCTCGGAAATTGTGCTTGTGTTATCATTTATTACCAACTTTATGTTGTTTTTTTCGTTTTTTACCTTCTTGTTCGTCCTCTCATTTATGATGCTCCACATTGTTTTTACCTTATTATTTGATTTTTTAATTTTATTTATATATTCTTTCTTTTTAGATATCGTAACTACTTTTTTTAAAGTTTTTTCATATTTTTTATAATATTGTTTAATTATTGGATTGTTTGTTTTTAGCGTTAGGATTTTCAACAGCCGTTTATTATTACTAGAGATTTTAATGCCTGTAGTCAGCCAATATTTCTTAAATTTAGTTTTTAGTTGAATTTTTTGCAAAGGAATAGATTGGTTCAATATAGATGTTATTTTATCGTTGAATATTTTATAGTTTTCATTTATATCTTTGTCTGGCAGCAGCAGGTCATTCCAGTTTTGTTTGCTTAAAATTGTTTTGAATTTTTGTATATTCTTGGCATCGAATATTCTTTTTTTTGTGTACCAGATTGTTTGTTTTAATTGCTGTGGTATGTGTAAGTGTAGAATGGTTGCGCTATGGTCTGAAAAGCCCAAATCCTCTACTGTGGTAACCATTTTTTTATTGGTAAAATTTGTGAAAATGAGATCCAAGCAGGTTGAAGTTGTTTGTGTTATTCTTGTTGGTGATATAATATGTTGTAAATAATTGAATTCTGACATGAGATCAAGGAATGAATTTGTTTTCAGGTTTTTATCTAATATATTGACATTAAAATCTCCTCCTATAATTATATTGAATTTTTTATATTTATTATCAAGGTAATTTAGAATTAGTTTCAGTTGGCTATAGAAAACTTCTTCCTCCCTCCTATTCCAATACATAACTACTAGTACTAGGTTCTCCTTAAATAATTCAATAGCACACACTTCAAGTACATATTCGATTGACATTTCTGTGATGTCCTTTATTTCTATGCAATCAATATGTTCCTGTAGGAGAATGCAGACACCTCCGCCGCCTCTGGTTTTCCGGCAGTATGATGCAGCAATTTGGAATCCGTTGAATTGCGTAAGGGCTATTTTTTCTTGGGATAACCAGGTTTCCGAGATGCATAAAGCTTTATACATTGGGTTTTCCGTTATGAAAGTTTCTAAAATGTGTTGTTTATTGTACATGCTTTGGATGTTTTGAAACAATATTTTAAATTGTTGGTCGATACTTTCGAAAGGAATTACTTCCAGTGTCTTCAGTCGTTGTCAATTGGCTGTTATTTTGGTTTAGCTGGTTGTAGTTGCTATCGTCTTGTATGATTCGCTTTAATTCTCCTATGGTATTGTTTTGATGGGTTTCGTTTAGTTTATGTTTAATATTAATTCTTTGTCCTTCGACGTATAATTGGTTATTTTTGATTATCGCAAATAAGTCTTTTCTTCGTGCCTTAAGCATTTCTTCTCGCATTAAGTATTTTTCCTTGCGTGCATTATCATCTAAATATTCAGAGATAAATAAGCGGGTGCCCTTGAGCATATATCCGTTTTGTATAACAAACTTTGTCATCCTCTTACTTATTAGCTCAATAACGAGTGGTCGATTATTGCCATGACTTCTGCCTATTCTGTATGTGTCTTCTATATAACCTGTCAGATCCACATTCAACGTGTCACGAAATAATTCAATCAGTCTGCTGTGGACGATGTATTCTGGTTCTTTGTCAAATTCGACGAAGCCGTAGAGAACTATTTTCTTTGTATTGGTTTCAGTGCAAGTCATATTGGGAGGATTTTTCGTTATTGACAGATCTTTAATTTCCTTTTTCAGTTTTTCATTTTCTTTTTCCAAATTGTTTATCTTGCTGTTTATTTTCCCTATATCTTGTATTCTTTGCTCGTTTAATTTTTGTAAAGCGTCGGTTTTTTGTTCTATATCTGCTCTAAGTTTAGTTATTGCTTTTTGTATTTCGCTCTGTATTGTATGTTTTAGTTCCGTTATAATTGATTTATTATTTTCCTTCAGCCGCAGTATTATAATTTCACTTAAGTTTTCCAGCGTAAGTTCAGCTTGGATGTTCGTTTCGTGTGTGTGAAATGTATCGCCTAGTATGCTCAGGTCCTCAGAACCTATTGTGGAGTTTTGGGAATGAATGGTTCTTTTCCTAATAGTGACATTTTCTTCTGGAGGCGTTTGCATCTGTTGGGTTTGCTGACGATCGTCTTGTCTTATATTTATTATAGGGGTATTTGTGTTTCCTATTTTGGGTCTTTTACATAAACAAGCTTGGCAATGCCATGCATTTTTGTGATGTAATGTCATTTTATTTTTGAATCGATCGACAGACACATTTGCACAGTCTAGGTCGTACCTTTTTTTACAGAGTACACAGGTAAGATTTTCATGTCCTTGTAGTATTTGGTTACATCCTGCACATTGGGAATCCATTTGTACTGTTTATTGTTATTTCTAATTTGTAAGCTATATTGATGCCAGTACGCGCCCTCTAGTGAGGAGTAGTGGAAGTAGTTGCGAACAATTGAAGAGCTAGTGAAGGTGAGTCTCTGTTGTCAAACATAGATGGCGTTGTCTTCAACTGAGCAGGAGTGGAAGCAGTCGAAACAATCGAAGAGCTATTGAAGGTGAGTCTCCGTTGTCAACGTAGATGGCGTTGTTCTTTACTTTCGTTCTAGCGAGTTGGTAACTTTTGAATGTTATAATCTATTGGTGTTAGGTGCATAATAAGTTATTTTATCGGTGCCTCCTACCTTTTCAGAGAAAAACGAAGTCGAAAATGTCCAGCTTTTAATTGCTTTTCACTGTTTGAGCTTCTTTCTTGTTTGACAGTTCTTACAAAAATTTTCAAGTTTGAAATAAATGGTCGTTGGAAGGTTTTGCACTTGTTTTTGCTAACTTTACTTTGCAATTTCTTGAGTACTGCACCGTTCACTACTGTCACTTGTTTGGATCTTTAATTTTTTGCACTTATTTTTACACTTCAAGCGTTTTTTATAATTTTAAAGAAATAATATACACGGAGCTCTTGTTTGTGTACGCACAGTAGCGCCCTCTCCCATTGTGTCCAAACTACTCCGTGGTAAGACTGGTTGTCAGACTTTTGAGCTTCTGACTAACAGTAACGACTGTCAAAGATCTACAAATGACAGCCGGGACCAACGGCTTTACGTGCTTTCCGAGGCACGGAGGAAACTCGCTATGATAGATGGTCACCTATCCACGGCTGTGATTATTTAGCCACGAGCTACAACATAATCCGTTTATAATGTTCTAACTGAACACAGTCCTTCTCTATCTAATAGAGAGACAGATTTTGAAAATGTATTAAAAGAAGGAGAAGACCATTTCACATAAAACATCAGGTGATAGGTACGCCATAACCAAAAACACTACCGTCCTTAAAACTTAAAACTACCCTCCCCCAGAATATTCATGACGTCACATATTGTTTACCCATGTGTGCCCCGGTAGAGCCGTCAATCAAGTCGATACTACCCGCATGCCGCACTTTTGAGCCGCCGCTACTGTCGCACAAACAAGACTATAGCGACACAGCGATAGTTAGCGATAGCTATCGTCAGGCTTTGTCGAGGAGCGAGCGTGATTTTCGGAACTTGTCTATCAAGTATCGTGATGCTCGAAAGTTGAGCGTTTTATTAGATAAACAGACTTAGGTATAAGAATAGTAAAATATTATCGAGTTTTTTAGGGCTTTATACACAAAGTTCTACTTTACGTATTGATTTCGAGCGTATGGCACTCGTGGGCTGCAGCTGAAAATCAGCGTCAGGTGGCAAACTTTGTGTTGCCATCTGGCATAATGCTGAGCTGAGGTTTTTAAGTAATAATTTTTATTGTTTCACTCTTTTAGTAGGGTTGTAGGGTCTGAAATAAGTACCTACACTGCCACTGTCCACCATTGTCCACCGAAGGAATAAAGTAGCCTGTTCATTTACGAACTTCCTTCAAAACTATTTTCAACTACGTTTTGATGAAAGAAAAGTACTATCAATACAACGACGATATATCGTCGTTGTATCAATAGGTACCTTATGTATTTAAAAAAAATAATCAATATGCATACAAGGAATCAAATCCGTGATACTGCATATCAAACCGACCGATAAAACAGTCAAGGCTACCGTCAATATTCGCAACCAGATACCGTAAACCTAACATTAGTCACATAACTTACGCGTTTACGTTTTAGCTGTAAATAATTTATAACTGCGTTAAGTACGTAAACGTTGCGAGCCATTAACTCGTGTTAATGCGTTACGTTTGCGTTAACTTCGTAACGCGTTTCAAATGTAGTTGAAATAATCAAATGTATTGTTCAGTGTTGATTTTTGGGGGTGAAAGCATTGTTTGAATTTGGTCCCTAATGGTTGGCCATTAAATCGAGGGGCAATTTTGTGCCGGCACTGTTCTACTTAGTAGAGTTGGTGCCATTTGTTGTATTTTTGTAACAATCTGAAATGAAAAAGTAACTAGATTTAAACGACTTTTCGACCTATAATGTTCATACACCCAGTTCATTTTTTTTAAGAAAAACCTTGCCACACTAGGAATTTCTTCATGTTTCGTGGGTGCGTTTATATAGAAACTGACATACATTACATAAACAATATGTCCGGAACAACTATTTGCAGATCATACAAATATTTGTTCCGTGCAGGAAATACAACCCGCGATACGCTACACTGCAGTCAATCACTCAGCCACTGCTCCATTGGCTTTGCATTTTTTTAGAAAAAATCATATAGTTGCACATTAAGTTATTTTAATAACTTTTTACTTTCTCATAATACACAAGCACAACATACTAGGTTTCTTTATCTCACTTGTACTAACGGAATAGAACACAAGTCTAGTAGCCGTAAACGCGACTGTCGAGCTGGATTGTTCAAAAGTTGACAGAGGTTTTAGTCAGCAGGAGTCTGACACTCCCTTGCACTCCTACAGTGTGGCAGAAGTCATTTGATTGGGGTAAGTAATATATGATATAACTACAAAATCTCTAAAACTTACAAGAGATAACAACTGAACATATAATTTTATTTGATATAACGATCTGTTAATATAATAAACGATTGACATAATTTTATAATGACTAATTTCTACAAGCATAACAATCAATGAATATAAAATCGTTTTGTATACCGCTCAAAAGACATAAAACTTATTTGGTATAATTTTTTTTCTTCCTGGCAAGTAATCTAACACTGATGTACCTAGTAATAGTACCACCTGCCGTGAATCGTCGACGGAGCCCCGCTTCGCGGGGCTCCTATTTCTGCGTACAGGGTTTAAAGTAACCTAACACGAAGGGGATGGCCATCCCCTTCGAACCTAACCTGTCCGCGTCGGGGTGCCCCCAGGTCCCGAGCTCGCTTCGCTCGCTCTTGCATCCTAAGTCAAATAACTGAAAAATTATACGTTTCAAACGTTATATGTAATGATTTTCGCTTTATTAAACGTTATATCAAATAAAATTATATGAAATGAGTTTTAGAGTAACACAAACATTATGTGTGGAGAAATTATATCAACCGTTGGTATATCTCACGTTGATTATATCATGTGAACGTTATTGAAATGAAAATATATCAAATAACTTTATATGAAATGAGACGCACCCTTTGATTGTATCTATATTTTTTATAGCAATCGAAAATACTGCTTTTCAGCTTTGAAAAACAATGTGTACCATTTCGGGTTACTGAGGCGTGTTTGGTCTAGGTAATACCAACATTATCAACGTAGAAGTCCATATTTTTACCAACATAACAGTGATCGCAAATCCTCGATAGCATGATTACAGCAAACATGTACGATTGGCGTCGTAAATCACGCTAGCTATCTACGAGGCACCGGCAGAACACATTAGCCGATCTAATATTTATTGGTACAGGCAAATTACTGTTTGTTTCGCGTTATTAAACGGTTGTTTTGTAGAATATGGTCGAAGTCGGCTCTAAAAGCATTTCGGAGAAGTAATAAGTTTAGTGTCAAGCAAATAAGCCCAAACTGTTTCCAGAATCCATTTATATCGATATAAAATTTCATCAAACTCGCTTTAGCCTTTAAGTAGTGAAAGTGCTAACAAACATTTTGCATGGTTTATAGCAAGAAGCAGACCCATGTAGACTGTCACAAGTTATTTTCCCATAATTATATTTATACCTTCATTGCTTGCTCTGCGACCATATCTATTGGTTGAAAAATATCAACTGGGACTGTTAGACTTGTACTGACTGAAATTCACGGTGTTCTTCAATAGCCTTGTACGTTCCGGAGCCATGGTCGCCTGATAATACAGTCCGGCGCCCCGGCAGGCTTTGGCACTTTTAAGGAGGCCCCTTCATATTGCTGACAGCTAATTGATGCGTCAGTGGATCACCACGCGTCGTCGACCTGGGCATGATCGGACGGCGAGTCGCCTATTACTCGCCATCCCGCGCCTACGGTGGCCGGACATCGCTTTTAGTTCAACCTATCACCCAACCATCAGCGATTACTCCCTATTACATCATACTTCACTCAAAAAGACGTACTTATAACTCTTCCCTCCGGGGAAACACAATGTAATATTAATCAAAAATATTGTCTAACCACCGCACCACACCCTTTACGACGGTAAAAAACAAACGTAGTAATCCCCACACAGTGACTTTCCTGCACAAAACAATTTCTTGCCGGCCCGAGGGCTTAGCAGACAAAAGACGTGTGGTTCTTTGTTTTTGCGCCGGCGCTGGTCTAAGCTGATGTATTGCGCGCAGTGGATCGCCGACATTCGTGGCTTTATCGTCAGTAATCATAGGATATGGGAAATGCGTAGAAAAGTTGTGTTAGGGAACAATTTTTGCTTCCTATGTCAGCTCCCTAGCATGGGAGTTTTTTCTTCTTCAAGGTACCACGGGAACATGAAAGTTGAATTTTCTTAGAAATTTTTATTCAAATTAGGTGTCGAGGAAAATTGTAGGTTTTCCGTCTGCGCTGTGTTTTACAATGTTGTAGGTCTTAAATTAGAAGTTTTTTGTCCTGAATAGTCAAATAGGCTTAAAGGAAACGGCAAAAAAATCTACTTATTAACATTCATAATACTTTCAATTATTATTTCTGTGCCTAAAATCGTACGTAGTAACGAAAATCCAGCCCAATCTTAATTAAGTTACTTAAGATAACGCGTTGACGTAACGATTCGCTATAAAAGATTAACGACAACGTGAGGAAAATAACGAATTAATCGTTAATAACGAGATCATTCCACTGATAACGGTCAGATATCTCCCGCCGTTTATAATTCCTGCCTGATACCGTCTTGATAGGCTTTATAACACGTTATATATACAGATTTACTTACCGATTAATCTTTGGATATCAGCCAAAATAATCTCTGGAACGAATATATAAAGCCTTTGTTCAAGGCGTTACATTAGTCCGTTACAATATTTAGTCAAAATGGTGTCCGAATTTAGAAAGAAGAAGTTGCTCCACGTCTTCAACGCTTTCTTTGACACAAACAGAAGTGGGAGCATAGACAAGAAAGACTTCGAGCTAGCCATACAGAAGATTTCCGAGCTCCGAGGGTACAAGCCTGGTGATGCTAAATACAAGAAGGTAGAAGACACCCTGCTAAAGATCTGGGATGGTCTACAAAGCCGAGCTGACTCCAACAACGATGGTGAAATATCTAAGGATGAGTGGATTCAGATGTGGGACCAGTTCGCGAAGAATCCATCGGCTGCTGCTGATTGGCAGAATCTGTACTGTAAGTTCATCTTTGAGTTAGAAGACGCTAGCAATGATGGAGCTATTGACGTGGAAGAGTTCTCCTCTGTCTACGCATCGTTTGGTCTGGACAAATATGAGTCGGTCGAAGCTTTCCACAAGATGGCCAAAGGGAAACAAACTGTGACTTTCGAGGAGTTCCAGCAGCTGTGGAAGGAGTTCTTCGTGACGGAAGATGAGGAGGCTCCAGGGAACTTCATCTTCGGATGCTACATCTGCAGTCTATCGAAGCATTCTCACTCTCACTCCCATTAAGTTAAGGAATAAGTAATTTTAAGTATATTTATTTTTAAGTAGAAATTGTATTTTCTTTTTGTGATTGCTTCTCTCACGAGTGTCATCTTATGAGGTAATTTGTGCTATGATTAAAAGCCTACGTGTACCTAAGTGTTTATTTTCACAAGTAACAAGTACGCATGATGGGACCAATACGGATTCAGGTGACCCCGGAACGTAAAGGAATTTTGAAGGACTCCGTGGATTTTAGTCAGTGCGAGTCTGACAGTCCCTCCCGCCCTGCCCTGGGTGGAGGACTCATTTGATGATTTTACCACGATTAAAAAAAAAAGTAGGGACCAACAACTAAACAATTTATTATGGTCGGGATTTCTTTCTGTTTTCTCATAATGGATATGTTACACTGATGTTGTGTAGTGGGCAAAACTAAATTATAATTGTTAACTTCCATACTATTTTATTGAAGTTTTGATTTGTGCCTACTTGTAGATAACAGCTGCCCCTGGTAACAGGGGAAATAGGTAACACTAGAAGAAGGATACATTATTTATGATTCATTTTCAAATCAATATAATCTATTATTCCAAACTCGAGACACTATAAACTCACATAACAATCACCATCTGGAAGTTTCCATAAAAAGTGCCATTAGAGATGCAACGATGTAATGGCGGTCGTTACTGTAGGCTTCTAGAGAAGTGGCCATAAAGAATTCTATGAGTTTGGACAATTTGGCAAATGAGTGGCGTGCCCCAGACCAGCCTCGCAGCCATTACAACTCTCTTTTATCGCATTAGCTGGTCCGATGTACGAAAATAGGGTTGCATATGGATAGTAGATAGGAACCGGGTGAGCATTTTGCTAATTTTTACCGATAAGACAAACGAAGTCACACTTTTTTCTTATCGGTAAGAATTGGCAAAATGCTTTGTACATAAAAGTTTGTAATGAGCAAAATCATGAGTTAGTAGAGTAATCTCGGGCGTCCCAACTGAGCGGGATCAAGCAACTATGAGCCCAATATGTATATTACCGATGTCTATAGTAGTCTAATGAAGTCAAATGACTTAAATAGTTATTATGTCTTGCTGATTAACAAAGATTAATTAATGTTGTGATGTCTTTTTATTGCTGATCTTCCATTTACAATATTTTGGCCAGTTAAACAACTTATTTTAATTTTAAATACACCATCATTTGCATATCTACAGTTCTTTTTATCCTGAAATCATTGAGTAAGATGCCACATCCACACTTCCTCTGCTAACGACAGCCATGTGTCTGTATGGTTGTCAGAGGGGCGTGTTTTGAGCGATGCATCGTATCTGTCACGCGGCACATCAACCACAGAGCCACCCTCAGCCACAGGACGGCACTCATATGTTATCTCATGCTACAACATATGGACACTTTTCAACAGAAAGTAGGTGTCATTGGGGATATCTCTCTACTTTAAAATAATAAGTTTTGATTTTTAGATATTATTTTCGTAAATAAACACGCTATTTTGCCCCAGGCCAGGGCATGATAATTCAGTATCATCCACGTTCATACATTCGGTTTTAATTATAATTTATTTAATATTATTATTATGTAATTATAATTATTTATACGCACTCTGGTTTTACACTATGCAACGACTTTTTTGTAAACCAAATTAGTAAGATAACTTTTTCGGAAAATCTGTTGTGTACGTCTTGGGTGGGAACAAAAACCTTGCCACTCAGTAGGATTTTTTATCTGCTTCGGGGGTGAACTTACAAACATTTCAACAAGTACTTATAGATCATGGAAATATTTATTCCCTTAGGATATCAAACCCGACACCCGTAACACACCAGTCAATCACTTAGTTACTACGCCAATCATGTGTTCATCACTCTGGTAGATTTCCTCACTGCGCTTAGGATTCTAGTCCTAACACCCTCGCTTCGCTCAGGAGCTGGTTCTGACTCGGTTGGTTGTTGTGCCTGAAATAGCATAACAGCTGGCCTACACGGAAACTTTATCTTTAAATTATTCAATAATTAAGCTCATACCGGGTATAATCTCCTGTTATAATACTGCATTGTAAGTTATCAGATAATGATTCACTTTAAGTCTACATAATTGTCGCAATGGCTATCTACTGACGTGCAAAAGATAATGCATGTGATTATTTCGAAATGAATCCGTTTTATTTAACTTTTCCTGTACTTTAGACAGGTATTGATTTGATGAGATTTAGGTAGACGTAGATTACAGACGCAGGGACCGTTTGAATGCAACAAAAAAAAAAAAAATTAAAAAGACGAAACGACATACCTAGATAATTTCTCCATTTTTTTGGATGCGTTTAAAATCATAGAAATTTGCAAACACAAACACCCAGACCCGAAACAACTACTTGAAGAGCATACAAATATTTGTTCTGCTCGAGATCGAATCCGTGACACGTTGCTCAGAAGTCGACCGCGCAGCCTCTGCGCCGACTGTCAATACTTACGGCCTATAAACGGCCTATAAGTTTCAATTGGCTCAATGAGTCAGTTGAAACTTAAAGGCCATTTTATATATCCGAACACAAACACCTAAAAACCTTTCCGTCAAAGATTTCTTCCATATCATTTTAACAGTTTTGCCTCATCGAAACCCCCAGTACTCATAAATGACGTAATAATATGTCAGGGGGGAGTGTTGAGTGATGTGATCTATCTAGCTGTCACATGGAACATCAACTGCTCTGCTTACGCTTGTTGTAATTTCAAATCCTAGAGAAGTTAAACAAATAGTTATGATTCTTTCAATACTTTAGATTCGAGATAAAAAAGAATAATATTTAATGTCTTTGATTATTATTTTATCCCTGATTCCAATCAGGTTTGGATAGAAGTATATGATTTAAATTATTTTACATTAGCTTCTTTAAACCTTGAATATTTCGGAAAAACTGGTCGTACGTAGGGAATTGCACTGCACCGGCCTTGAAAATGCTACAGTAGTTTCTTTATTCGATTGAGAAAATTTAACAAATTCGGATTTATGTTAATGTCTCTACCCTAGTGTCGTAATTTGTGTTTGTAAATGGTTACTTTTGAATCGCATCATGAACGACGGGCCGGGTGGGAAAAGGGTTTTGATATAAAATGCAGATTTTATCTGCATTTTTCTAAATCCGCTTCTTTTTGCAAACACACCAACTTCTGAAAACAAACATTACTAAAATTACACAAGACATTATTAACAATTTTAACTCTTGCATTCTTCTGAAACCCCGCTTCTCTTTGTAAACACTGAAACTCCTGAAAGCAGAAATTAACAATGTTATTGTCATCATCGTTGATATTCCCGGTTTAGCCGCGCTTGCCGAGGTTGAACTGTGGATGGGTGACCATCTATCATAGCGAGTTTCCTCCGTGCCTCGGAAAGCACGTAAAGCCGTTGGTCCCGCCTGTCATTTGTAGATCTTTTACAGTCGTTAATTACAGTCAGAAGCTCGAAAGTCTGACAATCAGTACCTTACCATGGGGTATCGTATTATCCAGTGACTGTGTTGTGGAGGTCCAATAGGCAGTCGCTCCATGTAAAATACTGATATTCAGCTATATCTGGTTCGACTGGAAGCCGACCCCAATATAGTTGGGAAAAGGCTAGGCAGATGATGATTGTCATCATCGTTTAAAAATATCCCTCACTCATAAGTACCAACTGCGGTAGCTACTGAACACATACTAAAATCTAACCAAACATTAACCAAACAATAGCGGTGCCTGTAAAAATATAATCAACACGATCTTAGTCCAAATGCACGTAATAAGATATGTTATAATTGTAATAAATGAGGTGTTTATATACGTTGATAAGAAAACAAACAGAACGAGTGTGTCCCTGCATTGCAGTTGACGAGATAGCGATGGACGTCAGTGTTATCTTAAGAATCAGTATTAATTACTTTAATTATGATACTAGGGTTGAAATGCGAGTTTGGTTGTTATTTTTTGCCTTTTACTGTCAGATCCATGTAAAATACTATTATTCAACAAATAGTAGGTGAGCCTGAAAGCTGGTAACACCATTTTTTTCAAATCTAAAAATACTTCAGCCGCCACCGTTCATGCTGGTCCTTGATCGGACGGCGAGCTAAATGTACATAATAGTGCAACTAATGCAAAACACTTCTATTCAAAACTAATTATTTTGTCAACATTATGAAAGTAGTATTTTATCCACAAAAATCTGAAATCCCAATCAGTTCTTTCGTAACCTAAATTATATTTCAGTTTTCATACTGTAACACTAAACCGAAATAGAATTAAAATGTAAACGCATTCATTCTTTATTATCTTCCAAATAATTTCCCTTTGCAAACATTTTTTCTCAACCAAAAACCAGACGCGTTATAATTTGGTTTCCTCAGATATATTGCACCCGCGCAGCCCGCAGCCCCATTAGAGGGTGCTTCGTGATCCATATGGCTGTCCGGACCATGGGGTGTGAGGGGGTAATGTATAATAGATATTTCACCATTAATATGCCATCTATCTACGTCTTGAGTCGGCTAGTTAGCTTCGATGGTATGGCATATTTAGATAGCTATGGTTCTCAAGAATACGTATATGGTAAAACATCCATCCTGAAATTTTGTAAGTGCAAGGTATGACACTCGTGCGTCTCTGCTTTCTTTTCAAGATTGAAAGATTGTACCTATTTGGTTGGTTTAACTTTGTTTTAAATAAAAGGTCTATCGAGTAGTACGGTCGTGTGTGTCCAATTATCCTGCTAGAAGCAGTAAAATATTCAACTGCACAAACAAAGCGGCAAGCAGAACTAGGCTAAGTTACATCTATGGCTAAGTTTTAAATATTTTATCAATGAAGTAAACATAAACATTAAGAAATTCAAACGCAAATTGCTCGTGAAATACTGATTTCCACTTTGAAATAAGACCTAGCTTGCAATAGTATGGCCTGTCGAAATAGAAGCTTACGTAATTAAAAGACAAGGTATGTACTCAACATGGTAGCAGAACATCGCTTTTGAATACTGCTTAGTGTATACATACTCGTGACTGTACACCTAATAGAAGGTAAAAGTTTAAACGACGACAAAAAGTATTGCAAATGAACATCATAAAGTCATTGCCTGGTTTAGTACCTAAGTATCTAGGAAATGAGAACAAAAAACGATCAGTAACCCATTTAGATAGTTAAACAAAAGTCCGGACAGAATTTGTCCGGTTGCCCGGACTTTAATGACTCCAAACCATATTGGGATGGTACCGCTGGGAAGCTCGTTGCAATAACTGTTCGGTTTAAACATTGTACCATTGTATGCGGCTGTGACAATTACCATTACTAACCATTTTATAATTCCCTCGCGACTATTCGAACGATTGTCGCTTATTGAACGAAACTTGTTTATATTTTGTGTAATTGGGTGATCAATTGGGGTTTGTGTTTATGTTTGAACACATAGATATGGCGTGATTTGTTGAACTAAAGCTGAGCATGAAGTCTCTGGACTGGGTTTGATTCACTATGAGGCAGCATCATTTGGCTTTTCAATTAGGGTAGCTGCAGCTACATATCTTAAATGAGGCGTTAGTAATGGTAACTCTCAGCCATCATTTTTAAGTCTCTTAAACTTGAGAAAGAGGGACATGAAACTTTAAAAAAAATCTAGGGTAGTGTGGGAAAACTATGCTGGTACGCAGATTTGTTCATTTTATTTTACTGAAAACTAAAGGTTTGGCTCTTCCAAACCTTTAGTTTTCAGTAAAATAAAATAAATTCTCGTTTCAATATTAAAGAAAACAAATCATTTTTACTAATGAATTTAAAACAACAAACCAACATAAATGTAACATAAATTCACATAATAACGCTTTCACTTTAACTTGACTAATCAGTAATCACTATTATCTCATGATTCATACACAAACATGGACACGTATCGCCCGCACTGTGTACACAACACAACTATATAAGCTACACGCGAGACACCAGTCGTATTTACCAGTGAACCAAGCAACCAACAACAGCAACCATGGTTTCCGACTTCAGAAAGAAGAAGCTCCTCCACGTCTTCAAGTCCTTCTTTGACACTGATGGCAGTGGAAACATTGAGAAGGCTGACTTCGCAGCAGCCGTCGAGAGAATCACGAAAACTAGAGGATGGAAAGCAGGTGATGAGAAATACAAATACGTAGAAGAGACCCTTTACAAGATCTGGGACGGCATCCAAGAAGTTGCTGACGCCAACAAGGATGGACAAGTCAGCCAGGATGAGTGGATCGCTATGTGGGACACCTTCACCACCACACCCTTTGAATGGCAGAACCAGTACTGCAAGTTCGCCTTCACAATTGAGGATGCCAGTAACGATGGATCCATTGACGCTGAGGAGTTCTCTTCAGTCTACGTTTCCTTTGGGCTGGACAAGGACGAGGCTGTCAAAGCCTTCCAGAAGATGGCTAAAGGCAAGTCTGAGGTCACGTGGCCGGAGTTTCAGGAACTGTGGAAGGAGTACTTCTCGTCGGAGGATGTGAACGCTGCCGGCAACTACATCTTCGGCAAGACTAGCTACTAAGTATTATGTGATAGGTTGTGATCTTATGTAAATTATGCATTTATTATGTAAGTAGCGATTAAACTAAATTATTTAAATTACTTGGCAATTTTTGTTATCTTATACTACAGTAGTAACAATTAATCAAATACTCCATGAACGTTAGACATGAGCGTGTAGCCATGAACACAACGCGCCGTCGACCCGGGCATGGTCCATGGTCGGGCAGCGAGTCGCCCATTACTCGCCGCCCAAATGCTCGCTCCTACGGTGGCCGGAGATCGTCTGTCGACGTCCGTCGCCGTGGGCGTCTACCACTGCGGTTGGAGTGGCTAGCATGACTGCTTCGCAGAAGGAGACGACCGCTTCCCACTCCGTCTCGCCCCTCTTTGTAGTAGGACAGGTAATGTCTCAGCCTGGAACCTTGATTTCTTGCAAGCATTTGGCTTGTCTTTTAACGTAGGACTAAAAAGTAACTGTCGGTATTTGGGTGGATAAATGTATTATCATTTTTTAGCCCTTCTCTGCCTTACCCTTCGAGAATTACAGGGAAGATATTATAATTTTTTTGAGCTGTAAATATATAAATTCGTCATGGCAAAAATCTTCCTTATTTTCCTGATACCTACTCCTAGGTAAAGCATAATTGCCCCCAAAGCTTTTTTGTATCATTGGTGGCGCACTGCGAGACCTTATGGGTCGATTACACCTAACGAGTACAGTGGTGAGTCAGTAAATAAGCTCTCGGCCGGCTACTCGGCCTAGTAAACAAATTGGGATTCTAGTGTCCCTCTCGCCTCTCTTCTCGACCGAGTACTCGGCCGAGCACTCGTTAAAGTGTTTATACCAACCGAGCACTCGGCCGAGGACACTGACTCGCCGCTGTACTCGTTAGGTGTAATCGACCCTTTACAGCCTTGCTTATCAAAGCCCACTTAATTTATTGAATAGATCGAAGTCCAGGACCCAGAACCAGGTCCTGACGTCTTTTGTAATTTACATTTCACGACCCTAAATATTAGATGGTTCACTTTGTACCCAAAGGGTATAAACAGGGTCCTGTTCATTCATGCTGTCATCAACACTCATGAAACGTAATAGACAGTTGTTTTTTTTTTATTTCACAGATGATGTATTACTGATGCCGCTATTACAACAAACACTAAATTAACAGAAAAATATCCTACTCCATTCTCACTCCAATCCCAATCCACATATTTTTTTTTGTTGATTTTATAGATCGCACGTGGCCGGTTTTTTTATTTTTAGTACTTAATAGGTAATCACGCATTTCTGCAAATTGATTGAAATCACTTGCAATGTGCGTCAACATCTAATACTTAATCTAAAGATATCAATTATTTATTGTTAATCACAGTTTGATAAGGTATTAAATACATTCAAAATTATGGTATTACGAGTTAACTTTTGATTACATTAACGTTGTAAAAGTAGTCAATGCAGGGGCCTGGGGGTCTACTCTCTTCGTCAACGAAGATACGGGCCCGTACGAAAGTAACACAAAACTTTTTAGAGAACACTACTCCCTATTGTTTTGAGTTTATAAGTTTTGACAAAATCTACTACAACCACAATTTATGTTGTCACCATTTTTTAGTTCATATCAGTAACTAATGTCCGTAATTGATAAAGAGTTAGGAACTAGGGTGGAACTAGGGTTCCCGAACTTAAATAGTGGTACCCTTACCTCTACCCTACACGGAAATCGAACCTAAGATTTAGTGCTCAGCAGTAATTCCTGTAACCACTAAACTGACGAAGCAATTTGTTTTTGAAGAGTCGCGAGCTCGAACTCACTGGCAGGCATGGTCAAAAACCATGATATTTCACCGGAAATCGAGCCATATTGTTCATGTGTGCGCGAGCGTCATCCCCCCGTGGAGAAAACAGGGAAAACTTATTCAGTGAGATGCACGATCATTTAGAGTAAAAGGCGCGCGTAAAAAAATACGAAAAAGCCTTTGGCTGTTGGGGTTTTATGAAAAAACCACTGCACCAATTAATTTCAAATAAAATTTATTAAATTCTTCGATAAATTTGCTGTGTCGGTACGGACTTCGTTTTGGAAATTTGATGCTTCTTTAGCTTCTAATTTACACCTAAAGGTGTGTTAACATTTGCAAAAAAACGAATCTTTAGAAGCTCGTAACTTTTTAATAGCTTCATATTTTACAATTCTGCTTCCGTACAGACAAAATTAACAATGAGACAAAACGATACCATGTTTAACTTTGGATGTACTTTGTCAATTAATGGAGTAAAACCCCAACGAAGTTTCTATGGAAAAAATGTTGACTTGTTTGCTCTTAAGCGTACAATTTAAAATTACTGAAAAAAAAAAAAAGATTTAAACTAGTTAAAATAATTTTCAAGTGAGTTTTCCACGAGGACCGCGGTCAAGTGAGATCCTTGTTAAGATAAAAGCGCGGGCGATCATAAATATAAAATAATTTCACAAAACAGTTGGAATACGGCGGACATTTTTGTTGGAATACGACGAGTGCTAATTACCGGGTGAATTATCGCGTTGAACGGACGGTACCGAGCTCTGATAGTATTTGCTGCAAGACATGAGCGGAAGCGGGAAAGAAGAAACGGTAATGCTATTTTTTTTCCCACTAAATCACTAAACATATTGTCAGTGGTGATGTGAGGGGGTGTGAGGACTTTCTATACTGTCATTTGAAAACGGTTCATCCCTAGGCTCAAAAAAACTTTTGACAAAAAAATTAGTAAGATTTCATAGGGTGATTTAAAAAACACAATCAATAGTAACATAAATTCTAATATTTTCTTTCATAATAATAGTGTTTTACGTGCGACTGTCCTTACGTAAGTCGCAGTTAGCATATTTACCAACAATGTTATGGGTTTAAATCTGGCCATACCTTTAGGTACTATTATATATTCTGTGGCCATACTAAAGAACGAAGAGAAATAATATTTCCCTGACAACAATTTTACATAATGTCATTGGGCATTGATATTCAGTCCAAAAATAAAAACAGAAAATAACTTCTCTCCCGTCTATCAAAGTCATCAAAAAGATGTCTGCTCGATATCGAAATACGCTTTACCGTGAGTGATGTTTATCCGCCTTCTTAAAAAAGTATGAATACACCCGCTATCGCCTATCCCTTGCGCCATAGTTCCGCCGTCCCACTCGAGGGTTACCTGAAGTGGCTTCGCGATATTTATTGCGGTGTTATTACGTGTAATCGCCGTTGAATCTACCTGCTTTATAATGTGATCTCTCGGTTATTAACCCGCCAAATGAATTGTTGCGATGTTGACCTATTTACACGGGACTCTCTTTTCATTTTCATTTTTGGTGGGAGCTCTTGAGGCTTTATTTTAAGATGTTTTTAAGAGTTGTTTTGTTTTTAATAGGCGAGCTTGTTGTTTGCGATTTTCCTGTCGTACCTGCCTGTTTTTGGAGCTGGTATATATTTTAATGATGTACGAACTTGGATGACGAATTTAAAATAGGAGTATGAACAGCTTATGGGGATTGTTTTTTTTATAGCTGCGTTTCGTAAATAGTGGGGTTTTTCGAAAAATAAAACAACCAAAATTCCCACTACTGGTGCTACGAGTAAAACCTAAGGACTGCTGTGATACATTGCGGACTGTAGTTTCAACCTATACTCTTGGAATAAAGGCTTTTTAGCGTGGTAAAATCATCAAATGAGTTCTCCCACCCAGGGTAGAGCGGGAAGGACTGTCAGACTCGTACTGACTAAAATCCATGGTGTCCTTCAATAGGACATTACGTTCCAGGATAGATAATTCGTGAATTCCGCGACTTGGAATAAAGGCATGAAATGAAAAATGTTTTTTTGTTTTCATATTCATTTAGAAAAGAGCACGATTTATTCAGAACTCAACAACAATCTCTTTTCATCAGGACATGTACCTATTGAAATGTTTGTACTATTAATAAAATCGAAACGTAGCAAAAATAGCGAGAACATTTTCCTGTAAAGTTAAATAACAATTACTAGTTTAGTTTTGTAATATGCAATGCACCATAAGTTCAAACCATGCCGTCATGAATCCTTATTTATTGCGAACTAAAAGTTCTAAATTGCTACTAGTTTCACTGGGCGAATAAAACATGGTTTTACACAGAGTTATAGGCAAATATTTATATGTATATAGAACAAATCTGTACCCGTTCGAGCGGTAGACGCGACCAATCCATCACAGATTGATGCCCATAACGTCATGTGGTTTTGACAGTCGACAGTTTTTTATTCAGGGTTCCGTGTTGTCAATGAATATTAAACTAGAGAACAGCAATTCAAACAATACATTATTTAAAACCTATCAAAATCTAGGCCACGGTGTATAACACTGTACCATATATATTTCATAGTCGTGCTACAAAGTTTTAGTTGTTCTCTCTCTGTCTTTCTTAAAGTCAAGTGTGTATGCGTCAGAATATCATACTTTTTTGGTCAATGGTAATTAATTATTTTTACGGATGGACAGCGTTGCTGGCGAGACGATCTGTGATGACGACGCATGTGACGGGGGGTCGTTCGAGGGGGCTCAGGATAAGAGCTGCTGGAAATTATTGGGATAAAGAAGCAAATTACCCAGCAGTGGGACAGAATAACAAAAAAAACGTTTCTCAAGCCATTAGGAATAAAATCAGCATGCAATGAAGTCAACTAATTCAGCCTATTGCAGATTTATCGCAGAATCATTGCACTGTTAGACATAGGCCTCTTTATGTTATTACCACAATATAGAATGTATTGATGGACCTACTAGTGGAAGTTGTTGTTCGAACGTGCGGAACCATCCGTGATGCGCGAGGCTTGCACGTCATAGGTGACTACATTGTGTAGAAGATCGGGGAGTGCGTGGAGGCGGCATTTACAGCTGTAAATGTTGTACATCAGAGTTAATTCTTTGAAGTTTAGGCAAATAAACTCGACTGATTACAACTGACTTTATATAGGGTGACTGCTAATTAGTGTACGATACTTAAACACGTGATTGTGCTCATGATAACCAACAACTTTTACTATGGGAACAAACTAGAAAACTCGAAAATAAAAACAGCTGTTCAGTACATTTATGTTTGCTTAATGTACCTACTGAATAGCTGATATTTTTTTCACAATTTCGGCTTTGCTCCCATAATCAAATTGTTTGTTATCATGAGCACAATCACGTGTTTAAGTATCGTACACTAATTACCAGTCACCCCATATAAGTAATGTTAACTGCTGTCAGCGGCTTCGTCAGCCTATAACTCGAAAGGTATCTTACGGTAACGTAATATTAGATCAAACATTATCCTATGTATTATTCCAAACTGTTTTATTATAATATATCTGAGTTTGATTTCATGACGATCAATTTTGTCCATACAAACATTACATTTAGGTACATTTTAATTTGTAATTTTACATAGTTCTTTTCACCAAGTTATCCCAAACTCCGGCATGATAAATGCGCGCTTCTTCCCCAGTATATCTGCCTAACCACCTCTACCGGAGCGTGCGTATGAACGACACACATTTCAAGCACCAATACCACCTACACTAACAGCTCTGCTCACCAACATTCTAAGCTCCATGTCACTGCAGGCAATACCAGTATCACACACGAGCGCTCGCGATGTCGTCGTCGGCAAGCCAGCACGATCGTGTGCCGTCGGCTTTATTTGCTTTGCTTGACACCCTGCTATGCCTGACATAGGTTGGGGATCTGGAGAAATCTGTGTTAGTCTAATGCTGCACCTGGATATGTTGATTTTAGAAGTAGGTTATGATGTTTTACTACTGTATTTGTTAGTTAGCCTTGATTACTACGAGTATGGAACTGGTTATTACTACAACTGATTTCAATGCTTGTAGTTAATTTTTTATAGATATTGGGATTTTGCGGTTCTTAGCCGTGACACGTCTAAAGCCTGCTCTACACTACTCGCGAAGTTGATTGAAACCCTGAAGTATGTGACTACACTACTCGCGAAGTTGCCTGTATCATCATTGTCTCAAAAACCGACAACAAATGGAAGTCCCCCGAAGTGAGTCGAAGTTGAACATTTTTGTGTTGATTCATCAGTCCTATCAATTTGCATGTTCTGAAATTAGTTCTTTCGGGACTGTGAGTTTGTGTATGAGTTTTATTGTTTATAAAACCACCATAACTATTTTAAATTACCTATTTTATTTTTTATTCTTTTGACAATTCAAAAGTGCCTGTACCCTTACAGCCTACTTAAATAACTGATTTGATTTGATGAAGTGACTTAAGACACAGAATGAATTCCTAGTGTGCGGCAATGTTTTTTTTTAAATAGAAAACCACTAATAAAATATTGTATTCTATGTCTGATATGAGAGAAATGATTGTGTAACAGTTGTGCATATTTTTTTCTTGTTTTGTGAAAATTTACTTTAAATTGCTATTATTATTGCGTAGGCGGTACGCTTATAAAATATCCGTTTAATGTTACATATTATACGTGGGTCATACTTTTAACATGTACATTTCCTGTTCCAAATCTCCTCCTATTAAAACAACGGCTGTGCATGTGAAGTCAAAACAAATACTTTCATGTTATTAAGTAGCTCATTTGTACAAAGTACAGTGGAAGCACTCTCGATACAAACAGATTATTAAATATAACTCAATATTTTATTCTACTCCCCCGAGTTGCAAAGATGTGTGACAGTTCAGTGTGGCCACCAAAATGGCGACAAAAATGCCTAGAGGGAAAAACTAATATTCTGTAAAACACTCAAAAAATTGAGTGTCATCAAGTTCAATTATACTCTTAGAGTTAGTTACCTTTGAATTTAAAAGCGTCCTACACGATTTAATTATCCATATACAAACACCTAGAACGAAGTCAAGTCTTACAAATATTGCCAACGCGGGATCCAACGCGACACGCTGCGCAGCAGTCGATCACTCAAACAAATGTTAATTCTTTCATTTATGACACCTTTGAACATCGGTGCTATAAAATCAGTGCTCAAACGTAAATACCTCGAATATAGTTACGATGTCATTACTTATCTGGCAATTGATGTAAAGTCTCTATGACGTTCAAACAAAATGTCCTCACAGAAGTTATCCCGCGTATTTCATGGCTTCCCGTCATAAATTCAATGAATATTTGAGCATACGCCCCGGCCCACCTGACGTCAGGCCGTCACGCGTCAGTTTGACGTCGACTCGTTATAAACAACACGAGGGGTTGTGAAGTTTCTTTTTTATTTTATTTTGTTGAATAAAGTTGATGTCTATTGGAAATTAGCTCACTATTGATCCTTAAATGGTATAGTTTGTTTAACTCCTTTTTTCTCATAAATATAGATAACCACCCACAGTTATTACTGTTTCTTATCTGGGGGTACGGTAGTGCCCACGCCAATACGAGCCAAGCGAAGCGCAGGGGCCTACTGTTTCTCGAAGTGTTCCGTCGGTTTTTTGAACCCTCATAGAGTTGGGTTTCGATGAGAGATACATTTTGACTGATAATGTAGAATTTGTGAAGTAAGGGTCCGTAGAGTTAGGCCGTGCAGATTCAGAAGTTTGGCGTAATTATGTGGCTTGGCTCTACATGAGATTTGAAATCCTTCACAGGGTCAACCTTATGTGGTCGTCTTGGCAACATTTTACATGAAATGGTTTTGGTTGGATATTTATTAAATTATAATAACAACATTTCGGGATCTATAAAGACATCCGTGAACACAGATAGACTGACAGGAATCAGTAGGTATCAAATCTAATTGGAGTTGCAACAAAAATATCTCTTCTACGACATAAAATAACCCTGCTTCTGAAGCAGTCGGATAAAACAAAAGAAAGTCCTCCTAATGTTGTCAACACACATCACACAATACATTCCTGCCACAAAGGGACGCCGACGCTAAAATCAAAGATATTTTTAATCAGCACATACCTACTATCCTAGTAGCAGTCCCTGATTGGAGCTATTCCTTTGACGGCGGATCAAAGCGGCCTGATTACTCACTAGTTAGATCGACGTACATTTTCACTTGCCGAACGTACAGTTAGCGGCACTTAGTGAATGCTGGAAGAGAGTTTTTGGGTTGGAATGACTGCATTTTTATGTTTTACCAGCTTTTACACGCGACATCGCTCAACTTAGGCAATCGATTGGAAATTTATACTGCATGTACAAATAGTTGTTCAAAAATATTTTAATTGACACTATGTTGTGTCGATGCGTCAATTTAAATCTTTGGAAACGTAACCAATCGCTACAGGAGAAATTTCTACGGAGGAGAAAAGTAATAAAAATCGAGAAATTTAATCATTTCGCTAATTGGTTTATTATGTTAATATTTTTAGAATAAAACGCTTTAAATTGAAGCACATTTTAAACCTACAATTATTTTTATATTTGGGTAAACCTCCTAAAAAGTTAATAATGCTACCAACCTTGGTCTCATCCTGTTTATCCCGTAATTGCTTTTTCAGGCATGAAAATAAACAAAATAAACAGTTAAATTGTGAAAAATTAAACATTCACACAAGGTCAGAAATATAAAAAGGCTTTATTTGCTGAAAACTCTGAACTTGGACCGTAAACGGCTTACGTACGAAAATTATAACATATTTGAATTTTCATAACCTTTCTTCTAAAAGGGGTTACTTAGATAATTTATATTTCAACTTTTCTCAAAGATGCCTAGGATGTCTAATCTACACGATGTGATAATAAGAGAAGTTTATAATCTTATCACATATTAATTTTACTTTGCGAACATTTTTGAAGTTCTTAATTAATAATTAGATAGAACAATTTTCAAGTTCTAAGTTAGTTACTTTTATTAATATAACGAAGTTTGCTTTGACCGTGTGTGAGTTTTATCCCTGTAAAATAAGATACTATATTCTGTTTTAGTCAAAGGGGTTTGAAGGTTTTGGCTCTATCGGTCAGCCGTCATTTTTTTTTCCAGAAATGCGGTGCAATATACAACGCGTAACGTTAAATGCGCAAAACCTCTCGTGGGGTACCTCAGCCCATGTTACTGAACAATGTTTGTTATAAGACTTTTGGAAATTCGCAAAAAAAAAAAATTGGTTTTTCATACAAAATGAGAAATTGATCGGGACCATCAGTATGAAAAATCTTTTTTTTCCTTTTAAAGTCTTAAAACAAAAACATTGTTCAGTAACATGGGCTGAGATACCTCACGAGAGGTTTGCGCATTTAATGTTTCACTTTGTATAAAATAATTATAAAATAGAATGGGCATAATATCAATGTGTAATGACGACACGGTTGGTGTAGTGGCTGAACAAATTGACTTTTGCGCAAAGTGTCAAAACAAGTATTTATTATGATCTACAAGTAGCTGTTCCGGGTTGAGTGTTTGTGTATATGAGTTTCTAAGTGTATATGAGGTCCCGCGGATTGAATTTTTCCTTTCCTAAGAAAATCTTTGAAATTCACTACGCATGCGTTAATGCGTTTAATATTTAAAAATATGAGTTTCTATGTCGTATGGAGAGGGCACGCAAAACTTAAAAAAAAGGCGTGACGGTCGCATGCGCTCCACCCAGGGCTCCTTTCAAAATGTGTCATAATTATATTTAATGATTCTTACAACACAAAAAATCTTAACATGGCATAACATTATCAAATATTATTACTCCTCCTCTGTAATTTGATATATTTATGTATTAGGTTTATTTTAAAATATATATTGTATAATTACATTTTATACGTGTTTATTTTATAGTATGTGTGTTTAAATTTCATTCTTTTTTGTACACTGTGTCTACGTTTTGTTGTCTATCTCTCTTCTGTCGTTGGTCTGCTGGAGAACAGATTTCTTAATGAAATAAGCAGTGCCTTTGTGCTCTTTTATCTTAATGTTATTTCTTGTTTTGTAAGTTCTGTGTACATAAATAAATAAATAAACATTGTCAACTCTATCGCCTTCAGCAGTCAAATTCAACCGACTTCATGCATCTACTCGATAGATCGACGTCAGTGTGGAAACAGGCCGATTTTCCCGACCGACGTTAGACGATAGATCACGGCACAGATTTCAGCAGATATCGGGTTGATAGACGTCGCTCGACATAGCGATGGGTTAAACGGATGGTTAAATAGATGGTGAAACTGACGTTTAAACTGCTGCATTGTCAAGTTAGGTCAAAGATTTGATGAGGACATCCAGTTGCTTAAAAATGGGTCAAACTGTTATGGAGGTAAATTGCTTTAGCAATATTTAAGGATGAAAAAGTAACACACATAATAAGTTACTCTTCTGATCTTCTATACTGTCGCTTTTGTTGCTCTTTAAAAGATGGTTACAACGCCTCTTGGCATAACATAGCGCTCTAAGAACTAAGTATAAGAACTGTATTGATTACTACCTATGTTACACGAATAAAATGATTTGATTTGATTTGAACGTATAAGATTTTAACAAATAACCTTCCTAGAATAGAATAGAAAATGGGTATTAGTTAGATATTAGAACAAAAAAAAATAGAAAGACAAAATCTTTATTTGAAGTAGAAAATCAAAGTCAAAATTCAAAATAGAACATAAAAATTGAATGACAAAATCTAACTCGAAAGTCATAGTCAAAAGTAAATGTTGAAATTCAAAGTCAAAAGTCAATATACATTCTCGATCACAAGTTTGTTCTCAGTCAGTAAAGCAGTACAGCTTCGATTTGATCGCGCTTTTTCTTTTGTTAGCGTGGCAAAATCATCAAACAAGTCCTCCTACCCAGGGCAGGGCAGGAAGGACTGTCAAACTCGTACTGACTAAAATCCATGTTGGTCCTACAATAGCCCTTTACATTCCAGGGTCAAGGTAACCTGATGAGACGGTCCCGCGACCCCGTTTAATAGCTCGTTAGGCCCGCGACCCCAGCAGGCTGACAGCACTTTGAGTCGCGTTGAACACGACGGCGACGCGCGGTCGACCCGGGCATGATCAATGATCGAAAAGCGAGTCGGGTTAGGGCTCCCGCACAAGGGCCACAAAACGCCGCCACTCGTGCGGTTCCGCAAACCTCTCTCTCTGACCTGAGTAATGCTTGGTTAAAAAAAGTACCAGCCAATGACCGCAAGGGTCCACCACCGGCTACAAATGTCTGTCGCGCGCTTCAGCTACCTCTGTAGCCGCTTCTAGCTTCTCGTGGCGGCGTTTGTGGCTGTCGCGATTGGCTCGTGTGCGGCGACACTTAACGTCCTTTCTGTTGCGATTCGAGGCAATCCAGACCTAATCCAGAGAGCTTATGTCTCACTATGCTACTGGTTGATGGAATTAGGCTCGCCCCGTACAAAATAGCACTTAAAAACGTAAGCATTATGGCTGTACGATATACTTGTACCTCATATCTTGTTACCCGTGATACCCTTTCTGGCATAAAATATTTAAAATAAAATAAAAATCTTCCTGTGAAAATTGTGCTGACATACATACTCGTACTCGCTAATATTTTCTAAAAATAACTAAATTACGGTCTAAGCCAGCTGCTTGTGGTTTATCCTTTTTAGGTTAAAAAGCCCATAGGTGAATATATTAGTAGGAGGCTGTGTTTTATGTCAAAGACCCAAATATATGAGGTCGCGGCACCGGTAGGGTTGCCAATGTTGCCGTAGACTCAAGTGCACTGTTAAAATATGTAAAATATTATGGTAAAATTATGCAGAAAACTTTCTGCTTGATAAAGGTATACTGCTTAGGAATTCCTCTTTCATTAAATATTGCCAAGTTTTTATTAAGATATTTTAAGTTGCTGCTTCTTTGTAAGTTGAAAAGTGGTTGAAGTTGGTAGTCCGTGCTTCTGAACTAGAATTAACTGTGTCCATCGTTCAGTGGCGGGAGTCCTTTAATTATGCTGTCGGTACTTCCAGATTAGCCTTATTTATTTCTTTACTGAGATGGATACTGTACGACATTTAGACGTAAAGAAATGCAAAGCAAATGATGTCACCATGTCTCATCATTATTGCATATCAACAACAAGTTGCAGATCTAGGTACTACCCACAGAGGTTCTGAGGATACATAATTATGCTAGATTGTTTTTGTTTAAATTCGATTCGACAATGTTCGTTCCAACTAACCATTTCCATTTATCGTCGTGGAATCAAGTTGCAGTCTGCTCAGCATAATTCGAACTATGCCGAGCGGCATTTTTCTATGTATATGCAGACATATAATTATCCAAATACATTTATGTTTTTGACGCTATACATAATTCGTCTACTTAGATTTAGTGATAGTTTATTTGAACAGCAAAAACTTTCAAAAGAAAATCGTGCTACATACCAATAAAAAAAAAGTTGTCTGAAATCCCCGATCTGTTCAACGTCCTGCTTATACCACAAAACAGAGGCGTGATAGCGTTCCCTGCTCAAAGTCGGCGGGTAGAAAATAATCGCGGCCGTCACCCGCACGCGCTCCTAAACTCGGACGGACACACGGATATTGGATGCAGGTCCGACATACACACGGATTTTTATATAAAAATATGTTGCTAAGGCATGGGAGATAGCGTTTGATACTTTGAAGTTACAACTATAAGCTCGTTTGTCCATGAAGATACTCAAAAGTTTGTTACGTATGAGTTAAGACAGGTGACTTAAAACACCTAGGTAGGATGACAATAGTGCTTATTTCAATGGTGGTCCAACATGACCCCGATTATGATTATTAATATAGGGATTGCAATGTTTTTAATGCAAATTATCATTTTGTTATGTTGCCCCACACAATGAATTTATGTATTGTGAATGCGTTAAAACATTTTCATTCACAAATACAAGCGACCAGAACAGAAATAGCTACAAATATTGCTCTGTGTGGGAATCGAACCCGCGAATCGCATTGCAGCAGTCCAGCGCTCAAACCACTCCCCACCCGTGCCGTCAATTTAAACAGTTCATGAAGTAATAATTATGTAAAATATGACTAGTAACAGTATACCGACTATTATTATAACTCAACTGGTATATTTTTTTTTATGTGAGATTGGTTTGCTCTTGAGTCTAGGTCAGGAATGACTAAGGTCAAGGGTCAGGTATGAACTGCGAAGGACGGACATTGATAAACTATCGTTACCAGAATTCTTCCGAATCGCTTCTACAGCTAGAAATTATAAGCCTCATAGAGTACACGATAACTTTCACAAATAAAACACACAAAAAGTTTATATTTTACACCACACATCTCACACGGCCGATTATTTATTGAATTGTGCGAAATCTGCCGCCAACGAATATTCGCTTTGATGTGACGCAAAAGGATTGTCTTATTTCGCTGCCAGCTTGCCGGGGGCCTAGGTACCTGCCTCACTCTACTAGCTACTAGCTACCACTACTAGTGCGCTAGTACTGGCATGCAGTGGAGTTTTAGCCAATTATTCTTCCACAGAGTGGAATTAACTAGGTTATGCCATAGTGAGACTTTTAAGCGTATTCGGCTTTCGGCTTTTATTTCGTGTTTGAGAGGATGGCAGTAATGATAGCTGACATTGAAGAGCACGTATCACGTTGAAACTGAGGAAGTTTTAGGAAGGACAGGTGTTCAGGATAAAATTCATGAAACTTTTTTTTCTTTCTATGAAACGAGACTCCACGTATGAAAATGAATATTAGTGATAAAACATAACTTTTCCGATGACATTTTGTTTGGTAGATGAAACGGAAAAGTGATGAATTTGTAGTCATTATTTCGTGCAGTATTAAAAGGGTTAACAAAATACTTTACCTTCTAGCCTTTTTGTATATATTGGTATTGAGATGTATCCGACATGAAGTCGTCCTAAACGTAGTTGGTAAAGGGCGAGCTAGGCAGGTAATGATCCATCCAAAGCTTGAAGTGTATTAGATCGCGTCACCGATTGTGTCACCCTAGTAAACTAGGCCCTAGTTATAAGTTCTCTCTTGCGATATCTATAATTTGTTGACTGAGATTAGCGCGTAAAACAAACTTTTCAACTTTATAACAATTAGCGATAATAAAGAGCTTTCTCTTTTCTATCTATCTTTAGTATGAGCTTTGAGATGTGAAACTAGGATAATATGGGAAAACATTATTAACAGTACAAGCTTCTCGTAAAAAAAAGAACGTAAGTCCAAATGAAAAAAAAATATACCCCAAAAAATGTCTGCCTGTCCGGTAGGGGGTTACAAGCAATTATTATTTAAGCATGAAAAATGTATGAATCAGCCACCGTTTATGATAATTTGCGTCGTTGACTCATTTATTCGTAAAGCCGAAGTTAAGGCAGCCCCTAAACTGACACTTAATAAGTCTTCGCAATTTTAACGAGGTGAAAAGGGGTTACTTAGCTTTAGGGGTCGAAATCATACCTAAATAATTAAGATTCGCCCGAGAATTATGTTTCCATTTTTTTAGATTTATTTTTCTTGGTTGCTGATAAGTGGTTGAGCTTCAAGCTTGGATAAGAGCCTGACATCTTATGCTTGATTGTAGAGCTGCTGAAAAATAAATATTTTTTTCACATCCAATTTTAAGGATTAACATGGTTATAATACCTTTTTTCTGCGTTCTTAAACTTAACAGCAATTTAAAAAATATGATGAATTGGAATTAAGCTATTCAAATCTATGTGTAGTATTAGCTGACTGTTGAATTTGTGGTAAGATCATGTATGAGTAAAGCGAAAGCCATGATTGACTGGTTTGTATAGCTAGAGGTGTCGCTGTTTGTCAAGATTGCAGCAGATACGAGTATAAGGAGGATTGAGAACCTTCTTCTTTATTCTTCTACTTATTTAGAAACCTAGGTCTTAGTAGTCACTAGTCACTGAGAGCTAGATGTGTGACTGAGACGTATCTACATAGCTAGGTAAATAGGTCTCCGTCGACTTTGTTATCAGAAAGATAGCGCCGAAACAAAACGTACCTACCGATTGATTCAACAAAATTTTCCAATTCCATTCCGTGAGAATTCAGGAAATGGAAGAAAGAAATAATACAAGAACAAGCTCGTCCTGAAAGTTAACGAGAGTGAGTTGAAAGCACGAGTTTTTCAGTATCAATCATTCATGGAGTCATTCTTTGCAGAGTTTTATGAACTTCCCTGAAAAAGTTAGAGATGTGGACTTTTGAATGTAAAAATTGTTTAAGTCGCAACTGGGTCAGGCCCATTAAAGAATGGGGAAAAATTAACAATTTTGCTTAATATTTTTGAAGTTCTTAATTAGGAAGGATTTTTGTGAAAAAAAGGTAAGTTTTTTTCTTAAACATTATAATTAGCAGCATGTTGCTGGGTTATGGTTTGCTAAGTTAGTTGGTTTCTATTCGCTTTTAGTTTTGTATATTTAGTTATTTAAGAAGTCGAGGGTGAGACTGTTTGGGACTGTAAGATTGTCTAGGCGTCGGGGGAGTCTTTTTTTTTTACAACTATCACACACCGCCATCTAGTCCCAAGCTAAGCAGAGCTTGTGTTATGGGTACTAGACAACTGATAAACATACTTATATATTTCTAAATACATACATATTACAGATAATTTACACCCAGACACAGAACAAATGATCGTGCTCATCACACAACACACACATCTCTATACAGATAACTGTAACCCTGAAATGTAAAGGGCTATTGAAGGTATACCATAGATTTTAGTTAGTACTAGCTGTTGCCAGCGGCTTCACCCGCTACAACTCGAAAATTATCCCACGGGAACATAAAATCGGGATAAAAGCTATCCTATGTGTTAATCCAGGTTATAAACTATCTGTGTACCAAATTTTAGCCAAATCCGTTCAGTGGTTTTTGCGTGAAAGAGTAACAAACATCCATACATCCATACTTACAAACTTTCGCCTTTATAATAGTAGTAGGATGAGTCTGACAGTCCTTTCCGCTCCATCCAGTTCGGGAGGACTCATTTAATGATTTTACCTGGATAACGATGGGGCTGTATGTCAAAAAAAAATCATTATAACGTTGTGTTTTATACCTACTTTTGAGAATAAAGAAAATATGTAGATCCATGATCAATGCTACTAAACATTTAAAAACAATACAAAAAAAAACACCTCGGTTTAAATCGGAACAAAAAGATTTGTACTATGATTTTTATCTTGATAGCATATGATAACGGATGAGGGTGATATATTTTTACATAGAGGAGGTGCAATGCGATTCAAGCCACATGTCATGGACGACATAAATACGGTTGCAGTGGAGCCATAAAATACGCGGTTGCTTCAAAACACAGTTTTTTGAATGATTAGCATTATCAGCCTATAGCCAATTATTAAGCTTGCAACTTCGATAAGCTTATTGCCAGAAAAGCTGATAGCAAATATTACTATCTGCCAAATAATATACTGTTTGCAAAACAACGAAATTTATCGACACTATCAAACACACTTTCTATTCATGCAATGAGTCCGACAGTATGTCAGTTCAGTGATAACAGTGGCTGAGTGTTCGACTGCGTGTCACGGGTTCAATTCCCACACGGAAAAAATATTAATTAATAATATACACATAATATAATAATATTCCTCAACTATCACACAACGCCATCTAGTCCCAAGCTAAGCAGAGCTTGTGTTATGGGTACTAGACAACTGATAAACATACTTATATATTTCTAAATACATACATATTATAGATAAATTACACCCAGACACAGAACAATAAATGATCGTGCTCATCACACAAACATTTGTCCTGGGTGGGAATCGAACCCACGACCTCCGGCATAGCAGTCAGGGTCAATAACCACTAGACCAATAGGCCAGTCAAATGATATAACCTACAAGTACTTGTTCCGGGTCTGGATGTTTGTGCATGTCAGTTTCTTTGTTCGTAAACGCACTCAGGATACAGGAGAAATTCTTTGTGTGGGGTAAGGTTTATATAAAAAAAGATTCTACTAGAGTTCATTCTACATCTTTCCTCGTCGTCAGTTCACCTTTTTAACAGCTCACTCGATGGCCACATACTAAATAGGGCACGCGGTGCGGCGCTTGTGATAAATTGCAACAATCGCTCATCTGTCACTGATCCCTGCTGATAGTAAATACTTACCCCAAATCGAGTACAAGCTTGTACTTTTTGTATCAGTGGGGTATTTGAGAAAATTCGCTTTGAAAACTTTCATTTTAATGTTTGTGGTGGAAAATATTTATTGATGATCAAACGGAAATAGTTACAAGTTAACAACACTAACTTTAGGCAACTAATGACTATATAAAGTGGTTCGTTTAACTGTATAGGTGAAAAAAATATCGCTTAAAAATTTTGACCACTGAAAAAATAGAAATTACAAGAATGTCGTCGGCAAAAACAAAGATTATTGTCTAAATCTGTAAATAAATTGGTTTCTATTTCAGTACATCTCATAGCAATTTATTTCAATGATACCTTATTTTGGTTACTTTATCTTTACGGAACGAGACCAATTTTCAGATTTTACAACACTAAATTATAATATCAGAAAGTTATACCCTCTTTTAGTAGAGCAATATTATCCTGGCACCAGACCAGAAAACTAAGCTTAAGAATAAAAATAGCTAGACGCTAAAGCTCCTTGAAAATATTTATTTCATAGCAAATAGAGAAAACCATCGCCGCTTATTCTGCTTAACAGCTTAAATAATTCTGCGAAAGAATATCGAAGTGAGATTCAAAACTACAATTTTCATTTTCAAAGTATAAAATTTCTTTATAAATGATTTTCAATTAGCAAATGGCACGGGAGAGGCTCAAATGAATAAGACTCGACTGAAGACTGAAAGTACCTTTCTGTTTCACTCCGGTTATTGGTTCGGCGAGACCTAAGATTTTAATTATTTTCCTTTAGGCGTTTGTTTAAAGTTGTATTACCTAGTTTACGATAAATGCTCAGTTTATTATGTTTGAAGTGGACTTTGTCGTAATCAATAATTAATTGATGAAAATTATAAAGAGGTTGATTTGATTTACTTCTTACGGGTTATTGACGTTGACGTGGACGACCAAAAACTTCATAATAACAAGCAAACCTTTCAATTACACCTTACAAATCAACAACCTTAAACCTCCCTATTCGGATTTACAAAATAAACATCTCAAATTCGATACGCCGCATGTAACTGCACCCCAGTGAAATTAAACGCAATCTGAGCGCAATATCTTTGACGTGTGCTCCGTGCGCGTGACGAATGATGACTGACGTGTGACAGCACGCGGGTTACGAGGTAACCTCGGCTCCCCCCACCCCTGCTAGCCTGTCACACGTTCCGCTATATTAAATTCTTTGAAGTGCGGTATGGAAATGTTAGTGGATGTTTCAAATTAATTTAATTTTGGGATCGGATCGGTAGGGTTGGATTTATAGTGGCACTAATTGGTTTATTTTAGTTTATTGAACTTTGTTTTTTATGTGAAGCATGTTGGTCCATCGTCACATGTTTTTTATGTGAAGCATGTTGGTCCATCGTAGACTTTTGCAGTGTAAACAACACGTTTACACTGCAAAAGTCTACGTGTTCGATATATGTACATCCAAATAATAAGATCAGGTAATAGTATTCACATTTAAGAAAAGCACGAGATAGAAAGGAATGTTTCGTTGTCAGAATTTAATATTATAGGTAACTGCAAAGATGAGAACACAGCTTTCTTATCTTTTATGAGTTTCTCATTTTTACTTGAATCTAAACTGAAAGGCAGAAAATAACAACGAAAGCTTTCCTCTTCAAATCGCCAAAGGCATTTAGAATGACAACAAAAATGAATGAAACTCCCCTCAAAAGAGTGGTTCAATAAAAATAGTTGATTGCGAATTGGAAATCATAAACTTGAACAAACGAATAAAAACTGCATTGTAACTGTCCACGATGGCTATATAATCCATTTATTTCATTAACTTCTATCTGATTCTGCGAGATATCTTTGTGCTGTTGGGTCAATTTGGACTTTATGCTGTTAAGGTAAGGTTGAAAGTTTGTTGTGTGTTTGAAGAATTTCTCTCTATTGCCCATCCACGGTGTTGTAAGGATTTCAACGTTGGTTGAGTCCTAACTTGAGTTTAGTCTTAGATTTGTAAAGAACTGGATTAAGATCCCTGTAAAAAGATTATTGTTGGTTGAGTCATTATTCCTTAAAAGGTTAATGTTTACGACAGCTTCTTAAAACAACATCATAATTATAGAATCACATACACTCAGTTTCACGATAATGGGGGTACACTTGAAAGCACAAATGATCGCTACTGGGGTTGGTACCTAATTGATGAAACCCACTAAGCAAAAGTAGAAACCGTACCATTTGAATAGTAAGTAAATGATTTAAGCAGTTTTATATCCGCAATTAAACTTTTCTGAAAGAATAACGAAGTTGGCCCCGTAACAATTTGTATTGTTATAAAATAAAGACAAGTTCTGCGAGTGATTTAAATTTTAAAGAAGAAACTCCTTTTGAACTTGCTAATGAGCACACAATTACCTTACTTCAAGAACTGGCAAAAAGCCGAAAAATTCCACGATGTAGTAATCAAGGATAAACCTCCACAATTCTGGGATAAAAAACGCCTTAATTCTTCGTCTAAGCCTATTATTACCGTATCCAGTATTAACATAATCCAAGCGTTGGCTTCCCGCCAGAAGTCTAAACGCGTTTGGCTGTATTGAGATTTACTATCTGAACGGTCCTAAGAGTATGTTGAAATTCTGCTTACCATTTGCTGTTTTACGCATTTATAGGAAACTCAACTCTTTGGTAGCGAATATAAAGAATATTTTTAGGTTACAGGAATCATTAAGAGTATTCGGAATTGTAGTGAAATGTCACCTTAATGAGAAGGTCTTAAAGTGTTCTTTCGCAAAGTGATTTAATTGTTTACATGTATGAAAACCATTGGTAAACGCAGTATAGCTCTGTAGCGAAGAGTTTTCGAATCGAACCAAATTGTTCGACTTTTTTCTTTTTTTTGTTGAGAGCTAATTAGTTTCGGTCTCTTTAAAGTTTATTCTAGGTATGCTGGATATAGTTCTCGGGGTCAATTGACTTACTAACGCTGAGGGGGGAAATCTGGTGCCAGAAGAATAAATGGATTCTTCTTTAATGGACCATTTTTCGGAGTTTTTGGGCTAATCCTTTAAAATAAACAATAAGGAATCTAACCGCAATAATAATACGCGGTGGGTAACATTTAAAGGTAGTTTCTAATTATTATTTTTGGTTCAATCGCCTCAAGTGAACACAGTACTCGACAAATTCATCTAAATGGCAATAACAGTAAGATTATTCATATTTGTAAAGGATGTAAATCGATAGCATGAACAAATTCCATAAAGAAGTCATTACCTATGAACTTTAATTAATTAGAACGCAGGACAAAAACACATCTCCAAATGAAAAACGTTAAAAGTCAAACTGACGATCTTGATCGAAACCCCTCAACCCCAATAACTTGACAAACCCAGCCACTCCAGCCACTTCCAATCCGATCGTCATTTATCAAAAACTCCGATAAAAAATTCAACAAAAAATTCACTTCGTTGAATGTCGCCAATGAATGGTGAACACAAAGCCCTTTCAGATTTATTTCCACCGCGGTAACTAACGACTAACGCAAACCAATTACGAAGGTAATTAAAAATGACTTAGCTGATAGTTAGGCCAGATAACCACACTTTAACTTTATTTGTTTAAGTCCCACGTAACTGGAAAAAATGTGTTTTCATCTGGATTACATTGTAGGTTCGGAGCTAGGGTATATTTTCTACTGTGATCAAATCTTTGTTTTGTTTGGAAATTAGTGTGGTTGAAAATGATAAAAGGTTATCCATCTTCTATATCTAACATATCATTTGTTTAAAACTGTATGTTTTATTGAAAAGTGGACAAAAATTAAGAGACTTGTTTAAACAGGTTCACCTAAACAAGATCGCCTGAACTTGGCTGGCCACGCTCTCGCGTGTCTAGATTAATCATGGTAAGTTTTAAACTGTCAAATAAGAAAGAGCTTTTGATTTTTTTTATTGAGACAATGTTGTGTAGGTAACATTAGAAAGTTAAGTTTTTTTCCTTAGCATATACCTCATCACCTTAGGGCAGAGGCCTCCTATAATTTCGTTCCATTTGCTCTTTTCTCAAGTAAGTAACGTTGAATACTGCTAATAATCTAAATATGTATTAACTTAAGCATCTGCTGACAGGTTATAAAACTGTTACACCCATTTATGAAAATGAATAACACATATTAATTTCACAAAATTTTCCAACCAACCATAAAACTACAGTTTCTAATTACAAACTACGCCTGATTAATTCAATCAATCAATCAGAACGAATCAAAATTAATGCTGTAACGCGCGCATATCATTCACAGGTCTATTATTCAGCAATCATCAATCGTTGGTACAATTAATGATTCCGTCAGATCCGCTCTTTGTTTCACTATTTCGTAAATTAATAGTTGCCTGTCTCTTGGTCTATGCGGTGCTGCGGGCAGGCGCCGAGTGATGGGACACATCGAGGAGAAGTAATCGAATGGTTGGGAATCGAGTAGGTTTGTGAGATGCTCATTTGTTTGTGATAGAAAGTTGTCAGGCGATATTTTAGTAGGTTGTAGTGGTAGAAGTTTAAAGCACGTTTGAGATGGCTAACAGTATTTTTTGGGTGAAATTAATACATGTTAAATCAACAAGTATCTTACGAGTTTCCCAGTCCCAAGATCTGGATTGTTGCTGGTTAGAGAACAATAAGTTCGTTTCCTATTATTTGGGAATTTAGCACAACTGGTACAGTAAATATGTTTGTATTTTGCTTAACCCTCCAGGTTTTGCAGCAGCACGGTTTCAATTATTATGGTCCCTAGGTTATCTTTGTAAGGTTATTGTTTTATTAAACTGTCAAACTGATAAAATATGTGTAGCTCGATATTGACGAAACTAAATATTCATGTTCAACCCAGTATTTGAAATCGATTTATGAGCAGCAACTCGATTAGACTCGGTTTCTATTCTTGGTCACGTCACTGGCTCTCATGACAAATGGCCGGCTACAGGGTGCTCCGTTATAATTCGTTTTTAACCGTCGCACGTCAGCGGCTCGCGTACCTGCCTCAATTTATATACAGGCTGTTTTTATAACATAATCAGTATTTTTATATGTGTGGAAAAATAAATTGTAGCCTTTACGTAAATTAATTTATTATCATGTTGTATACTAAATGAGTCTTGTTAAATACGTTTCAACTAATTTTGTTTCGAATATGTTATTGACTCTCTTCTACGTTAATAAATCGGTCTATATTATTTCCATTTCAGTGCATTTCTCCGAAAACACACTTGGATCCCTCCAGAGACCACAGTCACGTAAACTAACTCACGTAGGCTTGCAAGATGCAGCCCGGACCTTTACCCCCGGCCCGGACATCCGCACGCACCCTGTACACAAAGGGCGAGTACAGGGTGTTTGAGGAATGATGGTGGGACACGCGATTGCTTCATTTGCCGCCCGCATCCCGCGACAGAGCGGGACAAAAAATGTTAAAAGAGAAAGTGAACGCTTTTGCGTATTTTAATTATTAGTTTAGAAATTGCGTGTTATGATGTAAATTGGTAGGAAAATATTGTTTGGAAGCAAAGTATGATGGGGAGTTTAATTTGTTTTGTTTTGTTTTGTATGTGGCCAAGTTTTTTGTTTATGAAGGGTATTATTGTTATATTATATCAAAAGTATGTCTGAGACATGACTAATATACATACATACATATTATATGAATATTGATAAATACAGTCATTTTATGTCCCAACTGACTGTAAGAGGTCTCTTTAATATTCGGATAAGGCGAGCCAGGTGGTGATTTTTCTACCTTATCAATTAGTACATAACTGACATTTGCTTTCTCTTAAAAGGAGAAAGTCTTTTTTTTCATCCCATCATTCACCTTAAGTTTTTGTTTAATGCACAGTAGTAAGTCTACAGATTTTAATTTAATTAGATATTTTGATAACAAACGAACGTCTCGTTTCATAAGGCGATATATTATTATTTTAAATATTTTATTAAAATTAAATTCCCTGCTTTATTTAACTCCTTAATATAGAAGTAACAGTTGTATTTATAAACAATTAGATGTGACTGGAGGGGCAGATCTACTGGTAGACAAAATAGATGCAATCTACAATGCATGGATGGAGTTCAATTTGAAATTTAAAGCGGCTCTGGCCTAAGGGTAGCGGTCGGGGTACAGGCGGATGCTAGTTCGATTCCGGATCTGTACATACATAGGTAGATATGTGTGGATATCACAAAGCACTTAGAGGAAATTCAATGAATTTAGTTTTGGGATCAGATGACTAGTACGTTTAAACAATTTGTTTTTTGAGAACATATTATTGTTTTCAGACTTAAGTTTTTAAATAACAGCTGACTTCTGACTGTCGTTGGTATTTAGAAGCGCGAAACTTCGAAAATCAGACGTTTCAAGAGGTATGTATTTCTGGAGGTCACATATGAAGTTACTCAGCAAAAACTAAGACGGCACGTTTGGCGCTGTAGCTGAGCGATAGGACTGCTGCGTTGTGTGTCGCGGGTTCGACCTTCGCAGTGAACAAATATCTGCTAGTAGTTCTTCCAGGTCTACCCTGCGCACCAACGATACACGAGAAATTCTTAGCATGCGGCAAAGATTAAAAAAAAGAAATGTTTAGACAAAACAAATGCTGGTAGATTGGTGGCTGGTCACAGCACTTACCTTAGATTAGTTGGGGAATAGTATGACTACAAGATAAGATGAATTAAAATATAACAATTCGTTCTAAAAGACTAATAATTATCCCGATGTAGTCTTTTGTTGATTTCCACAGTATCAACTCATGCGTCACACGGACACGACTTGGCAAATTATAATTTATTTAAATAAACCTATTAAATATTCCGCCGTTGTCCGCGCGTCTTTAACAAAAGTTGTGTAAAAACAAGATGGCGGAGCAAGATTTATTGCTCATGTTCTTGCCAAGAACGCTGTGTGTCTTGCAACTTCACGTCACTTATGGTTAAAGAAACTGTAAGTTATGTGAGGAATATTATTTAATTTACGCTCATTTTTATGAGTAAAATTATGTTTCATCGTCTCTTTTTTCAGGAAATTATTTATTGTTTTATGGTTATACTATATTTATGTGCATTTCATTGTTTATTTTTATGATTGACATGCAATGCCTAAATAAGAATAGGTAGCAAGTTATGTGATTTACGAAGTATTTAATTTAAAATAGATCACGTGTTTAGATGAACTCAGGTTTTGTTCACATAAGAGTGGGCAGAAACACGCGGAACGCCGTCTGCCAAGATTAAACTCTTTTTTCTAGCTATTCATAAAAGCAGGCCAGTTAGTACTATATACACATAACCAAATGTAAATCAGTATAATTAATCTAAAAAAGAAAAAAAAAACATGAACCGTACTGTCATTTAAATCTACGTCAAACGTTTCCAAACGAACTACGAGTACATACGTCAACAAGATTCATATTTAAACCTTACATCTATCAATCATAACCCAGAAACCTCTCAATACGCTATAAAACTTGTCATACCATCACACTGCATAATCTAATGAAAGTCTTGTAAAAGGACCCTGGTCCTTTGAGCCACGGGCACCGAGTGAGCTCGACGAGTGAGCCCGACGCTGGGATAATAGTGGGCATCACTCGCTAATAGGGTCACGGCTTCTATCGCCGATCGACGACGAGTTGAAAGCGTTGTATCTTGTAGCTGGGAGTACTACGTTTTAAAGGGGCAGGTGTTTGATGGATGTGATCGAATTCGAGATTTAAAAAATTATGTTCTTACTGGCGGTGAAAGTAAAATACATATAGAGTTTGTTGTTTCATATTGTAATTTCTAACAGCAAACTAGCTTACTTTTAATGAAACGGGAAAGTGATGAACCGGGACGTTGCAAATATAATTTTAATTTTCAAGTTAACTTGTAGTGTATTGGTTTGGCAAGATGCGATATGATAAATATCCTTATTAAATTAAAAAATAAATAAAGAAAATTATAATTCGTGATTAATTGAACACTTTTCATCAATTAAAATGACGTACCAAACAACAAATGATGTCCTTAAACATGCTCATAGTATCGTTTTACTGAAAACTCTTACACACACACTTACTTACTCTTACACACAACTTAACTGCACACTTTATAATTAGGTTATGGTAATTACCCAACCATATCATAAGGGTTTTAATTATTACCGCCTTACAAACGTACATACATATTAGTCTAGTATCAAAATACAACATTTCCTCTGTTGCTGTGCAGTCGCTCCATTTTCATTAAGGATGCTTTTTTTTTTAAATGGCTCATACGCATATAAAGCAACATCATTAATTACAAATAAAGAATCGATTGATTGAATTCTGGAGATGGTTCAGACACCGGTTTACTTGTAGTAAATCAGGGTATCGCATTGAGGAGAAAAAGATAATATCATACTTGTATTCCTTCAAGGATAAGTTAGAGGCGTGTTTTAAACTCATCTATCTATCGTATTTTTAGGCAGCTATGTTTAAATATCATGTTTTAAGGGCGAGCCTATTGCCATTAACAGGTCACTAATCTAGACTCTGTGGCATCTTGTGAGATATTTTCGTCGGTATTACTCACTAATACTAGAGCCAAACTAATGGGAAATGCAATTGATTACGAGTATCATCAGCCTATAATGTTCCCACTGCTGGGAACATGATGGGCTTTTCCTTCACCGTTTTGAGAGCAGTAGTGAATAAATAAATTACATAAAATAATGCGCCTGGCGGGGTTCGAACCCACGACCTACAACTCGTAAATCGGGACCGATACCACTGGGCCACCACCACCACTGCTCATTTGCCACTGCCATTTACACGATAATTTAACATAATTATTATTGTGTTAATGGACTTTCCTACAAACATTTAATCAACGGGAAATGCGTTTAGTGTGGCCCGGTTATTACTGACACTTATCCCGATCTTGCAATAGAACCCATTGATTCCACAAAAAGAGCCAAGTTGTTCTACTGCTTATCTCAACACAGTGTCATTACCTCTAAACATGACGTCACAAACATACACATCCTCCCTTCTCAAAATCGCTGATTCACTCTCTCCTGAAGGACCCACAAGACCCACAGGACACGCGAGTTGAACGCTCCAGCGATCAAAAGAATCTCCTCATCGAGTTATTTGGTCGTTCGCGTTATCTGCTCCCTTTAAAACCGTCGGTCAACTTTATACGTTCAATGATTTGTGGTATTATTGCGTGAGGGAGATATTTTAAAGGAGGTTATGATAATGTATGGGTTTTGGTGGAAGAATATAATGATGTTGGTTTTATTTGGCCATGGTTTATTTGGTTATCGTTTAAAGCAAAATGTTTTATTCTTGTTTTAACTTAAATGTTACGAGAGGAATGTGATTGTGAGTGATACATTTTTGAAGGATATTTTAAAAACAAGCCACATTAAATATTCCAAAAAACATAATTTCGGAACAAACGGTATCCAGACTATAATCTATCTTTAAGCCAAATTCAACCAGGATACGTTCCACAATTCTAACTTGATTAAGTAACAAACATCCATCCATTAATTCAGCCACATATAAAAATATCGCAACATTCGCATTTATAATGTTAGTTAGTACGTAGTCTGTATCTATCGCACACTTACTATTTTGCATACAAAGATAATCTGAATGACCAAAACCTTAGAAGGTATACCCTGTAACTACTAAGTACCAATATCACAACACCCCATGCAAAACATGATTGTATGAAGTGTCCCCCGGTAATTGAAATTCCCACCTTTCAGAAATACAAAGCGTAACGCCATTGTTCCTCTATGTCACATGATCCTTCACTGTACCAGCAGTTAATACCTTAGGAACAATAGCCCACTATAGCCTACAATAGCCTGCCACCTCGCAATCATTGGGCTAACAAGTGCACGCACGTTAGACCTAAGTGAAATTAAAGCGGTCGGCGTAGCACCGTAGGCCGTAGCTACGTAGCTCGTAGCCAGCGGCTACGCCGTAGTACGAGGTTTCATGTGTGGTAGTGTGGTGTTTATTGCATCAGTAGTTTGAGTTTGAATAATTTGTTGCGTGGATTGGTCCTTCCGGTTATTGAGTGGATGTTAAGTTGCTGTTGCTGAAGGGTTAGAGACGTAGTATACACATTTCGCCAGTTTAGTTTTATGATTATTGTTAATTAATTTTAACACGAAGACATTATTAGACAGATAATTATTTTATCAAAAATAAATCAGTAATTTTGTATAGAAATTACATACATGTTATTAGTTTAAATGCACTAAAATATTATGTAATAAACAAATCCAAGGAAAACAGCAATCCTCAAAGTAAATGCTTATCTGAATCTTACATGAGAAACATTTAACTACTAAACCAAACATTTTAGTAGTTAAATGATTGAATGAATTCTGATTTGGTTTTTACAGCTAGCTTTATAGTAATTAATTCAATTAATATTTTATTAAATATAAATTTTAATATTACAATCTATACATATAATAAAATAGTAGGGAAGTCAAAACTGTACATTGAATATTTTTTTAAAAGAATACTTGGGGTGTGATCTACAATCGATACCGAAGCCAAAAATATAGTTTTTAGAATTTTTGTCTGTTTGTCTGTTTGTCTGTTTGTCTGTTTATCTGTTTGTCTGTATGTATGTCCGGGATAAACTCAAAAAGTACTGGACGGATTTGAGTGATTTTTTTTTTGTTGTATTGGTATTAAGTCTGGCCAACACATAGGCTATAATTTATCTTGGAAACTTGAACACCTGGTGCTGAACCGCAACGAACCAGCTAAACTATAAGAGATACAAAAATGGTGCGATAGCAAAAATTGTTCCACATCATGAGCATTTTCTGCTGAGAGAATAAATTTGAAGATCTGGAACACCTGATGTGGAACTCCAAGAGCCCAGCTACACTATAACATATACAGGAATGACGTCTTAGCAAAGCTGTTCACCCTGATGAGCACTCTCTGTTGACGTATAAAAATTGAAGATCTGGAACACCTGTTGTGGAACTCCAAGAGCCCAGCAAAACTATAACGTATATAGGAATGACGTCTTAATAAGAGTTGTTCAGCCTGACGAGCACACTCTGTTGATGTTTAAAAATTGAAGATCTGGAACACCTGATGTGGAGCTTCAAGAGCCCAGCTACACTATAACATATATAGAAATGACGTCGTAGCAAGGGTTATACAGCCTGATGAGCACTCTCTGTTTTCGTGTAAAATTTGAAGATCTGGATCAGCTGATGTGGAACTCCAAGAGCCCAGCTAAACTATAACATATAAGTGAATGACGTCGTAGCAAAAGTTATTCAGCCTGATGAGTACTCTCAGTCAACGTATAAAAATTGAAGATCTGGAACACCTGATGTGGAACTCCAACAACTTTATAACTTATATAGGAATGACATCTTAGCAAGAGTTGTCCAACCTAATGAGCACTTTCTGTTGACGAATGTAAATTGAGATCTGAAACACCTGATGTAGAACTCCAAGACCCCAGCTACACTATAACATATATAGGAATGATGTCTTAGCAAGAGTTGTTCAGCCTGATGAGCACTCTCTATTGACGTATAAAAATTGAAGATCTGGAACACCTGATGTGGAACTCCAAGAGCCCGTGAGGAATGACGTCATTCCTATATTAGCAAGAGTTGTTTAGTCTGATGGTCATTTCCTGTTGACTTACAAAAATGAAAGATCTGGAACGTCTGGAATCGTCTCGCGCATCCCATTGTTTTCCCGTCCCCATTCTCTTAGAATTCGACGTTTCAGATCTTCGATTTTGACGGCCCCGTTGTCGCTGGCATAAGCAACAGGATTCGCGTACGAAGTCGCGGGCAGAAGCTAGTAATTAATAATTTCAATTTTATTATTTATTTATTGTCTCTATAGATTTGTTGATTGTTTGGTTATGCCCTTCTAGTGGCAAATATGTTATTTAATATATGTCTTATCTGTGGATAATGCAGTTGACTGCAACATTACCATGTAAATTATGTTAATAGTAAGCTATATATGTTGTAGTTGTTTATTATCCCTCAATAAATAAATAAAAAAAAAAAACATCAGCTGAAATGTTTTTCATTCAATCCAAACTAGTCCTTCTATAAAAAACAACATCATCCGGATCGAAGGACGAAACAAAACCCATCGATACGTACCAACACGAGGTACCAACTAGTTCGTATTGCAAAACTTTTTACGATTTCACTTCAACTTTCCGCCCATATGGTACCCCTATAAAAGTAACGGGTGTTTTACATAATTTACTGTAAACCCTTGTATACTGGCCGGCTCGTAGATTACTACGTTACTGGCAGTTTGGTTTAATAAAACTATTATTTACTATAGTTTATTGGTGCTGTTTTCTATGTGAAGTTTGGTAGTTGAGTTATCAGCATGCTTTGAATGTTACTTTGTTGTTCGTACTGTTTGGCCACAACCTTCATGAACGACAGCAGTGAAAAGAAATGAAAAAAAAAAAGTTTAATGCATGCTTCGACGAAACGTGACTTTTTGTAGTGCTATTCTGTAACGTTCAATAATTTTCTTCAACCAGACAATCGCGCATTGGAACGAATTTTTGAAGTATATCATTGCAGATTCTGAACGAGTTAATTAATAATAAGTCACTAAACATCATTATCTACCTGCCTTCTCCCAACAATGAATATTGGGGTCAGCTTCCAGTATAACCAAATGCAGTTGAATATGAGTATTTTACATGGAGCGACTACCTATTGGACCTCTCCACATCCCAGTAACTGGGTAATACGATACCACCTGGTAGGACTGGTTGTCAGACTTTAGAGCTTCTGACTAACAGTAACGACTGTCAATGATCTAGAAATGACAGCCGGATCAATTACTTTACGTGCTTTCCGAGGCAAGAAGCATACTCACTATGACAGATGGTTACCCATCCATAGACCAACCTCATCAAACTTAACCCGAAAGATCGGCTTGTGCGGCTGTAATTATTCATACGTACTATTAAGTATTCTGTGGCCACGAGCTCCTCTTTAAAAAAAGTCTTAACATTCTGTCCAAAATTCGAACGCGATGTTTCGTTGAGATTCAATAAACACAAAGATCGATACTTCAACTGTGGTGAAGTGACCTTATACCCGCGCAAGTAAAGGTGCGGGTTAACCGCGCGAGTAACATGCGCAAGCAGCTTGATCAAGCTACCCGCGAGGCGCGTTTACACGGCGCATGTAACTCGCGCAAGTAAAGGTACGGGCTTGCGGTTTACCCGCGCGAGTAACATGCGCAAGCTACTTGTTCAAGCTACCCGCGAGGTGTGTTTACACGGCGCATGTAGTTTAAGCATGTTGAGGCACTTGCGCGGGTTAAGTGCGCCGTGTACAAGCACCCTTAAGAACAACACTACAGATGAGATAATATCCAGTTGCCAGACTCGTATGAAAGACAGAAGTGAAACACACGAACGAGCTTGAAGTAAGTCGAAGCGCAATTCGTATGAGTAGAGATTGTGGACGGGGCCCAAAGTTGATTTTGGTTGAGTCGTTAGAAACTTGATTGTTGAAGATTGAGCTTGCAATTTTGAGGCTGAATGGTGCCAAGCAATTTTTGTGACATTTTATTATTGAAAATGTTTGGTAGTTTATGCCTAGTTTTATGTTTACTGTTCAACTTGTACTATCGACAAAGTTGAATCATGACCCATTTTAACAACAAATCGTTTGAATCCGTCAAATTGACAAAGATCAAAGTCGTTACCATGGACATGTATATTTACGCGAATGTGAACCTTATTGTATTTGAATGTCTGTAAGAATATAAGCTTATCGTGGGTCATGATTCAAATTTGTCGATTGTACATCCAAAAGCTTCTACGCGAATGTTTCTTAAAAAATCAATAAGTTTGTAATTAAAAATAAATAATTCAAAGTTTGTTACATTTTTATTGTAAAAAAAGTGTTTTATTTTGAATCCAAATTATTATTTTGATTATCTACATAGGTTTTTATTTATTATGTGAGTTAATTCTTGGAATCTAATTATAAAATTAGAAACTGCTATGTTCTAATAAAAGACAGTACTTATTTGCTGGTTATAAATACCTTGTTCTATTTCCTGCTCTCATAAGACTAGATAGACTGATACATGAAATTCAACCTACATAGATCATGCGTAAGTGACAGATTGCCGAAAGCATTTTAAATGATCGTTAATAAAATCCTCGTGACCCGTACTTGACATTTACGGCCCAAAAGATCGCATCGGTTGAAAAAACTTCTTCGTAGGAAGATAACGAGAACTTGTGTGTAATGAACCGAATGAGAGAGAGCGTCATCTGTCACCTCGAGTGAGAACTACTGACGTGTCATTCACTAATGACTCTCGATTATCCGTCTTCATTTACCCCCAAAAAAATCAAGCGAGAAGATTTCTTTTACCCTATCTTACAATGAATAGGTTCATTATTACCCATCCGGGAGTTCAGGAAAAATTTGTACCAGTTATCATCCCGCGCGAATTGTAAAAGTCAACACAGGAAAATGGTGTCTTACCTCTTTTATCTTCCCTTAAGTGGTTCACCCGAATAATTTAAGGAAAAAACCTCATAAATACAGGGTTACTGTTAAAAGATTAAAAATGATCACACTATGGCAATGACCGTAGCATTGCAATTGACCGCATCGCACCACGTGCGAAACGGAACTTCGTATCCCTATCTCTGCCCTACATACACAATTTCCCGCTTCCTAGTTATCTGCGTCCTTGTCTGTCGCGGAAAACTGTAAGGGCTGATTCCGATGCTTCAGTTTACGTCGCGTTGTTGCGGCGAGCAGACGTTTAGGGGTGGCGATCTCGTCCCTTCGTGTTTCTCTCGCGAAGTATTTGCATAGTGAAGTGCGTAAGTTTGTAAACTGTGGAGATATTGTAAACTTGGTATTTTTGTTTGGTTGAATAATTGTTTTAGTTGATCTAACTTTGTGGTGGTGTCGTTTATGGATGTAGAATTATTTAAATTATTATTGTGTTTTTGTATTATGTGATGTGAAGTGACTCAGTTTGAACATTTGGTTATTTTTTTAGTAAGTATCAAGTGTGATTGATTTTTTCAGTATTGATATTTAATTTGGGAATGGTTATCAATAGGAATATTAAAAAAAAAAAACAAGTTGAATTTATTGGAAAAGTACTCTGATTATTATGTAGAATTAAAAGTATTTAAATCGATAATCTGTTTTGATAGATTCATGACCAAAAAAATCATATTATCGTTTGAAGAACCTTTCCAAAGACCTATAAAATTTAAAAATATATCAGAGGACATTGACCAAAAATTACGATTTACTGAGACTCGAAGAGCTATCCAAGTATCTAGCCACTCGTATTATTTTAAGTCCCTTTATTTATTCAGGTCTATCCCATTTTCTCCAAGTAAAGGCTTTTAGGCGTAAAAAGTTTAGCTATCACAGTACATAGTGGGATGAATTTAAGATGAACTATTGTGCCTTTGACCGTGAACCGGGATGAGAGGGTTAACGACTCTTGTTATTCCAACATATTCTTTGGTCTTTGTAGTCCTATTTCCTGTATCATTATATTATTTTGGTTCTTGGGTATTTTCTTTGAACCCCAACTTTGGAAGATTGACTCTTCTGTTATTGTATTAGTGGGACGAATATAGTGTGAATTTACTAATAAAGTATTACACTGTTTCATAGTTTAGGTTCGTTTCAATTATATTCACGTTAAAGTGGAACTTTTCAGAATATAGAACAGTCTTATAAATATACAGAATGAACAACTGTCGTTAATGAATAATCTTTGTAACGATTTCGTTGGTGATTATTAGATTTTTTTTCGAAGGCATTCATTCAACAGCATAACATAACATTTTTATGTTAATTATATTAAATGTTTCTGGATTTTTTATGGATGTATGGATGATTGTTACTCTTTCACGCAAAAAATTCATAATGGGTTTGGATGAAATTTGATACACAGATAGTTACAGTCATCATCATTATCAGTCTATAAAAGGTTTCACTGTTGGGACAAAGAACCTCCTCTCTGTGAAAATTCAGTACGGGTTGGTTAATGTTACATGTCTTCGAATTGTTGATTTTTACAAAATGCCAGTTTCCACACCATGTTTTCCTTCACCATTTTGAGAGTACCTAGTGGTGATGGAATAAAATACAAAAAGCAATGCATCTATCTGGCTGGATTCGATCCCACGAGCTACATCTCCTAAGTCATGTCCGATGCCACTAGGTTACTGTTCCTTAAAAGAACCTACATCAATTTTACACTTGGTCCATAACTACGTTTTTTTTTTAAAGTCGTTGCCCCGCACTTTGATTTTCTGCTGTGTCGTTGGTGCTCTTACAAACATATAAGCTCACATACACAAACACCCAGACCCAGAACAACTACTTGTAGATCATACAAATATTTGATTCGTGCGAGAAATCGAACCCGTGATAAACAGCGTAGCAGTTCAATCGCTCAGACACTGCGAAACGTGCCGTCTTTTATATCATATTCTAGACGACTTTTAATATGATATTCTAGACGACTTTTTATATGATATTCTAGATTTCTTTTGCAAAATCGGGGCCAATGTCGGCTTAACTTAAAATACGGTCACAAAGCATGTGTGGTACTCGTTCAGAGAATGTCTCGCACATTCTTCACGGTATTAGAACAGTACGTGGTAGGCATACTGATTGTAACCTTGACTTTGGATTACTTTGGTCTTTTCCACACTGTGGTTGAGACTATATATTTTTTTTTAATGGGCAAAGGGGACTGTCTGGTTCCTAAAAATGACCATAATGCGAAGTGTATTACTGTTACTGGGATATGGGCACGTAAAATTGGTCTTTTTTTTGAACGTGTTAAAATCATCAAATGAGTCCTCCCACCCCTACTGTCAGACTTGTACTGACTAAAATCCACGGTGTCCTTCAATAGTCCTTAAGTTCCGGGGTCACGGTAAGGAAATAATCCCGCGACCACGTAAAATTGGTCTTGGGTATCATTTGTAGATCTTTAACAGTCGTAATTGTTAGTCAGAAGCTCGATAGTCTAACCTAGGGATATTGTATTACCCAGTTAGGTACTGGGTTGTGGAAGTCATAGGCAGTCGTTCTATGTTATAAAATACTAATATTTCGACGGGTTCGACTGGAAGCCCTAACGTGTTTGGGAAAAGACTAGGTTGATAATGATGATAGTGTAAAAGACTTTTTCGAAACATATTACAGGAAAACCGCATTTTGTTGCAAACCAGTATTTAACTATTTGACTCCCATAAGTAAATTACTAGGGGTACGATACACTCTCTTTAAAATATAACGGTTACTAAAATAAACTACGTAAATGGTAGTTTTTCTTCAAGGTATCCACACCACCATTTAGTTTTTATTCCCAGAATTCCCAAGGGTAGTGGTGTTAGGACATAAGTTCCAAGCCTAGATAGTAACTATCTAATACATAAATAAACATTAGTTATCGTAGAAGCGTATACTTTTAACAATTTATTATTAATGCCTAAGTTCCGCAGACATTTTCCTTCGCCCGCGATGGTGATAAATTTCGTTCAGAAATTTATGAATAGCGCACATAGTTCTAGCTGAAACTCTTAGGTTTTAGTAACAAAATTCTTGTTTTAATTTCATTATTTATGTAGATGGATTGTTTGTATTTCATTCATTGGAGTTATGCCAGATACGCTGAAAGAACTTTGGAAAGGCATTCAAGAGGCCTTACTTAACACAAGATTTTATTCACTGCGTACTTGAAGTACATAATTTAATGCGTTTATTGTATGGAAATTTCTCTTTTTTCATCATATTAACGTCACAAGTTCCTGTTTACGTCACAAATCCCTGAAAAGTTATGCAAGGATTGTAAATTCACCTTTATCTTAGCTTTTAGTAAAACATCAAATGAAAATTTCAGTAAAATATACACCGAAACGACAGATATCGAGATAATTACACTGTGCACCTACTAATGACAAACAACACCACCTATTTACCTATTCGTTTACCAAACGCACTGGTTTTGTCAACATTCACTTCAACCGGTTTGGAATTAATCACAAAGCAGATGTACTTTAAACGTAATCAGCTTATTATATTCCCACTAGTGGTACAGACGCCAGCAGGTCAAATGACCCGAATCTGTCAAATTTAACAATGGAACTTTTAAGCTATTGTCAAACAGACAGACGTGCCTGTTGGGTTAGTTAATAGTATCTATGGAAGGAGGAATAATCTGTGGAAAGGGACTATGGCCGCTTGTTGAATATTAGAATAAACGTGCATTTACTTTATCTAAAATATCTTTTATTTAAACATGGTGTCAGGTTAAAATGGAAGAAAAAGAAAGTTTTAAACTCAAAGAAGGAACGGGAACACAGATCATGAACAACTCTATCGAGCGGATGTGTTTCTCGGAAGATAACCTCTCTCATAATTGGACAAAATGGTTTCAACGTTTTGAATTATTTTTGATTGCTAATAATCTCGAAGACGTTCCAGATAAAAGAAAAGTAGCGCTGCTGCTGCATTTAATCGGCCCCAAAGGTGTCGAGATATATAACTCTTTTAACTTGCCATGTGGGCCAACGTTTGTTGAAGTTAAAGCGAGATTTGTCAACCATTTTATACCGAAAAAAAGTACAACAATGGAAAGATACAAATTTTTTACACGAAGCCAAGGTCCAAACGAATCATTTCAAAGCTATATTACAGATTTAACAAACTTAAGCTTGACTTGTGAATTTAAAGACTTGAGGGAAGAGATACTAAGGGATGTTCTGCTACTAGGTCTCATGTACCTGGGAAAAAAATGTTTATTTCAGATTATTTAAGTCGTTCATACTTACCTATTAAAGATAGTGGATTTGATCGTTTTGATGAAGAATTAAACAAAGAAATAGTTTGTCATGTTCAGTTAGCATTAGACATTCTTCCTATTGCACAAAATAAAAGAGATTTGATAATTTTAAAAACCAATGAAGACAGTACCCTATGTAAATTAATAGAACAAATTCAAAATGGATGGCCAGATTCAAAAAATAAAATAGATATTAAATTGAAACCATATTGGAATTTTCGTTATGACATATCTTTTGTTGATGGTATTCTATTAAAAAATAATAAAATTATCATACCTCTTGCACTTCAGAAAATGATGATTGACATAGTACATGAAGGACATTTTGGTATAAATAATTGTATAAGAAGAGCAAAAAGTGTAATGTTTTGGCCTGGTATGTCTTCTCAGATAAAAGATAAGTGTGAAAATTGTCATGTATGTATTAATTTCAGAAATAATAACTGTAAAGAACCACTAATATTTCATGAGATACCAAATTTACCTTGGTTAAAACTAGGAACAGATATATTTGAATTTAATAAACAACATTACTTGATAATATTGTTGACTATTACAGTAAATACATAGAGGTTGTTAAATTAGAAAGTTTATCCTCTAATACAGTAATTAAACATTTCAAATCAATATTATCGAGACATGGTATACCAATTGAAATTATATCAGATAATGGACCCCAGTTTTCTAGCATAGAATTCAAATTATTTGCAGATAATTATGGGTTTAAACATATAACTTCATCTCCAAATTATCCACAGTCAAACGGTCTTGCAGAGGCCAGTGTTAAAATTATTAAATCTATTTTGAAAAAATGCTTCTATGATAATTCTGATCCTCATATAGCTTTACTTAATCTTAGAAATAGCTGCAAGGAAGGGAATCCGTCTCCTGCAAATTTATTGTTTAACAGAAACCTTAATTGTAAGATACCTGTATCAGAATCTTATCTTCGTCCTAAGCTATTTGAAAGAGATAGAACAAAAGATGAATTAAATAAAATAAAGATTAAATCCTATTATGACAAAAATTCAAAACAGTTAAAAGATATTTTACCAGGACAAGACATAATGTTCAAAAAAAATTCTGAAGATAAGATTTGGACACCGGGTAAAGTAGTGAGTAAATCATCATATCCTCGATCATATCTTATAAAAGAACAGGATGGTAACTTATTACGCCGCAATCGGCAACATATCTTAGTACATAATAATAATAATCAATTAGAAAACCCTCAAATTGATTTAGACTCCGATGTGGAAGAAGATGTAGGTGGTGGTTCCGATCCTATTAAATTGAATGATGAATCTAGTGTTATAAACAATTCAAATATTAGTAGTGATCAAGGTACTGGAAATAATGACAATAATTATGTAACTAGATCTGGACGAATTGTAAAACTGCCTAAAAGATATTGTGATTAAATTTGTTAAACAACGAGAGGAATGTTGGGTTAGTTAATAGTATCTATGGAAGGAGGAATAATCTGTGGAAAGCGACTATGGCCGCTTGTTGAATATTAGAATAAACGTGCATTTACTTTATCTAAAATATCTTTTATTTAAACAGTGCCGAACGCGAAGCGAGGCGTTTTTGTTTGTAATGTATACAATTGTTTGAAGCCAGTCACATAGACTATCGGATCGCTTTCGCTTTTCTATGTGACTGGATTCAAACAATTCCATACATTACAAATAAAAAAGCGTCGGATCGCAATCGCTTCGCCTGTCTGTTTGACAATAGCTTAACTTTCCATTGTTGATTGTGACAGGGTTGAAATTATTAAAGAAATTTGACGGAATGAGGTAGGTTGATGTGCTGGTGTTTGTACACCCACACAGTTGATGATAGGGAGTAGGCCATAATCCATCAATTCTAGTTGTTCTATAAGGCAATGTTGATAAATTATTTTTTGCAATGATACTAAGATAGATAGTTTTTTTACGTGGTAGTATCATCAAATAGAGGGACGAGAGGGACTGTCAGACTTGTACTGACTAAAATTTACTTTGTTCTTTAATAGTCCTTTACGTTCTGAGACCATGGTCACCTGATAGTCCCGCGACTCCTGCAGGCATTGGCTCTCTAAGCTAATTAGAATATATTTTATTGATCACCAAAATTATTACAGAGATAAATTATGGAATCAGGCGTTACTTTGCGGAAGTCCATGACATTAAATGTTATAAAAAATTTAAAAAAAACGAGTTAATTTTTTGTCGCGGAATTAAAAATTTAAAAGTAGATATTTTTCATCACATTTGATTACAGAGATTTTTACAACATTACTAATTCTATGAATACAAATGTAGTCTTATCACTGAATTGCTAAAGGTACCAAAACATAAATATAATTGAAATAAAATAAATAGTTAAATCGTAGTTATTTCTACCACTGCTCAAACGAGATGATTGCACGGGTTGTTCTACTTTCACCACTAAATAAATTCGTCACATTTTGTAAACCCCACTCGTTGAAGGATAATTCGTCACAGGCGTTAAAAATATTTGTATGCAATTTATTCTTAAACAATGGTAGGCTTAGGTTAGGCAATAGGTCAGGCAAATATAAATTACCCTTACCTACCACCGTCTAACCACCATTACTAATCATATCCCCATATCTCATACCTATGTGAGTTATCTAAGTTAGTTTCAAGTCATATCGTTTCTCGCCATCCTCCTATGGAGATTCCCGCGGGACTGCGGAAGTTATAGTGTTGTCGGTTCAGGTCGTAACCCACGGCGTTGTACTCTTAACGACTGATACCTATGATATGACATTGTCACAAATCCCCATGGTCACATGTCTTCGTCATTTGTCGCTTTAAAACTCTTACAACGAGCTATTATGTTGTTACGTTCCAAAAAAAGGGTAGAATACTGCATTAATAAATTAAAGATCTATTTATTACGTCAGTAACAGTTTTTAAAAATAATGAACACGTATATTTTTTTAATTACGTGTTTTATGTTTTTAGAAGCGTTGTACCTTCGTTAGTTTATAAACCAAAGATAAATACGGATCAACTATTTATTGATAATCTATCTTTCGGTAGAATTGCATATTTTTTCCTTGAGAATTGACACTCTGCACCTCTGCTCGATCCGTCCGAGGAATATAAATTATGTTATTGAATATGTATGAAAAGCATCTGGTAATAATCTGTCAACTCCGCTAATCCCTACGAATATTCACCAATACAGTCTTTAGGAATCCTTTATTCTCTAAATTTGAAAGAGAGATTGTAGACCCAGCAAATCATCACGAACTCAGTCATGATGACTTGCCTCAACTCAAGTAAAACCGGCGATTCAAATTCAGCAGTAACCCTCAGAGAAACAGCACGCGGCTAGTAACATAAGCTCGATGAATACAAAACAGCTTGCCGAGGAGTCGGTACTCGGTTCGTATCAGTTATTTGATACAGAAGCCGTACCGAGCAGACTGTGTATTATTTCCCACCGACTGCCAACTTCCCCTCCCCCCTCCAGTAATTATAATAATTTGTGTGCACTTATCTGCATGTCACCTTTTTAAAGTATGTATTGGTATTTTTTGGCAAGGGGTGTGTTTGTACGGGGGTGAAGGGGGTATTGGCAGGGTCGTATCATGTTATGACGTCATTATTTTGGCGCCAATACGCGTGTTATTGGCAGCTGGTAATGATGTCTCTGTAAGCTGTGCATGGACTGAGAGACATAATGTAACATAATATATTATTATAATTATCATGCTTGTTTTTTTTCTGAAGGACTAGGCAGAAGTGACGTCCAGTGCATAAACATGTTACTAGTTATGTGAAACTAAGTTCATAGTAATTTCCGGGGTCGCAAGACTAACGAGCTACCGTGAACCGGGAACGTAAAGGGCTATTGAAGGACACCGTGGATTTTAGTCAGTACAAGTCTGCTAGTCTCTCCTGCCCTGACTAACCTAACTTTGATGGAATATCTCAAAAATAATAATGATGACATAGCCTGGGAATAAAAACTAGGACCAGTAGAATTTGCGACCACCAGACACTGCCCATAATACTGTTGAAAGCGCCCATTAATATTTTATTACACAATTTTACACTTGTTTTAAAAATCCGCAGTTTCAACTGACTTCTTTTAAATTATAAATTAAATAAGTGCATTGACCCAGAGATGTACGGAAAAGTTTTACCTCTCTGTGTTTAAATGTATTGTTGGCAGTCAAATAAATAATTGCAAGGCAGAGTAGATAAAATCCTGCAGTCCTGTTCAACGAAATAAATAAACATGGTCGAAAAACTTCGCAAAGATATTTATCTATACTAATACACCCGAGATATAAAGTTTGCTATAAGTTACTTATCAGACTTCCTCATCAAAGTGATCGGACAAGATTATTTAATATTTAACTTTGGTCACCAACTTTTGCCCAACAATTTATATCGATGAAGAATTTTGTACTAATATTGTGTCGAGGGACCAGTTTATTCTGCTACTGAATTTTGTCGCTTCGTTAATTGTCTGATTGTCTTTAGAAATAAAAGTCTAAGTTAATTGTACCTAAAAGTAAAAAATAACTATTTATTAAAAAATATATCAGTCTCATTAAACAGCACGCAGCGTGGACGAGACATCCACACTTGAACATTTTTTTTCGTGGTAATATCATCTAGTGAGTCCTCCCACCCAGGTCGGGGCAGGAGGGACTATCGGACTTATACTGACTAAAGGCCACGGTGATCCTTCAATAGACCTTTACGTTTCAGGGAAACCTGATGAGACTGTTCCGCTGTCATCCGGTAGGGTTAGGCCCTCTTGAACTGTACCCATGAATTGAGCACATGAATCCAGTCCTAGAATCTTTAAAATTAAAGTCATCAAATGAATACCTTAAGTGGAGCAGAAGGGATTGTAAGACTTTCCTGACTAAAAACCAACCTGTTGACTTTAGCATTGCAGGACCACGTCACCTTCAATTTAATCAGAGCGTTAAAATATTCTAATAGTTTTCAAATATTTACAAATAAATACAATAGGCACTTGAAATGTTTACTAAACTGAAGTCAATAACATCCCAGTTTTCTGACAACAAAGAAGTTAGTTACAAACGTTATCATACTAACAAAACGTCAAAGGAAGCCCCACAAGTCATTGTAAAGTCATGTTTACACCGAACTTATTGACTTGTATTAATAAAACAATAAAGCTTATTAGCTACAACCCTACGACTAGAGGGGTGCATCGCACGCACGACTTCCACTCGATTACTTATATCGATTAACTGCACGCATTAAGTATCGATTCTTTTTGGGATAGCGTGACGTGTGGTATCGAGATACGTCCCTTGTAATTTTCGTTGTTGATGTGTGGGGTGATTTAGGGATGTCCATTAACACTAACACATTTCATGCCAGTAATTTAGGTCAGGGAATCAGAACTCACAACATAGAGTTAATAGTGATGACTGACATCACATAGTTAAAAGTAAAATTATTAAAATCTAACCCTTCCTCTGTGTATAATATTAAACGTGATTTTTGGACCGTAGTTTTAAAAGACCTAATTGTTATTTATAAGTCGTAAAGTTCTTGACAACTCATCACCTGATTCTGAGTTCATCAACTTCAGAAAAGAAGAGTAAAACAAGCAATTTATTAAGCATTGGCAGATAAAATCGGTAATTTATTTATCGACCTTGATTTCCTCAAAGGTGAAACTGAAAGATTTACAAATATTATCCGCATTAACACACGCGTCGTGAAACCAAATATTTTCTTGGGAAAGAAAAATTGCAACCACGAGCATGATTTGACCCTGCGACCTCCAGATACACCCAACGCTCTTTCAACCGGACCGACTAGTTTCTACCTACAAGTCGAAGTCGTAGTCGAATTTTTCAATCAATTTCTAACAGCTACTACAATCAACACGTTGACATTACAGCCATTGGGCGTTTTTCCATTAGACGGCACGGCACCGGCACCGGCGACGGCGCCGGCGCCGTGCCGGTGCCGGGGAAGCAAGAATATATGAAACTGTATGGCTCGCTTTTCCACTTACCGGCGCCGGTGCCGGCCCGGCGTTGAGTCCTGCCGGCGCCGTCGCCGTCGCCGGGGTAGCAAGCTTCCCAGTCGGTGCCGGCCCGCAAATGTGCATAATGTGTGTATGAATTGTAGCCGTGTGCGTGTGTGAGTGCGCAGACGTGTAGGAGGACGCGGGGCGGAGGGCGTGAGACTCGGTTTGTGGCTCGTAATAAGGTTAATTTAGCCTCTTTACTTCTGAAAGTCTAATGATCATCTTATTTTGTTTTTTAGAAGAAATATATGTTCTTGTGTGTCATTCAATGAATTACATAAATGAAACATAACATTTTTATTTATTATTTATATCAACATAATATTTTTTTATTTCACTAATTCATTTTTCATTCATTACTCTAATCCAGTAGCAATTGAATGGTACTGCCTTTGAACAACAGAGGGCGATCAAACACATCAAATATTCTTGAATTTTTATTCAAATATATTGAAAAACGTGGCGAGAATTAGGCGCTTCGCACTAAAAAATACATTGTTAAATTCCGACATCCGCGCGAACGAAGTCGCGGGCACAGCTAGTAACAAACAAAACCATGCTGAGGAACCGGCGCCGGTGTAGGAACCGGTGCAGTGGAAAAACGAAGCCCCGGCGCCGGTGCCGGTGCACGGCCATGCCGGTGCCGTGCCGGTGCCGTGCCGTCTAATGGAAAAACGCCCATTCAATGGTGTAACAGATGACGTCAACCATACTAAATATTTAAACGTCTGTTGAACACTTGCCTAAAAAAATGTCAGATTATGACGTTGAAATAAGATCAGTTTTGAGTCACACTTTTTTTAGACAAATGTCCAACAGCTGTTTAAGTTTTTGAAGTAAGGCTGTTAATATTATACGCAATAACGCATGCATTGCGTATATAAAAATTTCATTATAAAGAAAAATTCCAACTGCGAGCAGGATTTACAACTGCAACCACCGGATACACTACATTCGACGCTGTTGAATATATTAATGGTCCTTCAGGAATATAAATAAGATAGCAAAGGCAGCCCTCAGCACAGCACAGGCGTGCAACCACACGTACGTCGCCACTGCGTCGACTTCCACTCGATTGCTTCGAGCGAGTAGGTATCGATTATCGGCACGCGTTCAACATATCGATTATATTTAGAATAGAACATGAGGGATGGCGTGAAATGTGGTCACGGGAACAAGCGGGGTGAGAGGTATTTTGGTAGTTGGTAGGTAATAATATTATGAGAATTTGTGAAATCATTCAGGTAGCTATATTTCTCAAATAAGGTATTATAAAATAATGTTCTTATCTCAGAATTAAACGTCAAATGCACACGCAATTGGAGTTTCTTGACGGAATGACCAACCCGAACCGTGCACATTTTTGTCGACGTTTTAAAATACCCGTTGAAGATTAAGTGCAATAAAATATTTAGATTTTTGAAAAGATTCTGACTTAACTCTGTGTTCTGATAAAGATCACTCAATTTACCTTCAAAATATATTTAAAGCTAGAGGATACCAAAAAAAAATCTTTTTTTCTTCTTCATTATCAAGCAATCATTATTATTATTTCCTTTATTCATCTTTTTTCCATATAATTTGTATTTTTAAATATTTCTACAAAAATAAAAAAGTTAAATAAAAATATTATTACTTTGTTATAGGCTAGAAGCCAAGCTACAGATCACCACCTCTTCTATGATTCTTATACCTACATTCCTTTTGCTCTATGTTTAATCCAATTAAAATAAAACAGTTACATACTCGTATCTCCACCTATTCTTACATCCCATTCCTGTTCTGTTTGTTTTATTTTTAAATCCATAAAAAAACTATATGAAAAGGGAAAATAAAACAATATCACCAATCAAATCACCCCTTGTTCCTCATTGAAATACCCTAAAGTTAAACATCTATCAATAATGTCGGTTCTACAGTGATGGATAGTTTTCCTTTACATTATCTTGTATTTAGGGTAAGTACTAATAATTAATCGCGTGTCTGTCACTGTGGGCAGCGCTTAATAATTGAGGGAGCAATCTAAGAGCTGTGGTCTGTAGAACAAGGGAGTGTTTAGAATGAGTGACGGAATTTAGTTAAAGGAGGTTTTATTATCTTTGAATTAGTTTGGCCTTTCAGCATATTTGTCTGTTTAGCATACATTTTTACAAATTTTTGAATTCATTCATTCATTCTTTTAGACTTAAGTGCTTCACACACAGCAGCTATAATGTAAAGATGTACATTATAGCAGGATACATCTCATTACATCTTTCCAAAGAAATCATTAGGAGACCACACACTACAGCTATAATATTGTATATTTTTACATCTTCGAATTTCTATGGAAAGAGTAAAGAGATGTATATCGTGCTATAGTGTACATCTTTACATTATAGCTGCTGTGTGTGAAGCCCTTCAGGGTCAGCATAATAATATAATAATAATAATATCCACAACTATCACACAACGCCATCTAGTCCCAAGCTAAGCAGAGCTTGTGTTATGGGTACTAGACAACTGATAAACATACTTATATATTTTTAAATACATACATATTATACACTCGGTTCCAAAAATAACGGGTCAGTCACATAAACCCGAATATCTCCAGAACTACGTATGCTATCCTAATGAAACGAAGACTGTTCAATTGAGAATTTAATTATAAGGATAAAAAATAAAATAAAACTTAGTTGCACCCACAATATCATAATCTAAATTAAAAAAAAACTAAAGTAGTCATATTTTTCTTAAGATTACATTTTATTATGATTGTTTTTTTGGTGTTTTTCATCACTTTCTTCATATTTTAATACTTTGTATTGCCTCCACGAGCTCTTCTGACAGCTTCCAGGCGATTAGGCATGCTGTAGACCAAATTTCGGAGCCGGTGCTGAGGAATACCTACCCATTCCTCCACCAGTGCTTGTTTGAGCTCGGGAAGCGTGATTGGTGGGGGATTTCGACCTTTCACGCATCTCTGAAGCTCGTCCCAGGCGTGCTCGATGGGGTTTAAGTCCGGGCTTCGCGCTGGCCACTGCATGAGTTCGATACCGACCTCTTCAAGGTAGTCATGTACAATTCTGGCGGTATGGGCCGCGCATTATCATGCATTAATATGCCATGCCGGTCCATCCTGGCTATGAAAGGACCTAAATGTTCATTGAGGATCTCTTCCACGTACCTCTCTGCATTTAGAGTTCCATTTTGAATGAGTGCCAGCTCGGTGCGGGCCTCAGCAGAAATGCCAGTCTAAACTTGTACGGAGCCCCCACCGTACGCCACTTTTTACTCCACACACGCTTGATGGAAGCGCTCCCCTGGTCTTCTGTACACTAACTGCTTACCTTCATGCTTATAAAGCATGAATTTAGACTCGTCCGTGAACATTACCCTAGACCAATCGTCTTGTTCAGTTTAGGTGCTCGCGCACGTATCTCTGTCTTGCAATTCGATGTCCCCGTTCCAGTTTGGGGCCATTTGCGGGCCTCAATGGTTTCAAATTTGCTTCAGCAAGACGTCTTCTTACTGTTTCAGCGCTTAAATTGCCACCTCCAAAGCGAATAAAGTGAGTTTTTAGACCAACAGCAGTTTGAAAACGATTTCGGAGCAAGATAGCCACCAGTTGTCTGTCTTCCCTACAGCATGCCTAGTCGCCTGGAAGCTGTCAGAAGAGCTCGTGGAGGCAATGCAAAGTATTAAATGAAGAAAGTGATGAAAAAAAGCAAAAAAACAATCATAAAACAAAATGTAATCTTAAGAAAAATATGACTACTTTAGTTTTTTTTTAATTTAGAGATTGATATTGTGGGTGCAACTAAGTTTTATTTTATTTTTTATCTGTATAATTAAATTCTCAATTAAATAGTCTTCGTTTCATAAGGATGGCATACGTGGTTCGGGAGATATTCGGGTTTATGTGACTGACCCGTTATTTTTGGAACCGAGTGTAGATAAATTACACCCAGACACAGAACAAATGATCGTGCTCATCACACAAACATTTGTCCTGGGTGGGAATCGAACCCACGACCTGTGGCGTAGCAGTCAGGGTCACTAACCACTAGACCAACAGGCCAGTCATTATTTGTGTTCTTTTTCCATATCTGGGAATTCTGTAGCATAATTTGTGTTCTTTTTCCATATCTGGGAATTCTGTAGGTATACATATATTTATTAAAACAGCACTGCAACAACTAACTACCCAGCGCTTTTTGGATTTTCCTTGTAACTTTATTACAGTCAACCACCTTAGTTCAATACTCAAAAGTTTTCTCACAACAAAACCTTAAAAACTGTTATTTATTTAGAAGGACTCAGGTTCGAGTACTGCTCTCACTCGATTTTTTTATTTCATAAAGATATAAAATTAAGTGTTTTTAATTACGAATCAACTACTAAATCAAAATTCCAAAACACCGTAATTATTCACCTGAGCCCCTATCGATTTAATTAGTAGTCAAGGAGCTAAACCACATTTCAGAAACCATAATCCTACGCAACCTATATAATCTCATCACACACATACGTGAGTCCGAATAGTACATCAATAAGATAGGGGTAGGAATGTGCACCCATCATTCCTTAGAAACCTCTCCGAATATTTCGCCCTGAGATATTAATATTATCGATTACGATAACTCCATCGGAAGGATTAAGTTTTTGTCTCTCTCGCACACCCAGGAATACTTATAAACACATTTTGCGAATGGATACTCTGACTTACTGAAGATGGGAATGTTGGACTCCTGTACCATATAAAGGAACATTATTATTTAATGTTCCAATATCAATGAATATGTTTTCTGATAAAATGCTGGATATATATTGTGTTATAATATATCGAACCTTATGACATATCCAACTCACTCACAAAAGATCTCATTGCAGTTTAACTCTTTACTTCTCCGTGCCATAATAATAAAGATCTTGTGTTTATTCTTAAGACGAGCATTGATCTATTGACATGAAAAATACTTGATAATAAGTAATATAAAAGATGAAATTTAACCTAAAACCACAACACTACACAATTAATTCTATTCCCCATCTCATCCCTCTGACAAAAAGTTGAACAAAAGTATAAAAATATGCAGACAAAAAGTGCGCTCCGACATCATATCATAGCAGTTCTTCGCAATGTATATAATTGTAAGCGAGCCATAAATAAAACATTTCTGAAACACCTAATTAAGCGGCGCATAAATTGGCCGGTTCAACATGAAAAATGACGGTCTTCCAAAGGGTTGCCAGCCCGTTTGTAGTGTTGCCAAGAATTATTTGAAAGTTTTTCGGGACTGGCGTTTTAACTAATCTTTGGTGTTTTAGTTGGCTATCTCTTTTAGGAAAGATTTTGGGGATAAGTGTGATGTGATGTGTTAAAGTCTACATATTCTTTTCCATTTTCTTCTAGGTCCTGAAATGTTTGCAAGATCTGCTCTAATAAATATTTATTTATTTTGTTATTAGTGTTAATACTATAATAATAAATTCAAAGATGAATAAATTGATGATAAATTGAACCTTCAGGGTAGGCCTTTAAAAATTTCTAAAAATGTGTTAAGCTTTTTTATATTTTTATTGTGTAATTCTTCTTCATCTTCTTGTTTAATAGTTATTATTACTCATATTATATTCTACAGTACTAAAATTATATACAATGCAATATTTACGTAGCTGTTAAAATTCTTAGTCGTCAAACGAAGAGAATTTATGGTAACACTACACACAGGGTTGCCATCACAAAAAACACAAAACATCCACGTCACACGCTCGTTGTGATTTGGTGAAATTAGCGCGTTAGCATTTGTCTCTGGTCCTGTTTGTTTTGCTACAAATGGCGCCTTGTTAGACTCGTGCTCTTTTACGGTTTAACTTTCATACCAACTGGACAATTATTTTTGGTACGGCATAAATTAGTTTTGCTTTTGTTGGAGAATTATGATACTTGCCTTTGGTTTAAAATTATTTGTTTTGTGAAATTAATGTCCAACAAAAAGGCACTTTATGATGTCATGAAGGAATTTTACAAGTGATAACGTTAAAATGTACTGGATTGATAAGAGACACGGAAAACCATAGTTAATCCTATTGCTATTCATCGCAGAAATGCGAAAAAACTTATAAAAGCGAGTGTTTTTTTAGGTTCAATCTTCAAAATATCTGAAATGTCATGGCCAAAAATCTATATTGACACAACCCTTTTGCATACCACAAACCATATTCAATAAAACCCAAATAAAATGAATAATAGAAGTCGGAATGCCACGGTATCCCAAAATATCGCTCCGGTAAAATGATAGAGGTGGCATCCGGTAGGCGCCCATCTCCGGTTTACCCGACGTAGCGGAGAGAGGGTTATGTGTGAATAGATTGTGTGATAGCAGTGGAGGGTTAAGGGTAGGTGACGGTTATTGTGGTCGGGTTGTATAAGAGAGTGATCGTATTTCAATTGTTAAATCTAGATAGGTTCCTGAAAGTTCAGAGGTGAATATAATTATGTATTAAGGGTACCGATTATAATAGTGAAAAAATTTAACACAGTACATATATAAAACTTACATCCATTCTGTATAAAGAGCTTTAGAAGGAATATGAATGGTTTTGGAAACGTTTAAAAAAATAACTAAATAAATATTCTTTCACTTTACGAGTATTATTGCGATGAAATTGTTTTAGTAACTACTCTACTCCTTGAGAAAATGTGCTAATGCTCTTGTACTAGGTATTTCTGTAACACTCGAACTAGAATTCATGTTATGATTAAAGAAACACAACTTTTTTAGCCCACCCGATCAAATTAAAAACACTCTGATTGATACCGATAGCAACAATAGTATACGGCTTATCAATGGAATACTGAAGTGTTAGTATTTTTACTGAGTACCTTCTAAATTATTACACAAAAAGAGCTGCATATTGATGGCTCACATATGCGATAATAATTACTTTATTAGCGTTTTGACGATTAGCGATTTGACGTAATCCCAATTTTACGCATTTGTATTCGATCATTCAGTGTATACGTGTCTAGTTGTAAAAGTACGTAAGTTTAAATATTTTTAAATGCACCAACAATCCAGGGGAAATTCTTACTGGGGCAGTTTGAAGATAATGAAATAGCATTTATTCGATTCTTATACATTTTTCCATGATGCTACTATTTTCTCTATGTTCTCAGTAACGAGTCTCTGTTTACGAACCACAACAACAATCTGCAATCACCAATCAGAGCGCAATGTTTGTCATTACAGCAATTTCCTCGGCGACCGTTCATTGCGAGACCAATGTTTTACAATATCGTTGAAAAACACTGTTTTTTCTCGATTTCATGAAACATTTACTTATCTCCGTATCCTTTTTAAATCCGGAAACATACCATATGGGCCATAACCCTCACAATATCCCATCATATTGCTAGATACAGCCCATAGACCCATATTGTGCGAACAAAAACCCTATAGTCCACAGTACGAGGGTCACTTGTAATAGTTTCCGGTCCGGCGCACGACCCTATTGCGTCACTTCCGGTCGGACAACGACCTCCCAGATGACGGTAATCCATTGCCTAAGAGTTAATTGAAAGTATTTCCCAATCAATTGGTTCGTTAATTGAATCAAAGATCCGCGTGAGAACTGTAAGATCAATTAATTGATAACATAATTATTTCTTTTGGTTTTCTGGTTCGTTGACGTGAAATATGGTTATGGGTTCTGATTCCAGGAGTTATGACCAAGTTAATGGGGGTGGCAGTGATTGTTTTCCTTCTGTTTAACTATCTAGATAAAAATATCGAAAATCTCTTTGTTTTTCCTGAATTAATGGGGCTAAATATTCAGCCTAGATACATATTAATTTATTAGTAGTCAGTGGTCATTGAACTTAAGACCTTTTCCTAACTATGTTGGGATCGGCTACTAGTAAAATGTTTAGCTGAAACTGAATTTTACTCCGTCACTCTATTCATACTTGGTATTACGTATTTAGATACTTCTTGGTAACACTGAACTTCAGATTTTCTACAAATTACAGCTGGAATCAAAATTTCTGAGACACCTAGGAAACTTGGTCTGTAATGGATGATTACCAATCTTTGGACCCACCTAGACAAGCGTGGCTTAACCTTAAAGATGTCTATTCACCTGTATCATTCGATTAACAAATAACACTTACTAGTAATTCATACACATGAAAAAAGCAAGAAGTACATATCTGCCTGCCCTTTAGCAAATAAAAGCTTGGTAAATATCTCACATACTAAAAAACATTTAACAACCAAATATAGGTGAAAACTATATTTTTTCGTTTATTTAGTCCAATTCCCGTATTTCAGGCGCGCTGAAACATTTCGGCGGTTAACTGAAAACTAACAGATGGACAATTAAACAAATAGGACGAAGCTTCGTTAGAATATACAATAGTTTTGTGAACGTTCACTAAACTGTGGGGAAGAGTTTTATAGTGAGAGGTGTTTTGCACGTCTTTTTTATGAGGTGAATATTTTATTTTATGTTCAATGGAATGTTACCTTTTCGAGAAATAGATTTTCAGAAAACAAAAATTACTGGATTTAATATATTTTTTCTATGCACTACTGCCTATTTAAAATTCACAATAAGCAATCGTATTATTTACTACATGGAATTAAAAAATAATATATTTAAATTGATTGATTGATTACATACAAAGGACCACGGGCAAAAATGTATGAAGACTGCACCATCGCTCAACAGCGATGAAACCTATCCCAAATGAAAGCTTTTCTATTGTGGCAATATTCTCCAAGGGATTTGAAACAGGTGTCATTCGAAGCGTTTGGTAGATACGATAAACTTTTACTATGGCGACATTCTTCAAATATGTAAGGTTTACCTGGAATGTCTGAAAATGTCAACCTAACCTAACCTGTGGCAATATTCTCCAAGGGATTTGAAACAGGTGTCATTCGAAGCGTGTGGTAGACACGATATACTTTTATTATGGCGACTTTCTTCAAATGTCTAAGGTTTACCTGGAATGTCTGAAAATGTCAACCTAACTTAACCTGTGGCAATATTCTCCAAAGGATTTGAAACAGCTGTCATTCGAAGCGTGTGGTAGACACGATAAACTTTTACTAAGGCGACATTCTTCAGATGTGTAAGGTTTACCTGGAATATCTGAAAATGTCATCCTAACCTAACCTGTGGCAATATTCTCCAAGGGATTTGAAACAGGTGTCATTCGAAGCGTGTGGTAGACACGATATACTTTTACTAAGGCGACATTCTTCGGGCACGCCGCAATTGCGGCGGTAAGACCCCTCTTTGAGGAGTGGCTGGAGAGAAGTCATGGCGTCCTGACCTACCGCTTGACGCAGGTCCTCACCGGACACGGAAGTTTTGGGAGGTACCTGTGTCTGATGCGAAAGGAGGAGACGCCTGGGTGTCACCACTGCGAAGATCGCCCGGAGGACACGGTGGAGCATACGGTGCAAGACTGCCCAGCTTGGGCGGAGCACCGACGTGTCCTCACGGCTGCGATAGGCGGAGACCTCTCGCGCCCGGCATTGGTTGCGGCCATGCTGCGGGGCGAGACGGAGTGGGAAGCGGTCAGCTCCTTCTGCGAGGCAGTAATGCTCGTAAAGGAGGAGGCAGGCCGCGAGCGAGAGAGGACAGCGTCCTCCCTCCGCCCCAGCCGCAGTGGTAGGCGCCCACGGCGACGGACGTCGCAAGATGATCTCCGGCCACCGTAGGCGCGGGCATGCGGGCAGCGAGTAAAGGGCAACTCGCTGCCCGACCAAGGACCATGCCCGGGTCGACGGCGCGTTGTGTCCCACGCGCGCCTCAAAGAGCGTCAGCATAATGACGGGGCCCCCCTTTATAGGGCCAAAGCCTGCCGGGGTCGCGGGATTATTCCCTTACCGTAACCCCGGAACGTAACAGGCTATGAAGGACACCGTGGATTTTAGTCAGTAGAAGTCTGACAGTCCCTCCCGCCCTGCCCGGGGTTGGAGGACTCATTTGATGATTTTACCACGCTAAAAAAAAAAAAAAAGGCGACATTCTTCAAATGTCTAAGTTTGACCTGGAATGTCTGAAAATGTCAACCTAACCTAACCTGTGGCAATATTCTCCAAAGGATTTAAAACAGGTGTCATTCGAAGCGTGTGGTAGACACGATATGTTTTTACTATGGCGACATTCTTCAAATGTCTAAGGTTTACCTGGAATATCTGAAAATGTCAACCTAACCTAACCTGCGGCAATATTCTCCAAGGGATTTGAAACAGGTGTCATTCGAAGCGTGTGGTAGACACGATATACTTTTATTATGGCGACTTTCTTCAAATGTCTAAGGTTTACCTGGAATGTCTGAAAATGTCAACCTAACCTAACCTGTCGCAATATTCTCCAACAGATTTGAAACAGGTGTCATTCGAAGCGTGTGGTAGACACGATATACTTTTACTATGGCGACATTCTTCACCTGCGTTAGAGGACAACCGTTAACCCGTTAAACTGCGGGTCTCGACCTGGGATTAGAACTCCCCCATTTTGTTGGACAGAAACTACTTGAAACAATTGATACAAGACGCGCCACCGTCTTGAGTCTATTTCGATGGGAATAATCTATTACTTTATACTCCATTGCATAAAGTTGAAAATCTATCAAAGATATAGTAATAATCGTTTTCGTTTTTCTACTAGTATTTACTAGATTTTCAACTTTATGCACTGCGATAGCAACTGCTGAACGTTAATGATTGTCGCTTGCCGTTTGGCTACAGACTCTGGACTGTTTACGGCGGCTGAAACAAGGCGTCATCTGTATGTACCCCTAGCTGTTAGTTAGCTTCCTTTACCTTTCCGTAGTTTTATTCTGGGACATTACGTTTCGGGATAGGTATATACAATAAAACAAAATATTTTAAATTATACTATATACACTGGTTTAAAATTCAATAACATGGAAGTCAAAGTCGCGAAGTGAATTAAAAATCAAAACCAAAGTATTCTGAGGTAAGATGTCAGATTGAAAAGAGCAGAGATAGAACTGCTTAAACATAAACTTACATGACGTATAAGTGCAAGAGTTTGCCAAGGACATCTGGGTAGCTACTATTAGAACTTGTTGATTGACGACACCTGTTGCAAATCCCTTGTAGAATATTGCCACAGGTTAGGTTAGGTCGACATTTTCAGATATTCCAGGTAAACCTTACACATCTGAAGAATGTCGCCATAGTAAAAGTATATCGTGTCTACCACACGCTTCGAATGACACCTGTTTCAAATCCTTTGGAGAATATTGCCACAGGTTAGGTTAGGATGACATTTTCAGATATTCCAGGTAAACCTTACATATTTGAAGAATGTCGCCATAGTAAAAGTATATCGTATCTACCTCACGCTTGGAATGACACCTGTTTCAAATCCCTTGGAGAATATTGCCACAGGTTAGGTTAGGTAATGGAAAATTTTTTCGATGCTTGAAATCACCTTGTTGGCGCTTGAATTCGACTTAGCTGCCATAATAAGAAATGCTTAACATCCTCAAAGCTTTCATTTGGCATAGGTTTCATTGCTGTTGAGCGATGGCCCAAAATGACGCAAATTCCTTTATTAATATCACTTTGATGATTCATTTAAAAAAATGAAGACCACATATCAAGTAAATAAGTACGTTATTACGTGCTCATAATAATTTGCTTATACGTCAATGGCAAAAAGTACCAATAAAAGGTGCCCGAAATTCAGCAGCTCAGCACTGCAGACAAGTATATAAATCTAGCATACTAGATAATTACTTAAACCGCATCAAACGCTAGTCACTAAGCTTCCGGAATCGCTCGTAAATAAGCAACATATTCACCGATACACGATTACTTAGTGATTGCGTATTCACGACGGCGGCGCCCTTTGACATGCGAGTTAACTACGTTATGTTAACTGCGCAGTTTTGCTTCTACGGTTAGTGTGGAGTAAGATATAGGAGACAGAGTGTAAGGTAACTTAGATCACGTATTTGGTATTAAGATGAACAAGTAGGTTTCAATCTCGGTGTCTGAAGCTGTGCATTTGGTACTTGTGTTGGGTGTACTGTGTGAGTGTGTGTGTGTATGTGTGAGTGTCTGTATACTTGAAAGTATGAATATATCTTTCAGCTATTGAATTTGCTTGAGTTTAGTAGAGTTACATCTAGTTTGTGGATTGAGAGGAGAAGTTGAGAAATTATTTTTAGGCCATTTTCTTAAACTAAAGTTTGATTAACGTGTACTCGAATTCAAATTCTAAAATCGGAAACTGGACTACAAAGGCAAATTGATTCAGAAAAGGTTCAATTTTTTAACCAATAAAGCAAATAATCTGCACCAGGTTCGACTAGAAGCAGATTATGATATACATAATTACAATAACAAAAATATAAAACAGGTTATTTGTCTGTCGATTATTTAAAAAGAACTTGAAGTTTCCTAAGTTTGAATGAAGGTTTGAACTGGTATTTTGTTTTCAAGTATCAGTTAGGTATGAAACGTTGGCGCCATCTTGTTTTTAACTTACGGACTTTGACCTCGTACCTATTTAGAAGATATACGTTCATAAATGAGTATTACATTGTACCATTATAAAAAAAAAATACCTCCGTCAAGACTTCACAATTTTTGGAATTTACTTAATATTTTTTTCATGAATTCCAGTTTTCACCTTGAGATATTTTGACGTCTCTCAAATATCCCATAACTTAACGCCACACAGATGATATCAGCGACAAGAGAACGAGCAATGAATACTAATCTCGTTAGAAATTGAGATGATAATGTGACAAGTATTTGATGTCAGATCTTCATTATGATGGTTTGTCGGAGACGCCTTATCGTTCACCTGTTTTGATGGAATTAATGGAACCTCGTCATCTATGCAAATCATAGTCGTATCTATTTGATTTCATGGGATATTGATCTTTATACGTAACTAATACGGAACACGTTTTGTATTTATTTGTGTATTCCATAATTCGCTAACTCTAAACATGTTTCTCTCTTTCTTTTGTTTTTTTTTTTTACAGATATTTGTTCTGTCTCCGTTTCAATTGTATAAATGGAAAACAGGTGTTTATGAACAATTCTTACTTTAGCAATATCTGTATGAAAAGTGTGTCGTTTAAAAACTATCAAAGAAAACTCCTTGGAATCATCCACGGTACTGTCACAGTTGTTATTACGAGTATGTATTGTGACTGGGACTGTACTCGTAGCACTATATTTTTGTAGTGTTTCATTATATTTTATTTGTCTTTGACAATTCAAAAGTGCCTGTAACTGGCCTACTTGTAATAAAGGGTTTGATTTTGATTATAGAAACATAAAAAAAATAGTGCCATACCAGTATTAGGAACAGATTTACAAAAATGCACGCCGTGTTCAGAAATATTGCTTTTTAATTTAAGGCCGAGAGTATGTAGAGAAAAATTGTTTATTTTCTCTATACCTGACAATCAATCGCAACTAAAAAATGAATAATTATTTCATTCCAAATTAGATGCTTCTTAAACAATATGAAACCTGTAAGTTCAACGAAAGATCAACATTCCTACATTCAAATCTCTCCCTAAACAAACGCCATTGATCCAATTAAAAATTACTCACCTAATTCACCGTATCATCCGGCCATGCAGTTATATCTACCACACACTAGTAGCACGCTAGTCCGCAGGCTGCCTATAAATGTGTAACTCGCTGCATTCTCGATGCTATCCTGAACACGATCGATAGTCACTGATTGAAACATTGTGAATGCGGGTCAGTGGTCGTTGATTTTGTAACCTGAAACAACAATTAGAAGCCTTGAACTTCAGTTTATGGAAAAAGGGTGATTAAGGAATGAATTTGATTTGTTACTAGCACTTCATTTCATTTTTACTATAAAGTTACTGGAAAAGTTTCGTGCGAAAATTATGATATCGTCCATGTTCACAAAATTCAAGATACTTTAAAAATTATTTTGGTTAATATAACAAAAAAGTGACTGTATAAAAATGTGGGAAAAAATCTGAATGATTTTGTGAAAGTTTAGTTATTTGAGTAATATCTGCCAGAAACGTAAAGAAAAGGTTGTCTGTGAAATCAATCTCAGATTTTATTTTTTTTTTAATTGTGAGAACCTTAGCTTACCTCCAAGTGATTTTGAAGATTACCAGTATGAATTAAATAATAACGCTAGATGTTTTCGTACGACACCAACTTGGTATAATAATAAATTCCAACAAACTCCGAGACTAGAACAATTGAGTTAAAACATTAAGAAAATCTCTTCAGGTGGTTCACTTTAAATATACAATGTCGTTTAAAAATTTTGACTTCAACTTCCTCATATAAAGTTGGTACATTAAGAACGACGGGGTTCAAGCAAACGAGAAAGTTAATTTAAACTGTTCTTTGCCTATACAGCTACTTAACTTGAGCAGCTAACTTGGATCTCCATTGCATTGGATCAATGCTATTGTATCCATTCCTATCGTATATTGCTTTTCATGTTGAATGTAGAAAGTTCAACAGAAATGAAAAATAGGTAATTTAAGTTGAATAAAATGGTGTGCATTCTATGCATGCATTGAATTATGGTTGTGTACGATACGCGGAAACTTTATGGAGATGGCTGGTAGTTTAGATTGGTTTCCTTTGTTTTATTGTGCACTATAATGAAAGCAATAATTTTAGATTTATAAACGTTGTGGTTGCTAGATTTTGTGATGATATGAATTACGGTATTAGCGAGGTTATTTTAAAGCATAAAGACTACGGTATTTTTGGAAGTAGTTTGATGTTGCGCAAATACGTTGTTTATGTCAACTTTTGCATTCCCGAAGTGTTACTAATATGCTCTGTCTTTACAGCTTTAATATTTAGAAGACGTCAAATCGTATTATCTATCAATCCTTCTGTTCTTTCAAATTCAATAAGAAACAATAACAGAACCAACAAAACGTTAAGCACAAATTCAATAAATTGCCTAAAACAACATTAGAGCAGTGGCGTATACATCACAATCAGACAATAACCCGGCTAAATGGCAAGTCGTCGGTTGGCACGCTCTATTGAACAAGAAACTTATCTTCTACTCGGCCGGGTTGTGCCCGCACAACGTCCTAAACCAATACGTGATTGCGTTCGCTTCATTTGACGACGCCAAACAGTTGGAAGATTATCGCAGTTGTGTGGTGGTCGGAGCTGAATTTTGAGTGAAAGGAAATATGGTTGTAAAAGAAAGATGGCTTTATTAGGATTTCGTTTAGTTGAATGAGTTTGTTTTATTGAATGTGATGAGATGAGAGGTGTAGAACAAAAGATTTTGTTCTCTTCGTTCCTTCAAACGCGAATGGTTGCAATTGTGCGCTACTTTTTATTAATCCTGCCGAAAGTCATCTAGTTCCTCCCACCGTATATGAAAAAAGACCATTATTATGATGTAGAATTGTAGGTGTTCAAGAGAAGTATCACCGATGTCTGAGTTGAAGACGAAATTCGACAAGAAATCGAGCAAGTTCTTTTTAAAGTTAAGTACCAAAAAAGGGCTATGAATAAAGTTTCATAAATGTGTTGAAAGCCGCTGCCGTGTAACGTTTCACAAAATAATTTGAAAAATGTATATTTCAACATGTTAATGAGACCTTTACTTCATCTTAAAGGTAGAAATAAACTGTGTAAATAAAATATTTACTACCGCAGGCACACAGCATGTTTATGCAAATTTAACTCCCCTACATTTTAAATTCTACACTTTTACGAGGTCAACTTGCAAGAAAAATTGTGGGCAAAGAAAGATCTTTCATAACATTTTGCCCGCAAACGAAACACGATCTCTTTATTGCACTCAAAAGAACGTTTTATAGACTTACTGCCAGCGCCACGAATGAATATTTCAAATTAAAATTATTCTATTCGAGCTTTCCAATTAAAAGGGGTTCCAAGCATCAGGTTTGAAGAAAGACTTCTAAACGAATTTGGTATAAAAATTGAATACGAACGAAGCGACCCGTAACGATTATTTTGATGACAGTTCAAAGGGTCTGTTAGGAAAAAACGATGCGCCTCATTCTTTTGGCTGTGTATAGAGATTCGTTGATGGACCCAAAGCTCGCTTTGTTTGCAGAAATGCGAAAATAAAATGTCATCAGTATTTTTATGTGGGTCAGTACAATAATTTTTGTTATAAATGCTGAAGTTGGGTCTCTATGTCATATTTACCTTTCTTTCTTTTGAAGATTGCGTTATAAGTTTTTAAGTTGAACGCACATCGGTAGTAAGTTTGAACTGGTCTAGGCTAGTTGGAGATTTTTATGGATTAAGAGGCTAACTAATACTGGTTTCGTTTCGTATACCAAGGATGCATGGTCTACTCAATTATCGTATAGTATTAGCTACCATCTCTATTATCTTGAGCCTACAAATGAATGTAACATTTTCTTCAGAATTCCTGCTTCTTTCAAATAAATCTCAGCTAAAACTAATCCCTAGATTTTCCGATAGAATTCTCGGAAGAATATTAGCTCCCACAAAACTGACCAATACCAAATAAATTCGCACAATCAAACGGAAGGAGATAATTGAAAAGATAAGAAAAGAATTATCTTCTTTTATCTTTTCCACAATGATCGCCCATATTACACTGGCGAGCAAATAAATGGGGTACTTAGTACCAGCTTAATAGTCACGTGATGTGTAGTCTCTGTCCACATTATTTACCCTACCGCGAACAAAGTTAGGTAATGTGTTTGGAAGTAGCGGTTTCTTTGTAGAAGGTATCTGTTGAACTATCGCAATTGTGTGAAGGAAAGAGTTTGTGCGACGATTCTTGTTCTGAAAAGATTTGTTCTTTTTTTATTGGGGTATCCTAGTGAGTTTTGAGAAAAGGTAGCATGTGCGTATTGAAAAGTCTTAGATATTGAGTTACGATCAAGGCTAAATAAGGTTTTGAGACCTTTTGTTATTTTGGGTCCTAGCACTACATTATTTATATTCAAGAGCTCTCCTCAGGGAAAATATTTGAATACTATCAATAGTTTGATTTGATCAATTCACTATTTGAATTTTGGCCCACGCATACATTTTGCCGAATCGTATAAACTAAATCAAATTACTCATTACACAATAAAGCGCGTATCAAAACAGACGATTAAACGTACAGAGTACAGTGCAGTGCAAATAAACTGCACAAGTGTGAATTAAAGCGAAATTCTCGCCATTGCAAAGTGGATTGCTGTGTAATCCTATCGGAGCCGATTCAGAATTTTGTATTTATTTATTTACGTTAATGAAATAATGTAAGAATGGTGGATGTAGTGGATGTTGTGGATGTAATATTCTTGTTGGTTTAAGCGCATATGGGGATTAAAGGGAGCAAATTAACAGCTGGGTATTGTCTCGCGGAATTATAGCAGTATTTAAAGTGTTTAAATGGTATTGGTAATTAAGGTAATAGGTATCGTTGTCTGCTTATTATTTAATGTAGTTTTAAATAATGGAATGAAGAGATTTGTTTTGGTTGTGTTCAATTTCTTGATTACATTATTTTATTTGTATGTGTTGTAACAATTGGTATGAATTCCAAGTAGAGGTAACTTAATACGAATACTGTGTTTCTAGAACGAGACTTAAAAATAAAGATATAAAGGTCGTGCGTGAATGTTTGTAAAGGTATTTTTAAATCAAATGACGTTCTGTTATTTGGTATTTAAGTTCATAAAAATGTAACCTTCATCAGTATCCTTAGCACGAATTTTCACTCTTTTACTTTACAGTATTTACAGCGTTGACATTTCTGTATCGTACGTAACGTAGAAGTATGTAACTTGTAAACTACTACAATAAAAAGTTGATAAAAAGAAAACGCTTCCACCATAATAATCACATAAACAATACCACGAATAACTTGTACTCAAGTAATTTGTTAACAAGAGAACCGTTACTTCAAACACACAACATTCTCTTCCACCTGTCAACTTACGCCACGTCACTCAAACACAATGGCCGCACATTGTTCAGTAATGTAGTGACAAACAGACATACAACGCTCACTACCACACGCCATACATAATTCATGGTTCTAAACTGAGGGTGGGTGGAGAATTGTGGCCGGCAGTGTAATAGCAATGTGAAGTGCTCATGGCTAAATAAGCACACGGATCGATTGGTTTGTGAGGTTAAGCTGGGTTTGATGTGGTTGGTATGGAGATGGGTGCGCGGTACTAGATACCGTGAAACTATTGTTTTTCGTTGCTATGTGAATCAAAAGGTATGAGGTCATACATTTTCGGGTGGGTTTCAGACTTTTGCTGTCAAAAGTGAGAGCGAAATTATGATCAATAAAACATTTAACTGTGATAAAGTTATTAAAACTATCGAGCTAAAATAAGGTCAAGTCAAAACTGGTGCTAAGAAATAAAAAACCATAATAATATGTCATTTGTTTAGGGCCATAGCACAGGCGTGCAGTACCTACTATTCTCTAAAGCACGCAGCGCTGTCGCAGCGTTGAATCTCAGCCTGCCTTTACACATAGTACATTTTGTACTTTATGTTATATGCATACAGTTTGAAATCTATTTAGAGAATAGCTCTGCCAGACGATCATACGTATGATTTCAAAACTCTCCAGATATCAGCTGTTAGCAGTCGCTCCATTCAAACGAGCATTTTCTTTTTCTTGTTAATGGGTAATTTTTCAATCAGTTTAAATCCTCATGTGTTCAGCCTTAACACAACTCAAAAACACATAAAACCCTCGCAATCTACAAAATGGCAGCAAACCTTCCATTATTCATTGACAGTAAGCATATCATTACCGTCCGGTAAGTAACGGTAATGATGGTAATGACCACCGTTTACCGTACGGTAACCGGCTTTTAAACGGTTTTCCATACATTATGTATCAAACGTACCTCTAGACTGTTTGTGCTGCCGAAGTTCTGAAGAATTTCTGAAGAAATGTTTGTTCTGGTTCACAGAAAGGTAAAAGGAAATGTGTTGGATTGCTTGTGTTCGTTTAAAACTTGAAGCCGCTCTAATCTATTATGTGGTTTAGAGTACTTTTATTTTGTGTGAAAGAGGAGTTAATACATTATTCTTGAGAGAAATAGCATATCGTGTAAATTGCTAGTATCATGTTCTTTCTAACCAAATTGCAATAGGTATATTTGGAATAAAATATTGCCCCACGCTAGCATTTTCTCTTGGCTTGAGAGTTTGTTTACATAAAAAGTCATACCTGAGAAAACTACCGGACGCTGGCCACACAGAAAAAACGTAAGACAGACTGGGCGAGGACATGATTGTGTCTGTACAGCGTCTCTTTCATACAAAATGTGTAGAAGCGTCACGTCGCAAAACATGCCGAAGAGACGTGTCGCGGGCGCAACTCTAGTACATCCGCGACTGTCCCCGACGTGTCCTCGTTTACGTCTCTTCTGTGTGACCAGCGGGTTAGCTCATAAAAATATTTTTTATGTGCGAGAATTGAACTCATGATAGCAAGTGTAACAGCCGATTGCTCGGCCATTGCGGCAACCATGCCGTCTTTTCTTTCTTGTACAACTAAACTATATCGATTGCCTATAATTATAGCGAGAAAGTGAGAATAACATTTAAAAATCGATAATTTCAATAATATTTTTTTAACGACGGCTGATATCTATACTAATATAACAAAAAGGGAAAAATTCGTTTGTTTGTTTGTAGGGGGTAACCTCCGGAAGTAATGAAACGATTTAAAAAATTGTTTCACTGGTCGAAAGCTACATAATTCGTGAGTACTATAATATTATGCTTTAAATTATAAAGATATCATGTATTTTACTTAATATGCACCAACTTAAAGTCCCTACCAAAAAATAATGACTTACCGCTAAACATATAAACGGTAGCTTCGCATTCTTTAATCCAATTAAAAACAAGTAATAAATGATCATGACATCCAAACTGAACCCTCGACGAATTATGAAGACTCCTAAACTTCATTAAAGGGAGTTTTCGCGGAACCCATTCAAATGTGCCATAGATTAAAGTCCCCAACTAATGGGCTGAGATCTATGACCTCTCGAATGATTACAATAAAAGCGCTTTGATAACTAAGAGCGGCAATTTGAAGACGGTTGAAAGACAGCCTGTCTGAAATATTGTCTGGTTTATTAAGAAGTAATGAAGGCGGTGCCGTCATTGTATACGCTTCGAGCAGTTTTAAGACCAAGTCGGTTTGTGAGGAGCTAAATATTTTCCGTTTAAAACCTTACTGATTTTATCAAACAGACAGTCGTTTTCAAAGCGTTCAGTAATTTTAGAATAACTGCCAATATTAAGTTCACTACCATATCCTATTTCTCTCTATTTACACAGATTTATGTTGATGTCCAAATACTTCGTAACATTCATGTATCCAGACACATAACCTTAACATAAAATCATTACCCTTCTTTAATCGTGTAATAACAGAATATACGAAGTTTGATTTTAAATAGGTAAGTAATGTTATAATTAGAAGTAATGGTCTAAAATAATTGTTGTATCAAAAGTCCAAAGTTCCAAAATATTCCAGTTTAATTACTTTCAATTGAGCCTTCTAAGTGTTCTTAATTGTACAATTAAATTGTCAATTTTGTTAAATGAAATTATTCGTCTTGGCCCACTTAAGTTTCTAGTGGCCCAATTTGTTCACAAAACTGAAGTTTTCGTCATCGCCGTACTTAATATTACGGACGAAATTAATGTGAGAGAATTTGTGATACTTTATTAAAGTTAAAGGAGGATATTTTTGACCCAAAATGTCTCCCGGGAAATTCTAATGAAACCGTTGGTTAGACTGATGTAGTAATTCATGAATATTCTGATATAAAGTCTTGAACTCAAATCACGAAATAATTTTCAAGATGACCTTTGTTTGACCTTCAAAATTTTATGGTCGTTGGTAGAATCATTAAGTACAATTTGAATGTTATTTTCGTAATAAAATTAGCATCGTTTAGGAACGTAATGTTCGAAGTTTAAAAACGATTTCAATGTTAGGTAGCCATTTTGGAACGGCATGAGGTGTGAATACGAAGTTTTTGACAAAACATTATAGCATTTTTGCATAGCATAACATTATACAAGCATTATTTGAACTTAAAACGGGATATTTACTGTATTTATATACCCAGTTTGACTTTTTTCGTTTAAAAATAATATCACGTCTGTAGTTCTCGGAAAATTTGGCAGAGGGTATAATATGTGTATACCATATCATACCATGTAATACGGAGCAAGCTCAATGTCATCGACCGGATACAAAATCCAGACTCTGTGACCAGTCAAATACTGATTTATGATCCTTCCTGCCTCTACGAGGTCGTTAATAGCAAGTTCAGAAACATTATTTCTAATGATAGTCCACAACTAGACATACAATATGCTGACAACCCGTCATTATATACCGACGTCGAGCGGTTGCAATTTAAGTGACGTTAACAACCGCATCCTGTATGTTTACGCATAAAATTAACCGTCGTTATTGGCATAAATGTAGTGGATTAAAACTACCCTCATGGCAGTTATTTATTATTTTATTATAATAATGCACAAAATGTTGTTATAGTTCCAGGCTTCGGAAACTAAGTTGATTATTTTTGTTGTTCTAAAATATTTCTGTTTTTAGCTGTTGCCAGGCACCTACAATCGCGTGTTACTCTCCTTTATCTTACGGGAATGTAATACGGAGAACTGTACTGTATCCTATGTGTTTTTCCAGACTATGACCCACACTTGAGCCAAATTTCATCGAGATACATTCAGGCGTTCTGATGTGTTTGACTAACAAACATTCACCTATCCGTATTTTAAATCGTCAATCATTTTTTAACACAATCCTCTCTCTTTACAGGTGGGACAAAAGACCTCCAAATGGATTTTATCAAACGGAAACCTGCCCTAATGCTGTAATACTTCCCCAAGATGGAGAGACGCGAAGAGGTCCACCGCCACGGCTGCAGCATCGCCAAGCAGACGATCCTGACCACACACCCAAGTGGTCTTCAGACCAGGGTGTCGGTGGAACTGGCGAACTTCGATGCCTTGTGTCTCCATTCGGAATGCAAGACCACAGCCAAAAGACCTTGGGAAGGCAGTCCTTTCACAGCTAGACGAGGTATTTTAGGTGGAGTATCAGCTCATGCAACTCCGGTCTTAGGCAGAAGGAGTGACCTAGTCAATGAGGGCAGGTTGTCCCAGCAATGTACTCCTGTCATGAGGAGACGGGAGGTCCTGGACAGTCCTGGAGGGTCTCCCCTGCTGTCCAGGAGGTCGGATATTGAGGAGGAAGACTGTTCCGATGTGGATAATAGTGTCATCAGTGGCTGGTTGAAATTTCGAGACAACAAGCGGGTGAGTGGAATTATTATTTTTGTTTACGTTAGTTAGAAAATGGGAAAGTTATTTTGATACTTGCCTAAGAGATTAAATTTATTTTTGTTGTAAACCACTGTAATGCTAGCTTCTCACGGCACGTGATAACATGAGACCGCTCGCGCCTCCTCGATCCAACATCTATAGTTATTGGGACGCATCAGCCCGAGAAGCAACGAGCCATTCCTCCAAACAGCGTGTAGCACGTACGAGGTCGGTACGACTTGTAATATTTCGTGCCGGGTGAAGAGACCATAGATTTAGTGATCATAATGTAGCGGTTGACATTAACCTTGAATCAGAAGACTGAACAGGAAGTCATAAGGAAGAAATACCCTTTACCCCGTCGCCGTCACAAGCAGGATTATGTGATATAAAATTCTGTCGACCAATCCTCGTCCGCGTAAAACATTTACGTAGCCATTTAAGTAATCACAAGTCAAGGTCAACTCTCCACAGACGAGTGTCCTTTGACATAAAAATGCTTAATCCGACTTTTCATATTTATTACGGGAACAAATTAAGTTTCTCATTACAGGGGTCGCGTTTTATGAAACATTTAAAAATTACGGCCTCCGTATCAGTATTTTTAGGAAGGCTTTTCTTGTGGGTGCTTCAACTTTTTTTCAAGTATTTTTTGTCCTTTTTTTTGTTATAGGAGAGGACAAAATTAAGAAATAATATTTATACCTCATAATTTCCGCATGTAATGTGCGCCTCATTAAAAGCTACACCACAAAACAGAGGTCGGATTAAAATTTCGTTGCTACGGCGTAGCGTTTCGTAGACGGCTACGAGCGTGCTACGAGCTCGTTGTTTGCTACGACGACGCGCCGTACCTCTGATACCGAACTAGCTCGAACACTCATTTATTGCGAAACACATCGAGTACTTAGTGCACCGCTAGAGTGAGCACAATTTTAGGTCTTAAAGATAATGTGTTGCACACAATACTAATGTTTTCAAGCTACTTCAATAAACGATGCAACAAATAACAAACTTTTTATTAGCAAGTAAGTGTAATTTTCTGTTGGGTTCATTAGTGGTTTTAGTACTTATATGAAGCATTGCTTTTATTCACAAAATTCAATTATTCATAAACTCGATTTTTAGTATGCCCAATACGGTCTCGGGCACGCCGCAATTGCGGCGGTAAGACCCCTCTTTGAGGAGTGGTTGGAGAGAAGTCATGGCGTCCTTACCTTCCGCCTGACGCAGGTCCTCACCGGGCACGGGTGCTTCGGGAGGTACCTGTGTCTATTGCGGAAGGAGGAAACGTCTGGGTGTCATCACTGCGAAGATCGCCCGGAGGACACGGTGGAGCATACAGTGCAGGACTGCCCAGCTTGGGCGGTGCACCGACGTGTCCTCACGGCTGCGATAGGCGGAGACCCCTCGCGCCCGGCATTGGTTTCGGCCATGCTGCGGGGCGAGACGGAGTGGGAAGCGGTCGCCTCCTTCTGCGAAGCAGTAATGCTCGCGAAGGAGGAGGCGCGCCGCGAGCGAGAGAGGACAGAGTCCTCCCTCCGCCCCAACCGCGGTGAAGGACGCCCACGGCGACGGACGTCGCGCGACGATCTCCGGCCACCGTAGGCGCGGGCATGCGGGCAGCGAGTAAAGGGCAACTCGCTGCCCGACCAAGGACCATGCCCGGGTCGACGGCGCGTTGTGTCCCACGCGCGCCTCAAAGAGCGTCAGCATAATGACGGGGCCCCCCTCTCAGAGGGCCAAAGCGGGATTATTCCCTTACCGTAACCCCGGAACGTAACAGGCTATGAAGGACACCGTGGATTTTAGTCAGTAGAAGTCTGACAGTCCCTCCCGCCCTGCCCGGGGTTGGAGGACTCATTTGATGATTTTACCACGCTAAAAAAAAAAAAAAAAAAAATGCCCAATACGGTCTTTAATGCCCGAAATAATGATTGTGTGTTGTTTTTAATCATTTGGCTTGCCAGGCTTAACAAAACCAGACATGAAAAATGTAATAATCTAAAACTAAAAGCCAACGAAAACAAATTATTTGCAAGACGGTCTCAAAAGGGCCCCGCGGCTCTGGAACGCAAAGGGCACTTGAAGGAAACTGGTAGCCTCTCTTAACTTACTGCTCAGAAGCATAATATGCGAAGGTGCCCGCTGTCGGCCTACAATATGGCTCTTGACCTAGGTCATAATAATATGATGGGCCAACAGTGTGGTCACCCTCGCATGTGTTTGGTATGGCGTTTTTCGACTAGGGCGTATCGCCTAGTTTACCCTAGATATTCCTGAATAGAAAACTGAATTTATTTTCGTCCTTAGTTTTTTTTAATTGAAAGATAGGTTCGCGTTTGACCCCTATCTCGCCTGATGGTAAGCGAAGATGTGGTCGACGATGAAGCACGCTTGCCTAGAAGTAGCCTGTTCACTCTTGACTTGAAGACCCCAAAGTTATAACTGTTGGGAAAAATATAACAGGCGAAACGTAGGTACAGCTCTACCTAACACTTTCAGGTTGTAATGTAACTTTCATGTATTTTCTAAATTTCAATTCTAGTATTTATAGGAGCCCCTATTAGAGTATTATTTGTTCGTGGCAGGTACAGTTAGCTAGGTGTAGCATGAGGCGAGTGGGTAATTTAGTGGCGCGCTGCGGCGCGAGTTGCTTCGAGCACAAAATGCTTGTACCTATTACTTTGATGTGTTCTAGTGTTGGGGCAGCCAGGTGTGTCGATAAACTAGTATTTTTTTTATTTGGTACTGGCTATAGGAAAAGTAACAGTGAATTAGATAAATGAAGTTCATCAACATAATTATGAAAAGTACATCTGACGGTACATAAGTGTTCCTTGTAAGTAGACCTTAGTGAAATATAATATTTAGAATTATAGAGGAATTCTAAAATACTTGACATTGTTCTGCTAAAGGCCGATTTGCAGAGTAATTAAGTAAAGATCACGTGTGAACACCGCCTACCAAGTATGTGACTGAGTAAACTGCTAGTTAGGATAGTACGCAAGTAAAACTTGCTTACTTACCTAATTACTTATGAATGTGTAAATCGGCCTTGAGATTTTTATTGATAACTGAAACTCATTTATCCTGCATACTGCATAATTCCTGCGTTCTGCTAGACCGCCACCGACAACGCCCATCCTTACTGCCGTAAGGTAGAAAGCCCTTACCCCAGTTGCGAAGGGGCTCTCCTAGAGTCCTTGCGTTGATACCTATGCACCATAGACCAAGCCTAGTATAGCCCACTGTAGACCACTATAGCCCACTATAGCACCATAGCTCGTTTAACACGAGTCGTGGAAGGTGTATTTTTATACTTACCGACATTACGTGCGGAGGAACGCCTTTTTAAATGGTAAGTGTGAAGGCGTTTGAGGGGTAGGGGGGTGTTTGTGAAGGTAGTCTTAAGGTTTTCTTTAACAAGAAGGTTTTGCTCAAGAAGTTGCTTTCTGAAAGTTGGTACCTAATACTGTTGATAGATGTCAAATGCCTTCTGTTTTAATGAGTTAATTAATTTAGTGCATTTATGTGATGTTTCATTTTGAAATTTACTAATGACGACGACTCGACGACACGGTTGGTGCAGTTTCTGACCGATCGACTGCTGCGCAGCGAGTTGCTGGTTCGGTCCCCGCACGGAATGAATATTTGTATGATCTACAAGTAGTTGAACTTCCGGATCTGGGTTTATGTGTGTTTCTATATTTGTAAATGCGTGTGTTTCTATAATGTAATATGAAAAACAAATTGATAAATTCAACGAAACGGCAAAAGATTTATGTCAATTAGTTGAGACTTCGCCAAATTTCAGAACACATGGCTCAGATAATTCTTTTAAGAAAGTTTATGGTCACATATTTTTTCATTTTGTGTCTTCTTAAAGATCTTTCTCAATATTTAATAAGAGCGGTCTCGTAGGCAGGTTATTTCCTCTGACATTTAGGTATCATGAAGAAATATAGTCCCAGCATTTAACGTACACATCCAACAGACAAAATAATATCATCCTTATTTACCCACGAATTTGTCCCGTTTTGTCCGGGACTTTTCCCGACATTAACACACTGAGTGGTCGCCGTGAATTATCACCACACATTTACTAAGGCCGGGACAAATGCCGGGACAATTTGCGCCATCGTTGGCAAGGACATGTCCTGCGGAAGACCATAAATCATGGGTACCCCAATAAACAATGCTATTGGACCGATGATCATCGCGTTCGATGTTTTGTTGTTAACGTGATTGAATTTCTGTAATGAAAGGATGTCTGCTGTTTCGAGGAAACGGCGGACAGATAAATAAATGTCTTACGATAGTGGAGTAGCTTCTTGTTCGAGTCGGATTAAAGTGTGGTCATTAGCTGTTCGTAACAGATTGCAATTAGAACAATAATTGTAATCAAATGTATTATTTGTGAAACGACAATGTTATTCGGAACAATACTTTCTCAATTTGAATAATTTCAGGAATTTAGGTTCGGTGGGCTTGCAATAATATAATAATAATAATATTCCACAACTATGAAACAACGCCATCTAGTCCCAAGCTAATTAGAGCTTGTGTTATTGGTACTAGACAACTGATAAACATACTTCTATATTTCTAAATACATGCATATTATAGATAAATTACACCCAGACACAGAACAAATGATCGTGCTCATCACACAAACATTTGTCCTGGGTGGGAATCGAACCCACGACCTCCGGCATAGCAGTCAGGGTCACTAACCACTAGACCAACAGGACTGCTTATTGCGTAGCTCTGTGCCATTTGCGCTGAAATGCAAGTGATATTTCCAACAGATCCAAAAAAAGAAGTCTTAGGATAGAAAAGTATACTGAGATAAGAGATAAGAGTGGCAGTTTAGATTATTTTACTATTACCACACAAAAACATAGAAAATGGGTGAAAACTTTTCTGAAAGATTGCCGTTAGTCCATAGTATTAAAACAAATGAAACTATAATTCGTTAGCAGGTAATCTGAAAAAACCTCTATCACAGTTCAATTAACCAATATACGAATTTCTTACCAATCAATCACAAAACCCTCTCTCAGAATCCTGCTGTTCCAAAAATATTCCCGTTTAACAATCAGCTCAGTAAGTACACATCAGCGGCCAATCACTCAGGAAAGGGCTTAACAGACGCTCGTAAACGAATTGTACGCTCGATTACAGAGACCTAACTGATTTTTTATATGAAGATCTTTGTTTTATTGATAAAGTACGTAGTATAGTTAAGTAGGCTATAAATTTCCCTTAATCGGCGACTCGCTGTCCGACCATGGACCATGCCCGGGTCGACGGCGCGTTGTGTTCGACGCGCGCCTCAGAGTGTCAGCATTATGATGGGGCCCCTCTACAGAGAGCCAAAACCTGCTGTGGTCGCGGAACTAACGAATTACCGTGACCCTGGAACGGAAAGCTATTGAAAGACACCGTGGATATCATTTTACCACGCTAAAAAAAAAATTGGTAGTCCATGAAAATGGGTTCATAAGGATCCCACTTTTTTGTAGTCTTTACTGTCTCATTTGGCAATTCTTCTCCTACCAAAGCTCTCTGTTTCATCTAAGTTAACATGATCAAAGGTCACTACTTCCACTACACCGCGGTCGCCCTCAGCGAGAGATAGCGAGAAGTTGCCGCTTATCGCTTCCGTGAGGAGAGTATGTGTAGCATACGGTTAGGGAACCAACTTATGCATGTCAATTACTGATTTATAATATAAAACATTTTTTTAAAATTAATGAGTATTGATTATGTCTAAATCCATTTTTTTACTTTTAAACGTACTGATTTATGTAAAATTAAAGTCATCATCATCTGTCTAGCCTTTTCCCAATTATATTGTGATCGGCTTCCAGTCTAATCAGATGCAGCTGAATATCAGTGTGTTGTTCAAATAAAATGATTTATTTAAATCAAAACTTTGAATAACCATGACAAGTTTTCATATTAAGTTAGTCCTATCAAGAATTAATTGTGCCGTTATGGTAGCATTCGTTCAAGTGTTAAATTGTCCACATGTCATTACGTAAAAAAGTCAAAAGTTTTGTTATAAAGATCAAGTGACAAAATGCCCATACGACAAAAAGTGGAAATAATTTTATATAAACAAATTAAATTTATTAACGACATTGGAACAGAAAGGGCTTTTGAAATAAAAAATAAAGAAACTACCTATGTTAAAAACAACTCCAGGCGTCGTTTTATCACAAAATCTAAGATTTTGAGCCATGTACAATATGACTTTTGGACATTATAATACTTGTTGATTTTTGCAAAACTTCATTCTAACTGTTAGGTATAGGAGCAGTGGACACAAGTGAAACGACCGGTGGCTTATTGTACACTGATTTACTCGTTACGAGGCCAACTCACACATGGACGCAGCCATGCACACATACTACATATACAACAACTCCTCCCCCATAGTATGAGATTTACAAGAAGTTCTTATAATCAACTCTAGGGATTTTACGTAACAACATCCTAGACAAGGGGTTATCGCTCTGTATCTGGTCATTCATCAGTGGTGAGAGGTTGTTTTCCGACAAAGCCTCATGAAACTCTTCAGAATCGCCGTTCTCAGACGATGTGGACTGCTCGGCTGTTTCAACTACTGCAGATGATGAAGGTCGGTTCGATCCTGCCACTATATCACCTTCCCCCACCACTGGTAAATCGGACCTCAGCGAGTCCGGTGTCGAACTGGTGTTGTTCCGTTGTAGCGACTCCTGTACATCACTGTCGCAATCCCAGAACGTTTCTTTATTTACATCGATACCTTTATATAAAACTAATTGATTTTTATGCTTCCGAACTTCTAAAAGTGAGTGAATGTCTTTAACAAGATACATGACTTTACCTATTCGTTTTACAATTGTTCCCCTGTTCCAAACACAGTTTTTATTCATAACATTGTTCTTATACAAAACGTTATCACCTACAGAATAGGTTTCTTTGTTTTTACCACCGTGTGACTCAATCTGCGAACACTGTTTATTTTTTACCACCTTAGGTACGTTCGATGAAGATGATGAGGTGTTAAATTTTGGATTCAATAGATCTAGGCGTGATCTAAGATTTTTTCCAAAAACTAACTGAGCCGGTGACAATCCTGTAGTACTGTGAATCGAGTTTCTGTAATCGAATAGGTACTTTAATAGATTTAACCTACTTTCTCTTACATTACTATTAGATAAAATACACGATTTGATGCCCTTTTTTACGATTTTAACGTAACTTTCGGCTTGACCATTACTAGCCGGATGATAGCTAGGTGACGTAACGTGTACTATGCCGTTCGAGCTGCAAAATTTTTTGAACTCTTGAGATACAAAAGCGGTGCCATTGTCACTAACTATAGTTTGCGGTATCCCAAACCTAGACATGAAATCATACAATTTATCGGTCACGGCTAATGAGGTTGATGTGTTTATCATGTCGTAAACTTCTACCCATTTAGAGTAGGCGTCCACAACAACCAAAAACGTATGTCCTTGAATAGGGCCCAGATCTATATGTATCCTTACAAAAAGGACTTGGAGGGTATTTCCACGGTGATAACGGTGCGCGGGGAGGCGAAGGGCGGAGTTGAGTGCAAACATAGCACGAACTTATCATTTTTTCCAAGGCAATGTCTATACCTGGAAACCAAAGCCGCGCCCTTGCTGATGCTTTTGTTTTTACGATACCCAAATGAGATTTATGTAATTCTAACAAAACTCTGTGCCTCAGACTTTTTGGCAAAACAACTTTGTGGCCCCTCATCAGACAACCGTCTTCGAAGGAAAGTTGCGTTATCTATCCGTTCTCAAAACAAAAGGTTCAGATTTGCCATATAGATATTGGTGGAACCGCCGTATTCCAAAAATAGTTGCTGTGGCTTCTTTCTGTATTTGAGCGTAATTTTTTTCCGCCGCGTTAAGCGTACGGGACGCGAATGAGATTGGCCGTTCGGATCCATCACTTTCTAGTTTTGATAACACGGCTCCCAACCCGGTTGGCGATGCATCGACAGTTAAGATGAGTTTCGCATTATGATTAAAATGCGTAAGAACTTGGTCAGACGCTAATATTTCTTTTATTTTGTTAAACGATTTATTATGTAATTCGCTCCAATTCCATTTTACCCCTTTCTTTAGTAGGTCATATAATGGACTCAAAATACTTGAAGCATTTTTTACAAAATTCCTATAGTAGTTTACCAGTCCCAAGAAAGATTGCAATTTACCTACATTTGTGGGCACCGGTGCTTCAACTATAGCCTTAACTTTCTCGGGAGACTTCTTAAGGCCGTGCCTATCTATTTTATATCCTAGGTAATCTATCTCATCTTTAAAAAACTCACATTTTTCTTTTTGTAAAACTAAACCTGCATTTTGTAGTCTTTCGAGGACCGCTTTTAGTCTTTGCAGGTGTACGTCTCTTGAGGGCCCTGTGATGAGGACATCGTCAAGTAAACACAGAACTCCATCCATACCAGATAAGACACATTCCATCGCTCTTTGGAATATGGACGGTGCACTAGCCAATCCGAACACCATGCGGGTGTATTTGTACAAACCACGATGTGTATTAATACAAGTTAATTTCTGGGAGTCCTCATCCAGTAAAAACTGATTGTACGCCATTGACAAATCAAGTTTCGAAAATTGTTGTCCGCCATACAATCTACTAAACAGTTCGTGAACCGTCGGCAGAGGGTACTGTTCCACAATCAGCTGTTTATTTATACTAACTGAGTAGTCTACACACAGTCTAACCGTACCGTTGCGCTTTAATACAGGGACAATGGGTGACGCATACTCGGCATTCTCAACCGGTTTTAATACCCCCAACTCAAGTAATCGATCGATCTCATTATTAATTTTGTCTTTTAAGGCGAAAGCGATTGGCCGCGCTTTAAAAAACACTGGATGGGAACCGGGCTTAATTTTCAGTTTTACTTTGTTCTTATTAAATGCACCTAATTTATCAGAAAAAACCTTTGGAAACTGTGATTGTAGTAATTTAAACATGCTATCTGTATTATTTAAATACATACAAGGTAGCAGTTCTAATTTAAAACTCGTTATGAAATCTCGACCAAGTAGCGGAGGACCGGTGCCATTATTAACTATGTAAACATTAAGTTCATGTGTTTGTCCCGCGTACGTAACAGGCAGTCGAGTTACTCCCGCGCACGTTATTTTATTACCGACATATGCATACAACTGTTTCCTAGTCGGTGACAATGGCACAGTTGAAAAATAATTATTGAACATAGTACGAGACATTACAGTGACCGCTGATCCGCTGTCGATTTCAAATTCCACGTCTACCCCCAGGATTGTCACAGTTTCGGTCATTGGTTCACCATTTTTACAGCTTATTTTAAAAAGCTTACCGTCATCATCTTCATCCACGTCACTTGTGGCGGCAATATAATTGGTTTTTTTACACATTCTTTGAAGGTGACCGGTTAAATTGCACTTTTTACACTTATATTTTGCGAAACGACACTTAGCCGACGTATGGTTTGAACGACCGCACACAGAACACTTATCCACTGATGCCGCACTTTTCTTTGTCGTCTGGTCGATCTTGAACAGCTGCTGCTCCTGCTGCCCCGCGAGTTGCGCGGTGGCTGCCGCTCCGGCTCGTGCGCTTCTAAGCGTTTCCGCTAACTCGATCGCCTTCGCGAGCGTCAATTCTGTCAAGTCTTGAGCAAATAGTTTATCCCGCTCACGTCCAGGCAACATTGCCATTACGAATCGGTCACGTAGGGCTTCTTCCACATTGCTGAACCCGCAGTGAGCGGTCAGCCCACGAAGTCTCGCCGCCCATTGTGTCGGTGTTTCATCAGCTTGCTGCGATGCTGCATAAAAATTGCATCGCTCGCCAAACCCGCAACGTTTAGGTGTAAAATGGTTGTCTAACAGCAACAAAATATCCTCATATGGCACTTCTTGAAGCTCCTTCGGTAAGGCGAGGTCCGAAGCGAGTTTGTAAGTGCCATCGGTGAGTGCACTAAGCAGTATGGCACGTCTTTTCGACCCTGTCACGTCGCTGACTGCAGTAACATCGTTGGCTATAAACCATTGTGCCAACCGACTCTTGTATGTCTTCCAAGAGTGGACTGTATGGTCAAACGTTGACAAAATTCCGAACTGCTGAGCCGCCATCTCGATTTTTTTCTTTTTGTGGGTACTCGTCGCCAATGTTAGGTATAGGAGCAGTGGACACAAGTGAAACGACCGGTGGCTTATTGTACACTGATTTACTCGTTACGAGGCCAACTCACACATGGACGCAGCCATGCACACATACTACATATACAACACTAACCAAATAGAAACATGACATTATTTGTTATTCTGACATGTGGACATTTTAACACTTGGACGAATATTACCATAAACCATTTTGCCTAAGTCTTTTTCCCGATATCCCTACTGAAAACAAAGAGTAGTGAGGATTGATTTGTGTGAAACTTGTAAGGAAATGGTTTGATAGAGATTCTATTAAAACTTCGTCCGCAGTTAACCGCTTCCGCCATAGTTTTAAAATCGAATGGCTCACGTCTTTTCACGCTTAGATGTTCTCGGGAAATACTTTAGTAAAAAGGATTGATGTTCGCGAACAAAGCTGACTTTTGAAAAACGACCTAGTTTTCAATAATCACATATGACATCACCTTGTTAACAACCGTTGGTCACCCATCTGAAGAAAGACCTCGGCAAGGGTTGCTTTACTTTGTTCATCCATTCGAAGACTAATCTGGCAGGGTTATAGCTGTCCAGTAACGCTCTTTACTGTTAGGTTTCAGAAAGACAACACTCAGTATTAAAATTATTAAAAGGTAATTAACTTTACGAAATAAAAAACATTTAATAAAAGTCGAACGTGAGTGAACTGATATGTACGCACGCACCCACACGTAACGAATGAACAAGTTTGTTGATCTGAAATCACATGTCTTTCAAAGAGGCTTTAGCTCTCTAACAAAAGAAGTAAAGTCACGAGTTCTAATATGTATACACGTAGGAACTTTTAATGATTTTCTTCAACCAAATGCTATTTTATGCTCGTACGAACCCAACATTCAGTTATTAAAACAGGTCATTGCTTTTTCATTATTTCTTTCATTTCTTTTTTGAACACGTTGCCCGGCACTCCAGGTATGTCTTGTGTTTCGTGGGTACAAACATAAAAACTCATATACACAAACACCCAGACCTGGAAAAACTACTTATAATCTGTTGTCCTACAAATATTTTTTCGGTGCGGGGATAAAATCGAAGACGCAAAAGTTGATCTCCCAGCCATTCTGAAACTGCTCAAAAAAGCCCAAAAATGAAATCGTTTCTTCGTAGAAAGCGAGAATTTTGATATATATATTCGAAACATGTATGAAAAGTTTCATACATGTTTGTGCTCATAACTGTACTGGCCGATATTAAATATTATGGTAATCAGTGGACGTATAAAACAATACATTCTGTGGTACACCGCAATAACACCGAAACAAAAGCGTATTAAATAAAATGAAATTGTTCGGTTAGCGGTACAAAATGTTCCTTATTAGCGATATTTATGAGCCGTCATTACGCGGCTTCATACAGACAGATTATTTCAATAATTCAACGGCGAAAACCAGATAATTTAACTAGTGAGGCTCTAGTTATAAAAGGGAGCGATTTTGGCAGTAACGTAACAATTTTTGTGAAGTATTTCTATCAGGTCAAAAAGCTACCCCTTTTTTTGAAAAACTATGTATTTGGTTAGACAGTGTTTCGATTTCTGCAAAAAAAAAAACAACTTTAATAATTCTGTTTAGTATGACTGTGTAAACTGTTACCGATAAAAAATCTTGTTTAGTTTCACTAGTATTTCTTATTTCATTTTTTATTATGTTTTATATATTTTTTTATATTTTGTGTACTTGTTGCCTGTGCCAATGACGGATTTTCTTTCCTTTATAGATTAAGTGCCTTATTTTCTAATTCATAAGGTTTAGAAATCAGCTAACATGGTATCACCTCCGCCAAGAAATTATATTAGTTAGCATACCTATAATTCAAAACGTGTTTTAAGAAATCCAATCGATAACGTACAAACGCCACCACATCAACCTACTTCAATCTGTCAATTTTTTTTAAATAGAATTTCACTCTTATTACAATAGTGGAAGGTTAATGCTTGATCAATTGGAAAATTTGATTTGGGGCTACCTACTGGCGTCTGTCCATTATTTAGTAAGAACATGCTAAGCCCCAATTTATTATTTCAAATTAATTCTATATATTCATTTTCACCTAAATAAAAACCCTTATCACTTTCAAAGTAGTAACAAAAACTATCATAAACTATCCGCTTACATTCTATAACTTGCGCCGTTAATCGTCAGGACGTATTTTTACGTCACCTCCGCAAAATGTCGAGCGCGAGGTATCGCAGGAATTTCTCATTGAACGGTACAAGGACGCGGACTAAACGCTGTTTGAGCTTGTCCCGTATTACAACGTGCTAATGCTTTAGCGCTTTTTATAGTGGATCAAAGATGAGTTGTGATGAAAATGTTTGTTGGGAATTTTCCTTTTATCATCATCATTATCAGCCGGAAAACGTCCATTGCTTAACATAGGCTGTATTGACAACCGATGGGGAAAAAAGTTCTCGAGTGGCGACCACGAACCGGAAAGTTTTTGGATTTTCCAAGCACTGTAAAGACATGCAAAACATAAAAATTTGCATAAATGTATCGACTTATGTTGGGTAACACAAATTTGCACTATGAATGGGTTCCTAAGATATCATTAGTTCTAACATTTGAATTTTGTTGATGTATTTTCGGATAGCTAACCTTGCGTTTATTATCGTTTATTCATTTAGTATCATCATATTTTCATTTTCTTCATAATCAAGATAATTATGGTTAGTATCAGAATACTGACAAGTGTTTAATTTTTCTAACTGCAAACCGAATCTAATTTTACAAGCCCAAAAGCTTACATTCTGACTTCTCTGTACGTAAGCGGCCCCAAAACGGTCCGTTAACATCGGTTTTTCAGCAAAAATCGTCGGACTCCATTCAACAAAGTGACATGAATAGATGCCTCCTTTGAAACGCAAAACCTCAACCCACATCAAAACATAGAATTAATATAACACAACAATAGCGCGAATCTTTCAGAATGCATCAAACGGTCCGAATCGCTTCATTTTCATTCGAGTTTTCTGACCGAGAAACGTTTTCCAATGAAAACTCACCTCTCTCCCATTGTCATAGGGGTCATAATGCCTGTAGATGTAACGTTGTCGGTTGAACAATGAGTGAACGTTGTATGACAAAGGCGCTAGAGGTCCGAGCGACAATCGTAACAATAGAAACTAGTGCTGGGAAAGGTAAGCGCTTGCAAGCGATGGAAAGCGGTGGAAAGCCCGAGTTTTGAGCGATGCGATCTGAATGCTCGTTTCTTCTCGATCTAGTTTTAAAAGTCTTGATTTGCATTCGACTGCTGAAAATGTATTGTGCTGGTTGGTTTGCGAGATTGGATGGACGCTTTTAGTTTGATGCTACGTGGAAATCAGTGTTGCACTTAGCAATTCAAAGTCATTGAAAATTTTATTCATCGAGGCAAGATAGCTGCATTTCCGAAATAACCGTTTAATTTCAGTAATGTATCCATTAATATTTATCCTGATTATTATATTAAAAGGAAGCAAAGTAAAGGACGTAAAAGTAGTAGGTTGAAGTAGCAGTATATAGCCTTATTATTTTAATTATCAATTAGACACACATTTTCCTTAAATTGCGTACTAAAATTCCGTTCAGTGGATGCCTACGTATTATAATTTCCTCTTGCCAATATGTGCATACATTAACTCATGCCTCTTTTCAATGGGGCTAGACAGAAAGAACAGAACAGACTTCTTTCGCTTCATCCACGTAAAACATAATGATCAAATAAGCACGCTGTCTGAAAGTATTGAGTCCAAAAAATCGATACGTCCGTAATCCAATAACAGTCGGGTCCCCTCACTATGATGACCTGCGGTTCCCAACTCACGGCCCGATGACATTTTTGTTTGCAAAAATTATGAGTCTGAGCATCTGCGTGTTATTTTAATATCTGTTTTTGTTCAGCGTCAGATTGGAACAAGCCGGGCGTTAGGCGGCTCGTAATGGGTTCTTTGTTTGGGAACCTGTGGGCTACGGGACCCTGTGGACGGTTTTCAGGCTTGCTATTGGACGGTAGAGAATTATGTTGGTCAAAGGAATGTGTTTGTATGGTTAGTAGTGTGTTGGTGCATGGAAGTAAGGAATTTACTTCAAAGTGAGGTTGTTTCTTTCGCATGCGACAAGTGTAAAACTACAGTGAAAATACTCTGACAATATTGTGTGTTAAAGGATAAGAAGTAGTTTTGGTATTTCTATTTATGACAAGCGCAGACCTTCTATTTGGCGTTTCAATTTCCTGAATGATCGAATGTTTAGGTACTTATAAAAGTGTTTCATTGATGGATTTGAGATCATTGACAAGCATGGTTACCGTTATTCTTGAATTTTCTTGGAATAATATTCTCAGCTTCTGTAAAAATAATAATTGGCGAAAATATGTTTATGCCTCTTATTAGGTATAATGGTCTCTCTCTTTGGAGATTATTGTGTTATTCGACATTGACACAATAATACGACGTAATATGTATATTTATACATGTATACTTTTACGTCCATATAAATAAAATTGGAGTATCTGTTTGTAATATTGAAATACCCTGTAACATTTACTACTTAATACAGTATAAACACCAAAATAATATATTTTTTCAATTTTTGTCTGTCTGTTTGTAATGGCTAATCTTTGAAATGGCTGGGCCAATTTTGACGGGACTTCTATTGACAGGTAGCTGATGTATTTTAGAAAAATTCCTTTGTTTAAAAAAAATCATTTTTGAGTTCCGACATCCACGTGAACGAAGTCGCGGGCACCGCTAGTGATGAATACTACTCCGACAAAAATAACGTTGGTTGATTAGGTCCCCACTGCCACAAGTGTACTCTTCCAATACACAACCACAGTCTCCCTAACCTATAAACATCCAATAACATAATATTCGAAAGCTAATTACGCGGTGACGTCACGAATCCGTAAATAATGACGTCGCCATCGCGGCAACATGGCGGCAATATTTCAGATATTACGCTAAGGGCGCTGTCTTTCATGCCTAAGAGACGCCACATTTACCACCGAGGCCGGAGTGCTGTGTGGGCACGAGGTGTAGAATCAGCAGATGTGTTAGTGGGTAAAATATTTATGTAGGTTTTATGTAGACTATATACAGACTCATAAGAAGCCGGGTGTTCAATCAGTGCGTCCTTTTAGTCCTAACCTTCGGACCCGAAACGTGGAACATGAGAGTAAAGCTGGCCCACCGACTTGTAACGCAGCGTGCTATGGAAAGGTCTATGCTTGGGGTCTCGCTTAGGTATAAAACCCAGAATGAGGTCTTATGGCATAAGGCCATAGATAATTTTGAAGTTGTAGCAAGCTGAAGTGGCAGTGGTCTGGCCATGTCTGCCGTAAAACCATTGAAAGGTAGAGTAGGCAAGTTCTCGAATGGAGACCTCGTGTTAGGAAGCGTAGGGTGGGACGCCCCCTCCAAGATGGACTCACGACCTGAAGAAGGTTGTGTGCTGGCAGTGGCTGGATGAAAGCAGCAGGATATCATGCGCTGTGGCGCTTCTTGGGAGAGGCCTATGTCCAGCAGTGGACTGCAATAGGCTGAAATGATGATCATGATGATGAGGTTTTATGCAGCCTACAGATTCACGGAGATAAACACCGAGAACACCCGAGAAGTGTTATGTGAGAGGTTTCTCTACGTATCTTTTACCTTATTTGAAGTCTCGGGTACACTTATCGGCGGGACTCCCCGCACTAAGTCGGTAGGCTACATAAGAATTACCAAGAACGAAACGTGGTCCTACGGGTTCACCATTTCTTAGTATTTGTATTTAAGGCTGATAAAAAAATTGCATCATCAGGAAATCCAACCAGACTCACACAGTGGGTTCGCTTTTCAACCACTAGTCTAGCTAGAGGGCTGTTATAAAAACAGCTCCAGCTAGCTTAGATATTAACTAGACGCGAGGCAATTCCACAGTAGGTATAACTGAAAGAAAAATGGTAAACAATCATAAAGTTATCTTGCTCAGACCTAGTTTATTCTAGAAAGAAAAATCTAATCTAGTCTGCATTGAGGAAACAGAGAATAGTAAATATTGTAGCTGGTCTTATGAGCAGTTCTGAGAAAACTTTCCATCTAGATATTTTCTACTATTAATTTTAAAAGCCTGATTAAAATTAACAGTGATCTAATTATCATCTTTGAGAGGGATGTTATCATGTTTTGGGACTGATAGCGCTTCATTTTACGCAATGCTAAACTTGCTAGTTTTTTTTTTGACATAAGCGTTGGTGAAAAACTGGTAGTTTTAATAAATTTCCGATAACATTCCGAATCGACATTACAAAGACTTGTGATATGCAATAATGAGCCAGCGTATTATGGCCCATTCCATACAAATAGCCTCTTATGCTACCTATGCACGTCTCACGTCAGTGCATTTGCAAACAGTTAAGTTCTTTTTGTGCTGTCTACATAGAAAGTCTGTCAAATAGGTATTTATTTTCAAATGAAGTCAAGTTAAAATCTAAAGAAGAATTCTAGAAACTGTTAATTAGTTGGTGTAAGTTTACATAGTTTACTTTTCTAGTAACAGTTTCTATCAACTCTTATCAGAACTAGTCACCATGGCTTATGTGTCTAGTCGACACTGAGAGGATCAAGAATCAACGTCAACCTGACGTGTGTCGCGCATAGATTGCCTTGTATACGGAATCTAGAGGAGTTTATTTATGGTCGCAGGGTAGCCAATGACGCACAACTTTCTGACCGTCCGGCCAGTAAACGAAAGCAAAACAAAATCGAAACAAATCGTGTCGCCCATCATTAAAAATCAAACTCCATACATTATGTAATAAAAAAACGTATATAATCCAACAAAATTATAATGTTGGTCCGTACCGCGGGTAATTTGAATAAATTAAATGAAAGACGGCTGCTCCGGCAGTTCGCCGAAAATTGTACGTATTACATTATTTATGCAAAAGCGTTGGATTGGTTGCGTTATATTTTGTGACACGCGACGATTACAATAATCTGGTGTTTGTTTCGACATTATCTTAATCTAAGTGGTGTACCTAATTCCCATTAGGAAATGTGCCTGGAGTTACTATCTTATTATCAAAATGTTTCCTTCTTTTACTATAGTCATAATTAAATGAGTCTTCCCGCCCTGGGCGGGGAAGGGATTTATAGACTCGAAATAAAAAAAAAAACTCAATTACTCTTTACGTTCCAGGGTCTCGGTTACCTATATAGGGTGACTAGTAATTAGTGTAACAAACCTGAAATCGTGAAAAAAAAATCAGCTGTTCAGTACATTAAGCAAACATAAATGTACTGAACAGCTGATTTCTTTTTTCGAGTTTTCAGGTTTGTTCCCATAGTAAAAGTTGTTGGTTATCATGAGCACAATCACGTGTTTAAGTATCGTACACTAATTAACAGTCACCCTTTAAACGAGTCAGTGTTTTTGCGTAACAGCAGTACTGGTAACATTTGAAAGAATTATGATGACGGTACAATTCAACATAGATATCATACATAAAAATATATCATATTCTCAATTGTAATCCTTGAAGGGGCAGGTACACTCTCATTTCACCATGCCCCATCCAAATATTGACTGTCGTCTTTCTTAATCGTATTTTTTCTCAAGCACATAATTCACAAACAGATTCTAAAATACAAATCACCGCGACCAAAAAACTCACAAGAAAATTCTAAAAACAATTTGAAACTGCTTTCAAAGCGTCTTCATATAAATGTAAATGTATGGGGGTGTAAAATTTCTCACTGTAGCACAATGGGGTTTGATTCCCAGCCGAGCTGCGGCCATTGGCTTTATATACGACTTTTTTTGGAACCCAAGTCAATTGGGTTTGCTTGATTTGTTTTTGTTTCACTCTGTCTTCTTCAAAAATGTATTTTTGTCTCTTTCGTGTGCCTACCGGTGTGGTATGGTGGTGTCAGGATAAGTGGCTTGGTATTAAGGGTATTTTCGCTTTCCTGTATCATCGCAGTCGTTCGAGGTAAAAGAATGTGGTGTTTGAAACTGTATTACTGGTCTTGATTGTATTGGTCAGGTTTTTGGGGAAGATCAAGGCTTTCTCATTTTTCATATAATCCGACTGTAACTGTCTCTGTTCACGCCAAAATACAAAAATGATACTTAGAACTTTAAATGTTATTTTTTACATAGAAAACCAAATAATGAGCTGTATTGATGGATTCAAGCGTATTTATTTATCTAGATTGGATACAGTACAATTTTGAAACATCAAAATTCATGATATAAAAATTATAATTATTAAGTAGGTGGTAAAAGCTTAAAAAAATATGCTACTGTAGGTAGTTATTGTTAAGGTAGACCAAAAATCTTATTGTTAAACATGAGCAATGCCATTTCAACCCTTCCCCTACCTATAAATCACAGTAGCACGTGCCTCATTACAAACAATACGTACCCACGAAGTGCTTTCATAAGTACACAGTAATGTAATTTAAAGTATCTACTTACAACATTTGGAAACCACCTCACGTCCAGATTTAACTTTTAATTTTCGATGCACGGCAGCACACCCGCCAAGTTCGCGACATTTTGTCAATTTTCACCCTTAATGCAATTCAAATAAGATTTTCGACAAAAGGGTGAGGTTCCAACATGATTGTGCCTTATCGTAAAGCAATAAGTGTTTGAATGAAGTTAGGGTGAATGTGTTAACTATGAAAAATGGTAGGTTTAATGGAGGAACGATAGTTTTAGATGGGGATTTGGATTAAGCATGGGACTGAAAATGGATGGGAAGTCATCACTCTTTTTGCGCGGAATGAACAGACTGATTTCTGTATTAATCGAAATTTTGGATTTAAAGATTTTCTATTATTAATAAAGAAGTAAGTAAGTGCAGTACATTAATTTATAGTTTTCGTAATGAAACCTAAAAAAAATGTGAAGATACTTATCAAATAAAAAAATAACTTATTGAAATTATTAAACAATTCATTAACCAAACATGATGCCCAAAATAATAAAAAACACAATTTTGCATAGCACATTGTAATGCACTAAACTTTACTCCTTTATCGTATTCAAAATCTCATATTCTATCAGCACTCTGAAATAGAAAAGGTTTGATTAAATCAAACAAAGAACTTTATCGAATTTCCACCAACAAAACAAATAAAATTTCCGCCCATTTCCCGAAGAAAATCAACACATACGTAGCAATGATTTACACAAAAAAAAAACTAATAATAAAGGACCCTACACTATTCCAAGTCATTATGGACCCCTAAGGGGGATGAGAATAATTTCCCGGCCCCTACCCAACCCCTAGTGACGGATAGTGGAAATAATCGGTCTCTTGATTGAAAATTACTACTTTTTACAAAATCATTGATTTTGTTCATATTATTTCCTTTAGAGATAGGGAGAGGAAAAATGTCTTTGTTGTAATTACTTTTGATGACAGTCGATTAAACTTTTGTGAGGCGATCATGTAGAACCTGGCGGATTCCTGCCATGCGTCTCATTAGGGTCTAGTGTGTGATGTGTAATTGTATGGAAGTCCATTGAGATAATTATTATCGTGCGATGTCAATACGGTAATGTTAGGTTGTATGTAAACTAAGAGAGCTGGGTTTATTTATGTTTTGAGTTGTAAATTGTCACAGAATATTGAGAGATTTGCCTGAATTACGCCTCAAACTGGTATGTACAAGATATGCAAAACCAATATAAGTTGACCGTTTATTACGTTCATACCCAGGAAAGATCTTACAAAGGGAGGCCAAGACAAACTGGTTATGTATAGCTTCATGTGTAGCCGTGTGTACATGGTATTTTTGCTGCGTATCAATTTACTTATCCAGATTACATTGTCATTTTGACCTTCACTTCCTGAAGCTTATTGAAATATTTATTTTCCTTGAGGAAAAAGAGGATTAATAGAAATTCATTCGTCCATGATAGCTATTTCCTCTTCAAATATTCTTGGTGAATCATTATCATAATCTCTATAGCCTTTTTCCAATTTATGTTAGTGAGCATGCAGAGCTGAACACTGGCTATTTAATATGAATTGACTCACCTACACTACCCAGTTACTACGATACCAATCGGTAAGAATGATTTTCATACTTTCGGACCATGAAACACCTTTTATGACTACCAAAAACTATTAGTAACCGGAACTAATGGGTTCATGTGATTTTCAAATCATTGAAGACACTCGGTATTTAACGTATACAACGCGACGTGTAACTTTAATAGCGCAAAACCTCTCGTGAGGTGACTCAGCCCATGTTACTGATCAATGATTGTTCTAAAACTATGATAAAAAAAAAAGATTTTTCATACAAAATGAGAAATTGATCGAGCTCATCAGTTTTAAGTTTTAGAACTAATGTTGACTATTAACATGGGCTGAGTTACCCCACGAGAGGTTTTGCGCTATTAACGTTACACGTTGTAGATACACATCCACAGACTGACTATGGCAAGCGCTGCTTAACCGTTAATATGAATCGGCGCGACGAGAAAATATTTGATGTTTGTATTTTCAGTAATAGATATTTAACTAATTCTTTCACTTAACAAACACATTATGCGCACCCCAGAAGTGTTAATTAAAAATAAAAGCTAATATCATCACACAAAAACAAAACTTCCCACTCACAAGTATGCACAATTTATTCAAAGGTAGCCCTTGAAACCGCAGAACATTAAGTTGAACAAACCTTCACAGAGTACATACAAACTCTTCGGAAGTAACGTGCGCAAACAAAGCATTGAAACAAACCGGAAGATATAAATACTAAACGGTACGAGTGTACTGACAACAGCAAATTTCAATTTAGTAAAACCGCGCCTCAGTGGTGGGATTAGCGACGCCCATGTCTGGGACAAGGAGTGGGAAGGTATGGATGTGGTGTGTGCCTTGGTTAGATTGTTTGAGGTTGACGGTATTTTTTTTAAAGCGTTATAATCGTATTGTAACTAATTATATTAGAATAGACTTCAAAAATCAGTTATAAAGAGTATAACCATATTTACCACAAGAAAGATAAACATCTGTTGAACACAAATGTCTAAAAAATTGCCAACGTCAAAATGGCATTTCACTTTGATTTATGAGTCGTTTTGCAGTTACAATTTTTTTTTAAGTCAAGCGTTCAATGGATGATTCACCTTACGTTGTAACGCGCTCAAATGTATTTTTATCTTACGGGCATTTCTACGAAGAGGGCATTTTTTTTGTCCTTTTAATAAAAACATGGTTAGAAGTTACATACACATCCCAAAATTTTTAAGCGTACGTCCCAATCTATATTCTAACTGGAGAGCATAACATAAATTCCGTACTACTTCTTAATTTTCCTAAAAAAAATCTGAAGTGAAAAAACGGGTGTAATTTCACTGATTTTGACCTGTCCCTTTTCCGAAATCGAGTGTAAAATATTTTTTATTTTTTAATGGAGCTGAATTTCAAGCAAACTTTTGATATTCTTGGGTATATGGATAGCTAACCAAGAGACATTGACAATAAATAAACCTGTAATTGCTTATTTTGTTATATTTGTGGATGCGTAAAGATTTGTCCCAGTCCAATGAGTAATTTCCGTGTCATACAAAAAACACTTGATTACGATACTAAATACCCGCGAAATGGACATCACCATCCGATTCTTGTAAACTATCAGGTGCTCCCGAGCAGGCCATGTGAGTGCATGTGTGGTGTGCTGCTTTTTCGATTTTCGAAGGTGAGAACCTGTTTCCGTGTCTTTAGTTCGGGTTCTTTTCTCAATACCGTGTCAAAGATATCTTCTGAATGTTTTATTTTTAAACATGTTTTGTTTCCCTAGACTGAACTTTAACTACACACCAGCATGGTTGTTTAATTTAATTTGTTTGAAATCGTAACAGTAATAAGTTATTTTTATTAGTACGATATTTTTTCAATTCCGTGGCCCTCAATTTTGTGTCCTGGTGTCCACAGAATTGAGAACGATGGTTTACCCATGTAACTAATATCGTTTTATATGAGGTTTAAAGTCACTTGCTTCACAATTTGTCATGGTAAAGTAGTTTACGCCATACATTATGTGTCTATAATGTTGTATAAAAGGTTTAAAGTATCTAGAGTTGACGTTGCAATTGCAAGATCTGATTTTAGCTAATAGTACAGCGACTAGCTACTCGAGCCACGGAAGATCGTATAATGATAGCCTATATTTTATTCTGATGTATGAACTATATTGCTGCAAAGTTTCATTAAAATACAGCCAGTAATTTTTGAGTAAAAAATTGACCTGACTAATATACACCCGAAAACTTCGATTATGTGTATTACTTTCTGGGGTTAGATAAATGAAACTGACTTGACGTATATACTTCATGTCTCTTGTTTGTAATTTAAAGGTTTAACGAAAATGCTTAATAGAATATATTTTACCATATAAGTTTAAAAAAAATGCTCATTTCAATTATTTGACTAAAAGTTAGTGAACTAAGCATGATAACTCAAGGAATCTCTCTCAAGGCAGACTCAACATAAACTTACATAACTAAAATACCAAAAACTGCTAAAATATGTTCTTGAATGTTTTTTGAAAATGGAATTTGTCTTTCCCGGTTACGTAGAATATGTGTAATTCTAAATTCTGTGGTCATATATTTCTCAATTCCATGGCACTCAAAACTTATTTCATAAACTACTGGAGCAATTTTTGGCAAATTAGCACCGTTTTGTTTAAAAAAACATGCTTTTTATTTTGGTGATATACAATTAGTCATAATGTGAAAAAAAAACTTGCCCACGGAATTGAGCAAAAATCACTGTGTCCGTAGAAATGCCCTTACAGTCTAACTTATTCTTGGTGGTCGTTTGTAACAAAAAAAAAACACCTCACTACAAAAATGAATATCAAGTCTCTCACCAAAAATTTCAGCTGTCTTCAAAAAATCTAATCAGGCATCATTAACTCTCACCTATAAAAATAAAAGTTACTACTAGTACTAGCGATTAGCCTTCCATACATAATCCCGAGTACCTTTTAACATTTTAACAGAAAGAAGTTCAAGGTCGTATATGACGGTTGTATTACATAAAATGACGTCACACACATTATGATGCTCCAGCAGCTTCTTCCATATTACTGCATCTCTACACACGAGAAGGTCACGCATACTATGACGTAGTGCACTTGACCTTTCTAGAGGTCAACACTGATAAGGTCATTAGGTCTTTTTCTTGTTGTGGGGCTGAAGTATTATTAATAGCGTGTGTTTTTATTAGACGTAAATATGAAAAGGGGTTTCTGAAAATAAAGATACGTTTTTGCCTTCAGAATGGCTGAAACAGTTATGCGCTAAAGTTGCAGTGGTGATTCTAAGAAAATGATCGCGTTGTTAGTGCATTTATTTTTCGTAATAATAACATTTGCATAAAATCTATGACCTGATGGTAATATAATGACCATGAGTTTTTCCAATTCTTGTTAATGCCCGATTATTGCGATTTTAAATAAAATTTGAAAGAAAAGGAAAGAAATATAAACGTTTCTTTGAGAAACCGGTACACACAACATAAATAAACAAATAAAAGAAAACAAAGAAGATAGTAAAAAATAAATAATAAGTTAAATATGCTTGCTAAACTTACGCCACTTTTGCCTTAGGGTTGGACCTCATCTGGCAGCACGGAATCGCCTTTTTCCGTCGCCCTTTCTATTTCTGTCGCTTAGAACTGCCTTTTGCTAGACCGAGACAGAAAGCATAATGCGATAGCACGCGGCGGAATCCTCGAGGCGATCAACATCACGGACAAAGTGCAATTTCTGTCTCGGTCTAAACGACAGAAAGAGAAAGGGCGATGGAAAAAGGCGATTCTGTGCTGCCAGATGAGGTCCAAACCTAAATTATTTAGTAATCTTTTCTTTAAACCTTCTGTATTGCAGAAATTGAAGAAAATCCTTCGTACATCAACGTCCCTCGCATTCTCTTGATATGTTAATTTCTTCACTGAATAAATAATTCATTTGTTAAGGCGTATCACTCAGCATTGTTGCGAATTATTCTGCGCGTTATAACGACATTAACTCTTATAGCACACAATTTAGAGCTCAATTTGCACCGGGCTTCCAAATGAGTTTTGTAACTAAGATTTATATTTTGTTTGCCGTTGATTTGACGTCAGGTATCAACGGGGATTTTGAATTTTCATATTTATGGAGGAGTAATGAATTAATGTACAAATGGATGCTGATTCTAACATTTCTAGCTGTGAAACAATAAGGTCTTCTATAACATACCTGCATGCCTGTAATCCCTGAAGGGGTTAGGCAGTGGTGTGAATAGTAAACCCCTTGATAGGGGTATATTGCCATAAAAAGGGCACAAATCCAGAGTCCATCACAGAGTCTACTACCGAAGAATTCCTAATGAAAACCTAACATTTTGATCGATTTGGAAATCTAACCCAGAATTCCAAGCTCAGTGTTCACTCTTTTTACAACAGGTTGATAGCAAGTACTTTGCTATTCAGCTGTTCTTTCTGTCAGTTTCAGTCACCTTTTCCTGGTACAAAATAACAGCGACAATCCTTTAAGTCCATCATAAAAAGGGTCCATCCACTTCAACAACTCCAAAAGGAAGATTTCAAAGATACAACCAAAAAGGTGGCAATTAGACCGTAACAAACACAATTAATACACAACGATCTACCCTTGCCGGTCAATGGAAGCGACGCAGTGAAAAGTGAAATACGCGCCAAATCGGCCGGAAGCCCCACCTAGCCAAGATGGCGACGGCAGACATATTGACGAACGTCCGGAAACGACAGTGACAGAACGCGATGGGACGCGACGAGCTTTCCGTTCGGATACGCGCTAAAGAGGCCGATCGCTCCCGCTAAAAAATGAGCCAAGTTATTTTGTGGAAGTCAAGCTTTATTGGTGACGGATTTTTAGGCTGACGAGGAAATATGTGAAGGAACATAGGTTTACTTCACACGTAGTGTTAGTTTGCATTTGAGAAATGGGTTCTTTTTCAAATCTTAGTCCATGTTCAGAATACTGTACATCTGAAAGTAACGGTTTCATTTTGTTGAACGTGTACTGGAATGGGGTTGTACGAGAACTTTGCGGAGTAATAAAGATTTAAGGACAAAAAACTGCTGAATATAGGCCTCCCCCTTAGACGGCCACGCCGAACGACAATTCGCCACTTGCATCCATCGGCTTAATTAGTTTGGTCAATTTGAGTTTGTCAGTTAGCATGCTCAGGTGCATTATCAGATGTATGAGCGTGGAAGAAGTTAAAGGAGTATATAGAAATCGTAGCAGATGTAGTAAGTTTGTTTCTGCCTATCCCCAAAAAACTACTGACGTGAGTTTATGTTTGTATGTTGATGTTTGTTTTTACATACTCATGAGTAATTCGCACAAATTGACCTTTTAAAGGACACAGATTACGTCGTAGCGTGGCGGTATTAATACCCTGCCATAATAGCTACTTCCCAAAATTAAACATACACATATATCTTATATACAAACCTATTTACTGTCCAGTAGTGTCTCAGCCACTGATTGATTCTGTAGCGCGTCTCAGCACCTCCGTTATTGGGCTCTGTGAATACTAATACACGATACAGCCATTGATTGTGATGCACCAACACCTTAGTACATGCATCTATGCATTTACTTGGAAAGCTGGATTGATAATTAGCTGATGAATAGCTTAAAGTGGTTTCGCTGAAGAGTTAATTAATTTTTCTTTAACACATCAGAGACCGGTCGCGGGACTCAGGAATTACCGTGACCCCGTGGCTATTGAAGGACACCGTGGATTTTATTCACTTCAAGTTTGACAGTCCCTCCCACCCTGCCTTGGATGGGAGGACTCATTTGATGATTTTACAACGTTAAAAAAAACAGAGCTCTTATCACTTTTCATGCGTTTTGCAGTAAACGGCGGTCTTGGCGTTAATTTTATAAATTAATACGTCGCGTCGTTCGAACACTAGAGGCGGTTTTTTCATTTTCAATTACTTCTCATACAATAAAACTTCATAACACTTCAAGTACGCTGTATGGTAAAATACGGAAATCTTGTGATAAATCCACATAGGTAATAAAACAAAATCTATGTAAGTGTGAATGCTATATATGATGTCGAAGTTGAAAGAGGGAGAAGTCGTGCGTAAAAGATAGTTTACCTTCTACTAATACCGTTTTACTCTGGACTTTTCGAAAGACGCTCCTAGATTTACCAAGTTCATTAACAGAATAAATACCTTTTCTTTTTATCTTTTTACTTAATTCGAAAAACAATCAGACACGTTCATTACACAGTAAATAGTCTTTATCCGCTTATAGTAAGAAAATTCTAAGTTAAAAGTAACCTTGAATTCAGCTAATTCTAGACTACCGAAATACTAGTAAGTCTAGAGGAAGACTATAATATAGTAAAATATAATAAATACTATAACATAATAAAATGTTGTACGACATAGGTCTACGTGGTACTACATTATGACAATAGTGTCATTGAACTTGGCTGTTGAAAGGGGAATGGCCTTTTGAGGAACTTAAGTTTTTAATGATTTGCACTTTGAATGCAGTATTGTGTCACTCATGTGCGTTTAGAAACGTGTTTACATAATAGTTGAGTTAACATTTCGTTTTACACGCATTATAATAAGTAGGCAGGCCTCCCACTAGGTGGACCGACGACATCGTGAGGTTCGCGAGCAGCCGATGGATGCAAGCGGCGAATTGTCGTTCGGCGTGGCGGTCTAACGGAGAGGCCTATGTTCAGCAGTGGACGTCTTCCGGCTGATTATGATGATGCATTATATTATAGACATATTTAAAAAAAAAATCAAGACACACTGTCAAGAAAACTGTTACCTGAAAACAAATACAACTCAAAAAATTTAGTTCTTGGCGAATTAGATCAACACTAATCACTATTTCCATGAAAATAAAAAATATTCCATAAAGCAAGTCCTCACTTTACATTTTCTAACGAATAGTTCAGTCAGACCATTCAACTGGGAACTGGGGAGGTATTCACTAGTTCTTTTCAAACTATTTTAACCGTAATACATTCTGACGTAAAAAGTGCGCAGTAAAAACCGTGTCAGAAGAAGAATATTAAAGTTCAGCGTATTATTGTGAGAGGAACATTTTTTTTTGTATTCATAAGTTTTTATTGGACGAAGATTTGAAAGGAAGGTATTGAAATGAAAACATTTTAGTTGTAAAGTTAGATGAGTGGTTGCAATCGTCAACTTTAAAGTGAGTTGGTTTGTAGGTCACCTTGAATTTGTGTTTGTCTGATCATTAAGTATACTCGTTTATCTACTAACGTACTCAAATATCTTTGAATATCACAGTCCACTTCTGAAATAGACATCTCCCAGGCTGTCTGCCTTCCACACATTCTGTCTCACTCAGCCACTTCTTAAGGCCGTTCATCTAGCTGGGGTATTGAAACCCCATGAATGAGGAAAATTATGGCACAGTATGGTTATGGGGAAAAGGTTTCCTAAACTATTCTATGAGTTATTCCATACACTTACCTATTTCTGTCCCATGCTACTGTTTTGACCATGGACCTAAAAAAAAAGTCGGACGGAACTTCACGAAGAAACAAGTGAAGCACCCATAGTAAGTCAGTGCGCTTATATTATGTACACGCCAGAACACACACATTCATACCATAGTAAGTCAGCCGTCGGCCATTACGCTTCGAACGACACTCGCGGTTTTATACGGTGTTATTTTGTCTAATAAAAATCAAACTATGCCGTCATGTGTTGTGAAAAGTTGCCGAAACCACAGTGGTTCAATCAAAAAAAGCCAGGGGATCACTTTTCATAGGTAAGCATGTCAATTTGAAGCTTATTTCTCGATTTTACGTCAATAAATTTAATAAACATCTCGAAATCAATCAGTGTTGCAACTATTTCAAGGTTCAAATTATTTTAAAATGGGGAGATTTATATTTTATGTTACTATTTATCGCTACCTATTGTATTCTTCTATATTTTTACAGATTTCCCTCAAATGATGATTGGAAAAATGATTGGATTAAAATAATAAGGGAGTGTAGACGTGAAAATAATTGGAATCCATCAAAATCTAGTGTAATCTGCAGTATACATTTTGAGAAGCATTGTTTGTACTCAACTTAAGGCGGACTTCTTCGCGTTGTTGCTTACGCCGTACCAACAAAGGTAATTAAAATTTCAATTAATTTAAGGTCCTCTTCTTACAACCTAACCTCTTAGTTATAAACTTTAAAACCGAAGAGGCCGTATGATCTTGATGCCTTTGCTTTTCCGACTAGGAATTTGCCGCGTTTTGTTTTCTTCAAATACATAAACGTTTAGTTTGTTTTAATTTATTTTTTTAAATAAGTTATTGTTAAATTTAAATGGTTAAATCACAGTATAAATATCTACAGTAGATGATCTCGGCCGCATGATAGAAATAAATACCTACAGCCGCGCGGTACGTAAACATGCGTTAGGGCTGTCCGACCACTGTGCGGCGCATCGCTCGCGCAGGCAGTCGGCCTAATGCAACCGAGTGCGCACACTCAAACACGGAGCGAACTATGTACGCGTGAGCCCTAGATGTACGGTAATCTACGTTCCTAGAATAATATTCATGACTGTGATATAATTTATGTAGTACGCTGAATATACGTTGATTGTACACCGTACCGTAGGTAAATGAAGCTCAATGCTTCATTTCCGTGTCCGCCGACAATCCCACCGCGCCGTCTTTACTTTGAATTACACAAACTAACAAAACACACATGCACCGGAGTTTTAACACAAGCGTAAGTACCTACCGTATCATGATTCATTCAGGACCGCCTTTAGCTTACCTATTTCACTTGTCTCAGTAACTTTACTTTATTCATATAATTTACTGTATTTATTGATCCAAATACCCTTTTTTTCATGAGATAAAGGAAAATACAGAACCATTAAAAAGTCACATATCATGTTCCTACCTACTAGTTACTAATAAGTAATATTTTTTTATAGTCAGTACTTACTTATCAGAGGTTGCAGGTAATTTAAAAAAACATATGTTTGGATGCGTTATTGTTGAATTCATACACCCAAAAACAGCACAATATTTTCTACTCGTCATATTAAAATAGGTACTTTAACTGGTTTTGCTAAAAAAAACAACGCACCGTCCGTTCATCACTACGGTACGGCCGTGACTGTCTGCACCTCAAGCGCGCCCCGACATCGAGTCACGTGGTATAACTCGCGTTTCGTCCGTTTGTATGAAGATCAAATACTGTAGATATTATTACCGTGGTTAAATAATGCTTATCTCATATTATTATTATGTTAATTTTTTCGCAAGTGGTACGAAAAGTAGAGTATTTTCCTCAGTGATAAAGCTGTCTTAGTCTTGGGTGAACTTAAATCCCTCGCTACACTCAGGACGCGTGTTAAATCCCTCGCTTCGCTCGTGATTTAAGTTTCTAACACCCTCGCTACGCTCGGGAGTAAGCCTCGAGTCCTTCGTTATGCTCGCGATTTAAATCGTCACCCGCGACAGAAGACACTGCTTTATCCCCTTGGTTAATAATCTACTATTTCATTCCACCTATTCGAAAAGGACGACTTGGTTCGCCTTTAAGTGCGCCCAAAACTGGTGTTTTCTATAGGGAACTTTTAGCGGGCAGTAATGAGTTTTTAATCCTCTTTATAAGTGCGCCGCAAATAACTTTGCCGCGCACTTTTGATAGGAAGCTTTTAGCGGGCACTAATGAGTTTTTAATCCTCTTTATAAGAGCGCTACGCTCAGGATTCTACTGTAGAATCCCTCACTTCGCTCTGGATACAAAATAGCGCCCTCGCCGTAAAACTATTACTTTGTCATACAATCTACTATTATTTTAATCTTGTTTTAATTATTTTACCTTTATTTTAACAATAGGTATACGTCACAAAAACTTGTAATTAAACCCATGGACCTTTTTTTTTAGGTCCATGATTAAAATTAAGTTCGAGGGGAGATCTTATTAAAATATTGTTTGAAAATGGGTAATTTTTTCCTTCATCTGGCAACCCTTTAGAAACCCACACATAGTAAAGCAGCGGCCATTTTGGTGCTTCACTTGTTTCTTAGTGAAGTTCCGTCCGGCTTTTTTTTAGGTCCATGGTTTTGACGTGATTTTATACCAAATATTTATTTGTCCATTCATCTTTTTCGGTTTAAAGAAATTTTATTCTCATAAGAACTTACAGTCCACTTATAATGAGATACAGAGTAATAAGTATGAAAATACAGTACAATTTCCTCCAGAACATTAGAAGTTACAATGTAGAAACATGTTTTTTAAGCTTATTCTTAAATACATTTATGTTATCGCATTCTTTGATATCGTCCGGTAATTCATTGAACAGCTTTGCTCCTTCAAACAATATGGTCTTTCTACCGTAATTAGTGCGCGCGCTGATAACTTCAAGTGTGTTTTTATGTCTATTTCTCAGGTTATATGACATTGTTTTTTTCTTTATTTGTATGTTAGTTTGTATTGAGTTAGTTGTTATGTTTTTAATAAGAATGCAGGTGTAGTAAATATATAGCTGTTTTATATTTAATAGTTGGGTTTTTTCGTATAAGGTCTTTGTTGAAGTCAAATATGGATAATGAAATAGAATTTTAATTATTTTGTTTTGAACTCTTTGAAGTGAATTTAAGTTTGTAGTTGCTGCGGATCCCCATATTTCAATTAAGTATTCTAAGTGCGATTTGACTAACGAGTTGTAGATTAAAGTGCGCACTTTATTTGGAATACAGTTTGCCACTTTCCGTAAAGCTGCCAGTAACGATGTTAGTTTACTTCTGAGGTGGTCGATATGTAATTTCCAAGTTAGTTTTTCATCTACCCTTAATCCAAGATATTTTTCATTAGTCGACCGTTTTATTATTTCGTTATTTATTTTAAGTGGCGAGAAGTCTGGTATACGCTTATTTTTAGTGTTAAAAATCATGAATGAGGTTTTCGACGTATTGATTGTAAGAAGGTTGTACTTTAACCACTCGTTTAATACTTCAAGGTCGTGTTGAGCGTCTTTAATAATGTTATGAATGGATTTGTTGAAGTAAAAAAGACAAGTGTCGTCTGCATATAGTGTTAGGTGTCCTGTTAACCCAATTTTATTAATATTGTTTATATAAATAAGAAAAAGTAACGGGCTGATTATTGAGCCTTGGGGGCAGCCGTATGAAATATTTTTGACCGAGCTAGTGTAGGTGTCTCCTTTTAACAACTTGACGCCTGTCCTCTAAAAATGACTGAAACATTTTATGTGCTGTACCTGTAACACCTATATTATCTAGCTTCTGTAGCATTTTTTGATGACTCACGGTGTCGAACGCTTTTTTTAGGTCGATGAATATTCCTAGGGCATAGCTTTTTTTATCTATACTGGTTTTAATTTTGGTGATAAGGTCTGTTGCAGCCGAGAGAGTGCTTGACTTACTACGAAAACCATACTGTTCGTTTATGAAAAAGTTTTTTTTTGTCAAATAATTATTTAGGCGACTATATAGCACGCGTTCAAATATTTTGGACATAACCGGTAATACAGACACAGGTCTGTAGTTGCTTGGGTCAGTTCTATTTCCAGATTTGTAAATAGGACTGACCCTAGCCACCTTGAGGGTGTCGGGGAATGTACCATGTAGTAAACAGGCGTTTATACAGTTAGTTAACGGCTCGATAATTATATTTTTTAAGCATTTTATCGCCTTAGTACTAATACCGTCCAGACCTGTGCTAGTGTTACTATCGAGATCGTCAATGATGTTATTAATTTCCTCAGTGGTGCACGGTGTTAGTTCGTTTAGTGTTACATCATGTTTGTTGTTACGATCATACATAAGGATGTTGCCCGTGTTTGTGTGATATATGTCTGGTATTTTTTTTGCTAACTCCTCGCCTATGGATGAGAAGAAAGAATTAAACAAGTCACATACCGAGTCACCTTCTGTCAGAAGTCCAGCGTTTGACATAAGTTTGGGAGGAGCAGGGCTGTCTTTATATTTATTTAATCCTAAGCTATTAATCAGGTCCCACATTTTTTTTGGCTGCTTGTTGCACTTTTGAAATAAATTATAGTAATAGTTCTTTTTACTCGTGTTTATTAGCATCTTCACCGTCTTTTGTTCCTTACGAAATTTCTTCAGTAAATCCTCGTTATCTGGGTCTGATTTCGTTTGCTGCCATAGACTATTTCTTGAATTAATTGCGTTTATAATGTTCTGATTAATCCAGTCTTTTTGCGGGGGGTTTAGAATTTTAATCTTATCTTTTTTGTTCTTTTCTATTTGTTCTGAGATAAACGTCTCCAGTTGGTTGTAGTCGTGGTTGTCATTGCTGTATTTTGCTTCTAGTGTGTTGTTGTACAAATTTTCATAATCCAGTGCCTTATAATGCTTTTTTTTGTTATGTTGAGGAGACAGACTTCCTATTTCGAGATATATGTGCTTATGATCAGAGAGACTTGATTCTATTATCGATAGACTGAGAGAATGGTTGCATAAATTTGTACATAAATGGTCCAGAATTGTGTTGGTTGTGGCCGTGTCGCGTGTGCTGTGTGATTTCTTGATTTTATTTATTATTCTGTACCCCGCTTCTTGGATTACATGTTTGTATTTTGATACATTACTGTTTGCACTGAGTAAATCAATATTGAAATCTCCAAAGATTATCGACCTTTTTCGCCGTTCTAGTTGTGATGAATAAGTTTCCAAAAAGTTACTTACGTTGGTTTCTCCCGGTTTATAAATCGCTCCTATATTTAATGATAGTTTGTTTATATATATCCATAAATAATGGTTTCCGTTCTCACATAGATCTTCTGTTATATCATATTCAATACTCTGATGGACATAAATGGAAACTCCTCCACCTTTACAGTTCTGTCTGTAGTTATAGATATGATTATAGTTAGGTAGTTGGTATAGTTTTGCATCAGACTCCGAGTTAATCCATGTCTCGGTGAAAATCAGTAGGTGGGTAGTCTTTTTGATGGCTTTCAGGATGCATTTTATTTCATCAAACTTCCCCGGTGTGCGGATACTACGTAAGTTTGCATACATAAATCTTAGGGAAGACGGATGCAATGGTATGTCCTCATATTTGTTTACTATTTGATGGCATAGTTTCCTAGAACTATACGTCGGTTTGGAATTTTGTAATGGGGTACTTATTGGTTTTTTTGGTTTGCAGCAACTATTGTGGGCGTCCCTTTCAGATATTTAATAGTGAGGTTTGTTTCGCCGTCCTGTATACGTTTATTTAACTCCTCCTTCAGAGAATCTAAGTATTGTTTTTGTTTTGGGGTTTGATCAGAGAAAAACTGTATATTTTCAGGGAGTTTGGTTCTATTCTTTAGCAGGTATTTGGCAGTCTCGATAGTTTCGAAGTGAACTTTTATAGGTCGGTTCTTGTTTTGCACATATTTTCCTAGTCTCGTGATTTTAATCGGCTTGGGATAGTCTTCGAAAAACATTGTAATTAACTTCACAACTTCCTGATGATCATAATGTTGTCTCGATTTCCAGTTTTTGTCGTTTATTTCCGGAATACCCACAATCACAATATTTTTCTCGCGGTCGCATCGATCCTTTAGTTCTAGGATGAGGTTTTCGTGACACTCGACGGCGACGGGCGATTTTAGCGGCGAACATTTTGTGTGTTGTTCTTTTCTAATCTGTGATATTTCGGTTTCTATATTTTTCATTTTATCCTCAGTAGCAGATGTTTTAGTTTTTAAATTTTCTATTTCAGCATTTGCATTTTCGAGCTGCTGAGAAAACTTTTCGGTACTTAATTTTATTGTCTTGACTTCATTTCTGATATCTGATATTTGTTCTTTAATTTGGTTTAGGTTCTCGGTTTGTGTTCTGCCGAAATTGTTCAGGAAATTCATCATTTCCATGCGGAAGCTCATAAAGTCCTTTTTATAATCAATTTCATGTGTGCGATCTTTCCGCTTTCTTGAAGTAATATTAGCACGTATATCTTCATCGCTTAAAGTAGATAAGTTAGGAGCAGATCCGCTACCGCTCTCGCTTTCACTTATCAGTGTCGCCCTGGGCGGCGTTCTCTCCAAGTTCATGTTCGTGTCCCGAGCGTTCCGACTGCGTGCGAGGAGACGAAAAAATATCGGACGGTCTCTTTTCGCCGCGGGGGTGAGCGGTGCTGCGCGCGCGCTGCCGTAGTTTCGCTTGAGGACACAAGGTCCTAAGTAATTAAACAGCTTCAAAGTTAATTTGACTTTAGCACTGCACTTATATGGATCACTTTACTTTGCTAAGCTTTTATTTAAAGTTTGTAATATTCTAACGCACGTCTGCTTCCAACAAGCTCCGGAGGAGTATGTTCGTTGTTGTGTGTGTTTTTCGCATATTTATTTATATTAGTAAGGAAGTAAGGATCTCTCCCCATTGCCTTGTCATAAAAAACAACGGTTTTTCAGAAAATATTCAGTGAATATACGAATGGAATGCTTTGCTTGTGAAAATAAACGTTATCGGAATCATGGATTGTGGAAAGAATTCCTGATCGAACATCCTTACTACCAGTACGTCCATCGTCCATAGCAGTAGGTATAAGTAAATTTCACATATTTCATTCCTAGAAACGTCTGTTCTCATTCAATAATAATTCATAAATTACAAAAAAAAAACAGATCTGCAGACCTCGAAATCCTTTGATACGGTATTTTACACACAAGTTATCTCCAATAAGTGTAATCAAAATTGAGCTTTGTCACGTTGATAATAAGATTGGATGAGGAGGCAGAAAGGTGGAGGTAGACAAAACGTCCCCGCGAGAGGCTGCTTGGCCGTGATGAAACATTTATGAGGCGGCAGTGACAAATAGTGGAATTGCTTGAAGTATTACCTGCGTTTGTATATCGATGTAATTTTTGTTCTTTCCGTAGTTTATGCTATATTTCTTTGTCTCGTAGATCGATTGTTTTGCCGTATAGTGTGAGCATTTTTTTTAAAACTTTGCCCCTCTCTAGGTATTTATAAATTTCTGCCACCTCAGCATATTTTTTCTTATTTCCAATGGTTTCTTAGTAAGTACATAGACTAATATTAATTACAAACTTTCTTAAATTGCTAGACCTTTTGAAATAGCTTAGTTCAGAGTTCTACGGAGCGTGAGGGCGACTTAATTAAACGTGACCTTTTTATTAATAATATTGAAGTCTTAGAAGTAGTTAATAGCGTCATTAAAGCATTAACACTAATTTAGGAAAAGAAACGCTATGGCTATAATGCTTAAAAGCCATAATTAATTGCCTACCTGGCATCTAAAACCCAGTTATGGTGTAAAAACACGGGCTATTGTGATAACAGACTAGGATTTATGAAAGAAAACCATGATCAACTTGAACTTTTAAGTTGATTGCAAAGGTTTCAGTGTACCCGCGAATCCGAGCATAGGTCATAGTACTGACTAGGCCCGAGTCGAGGGCGCCTTATGTTCCACGTGCCTCAAGGAGCGGTCAGCATGACTGACGTGGTTTGATAAGGCTAAATGCTTGTTGGGGTTACGGGTATGTCTTGTGAGGTTATCGTAGCCCTAGAACGCAAAGGTATTAAAGGTAAGGTAAGGAAAAAAGGATTATTGAATGAAAAGGTGGGTTTTAGTCCGAACAAGTCTGATGGTCCTTTTCTGGGTTATAGGACTTACTTGATGATTTCTTTCCCCAAAAAGGGGGTCTTAAAGTATACCCCATCCAAGGATCCACCTCGGCAAGAGTTACGCAACTTATGTCCCTTTGAAAATCGAATTATTCGCGTAATTTCATAAAAAATTCAAAACCGCCATCTTAACCCCATAAACCTTAAAATGATACGATAAAACGTTTGCTAAGAAACATAATAAGGTATCTTGTATCTTGCGACGATGACACTCCGCAATACGGTTGACGTAAAAGGATATTTTAAATTGTTAATGCAGCCTTCATATTTTACGTGATACTTCGAGCATTCGCTAATATATAACACGTATATATTTATATATTACATACTTGTAAGGGAGGCATATATCATTTTATTTCGTTGCTAAGGAAGTACGTGACATAAGGATGGAAAATTCTGCTTTGAACGGGTTTGAAAAAGGGTTGGCTTTTAAACGAGGTTTATCGGTTGTTATTGGTACTGTGTTTTACTGTGTTCTTACTTTGAGCTGCGATTTTGGTTGTAGTTTAAAGCTAGTTTAAAGTAGATTTCGGACACGCCGCAATCGCAGCGGTAAGACCCCACTTTGAGGAGTGGCTGGATCGGTGTTACGGCGTCCTGACGTTTCGGGAGCTACTTGTGTCTGATGAGGAAGGAAGAAACTGAGGACACGGTGGAGCTTACGGTGTAGGACTGCCCCGCTTGGGCAGAGCATCGCCGTGTCCTTACGACGGCGATAGGCGGAGACCTCTCACGCCCGGCATTGGTCAAGGCTATGCTGCGGGGCGAGACGAAGTGGGAAGCGGTCGCCTCCTTCTGCGAAGCAGTCATGCTCGCGAAGGTGGAGGTGGACCACGTGAGGGAGAGGATAGCGTCCTCCCTCCACCCGAGCCGCAGTGGTAGACGCTCACGGCGTCGGACGTCGGCAGACGATCTCCGGCTATCGTAGGTATGCGGGCGGTGAGTAATGGGAGACTCGCTGTCCGACCATAGACCATATCCGGGTCGACGTCGTGTTGTGTTCCACGCACGCCTCAAAGAGCGTCAGCATGATGACAGGGACCAAAGCTTGATGGGGTCGCGGGACTTATTACCGTGACCCCGGAACATAAAGGGCTATTGAAGGACTCCGTGGATTTTAGTCAGTACGAGTCTAACAGTCCCTCCCGCCCTGCCCTGGGTGGGAGGTCCCATTTGATGAATTTATTACGCTAAAAAAATGGGTACAAAAACTTTTCTCATCACTGGGCTTTATTTATGCAACTATTGAGCGTCGACAAAATAGAATTCATGTTGTAAAATATTATCATCCTTATAATGCAGGTCTGTTTATCTTTATAAACTCAAATGTAGCGTTGAAACAATATATATGTAGCTATTAGCATCTTATTCATTCATCATAGTAAGACCACTACCACAATAGAAAGACCTTCCCACTTGAATTCTATGAACCATTGTACAACAAGAATGTTCTAAAGTTTTGTCTAAACGTAACAGATTAAATTCGCTGCGGTGTGCGGGACCCGAGGAGATTTCCCGCGGGACGCTTAAGGGTTATTTGTCTGATGGTTCGCCTAGCTTTGCAGCGGAATCCTAATCCTAGTGCTAGGGAAGTGGGGTAGTCAGAAATGTGTGCTTTGTGGTTCTGACCGTGGAATGTCTTTGGATGAGTATAATGTGGAGAGTTAGAGAGGTTTTTGTTCGAGTGGTGTTGACACTAGTTGCAGTGGGTGTTTTAGGTCATTTGTGCTTTTGTTGTTTGCTTGTTTGACTGTTTAAAATGTGTTACTAGATTCTGGTTTGGTAGGGTTTGTGAGTCGTTTTAGCTCGTCCTAAAACGTTGGTTCTTTGAACTTTATAATTACAAAAGTTAATTACCAGAATCGGTCCGATTCATGTTGTGCCAACAGAATTTCTAAATTAAAGATAATTCATAATATAAAACAATAAAACATATAAAAATGTGAGAATAATATGCAAAAATCATTAATTTAATAAATCATATTAAATTTTCTTTTATGTTAACGTTAAAGTTAGAAGTATTGAGTGGGCAACTCCATACAAACATTTTACTTTCGTGTTCTTTTTATGGAAAACTAATTATACCATTAAATTCTATAATTGTTTTCCTTTTTAATGATATACTCGTATCATTCATCTTTGTTACGTTTATGGACCGAGGGTTCAAGAGAAACTTGGCAATATCTTTTAAGTAACGCGCTATAAAGTGTTATTAATCTAAGTATAAACCTCTTAAAGAGGCAGCTAGGCAGTCATGAAAAGTACGTAATAAATAAAAGTTATGCTATTAACTGATCATAAAATGAACCTATAAAAGGAATCACTTATTTCATTTACTTGACTTGCAACTTGTATAATAACAAAGGCTTGGATTGATTTTTCCTCATATTCATACAGTAAAATAAATCTGTCATGTTCACCATGACATACAAATATCTGTGTTTACAAGCAAACACTCATCGCGGCTGTGTTGACGTGCTTAATCCCGTACGCACACAATTTGTCGCCTATTCATTAAAAACCTCAGTCTACAATAACAAAACAGAAGCACAGTCCAATAAAGTTCTTCACTCCCCCCTCAAAGCTTCATACACCTAATGCGGAGCGAAAAAGTACTTTTTGTGGTGAAAAAACCCTTTTTTCCGCGGAGTTTCCCGAGAGGCGACAATCCACGTCACTCAGTCGGTTTAATTGCGAGTAGTAAAACAAACGAGGGATGCCGCGAGTGTCGCTGAATCGCGCGTGTGGAGTGTCGGGCCGAGCAGACGCGCGGGCGACACACTGTAGTTTGTATGCAGTCTAGGATAGAAGACGTCACCGTAAAACGTCAATAGGATTCACGATAGCTAGCATGACCGCGATAGCTCGGTTCGCAAGTCAAATGCTGGGGTCGCAAGAAAAATTTTCTTTCCACAAAAAAAAGATTTAAGATCGACGATTAAGCAGGAAATGCCAGTGTCACTAAAACGATCAAACATCGGCACCGAATCTGTTACAAATATCAATACAATTCTTAAATCGCGAGTTATGACCGGGTCAATAGAGCCAAACGCGTGAGTGATACAACTTACAAGTAAGTGTGAGGGGTGCACCAAGAAAGTTGGGGTTATCAAATAAATGGGTATGGGTGAAATTAAAGAATTTTTCACAATGCATTTGCATTTCTTTTTCTTTTAACAAAATACAACAAGCAATACTTCTAGAAACTATTTGTTGCTGAAGTAGGTAACAGAAGCGTGCACTCGAACATAAAGTACGAAGAAATACCAGAACAAATTCAAATCGTTGTGCGTTTTCCACAAAATCACGCATGCTGCCAATAAAATCTACGTTTTTGTGCATTATCATATAAATTGTTAAAGTTATCCGCCTTGTATAGCAATGAGTTACTGTCGGTTGCGCTAAGTTTGAGGAAGTTTCTCAAGAACATAAATTTAATTGCGAGTAGTAAAACAAGCAAAGGATGCCGCCATGCGCCAGTGTGTCGGTAAATACCTTGAGTTCCGTTTGCCCGGGCGAACAAACGCGCGGGCATAAAGTGGTATCTAGTTATAGATATATGTCATTGTGAAAGTTCAAGTCTACTTATTTTTTTTTTTTTTTTAACTATTTTTATTTTGCTAATTATATATTTTTTGGTTTGTTTCAGGTAAGCAATTCTTGTTCACATATTAATGAAGATAAAGGTAAAAATAATCAAAGTTCTACAAAGAAAACTTGTCAGCTCGTCTTACCGTTCGCTTTATCGTCACGCGTTTTCAACAGTCAGTTAAACCGCTCGTCTAGTATCCTACACTTCATATCGCAACAAGATATACACATACAAGCATACTTAATCCCTTCTGAATGCGTGACGTGGCGCAGTTTTCCCGCGAGTTGCCCGCGTTTGCCCGCGAAACGGACAATAGCCGGACAATTAAAATTTAACGGTTTTCGTCAATGGTAGGTTCCCAACTAATTGTTTACCAATTGCTTTATTGAGTCTCTCTTTGTGTTCGTTATTTTGATTTCCGTTATAATTGTTGCCGCGATAAGCGGATTGTGTTGGTTTAATTTTTATTGTTTTATCAGTTGCGATGTCAGGGTATTTTATTTAGAGCTTTTTACGATTTTCAGTCAATTATTTAAGAGTTGCCTATTAAGCCAACATTTTTCCTCAAAAACTTGGCATGGGATAATAATCCTTGACCATCTATTATCTATTATTTATTTACATATAATAAAACTGTAGAAAAATATTTTTTGTACATTAAAAAAAAAGCTCAAAAAATATAGCCAGCGTGTTAAAGGACAACCAATAGAACCCATTTCTAGCATTTTTAGAATTTTTGTCTGTTTGTCTGTATGTCTGTTTGTATGTGTAATGTAGGTAGATCAACATATATATTTTGTGCATAGTAGGTAGGTCAGGCGCCGGCCGCAGGATTCAGTCCAAATATATTATCTCACGGAGCACACGTCTTTTATTGCGTCGTTCACCTAACGGACATTATAGTGGCGACGAGGATAATTATCTATTTACAATCGCGTGTGTATTGTTAGAATCGCATATAGTTAAAATGTCGGTTGGAAAACTGAGTGAGTTCGACGTAAAGACGGGACAGTGGTCTTCCTATGTGGATAGGTTAGAGATGTTCTTTCTCGTGAATAAAGTGACGGCGGAGTTAAAATTGCCTACTTTGATTTCTACAATCGGAGATGAAGCGTACGAGCTACTTGTTAATCTATCGAGCCCAAAGAAACCGTCGGAAATAAGCTACGATGCAGCCATTGGTTTAATGAGTCAGCACCTTCATCCGACGCCATCTTCATTAACGGAAAGATATCGTTTCCGTCAGAAAAGACAAGGAGCGGACGAAAACGTGGCGACATACGTCACCGAATTAAAAAGATTAGCTCGTTACTGCAAATTTGCAGGAAATTTAAACGAGAACTTACGTGACCAGTTCATATGTGGACTCAAGAGTGACGTCATCAGGCAACGACTGTTCGCGGAGGATGACTCAATAACATTTTTACAAGCCGTAAAGCTAGCGAACGCTTTGGAGGCGGCAGAAAGAGACGCCGCAATGGTGGAAGACACGACCACGTCTAATTCTACGGCGGAAGCGGCGCATTCAATCACGTCAAGTAAGAGGCAAAGCAGCGGAGCGAGTTACGGCAGGAACGGAGGCAGCATACGTCCGCGCGGCAGCCGCGGGCACGGCGGCCCGGGCGGAGGCAGCGGCGGCGGTGGCGGCGAGCGCGCCGCGAGCCGCGGTGCGCGCGCCACGGGCGCGGCTGTGGCATCGGGACGTGGCAACTACTGCACAGCTTGCGGAGCCACTAACCATGGTGTGGCAAGCTGTCGCTACAGGGAGTTTGTGTGCAGCAAGTGCCAACGTACGGGGCACTTACGTCGAGTGTGTCCGGAGAACGTCGAGCAGCCGTCGGCGTCGAGAGAGATAACTTCATATCGCCGCGGCCGGCAGAATGGAAAATTGTATTCCGCGGAGGCCGTAAGCGAGTCCGACGTGGAGGACATCGAGGAGAGTTTAAATCTCATCGGACTAAATAATTATAAGCCCGTAAGTGTACCCATTCTAGTAGATGATACCATGTTAAAAATGGAAATAGATACAGGAACGGCGATTTCATGTATTAATAATAGTACCTACGAGCGTTATTTTTCACATCTATGTCTTAGGAAAGATGACACATGTTTAAAATTTATTGATGGTACTAAAATAAAGCCATTAGGTATTATTTATCCACGGGTTCGTTACCAGGGGCTGGAGAAACAGCTAGAATTGTTTGTAATAAAGAACGGAACAACATCTTTGATAGGTAGGCAGTGGTTAGCGGAGCTACAGATAAAAATACCTACACTTTCATGTGAACAGATAAGTAACCTTAATTGTGTGAGAATTAATGAAGGAATTGTGAATATTCTTGACAGGCATAAGGAGTTATTCAGCGGTGGACTGGGTCGGTACAAGGGCGGCAAGGCTACGCTGCGGGTGCGCCCGGGGGCAACGCCGGTGTTCCAGCGCGCGCGGCCCGTACCATACGCGCTGCGCGAGCGCATCGACGCGGAGCTCGATGCCATGCTGCGCGACGGTGTCATCGAGCCCGTCGACTGCTCCGACTGGGCTTCACCTTTAGTGCCAGTGACTAAAGCAGACGGTACGTTGCGAATTTGTGCGGATTATAAAGCGACTCTGAATCCCACCTTGCTGATCGATCGATACCCACTTCCTAAGATTGAAGATGTGCTTGTAGGCCTGAATGGTGCACAGTTCTTTAGTAAAATCGACCTTTCTCGTGCGTACAACCAGGTAGAACTAGATGATTCAAAAAAATACACAGTTATTAATACACATCGAGGTCTTTTTCGGTATAATAGGTTGGTTTACGGTTTGTCGTCAAGTGTAGGCATTTTTCAACGCATAATGACTAATTTGTTGGGTAATATTCGAAATGTACAAGTATTTCTTGATGACGTCATAATTGGCGGGAAAAATAAAAGCGAACATTTATATGCACTAGAACAAGTCTTACAACGACTTTCTGAGAGTGGGTTAAAACTAAAGAAAGAGAAATGTGTTTTCTTAGTTGACGAAGTAACTTATTTAGGTTATGTCGTTTCTAAAGATGGGGTCAAAGCGGATAAATCAAAGATTAAAGCTATAAGTAAACTAAAAGCTCCCAATAATATAAGTGAATTACGTTCCTTTATAGGTATGGTAAATTTTTTTTCAAAGTTTATCAAAAATTTTAGTTCAATGTTAGTACCTTTACATAAGTTATTACGAAAAAACGTAGACTGGAACTGGGATGAACACTGTGAGCGTGCGTTTACTCAGATAAAACAAGCTTTAATGGGAACCGAAGTATTAGCGCACTACGATCCCAACAAACCTCTAATTGTTACGTGTGACGCGAGCGCGCGGGGCGTGGGGGGCGTGCTGGCGCAGCCGGGGCCGAAGGGCGAGCGCCCGATAGCTTATGCGTCACGTTCACTCACTGTCGCGGAGAAAAACTACTCGCAAATACATCGAGAAGCACTTGCGATTATATTCAGTATACAAAAATTTCATCAATATGTTTACGGTAGGAAATTTATTTTACGAACGGATCACAAACCGTTAGTTTCAATGTTAGGCCCTCAGTCGGGAATACCTACCATGACGGCTAGTAGAATGCAACGATGGGCAGTGATATTGACGGCATACAACTACGACATAGAATATATTCCCACCAATGAAAATTGCGCGGACGGCTTATCGCGTCTGCCAGAAAATAATAGTGTCAAAACAGTAAAAGAGGAATCTATTCCTGAGCAAACATACCTGCACTTCGCACAGGATGGATTATTGCTTAATTATACCGAAATCAAAAGACAAACGGAAAGAGATCCCTTATTAAGTAGAATTTTAAACTACCTACGAGATGGTTGGCCAGACAGATGTGAAATCTTGAACTTACAACCATATTTTAATAGGAAAGCGGAACTTTACGAAGAATTAGGTTGTGTCATGTGGGGTCATCGTCTGGTGGTACCAGAAAAATGCCGGGATGCGATTTTAAAAATCATCCATGAGCCACACATGGGCATCGTAAAATCAAAGGCGTTAGCACGCAGCTACGTATGGTGGGCGGGCATCGATGAGGCGGTGGAGCGCGAGTGCCGCGCGTGCACCGTGTGCGCCGCGCACGCGGACGACCCGCCGCGCGCCGCGCCCCGCCCGTGGCCCTGGCCCGCCCGGCCGTGGTGTCGACTGCATCTGGACTTTATGGGCCCTATATGCGGGAAAACGTATTTAGTGGTAGTAGACGCAACTTCCAAATGGTTGGAGGTTTTCCAAGTTCCCAGTACGGCTGCGAGTCATACGATGGCCAGGTTGCGCGAGCTGTGGAGTAGGTGGGGACTCCCTAGGCAGATAGTAACGGATAATGGTCCGCCGTTCACTAGTAGTGAATTTAAACAGTTCATGGAAAGTGACGGTGTCCAACATATATTCACGGCTCCCTATCATCCGTCGTCCAATGGAGCCGCGGAAAATGCTGTCAAGACTTTAAAAAGAGTTATTAAAAAAGCTTATTTAGACAATAAAGGAGAACAAGCTTTAAACACGTTTTTGTTATATTATAGAAATACGGAACACTGCACTACTGGAATAAGCCCATCAGTCGCACTTATTGGAAGACGGTTGCGAACAAAGTTAGATGTATTAAAACCCGATGTACAGGCTACGGTACAAAAAGCGCAACAACGGCAGGTTGAAAGTGCGGGAGGTACGGAGAGGAAGGTAGAAGTAGGAGACGACATTTGGTACCGGCAATATCTAAAAGGGGAGAAGTGGCTGCCTGGAACAGTCGTTAAAACTTCAGGCCCTAGCAACTATAGGGTACTTGACGGTAGCGGTAAACAGGTGCATAAACATATCGATCAGCTTAGGCGTAGGGTGAGGAGTTCTCTTGTAGTCCCCACAGATTTGTCACGTTCGCCGGAGACTTCAACTCGTAAGGCAGTACAAATATCGCCTCTCAAAGGACAGTCGGAGCGGCTGGGGGTCTCGTTGGCATCGTCATCGTCGCCAGTGCGGGAGCCGGCGTTGTCACCGCCTCAGGGAAATGATCCGACTGGCAATGATAAAGTGGTGGAAGAGTTCTCAACACCACCGTCCATGCCTGTACCGCCCCAGTCTCGCCCCATTAGGAAATGTAGACTGAATAAGGATGTTAATTTTAAGATTTAGAGTACTAACTGTAAGATTTAGTAAATAAGGTTAAGGTTAATGATGTATTGAGACACTGTAAATGTTACAATTTAAAACAATTTAAGTTATAGGAAATTGTACCCATACTGACTTTAACTTATGTCGTGAACGGGCCTTATCCAATCAGTTGTTACTTAATTAAATTCATTTAGCCTCATCAAGTTGTTAGATTATAAGTTGTTAGATTTTAAGTTGTTAGATAATAAGATGTTATAAAATTCCTAATCCTATTAGTACCTACATAAGTGCTTGTACTTAGTTAAGTGGTTTATTGTTAATTAGTGGTGGAGGAGTGTAATGTAGGTAGATCAACATATATATTTTGTGCATAGTAGGTAGGTCAGGCGCCGGCCGCAGGATTCAGTCCAAATATATTATCTCACGGAGCACACGTCTTTTATTGCGTCGTTCACCTAACGGACATTATAGTATGTTTATTTGTTCGGGCATCACGTAAAATGTACGAAATCTATGTAGATAAATTTAATACATAACGACTGACCGTAACTTGGAGTAACATTTAGTTTTTGTTTCATTGAAATCGGATCAGTCTATCAAAAGATATTTGAATTTAAAGTGTTCCAGAAGTAAAATTACGTTCAGTTTACACCGAGACACGCAGTTCAGTAGCGCGATTTAGCTTGGAATAGAAAAACAACATACCTATGCAAATATGGTGTGGACTGGAGTTGAGTGGTTTGGAGTGGAATGGAGTAGAGTAGAGTAGAGTCTGTAGAGTAGAGTGGAATGGAATAGAATGGGATGGAATGGAAAGTAAGAAAAGGTTTTTATTTGACTCACACTAGAATGGGATGGAAACGGATAGAGTGGGATGGAGTGGGATTTAGTAGGTTGGAGTGAGATGGAGTGGGATGGAGTGGGTTGGAGTGGTATGGAGTGGGATGGAGTAGAATGGAGTGGGTTGGAGTGCGATGGAGTGGTATGGAGTAGGATGGAGAAGAATGGAGTAAGATGGAGTAGGATGGAGTAGAATGGACTGGGATGGAGTAGGATGATGATTAATTCTAAATATAGTTTATATGAAAACGATAATGATTTATAAAAAAGCTGACGAGAATTAAGCGCTTCGCACAAAAAAATACATTGTTAAGTTTCGACATCCACGCGAACGAAGTCGCGGGCACAGCTAGTTTTTAATAAGAACTTTAGCGTTTGAAATAAACTTCAAATGCAATTCTTCACTGGGTTTTTTTTAGTTTGCTCCTAATAAGAACTCTTCAGCACAGAAGAAAACCAGTCTAAAGATAATACTTTAAAATTCTTTCTGTTTTTAAATTATACTTACTATAAAACCCTTACTTGACAGATCTCTCCTATAATTGTCACTCCAAGTGAACAATGCCAACTACTCGATAAGGTCCAAATGTATCGAACTAAGTTCAAAACCAAACTATTGCATATTCTCACAGTTTGACACACGACGCAAGTTATGACTTAACAGTGTAATTTGTGTGCCAACTTAGATCACTGACCAAAGGTAACTTAGCGCTAAGTTAACAGCACCCTATAACTAACTTAACGGAGCCGTGACTTAAGCTCAACTTCAAGTTAGGTTGGCTTCGGTAGTGTAATTTAATAGTTGCGGAATGGTCTAAGATTGGTGACAAAGCGGGACTTTGAACTTATTGATCTATCCTACATTAATAATAATAATAATATTCCACAAGTATCACACAACGCTATCTAGTCCCAAGCTAAGCGGAGCTTGTGTTATGGGTACTTGACAACTGATAACATACTTATATATTTCTAAATACATACATAGCCAGGGTCACTAACCACTAGACCAACATTATACGACATTCAGTAGTAAATTGGTAATACTTTCTGTATAAGAGCTAGTCATTAGACTTAAAACGAGATATTTCAAGACTATGGCGCTTAAAAAAGTGTTTGTTTATATCAAAATGAGTCAAAATCATTATCCCCTTTTATAGTGATTAATAACTCTCTTAGTGTTAAAAAGTTATTAATCACTAAAGCTCTGCATTAAATGCCTATTATATCAAAGAGTTTTTAAACTGACATGACCTATTATGTAAAATATTCACTAAAATTTCAGTGTTTTAAACTTAAACTAAACGTTAAACTAGAGAGTAATTATCGTCACAGTTGCTTAAATTTTAAGTCATTGGAACTGTAACTCTCAAAATTGTTTATGCATTAAAAAACACAAAGCAGTATAAATAATGGTTTGTTCCGCGTTCAACCCCTAAGATTTTCTACCCTCTTCCGCGTTCAACCCTTAAACGTTTCCACATTCAACCCTTGAAGGTTGAACGTGGAACATAGTTACATTATTAAATAAATAATTGCAAAATTTAAATTCTTCCAATCCGCTACCTCCTTACGCCGGTAACCTCCATACTCTCTCAACTCAGACCAACCTCAACAATACCCACTAAATTTAGTGAGGCGAGAGCTATCGAAAACTGTCTGTTACAACAATACAAAGTACGTCCAGCATGCAGATTAAACAATTACGTAGTTAGCCTGGCTCGCTGCTGTACCAGTATTGGATTAATTGAGTGGGGATCATAGCTGGGTACGGAGTACATGAGTATGAGAGGGTTATTTCTGGTTATTGAGTCTTAATACAAAATGTTGGTGTAACAGTAGAGGTCAGTGGTGAAGTTTTTTCTGTTTGAGGTATGAATAATAGGACGGCGAGTAAAGGACGACTGGCTGTCTTATCATGGACCATGCTCAGGTTGACGGTGCGCTTTTAGATTTCGACAATATCGTTCTCGAGACTCCTTACAAGGTTTTTCGATATTCCTCATAGTATCGGATATAGCCAAAGCCATCCACGCACAGTTAAAAAATCCACCCTGTATAGAGAAAAATCTCTGATCAACATACTTACCACTAACCTATAATATCGTTTCAGCAACCTCTATGCAAGTACGTATGACCTCTTTCAAAGGGGATGGCAACATGGGAACTAATGGCGCTAGTATAGCTCGTTCCAAGCATCCTTATTGGTTCAAATCAGTTCAAATCTTAAAGGTACTTCAAAATAGTACTACGTCATTGGTCGGATTAGGACTAGTCTATGGTGGCGCCATCTACAATTAGCTTTGACTTGCCTTCCCCACTGTAATATCTTTGACAACTGTAAATATAGTAAGTAGTAAATATACGTTTTTCGGTAGCTTATAATTATCAATCTCATTTATATCTGTGAATTACATACGTGTGTGTGAATTACATTTTTCCCTGACTCGGACGTTTTTCACAACATTCGGTTCCGTTTCATCACATTGAAGTCATCAAATCCTTCCATTTACAATTTCCTCTGGTACACCAATTTGTATTGTTAAAACAAGCCACTTGACGGAAGCTTCTCGATGGCCTTCCATTATTTGTTCCAAGTTATAATTTACTGAATATTAATTGTTGATTCAGTGTTTTGGCCCGTCCTAAACAAACAACTTTTTGAGGAGAATCTGCGGGTACCTGTTTGGCCTTTTTAGCTTCGATGAGCTTTGTTTATTGTGAATAGAAAAAAGAGAAATAATATCTCTAATTAAATTCAATAAATGTTTTGTTTTATTGCTTTCAATACAGATGACTACACTAACTGTTTTCTTCCTAACTTTACTGTCATTCGCGAACTAAAATATGTATTACTCTTTTGAGCTGCACAGAAGTTTCTTCGAATCTGTCTAGATGGTATTTAATTGAACATCAGACTGAACATCATTCATACAATCTTAAATACAATTTGATTGTGGAGACTCAAAACAAAATGTACCACACCTTCTATCCTACTAATCGTATTAACTGCACTCTCGTTTGTTTTGCACCATTGAAGTCCCAACTTCAATGATGCAAACAATAATTAGTCCAGTCAATTACAAATTTACAGCGAGCTACAATTTTTTTCACACGTGTTATTAAATAATTTCATTGTTTTTTTAATAATAGACAATGTTCCGTATGTTGCAAAACGCTGCAAATTTAATACACGTTACAAAACCGTAAGAACAACCTTATTCCAAATTTGCAGCGTGTTACTAATTTTTCACCCCTTTTCAAACCTTTCCGTACACCCCAGAAGGCTGCAAAATCACCCGGTATGTTATTTTACCTTCCTTAAGAACCCCCTAAAATTTCAGCAAGTTACTAATTATTTTCGGGTTTGGGCTTTAATGACTGGACTAAATACTTATCAGCCCTCGCTCCAGAGTAACTAGATAGATTCGTAACTGGACAGATTCACAACTGGACAGATTCGTAATTGGACAGATTCGCAACTGGACAAATTCGCAACTGGACAGACTATCAACTGGACGAATTGACCAGAAAAGATTATTCTTCACCACCGTGCTGTGTCTTGCTTTACCACCTCCAATATTAAGTCTACTTCAAAGTACATTTTTGGTATCATGCAAACCTCTTCAGCTCCAGTCCATATGCTTATTCCTAACTTGGGCACAACTTGAAATAATAGTTGCACAAAGCTATTTGTCGCACAACTAAGTTATGGTAACAGCCAATAGTTTCAATCGGATTGTCTCGGTATGGACGTTACAAACAACATTAATTAGTTATCAGACTTAGCATCGTCTGGTTATTGATAAATTGGGGTCCAGCATTGGTAAAACTAAACTAGAATGGGCTAGAACTGCCAAACATTTGGACTGTAAATTGTCTGTAGGCCATATTTAATGGTTCTTTTTTATTGTGACGAACCCACCACAATTATTCCCAAACCACTGTAATTCCTAAAAGCCAGAATCAACAGTGGCAACCACCAGAAAAGCGCCGAGACAATGAAGTTTGAGGTGTCCTGGATAAAGAATTTACCTGTCTTGGATCCTGCAACGAAATTAATCAGAAAAGAATAGTGGAGAAGTAGGAAAAAAATGTTTCGGCTTCCTTCCATGCAAGCAGGAGACAGAACAAAACAAGGCCAATAGGCACAAAGGGACTCTACAACCCTGAGAGAAACCCAGTTGCCTATAATTAATATATATTTTATGGATATTTTTCTCTGAGTTGCTCTGTCCCACTTCTGGGGAAAAGCCTCCCTCCACTCCTTCCGCTTCTCGCAACCCTTGTATGTAATATCGGTTGCTTTTTTATTTTAATTTTGATTCAAGTAAATTAAAGCTTTGTTACATTGCATAATTATTGGTGTTGTGAGCTACATATAAATGATGGCAAATCAATGTCGATACTGTTAATGGCAATCTAAAGAGTCTACCTAAAACTAGGCCACGAATTTGGCACTTTCACTTTGGCTATAACCTTGGGGTCTTCAAGTCAAGAGTGAACAGGTTACTTCTAGGCAAGCGTGCTTCATCGTAGACCACAACTTTGCTTACCATCAGGCGGGAAAGTGGTGAAACGCGAACCTATTAAATAATAAAAAAAAAAAACTTTCTGTTAAGTTTACCAGACACTACACAACCTTAATAATGGTTTTCAGTCAGGTGACCTTCATTTCTGAACGTAAATCAGACAAAAAAGGTGAATTTCATCTTCCCACAACTTACGTAAGTCAACAAGAAGAAGTGGGTTAATATGTTCCCTGCACGACGTGCCCATCGCCCGAGGGTAATCAACTCCCTTCGTTGACTTAATGGGAACATGTGTTCCCGTCATTTGTGCCTTATTTACATTTCTCTAACTGCTTGCTGTACGTATCACTTGGTAAATAGATTTTAAATGGTTAGAAAGTACACATTTATGGGTATAGTTTAAAACATTATTCTAATAACTAGCCAATCTTAGAAGATGGTAGTTTCGGCACCTACCTAAGTCATTGACTCATTAGTGAATGTACGAGTATCGTTTTAGCGATTGGACAGTTTTGTCGATATGTGTGGCTGCTGTGACCACCTTTTGAATTGTACTTTTCACGCTTCCTCCACTTGGTCCCGTGTTCCTAAGTAGTGTAATGACAATCAAGAGTAATTTTTGCCCAAAATTTACAAATAAAATGATGACACAAGTGGTAGCTGTTGCCCAAAATTGACAAATAATTGACGACACGCGTCGTAGTTTAGTTGTTGATGGAGAGTTGTGATAAAATATTGACGAATATATTTTAGGTAACTCAACTTATTTAACTTTTATTTTATGTTATGCTATTCGGGAAACTTACAGCTAGTTTGTACGATTTTTTTAATGAATAAATATTTGAAGTCCATTAACAAGTTTCCACAGATAAATACACGAAACATTGAAAACAGAATAAACATAAAACAAAAACAGAAAAAAATGGTACATGATTTATGTTGCTAAGCGGTTCCACCAGCGGTTCCAGCGGAACCAGAATTTGAAACTGGAACATGTGGTATTCAGATCTACTGTAATTTGCTTCTTGATTGTAATACTTTGTTTTCTCTGAAAGAACAAGTCTTTGATGTTTTCTGGAACAAGACTAAAATCATGTGGAGGTGAATTATTTCCACTGTCTGAAATGTGTTTGAAATCTTACGATTAGCAATACTATTGCAAACCTTTTACTAGAAACACCAAGTGCAACAAAATAATGATCGATATCGCCAGATTTATTTGTACATTCACACCTAACTAAACCAGAACATATCTGAAGTATTTGAACAAATAAGAGATTGGGCAGACGAGAACACTTGAAGTAATAACTGAGAGGCCAGGAATATCAACCAAGACCTCTACACCTTTTCACTTATAACGTAACGATGGGTCAGGTAGACTGGTCATCGGTAATAGGCGTCCAATATAATAAGACACGTGTGATATAATGTGTATTAAAGAGTAATATTCCAATATATATTGGCTATGATTTATACAGGGGTGTTACTGTTCACGCCATTATGTGGTTTATTTGGTAAGTGGCGAAGTTTCTTAAGTGGACTCTTTGTTAATGAGATATTTTCCTCTAGATTTTGTGCGGAAATGGTTTTACTTAGCGTTTTGTAAGTTCTGTTGCTGATGTGGGCTCTTATAGCTTTTGTATTATAAACGGTTATTGTACACTAGCTTCTGCCCGCGACTTCGTACGCGGATCCTGTTGCTTATGCCAGCGACAACGGGGTCGACAAAATCGAAGATCTAAAACGTCTGATGTGAAATTCTTAGAGCCTGGGGACGGGAAAACAACTGGACGGGCGTGACGATTCCAGACGTTCCAGATCTTTTATTTTTGTAAGTCAACAGGAAATGCTCATCAGACTAAACAGCTCTTGCTAAGACGTGATTCCTATATTTATGTTATAGTGTAGCTAGGCTCTTGGAGTTCCATAGAAGGTGTTCCATATCTCAATTTTCATACGTAAACAGAGAGTGGTCATTAGGCTGAACAACTCATGCTAAGACATCATTCCTTTATACAAATATGTTATAGTGTAGCTGGGCTCTTGGTGTTCCACATCAGGTGTTCAAGATCTTCATTTTTTATTCGTCAACAGAGACTGCTCATCAGGCTGAACTACTTTGCTAAGACGCCATTCCTTAGTGTAGCTAGGCTCTTGGAATTCAACAGGTGTTCCAGATCTTCCATTTTATACATAAATAGTGATAATGCTCATCAGATTGAACAACTCTTGCTAAGACGTCATTCCTGTATATGTTATAGTGTAGCTGCCTCTTGGAGTTCCACAACAGGTGTTCCAGACCTTCAATTTTTTTACGTCAACAGAGAGTGCTCATCAGGCTGAGCAACTCTTGCTAAGACGTTATTCCTGTATATGTTATAGTGTAGCTGCCTCTTGGAGTACCACAACAGGTGTTCCAGATCTTCAATTTTTTTACGTCAACAGAGAGTGCTCATCAGGCTGAGCAACTCTTGCTAAGACGTTATTCCTGTATATGTTATAGTGTAGCTGGGCTCTTGGAGTTCCACATCAGGGGTTCCAGATCTTCAAATTTATTCTCTCAGCAGAAAATGTTCATCACGTGGAACAATTTTTGCTATCACACCATTTTTGTATCTCTTATAGTTTAGCTGGTCCATTGCGGTTCTTCACCAGGTGTTCAAGTTTCCAAGATAAATTATAGCCTATGTGTTGGCCAAACTTAATACATATACAACAAAAAAAAAAATTATTCAAATCCGTTCAGGACTTTTTGAGTTTATCCCGGACATACATACAGACAAACAGACATACAGACAAAAATTCTAAAAACCATATTTTTGGCTTCAGTATCGATTATAGATCACACCCCAAGTATTCTTTAAAAAAAATATTCAATGTACAGTTTTGACCTTCCTACTGTTTTATTATATGTATAGATACAGGTATGACGTCTTAGCACAGTTGTTCACCCTGATGAGCACTCTCTGTTGACGCATAAAAATATTCAATGTACAGTTTTGACCTTCCTACTGTTTTATTATATGTATAGATGATTTTCCTTGAAACCTTTTTCCGGGAAATGGAAGAGCGCCTGTAGATTTAGATTCCTTGAGGGTTTTAGAAGAATGTAAATTTATTTTTAACTTATTCTTTTTGTCATCATAATTTATTTGTATACCCATTTTTAACTATTTTCTTAAAATAGAACATATGTTACATGCACAGGTTCTGAACACCAGACCTTTGGGGTCCTCATCTCAGATTTAACAGTCAGTAGTGATGATACCGAATTCACGGACTCTACATGATCAGTCAAAGGTTGACAAAATGGAGTGTCCATTTGCCGCCAGGCTTTACCGAATTAGACCTATACTGGAACAATTATGTATTATACCGAGTAAGCCTAATATGCATAATACAGCACTCAAGCGGAATCTCACTACAGCACATACCAACCACTCATTAATTAGTAACATCAAACCATAACATACAACAGTGTCTACCATGAACCGGGCATAACATACCCGGGTATACCATACCCGGTCCGTTTCGGCCCGTTTGTTAGGCGGCAAATAGGATCCAAACTAGACAAAAGCTAGTCCTATTCGTAGTCGGCCACACAACATGCTGTTTGCGAAGCCTGAATAAATTAGGCCGGATAGTTTGACGGGATATCCGGTGTAAACTTGGACCTGGAGTCCGGTGTAAACATTAGTGCTATGACATTCGTTTGTTGGAAGAATTTCTGATTTGCGATGTTTGTGCCTTTATACAATACTACTCGTATGTATTGTATAAAGGCTTCTTTTTTACGTTATGAGTTCTCATGAAGAGCTCGTGCTAAATAATCAAAGCCGCGCTTGTCGAGGTTGGTCTGTGGATGGGATGCGGAAAACACGTAAAGCCGCTGGTGTCGGCTGTTATTTTTAGATCTTAGGCAGACGTTAATCACAGTCAGAAGCTCGAAAGTCTGACAACCAGTCTTACCACGGGGTGTCGTATTACCCAGTTACTGGGTTGTGAAGTTCCCATAGGTAGTCGCTCCATGTAAAATACTGATTCTTCTGCATCGGGTTCGACTGGAAGCCGACCCCAATATATGTAGTTGGTAAAAGGCAGGCAGATGATGATGAATTCTCTCGATCTATCTGAAGAGGAAGGGACTCTCAGACTTAACTGCCTAAAAGCACCCTATTCCTTGAATTGCCCTTTGCATGCCAATGCAGCGGTAACCTTTACCGGGCTTGGTCAGTTTGCTGACATCTCGATGAGACACGCGTGGAAAACAATGCGCCTTGGACTTGGGCTTGTCCCTTGATCGGTAATATTTGTCAGATACTTGATTGGTGACTTATTTGGACATATTTTTTTAAACACCCGTAATAGAGATACAAAGCAAAAACACGTTGAAACATGGACTGTTACTGAAAAAAAATTAATGATGTTGAAGACGTTTTGTTTTTATTTCAAAAACTGTATTAATGAAAGCATTTGCAAGTATAAACCTGTATTTTCACGTACAAGTATCACACTTCCCTCAATCGAGTTTTCGAACTCAATATTCCTCATCTCGCCAAACGAGCACGAAGCAGGTAACCTCACGAGCGAAACATCACCAACTCTTAACAGCACCAACTTCCAAAAACTAATTTGTTATAAAAAAAAAAACTTTCCTCTTTCCCTGGCATTCTAATCAACCGTCAAATATTTTCGAACAAAAAAACTTTTTTTAATAACATCTCCGGTTTTTCGCAACAAGAATTCAAATTGAAATGTCATCGCGTCCCGTCAACGATGGCTGCGTTGGCATATTGCAGGGGCTTGAGAACAACTAAATTATAACTACACCTGACTCAAAGGAATCTGGTGCTTATGTGAGGGACGTAAGGTTGCGGTCGACTGTAAATTATGGTCGAGGGTTTCTTTACTCCTATTAGTGCAGCGGGCCATGCAGCGAATAATCGGTTTTTAATGAAAAGATTAGTGCTCTGAACTGCTATTGTCGTAGTTGAATCAATGGGATCCCGGACACTTCGGGAATTTTCCAATTTGCCGCTCTCGCTGCGACACGGTTTTATTTCCTAATGTTTGGTGATTTATATCGCGATTGTCTGTTTGTGTTGTTTGAGTAACTTTGTGATTAAACCTGGCTTCTGAGTAAGGGGAAGGTGAATAGAAATGGCGCTGATTTATTGTATATTTTAGTAAGGAGTTAGCAGGTTGCTTTTTGGAATCTTAAGTATGAAGTTCAAATTCATATAACTTAAAAAAAGGAACCTACGAACACATTAAAAAAAATTAAATAATTATATTCATAGTCATAAAATTTCCCTCCCCTTGTGGAAATGAGCTCTGAATTAGCAATATAGAGATGTTATTTCAACTAGTGTAGCCCCTTGACTTTGCTAAAATTCAGCTTTGTCTTAGTTTTTGTTATTTGGTCACTATTTTCTTCATATCTCATTTGACCAGATTGGAATTGGATTATCTATTATATAGGTAGTCTTTCCCCATAAACTACTGGTATTCAGTTGCACCCAGTTATGCAGGAAGACGACTCCTACTACATAGTTGGGAAATAACAATAGGCTATAAGTTATGCGATGCTACCATAGATAAGCGGAGTTTCCTTTCAACACTGAAGTCACAATTGAATTTGTCTTCTACAAAATAAGTAAAATGAAAATCATCATTCAAATCACATAATACATTCTTAAACAAACGTTTTTCAACACAATCAACCAAAAAGAAAAACTGAACAAACAATACACTTCACTTACAAAAAACACCATTTAGAACAAAAAGGTTCGTTCAATCTTTGTTCGTTTGTCTCTGACTCATCTCCTAATGCTCTCAAACAAAACTGACGTCAATCTGACTTGGACTGAAGGACTGAAACAATGGCGCATCAAATCGGTGACGATGGCAATAGCTGCCGATTTTCTTAATTAAAAACGTCTCACTATTGGGACAATGGATGGGGAGTGATGAGTGGGGATCTTTAGGGGGTACGATTGGGGTTCTTTAATGACGATTTTTATTGATTCGTGTTTTATTACACGGTACATATACGAGTAGATATTAACGTGTGGTGGTATGTATTTTGAATAAGGAACTTGTTTGGTGACATTTATATGTAGTAGTGACAGCCTCCAGTTTCGTAAGGCTAAAGTCTGAGTATAATTATTTTCTAATGGAAATAAGGTGCAGTCAGCTATTAATCAATTATCTAAATTCTAAATTATTGTCACTATTTAATTTTCTGTAGAAATACTTCAGTAGTCCACTGCTGGACAACCGTCATAGCTTTATTCATTTAAACATAAAGTTTTTTGATTATTTTACAAGTAACGAGTAAAGACCTAGTTTTAGGAACTTCAATAGGTATGAAGTATTTTTTAATTCAATTGTTGTCACAATGACAAGAATTAAGTTACTGTTTAGGTTTTTTTATCTCAAATAAATCAAATGACTCCCCCCACCCCGGACAGGGCAGAAGGGACTGTCAGACTTGTACTGTCTTAAATCCACGGTGTACTTCAATAGCCGATATAATAATTCCGAGGTCGTTAGTCCCGCGACCAACTACTACTTAGTTTGGAACCCATTTCTATATTGACATAATATCCAATCGTGTCGCAGTCGTGTCGCGATCACAAAGAGAAGCTTTGTGTATTTTTTAATTAAAAATGGCGGGATTTTATTGTTATCCAGTGTTGGGACTGTCTCAATCCTCGGGAGGTACATTAGCAACAATCTACTAATTGATATAAACATTACTGCTTTTTATACAGCACAGTCGGTTAATCAAAGTTTTGCATGTTTTTGGCAATTATTTTTATGAACGAGTTGGTAGCAGGTATAATTTTGTTGTTTTTAGGGATGAACAGATTGTAAATAAAATATAATATGTTTATTTTAATTTAACAAAATAATGTTTAAGTATGTTATGTAAGACACAGACAAGAACTTAATTCATGTTTTATGATCGAAGTTTCTTTTGTTGTTGTTGATAACTTTAGACACATAAAACATTCTTGTTAGTTGTAGGTTTGGTGTTAAGTTGTATGACCAGGTCTGTCGTACACAATTTATTTATCAAATAACTAGCTAAAGTAGCGAACCGTTCAGGCGTCGCACGGGTGACCTATGTTACGCAGGGTGAATGTAGCTTTCTAATGGTGAAAAAAAAATTGAAATCGCCACAGTAGTTTTGAGTTATTTCATTACAAACATACACACACGCACACACAAATATAAATCTTTCCTCCTATAATATTAGTGTTCCTTTTGTTGCTACATATTTGAATAAATGTTAATCAATTTCTAGTTTAATCCTTGGGAGTTATAATTCAAATTCTCTTGACAAGTTCCCCGAAACATTACTTCCACCAATTACACTTGAATTTTTAAATAACAGCTACGCAGAAAAGTCCGAAGTTTTCTTCCAATATCCCATTAGCCCCTTTCATAAAAGTTTTATAAAAATATGACAAAAACAAAACTCTTCGGGTACATCCTTTAATCACATTGAAGTACAAACAAACAAAGTTTCATATTATGGTGTTACACAATAAATCCTTCGCGGACAAGTGGCGAAATTCTAAAGTCGAGATCAGTGGAGGCGTTGGGCTGTTTGGGCGTGAGGGATGAGAGGTAGCGGGGTTGAGGTGAAAGTGATTGAGTGCTAAGTAGGATATATAACTGGTGCAGATTCCGCGTTCTTCCAATTCGTGGAGAAAGCTTGTCTATTAAAAAAAAAGACCTGGCGATCTTAAGACACACGACCTTTAAGGAAGTCATGTTAAGTGATGATTAATGCCACCATCCTTAGAATCGGGAAATATTTATAGGACACAAGTTTGGTTTTCTGTCTAAAAAGAAGGAGTGAGCTATTTATGTGTCCCATACTCAGTGCGGGTTTCGAATTTAACATTATTTTTTATTATCTGGGAAATAATTTACTTGCATAGGTAAGTTTGCCTGACTATGTTTGAACCCAAAACATACGCATACATTACCTAAATGAAATAGCTAAATAATTATTTTCAAGATCTGAAAAATCTGCTTTGTTATTTCTGGCATGTGTCACTTAAAATGGAGTGTGGAACGTAAAACAGAAATACACTTGTCTTGTAGAAATCACAGTTTGTGTCCCAAAAAATACATTTTAATTAATTCATCATCATCATCATCAGCCGGAGGATGTCCACTGCTGAACATAGGCCTCTCCCTTAGACCGCCACGCCCAATGACAAATCGCCACTTGCATCCATCGGCTGCCCGCGACTCTCACGATGTCGTCGGTCCACTTAGTGGGAGGCCTGCCTACGCTGCGTTTTCCGGTCCGTGGTCGCCACTCGAGAACTTTTTTTCCCCATCGGTTGTCAGTTCTACGAGCGATGTGGCCTGCCCATTGCCACTTCAACTTGCAGATTTTATGAGCTATGTCGGTGACTCTGGTTCTTCGCCGAATATCTATGTTCCGGATTTTATCTCGCAAAGAAACTTAATTAATTAAACAACTTCAATGATCTCAAGAGTAAAATCACCACTCCCCAAATAACTCCAGCTGCCCTCTCCGCGGCCTCTCATCACCTGTCCACCGGCGGTAAACTTTTAATCCGGCGTCGACAGGCCATTGTTTGGCGGGCGCGGCTGATTACCAACAGAGGCCAGACAGGCCTCCGCCCATCGCACCATGTTGCCTATCTTTTTGGCTACAGAATTATGGTTGGTATACTGCTTTTTGGATACCTACGTGTTTGTAACAATGGTTTGGCAGTTACGATGTGCGGAAGTAATTAGTTGTGATAGGTTCTGTTGGGGATTGTTGGATGTTTTTAGTGATGTGTTAATGAAAATAAGGGTGCTAAAACACGGCGCATGTAACCCGCGCAAGTAAAAATGCGGGTTAACCGCGCGAGTAACATGCGCTAGCTACTTGATTAAGTTACCCGTTGGGTGCTTGTACACAGTGCATGTAACTCGCGCAAGTAAAGGTACGGGCTTGCGGTTTACCCGCGCGAGTAACATGGACAAGCTTCTTGATCAAGCTACCCGCGGAGTGTGTTTACACGGTGCATGTAGCGTGAGTATGTTGAGGCACTTGCGCGGGTTACATGCGCCATGTACAAGTACCCTTAAATTAATTACACTGTCGTAATCCCGGGTAATATTTGAAAAGTGAAGGTTAATGCGTAACATATCTATTCGCAATGGTGATTTTGTTTTCACAATTTAATTTGTTAAACAAACGTGTGTGTTCTTGTGGGTATGCATTTTTTTTACTAAGGATATTTTAGCGTCATTGTCACTGCTGTAAAGATCCTTCAATTTGTAATAGACTTTTATTGTCATGAGTATTAGAACTACAGAAGTCAGTAGTTTACATTAAGTTAATCATTACATTTGAAAACACTAACTTTTTTCGCCGATTTTTGACATTTTTGTGTGTTTGTCAACGATTATCTCGCGTTTAACTGCAATGATTTTGAATCCGTATTTGTGTAATTGTCTTTGGTTTATCAAAAGTATAAGATACTCTCTAAATATTTTTTATCATTCTACAAAACTGCTTTTTCGTTCTCATTATTAATGAATAAATATCCTCTACTGCTACTTATTGTTAGCACTAAATTGATGAACAAGTTAAACACGGCGCTATCGTTCAGTCTGAACGGTTCGCGCAAAGTTGTGCGATACAACTTGTCCGATAGAATCCAGTGTTTGTCTAACATCCGAGTAATAAACGAGGGGTATACATATAGGGTTAACGGTTTTGTTTTACATTGTTATGAAGGAGTTCTTTAGTGTATAGATTAAGCCTCTTTTAAATGTTCGACACATTCAACTTGGCTTGATTTTGAATGAACCATCATCAGCCTCAAAGATTTTTTTTGCGCTGAACGTCACCATGAGACGTTAGAAATAGAAGGAAGAATTCGCCACGGCAGGTAAGCTGATCCTCGGTGGCTTGGTTGGAAATGAGCGTCGGATGTACTGAATCCGAAGGCCGCAGGTTCGAATCCTGCCCGCGGATCAAACGTTTTCTTTCCTAAGAAAATCTTTGAAATTCGCTACGCATGCGTTAATGCGTTTAATATTTATGAAATATCATCAGCCTGCCTTATGAAGTCCACTGCTGAACAAAGGGCCTTCTCCTTAGACCGCCATGATGAACAACAACCCGCCACGTGCATCCATCATGAATTTATATTCTTTCAACTTTTAGTTATGATAGGAACCAAAACTGAATTTATTGAAAGCAAAAGTGAAAAATAGCATTTTTTTATTGCCGTTGCAGAAAGCAGGTTCAATGATCACTACAATAGCCATCTATTCTAGTCAAACAACAAATTCTAGATGTCGAAAAATAAAATAAAATTCCAAGACTGATCCTATAATCAGCTCAAAAGCATCAAAGTTCCCAAGTTGAACATGAGACGCAACCAAAACAACACTTTCTCACATTTTCTCCAAACATAATTAGCTACCTGAAAAAGATACCACATTAATCTACGTTAGCAGAACTGGCGGTACGGTACCGGAAGTATCGCCATACATACATCCATACATACATACAACCGCGTCTCAGGTAAAAGATAGCAAGTACATTTAATCACGGCGGAACTTTGCCTATAAGGCGGGACTCGAGGAAGTTTGATGAAAAACTTCTGATACGTGATAGTGTTGTATGCGTCTGTTTCGGGTGGCACTAGCTGTGGCATTTTATATGTACGAGTATATTGATGAGGGAGTTGATGTGATCGGGCAATGTAATAGAGACAAAGCAGTTTTGTATTTGGGTTAGCAGATAGAACTTAGAATTTGCAAGTAAGTAATGTTGTTATCAATTTTGATCATGTTCTAATAATGAGGCTATCAAAATGCATTTATTTATTTTTATTGCACTGGTTTGAGAATATAAAGCAGCGATTGCATAGATTTACTGAATTTCGTTACCGATTTCATGTCATGTTAATAAATATTGATTGAATTCTCAAACGATAAAAGATACATTTATAAAATGGTTAAGGCACCAAAATAATCTATATCGGAGAGTTTTTAAATAGATTTTTAACTTTATCTCAAAAACAGAAGGTTCATGTTCGATTGGTAAAATATTAAAGAAGTTGACATGCTGGATTGAAGGCGTTTACTGCACTAAAATATACAAAAAATATATTTTCAAAACACATAAATAATTACGTCAAGTATTGCTCAATTAGCGTCCGTGAAGTACTATTAACAAATGGGATGCTGTTTAAGCTTTTGAATTTCTTTAATTAAGCGCTGGGATTTATTCAAACCGTTAAATCTGTGAGACGGGAAACAAAACGTGATTGCTTGCCGACTTATAATTTAATGCAATTTCCTCTTTTATTGTGTGGCTTGAGGGAGAAGCCATAGCGGGCGCGGATGCGGGTGATGTTTAGTGTGTGTCAGTGTGTGTAGTACATGTATACAAGTGGTGAATGGACTTCATCATTTATTTATTTCTTACTGGAGCAGTAATATTACGTCAATCAAATTATGGACTAATACTTATTATAGATATTGAAAACATTGTAGTCTCGCAAAACATTTTATTGATCAAGATATTTTCAGGAGAAAACAAAATCTAGATCTGTTCGAAAATTATTCCTGTCATTTGATCAAGTCTACTCGTTTCGTCTTTTATAAACACAACTGTACCCTTATATCGAGTTTTCAGTATTTGAGACGTAACGTAAACTGGAACTTTGACAATTTCAAATTAAAAAATAGTTCCTTCTACGAACACCAGAGGCGCTGTTCCATTTTTTCATACAAGAAACGCTGTAAATGCTGGAAAGACGCTGAATAGTAAAATAGTGAAAACTCGTGCTCTAAGGGTACAGGCTTATAAATCTATCGGGGTATGTAAGCATGATGAAATACTGTGTAGAGAAAGTGATACTGCTAACAAAAAAAAATCTTATTAAAAATCTTCCTTAGTTACAAGCAAACACTTTCGCTTTTTCCAAACCCGCTCCCGCCACCGGTCCTACCTCACACCTTACCCAAAGAAGGGTGCAGAATCCTCTTATTGCAGCTCGCTGGGCCGGACGGTCCCGCCGCGCTCCGGTTCGTTAACGGTAATGCCCAAAGCTGACGGATGCAGTTTCGGCCCTATACGCCGATCATTTCATGCTGACTTATTGGATATTCCTTTTTTCTTGGAATAAATTTCGGTTTTGGGTGGCAAGTGGTTTCGGGATTTTGATCCTTTTGTACTCTGTGAAGCACAAATAAATCCTATTTCTCGGAAGAAATTTTCTTTTTCACCTTAGCTTTTTCTCAATTAGATGGTTGTGTTGGCGTCGGAATCCAATCAAACCGAATAAAAAAGTTTGTATGGCATCACAAATTATACTCTCTTATATTTTTGAATTAACAGGTGGCTGAATGTCTTCATAATTCTGTTTGTGGGAGGAAAAACAAGGCTACATAATTATTTTTTGTTTTTACTTAGTTTATCAATCTCAAAAACTAACAAGACTTTGATGGCTTACTTGTATTTTTGCTAATCGAAGATTTTTTCAAAAAAACTTAAAATAAAGAAATATAGAAAGTAGAATGAAAGCATAATAGAATAAAGAATTCAGAATTTCGGGTATTTCTTTTTCAGCAAGCAGAATTGGTATATCTTGGGATTCTAATGAAATTGTATCCTATTAATGGCAATAGGGTCGCTCCCTATCACATGGGCGTACACGCTCATCGGTGGAGCGAGGGTGTGTGAGAGGACACCTTTATTATCCACCGGCTGACTTTCGGGAAATAAGCTTTTTGTTTACGATACACCTCAATTTAGACAATTTAATGAGGAAAGAAAGGTTTTTGTTACTTACTTTTATGGTTGAACTTAACCTCTTGATTAATTAAAGTCATTCATCAAAGTATTCTACTTGAAGTTAAGACGTACCGTGGTACCACAAAAACTTTTAAATGTCTGTTGAACACTTTTCTAAATAAATGTCTGATTATGACGTTGAAATAAGGTCCGTTTTGCAGTCACACTTTTATTAGACAAGTGATCTACTGCAGATGTTTAAGTTTTTGAACTAAGGCTGTAAAGGTTTGACGGTTAAAATCCAGACGTTTTTTTTTTAAATGAGCTTTAATCCATAACGTAGGCCCAGGCCGGGATTTGTTCACAATGTTTTCCTTCAACGTTTTGTGAGTAGGTGTGTTGTTATAAATAACACTACGTAATGCACCTGCTTTCAAACCTGCCACTAATGGAACGCCAGAGCTGTTCACCATATGGGTCGCAGGAGTGCTTAGCAGAGTTGTCATATTGCGGCCTTGGAATGCTAAGAGCAAGTGAAGAAATAGGCTGTATAGTCGGCGTGCTTCACCGTCTACCACATCTTTTCTTACCTTCAGAAGTGATAGGGGTCAAAATGCGAACCTATCATTAAACAAAAAAAGTCTGAAAGATTCTGATAGAGTCTTTTCCGTTAGACCTAGGGCGGTTAGGCCGAGACTCCACCAAAGCTGTGCAAGTCGAGACACAGAGAGTGTTTTGAACAACCAATAGAATTGCGTTGCGGAGTGGAGCTGTGTCAATAACGCAATTCTATTGGTTGTTCAAAACACGTCTCGACTCCGCACAGCTCGACACAGCTTTGGTGGAGTCTCGGCCTTAGACTTTTAGATGATTTTAACACCGTACCGCACACCAAAAACAGGGCTGTGCCCCATTTCTTTGATTGCATCTCAAAGATCATTAAATGACGAACCATCTTCCCTTACGACCCTTCACTCCTAAGTCTAATAAATAGAATTCAGGAACTGTACTCATAAATAAACTAATCCCTTATATTTCTCCCTAGCTATGAATATTAAACGTTTTAATGGCGTTGATTATTGTCTCAAACATTTAAAACCAAGGAAATTGGTCGACGTGACCTCACTGCTGATGCTCTCACTCTTATTAGGGAAGTTGAATGGGATTTTTCACCCTGAGTCTGTGGTGAATGTTAATTGATGAGATCCTTGTTGGAGCGTTGTGATGGGGACTTGAATTATACGCGTTAAATTCCATTTTACAACTTAAAACTGAGCTGTAGTATTTTGTAAAATAGAATAAAATAACTACTAACCTAGCAAAAAGGTACCTTGTCACTAATGAAAGTAACCTTTAAGACAAAACCCGCGTTATAGGAATAATTTTTTGTGTGAAAAATTTTTAATTGCGATGCTGTGCTCCAAGATTTCAATACTATTGTAGACTTTCGGTTAGAAAATAAAAAAGTAATTGCACAGGTGTTGTAGGGCTAAACAGGGTATCGCGGTCCTGGAAAGTAAAGAGTAACTGAAGAAATTGGGTTTTTTGTCAGTATGAGTCGTACAGTCCTTTCTTTTAACCAGAGTAAAATACACTGAGTATGATTTACAACTCAGTGTTGTCAGTTTTTAGCTATTCTTTTTTGAGTAATCATTAATTAATACTTTAGTCAACAAAATGTTTCCTGCTGACTGGAATAGCAATGTTTTTGTCATAGTTCTACGAGACACGCATAAAATAATCCAAAGATAAAATTTTACAAGGAAACTTATCTAAAAAGTATTAAATCACAATACACAGCAAACTTAATTTCATCCAAAAAAGCACAAAAAGCATTTTCATTCTTGAACTTTCATTTTATTATCCACTCTCCCGAAATAGTTAAACAAATCGTTAGTCTGGCAAACAGCGGACGCAAACATTAAACATCTTTAGCAGGGTCTTAGTGAAATAATCTTAAGTTAAAGATACTTAGGCATGACTTGTCTGTCACTCCCGAGCACAGATTTGTGTGCCCCTTGGAGGGGACATTGTTTTATGAAGGGGACGCGACAATCTGCTCGCGTTATGACTAAAATCAAAATGGCAATGGCGCGGATCCGTTTAGGGTACGCAAATAAGTGTTTTGTTTCCCGGCGATGGGGTTTTCTTATTTTGTTTTATGGGTTTTTGGGATTCCAAGTTATCGCTTGATGTTGGCTAAAATATAGTGTTTATTCATCATCTTCCTGCCCTTAATTGGAATTGGTGCAAAACGTTTTCTTCTTCCATTCTACCCTGTCAAATATCTTTAACCATTGCTCACAGTCATAATCATTTCATCTTTGTTTCATTCATCAACGTTCATACCCGTCACTCTCTTAGTCACATGAGTGTTATCTTCTTCATCACATTCACGACGAAAAATTGCGCATGATTTACCTTTTTCTCAATCCTCAAATGTTATATTCGGCACAAGAAAAATACCTAACCGTTTAATACAACAAAAAGTATTTTGAATAAAGCAGCTGTTATAACATTTTCACAAAATGACTTTTGGGACCAGTAACAGAATGTCCTAAAAATATCAAAAGTAACAAATTCAGTCACCTAAACAACTATCAGCCTCCATTTTCCTTTCAAGCATTTTCACTTTTGTTTAGTTCAACTAAAAAAATCTATTCAGAGAACATCACTCACTGTGTATCGGGGTTTACGCGCGGCTGCGTCTCATGTGTAAATGCCTTAATAATAGGCGCAGTCAGGTTGAAAGATAATGTGTCAGCCAAATACTTTGCTGGTCCTGCTTTTAAGAGGCTCGCTAATGTATTTAAGGTTGAATATCCTATCATTTTTTTGTGATCAATTTTCGAACAACTTGATCGGAAACCAAAAGCCGTGTTTTCATTCAGAGAAATCTGTTCAACGATATTTTTTCTGTTGAACGAATGTCTTCAAAAAATCAACACAGTAACTGGGTTATGAAGATCAGTTATTTAAGTCGTTCTATGTAAAATGCTGGTACTGCTGCACTCAGTTAGACTGAAAGCTGATAATTTATGTAGTTGGTAAAAGACTGCCCGATTTATTGTGAATTTATTTACTTATTTATTAGTTTTGTTTAGAAAGAAGATGAACAAAAAAGAAAATATGTTTGTTTTTAAGAGGGCTTTCACACGGTTCGTTGATTTTGTGCGACTTTTGGAACCTGATTCTGGGTATGACATTGCCACAAATAAAAAAAGTACATATACTCGAGAAAGTTTGATTCTTTCTGCGTGGAGTGCTTTAAACACATTTTTAGATTTGTTTACATACATATGTAAAAACCTTGTCTCTGTAAAGGATGTTTCATAAAATTCTACTTTTTGTCATACTTTGGTACCGAATTACATAGAAGGTATAGTAGTAAAATAATATTTGAAAATGTCCTTGGTACATCTGAAAGATTATAATTGGACTGCATTAATCACTTTTTTATTTTTCATTCAGAAATAAACCAAAAATAATTTTTCAAAACAGGAAGAATTTGACATTTTTTCGTCCGAAATTATATTTTTTATCTATCAAGATTTACTGAATATTCAATCAAAAAGTATTGAATAACTAAGGTTACTATGTTAGCTTGCATTAAAAAAATAATTAGCTCATTTAAAAGTAAAATAATAGTATTAAACAATTATAATATGCAATGACAAAATTCAATATAAAACCAAGAACGGTTTCTTCTTTGATTTAGACGGCGCGGGGCGCCTTCTGAGGGAGGACGTATCGCTCGCAACCATTTTGACATTAGTTGCGTAATTATTAAAATTTAAAATACACGCCACCATTCATGACCTTTACACGCGGCGCCAGTGTCTTTGTCATGACATCAAATTCCATGTGAAAAATGTAGTACCTCGAATTTTCCGCAGGTCATGAGTGGTGGCCAGTAATTTTCCCAGTCGCCAAGAATACAGTTTAACCTACCTTTCTTGATACAAGCTAATATTTTGAATTAATTTGATTGAATTTTCCGACTATATTCGAATGTGGATATAATTGTAAAAAAAAAATAATGTAAATAATACAAAAAAAAAACAATTTAAATAATTCTGATACCTTTTTTTCTGAATTGGTAATTATATGTAATTTCAGACTTGCTAACTTCCCAAACATTCCAGTTCGTTTGGATAATATAGCTCGCTGCGGGACCCACCATACCACCGGTCATGCCCCTGGTGGTATGGCTTTTTATTACGTGGTAAAATCATCAGATCAGCCCTTCCACCCAGGGAAGGACAGGAGGGACATACAAACTTGTAATGACTAAAATCTACGGTGTCCTTCAATAACCCATTGCGATCCGAGGCTATGGATACCCGATAAGACAATTCCGCGACGCCCGGCAGGATTTGGCTCTCTAACGTGCGCCCCGAAAATCCGTGAAAAATTGATCTGATCGTTTTGAGGTAGCGGTTTACCAGAGAAAAGTTTTGTTTTAAACTTTTTGTATTCGTTTTTGATGTCGGTACTTTTTTCAAAAAGTTTTTTTTTTCATCAATGTATTTTTATTAGGTTTGATCGAAGAGAGTTGAAGTCTTGTATCAGGTTCGGCATCCAGTCAATTGCGGTATTCCGTTTTGGCAGCTGCATTGTATTTTTTTTTTTTTGGTAAAATCATCAAAATAAATGTGTCCTCCCGAGCGGGACGGGATTTATTACCAGACTCTAGTACTGACTAATATCCATGGTGATCCTTAAATAGCCCTTTACGTTCCAGGGCCACCGTTACCTGATAAGACAGTCCAGTGACCAAGGCATGCTCCTACTCTCAAATAGAAATCGCTTCTCGGCGTCGTACGTCACGCGGCTGTTCTCCCTCACGTGTTCCACCTCCTACTTCGCTAGCATGACTGCTTTGCTTATGGAATACGAATAGACGGAATAGGAAGTAGTCACCTCGAATCCTTATGGATTCGAGGTGACTACTTCCTATTCCGTCTTGCCCCGCAGATCGTGGCCTCGATCAATGCCGGGTGCTATTAAATTGACTCAAGTGCATCGAGTTGGGATTTGGCAAACCTGTACCACTTCATGTACCTAACTTTTTTGCAGCCAACTCAATAAAGGGACTAATATTGTGGGTCGATGTCAACGGCACCCCAAAAAGGTCAAGATAGCCTGTCATTTTTACGGTTACACCTCAGAAAGATAGAACCGAGTCGGATTGGCTCCTTTTTGCGGAAAAATTCACGTCTTAGCAGCATTGAAGCTCAAGCACTCAACCGGCCATGGCTCTTTTGCCTGTTATTATTAACCGTCTCGAACGCAGGTTTGATGACTTCCAGCCTCCCGAACAAGCCGGTTTCCGAAAAGGTTTTAGTACCTACTATAAACCACATACACACGCTCTGCCAGATTATACAGAAGACAGAGGACTATAATCGGCCATTGTGTTTAGCGTTTGTGGACCATGGTCCACAAACGCTAAACACAACATGAAAAAGCCTTCGATTCAATCTCAAATTTAGACAAAAAATGTGAGTGAAATTACATAAAGTCCCAGCAAGCTGAATTTTTGTGAAGTTGTTCAAAACATTATTATAAACAATGTCTAGAAGTTCCCCATCATTCCCCTGTAAGGAAAAAAAAAATTCAAGGTCAAAGGTAAAAAAAATGAGTTTTTCGCGATTTTCAGCAAAACGGTAAGTTTTGTCATACAAGTACCTCAGACAAAAATTGTAGATCATAAAATTATCTATAAAAATGTGTTAATACTTTTTTTCTTACGAGCCACCGTTTCAGAGATATAACGATTCAAAAAGTTATAAAAGTTGTTATCGTCATATGCATCTAATGAGGTAGTGTACTTAGCGCGTTTTTTTTAACGCGGTTTCCCCAATAGGCCTACTCAACGGGTCAGTTGTGATCCTGTTTATTGTAAAACTATTGCAAAATGACGGAAATGTTCAAAGATTGGGAAAGATAAAAGCGATGTAAATGAAAAAAAAGTGTTGAAGTTTATTCGTCTCATTCGTAAGTTTCAAATTCTTGTTCTTCTTCTCGATCTTCTTCTCCTGCTTCTTCATCATCTTCATTTTGGATGCAAGTAAATTGAACACAGGGACAGGCACGCTTTTATCTTTCCCAATCTTTGAAAATTTCCGTTATTTTGCAATAGTTTTACAATAAACAGGATCACAACTGACCCGTGGAGTAGGCCTACTGGGGAAACCACGTTAAAAAAAACGCGCTAAGCACACTACCTCATTAGATGCTTATGACGATAACAACTTTTATAACTTTTTGAATAGTTATATCTCTGAAACGGTGGCTCGTAAGAAAAAAAGTATTAACACATTTTTATAGATAATTTTATGATCTACAATTTTTGTCTGAGGTACTTGTATGATAAAACTTACCGTTTTGCTGAAAATCGCGAAAAACTCATTTTTTTTACCTTTGACCTTGAATATATTTTTTTCCTTACAGGGGAATGATGGGGAACTTTTAGACATTGTTTATAATTATGTTTTGAACAACTTCACAGAAATTCAGCTTGCTGGGACTTTATGTAACCTCGAATGTCTAAATTGACTGGACTATATCGAAGTGTCGAAGTGTTTGTATAGAAACGCCACCATGTCCATCCGATTTCAGCAGGCGTAGCATGGCGCCGTAGAAAGGGGTTTTGTCGACGGAAGAATAGACAAAATAACAGAACGTAGAAATATTTTTATCGTTTTAAGCATGGTAATGTGAAAAATATAGAAAATAAACGTCCTTTTCTTCAATAGTGTTCAAATGGTGTCACATTTGTGCAAAAAAAACAGTCGATTTGTGTAGAAATAACGATGAAATAACGCCATGCTACGCGTGCAGGAAGAGAGCACGAAACCAATCCAATAAAAGGCGTGAGACAGGGAGACGTTATTTCTCCGAAACTGTTCACGAACGCGTTGGAGGACATTTTCAAGCTCTTGGAATGGAACGGATTCGGCATCAACATCAATGGTGAATACATCACTCACCTTCATTTTGCCGATGATATAGTCATCATGGCAGAATCGTTGGAGCACCTCAATGCTATGCTCAGCGACCTCAGTATCGTTTCCCAACGGGATGGCCTTAAAATGAACATGGACAGGACGAAAGTCATGTCGAATGTCCATGTGGCACCCTTACCGGTTGTTGTTGGGAGCGATACTCTCGAAGTTGTAGACCATTATACTTACCTTGGACAGATTGTTCAGTTAGGTAGGTCCAACTTCGAGAAAGAGGTCGCCCGAAGAATCCAACTCGGATGGGCAGCGTTTGGGAAGCTACGTGATATTTTCTCATCGAGAATCCCACAGTGTCTCAAGACAAGGGTGTTTGACCAGTGTATGTTGCCAGTGATGATATATGGCTCCGAAACGTGGTCATTGACTGCTGGCCTTTTAGAGAGACTAAGAGTCACTCAACAAGCAATGGAAAGAGCTATGCTCGGAGTATCTTTGCGGGATAAAATCCGGAACATGGATATTCGGCAAAGAACCAGAGTCACCGACAGAGCTCATAAAATTTGCAAGTTGAACTGGTAATGGGCAGGCCACAGCGCTCGTAGAACTGACAACCGATGGGGAAGAAAAGTTCTCGAGTGGCGACCACGGACCGGAAAACGCAGCGTAGGCAGGCCTCCCACCAGGTGGACCGACGACATATTGAGGGTCGAGGGCAGCCGATGGATGCAAGTGGCGAATTGTCGTTCGGCGTGGCGGTATACGGGGGAGGCCTATGTTCAGCAGTGGACGTCCTCCGGCTAATGATGATGATGATGATGAGATACTACTCAGAATAGAACATACAAAAAAATAAGTTAGCATTCCAATAAATCGTAAAAATAAGCGAAATTGAATGAAAAGTGAGAAATTACAGGAATGTGTCAAGTTTCATATAAAATAATGAAATCGAAAAAATAATGTTCTTTTTTCTCTTAAACCCTGTGTTATTTTACTAAAGGTGAAATGTTATCTATTAAATAACGAACATGTTCTATACCGTTTCAATAGAAATTAGGTAAAAAGCCTGAGTGACCAATTGTAGCATCGTAATTCGAGCATAAACGAATCTATGCACTGGTAGTCGCGATTGATCGAAGATGAACTCAGGTACTACTTGCTGTGCGAATGGAATATATGGAGTTGAACCACCTTTTCTACGCAATTTTGAGCAGTTACGTAACTTCGTTAGGAAGTAAAAGCTCAGTTTTGCGAGATAGAGATTATAATTTAGAGCTCACCGAAACATTCTGTTTCAAGAGTTAAATGATCTGAAACCCTGTTGTTTAGATCTTCTCTACACTCTAATAGATGTGTCTTTATTAAAAAAATAACCCAGCTGTAACCCAGTATAAGAAGCACTGAAGCCCAGTCAAAACAGTTCAATAAATATTCTCCTTTGTAAATGTTTAACGAGTTGCACCGTCCGCTCACAGTTAACTGCAGGGGAACCAAGAATCTTCTCGAATATTTTTAATCTTCATAGTGTCGATTCGAAATGGTCTTGTCAATTCTATGGCAGCTTGTTGCTGGTCGCAATGGACTTTGTATGATCTGCGTAGTAGATTATCGTTCTCTTTGCGCGGTTTAACGTCTTCTCTGGCCTTGCTCACTTTCTTCCTGGATCACGGCGTTTGGTGATATTACCCGTCTCTTAATTGACACTAGTTTCAAATATTTTGAACCACTGGTTGGAAATATTCGAGCATTAAACCGACCATTTCTGGTTATATCTCCTTATCTATGTCACCTTAATCACCCCAATGGCTGGTTTTGCGTCCATAATTATGTCTCTAGATGGCATAAATTACTGTTTGATGTAAAAGTCAAATAAAAAGTTTGAAAAATTTTAAACACCAAATCGTAAATTCTAAATAATTTCAAAAATCTAATTAAAAAGTTATGAATTCCAATTAGTCACTAGAAACAAAATCAACACCTGAAAGATGTCATAACAAGATAATTTACTCGTATAATACGAGTAAATTATCTTGTTAAGGATGAAATTGAATAATCTCTATAATGCACACTTTGTAAATTACAAACATATCCAATTCGTGACACAATGTGCGGTTTAAAGTCTTATTTATTGAGTGGCACTTATTTTATTTTGATAGGTATATATTTATCATATTATCCATTCGTTTATGAAAATAAGTAGTGTCTAGAAGACCGGGATCTTACTTTGTTTATTCGAAACAAAAGTGGCAAAAGCTCATTATTGTTTGCTTTCTGGTATACGAGGCATAGCTGTTTCGTTAGTGTTTTGTTTTTATGCGGTGGGCATCACGATGTCAAATTGACAGGAATTGTGTTCTTTCAGTATGTCATAGCGCCCTTAACTCGTTTCTCTTGACAAAATCCACTTCTGACTAGCTGACATCCATCACATCTCAATATTGACATTTTCTTGTATCGTGGTCACACAGCTGTAGGAATGTATGTAAATATTTACAAAACGAAACAATATTCAAGGCTCATATCAGCATACATTGTTTCTACACCCATGTTCATATTAACATAATCGGGCAAAAAAACTGCTTGTCACTTCTTTGCCCGCATCGCAACACTGCCCATGCAAGCATAAGTGCCAGTGCTTACTTAATGCTCGAGAACACGCGATCATGCTCACAATTTGCTCGTAATGCTCAGTTAATAATAAGATTACTATGGGGATATTAATCGTTTTATTGGTATTGTGGCAAGTTGTAGTTATTTCTTGCTTTAACGTGCGTGTGTTTGATTTGCGTGGTAGAAAGTTTGGTCATTCCCTTTTTCTTTGACCATGAAACCACTAGTTCATGACTAGCACCTAACCTGGAGAATTTAGAAGGGCTCTGCATTCATCATTGGGGGGCTAAATGTGGAAGATAAACTTTGGGTCATTTGCAAAATCGTTAAATGACACCTCTGACACTAAGTGGAGTGGAAGAGACTTTCAGAATCATACTGATTTGACTAAAATTCACGGTATTCTTTCATTAGTTCTTAACGGTTCCAGAGTCAATGTTACCTGCTTAATCCAGTACATTCCCTCGATTCTACGGGAAACCCAATCTACCGTCGAAATATTATCTTGGCTTCAGATAGTTTCTGTTTTATGAAAATTCTTAGAATACGAAACTTCATAAAAAAAAAACTCTTACAGTCCATTCCTTTAGATAATTAACACTTTGAAAACTGAAAGTTTCAAATATGCACTCTGGTGTAAAGTTTCAGACGACAACATAATCTTCAGAATTCCAAATAATTTAAACTTAAATTACAACACAACAGTTCAACAGCAAATTATGGATGGATGGACTCTTTCCCATGAAAGCTACTGATTAGATTTGAATAAAATTGGCTAATAGATAGCTCATAACTTCGACACGTGCGATACTTTTATACTGGTATTACGTTCCTGTGGAATAATTTTTAAGTGGCATACGGGCAAGACAACAAAGAGTCGATGAAAAATACCCACAACTGGTTTCGCCAATAAGATTCTAGAAGTAGCATACCAGGATAATACTTGGTAGAGTAAAGCAGATTTAAGCCTCAATCCAATTTCTGGTTCTTTGATAAGAACCAGTAATTGGATTGAACTTTTCCTTCATTTACTAACTCTTTGGTCCTTTTACCTCTAACTAATAACTACACAAGTTTTTCACCCTTTCCAAAACACACTACAGATTTTTAACCTCTGAAATAGCATCACTGGTAAAACCACTGTGATCTTTATTGTCTTAGCAAGAAGGTTTCTATTCAGTCTTACCAATGGCAAGTCTATTCAAACCATAGTGACCTTTATTTTCATTACATTAAGGTTTCGTTTTTATTGTTGTCAGAGGTAAATTAACTTTGAACGCGTACTGGCCGAAAATAATCAAACTATTCTTTTTTCAAACCTACGTCAAGTTGATGGGGGCTGATTACGTCAGGTGTTCCGTACATCGATGCAGTGACATCACTATTACAGGGGTGTATAAATCTTCCGAGGGTTGAAAAAGGGTTGTTTAGTTTTCTTGAGACCCCTAATAGTGGGGTATTTTGTAGTGAAAATAGCCCCAACTGTTACCACAGGCCCGGTTTTAGATTGTGTCCCTTGACTATAAAATTGCCTAATTTAGTTTGTTGAAGATAGCTATAGGTATGTTTGCGGTTTTGTTTCGGAAGAAGAAACTTTATTGGGTAGTTTGTCTTTCTTCGTGCAAACAAAGGAGTTTTTTTTGAGGATGAACATTTTGCAAAGTGATTTGTTTATAATAGTGATAAGTCTAGTGAATAAGACTGACTCATTTCTATAAAATCTCATCCCTTTCTCAAATTTTTTTTTACACCAAAAATTATGCCATTAAACCTAATGGCTAAGAAGTTGCATTATCTGTCAATGAATGAATGAATTAACATAGGTTTATGGTTTTTGTCACTTTTATTTATTTTGCTGTTAACTTTTACATAGTTATCCTAACACATGCTTCTTAAAAATCTCTATCTTTCTACCACATAAAACTACCCTCAAATAGTAATAAAAAATCCATTTCAACAACACACTACAAAACTTTAACTAAGTTCGTCCACGGAGCACTTTTATAACCGTCTCCGCGATACATCGTTAAAGACATCGACTTCCCGTATTTCAGTTGGCAACACCAAATTGTTTATGTTGCAGCTCTCCGCAGTTCTCGATTCAGACAGTGTTGCCACTTGCAGTAGTTTTAGACTTTCAAACGGCATAAAAACTGGCCGGCAATTGGAAGTTTTAACGTAGAGACTGCAGAATTCCAATTGGAGATGTGAGTTTGTTACAAGGGATAGACTTGAGCGGAGTTGAAGTTCTGATACGACTTTTTGTAGTGAGAATTTATGGTTCTTTTTATTGGGAATTGTAAATTGTAAGCGGACTGAAGTTATTTATCATGTTGAATTAATATGTATGCGCCTAAAGCCGTTGATTACGGCTGTCATTTGTAGATCTTTGACAGTCGTTACTTTTAGTCAGAGCCTCTAAAAGTCTGAAAACCAGTATTACCATGGGGTATCGTATTATCCAGTTTCTGGGTTGTGGAGATCCGATAGGTAGTCGCTTCATGTAAAATAATGCATCTGGTTCGACTGGAAGCTGACCCCAAATAGCTGGGATAAGGCTAGGCAGATCATGATGATTATATTGATTCAATATATTATTGGGGTTTTCTATTTCCATTTTTCACAGTACATCTCGAAAACGACGTCCCTCCCGCCCTGCCTGGGGTGGGAGGATTAATTTGATGATTTTAACATGTTGAAAACTGACCCAAGAAAATGCTCCTACGAAATCTACCTTCAACCATTCTCAAAAACAAAAGAACATCGCTATTTCAATCGCCAACCTCTCAACCCTTTCACTGCCGTCCAAAAGAAGGGTTGAACTCCAATATTGACAATGCTCTCTACGACATCGACAGTGCGCCAATTGCCAAAGCATCAGCCTCAGCGATATTTTCTCTATCAACACTAAGATATTTGGTAGGGAAATTGTAGTTTCAAGAGCGAATCGTGTTTTGACAGGTTCTCTTAGTGAAGTGTCTAGTAGTGGCACTTTGAAATGGCAGGGAATTGGGTTGGTATTTCAAAGTTCCGTACTGAAAGGGAAAACGTTGAAATAGTATTGTAATCGGGTGATTTAACGAGAAATATAACAGTAGGACTTGTTTAAGAGCTTGATATCGGTGCAATATAAATGTCCGTCTTAATTTCAGATCGTCTCGTGCCAAATCAATGCGTACTATTCGTTTTTATTACAAGGACATAATATACCAGCTCCAGCCAATTCTGCGTCAGGTATAATCACTCCTTAATGAGGATATAATACCAAACCAACAAAACAGTCGACCACACAACAAATCAATCGCACAAATCAGCCATAATATTAATGAGTGAACTTGCGTTGCCCTGTGTACTTACCTACCAACAGTCATACTATTTGTCTTTGTTACCGACCGAATTAATTCGGCAACGGTTAACTAATTGAGTTATAGGCATGTGTTAATGCCGGCCGGCGATCTATTGAGGTCGAAGTATTGATGTTTGCCGACGATAATTATTGTCGGACCTTGATGGAGCGGTGTTTTGGTGTGATTTGACAGTTTGTGGCGGTGACAAATATGGCGGCAGTGGCTGGTTGGAAAGTCAGTTAATCGGTCACGCTGTTTATCGTGTTTCAAATGACTAGTTTGTGTGATTTGTTTGAACCCTGAAGTTAGATTTGTATTTACCGAAAAATGGGAGATTGTATTGTACAAAATGTATGTTTGTTCCATTTTCATTGAGATTCACTAAAAACTACTTGTATCAGTTTAAATAAAAATAGCGATACTTTACTTGTAATATTTAACATTCTTCTTACTAACGTCCAATTGAATCATCTCCGAGTGTAGCATTTTCAGAAGTCCATCAGTTTGTAACACGCAATAATTTATGTCATATTATGGACATTTTGTCACTAATAATAAAATTGACCTAGATTACAAAAATTTTGACTTTTTACACAATGAAATGTGGACAATTTAACACTTGGACGAAAGTTACCATACTTCAATAGGACTCTAAGAACTTTATAATTTAACTCTTATTAACTTCTTTGGAAGAATTACAAAATCTTTGAAAGAATACCAAAGGCGTAGTAATATAAGGCTCAAAAATACTCAAATAATGTTAAAACATCAACATGCGATATAAAGCTCTAAATCGCTCTGAATTAAATACATAAACTCCATCTTGCAAATAGTTTTTATTGCAAAACATTCAATTAGAAAACTGAACAGTAGTTTGACCTGAATAGCCCGCTTCATAGAATCTTGTCTCGAGGCAATTCAATAGTACCTAAAATGAGTTAAGCTTCTTTAATCAAAGTAAATCTTTTCCCAATTAATGAAAAGAGTCTTCTTTATTTCTTTAATCTATTTCTGAGAGCTTAAGAAATTTGTCGTTCGAAAGATAATGAATTTCTTTAAAGGAGATGGATTAAAATGAATAGTATTTTAAAGGAAACGGGGAGACAATTAGATCATGTGGTACTCTTTAAAAGCTTAATTTTGAAACTCTTATTACGTTTGCAATAAGACTTGAAGTTGCGAAAATAAAATTATGACATAACAATTTAGGTTGGAGTGCCGTATCGGATTCATCCAAATGTGAATTGAGATCAGGCTTATGAATATTTTGAAAATTATGAACCATTCAATCTTTAATTTCAAACTATATATTAAGTATTACCTACCGATCCATTTTTGTACCACTTTTATTATAATAGATCTATTTAAACTTTGCAGAGAGCTAAGTCTAAATTGAAAACTTACGTCGATGTCATTGTTATCTGTAAAAAAACAAGTGGCTTTTTCCATGTTATGCTAATTCTCTGAATACAAAAATAAACAAACTTGGTTTCCTAATACGGGAGTTTACGGGACACCACATACATCTTATTGATTCAATAGATAAAGGTATTTATTTACTGTGCGAGGTCATCTGTCTTAATGTAAGGGTCGGTCGGAGTAGCGGGGCTTACTCACTTGACAGGACGAGGCGAATGGATATGCCTTTTAGGTGTCTAGTCTACGTGGAATGGAACTGGCGAGGCGTTTCAATGTTTGTTGCTGTGATTTTTAAAGCTAGGTGGTTGGTTTTTTGAATTATCCGTAAAGTAAGGTATTTTAGGCACATGTAGACGCATTCTTTGTTGTGAAGTAACAGGTTAGCATAATATTATCGTGGGCTGCAGCTGAAAATCAGCGTCAAGTGGTAGACTTTGTGCTGCCACTTGGCATTATGCTGATCTGAAGCCCTTTTGGTATTCAAAGATTACTTTTGTTTTATATTTAGTTTTGTTATCAAAACGCCAGTGTTATCAAAACTCTTCGAAAAACTGTTACTGAAACGGTTAAAACCAATAATAGAAGATAAAGGCCTTATTCCTAATCATCAATTTGGCTTTAGGGAGAAACACTCAACAATAGACCAGGTACATAGAATAACAAACCTCATCGAAAAAACACTAGAAAATAAGGAAGTCTGCGCAACGGTATTTTTAGATGTCGCGCAAGCATTTGATAAAGTTTGGCATAAAGGTCTAATATATAAGCTCAGACGCATGCTGCCAGAATTTGCAGAAATATTAGAGTCGTATATAACAAATAGAATGTTCAGAATACGGCAACAAGACGCATATTATGAACTGAAATCTATAAAAGCTGGGGTACCACAAGGAAGTGTGCTAGGTCCAATTTTGTACTTGCTATACACTTGTGACATTCCAGACCTGGAAAACAACACCATAGCGACCTTTGCAGATGACACTGCAATTATGGCAACGGGGGCAAGCCACCAAGAAGCAGTAGAGAAAGTCCAACTAGCTGTGAACAAAGTTTATGACTGGACACAAAAATGGAAGATCAAACTGAATGAATCAAAATCAATTCACATTGACTTCACAAATAAACATCCAGACTATCACCCAATCTACATAAATGGCATGCAAGTGCCTTATGCCGATACGGCCAAATACCTTGGCATGACTCTCGATGCCAAGTTGCGATGGAAAGCTCATGTCAAAAAGAAAAGACAGGAACTCGACATACGTTATAAAAATATGTATTGGTTACTTGGAAGGAAATCTTGCCTATCAATATATAATAAAATTATCATATACAAGCAAATACTGATGCCAATATGGACGTATGGTATCCAACTTTGGGGCTGTACTAAACCAAGCAACGTCAAAATTATTCAACAATTCCAAAATAAAGTTCTCAGGGATGCTGTGAATGCACCCTGGTACATAAGAAATGACGACCTTCATCGTGACCTTAAAATGGAGTTCGTCACCACCATCATTCAAAAATTTGTTGAAGCCCACGAACACAGATTACACCGACACGTGAACGTTGAGGCTATTCAGCTCCTAGACAACACAGACTTAGTGCGTAGGCTAAAAAGAACTAAACCTTTTGAATTAGTGTAGTGTGTAAAGTGAGTGAATAATAGTAACAGTGTTGTGCTATACATGAAACACACGAACATAGTGTTTTTATAAAATGATAGAGACTCAAAGAAAGTGCTATGGACTTGTGTAAAAGTGCTAATGGACACTATTCTTAGTTTTAAAATAATATTATAACGTAGCATATTAAGTTAGAGTTAAATTACTTATTAGTCTTTTAGGCTAGATCGTAATTAATCTTATTAAGAAGTCTGTTCTTAATAATACATGTAAAAAAAAAAAAAAAATTTAGTTTTAAGTTTTGATGCTAATTAACTCAATTTTCTTTCTTATTTCTTATTACAGTTGAATAAGATTAAAGTAAAACTACCTCTGTAGCATACCCCGTTTCAATTTGGTCACGATTATTTATTCGAAAGAATTAATGCATTGATCATTTGGAATTACGATACTGATAGCAGGAGATAAGATTCAAATTGGGAAATCACTGCACCAAATTGCGCCAAAATTGCTACACTGCGCTTGGTAAAGACTATTATTTATGTACTGTGTTACTGGCATACTAAGTTACTAACTTCATAGTCATAAGACTGCTCTACAAAAACATAAATTGCTCGATGGAATCTGTTCCTCAAAAACGAAACCTAATTCAATCTCGCCTCAACTCACCCAGTATAAAACCTTCTTAACACAAAAATAAATAGGCGTGCATTAGTGACGGTAACTTGATCTTAAGACGTATTAATTTGGAGAGCAGTCGGGTGCACTCGAGTGTGTCGTGTGTGCTGTGTCTTAGTTTGTTATGTACTTATGTATTTGCGGATTTGATGTTCTTAAGCAAAAGTATTGTTTTGTAAGATATTTGTCTCTTTTCGGGATGACGTGCCCTCTGTTAGCCATATTCCTGCCTGTATCTTTCCCACTGCTGGAACACAAGTCGCCAACTGATCCAGTGCGGGTTGTCCCAAATTTTACAATTATTTTATGGTCTAGGACACGCTGTTTGCCTTACGATGTTGGTGTTTGGAATAATTATATTTATCGCTATTTATGTTGTGCCAGTGAGTTTGATGGCTTTTAACACAGTAGGTACTATTAATGTGTAGCTAACATTTTACTTAAATTTTGAATTTGTGTTAAAAGTAATCATTATGAATGATTATGTGAAGCGCTCACCAAAAGGCACACAGCCAATGCAATTACCTAATTCAAAATTTCCCCAAAAATTAAAAGTCAACCCTGCATTAGCAGAACCATAAATCATAACCCGTCAGTGCTGACAAAGCCGAAATTTGGCACCAGCCCAACGCCCTGTATTATAAAATAAACTTACTTATAAGTGAATACCACAAAAGCGAGTTCGCAATATATTAATTTTAATTAGCCGTTCCCACCAAATAACTAAGTTGGGGATTAAGACTCGTGTATGTTTAACATAACTCTGAAACTCGGAAACTTCGAGTCTGTACCTCCGAGTTTCGATTTTGTTGAGATTATTTTCTGTTTGTTGTTAAAGGTTAACCTATTCCGTTTATGTACAACTTGTTTACAGATTGAAATTCAAACTCAAAAACAACTTTGTGTACATACTTTATACTTTTATAGATCTTTGGGAGAAGGTAAATATTTTTTGATGTTTATTATGTTTATCGACACGCTTTTATGTGAAGCGAAGATATTTTATCTTAAAGAAAGTTTAGGTGACTGGGTTACTATGTGTCTGCTAGTCTATCTGAATGGTTTATAGTTTCAGGACGTGGGTACTGTGTAAGTTATCTATTGCCGTTACATAGGCTTCATAAATCATCTTACTCAAATGTAACGCAGTAGATGTTACACATGGCGTTACTGAGTCAGTTATCCTGACATTCCGTAACTTAGAAATCCAATTCAAGTTACATCAGAAGCTATCAATGTTTGGAAATATTCTGGACATTCTAATAGAATAATAATAATATTCCACAACTATCACACAACGCCATCTAGTCCCAAGCTAGCAGAGCTTGTGTTATGGGTACTAGACAACTGATAAACATACTTATATATTTCTAAATACATACATATTATAGATAAATTACACCCAGACACAGAACAAATGATCGTGCTCATCACACAAACATTTGTCCTGGAATCGAACCCACGATCTCCGGCATAGCAGTCAGGGTCACTAACCACTAGACCAACAGGCCAGTCAAATATCATTGTAGACTTCATCAATATATTTCTAGTCGAGGTCAAGGGTCTCCTTGGTTCCCCCATACCAAAGCCATAAAGCGTTTGCCGTCATTTTGTTCTGGAGTGTTGCATTCCTACTTAACATTATAAATGCGAAATTCCTCACAAGAGGATGTATGTGTGTTTGTGGGTATGTTTGTTACTCTATCACGCAAAGACCACCAAACGGATTTGGCTAAAATTTGGTACACAGATAGTTTATAACCTGGATTAACACATGGGATAGTTTTTATCCCGATTTTATGTTCCCGTGGGATAATGTTCGAGTTGGAGCGGGTGAAGTCGCTGGAAACAGCTAGTTGATTATAATGCCACCCTTAAGCCAGTCACTCCCATCTGAAGCTGCAAACACATCTGAGCCGACCACATCTCCACAATAAGCTGCATGACAATTCGTCCATGTATCATGATAAGCCTCGACTAAGTGACGTCATGGCTCATGAATATGCAGGCCGCACAGATTGGCCGTCTGCAGCCAATCATGTGAGAGTAAACCCACCGTTTACATACTGTTATTGCGATTGTGTGCAATGCTAAGTAGGAAGCTGTTAATGTTTAAATTAGGAAGATTATCGGCCCATGATTTCATCTAAATTTTAGAGAATTAGTTATGTATGTAGGCTGCATCAGGATCGATGGGCCAGGGTTGTGACGAAGTAGACTTAGTACACAGAGTCGAGCTTCACGATAACTGATAAATGCTTGCACTGTCTGGACAGGTCCACTCAAATCTGTGTGGTTCTTTCTTCAAAAGACCATCTCAGACGTGAACCTACATGGCCCTCGTATGACCGCCAATTTAATGTCTGGACTTTAAAAGAGACAGTGACCTCTGAGTTTGTTTCGGCTGTTTCTTCTCAGAGTAGTCAGGTACAAAACACCGGCTTCATCTAGTTTGTAAAAAGACGACGTGTAAAAGTGTTGATAAAACCTACTTGCAAAAATAAATATCATTTCATTTCGTTTCATTTCACCCCGGCGTGACAACTTAGACGCATTAATGTGTGGTTGGCTGGAGAAAATTACAAATAATAAGGAATGCATGGTTATGGTGGACATCGGCCCAGCAATGGGACAATGTTCGTTTAAAGTACAGTTATATTCTTAACGAATGGATAGCCAGGGCACAGCACTAGGTATTTCAATACAACGCAATCTAACTTAACAAGCAGTTAATAATGCGTAGTGGGTAGCATCGTGTTTGGATCGCCTTTGAAACACTACTACCGTGGCATTCGAGTAACTCATTGAGTTGAGCCAGTACTGAGTTTATTTTGAGTAGCTTCGTGGACATTGCACCTAATGTGCTAGATCAAAAGCAGGTCGACCAAAAACAAGTGGAGGCCATTTGTTGTTGATCGTTTTCATACTTTTGTGAATCTATAATTTATTATCACTTGCAGTTAAAATGTAAATCAATTGTTCATCCATTGAATAGACTGACACATGCAAAACTGAAATAAACGGAGTCAGCCTAATACGAAACTATTGTGTAAAGTGTCATCAAACAACGTATACATACATCATCAGCGTATAATGTTTCCACTGCTGGGACACCGGTCTCCTCTCTATTAGAGGGGGTGGGCCATAATACACTACGCCCGCGCCCAGTGCGGGTTGGTAGATTTCACATGTCTTCGAAGTTTTCTTTCTAGGACATGCCGGTTTCCTCACGATATTTCCTTCACCGTTTTGAGAGCAGTGGTGATGAAGTAAATTACAAAAAGTGGTGGCTGGTTGGGTTAGAACCCACGACCTACAACTCGTAAGTTGGTGCTGATACCACTGGGCCACCACCACAGCTCTTTTAAACAGCGTTTATAATAATGCATTAATAAAAAAAAAAAATGCTTAATCGTCTCAATCCGTCATCTTTACCCAATATATTAAACGTCTGATACAAAATTAGTGTACAGACATAGAATTTCGACCCTGCAAGACCTCTCACCTACCATCTTTAACCATGATCGAGCACCGTCCAGATTCCTGCATCTATTTTAAAATAAACTGCAGACTGAACTGTCAAGCGAGGACCGCACTCGTGGGTCCCATCCGTCTTACAGACGATCCATCATTGGCTCAGCGCCATCTACCGGTAATGCTTGACTTGCAGACGGAGGCGAAGTGCAGGTAACTCGTGGATGTGGGTACTTAGGAATTTGTGTGCGCTTTTATGTGTGGTGTGAGCGGTGCTTTACAATGTGGAGTGAGGTGTTAGTATTTTGGCAAAGGTTTGGGTAGTTAAAATTTGAGGATAGCATGTTTTTGTTTAGCGATTCTTGTAGTACGAAATTGAGATCGTAGTACACTAAACAGTCTTGTTAAATTCGTTGGCAAATACCGTCACAAAAATTAAAGGATTGTTTAGTTGCTTAATCGATATAATTTAATTATCAAAGTAAATAGAAGAACTATTCGTTTTGAACTCACGCAATGGTCCATTCGAACATCTTCATCTGACACCCTTGATTGTTCTCCCACCGGACGTGACATTTCAGTAACATTCATCAAATAATAGAAACGAAACTACATTTTTCAATTTCCTCAATAAAAAGCGTATAACGAATTTAGGGGTGTCAGCCACTCGTACATTCCTCGTTAGTCCAATCTGGGGAACACTTGCGCCCCTTTCAAGGTTTTGGGAAAAACTCCTAGTGATTGTCTCCAAATTTAATAACAGATTTGAATGACCTCCACCCCTTGTGGGTCCCCTCCCGCACCGCTTTCTCCCCGCGAAGATGCTGAATACCCTTCGTAGGGAGATTTCGATAGAAAGGCTGAGACACACTTGGTTGTTGTTACTTTCTCTGAACAATTTTAGAATCTCTCAGTCAGATAGAGATAGGTATAATTATATAATAGTCCTCGGTAGTAGTGGTGAACTACAGTTTTGGTTGATTTTCAGAGAATGATTTTAAGATAAATTGTTATTAGCAAAGTATGGATATTATTTAATCTAAATAAATTAGTAATGTCTAAATTTTTCTGTATGAGTGTTACGTAGAAAGTCAACACATTATGAACATTATGAAAGTTATCTGCCAATGTAAGTACAAATAGACAATTTGTATAATGCTTGGTGTGTCTCAAACTTACGAAGAATTGTTTCATCAAATTATTCGGCCATCGGTTTACGAATCGAGAGGCCTCAAATACAATGAATAAATTATTTTCCATAGAAAATCCTCCGGAAATTTTCAAATGCTATTCGTAAAATTGCTGAGCAATACTTATTGCTAGCCGACCTCTTCAAATAACAAGCGCAATGTTAGAGCAAAGCTGAAGAGAGTTTTTAAATATTAATTTAATTATACGTAAAGGGCTTACGGCACGTTTTGAAAAAAATGAAGGAGAATTAATGGTTCGGGTGTGGGACAAGTACTGAGAGGAAATTATGGTCCTTAGTGTGGGTCCTTCTAATTTGAATACCTCGGGTCAAGTTGGGAACCATTTTGGGATCTGGACGACTCTATTAATTATCACTGAATACTGTATTTATGAAATTGTGACATTATACTGCTGTGGAAAGGTTAAAAAAGGGTGTTTTTTAATGACGTTTAAAAAAAAATTGGTTTTACATCATTGAATTGGGTTGTTGTAAGTTCGCCACAAAAATTATTCCCTTCGAAAAAAGTTTTGATCCTGTTCTCCTAGTACTTTTTGTTCAGATTCCAAATTGTGTCCTCGTTTAGGTTGTTTTGTGCTGGATTATATAATTAAAATTGTTCTGCTATTACGGAAAAAAAGGTCGAATGTACAATAATGAAAATAAAAAATAAAATAAAAAATTTTGGCTATACACATAGTTTTTTTCGTTGTGAAATATTTTTGGCGATCTTAAAACAACCCATTGATTTTAATCTCAGTTTTAGTCAGGGTGTCTATCTTCCAGAATTTACCATAATGCTACTGAATTTACCATAATTATTTGAAGCTGATTAATACAAATTCCTTAGTTATGACTGTGTTAGTAGTAGTGAGTTATTCATCAAGTACTGAGATTCCGTTTGCATTGAGTATGGGGAATGAATTAGAACATGAATGAGAGATGATGTCTGACAGATGTCTATGAATTGTACAGCCTGACGAACTAGTGCAATGTGGAATGTGGCTTGAGTAAATAACTAGTAATATTCATAATTAGGTTTGCTTTGTGTATGGCCTAGATTTCGCTACCATCATAAATATGTACATAATCATAACCTAAACTATGAATAAAAACTCATCATCATCCTCATGGCGTTAATTCCGGTTGCTTCCTAGGCTTCCACCTCGGTGCCCGGGGTCTGCCTTTGAATAATAATAATAATATTCCACAACTATCACACAACGCCATCTAGTCCCAATAAAAATAAAAATAATAAAACTAAAAGAATAAAAACTAACTAGTATTATGTACAAACAAAAACATTCAAAGGGCGTCAAAGAATTCACATCCACATTGCTGTATGGCCTAGATAATGTCTAATATGTATTCTGTGTAAATGTCAAATGTTTCAAAATGACGTCAAAAATTAACGTAACCTTTTCATACATTAATTAAAACTAGGAACCAAAACTGAAGGTTTTCTACATTTATTTTGATGACAACATGATTAAGTACTATAACTACGATAAAGTTCAGTCACTTTGTTTACTGAAAAAATACTTTGTGTATTTTTTAAAATTCTCTTGTTAATGATATTAATCAAATATGACTATTGTTTATTTCAGAACGTGCAAGTGTCAAAAATCATTAACTGCGACGTCATATTATAGCGCCGTTACATTTTCGCCGTTTATTTTGTCGTTGTATATAAGAATAAAATATAAATAACATTTATAATTTCAACTACTTTCCCCAGTTTTGAAACAAGAGACTAATTTATCTCATCTGGATCTATTCTTTTAAATTTCGAGTACTAATCATAATTTAAAACTGCAGTTCCATTAACATAGTTGAAAATTGGTGAAGATTATAATAAGTTTGTGCTCACAATTTCGCTTTACACCTATAAATTGCGACACATAGCAAAGCAGCCCTTTACAGATTTTTTCAAAGAGCTAAAACTTGGGCCTGACTTTCAGCTGGTCTGCTGTTTCAGCCTTTTCAGACTGAAAAAAAAGCTCGCTGTTAATTGGACATGCTTGTTTGTGCGAAAAAAGCGCTGATTCTTGATATACGTTTATTGAACGAAACGAAATTCTTTTTTTTTTTTTTCATTCCGAGAGGGACTTTCGTCCTGATATTTGAAATGATCTTTGCTTAGTATTTTGTCGGGTCGGCTTCATTTCCGAACGGGAATCTGTTCTAGTTTATTTGGGACAGTGATTATCTTGCGATTATTTTTTAATTCTACGATTCTGAACAAATTGTACATTTGTGGAATTACGTTTTACATAATTCAATTTAACTCTTCTGGAAATCACCTGTTACAATCATAACAGGTGATCATTAACGCCCACAGAATTACAGTATCCTAAAGTTGTTTTAGTAAGAATTAGATAATTTCATTATTTTTGGCATAATATTTGAAAGTAGTTTTAAGTAAGAATTAGACAATTTCATTATATTTGGAATAGTAATATTGTGGGAATTCAATCCATTGTTTTCATTAATTTTCTAGTTTATGACTGGCCTGTTCCTGTAGTGGTTAGTGACCCCGACTGCTATGCCGGAGGTCGTGGGTTCGATTCCAACCCAGGATAAATGTTTGTGTGATGAACATGATCATTTGTTCTGTGTCTGGCTGTAATTTATCTATAATATTTATGTATTTAGAAATATATAAGTATGTTTATCAGTTGTCTAGTACCCATAACACAAGCTCTGCTTAGCTTGGGACTAAATGGCGTTGTGTGATAGTTGTGGAACATTATTATTATTATTAATTTTGATATTTTTTAGACGCTGCCGCTTTATCTCGTTACTCCATAAGTATTCTGTAAACATCAACACTATCGGTTCTACTACATGATACGCTGTCAAGACTGAACTACTTAACCCACATACAAGTACAGCATTAGCGCACCTACTTAGCATGACTTAACTTGTAACACAATATCGTAGCTCGTCGCAATTTTATGCACATGCAACATCGGTATTTTATTCCTTAGAGTAAAGTATCTACATACAACGTGTAACGTTAATAGCGCAAAACCTCTCGTGGGGTAACTCAGCCCATGTTACTAAACAATGTTTGTTCTAAGACTTTAGGAAATTCGCAAAAAAAATGATTGACGATTTTACATTCTGATGGGCCTGATCAATTTCTCATTTTGTATGAAAAAGCAATATTTTTTTTGCGAATTTTCAAAAGTCTTGGAACAAACATTGTTCAGTAACATGCCTGGGCTGAGTTATCCTACGAGAGGTTTTGCGCTATTAACGTTACACGTTGTATAATGTGGAATATGTAAAGGCCAGAATATATTGTAACGCAATTTGGAATTCCCCATTTATTTGTGTTTTAACTATTTTAAACAGTTTTCAAAGAATAATGGTCGTTTTACTTATCTGTTAATTTGTACTAATTTCCTTAAAATAACGCATTAACAGGTTAATGGTTAAAGAAGTTACCACAAAAATTGTGTTAATTAATAATTAAACCTGTTAATAAACTTTTAAATCTAAAAGTAAAAGCGTGTGAGATATTGTTCAATTACATAATGTGTTAATGTTCAATTTAAGTTTATATAATGCAATATTAGTATTATATTAGTACACACAGCACTATAACTAATGAAAATAGGAATTTTTTTTTACTAAGGCCCGACGCTGCGTTACGCGGATGCACGCGCGGTTCTATACAAAAGTGCTCCGTCGCGGGGACCCGCGCGGAGCCACGTGCGGAGACCCGCGCGGACGCCCGTCGCGGGGGCACGCGCGGTGCCACGCACGGGGCCACGCGCGGGGCCACGCGCGGGACCACGCGCGGGGCCCCGTGCGGAGCCACGCGCGGGGCTACGCGCGGTTCAGTCAATAAGGGTGCTTATACACGGTGCATGTAACTGGAGCAAACAGAGAGCAAATTTTTTTTTATGAAGACTCGAAAAATTCCTCCGGTGCTGAAATTTGGAATATGGTGAGAGTAGGTGATACAGATTATACATGCACAATAATGCAATTTTTTTTTAGCCGAGAAGTTCGTTTTTTTACCAAAACATGAAAATTGCTTATTTATTAAACTCTCTGCGAAAAATCCCTCAGTCTCAATTTTTTTTGTAGTTAAAGGTTTTGTAGGTTTAAATGAAATAATAGGAAGAAAAAAAGTTAGAATAGGAAATTATAAACATCCAACTCGACTTCAGTGTCACTCCAAATCAACTTTTTACATATCGCGCTTTATCTTCTAGTGAGAATCTAGTGAAAAATTGCTCTGCCGATTTTTTTTTATGTGATTTCTTTTCCTTAAACACATAGGTTTGTTACGTAATCAGAAACTTTTTCCTTTTTATACAACATTATTTGATGTCAAATCATTCAACAAAAACTATACAAGCACACCGTTCAAATGAACTAGCGACACTGCGTAAATCGGTCGTGTGTCCACGCGCGTGGCCACGTGCGGGGCCCCGCGCGGGTCCACGCGCGTGTCACCGCGCGGCAACCCGGACGGGACCACGCGCGGGGCCACGCGCGGAGCCACGCACGGGGCCACGCGCGGGACCACGGACGTGGACCCGCGACGGTTGCCCGTCGCGGGGACCCGTTTAACGCAGCGTCGGGCCTTACTCTTTCAAACAAATGAACATCAAATATTTTTTTTTACTACTGCGTCAGTAGGCAGGCCTAATCACATGGGTGTCGGAATTGAATCAGCACACAATACTGACGCTACATTAATGGAAAGTTCCTCCCACCGCGTGACGGACGGACGGACGGACAGACGGAAACTATACATATACTTGACGCAGATGTCTATTGTTTGATATTTTGCGTTACTTTTTGCAGATATTGTTGTGGGGATATTTTGATTGATTTGGTAAGATGCAGCTGATGCGTCCTACAAATTATTATATGACATTTTCTAGCCACTAGTATGTAGGTCAGTAATAGGTAAGTATTGTGAAAATTATTAGGTACAGACGCCAACACATCAACCTACCTCAAACTTTAATTTAAAAAAAAAATAGATTTTCAACCTTATCAAAATAGTGGAGGGTTAATGTTCGACTGGTAAAGTTTGACAGATGCGGGTAGGTTGACCTGCTGGAACCTGTACATCTTTGTCTGACATAAAGTAGTCTAGATATCAAACATAATTATACCTGGCAACTGGGGTTCCACAAGGCGGTATACTCTCTCCTATGTTATTTTCTTTATTCATAAATTCCATTACTACCATCCTCAAATGTTCTTACCATCTCTACGCTGATGACTTGCAATTATACGCTCATTCGAATATTGCTAACCTCAACAATTGCATTGCATCATTGAATGCCGATCTTCGAGCTATCGAAGAATGGTCTGGCAAATTTGGGGTTTCTGTCAACGTCGGGAAATGTCAGGCAATCCTCATTGGTAGTTCATACTATTTGAGAAACGTGGACACTACCCAACTTATGCCTCTGTTGTACGAGAACTCTGTCATCCCTCTTTCACCTCATGTCAAAGACTTGGGACTGTACATTGATAACAGCATGAGTTGGAATAAACACGTTGCTCAAGTGAGTCAGAAAGTCACGTCCTCGCTGCGGTCTCTCTATAGGTTCAAGCATTTCCTCTCATCTAGCACCAAACTCATTTTGGTCCAGTCTCTTGTGCTTCCCATTATTGACTATGCTGATGTTTGTTATTCTGATCTATCCCAAGAACTTCTCAACAAATTGGATCGTCTTCTCAATAATTGTATTCGCTTCGTTTTTGGCCTTCGTAAATACGATCACATTTCTTCTTTTCGTTCTCAGCTTAAATGGTTGCCTATCCGACTCAGAAGATCCCTCAGATCTCTCTGCTTGCTTTTCAAAATTTTGAACGATCCACGTGCTCCTGAATATTTAAAATGTCATTTTAAAGTGTTGGGCAGTTCTCATAGATGCAACCTTCGAGCTTCCAAAAAACTCCTTCTCCAAATTCCTCCTCACCGCACTGGTTTTATGTCTAATTCTTTCGCAATATCATCTATAAAACTCTGGAACGCGCTTCCCATTAACATTAAAAAAGCTGAAAGCGATTTCACTTTTAAAAGAAAACTGCGTGATTTCTATCTTAGTCACAATCAATAGCTCTTTTTGTCAAGTCAAGTCATAATAGTTATTATTGAGTTATTTTTATGTTTATTGTTACTATAATATTGTTTAGTTTATTTTATCTGTATATATGTATTAGAATCTACGTAAATATAATGAAAGCATTTTTTTTTTCTTCTGTTTGCTAATTATTATTTATTTCGGTTATTTAATTTTTTTTTGTACCCTACCACAATACTCTCTTATTTAACCCAAAGGTTGACTGGCAGAGAATGGGCGTTTTTCCATTAGACGGCACGGCACCGGCACGGCACCGGCATGGCCGTGCACCGGCACCGGCGCCGGGGCTTCGTTTTTCCACTGCACCGGTTCCTAACCGGCCCGGCAACGGCACGGCACCGGCGCCGGTTCCTCAGCATGGTTTTATTTGTTACTAGCTGTGCCCGCGACTTCGTTCGCGCGGATGTCGGAATTTAACAATGTATTTTTTAGTGCGAAGCGCCTAATTCTCGCCACGTTTTTCAATATATTTGAATAACAATTCAAGAATATTTGATGTGTTTGATCGCCCTCTGTTGTTCAAAGGCAGTACCATTCAATTGCTACTGGATTAGAGTAATGAATGAAAAATGAATTAATGAAATATTATGTTGATATAAATAATAAATAAAAATGTTATGTTTCATTTATGTAATTCATTGAATGACACGCAAGAACATATATTTCTTCTAAAAAAACAAAATAACATGATCATTAGACTTTCAAAAGTAAAGAGGCTAAATTAACCTTATTACGAGCCACAAACCGAGTCTCACTACTACTACTACACGCCTGCGCACTCACACACACACACGGCTACAATTCATACACACATTATGCACATTTGCCGGCCGGCACCGACTGGGAAGCTTGCTACCCCGGCGACGGCGACGGCGCCGGCACACAGTGGTCCGAAAATCGAGCTCCATACTCATAGAAACTTAAAGTGAGGAATTAAAAAAATAAAAATTGTAATGGCTCCGGTATACTTCCCTTGACAACATATTAAAGTATGGATGGTATAGTTTACACTAGGCGTGAGAAAAAAAATATTTTAGTTTTTTTTGTATGGGAGAAAACACAAAAAGTACGTTTTCTCGAAACTTAATAGAACTGTTAGGCTGGTGGTCACACGAGCTATAGTCCCATACACGGCGATCAAGATGACATACAATTCATGTACCGCTAGGCGCCGCTCCGCACGTAATAAATTTTTAAAATTTTGAATTTTCGACAATGTGATTTTTCAAGTCTTTGGCTTGGTTAGATGACGTTGCCAGTCGATTTATTTTTATTATTATACGATTAAGCCTGCGAATGACTATTACGATGACAATAATTTAAAAAAATGATTGTACAAGTTTTTTTGCGCATTCTAAGAACTAACTCATAACTAATTATTTCAACTAAGAACTTCTCCAACTTTTTCATTCCCGAAGGAGTATTTTTACTTATATCACATGTCTGCTCTGCTTTACAACATGGCTTCCCATAATAATCCAATAGAAGGCTGCAGTGCTTCAATCTCAGCCTCAATCAAAGCCTGTTCTTCCACGATGTTTCTTGTTTTCGTTTGAAAACTTAAAAATAAGTAGGTCTGTAAAACATGGTGGAACATATTTAAAAAAGTATGAGACACTGCTTCAAGAGAACATCAAATGGCCTGAGATCGTGAGGGTAAAAATGACTGACTTCTGTAGTGTCACAAAGTAGAGCAGCAACCATGTTCCAGTTCTGACTTTGGTATAAATGAGGGTGCATCAACATCCTACACACCGGAGACATGCAATGTTGGAGCATCAACAACAGTTGTGACCCCGAGAAAACCATTCGTGGAGCTAAGCCCGTTATAGCAAAGAAGGAGAGTGGAAGAGCTCAGAACGCATAGCACTGAAAGCCTTGCTCATGCAACTGGTTTGAAAGCACAAAACAAGAATGTGCCTAGCAGATATCATTTAACTGATGGTAACGGAGAATCCCGAAGACTTGATGACACAGCTTTAGGTATTTTGACCTCATTGAGGAAAGCCTCTCTAGCCACTTCTAAAGAGAAGTGGCAGTATATTATAACATTAAGATCTTGTGCAAAAGAAGAAGGAATACCATTGTATCCTTCTTGTATTGCCATCCCTGAAGGGAAGAACTGCTTACCCCCAAAAGATACCATAGACATCACGGAAAGAGAAGTTAAAGTATAGCTCCAAGCAGTTTTGGACACAACTGTGGCTGGGCTTGGAAAGTTGTCAGGTGTGCAATCTTCGCTGGATGGCAAAGAGTTTATATATGCAAATGGGGCTTTGATGGTGCTTCAAGGCAAAGCTTGTATAAGCAAACTATGGCAGACGAAGATGATTGCAGTATTTTTATGTGTTCTTTTGTGTCTCTGCGTTTAGTTTGTAGCGATGAAAAAGTATGGGAGAACCCAAATCCCACCCAGACCTATTCATTTAAGGTTTACAAACGAAAACAAGTTAAACATCGTAAAGGGCTGGCTCTGTTTGAGTCTGAGATTGAAGCACTGCAGCCTTCTATTATGGGAAGCCATGTTGTAACGCACTCAAGGCTAATGGTGGCTTCAATGAGATCAAAATACCTAAAGCTGTGTCATCAAGTCTTCGGGATTCTCCGTTACCAGTTTAATGGTATCTGCTAGGCACATTCTTGTTTTGTGCTTTCAAACCAGTTGCATGAGCAAGGCTTTCAGTGCTATGCGTTCTGAGCTCTTCCACTCTCCTCCTTTGCTATAGCGGGCTTAGCTCCACGAATGGTTTTCTCGGCGTCACAACTGGTGTTGATGTTCCAACATTGCATGTCTCCGGTGTGTAGGATGTTGATGCACCCTCATTTATACCAAAGTCAGAACTGGAACATGGTTGCTGCTCTACTTTGCGACACTACAGAAGTCAGTCATTTTTACCCTCAAGATCTCAGGCCATTTGATGTTCTCTTGAAGCCGTGTCTCATACTTTTTTAAATATGTTCCACCATGTTTTACAGACCTACTTATTTTTAAGTTTTCAAACGAAAACAAGAAACACCGTGGAAGAGCAGGCTTTGATTGAGGCTGAGATTGAAGCACTGCAGCCTTCTATTGGATTATTATGGGAAGCCATGTTGTAAAGCAGATTAGACATGTGATATAAGTAAAAATACTCCTTCGGGAATGAAAAAGTTGGAGAAGTTCTTAGTTGAAATAATTAGTTATGAGTTAGTTCTTAGAATGCGCAAAAAAACTTGTACAATCATTTTTTTTTAATTATTGTCATCGTAATAGTCATTCGCAGGCTTAATCGTATAATAATAAAAATAAATCGACTAGCAACGTCATCTAACCAAGCCAAAGACTTGAAAAATCACATGTCGAAAATTCAAAATTTCAAAAATTTATTACGTGCGGAGCGGCGCCTAGCGGTACATGAATTGTATGTCATCTTGATCGCCGTGTATGGGACTATAGCTCGTGTGACCACCAGCCTAACAGTTCTATTAAGTTTCGAGAAAACGTACTTTTTGTGTTTTCTCCCATACAAAAAAAACTAAAATATTTTTTTTCTCACGCCTCGTGTAAACTATACCATCCATACTTTAATATGTTGTCAAGGAAAGTATACCAGAGCCATTACAATTTTTATTTTTTTAATTCCTCACTTTAAGTTTCTATGAGTATGGAGCTCGATTTTCGGACCACTGTGCGGCAGGACTCAACGCCGGGCCGACGCCGGCGCCGGTAAGTGGAAAAGCGAGCCATACATTTTCATATATTCTTGCTTCCCCGGCACCGGCGCCGGTGCCGGCGCCGGCTAATTGAAAAACGCCAGGCCAGCACCGACTAGGAAGCTTATTACCCCGGCGCCGGCGACGGCGCCGGCAGGACTCATCGCCGGGCCGGCGCCGGGCCGGCGCCGGCGCCGGTAAGTGGAAAAGCGAGCCATACATTTTCATATATTCTTGCTTCCCCGGCACCGGCACGGCGCCGGCGCCGTCGCCGGTGCCGGTGCCGGGCCGGCTAATGGAAAAACGCCCAATGCCTTGTGGCATTAAGTCCGCCTATATACCACTGTTTGTACATGAAGTTTAAATAAATAAATAAATTATAACCGTGCATCTATAATTCAAAAACGTGCACGGCTCCCTAATTGTAAGACCTGTGCACACGTTTCGAAATTCGAAAACAAATCAATACAAAACAACACTGTATTTTTTTTAAATGACACGGAATTCAGAGCATTACCGAACGACACTACAAGGAGGAAGAATGTTTCCAATACAGAACAGGGGGGTATTACAACGTCTTAAAAGCAGGCTTGTTCCAGTGAGTGAACGAGATGGCGCTAGATGACTTGTATAGCTCTGTCACTTCACTCGCCGCAACAAGCCTGGTTTTAATAGGTACCCACTTCTAACAGCGCTTAATACTATAGTTCAAAGCTTTCAGCAATTTATTACAACCTTTATACTCTATTTAAATCGCTTCAAAAAATCCAATCTAGACGAAATAAAGTTAACCCTGCTATACGCTAGGGGTATTTTTTACCCAATTTTATTTTTAACACTTCACGTAAAATAAACTCAGGCTAAAAAGGCTGCATTCATAGACCCCGCTCGGATATACGATGGAGCGGGCTGCAGGGTGGTTCGGGGTGAAATGCACCACCAATTGAATAATCTATTTTGTGCCGGTGCATACCGCTACGCTTCTAAAATCGTGTTTAGTTCCCAAGCGCGGTATTGTTGAATTTTTTTGAATATATATCGGTAAATTGCACTTTTATCGGCGTTATCAAAGGTTTGGTTATAGAGGGGCGCTGCCATACTGTTTTAGTTTGCATAGAATTGTTCGTTAAAATTGACAGCATCGTTATGTTTTATGATATAAACGTGAGCCATTTAAGGCCATATTGCAATAGATAAAAATACAGTGTTAGAATTGGAAAAATGTATAATGATAGAAATATTGCAAACAACAGAGCATGAACCATTTTTCATTAATTGTTTATTCTTTTCGAATTCTGTGGGGTTTTCAATTAACTGGCCACAACCCTAATATACATAACTATACTAAAACTAAGGCTAAACATTAATCGCCTTACCACAAAAAGATAAACATCTGTAAATTGTGATGTGTATATCTGTCTCTCTGTATATATTATTGTTGATGATGTGTCTGTTGTTGATGTGTCTGTGTCTGCAGTAACTAGTAAGTTACTGCAAAACGACTGTTGTATCAACGTGAATTGTCGTTTTGACGTTGACAGACTTTTTAGACAAGTGTTCAAAAGATGTTTATATTTCTGTTATAAGACATTTATGACAATATGAAAAAGATAAATAATAATAATTGGGTTAGCTATAATTTTGTAAACAGAACTACTGTAATGTAATTCTTAAATAAAAATAACATTTCAAGTAGTACATTTACATTTCTATAAATATAACCATCACAAAAAGACACTAAACCAATTGGGAAATATTAAAAAAGACCTTTACCGTAACAACTCTAATTGGGTAACAAATTACTTCCTATCAGAGTCTGTCAAGTCTAAACAATGCAACTTTCCGACTTTTCCGAGTTCTTCCGACATCTTTCGGGATCTTTGGGCCTCATTTAGATGTTCTCAAAGAGTGTACGTCAAAGAAATAACGAGAGCCGGACGTTACAGCCGATCAGTCTCGAGGGATGTCTGAAAAGTTCCCTTTTCGCTGAAAATACGTATCTTTGAAGCGGCGCCGGTCTTTAAGACCTTACAGAGCAGTTGAATGGTTGATTTTGTTAAATTCCTCTAATGGCTGACTTTTACAAAAAATACAATATTGGGGCTAATCATTCATAATAATCATAATTATGAACCATCATACGTACAAGAATAATATTATGTCATGATTAATATAAATAGTAATTTTACCATGGTCAGAAAATATACAGGACAGCACTTGCTGTAACAGTCGTCATTTTTTTTTTTGCTTTCACTTTGATAGTGTCTGAGTGTCTAAAAATGTGTAATAATTAAAATGGTATATCCTATTTTAATTATGGCAAGCAATAAACACTCTATCATGAATTTAATCGCAATTCTTTATACGATTCTCGTAAAGAGACCTTTTTAGGCCCATTAATCATACACTTGGTAAATTAATATCATACATTTTGGTAGCCGCGCAGCTGCAGTTTTATGCTTCTGTAGCTATCATTGATCTACTTGTTGTGAATCCGAAATAAACTTTTTTAAACACGCATTCCGGTAGCAAGTATTACGCACCTGAACTTTCTGAATATCATCATGAACAAACAGTAAACGTTAATTAATTTCATAATTATAATTATATTTAGATCTGTGTAATTTATGCTGTAAATTGGTTGTGAAATATCAATAAAACTGCGGATAATTACACGGTCTTTGAAAAAATGCGTGGGTTGATTGGAAAGCCAATACAATCTCTAGAGTAGAGGTAATGAGACTTCAGCTTTTGGAATGAAATCAATTTTGTCTTTTTTATTTACATAATTATTTACTTTTTATTAAGTATATCAGTCCGTGATGGCCCACTGCTGGTCAAAGGCGACCCTTCGCTCTTCCCACGTCACACTCATTTCGTGGAGTTCTCAATTAGAGAAGTGCACCTTTTGCGAATTGCATTTTGTGAAGTGCACATTTTACGTCAAGCGCACATTTTGCATCAAACTATCTCAGGATGTCCGCGGTACATGGTCCAGTTTTTCGTATAGCAGTTCAACTCATCGTCACCATTGATTCGGCTGCTAATATAGTGAATTGATAAATATCAAGTAACTTCTGTAAGAAAATAAAAAGGTAAACACCTCGCAAAACACATTCCAATTTTCAACACACAGCAAAATTACCTCCAAGTCCGTACAAAACCGGAAAAAACAACAGTTTAACCCTTCACATGCGCTTCCTTCCACAATTTACAGTTCAAAACTAATACTTCAAAAACGGAGCGCGCTCATTGGCCACAGCTCACTAAATTACTTCGTACAATCTATTCTGTGGTATCATTCGTTCTCGAACTATCTCGAATACACATTTCTATTGTTTTTACCATTGAAAAGGTCTTTGCTCTTTTGTTTTTCGTGTTGATCTACGGAGTTGAAAATAAATACTGTTGTAAAGTGAATGAGAAAGGTAAGGAAATTGTGTGTAATGTAATGTTGTTTCCTCTTTTCGTGAAGTAATGGTGCGTAATGGAATGGTAGAAAATGTAGTGGGGTAAAAGTCGCAAATAGTGAGAAGCATTGACTACTGTTGGTACAGAAATGCAGTGCCGTATTATCCATAAGGCACTTTAGGTCGTGCCTAGGGGTCCACTATGACTAGGAGCCCAGCATTCCTGATAAAAAAAAAAAAGGGATTGCGTGGTTTTATGAAACAACGGTAAAAGTGAAACTTTTTTCCACATTTTAAGGTTAAAGTCCCCATTATAGACACTATAAGAGTTACTTTGAATGACTGAATTTTTGATTTGTATTTTGTTAAAATTAATCAAACAATTTTTTTTGAAAGAACGTATACCTTTGCGATGTGACGATAAAATGCAAATAATGACTTTCATCTTCATCATCATCAGCCTATAATGTTCCCACTGCTGGGACACAGGCCTCCTCTCTGTGAGAGGGAGTGGGCCATAATCCACCACGCGGGCCCAGTGCGGATTAGTAGATGTCACATGTCTTCGAATTTTTGGTTCTAGTACATGCCGGTTTCCTCACGATGTTTTCCTTCACCGAATTGACTTTACCTTCATTCTATTTCGTAATGTAGACAGTAAAAAATTCCAATGTGTATGATCGAGATCGTTAATCCGGCCCTGCAGAAATGGTTGGCACAGTAGCTATAGCTATCGACTGCTGTGCTGCGTGTCGCGGGTTCGATTCCGCCACGAAATTTTGTAAGACCTAAAAGTATTTGTTCCTGGTCTGGGTGTTTGTGTATAATTTAAATGCACTTACGATACACGGTTTTTTTTGTGTAAAAAATGTGAAATGATATTAATCTGGATTTTCTCTACTAATCACAAATATTTTGACCAACATTTATTTTTTAAATAAAAATAAATATAAACCGTCAAGTATAAATAAACCCATTACTCATCACTGGGAATAATTGACTTGTTTTCACTAATAATTAGTTACTAAGTACTTATTTCATTATTTATGCAGCTAATAATTGAGCGTCCACGGTCCACGTTAATGTTTTACATTGAACGACGGTATTACGGATGGTCGTAATAACGGCACTCGGCACTGAAGGGTTAAATTTATTGAATTTACATTTTTATTAACTGGTTTAATGGATCACTGATATTCACTTGATGTACGGACATGGATAACATCCGATTGACATTATTAATCTGACACCTATTGTGTTACTGGTCACTTAATAAAAAATATTGATTTATGTTTACTGTGGAAATACTGATCGACAGCTGTGCAGTGTGTCGCGGGTTCGATTCCCGCACGGAACAAAAATTTGTATGATCTGCAAGGCGTTTTCGGGGTCGGGGTGTAACAAACGTAGAAACCCACGTACACAAACGTTTATGTGGGTTTCTATGTTCGTAAGCCCACAAATCCCCCGTCCCCTTACCCCAACCCCTTAGCACGAATTTTTACTCTTTTACTTTACAGCGTCTTTCCAGTATTTACAGCGTTTTTGTGTGAAAAAATGGAACAGCGCCTCTGGTGTGCAAAGAAGGAACTAATTTTTTCCTTGAAAATTGTCAATTTGAAGTTGTCAAAGTTCCAGTTTACTTTACGTCTCGAATACTGAAAATTCGTGCTAAGGGTACTGATCAACTGCTGTGCAGCGTATCGCGGGTTCGATTCCCGCACGGAACAAATATTTGCATGATCTGCAAGTAGTTTTCGGGGTTTCAATGTTTGTAACCATACAAACAAATCAGGAGAAATTGATATTGTGGATCAGTTAGTCTTAAAAAAAAATCAGAAAAGAATTTGTTTTTTGATGAATTGTGATGTTCGGGGGTTTTTGAAATGGGCGTATATTCGTATCGTTAAACATAGAGCGGAAAAAATACCATACTCGTCATGATCATCATATTACCCATAGTAGACGTAGTAGTAGCTGTCTACTGGTGAACATAGTCCTTCCTTAAAGATTTCCAATAGGACCGGTTGACAGCAGCTTGCATTCAGGGTTAGTTATACTGTGGTCTTCATCAGATCGTCTGTCTATCTTGTGATCATTTTACGCTCTCAGAAGTTTGACTTATGGCTCCATAGTACTTCAACATAATCATACTCGCTCGCACTTGCATGTACCACGCACTATTGCTTGCTCTTTCTTTTAGCTGTCTACACGCAAATCTATTTTTTTTTTAGAAAACAATAGAGAAAACTTTTTATGGAATCATGTTTTCGCCAAACGTAAGACCTAACAATATGAATCCTCAACTTCACCATATATTTATTTTAAAATCACTAATGCAGTATTTTCGACGTATCAAAGGTTTCTGCTAAGCCATTTGAGGTAGTATGGGCTCTTAAGTATACTGCTGAATTACACACACCTATATGTTCAAGAGTTCTAACAGAATGATTTCTACCCTCAACAATTTCCATCCATTTATTTCCAAACACGCATTATACCGCCATATTTTCTTATCAAAACACATTATGATAATGCTAACAATACAAGTTAACAAGTCGTAACCTCAATATCCCGGTATTTTCTACCGAAGGAATATTTTGTTCGGCGATGGGCACGCCCCTATAATAAATCTTTTCTCACCTAAAAACCGAAATTATCCATCCCCCCTCCTTCCCCACCTACAGCTTGCCTCACCCCCGATTGGATTCATGTCACGTAATTTATCTTTCTTGTACCATTTAGAAATTGTAAGAGAGCATAATTTTTATCATTTTAAGCTTCTTAGTATTGAAAATACAGGTAATTGTGGCTTTGTTAATATTTTAGATGGAACAAAGAAGTTTGTTAATCAAGAATATCTGATAACTTTACTTCATAATATTAAATTTTAAGGATAAACTGTGCCTTCAGATTCGGCTTATTTAGTGTAGAATATATGTTATTGGCAGAGGCCAGAAAACACACACTTTACATTGATAGATGAATCTGAATTTTATTCTTGACAAATGTTTTATTTTTACTGTTATTTTGCCATTTAATCAATCATTAGTTGGAGAGTAACTATCTAACTCGTAACTACCTATTGCTGCTTGAATCATGATCGATTAAATTTATATATTATTACCAACCTAAAGAAAAACATGTATTATTATGGCAAATCGGAAACATAGATATAATAGTAACATATTACACTATAATACTTTTAATTGGCATAATTAACTTTTTTGCGACCCAGAGCACGGCGGGAGCCACTGTCAGACTCGTAATCACTAAAATCCACAGTGTCTTTCAATAGGCTTTTACCTTCCAGGGTCATGGTAATTCGGTAAGTCCCGGCAGGCTTTGGCCCTCTAGCGTAACCAACTTGCATATAAACGTCACGGACTGAGCTCCGCAGAGGAAAACCTGAAATCCACTACACCGCGAAGCGTAAACTCTATTTCAACACTCTTTTAATCAACCCAATATAAGTCGTCTCTTCCTAAATACTATTCCAACATTCCACTATCAAAAAACACCATTTCTATTCGGAATCTCCAGAAATGTTACCCCATTTACTATAGAGGCAAGAGAATTAAATTATTTACCTTTATCGATACGTATCGAAGCCTCCCTAGGGGGCTCTACAGAGTGGGTTTTTCTGTAATCTTAAAGGCTTAATAAAATATTCAGGGAACAGTAGAACGCTCTCGCAATGCTACCAACATTCAAATGTTTTAGTTGTTCGTGTTATGTTACTTGTGTTGGCTATTCATTTCTCTTGTCTATGCTGTTCTTTTATGGAGGCTACACATTTATTTTGACGTTTGTTTGACATTGATGCGATGGCGATGTTAAAAATTTGTCTGAAAAAAACAGCTTGAAAAATCAAGATGAAGCGAGTTGCAAATGGTCACACGATAAAGAAACATATCATAATAATTTAAATTGATCATTTTTCTAAGAGATAGGCTTTGAAAGCTGATATGGGACTGCAATGTAGTTTTAGAAAAAAAAATGTTTTAAAAATATATAAAATTGATCAGTAGCTTATGTCATAAAAACCAGTGGTGAGTGTGGTGACCAACATAAGGTTGTACGTAAGATTTCTTTAGATGTTAAGGTTATAATTGCTTACCTATTTTTATTCTTCAAATGCACAATGCCAGAAATTAATTTAATTACTTTAAAAAAAAGTGGCCAACAGATTGACTCGTCAAAAACTTTCTCATTATTATTTCAGCTGACATAATAATCTCCATCACAAACTTTAAGAGAAACTTTTCTTTAAAACCAATTTGTTAAAATAAAAAGCATGCCTGTATAAGTCTCCACAATGACAGACAGACTGACATTTCATCCCATCTCGCAAACTCCAAAAATATTTGAAAGAATTTGCTCAACATTGAGAAAAGAACCCAATTTTAGCTCGCTCTTTAATGAATCCATATAAAGTAGGAAGCGAAACCAACTTGAACTTGCATCTGTAATAACTTTTATTACAGAGCATCAAAGTTTAAAATGGCCTGTGTGGTCGAGAATGATATTTGCATGGATTTGCGCCTTTACGAATAGACATTTAAAAACGATTAAAACCCTCTTTTGGGGGGTTGAAATTCAAAAGAGATTTCGTTTGTCCGTTCGTTTGTTTCTTTTCCATATTGATGCTTTGGTTCTGTAGATTTGGCGAGGTTTTTGATTATGAACGTGTTGGTTTAAAAGCTAATTTACGAATGAAAGGAATAACGGAATTTTCGGGATGGGTATGATGGTAAATATTATGGAATGTTTTTACTGAAATCTTTTAATGAAATAGTGGAATTGGTTTTTAATTTTCAGACAGAAACCTATCGATCCCATCAAAACCCATGACAAAGATATTTTAAAAGGATTTTACTAGTGCTGTTAGCAGTCGTCATTCCACTGCTGGGTAAAGGTTTATCTTCATAACTTACAGCTCTATAGCCAGACCGCAGACCTCTTCAAGACAATGTCTTTTTTGTGCCAGTATAATCTTCAAGTAAGTCCTATCGGCAGCGCGAGCGTCCCGGGACATCCAATTAACTAGCATAATATTATTATTTCACTACTAACATAAGTTAATGAAGCAGAACGGAAATCTATCATTGAAATCCGCTTAATTTGTCTCTCAAACTATTCCCACAAAATAATAGCACCATTCCTACGCACATCTTCCTCAAAGGCCCTTAAATCTGCCGGACCCCAAACGAAACAGGCATGTTTGAAGGATTACTAGAACATAATCCGGCGCCGGTTTATACCCGATTGATAGCCGGTGGACTGCCGGAGCGCCGGCTGTACGGCGATGGCCTTTACGTCTTAAGTATACTTAGCGAGTGTTTCACTTAATTTCGTTAAATGTTTGGACGGTTTGAATAAAGAGGAGTTTTTGATGTAGGTAGATACAGATAGTTCATGAAGTGGTAGTTTTTTTTTGTATTGCCTATAAATCTTTATTTTATTTGTTCAAGATACCAAACAGTTGCGCAATGCTGCATGCTTCAAAATAATAAAAAGATCTAAGGTCAACTCGGCGAAGACCGTCTGGCGGGTAGGACCCGTACAGTAAGCAATACAACATAGTCTGAATAACCACAGAAAGACAACCTGTTTTTCATTTAATTGCTGCGGTTATTTATACTTTCTATAATTCTTATTGTACGGTCTTACCCGCCAGACGGTCTTCGTCGAGTTGAAAATCATTTTCTGAGCCTCTTTCCAACAAAAAATGTTGGGGTCGGCTTCCAATACCAGATGCAGCTGAATACCAGTATTTTACAAGAAGCGACTGCCTATCGTAGTACCCCTTGGTAAGACTGGTTGCCGGACTTACGAGTGGACGGCGAGTACTGAGCAACTCGCCGTCCGTGTCGCATTTCGTCGTGTTCCACGCGCGCCTCGAAGAGTTGTCAGCAGAGGCAGCAGTCAGAAAGAGGCTCCTTCAGAGGGCCAGAGCCTGCTGGGTTCGCGGGATTATCTCATTAGGTAACCGTGACCTTGGAACGTAAAAGGCTATTGAAGTATCACCGTGGATTTAAGTCAGTACGTTTCTGACAGTCCCTCCAGTCTCTGGGGGGAGGACTTTGATGAAGTTATCAGCATAAAAAAGACAAGACTTTGGAGTTATTCATTGAATAGCAATATCAACTGTCAAAGATCTCGCTACGGAAAAAAATCGCCATGTTAGATGTTTACCCGTCTATAGAAAAGCCTTGGTAACCTTGAACCAACCTGTACTACTCCTATTAGTAAGCCAATCTCTTTAGTGTTGTTTATGGAACTACGTAATTAAATTCGGTAAGATAGTCGAGCTAGTAAGAGACTAAAACCCGGATTTATTAATGTTACTCGTACTGAGCTCGTTTTTTCATTAACATGTTCCTGGTTCAATCTTCTCCATTAAGTTCGATATTAGTACTTTAGTTATAGGAATAAAGTAATTCTGAAAGTACTTGTTATGTAGTGTTTATAAACTGCGGTCATAAGTTGTCATACGCTCTGAATCTATGACTGCTTCCATATGTTGCCGCATACCAAGAATTTCTTTAAAACGTGGGTGCGTTCAAAAACATAGAAACTGATACACACAAACACTCAGACCCGGAAAAACGACTTGTACATAGGTCATACAAAATAAAATTTGTTCCATTCGGGAATCGAACTTGACATCATCCATCACCTATTACATTTTTTTGCCAGCGTAATCTTATATGCCAGATAAATAAACGCATTAAAAATAATTCAATGTAAGTGTATACGTCAACGCTACTCTCCTAATCCTCAGGCGTGATGTTATGGTTATAAATGGCACCTGATTTTTATCAATTTTCATCTTAATCTATTTTTATCGATAACTATTATTAAAGATAACGATTTCCCAACAAATAATATTCGGTATTTACTTTCAAAGTTATTACATTTTTATTGACTCCTATTTACATTATATTATTATAATAATCTCAGTTATTTCTTACGATATTCTTGCTACTAATAACGCAATAAAAGTCGGCGTTGTAATAGATCTAGAAAGACATTAAAAATGGCGGTCTAATTTCAGGCGGCTGTAATAAATTCTACTCAAGCAATAAAACCGTGATGAACAGTGTAAACGAAGGATGGAATGAACAATAAAATACGTGGTTTGTTTAAGATATTACTTCTGTATAGTTATTGGTGTAATTTGCTTATAATGGTGTATGATTAAGGATAATGATTTGAGTTATTTTTTGTAATTCAGTTGTACAATGTGTTCGGTTTCGTAACTTAAATGGCTGGTTGACAAAGCTTCCAAAAAACAGAAATAGCTACCATCAAAAGGGGTTGGTTTCCGACGTGACATGTACAATAACTTTACAGACAGAATTGAACAAGTTACCTCCTCTTTAAGATTTTACATAAAGACAACAAGTCAGAGATACTATTGGGTTTTAAATTGGGTTGTAAAACATATTTACCCGACTATGGCAAAGCCAAAAGGAGGGTTATTGCATAAACGCGATCCTGCAAAAATCAAGAAAAAACCGATATCTTTTAGACCTGTAAAATAATGGACATTTGTATTTAATATCTACGGCTCGAACTCGGCTGGTAGGTGGGATTACAATACACACTCACAGTTATAAGTTTATTGCCCAAAAATTGAAAAAAAAAGGCGGAATGAAGAATTAGCCTTTGTTATGCATGATTACGATAGCTTATTGGTATGAGGGTTCTGTGTACTAAATTAGAAAGTCACAGATTCAAGTTCTGTTCCCATTCGATTTTATCTTCTCATATCAGCGATCATTATTGTTCATAAAAATAATCAACTTTTAAATACCTTACGAATTAACGGTGGCTCTACTTGCGGTCGAATTATTCATTCCACAGAAAAATATGTAAAAAGTATCAACATCAGTACCGTGGCATGAATAACACCTTCCGTTAAAAGACACAGTTAAGTCCTTCACGGAACCTCTCAAGTTGCCGACAGTAAGATAAACGGTAGCATTTTAATTATCTCCGCAAACGATGAAGTTCTTTTGTTTTATACGAGTACTTTAGTACAAGAAACTACAGTCGTTTGCGAACTGAATTATACTGTGAGGGAAATACTGACTGATGACTGGCTTATGGTGTCTGTCTGGAGGGGTTTTTGTCCATTTGTGGTAAAGGACTGGTTTTTGAAAGAGGTTATTGATTCATTTTTTTACCAAATGCTTAAATTCAGGTCGCGGGACTACCAGGGAATACTCACTCAAAAGATCTCGGACACCGTGTATTTTAGTCAGTATGAGTCTGACAGTCCCTCCCGCCCTGCCCTGGGTGGAAAGACTCATTTGATGATGTTACCACGATAAAAAAAACCCATACTTGACATTCACACAGAAGAAAGATTAAATATTGCCTCAAACCTCATTTGGATGCGGTTGCTTTTAACCATGCCTTCCCTTATAAGTTAATCATAAAACCAACCGCGAAATTCTTAGTCAAAGGCTACCGTTGAAACACAAGTCTATCCATAGTTTTAATCTAATAATAATAACCACAGGAAGTTTACAAGTGATGTCGATAGCAATAAATAAATAAACTTTAACTTCAAACTTTGCACAACGCTTTTGAAGTTAAATGTTCGAGTGGATTGTTGTTAAGTTTTAAACCTCAAGTGCAACTCGTTACAATATTACCCTAACTTACCCTTAGTTTGTAAACGTGAACAAGCGTTGGAGTTGTCGATAGTTTAAATTGAATAAAATGGAGCATAGCATACTACCCTATGAAAATCATTATTTTGCAAAAGCATAATTGACAATAATATAATATTATCATAAAGCTGAAGCTGAAAATTTGTTTGGTTGAACGCCCTAATCTCAGGAACTGCTGGTACGAATTAAAAAATCCTCGTGTTGGACAGGTTCTACGATAGTTTTTTATTTCTTTTAAAAATCTAAGCATACCTTGTGGAACGATATAAAGTTTTGAGTAGGTATTAAGTCTATTTATCGAGGAAGACTATAGACTATAGTCTGGTCGGTGAAAACCATAGGGAAAAGCTAGTCCAGCTATAATATTCTACTGCTGTGACACAGGCAACCTCTCTTTGTGAGGAAATGGGCTGTTGTCCACCACGTGGGCCCAGTGCAGGTTGGTATAGTGTCACGTCTTGGAGTTTTGAAGCAGAGGTGATGAAGTAAATACAAAGTAATGCGCCTGACTGGTTTCGTACCAATGGCAAGTTATATGGGCCCATTACTATTTGGTATACGCTCGTTTAGAATCTCTTGTCAAAAAAGTCCTTTCTTCTAACGAAATTAGCATAAAATTAGACACCTTGTCCTGACCGCTTTCGGAGACGGCAGCCAACCTCAGCAGAGATTAGCTATCGGGGCTACTTTTCATCTTGTCACATACAGTACCGGCGTTATGGCAAGGCGCGGTTAGGCGACCGCCCAGGGGCGCCGAATACGAAGGGGCGCCGCAGGCCTACTTTCTCGTTTATTTCCCAATTTCTTTCATCCCATTTTTAGGGGAGAAACCCAAAACCCGTCTAAAGAAAACACAAAACTTACACAATTCAAGGAACGTTTGTACAAAATTGACAGAGAGTCATGCACGTTAGTCTTTGATTAAAATACTTAATCAAAGACGTTAGTTGAACTTTTTCTGAACTATTTCATTTTGTTTGATCGAACGGAAGTAAAAGTCTTCAGTTTTCTTTTTTTATCGAATTTACGTGATTTATGAGTGTAAATAGATAAATATAGCTATGGAAAAGGAAGGATAATTTTTTACTAATCTTACTTCAGCCAGAATCTACCGTTAAACGAGTACGTTGAGCAGAGCACTGCCGCAGTGGTGCTCTGCTCTACTCGCCACGGCGCGCTGTGTCGTCACGACGGCGATAGGTAGAGACCTCTCGTGGTCGAGGCCATGGAAGGCCATGCATGGCCATGCAGCATGCTGCAGGGCGAGAAGGAATGGGAATCTTTCTTTCTTTCTTTCCTCTCTACCCCAGACACAATGGTAGACGCCCACGACGATGGACGTTGGCAGACGGTCTCTGGCCACTCTAGGCGAGGCGCGGGCATGTAGGCGTTGTGGACTCGCTGTCCGACCATGGACCATGCCAGTGTGTCAGCACAATGACGGGGCCACAGCCTGCCGGGGTCGCAGGACTCACGAATTACCGTGATCCCGGAACGTAAAGAGCTATTGAAGGATAGTTTCTCCCGCCCTGCCTTGAGCGGGTAAAATCTGATTTTACCACGATAAACTTTAGCTAATATCTATCCGAACTAGACTACGGAGACAAGCTGCCTGCGACATGGTGACCACGCCCTTGATGTAAAAGCTGGATCCGCCCTTGCAGTTAGGGGGCGCCGTAGAAAATCTCGCCCAAGGGCGCTGGTAGTGCTAAAACCGGCACTGGTCACATAGGCGGTATCCCAGTGGTTCCATAGAACTACATGTATTCTGTTTTCTTTTAAAGAATATTACTAACAAAAGTACTAAGCTAGCATAAGTGCGAGGTGGTATGTTTTAAATAATTTCGAATGAAAAACTTGGAAAAGTAAATGTATTTGGTATCCCTAATTTCAAAAGGGTATGCATCTGAACTACTTACTACTCGTAGAAGTAATGGGACTAACTGAAAAGGTTCTAGTTCCATGAAACTACTAAGAAAAACCCAGTAGTTCCACAATGGAACTAGACAATGGAACTACTGGGATACCGCGGCCTTGTCAGATATTCTGGACCAAAAAATATCACATAAATTCTAACTCCCAAAATTACAATATAAAATGAGTTACCGTTACACAGAAGTGAGGCTCACCCGCAATCAAAGTTTTTAACTTGATTGCTGAAATTAACACAAATATAAAGTGGAAGGGATAGCAAGCAATATTTATTACAACAAGTTTTAATTCGTATACTCCATCTGTCTGCGGTGTTGTGGGACCTGTCTCATTGTTGGCGGGGAGCGACTACTTAGCTGTCATCTATTTTCGCTCAAGAGCATGGAAATTAAATCTTTTGTATAGTACAGAGTTGGTTGCCACTGTTGATTCTGGCTTTCAGGAGTTGCAGTGGTTTGAATAGTGTGGTGGGTTTGTCCCAAAAAAAAGTACAGAAGATTATAAGGTTCTTTTTAGTACTTGCTCTATAAGTTGAATTTTTTTTTTTTTTTTTTTGCATCGTATCCATCAGCATAAAATATAATAGTGGTCAATTCTCATCTCAATAAGATGGCTGCCGTAGGGCGTGGCGCCTTAAAGGAACTAGATTAAAAAAAAAATGCTTCGACCTTTTTAAATCCCGTGTCTAATTCGTGTAGCTGTTCATACAACCCTCGTTGACAATAAATCTATGAGAAAAATCAATTTTGACAATTCAAAAATGCCTGTAATTGGCTTAGTAGAAATAAATGAATTGATTTGAGATTTTTTTGTTTCCTAGCTCTCACCTCACTAATCGCTGTTAGTGAAACATGTGCCTAACAGAATGGGAGACAGGGATTTATTACAAATTGACGGAATAATCCGAATGTTGAAATTGGGGAGTAGGTGGGAGTAGTATTAATAGATACCAGCGAATGTAAGACTTAAGTAGGTAGTTACTATGGTTTAGTTGTGCAGCCTGCTCAATCTGCCTAGCCTTTTTCTCCAACTATAATAGAGTCAGCTTCCAGTCGAACCAGATGCAGCTGTATATCAGTATTTTACATGGAGCGACTGCCTGTCGGACGTATACAACCCAGTAACTGGGTAATACTTTACCCCATGGTAAGACTGGTGACTACCAGTGTAGACAAAAAGTCTGACTAGACTTTTTGTCAGTTTTTGACTATCAGTAACGACTGCCAAAGATCTACAAATGACAGCCGGGACAAACGGCTTTACGCGCTTTCCGAGGCGCGGAGGAAACTCGCTATGACAGATGGTCACCGATCCACAGACTAAGGGCTCATGTACACGACGCCGCCGCCGCGCCGCCGCCGCGCCGCTACCGCGCCTCTAGGCTGTGTACACGGTCGCTACCGCGCCGCCGCCGCGCCGCCGCCGCGCCGCCACCGCGCCGCCGCCGCGCTGGCACCGCGAATCCAATTCGATAGTGTTTTATTTATCTGAAAAAGGAGGTTTCTCATTTCGGCCATAATGTTTTTTTTAATGTTTATTCGCGGATTACTTCTTTGTTCATGAACCGGTTTTGATGATTCTTTTTTTGTTGGAAAGCAGATATTTCTCACTATTTAGCTCCACTCGATTTCTCTGGTCTTCCATCATCAAACCCTAATCTCCATATCATGGAACCGCCTTTGAAATACCTTCTTTCCAACAAAAAAAGAATCATCAAAACCGATTCATAAACGAAGAAGTTATCCTTGAATTATCAAAAAAAAAAAACATTATATGGCCGCAATGAGACATCTCCTTTGTTAGATAAATAAAACACTAGCGAATGGGCGTTTTTCCATTAGACGGCACGGCACCGGCACGGCACCGGCACGGCACCGGCACGGCACCGGCACGGCACCGGCACGGCACCGGCATGGCCGTGCACCGGCACCGGCGCCGGGGCTTCGTTTTTCCACTGCACCGGTTCCTAACCGGCGCCGGTTCCTCAGCATGGTTTTATTTCTTACTAGCTGTGCCCGCGACTTCGTTCGCGCGGATGTCGGAATTTAACAATGTATTTTTTAGTGCGAAGCGACTAATTCTCGCCACGTTTTTCAATATATTTGAATAACAATTCAAGAATATTTGATGTGTTTGATCGCCCTCTGTTGTTAAAAGGCAGTACCATTCAATTGCTACTGGATTATGGTAGCCATACACCATACTGCCTATTTGTCAAATCGGCATAAAGCTGCCAATTTGATCAAATAGAATTGACCGTGTATGGGCGTGGAATGCCAATTTGATGGCATGTCATGCCAATTTTGATAGGTCATCAAATCGTTTTGACACAACGTCAAATCGGCAGCAGTGATGCCATCTTAGCAACTTCATCGCTAGTTAGCTAATTTTATAAAGGTGCTAGAAAAAAAGCTAAAAAGTGCAACTTGTGGCTAAACTTTTTAGCTAAAAAGGTTATGTTTCATTTATGTAATTCATTGAATGACACACAAGAACATATATTTCTCCTAAAAAACAAAATAACATGATCATTAGACTTTCAGAAGTAAAGAGGCTAAATTAACCTTATTACGAGTCACAAACCGAGTCTCACGCCCTCCGCCCCGCGTCCTCCTACACGCCTGCGCACTCACACACGCACACGGCTACAATTCATACACATTATGCACATTTGCCGGCCGGCACCGACTGGGAAGCTTGCTACCCCGGCGACGGCGACGGCGCCGGCAGGACTCAACGCCGGGCCGACGCCGGCGCCGGTAAGTGGAAAAGCGAGCCATACATTTTCATATATTCTTGCTTCCCCGGCACCGGCGCCGGTGCCGGCGCCGGCTAATTGCAAAACGCCAGGCCAACACCGACTAGGAAGCTTATTACCCCGGCGCCGGCGACGGCGCCGGCAGGACTCATCGCCGGGCCGGCGCCGGGCCGGCGCCGGCGCCGGTAAGTGGAAAAGCGAGCCATAAATTTTCATATATTCTTGCTTCCCCGTGCCGTGCCGTCTAATGGAAAAACGCCCAATGGCATCGCGGCGGCGGCGCGGCGGCGGCGCGGCGGCGGCGTCGTGTACATGAGCGCTAACCCGGAAAATCGATATATCTTTTAGAAAAGTGTCCACTGCTTATAGACAGATTGGTCTATCATAAACATACATTATAAAAAGGCAACATAAATTGGAATGATTATGAAATAAAACCTCCTTGACGCAGGTTCTAAATTAACATTTGATGACTTTATTAATTGCTAGGTTTTAATACGCAACACGCAGAAGGCATACCTACCTAAACATTACCAATACTAGCAGCAATTCTGCTAACTCTCAGGGGACACACGGAGCAAATTATAATTACCTCGTAATATTTATTGTACAAAGTTTTACTCAAAATCCTTATTAAACGTGAGCTGCGATTTATTGGCAAAATTGTAGAATTACTGAAATTGCTTCCACTTAAGTCATTGTCCATACAAAGTTTCTAAATGTAATTGTTCGCACGCCTAGAGGGACGCGAGGGTCTAGTGGTGGACAAAAATGTGTAAGAATGTTTCCTGTGAGAATTTTCTTTTTTCTTTAAAATTATATCGACCAAGAGAGGTTTTGCAATATTTAGAAGCGTTGTATCTTCGTCAATTTTCGTTTACGTAACAAAAGAAAAAATACAGATGATATTTATTTTTGTATCAATATAATCATCAAAATGAAAGTATAGCTTATCTATCGCCTTTTTAAATGACTGTTTGTCAGGAATATTGCTGTCAAATAAATATCCTTAATTAGACTCAATTGGCAAAGTGAAACTTACTTTATAATCGTGTACATTTTCAACATAAATTCGAACCGGAGCTTCACAGGCAACTAATGAAACCACAACTTTAAAATCTCATTTAATGTTCCCGGCACTTCAAACTTTTGAACTACAGAACACGACACACAGTGCGTCCGATAGAAAATTTTAAAGCAATTACAGTAATTCTTAGCAACAATAAATTGAATCACGGGTGCACAGTGCGCACGCCACTGCGCCCGTGGACATAATGTCGGAGCAACTTCTAACTCGATTCGCCACACAGGCCGGATAAAACTTTAATACGTTTGCAACGAGAGGCACGCCATCCACGAAATAATTTAACGTTACTACTTTAATCTATTTTATGGCTTGTTAAATGCAAATTTTTAACAGTGTGCAGCGCCATTACTGCGTGCTATTAGTCAAATGAACTCAGATTTGCATTTGCAGCTTAAAGTCTGTGAGCACATGCTTCTATTTTTACGAGGTTTCGGTGAAAAGAGTTTAACTTTGTGTAAAAGTGTCTATGGCAAAGGTGGAAAGTAAGAGCTTTTAGCCCCTTTCTGAAAAAAACAAAACTTTCAAGCTTTCTCTCAATATCACATGGTAAGTATTAGGTAATTACCTTGGCATTTGCGTATTGTTGGCATTCATATGTGCATGGCATTCATATGTGCATAGCATCAAAAACTCTAGCATTAACATAGTGTTATGATCGAATGTAACATAACTAATATAATAGCCAGAATGCCAGACGCATAAATATTATTTCCCTACTCCAAATTAAAGTCAACTTGAGTAACATTTAACCTATTATGACCTCGGTATAGAGACATTACAACCTCTTTTAAAAAACCAATTAAGGGTCTCAGCACACATATGGGATCGGAAAGGGATCGTCACCGTATCGCCTCGAGCCGTTCAGAATGGTTTGTATTAAACTCCCTACTGCAACGCACACTAATCGGAATAATAACGTAATCGCCTCGCCTCGGAACAGGCTCCGAACTTGAATTCCCGCGCTTACGGCTCATCGTCCCCGCGCTTACGTTTCTCCGTCCCCGCGCTTACGTCTCTCCGTACCCGAGCTCACATCTCTTCGTCCACCCTTTCCCCTTTCCCCTCCCGCGACTTGCCTGCTAAAGACGCCGCCATCAGCCAGGGGGCGGCGAGGCGTAAGCGCGGTGTCGCCTAGCCGTAGCCGAGTTGACGTACAGGCGCTGCTGATACGCTTTCGTTACGTGCATACGGTAGGTTGACGCCTGGTTGACAGCGAGGCGAAAGGCGTTACGGTTACGATCCCTTTCCGATCCCATATGTGTGCTGAGACTTTAACCGGGCTCGTCCTGTACCATCTGTTTTGAATTATTCCCGTTGGATCTCACTTTTGGATCCCATTTTTTAGGTAGTCCCGATGAATCCCATTTTTAATTCCCATTGAATCCCACTTTTTGACAACATGTGTACATATCAGAAGAAAACTGTTACCGTTATTTTACTGATATATTCTGAGTAACTAATTTAAGAATTTTACTAAAAAAAAGTTCCACAAGATCCGGCCACCATAGGCTTTCCATAGACCGGTCACCAGTGAGTGTAGAAAGACGGCAGAGACACATTCTGAGAATTTGTTGACTTTACTTACAAACTGATAGAATGTCACTAACCAGCAAAAGTACTAGGCTAGCATAAGATCAAGGTGGTATTTTTTGCGCTCTGGCTCCACGTGACACCTAGCGCAGGGGTAAGGTAACTCTAAATGGCCAGCCAAAGTACTAGGCTAGCATAAGCTCAAGGTGGTAGCCGGAAGCCGTCCGACCAAGGACAGGCCCAAGTCATGGCGCATCGTGTTTCACGCTTACCTCAAGAGAACAGATGGAGACTGGACCATAGGGCCATACGCCCTATGGTCCAGTATATATTGTGTGCCAACTACCGTGCAGTAAACATCATAGTAATTGTGCTCCTCAATTTTTAATCGATATTTGTATTTAAAGCAGTGTTGGGCAAAGTTTTTCTTAAGAAAACACTACTTCACAGTTCTTAGTACAAAAGTGATTGGTGATTAAACAGTTTCAAAGTGGAAATCTGCTATTAATTAGCATTATTAATCAAAACTCATTAACTTATAATAAAACGGATACCGTCAGTGAGTGATACCGTTGAGTGTTTGCCCGGAACGCGTAAGCGCCGCGTTATACACGTCACTTACGACGTTCTTCTCGCGAGGTGTCGCGAGCCTGCTAGTGCGTGACAGCGACGCGACGGCGCTTTGTTATTGTTTGTGTAACTAAACCAGTTACCAATGTCGTCTAAAAACGATGGTACACCGGAGCGTAATGTCTCAGCTTCAAGAGGAAATAAGAGGCCTGCATTAAATTCTCCTCCAGAGCCGGCTCCTGCGGTTACCGGCGAAGAGGTGCGCTCAATCGTTCAAGAAGTTATAAAAACGGAAATTGCTACTATGCTTAAGCAAATAAATACTACAATCATAAACACGGTTAATAGCGAGTTGGCCCCGATTCGTGCGGATTTGGATGGACTTAGAGCGTCTTTGAATTTCCACACGACTCAATTTGATGAGTTTCGGTCGGAGCACGCCCAGTTTAAGAGTACTACCAAGGACCTTAAAGACGACAATATTAAACTGCAGGCTACAGTGGCGGACCTTTGTCATCGTCTTAATTATCTGGAGCAGCAGACTCGGGCCAACAACTTGGAGTTGCAGTGCTTACCAGAAAGTAAACAGGAAAATCTGTATTCAATCGTCAAGCAACTGGGCTCAGTGGTCGGTTGTGAGGTTCAAGATAGTGATATTTCACACTGCACAAGAATAGCTAAACTTAATACGAGTAATACTCGCCCTCGTTCGATTGTTATGCAGCTTGCTTCTCCGAGAATCCGCGATCAGCTGTTGGCCTCTGTGATTAATTACAATAAAGATAACAGCCACGACAAACTCAATTCCTCCGATTTTGGTATAGCTGGAAATAGATCTCCTGTGTATGTCGCCGAGCATTTATCCCCTGCATACAAGGCTCTTCACGCTGCGACAAGACTTATGGCGAAAGAGAAGGGGTACAAGTATGTATGGGTGAGGAACGGCAGAATATTTGTTAGAAAGACGGACGGCGACCAGCATATCTTTATAAGAAGCTTGGACATTTTAAATAAGTTAGAATAACGTTAAGGACTATTTTATATAAAAAAAAAAATGTGTTAACTATTGTTAATTGCACTTATAATTTTAATCGTTTGAGTTCAATAATTTACAAATATATTATCAGAACAGTCGAGGGTTAAGAACTAAGACGCATGCTGTATCTCGCAATATTGCCTGTAATAATTATGATATAATAATTCTGTCTGAGACTTGGTTGAATAGCACTGTGCAAAGCAGTGAGTTGTTCGACGATAGGTACATGGTATATAGAAGAGACAGAGAAACTTCACATTTTCACAGTGGCAAAGAAGGGGGGGGTGTTTTAATTGCCGTTAATAAACAAATCAAGTCTAAACGTGTAAAAAATTGGGAGAGCGGCTGTGAAGACTTGTGGGTAATTATTGACTTGCCAGTATCATGCACTGTTCGCCGAATGACTCTCTGCGCAGTATACCTGCCCCCTCCTATTCGCCGTTCTTCTCTGGAGCACTATTTAGATCAATGTAATGCTGTTTTTGAACAATGTTCAGATTCAAGTGTTTTTATTGTGGGGGACTTCAATCTGAGCAACATCGATTGGACTTGAGTAGGACAAACGGCTAGTCAACTTGGTTTGCCTGGTACCAGTGAAATATTAATTGATTTTACTCATGTTAATAGACTCACTCAATATAATCTAGTAGCAAACGACTCTGGTCGTATTCTGGATCTAGTTTTGTCAACACATACCTTGTGTAGCGTAAGCAAAACTATTAGTCCAATAAGTAATATTGACAAACAGCATCCACCTCTTGACATAGTTGTCCCCTTGAGTAGGGACGCCAACTTACCATACAATAGTGACAGGATTAAACTTAATTTCCGCACCGCGAATTACGATTCAATTCGTACTTTTTTTAAACAAATAGATTGGGTTAAATTATTTGAGAATTGCGACGGTGTGAATGAGATGTTGGATGTTTTTTACGAGAAGCTTAACAACGCTATATATCAATTTATTCCCTCGCGGATAGCAAAGAAACGTAAATATCCTCAGTGGTTTGACCATAAACTTATTAAAATGTTGAATTTAAAAAATAATATTAGAAAGCGATATAATAAATATAAGAACCCAATGGATTTGATCGAGTTAAAACTAATTAGTAAGCGTTGTGATGGATTGGCCACTTGTTGCTACAAGGTTTACATTGAAAATCTTGAAAAAGAACTAAAAAACAACCCTAAGCTATTTTGGACGCATGTAAAAAACAAACGAGGAGGGTCTAGTACCTACCCTTTAACCATGAAAAATGGATCAATGTCCTCATCTAATGCTACAACCATATGTGAAATGTTCGCTACTAACTTCTTGTCTGCTTATAGCTCCGAACAAGAATCGAAGAAGTTTGATGGTAAAGTATTATTACAATTTATCGAAAATAGTAGTTTATGCTTAACAAGTCCAACCATTAGCGGTGAGACAATACTTAAAAAAATTAAATGTTTAGATATTAACAAAGGAGCTGGCCCTGATGGCATACCACCAATATTTATAACGTCATGCGCGAAGGAGTTAGTATGCCCTCTTATTCTTATATACAACAAATCATTATCTTCTGGTGTATTCCCTCGAAAATGGAAAATGGCTAAGGTGGTACCCATACATAAGTCTGACAACAATGACGACATATCTAACTATAGGCCCATTTCAATCCTTTCATCATTTGCCAAAATATTTGAGTCACTGTTATGCCCGTATTTCCAAAACCATCTAAAATTATTTATTAGCGATCGTCAGCACGGTTTCGTTAAATCACGATCCACAAGTACCAATCTAGTCTCTTTCACAGAACTTTTAATTGAAGCTGTTGACTCTGGTCACCAAGCCGACGTCATCTATACTGACTTCAGTAAGGCCTTTGATAAAGTTTCTCATAAAATCCTATCCTGTAAGTTGCGTGCTTATGGTATCACTGGCGACTTGCTTGAATGGGTGATCTCATACTTGACAGGTAGATCTTTTTTCGTAGTGGTAAATGGTTTTCAATCTAGCACATATAATATATCATCCGGAGTCCCGCAAGGCTCTCATTTAGGGCCGATATTTTTCAACTATTTTATTAATGACATTCCAAGCTGTCTACGGCATTCTGAAATTTTCATGTTCGCTGATGATTTAAAATTTCTAAGAATAGTTGAATCTGACATAGACTCTACACTTTTACAGACGGATCTAAATGCTCTTATTCAATGGTGTAAAAACAATGAAATGTTTTTGAATTCGCATAAATGCTACCACGTAAAATATACACGAAAGAATAATCCATTAAAGACGGAGTATTTCATAAATGAGAACAAAGTTAGTGAAGTGGACACTATACGTGATCTTGGCATTCTGTTTGATCGAAAACTTACCTTTGCAACTCATCTAGATCACATTTCTAAAAAAGCGTCCAGGATGTTAGGTTTTGTGATTCGACAATGCAAAGTTTTTCGTCAAATTGAAACCAAAATCATACTTTATCAGAGTTTAGTACGTAGCATTTTAGAGTATTGCAGTGTGGTGTGGCGGCCACACTATGCCACAAGTAGTTTGCGCCTTGAACGCATTCAAAAGCGTTTTGTTTGGCATCTGGCTTTTTCTGCGGGAATAACTAAAAAAGTGCGCTCTTACAAAAAAAGGTTGTTATTCTTCAAAATGCATACCTTGGAGGAGCGTAGGTGTTTGAACGACGCAATGTTTGCCAGTAAAATCTTGAAGGGAAATATCGACTCACCGCCGCTACTCGCACTCATTAAATTTCGTGCTCCGGCAAGGATTCCGCGCAAACCCATAACTCCACTTTGTCCTCCAATGAGAAGAACGGTGCTTGGATCTAATTCTCCATGTGCTAGGTTTTGTAGGGTTTTGAATAGTTGCAGCGATAAGGTTGATTTCCACTTTGATTCCCTCAAATCTCAAAAATGCCAATTTTTGAAGTGTGTGTCCGATCTATTGTAATTTATATATTCAGGACTGTGTTAATGTAGTTTAGAGTAGTAAGTTATTATTGTTGTTTATTTTTTAAGTTAATGCGGTGTTTAACTTTAAGTAATTGTTGCACTAAATTATGTTTAAATGCTCGTTTTACTATAGTTTGTATGAGTGTAAACAATTGTTGGTAGACCTAATAAAAAAAAAAATAAAAAAAAAAAATACGCCTAACTTGACGCGGGCGAAACCTCAAGCAGAGGCTAGTTTTATGATAGCAATTTTGTGATTGAAAGTACTCGCATTCAGATTTTTTAAAGCATGTGGGAGCCAACGGGAATAGTTTTTGGGATTCAACGGGAATAAAACGTTTTTCTTTTGTTGTGGGATTCAACGGGAATACATTTTAATTTTTTGTGGGATCCAACGGGAAAAATATTCAAGTGGGATTCAAAAGTGGGATCCACCGGGAATAATTCTCTGTTTTCTGAGGCAACATTAGTCGTGTGCTTGACAAATATGCTAGCTGGCTGACTTGCTTGCTTTTTCTGACTTGTGAGAGAATAAATATATCAATGCAAGATGGCAGCAGGCGTAGCATGACGCCGTAGAAAGAGGTTTTATCGATGCAGGAATAGACAAAATGACAGAACGTAGGAATAATTTTAGCGTTTTAAGCATGTTTATGTAAAAAATAATTATGGAAAGTAAACGTTCTTTTCTTAAAAAGTGTAAGAATGGTGTCATATTTGTGCAAAAAACAGTCGATTTGTGTAGAAATAACGCTGAAATAACTTTGTCTTTTCTTGGTAGAATAGAGATAGAATCGCCATGCTACGCGTGCAGGAAAGAAAGATACACTTTAAAATGGCATTTTCGTTTAATCATATAAACTCTAATTACTTAAACATTTAAAGTAACTTTATTGTCTATCCCAAATTCTCTTTTTCCAGGTTTACTGGATGTTCTCCTAGAAACATATATATTTCTTTTTCTACATTTCTGTTTTAACTTTCTGTGTGTTTACATAAAATGACGCAAGTTAGGTAGGGTTAGTAATGAAATAGATGTGTTATAGTGATTTTCCAAACGAATGGTGCAATAGTTTTCGCTATTAAAATTTTGTTTAAAGACTGGTATATTCTGCCTCCAATAAATTGATTTCTACATGTCAAGTTTGTTTGACAACAAAATTTTCCAATCCCATCATGATTTAAATGAAAAACCCTTCCGCATAATTAATATTCACATTGTAAATTCAACGCTGGTTTTATTCAAAACTAGTTCAACAAAACAATAAATTCACTGAATTTAAAATGCAGAATAAAACGAGTATAGTTTAGAGAGCAGCACGTGCCTGCGGTTAGGCGCTGCCTCTGTCGGTGACACAGCGCCAAATTAATGGCGCCGTCTGCTTAGTTCAAAAATTACCGCAATATTATTATCATTTAATATAATTGTGCTTTAATAATTTATTAAATTGTTAATCATGTTTGTGTTGGTAGTGCACAGTGTGCAATAACGTGATACATTATAGAAAAAGTGAACACAGTAATTTTGCCACATAACATAAAAAAATGTGAAAAAGAATAATGTTATCGAGTTTTTAGTAGAGTTGTAAAAAAATAATTATATTATTAAAACGGGGAAAGTCAAAAATCACAGAAAAATGAAGACATATTGCTTTCACAGCGCCTCACACAGTAAGTAGCCCTGTTTCCCAGTCCAGCATTGGGAAAATTACAGGCTGATTATGCTAAATGCTAGTTTGGTATGCACGAACTTAAATTCACAACATTGCAACGCCTCGCGATCCATTTCACGTAACCACGCAACAATAAAACACACCTCGTTTGCTCAAGTTACAAAGTATTTTAAAACAGTGTTTCAACATAATTTAATTGTAAAATTTAGAATTTACATAAGTAATTGTTTTAAGCTCGCGAACAATGAAAAGAAAACATTGGGCGATATTTCCTCATGCTTATGTTGTGTCAATTATGAAAGTAATTAATGGCGGAAATGCTAAAAAGCTTGTGTTTTAATATTTTAGTCTTTTTAGTAAGCTTGCGTTGGAAATATATTTGATGGTTTTGTTAGTGTCAAAACTGAGCATTTGGTTTTTACACTAACACAACACCGGATATGGGTTCAATTTTTAGGACAAGTAAAGTGTTATTGGGTTATTCAGTAAGAAATAATTATAATACTAGGTCTGAATCTGGATTTGAGCTTGTCTAAAAGGCCGTGTCCTGCTTGAGGGACAAATACGATACGACGCGACAAGACACGTCGTCGGTCGAATCACGAAAGGGCGCAACCGACAAAATTTCGGACTTTAAGTTATTTACACCATTGAATTCTAGATGTCAAGTTTTATCATGTCACGAAAAAGCGTAATCAAAATCGCGGTATTTAATGACTAATGAGTAGTCGCGAAGGGCCCTATGTACTATTCCTTTAATTTAAAACTTTTTAAAACAAATATCGAATACCTCCACAGCCAACTATTTTACATAAAAAGTAAATTTAATATATAAACTGTATTTACCATTAATCAAAACGAGTATTCTATAAACCTTAAAAATAATTAGGTAAAATGTTACGACGGTTAACGGTTGTACATTTTATTAAAAATGGCTCTCCTGAAAAATTTGGTAAAACTCAGATACTTTCGTGATTCGACCGACGACGTGGTTCAATTAGTTCGAATCGCAGCGCGTCGCGTCTTATTCGTCGCTCACGCAGCATACCGCGTTACTATCATAGGCTGTTCCGTGCGTATATGAGACTACATATAACTAGATTTTCAAAAGGCTTGAAATTGAACCTACAGCATTGGTGAAAAAGGCAAAACTTTGCTCGAGTGGAGATGCAATGTACAGTAGCAGGTTGAAGAGACAAATAAGGAGGGCGTAACTGAATAAGACAGAACACCTGCAAATATCACCAATGGTGATTACGCGCTTATTGCTGGAAGTTTTTCGGCAAAACTTAGACTTGCAAAGGTTCTCAACCACTCTAAAAAACTAGCGTACTGTGTGTGTACGAGTATATTATTATTATTATCACCACCCGACCCTTTTAGGTAATCAGGTGTGAAGTTGGAAATAAAAGTTGAAAATTATTGTTGAACCTATTAAGCCTACAAAATAGTTTACATTTTAATGACTGCAAGATTAATAAGGTATTGTGTTAACACTGTGCTTTGCGTTTTATGATCGTGTTTAATGTGAGGATTACAATGTATGTTAATTGATTACACGCATTAATTTGTTGTAATAAATTAACAGGTTCATTTTATAGTAACGTTTTTTTCACAAATATTAATCTCTGTTTTATTTGTTTTCAGGTAAGTTCCAGATAGATCAACAAACTAAAAACGATATTATGACAAAAGCTGGTAAGATAAATAAAATCAAAACGACATTTTTCACAATACGGATCACTGAACACATTTATCTCCGCATACGTTTTTGAATACAATAAAAACCGAGACAAAAAATGGAATAACAACGTTATTTAAAGTAATCACCCATACGAAAACACATACATTTTAATTTTCAACACGAGTGCAGAATATTTTATGACAAAAATGAATTTTAATTGAAAAATTATTACGGATGCGGTCGGCAAGGTTGAAATATTGCACAGTGGGGACAAAAAAACTAATTACGGTGTGACCTTTTGTTACGTTTAACGGCCCAGTGTGATTTAGTGCGATATTTTGTCTACAAAAACTGTTGAGCCACTGGGCTTTTGTATTAATGTGGACGGTAAAATCTGTTTAATGATATTATGATATTTTTGGGGAAAGGGTTACTTTTTGGAGGGACTGTTTGTTGAATTATTGTTTTCATATAATGAAAATTTCATGCAGTTAACGGTCCACACAGTTGTGACCTTACCCACATTCCTGGCGTTTTGTAATCATAAAATATTGTTTTGGTGTTTGCAATACGTACTGTAGCGTTAATAACAGGTACAATAGCTCGATAAAGCTACGAGCTTTCATTACGTACTAAAATTCCTTTAATTTTCCTTCACTTCAAGAACCTTTTCCAAAAAGTCCTCCATTTCTCAAACATTTCACTACAACAATATAAAAACTTCAATTCGCAGTCAAATTCTTGAATTAAATTGTAATGTACCGGTCCCAATTATACTAGAAGAAAGGAGGGACGGACAAAGAAACATTGTGAGTATTCAGAACCAAGTTTTAACTCAGTTAGGGAGGCATTGAGACTCGCTTACTACGAGACGCTACAAACAGCCGCTTTTGTACACAAGTTTAAGGTATTCTGAATTTTCGTTGCTATTTTTTGTGTTACCGTCTTTTATTTTAATTGGCTCATGGCTTAGCTTGTAGGTCTAGAGGTAGCAAGTGCTACTGCTTTGACTATTTTTCCCTAGTTCTATTCTCAGGTAAGGCAAAGTGTTAACACACCATACGTATTCTACACATAAGCTCATACACACACACCCACACAAACACGATTCTTTACGATAAACAATACAATTCTATTCCACACCTGGTCCTCATCGTTTCAATTCAAGGCCCATCTCAGGCCGTTATATCCTCGCTTATCAAAACAAACAAACATAGCAATTACATGCGGGGCCTCAGAATCGGCTCGCTGAGCAATTCAGGCCACAAATTGGCCTCCGTGTCCAGTCCTTGATTGCTGTATTGTATCGGGGTGGCTTTCACCACTTGTCGTAGCCGTCGTAGTGTTGTCTCGAGACATGTCTTTTGGAGTACCGTTGGAACTAAGATACTCGTAGTGTTGTGGAATGGTTTGTGTTGGAAGTAATAGCGATGGAAGAGATTTCTAAGTGGAGGGCTTCTAGTGACGTTCTTAACGGAACTAATGAAGGGGACGTGTGTTATTATAATTGAATAGTAATCTAACTATGTTTGAGTGGATTTGAGCAAATCATCATTTTTTTTAATTCATCTTATTTAAAGCATCTTGGTCTTCCCGCTCAAGGCGAACCGGAACGAAATATAGACTAGTACTGATTAAAATCCATCGTGTTCCTTCGAGTCTATTTAGGGGTAGTTCTTCAGAGACAAAATTTTCGATGTCTGTGGGTATATTTCTGTAACCAACTAACAAAACGGCATGTAATATTTTTTTCTGTACAGTTTAGCTTTAGCTCTACCTGGGACAAATTCTATTTTTTTAATAGTAGCTATCTAGATACAAAATAAAAAAATTTGAAGTCTGTTCTCCTGATTCATATAGGGCGTCCGTTTCCCATTTTCCGGAACAAAATGGTCGATGTCGCATTTTCCTTTTGATTCATCAATATAAATTATAGATAAATCGAAAGGTAATTAATTGACCTCTTAAAAAAAAATACATATTAGATATAACTACGTTAGTGTATTTTTAATTAAGTAAATAAGAAGTGTCCGGCGTATAATACTGATTCATGTGGAGTAAGCTTTGCTTGACTGTACTTGGTCGAGGAATAATGATGAGAGTCTGGGATCCCACGTGGGGGGAAACCTGTCGTACAACGGACGTGCTAGAAGGCGGACATGAGGCTGGTTGGCTTAGAACCTGGTGAAACACAGGTAAATGTCTGATTCATCTGTGCTTGGTTTAGGTACCTTGCTGATTACAATGCCTAATTTATTAATTTTATTTTGCTGTTTTAAGACTTTAATCTGAGTTTCGTGTGGTGCTTTTGGGTTACAGATTCGTGTAGAAAAATGATAATACTGAAGTCTGTATGAATGATGAGTTAAGCATGATTTTAGGCAAAATCATGATTCATCTGTGCCTGATTTATATGTTCAAAAACCCATATGAATCTGAAAATAAATTAGTTTTCCTCTTTTCCAGCCAGAAAGGAGCACTTTTGTTACGTTATTTTACTTTTTCATGTCAGTAGAGTGTGTGTGACATAATTTTGACATTATTCTTCGGTTTTTATTCATTAATAAGTCAAACTCTTTCTATTTAATTTTATATTGCTGTTTACAACAATGCCACTATCAATAGTAGAAAAGATGGAACAAAATATATCTATGAGAAAAAGAGACTCACAGAACGTACGAATTTTTCATCCTTCTAAGATGGAAAATAAGAAAAGTTCCAGGTAAGTATGCTGCGTGGAAATTAGAAATGAAAGAATTATATTTGAAAAAATAGTGAGAAAAACAAAAGTAAACAGAGAGAATATTATAACGTATCATTAAAATAACTATCTAGTACCTATTTATAACAAAATTTTCGCTTTTCTGTAAGTATTTATTTCTGCAACTGTTAGTTTAAAAACAAGAATTTATTGTTGAATTGACCAGATTTTTTCCTTGATAATATGATCACTGTTAATAAATTAATTGTTTTATAAAAAAATAATATTGTTTTTATAATATTATGATTATTTTCTTATTACAAAGCCCATTTTTATTTACATCTGTTAAAAATTCTGATTCATCTGGGCACAAAATTTTTAAACGTCGATATCTTAAAAACTACTTTGTAAAAAGAAGTCCCTCAAACAAATAAATGTTATTTGGAATATCTATTTTCATATGAACATGTGTTAATGAGCTGAAAGTGAAATTAAAATTTGACCATATGAATCAGTCAAAGAATCAGATTTCGAAGAACTACCCTTAGACAGTCTCGCAACTTTACCAATGACACTGAAAATGGTCAATGTTAGTGTCATTATTGTGATTGTATTCCACACGGGCAGCCCTTGAGTGCGATTTAATCTATGCATAAAACGCGAACATCTCCCAAAATATATTATCCACACATGTTTAAAAATTGATTTCTAGACTCTTGAATTTTGATATTATAATCTTAATTTAGCCCTATTGTAATTTTTAATCCCTTCACATTGTCATGTAACCCACGACTTCAAAAACCCATCAAACATAATTGTCACATCTAACATAACAAAAAGGACACACACGTCACAATAAGGGTGGCACCCCATCACCCTATTTATGCAGACCACGACTACAAAGGACATAATTCAATAAAAACCACAAAAAATATTATAATTCGATAATCGCGTGATTCGATTGCTGCCTTTGTGACGTCACTGAGACAATTAGTGTTTGATTCCTGCACTAGGGGGCGTTGTAACCGGATTATATGTATGAGGTTTGTGCATTAATTCTGAGAGATGTTTTAACTGAATGTATGGTCGCAATCAGATTATTTTTTGTGGGGTCCATAGTATACAAAGTAATTTAATAACAACTGCACAACTATAATCAAAGTTTATATCAGTTCTTTAAAATATTAATAAAGTAAAAATAAAACTTAATAATTCTAGGTTCAATTGGAATAATTTGTGTTCACACTACCAATAATAAGATATTTTCTTTTAAAATTCAATGTTTCAGGTGAATTTTTTACTCTTAAAGTTCATTACCAGTAAAACCTGAAACTACATTGTCCAATTTTATAACTCTGAAGTCGGAACTCATTTTAACTCCACATTTTTATGATAGACGTAATAAAGGTAGATACTAACTTCTGCAACATTGTGGTAATGTCTTTGCAGTTATTAGATTTCTCCTCAATGCTAGATTCCACGTTCTACGCGCGCCTCAAAAAGCTGGCATCAATATGGCAGTGCCCTTAGAGGGCCAAAGCCTGCCCAGGACGCGGGACTATCGCGTTATCGTTGTCTCGGAACGTAAAAGCTATCGAAGAACACCGTGCATTTTAGTCAGTACAAGTCTTATAGGCTCACGTCTTGCCCTGGATGGGAGGATCTCAAGTGATGATTTTACTACGTAAAAAAAGGTGTTTTCGATTGCAGTTTAGAGTTAAGTTTTTTGCCTGGGTTTCAGTGTACGTTACTTACACGTAAATGTTTGCAAACGCTACCATGTTCCATGAGAAATTACTAGTGTAGAGCAATGTTTTAATAATTATGTCAAATTAGCAGGCAATAGTTTTGCTGCCGTGAGACTAAGACCGTTCGGAATTCAAAATGATGAATGAAATGTAAATTGTGAACAACGCACACAAAAAATGCACACTTGTATTACTTCACTGTGTTCGGATAGAAAACGGATCAGGATTCCTGATCAAGAAAACTGATGTGTGTGGCCGGCCTAAAGGCCCAATTACTCACGAATAGTTGTGTAGACTAGCTGTTGCCAGCGGCTTCACCCGCTACAACTCGAAAATTATCCCACGGAAACATAAAATCGGGATAAAAATTATCCTATGCGTTAATCCAGATTATAAAATATATGTGTACCAAATTTTAGCCAAATCCGTTCAGAGGTTTTTGCGTGAAAGAGTAACAAAGCGAATTTCGCATTTATTATATTAGTAGGATGTAAGATGTATATATAGAATAATGTATAGATGAATTGTAATTTTCAACGCTTTCCAACTATTTGAATAATGATAGGCCAATAGGCCGTTGTATTAACTACGTAACAAGCTAGTACAGGACAATTCGTGGTCGCCCAGTGAATTGTGACCACAATTCAATAGTTTGTGGTGAGCGCGTGCGTGTGTCAATATGTTAGCGAGTTAGTGGCAAGATTAAATTAGATGTACTTACAGAGTGGTTTGTGGTATTCACGTTTTATTTTGTTTAAGCCTTGGTTACACTTAATACAAATAATCACTTAAAGGCGCATAACCAACGGAGTGAGAAGCGGTCTCCTCCTTGTGCGAGGCAGTAATGCTCGTGAAGGAGGAGGCGGGCCGCTTGAGAGAGAGGACAGCGTCCTCCCTCCACCCCAACCGCAGTGGTAGGCGCCCGCGGCGTCGGACGTCAGCAGACGATCTCCGGCCAACGTAGGCGCGCGCATGCGGGCAGCGAGTAAAGTGCAACTCGCTGCCCGACCATGTACCATGCCCGGGTCGACGGCGCGTTGTGTCCACGCCCGCCTCCAAGAGCGTCAGCATAATGACGGGGCCCCCCTCTCGAGACGAGGGCCAAAGCCTGCCGGGGTCGCGGGATTACTTCCTTATCGTGACCCCGGAACATAACAGGCTATTGAAGGACACCGTGGATTTTAGTCAGTAGAAATCTGACAGTAGGGGGCTGGAGGACTCATTTGATTTTACCACGCTAAAAAAAAGGCACTTAACCAGAAAGTTGGCAACGTCACTAATAGCTGCAACATAATTTTACAAGTTTTAATTATTTTGGCAATGTTACGATACGATATTAATTATTATTGCATTCCCTAATCAATTTTTTAGCGCACTATTATAAAATTAATTAGGGAATACAATTGTATCGAGAGTTTGGAATGTCTACAGTAAATAGAAAAAAACTAACAGTTTTTCTGTTTTCTGTGCTAAAAATGAACGTCATATTATCATGCGGGTTTACAAATTCTTGCTTTTCCAAAATGACAACACAATTACTTCAGCACCCACAAAGGCAACAAACAAAATAGGACAAAAATACTAATTAATCATAACAGTGAGTTAAGTTGAAAAACTCCTGACACTTTGTCCTCGCATTTACGTCACGGTCCAAATAAAAAGGCTTCGTAACCGGACCGAGAAGGACCAAAGAAAAAAACAGGCGGAACCCGCGGGTGTCACATTTTCCATGGGGATCCCTTTTTTGTTAAAATGATACTTTTATACTGCACGTATTGTATTTTTTGGACCAAAGGAGTGAATAACGAGATTTTTTTACTTTTGTATTTATGATATTTTTTTGAGAAAAGCTTTGAGTTTTCCTTTAGTCTAAAGCCGCGATCTATAAACGGTACTTATTTTATCGGTTATTGATGACACTCATTCATCGGTCTTTAAATATGACAAGTGAAACATAGAGAACGGGCTCGTCTAAGCTGCTTAAGTATCTTTCATTGATGTTAGTCTAACAGTCAGCTGCTAAAACGAAGATAAAATTGAATTTCTAAAATTCACAAGCTATAAAAACATTTTATTATGATAGCTAAATGGCAGAAGAGGAAAGGGGCATGCCGCAAACGTAGTGAACCGCACCAAAGCTCATTATTCGTACTAAGCATCCACAAAAACTCAGACGGAGCTAATTAAAAGGAGAGCGCTTTTCATTTCCAGTACGAAAGTCGATCCGATTATGACAGCAACAGGATTATCGATTGTCACGCCCGCTCATCGCTTCACATCGCTTTACAAAGCGCTTAAACAGCCGATAGTATAGCTCACAGCTTCCATACAATATTGTCTCTCATTGTGCATACGCCTCATTGTCTTACTGGTTCAATAATGAATCAACTCATCCACCAAACCTTACAATCCAAACACTACTCTAAAAACAACAAATTAAAGTTCCAATTCGCTTGTAACTAAAAAAGCCGTTAAATGCAGACACAATAGAATTCGATTATGTAATTCAAACATATCGGGTGGATTGATCAATTAATTTTCAACTGTGTGTTCTTCGTGGAGGGTTTATAATTGAGTGATGGTGTTATGGAGTTGTGATGGTTTTGCGAGGGTGTGAAGGGAGCATGGCAGACTTTGTGACGGGTATATTCACAATGGCGCCAAGCGTTCGAGCCACTCATTATGACGAGATTATGTTCCACGGAATGTCTGCGCTTGATATGTCAGTTATTATTAAGTCAACATTAGAAATGGCATTGTTTCTGTGTTTTAGAAATGTGCTCTTTGGGTCAATGGTTGGTTGTTGTTTTGTTCTAACAGCGAATAATGTGTTTCGATGGTTTTCAATCTGTCAACATTTACTACTGAACATATTTTATTCTTGACTCTTATAGTCAAGTTTGGAGGTGACAGTGACAAAGAAATTGGGGATTGTACAATGTACGGTGCGTACACTTGCAGAGATGTTGTTGAGGTTGTTGTTCAGGTTTGGAGCGCGTAGAGAAAGATTCACGTAGTTTCTGTTAGGTTTATAACGTTTAATTGTGTTGACAATAAAAACTGTTGACGATTTCTTTCTCTAATGTTAGTCACCGCGTAGCAGTAATTGCACTCATCGATTTATTATGTTGTATCGGTATTTATAGAAACAAACCATGTACGTTAGTCATTTTAGGACTGTACAGGGATCTTTGCCAGATATTGAAATATGGAGTGATGAAACTTCTCGGCGTAAAATTCACTTTTCAGGAACCCCGTCCATCAGAGCTTTGCAATTAATATCTGTGCAGTAAAAGCGAAAAAAAACATAAATTAACAGATACTACCATATTCCACACAGCGTTGTGGCAGGTGACTACGTCTCAATAAGCACAGTCATTCCCTTTCTCTTTTGACTTTGTTTTACGTTAACCAACTCAAAATCGTATCAACTACCCGTAATTAAGCGAACAATTGAACGCAACATTAGTCACCATTAGTACCCAAACACCAAATAATATCAACAAACCAAACATTCACGGCTGAAACTCTGAAATCACTGAACAAACTTATCAGCGGGAAACACTTAATCGTCTTCAACTTAAGACTACTTTCACCAACTTAGCGAGTGAACACCAACTTGGAATATTCGTCAAATATCACGAGTTTATGTACAGTTGGAAAAAGAAGTGATTTACACTGTTACTTTTACATATCAGTAAAAAACTAGGTTTTTTTGTTTTCTTCTTTTCAAAAGTATCTCTTAGGCACCTGTAACTTTCAAACTATTATAAATTTTGAAAAAGAAAACCTATAAACCTAGTTTTTTACTGTGTAGGAAGCATTCTAAAAAATCATTGAGATAGGATAACATTTAGGGGCAGGAAAACATTTTCTTTTTTAGTATGAATGAGCGCTCGGTAGACGATCCTCTTAAAAAATACGAAATTATTAAAAACTGAATATTTAATTGCTGAATACCTTATCAGCACCATCATATTTATATACAATACATATAACAGTTTTTCCATATAAATTGTGCAATATTTGAAATAATAAATACGATTTAACGCTTGCGTCACATTGGTGACGAAGACGTTAAGAATGGAATAATGAATTCGAAATTGTCTAGAATTACTTGATTCAAACATCTAGAGTTTTTATCAATCAGGAGGTTACACGCTCAGACACAAATTTTTCTTTCCACAAAAATATTTTTTAAATTTTAAATTGAAATGTGAACCGACTTTTGCTGCCAACCATACTAAGATGTTCGTCAAAATATAACAATTTTGTGTACAAACTTATTCGTCAGATTTCCCTCGGTTATGTACTGAGTGAATTGACACGAGCATGCTCCTAATTACTGCAGGCTGTAACGGCTACTGTGTTGCGGTGGTGCCCGGGATTACGAAGTGATAGATATGGCAATCCTACTAATATTGTAAACGTGAAAGTTTATTTGGATGAATGACGTTTGTTATTCTTTCACGCAAAAACTACTGAATGCATTTGCATAATATTTGGTACACAGATAGTTCATAACCTGGATTACACATAGGACAGTTTTTATCTCCCTGTGCGATAATTTTTGAGTTGCAGAGGGTGAAACGGCTGGCAACAACTAGTATTATACATTTTTGTGTGATGCTGTTGGAAGTTTCATCAAGATTCTTGTTTATTAAATCTGCTTAGAACCACTATTTGTACTTGAAGTATTAACAAATGATTTGATAATTAAGTACAATAATAACTAAATGCCGCAGTTCTAATGTTTATTTGTGCAAAGATTCGTGCAAAATCTACGAGAACCTACTGCCGACAAACTGCTCTGCAGTTTGGCAGATGTAATGTGTAAATAATCGCTGTATTCATTTTTTGATCAATTAAACAAAAAAAAAAACAAATCACTGTCTGTGACCACTGAAGAGTAAGTCTGAAAAGTAGCTATTTACAGCAGACCTAAATGACGTCAAGACCTATCTATGCTTAACCTAAACTACATATAGTTACACGCAACTAATCAAGTTCATTCTAACAAGCGTGTTAGGTAACAATAAATACAAATATGGAAAAAATATTTGAAGCAATTCTTTTAATATCATAATTAAAGTGTCTTTTGATATGTTTTTGAATAAAATTGTTCAAGTAGTCAGTACATTAAGAAAAAATAAAACATAAAGCAAAAACAAACCCTGAAACAGAACACGGACATTTTCCAATGTTCTGTTATTTCCCGTCTTACAACGACAAATAAAAAAAAAACAAAACACTAGTACCTAAGTAACAAAATAAAAAAAACTACATTCTCCTCCAATCCAATAAAGCTCGGTGTACAAAAACGATTAATCTGGCTGTTCGTCTAGATTGCGATCTATTGGTCGCGCGACTGTGTCGCAAATTGCCTACAATCTAGTGCGACTGTGTTGCGTCGCGTCGCAGATTGCCACAGTGTGTGCATGCCGTTGTATTGTTGCGAACCTATAGGTTTTACTAAAGGGTTTGTTTTGTTGGTTTATTGGATATTTTGCGAATGTGTCTAAGTAAGAAAAGTACATTCATGCATTTTTTTTTTACTTCTGGACAGTAAATTAGACAATTGCCTGGCGTCTTCTGCTTTTTTAAAGCACACCTGTATTCTTGTATTAGACTGAGTTGATTGATTTAATTGATTGTTCATCACAACAAACACTTCGATATTTGACTGGTTATTATCAACCAGGAGAAACAAAACTCACTTTTTGTGACGTACATAGTCTACATTACTCAAAGGAAAAAAAGTTTATCGGCACACGCCACAATACTGTTCACAATATTAGAAAAAAAAAAAAAAACTAAAAATCTAAGTATTTTAAATAAAACATCACTTCGTTGTTTTAAAAGGTTTTCACGACGATTGCCATTTAAAAAAAAACTCCTTCCGTGTACGCACTAGACAGCTCCACATAATTTCTTAGCTACAGTACAATCAAAACGCCAGAATATCAAAACGGGGCACATTCAATACTAGCGGGCAACACATTGGAGTGCGGGCATCAGTTACCCGCAAATTGTGGCCAGCTTCCCTGATTGGATTACTGCAATCTGCCTGTGGCTTGACTCCGCTGGATATTGCTCGGTTTAGAATGTGTGATAGTCTTTCAATTTACGACGTAGTCTGGAAACTGCTTTGTTGTAAAACTGAGTTCTCGGTTGACTGAGTGGAAACCACAAGGAACGGTTTACAAAATATATCGTGTTTATACGCAAATGTTGTTTGCGTATTTGGAGATTTTAATTTATAAAAATGCCAGATTTATGATTCTACTACTGTATTACCTCTTGTATAAGCCATATATACGCATTAATCACTACACTTTCCAAAAGCTGTTTAATAATTTGAAGTTTCCTCAAAACGTCCCATCCTATCTTCATGACTTTTTTATTACCTCTAATCTAAGATTATCTATTTTGTACCAATAAAATTCCAAAACATTCAATGAACAACAACGCAACATCTTATTCATAACTCAATACAGAATCATCAACCATGCCACAGAATAACAAAGTAAGCAGTCTACCAATTCTCCAATATACGCATTAGGCTCGTGAGGGGTACGGCGGGCGGCGGCCTACCCCCTGATTGCATTACTGCAAGTCTCACTCGGTGGCCGCAGGGACGCCGTTATTCGATACGCAGCCAGTCATTTGGACAGGTTTATGCAATAATGATGCTTTATTGAATTATGAAGTAGATTTATGTATAGCGTTTTGAGTAGTGATTAAATTGTCTACTGTTTTAGCTGCACTGTGGCTTTTGGTTTGTATATTCTGATATAAGTATTTTTAATATTTTTTCTGTCATCTCAAGACTAACTGTCGCTTCTTAGTAATAAAATTACCAGGTTTAATTGTTGCCATTAATTGTTGTCATAACGAAACTACAAAGACTAAAAAACTAAACGTCAAATTTCAGTGTTTAAAGTAATGGAAAGCTCGACATTTTTCAACAACTCCAAATTTTTTACCAACACCGTAAAATCCCAGTACAAAAAATTTGTTTTCAGGAAAACTTCATGTGAGTGAAACTCGTACACAAGCTTAGTTAAAACCATCATACTCTTCTCTTCTCCCATACAAAGTAAAATATCTCATTTCCCAGTATCCCCGCTAGTTAGCAACATAACATAAAAACAGGCGCTCCTACGAGCTAGGATTGTGAGCTAACGAAGCGTGCGGTTATCATAACTTTGACGCTGTAAAACGCTGTTAACTTTTACTGAAAGAATTCCTGTATACTGTGTAAAGTGGAAGTTTACAACATTGTTTTAATTCTAAAAGTGATTGGAAATTCAATTAGCTAGGATTTAATATTTATTTTAATTATAAGACACTGAATATGCTTTTGCTTCGCGCGGTAATTACGAAAACTTGGTATAAGAAATTAAGTTATCATTTCTATGTCGAAAAAATATGCATAAGGTAAACCTTTTGGTGTTAATTTTATAATCCACTTAAAAAATCCAGTTCAGAAGAGTAAAGACACCACACGAGACATTCGAAAAGAGTTTAATGACAACTCTAACTATTGGTGATTTTTTTATGTCCGTTTATGAGTTTTGTTATTTAAACTAAATCAGCATATGCAGCATGTATTGTCATCATCTGCCTAGCCTTCTCCCAACATGTTGGAGATAATGGGGATGGCAACTCAAAGCTAATCGTAGATGGCGCTGCGATAGTTGGTCCCCACGTCTACCTTGTACAAAAAAACAAACAAGATTATTTGTTATAAAAATTGAGTATAAATACAAAACAAATATGGAAAATTATTCGTCCATGCAAGTACTATATACTAAAAGAAGAATTAAGACGCCGCGGCGCATCTACAAGAGGAAAAAAGTGATTTAATTGAGTGGTTATACATTTGATTTTACCGTAATAAATCCACAATTACTTGTAGTTGAGGTTTAAATTTTTGAGTTTAGGTATGTTTTACCTGTCCTCTCCTTTATCAAGAATATAATGCTGGTTTTGACTTTCTATTTTGATAAAATATCATAATGTTCTAAGTCAGTAATTTTAACCTTTTTTTCTATTTCGATTCGAGAAATATCACAATATATTTAATTTCTTAACACCACAACTATTACAAAACTCGTTCCAGGTGATAATTCTTCGATTTTCGAGCGATGCAATACTGGTACTTAACCTCCAAAAGAAAAGTAGATATTATTTTGAAAAGTGTATTCCATCATTTTTACAGCTTATTACACAACATCTAGTCATTTTACATCAATAAATGGTTTTTTTTTCTGAAAATTCCTTTGATTTTACAGTTCTTTGGGGACCAAACTGTCATTTTCACTTTGACACTTGCCTTCCCCATTAAATCAGTATACATTGCATATAGGCCGTATATACCATCAACTTATTCAAATTCATTTATTTGCAAAAACACGTGTAGATAATATACATAGGAAAATGCATATTATAGGTGTTACAGGATATTCTTTATCTCAGCATGTTTGACTATGGCTGGTGTACAAATTATTTCGAAAGAACATCTTATTATAAATAATTTATTGCGTGTATCATGAAACCATGATGTGCAGATGCCATTTTTGCTCAGTCATTGCACTAATTGACATAAGAACGGCAGTTTATAAAATTATGTACTCATTTACTAAAGAATTTTTTGAAAGCTGTTGTTATATTATTGTGCCTCAAAATTAAGCCGTCAGGAATGAAATCCTCGGCGTCATCTAGCAGAAATAAAGCGTAGACACACTGGCACAGGGCAAGGTAAACGCACGCAAGTATTAGCGAATCGCTCGCAGTCTACGTAACGTGATTGTGGGGTAACGAAGCATGCGGTGTACTACAGCTTTATATCAATAGAGATGGGATGTGTGTTTTATGAAGTTATCGATATTCTGAATAGTATTTTATGTTTAAGTGCGGTTTTAGGGTCTAACTTGTTAATGTTTAAATATTCCATGACACCTAAGAAATTTTCATATTGCATTATTTATTTGAAGTTAATCTTGAATATTATTGTACTTTTATAAATTCCATTTCCAGCATTTTGACATTAGGGATTAAATTAACATAAAAACCATACAACAAACAATGGAAAATATCAAGTACTTATGCCAACAAAGAATAAGTAAAACGACGTACTCGTAAGTAATTTGTGGTGGAGGAGTAATGAATAATATACGGTTGAACGGTACGCAGCATTGTATTCTTTTAGATATGGCCTACGCTACTTTTCAATTCATCGATGTCGATGAAACAAACACACCGAGGTTTTGAATATAATGCTTACCCAAAAAAGATCAAAACCCCCAAATTAAATGAACCACATAATTCTCGCAAAACTAAGTTTATTTCAATGGGCAAGTCCGTCAAAAACCGTATTACCGGACAGCGGAGCAGCCTGCACCCTTTACCCACGCTTCACGGTTATTTAGCCACCCCTAGTTCAGATGGGGAGAGAGTTTTCACTGGCATTTATATTCTGGAGTGAAGGAACAATATTTTATATTGGCTTCGACGCCAATCTGACAAATAAAAGACTATTTGCAGGCTGTAGTGTTTGCTAGCTAGGACAGCTGCTGTCAGTTTTGATTGACAGTTTGGTATGTAACAGTGAAATTTGTTTTTGCTGTATGGCAACCAAACCTGCCTTGAAAACTATTTTGTGATATATCGGGGACGATATTGTGAAGAATAACATCGCTAAAAAGGGGTTCATTGTGACGTGACGGGTATTAGAGTACTTTGCATTACGAGAAAATTTATGAGCAAAGAGTAGAAGAATGGTTATAACAGCGCAGTAGTTATGTTAATTGTTCAAGTTTAGCCCCTATAATTTTTAACAAAAACCAATTTTGAAATTGTTTACGAATTTGTTACCGCGCGGTAGAGTAATATTTTATAATAATATTTTAACGACAAATAAGTTGTGTTGGTTGTTAAAATTTGTTTCGAATTTGAATTATTCTCGATATTATAATTTGTAGTCCCATCCCTACATACCTTCAGTTTATTTTACTAGTACTTGGCAGCACACAGAGGAATTAATTTCCTTACGGATAATGGAAGAAAAACATTGTCTGTTATTTGCTTGTCATCTCGCGAAGTGTCGAGAGGAAGCCGACGTAATAGGTGTTTCCATAACATTTCCTCAACGTCTTATTGTACGGAAAGTTTAATCTTTTTTGGAATTTTCATGACTTTTGAATACTCTCCTTTACTTATGTTCTAGCAGTCGGGTTTTGATGATACCATAGATCAAAATCAGTGTGCCAAATAGTTGGTTAATTTTTGGTCTTCTTGTAATAATGACTGCTGACCAAGAGGTCTGGGATTTGATCCCATCTTGGGTAAAAGTGTGATTGAGTTTTTACATCAGGAATTCTTCAATAACAGTCACAGAAACTGGATTTGTGCTTGGTTGTTGGCAATAAGCTCGCTTCCTATTAAATGGGGGTTTAATATAACTGGCCAAATGTGGGTGTAGTATGAGGTACAATTCTGTTTTTTCTTTCGGGTAACATCGGCTTTGTGTGCTATGTTTGACATATGAATAAAAAGGTCACGTCAGAATTCTTCTTAAAATAGCTACTTATTTGAACCTTTTATAACAAAACGTTCAATTGAAGGAAAATATTGACTAAAAATAAAGATAACCACATGAGTAAAGTAACCCACAAAGCTCTTCCACGTGTCCGTGTTATAACACATTTCATTAATAAAGGTAATATTTCAATACATAGTAATATAGCCAATGCGGGGTGGTTAATGATAGCAATAACACTAGCAATCGGGAATGAATAAAAGGTGTAATTTATGTGTTTCTACCCCCAAAATGTGGCCGCGCAATTACAGGCTGTATGGGGTAACGTAGGGAGGCGACTCTATATCGATAGATAGGCGTATTAAAATTTTAGAAGGGAAATTAATTGGTTTATGACTTGAATTGTAATTTTGTAATAAATTACGGTTTCGTTTTATTTATGGAGATGATAGGTTTAGATTGATAGCTGCTACTGTTGATTAAAATAATTTTATAGTCAAATAAAAATATCTTCGTTTTATTCATGTATTTTTCTAAGCTCGGAGGAAACTTTCCTATCATCAGAAAAATAATAATTATATAGTTTTGTTTTTAATTATGATAAAATTATAAAATTACACTCAAGACAATACATCCGAGATAATTTAAAACTTTTATTCATGTAAAATAACACACATTTACTCTATTTGAATATTTTACAAAAAAAAAAGTTTATGAAACAAACTATCGAGCATGTCCCATCCCTAAAGACTTTAGGAGAGGCCCATCCTACAGTAGGGAAATGCTAATGATTTCCCTTCAGACACCATTTTAAAGGTACAGTCGTAATGAATATTCTATTTTAGTTCTATACGGTCCTATAGAGGGCGCCATTGTTCCGCGATTTACTTCCAATGTTATTGTGCTACACGAATTGTTTCACTTTGTATAAGGTTATTAGATCACTGTTAAGTATTCAAGCTATTTAAGTGAAATAAAGGTTTATTTGGCATATTTAAGGGTGAGTATTTAAGGTTCACCTTTCGACTCTATTGTCTTTGTGTTACTTATCGCTTACAATATAATATGGTACTATTAGCTATCACATTCGGAAGGGGAAATGATAACTTTTGCAATACAGTGATTGTTGTAGGTATTTGTTTTTGTTTAATCAACTGAATTCCTTGTCTATTAATAGTCTGCAATGTAGTCAATATACGTATAATTACTTGCAGCGTGTAAATGGGCCTTTAAAGTACTATACAAATTACATGTACGATTTCACTTCAGCACTTTTACATCGCTTTACTCAAATCTAAAATATACAGGGTGGAATTTTGTAATGCCACCTGGAGGGAAAGTACTCTTAATACTGCAGATGGAAAATTTTACTCAAAGGAAACATTCCTTTATTTTTGAATAGAAAGCAAACTGCATTTAAAGATTTTCGAAAATACTCTTCTCCCACACCCGGGAATCGAACCGGCTAAAATCTGAAAAAAAAATATACTCTGTACTTTTATTGCATCGATCGTTAGGTTCAATTATTATAAGGATGAAATCTCTCTAACAAACATTACACAATTAGCTTTCAATGTTACCTACAACCAACTACATGAACTTTTATATTATGTTACTTGCTGCTACGGAACTCTTTATCGCGAGTCCGACTCGCACTTGGTCGGTTTTTTATTTGGCGGGCTTGCGGACGCTGTGCTCGCCATCTGATCGTATTGCGGGCGCGCTATAAAAATCTTTCAGCAATGTCGTCACTTGCCTTACGGAGCCCTACTCCGTCGAGTAAAGGCCAAGGTCTGTCAGGGTCCCGGGGAATTGTAGGCAAAGTATAGGTATTAGTATACCTTCGACTTTTTATTAATACTTTTGATGGTGCTACTAAATATTACGCTGTATTAATATGTACTAATAAATCTATCATCGTGCATTCCTATTATGTATTTTAGGAAAAGTATATTATCTAACGTTGCTAAAAATAATTAAAGGAAATAGGCAACGTTTTTCTTTATATATAAAGCAAAACTTACTGAAAACCATTACCCATATATTTAATTCTCAACATAAATAAATAATATCCCACCTCACATACCATTTACATACAGCAGATGTTCTAAGCGCACAGTTAGCAATCGAAATTATAACTTCACACGGAAACATGCACCCCACACTCAACCTTACACGACATACACATAGGGAACAAGTTTGTTTAATTCATTTCCAAATTGCCTAACAACCATGGCTGACAAATGTAAGTACGTGGGTACGTCCTTTAGTATGTCCCGTCAGATTAAATGCAGCGATCGTTGCGAGTTGAATTGATCTAAGACTGTTGTTAGGGGGTTGGCAGTCATCCTTCCCATATGACTGCGTAACCCTCTAAGGGTTGGCAGTCATATGGGAAGGACACATGTGGAGGACAATGCAGATAGATCAGTGGTTAGAAAGCTTCTTTTTTTTTAACGAGGTACAATCATCAAATGAGTCCTCCCATCCAGAGCAGGGTGGGAGGGACTGTCAGACTTGTACTGACTGAAATCCACGGTGTTCTTCTATTGAAGGCCGTTTACGTTCCGGGGCCACGATTAGATATTCATTCGTCCCTCGACTCCAGCAGACTTTGTTCCTTTGGTCTCCGTAATTTTGTTGACAGCTCTCTGAGTCGTGCGTGGAACACGACACGGGCATGGTCCATGGTCGGACAGCGAGTAGCCCATTACTCGCCGTCCGCATATCTGGTGGTTAGAAAGCTTACTGTATAAAATTGTATACTTACTCAGTATTTTCAACGCACATATGAAACACGAGAAATTCCTTGTGTTAGGCCATTTCTCTTAATTGAGCTGACTAGCTCTTCGTGGTGGATTGCAGTTCACTTTCTTTCTTTGACTGGCTTGTTGGTCCAGTGGTTAGTGACCCTGACTGCTATGCCGGAGGTCGCGGGTTCGATTCCCACCCAGGACAAATGTTTATGTGATAAGCACGATCATTTTGTTCTGTATCTGGGTGTAATTTATCTATAATAATTATGTATATGTATTTAGAAATATATATGTATGTTTATCAGTTGTCTAGTACCCATAACACAAGCTCTGCTTAGCTTGGGACTAGATGGTGTTGTGTGATAGTTGTGGAATATTATTATTATTTCTCTGAACGGAGATAAAAAGAGAATACCCGCGCCCCAGTAGTGGGAAAGCGATCTTTAAGACTTTGATAGCGACTTAACTAACCCATCTATCTCCGTACAAAAATGCATCAAAATTAGTTCAGTGGTTTATGCGTGAAAGCACTACAAACAAATAAAAAAATATCAGTCTCCCTCTTGCATTTATAACATTAGTAAGAATAAGAATTAAAACTAGAACACTGACACTGCAATCGCAACAATGGAACATTTTGAAGTAACTTGCAGGTAATCCAATATCAACGTTTGCTTCGCTAAACTATATGGATCCATGAATTAATACACTGTTATCTAACACCAACCACTGAACTAACTATGAATAAATTGCAAGCAACAATCTACACTACCTACAATATGCTTTGAAGTTCATGTGTAATTCTATTAACATCTTGGTTCTACCGAAACTGAAATCTAGACTAGAGCTGTCTTTAATAATATCAAATGTTAAAGACAACGTGAGAGTGTCTAAAAAGTGAGTAAACATATTGTTATGAAATTATTCAAAGCTAATAATATTAATATTTGTTATGTAACGTAAAGCCGTTGGTCCCGACTGTCATTTATAGATCTTTGACAGTCGTTACTGTTAGTCAGAAGCTCTAAAATCTGACAACCAGTCTTACCATGGAGTATCGTATTACCCAGTTACTGGGTTGTGGAGGTCCGATAGGCAGTCGCTCCACGTAAAATACTGATATCCAGCTGCATCTGGTTCGACTGGAAGCCGACCCCAATATAGTTGGGAAAAAGCTAGGCAGATGATGATGATTTGTTAGGTAAAAATGTATTCCCTGGCCTCAGTTTAACAGTATTCGAACCAAAACACAAACCGAAAACATTTAGAAAACACCCAACAAAATATCTTAAAAGAACCACCAGACACATTAGATTCCATTTACTTTGGGAGCCAGATGAGATAAACGAGTAAATCCTACAAAATAAACAGAACCTTTTAATTTTAAATAACATATCGATTTATCATAAACTATCGGCTTGTCTGAGCACAGGAATAAATGTTTTTCGTTTCGAAATCTATTCACGAAACCGTTACCTATAAACCTGGAGAATAGAAACGTTTTCTTTAATTTAACATCCATGTCTGTGTTTGTTGCTGCTAAACTTTTGCATCAAGGAATGCAGCCCGCAATGTATGCTGCACAAATGTTAGCTTCCGCCAATTGGTTGATATTACAAGGTAGATTTCCGCATACATGGAGGAACGCTGGATCCTTTGAAAACTATAAATTTGATGTCCATTGCTTTTTACAAGATAGCTTTTAGGTAATTAAAGTGTTTTGAAAAGTTTTATGTTGTAAAAGTGTGATTTTAAAGAGATTATATTTTATGTAATGATAAATGTAACAATGGTAAATTAAAGAGAATTACTTGAAAAATATGATTATGAATAAAACCAATTAAGTTCAGGTAGCAACTACTTTAAAAGCAATACATAATGTTTGTCTTTCTCGGTAATTGAAACTCAGTACATAGAAGGTAGCGGGTAGTCTTAATCAAAACCAGACTACTCCAATATCAGGCATTTATTTCCTTTGAGTATTCGAAATAATTGAAACACGAAATAATAATCCTTCAAGTCCAGTCTATAAGGACTACCAGAGCCCAATCATCCATAAATTTCCAATTTTCTATCCATCGGCTGACTAGCCATTTTAAAATTCTCAGATCAAGATTAAAATTCTTTTTCTCCACTTTTCTTAAAGACTGCCTCACGAAATTCCTAACAAAAAGTAGAAACACCATAATTAAATTGTTTCCACGGATAAGTCTCAATAAGAAATTTTCACCGTTGGCTGGGTCGCGTTGTTTTGCTTCGGCTAAGAGTGGGGGGAGGGTTAAGGGAGGCGGGAGGAGAAGGGAGGGAGATTGATTATGTGCTCACGCACCGTCAGACATGTGAGGTAATTAAATGTAATGATTGCAGGAAAACTGTGATTTTATGTTATATAAATTTTTTACTTTCGTTATTTTCTAATTATTGCTTTTGTTTAGTTTTTGTCTGACTATCTGTTGTTTTTTGGATCAATTTGGTGTATTACGAGTATAACGGAAAGCTAAGCATGAATTACACGTTACAGCTGTTTGTGTGTTTTATGCAATATACTAGGTTACGTTTAAATACATTTGTATAATGATCATACAAATATTAATGTACCATTCGTCACAGTTAATCAGTTGAACTACCGGATGGATCGAGACACAAATTGCAGGCGTTGCTCAAAAAGCCGTTAAGTTTAAGACAGTGGGTTTTGGACTGCCATGAATAGACTACAGCACGTGTGTCAAAAGAATTTGTTAATGCGCAGACTCTTAGAAGATGGTGGGACGAGCTGGACAAATCTATTGACTAGTGGTCATGACAGTTAATGGTGTGTTACAGGCTGCATCACATAAATGGTTATAAAAAATTGTATTACTTTAAGTAAACAACTCAGACAAGGATAAATAACTTAGGGCCTCAATGATATCGTCCGACAACACACACAAGACAGCACTTGATGTCAATCCCAACATTCCGAGGGTCTTTTAACAAAACAACTTACTAAAAAGCAGCCCAAAGCAAAGAAAAAACAAACAGAATTTTCTTTGTTTTTTCCACACACTCGCCTTTTAACTCGCGTCCTAAGATCCGATATTATCCCCTTCATCCACAACCCTTGTTTCCCCACTATTTAAGTGGCAAATAAAAATGTTATCAATCGAGAACACCCGACTGCCGGTCTGTCCGGATTACGTTGGCACTCTGTGGTTACCCTAGCGTTTGTTTTTAGACAAATACAGAGCAATTTGCACGGTGTATAGGCATTATTGGATGGGGAGTTGATAAAAATAACTGCCGTTTTTCTTTTTCGATTTCGTAGTCAATTTTATTCACACAATACCAATTTGTACTTTTTTCAACTAATCACTCAAGAGAAAACATGTAATTCGAAAAGAAATCTTTTAAGTTAGCTCTTCCAACTGCAGCAGGCTTTTCGTTTTGTGTCTACGGTCAGCCACTAGCTGCATCTAGGGGTGTGTTTGTCTTGACCAAATAAACTTTAAGGGATTCTTGAAAGTCTCTCAAGTTGAACATCAAATAACTTGGATGTGCTTTTAAGAATTTAAGGAAAGTCCTATTTAGTTGACTATTAGCTATTGTATGCATTAAAGCAAATTAGAAGTACCATAAGCTTGTATTTTCAAATTGCTGGAAGCAGTGCTTATTCCATGAGTTTGAGGTGTTTTAATCGCTGCCCTTTTTTGACCACTGAACAGTGGTATTTTGGCCCACAGCTGATTCATATGGCAAACTTTGCTAGGAACTTTTATATACCATAATACTTGGTGTATAATGGACAAGGTAACATTTCTTGAGATTTTTTAATGCTACGTAACGATGAACTTGAGACATGACAATGTCATTAAAAGAAATGTTGCATACGAGACATGAACCCGCGCCCTACAACGCAGCAATCAATGGTTCAGCTTCTGAGACAACCTTGCCATTAAATTAACCTATATCATCATCCATCATCATCATCAGCCGGAGGACGTCCACTGCTGAACATAGGCCTCCCCCTTAGACCGCTACGCCGAACGACAATTCGCCACTTGCATACATCGGCTGCCCGATAAATTACTAATAAAATCTTTACTCAGAAACAAAAAGAAAAGGATTATATTGTCTGTCATTAAGTAGCTTTACTTAGTTTACTTTAGAAACAAACACATAACTTAGCTCATAAGCCTTACTCCCCTATGTTTATCAATCGGGACCAAGTGCTGGTTTGTCCGGATTACGCCCGCAGCGTGGACACCCTACCGTTTGTCTTTCCTGTTTGTTTTTTGTCCGACTGCTGCAAAAAGAAGAGTAATGATTAGCTGTGTGTGGGATATGTTTAGGATAGGTAATTATTTAGAGGTTTGTGCTTTATTTGCTTAGTTGGAAAGTCTAAATTGCTTTGAAATATCTTCTCTCTTAATATTTTTTTATATTAAACGCATTAACGCATGCGTAGCGAATTTCAAATCTTTGAAATTCGCTACGCATGCGTTAATGCGTTTAATATAAAAAAATATTAAGTATGGTTGACGTCATCTGTTACAACATTGATTTAACTGTAATGTTAACATGTTGGTTGTAGTAGTTCTAATACTCTACAATAGATGGCGCTGAACGTCACCATGAGACGTTTTTTATTTAGTACTGTGAAGTCAAACTTAAATTACATACATAATTATCTCGCTTTGTTACCGAGATATCGACTAAAAACCACAAAGATTCAACGCAAACAAAATAATTGGCCGACACAACAGCTATTAGGCGAGTAAATTATCTCTAAGAATGGAGTGACAGTGGTTCTGACGCGGCGAGTGCTGGGAAAATTGCGTGCCTTCTTTGTGTAAAGAATAATACGCTTTATGTACGAGTGTGCGACGATCTAATATTTGCTGTTTCTTGTACTTATTGAGGCTTTGTTGTTGTGATGTGGTGGTTCGTGAACGAGTTTCTAGAGATTACGAAGAGTTTATGAATTTTTATATTAATAAATCCAATTAAAAATTAATTTACTACAAAATGATAATAAAAAACAAAAAAAAGTTTATATAATCTTGTGGTTGGTGTGCTCTAGAAAAGATTTCAACTAAAATATGAGTACTATGCCGCAAGCTAGTTTTGATGGCGCCATATTGAAACGTCATGCGTGATAATTTAACACCAGCAAGCTCTCTAAAATAAACAATTAGAAATATGAAAGTGCTGAAAGAGGTGTCGTGGGACTGAAAATAAAAACATGTCGGTCTCTACTGAACTTTAACTTCCACCCACGCCCACGGGTGCCTAATCAAGTTACCATGACCCTGGAACGTAAGCGGCTATCGAAAGACATCGTAGATTTTAGTCAATACGAGTCTGACAGTCTGTCCCTTCCCGCTCTAGGTGGGAGGACTCATTTGTCTTGTTGGATTTACCACGTAAAAAAAACAATACAGGTAGAAACACTTCTATGTTTGCAATAATCCTTCTAGAATGTTACTTGAGCTGGTTCACCAGTAGACATGGAGTCTAGACTATTTAAGGAGAACAATTGAACAGGAAATTGAAACAATCATTGGCTCTCACTTCTCAGAGAGACTATTGCAGTCTAGTATCGATGGTCCGTGCTTAAGACGCGCGGAGTCTGTGCCTGATTGTTCAAAGTAACTTGATTTATAGCGAACCGTACTTTAAGCTGCACGATTGCAAGGAAATGTACTGTGTTCTGTGTTTGCAGGAACAGGATGATTGAATGCTGCAAGTAATTAAATTAATTTCAAGTGTTTTACTCTTATTTTTAGACAACTACGGAACAGTCCGTATCGTTTTGAAAGAAATGACACTAAAAAGACATAAAACATTACTAAGATTGAGAAAAAAGTTAGGGTTTTACAATTATTGTGTATTTAGTAATAATATCACAGTTTCTGTTTTCTTAAAGGCTGAGACACACCACATGACGTCCACGCTTACGTCTACGCATACGCATTTGGTCTGCTCCAGTCTTTATTCATTTCTTTTCATATTCTCAAATTAGTTATATTGTTTAAACAAGATATTTTAACGGTAACATTGAAAGGGTACGAATAAGACAGACGCGATACCAACAATTTACAAATACAATAATTTAAAAAGAGAGAAGATCTTTCTTAGGAAAGGAAAAATTCGATCCGCGGGCAGGATTCGAACCCACGACCTTCGGATTCAGTACATCCGACGCTCATTTCCAACCGAGCCACTGAGGATCCTACCTGCCGCGGCGAATTCTTCCTTCCTTTTCCAACGTCTCATGGTGACGTTCAGCGCCATCTATTGTAGAGTATTAGAACTACTACAACCAACATGTTAACATTACAGTTAAATCAATGTTGTAACAGATGACGTCAACCATACTTAATATTTTTTTATATTAAACGCATTAACGCATGCGTAGCGAATTTCAAAGATTTGAAATTCGCTACGCATGCGTTAATGCGTGGGCGTGGGTGGAAGTTAAAGTTCAGTAGAGACCGACATGTTTTTATTTTCAGTCCCACGACACCTCTTTCAGCACTTTCATATTTCTAATTGTTTATTTTAGAGAGCTTGCTGGTGTTAAATTATCACGCATGACGTTTCAATATGGCGCCATCAAAACTAGCTTGCGGCATAGTACTCATATTTTAGTTGAAATCTTTTCTAGAGCACACCAACCACAAGATTATATAAACTTTTTTTTGTTTTTTATTATCATTTTGTAGTAAATTAATTTTTAATTGGATTTATTAATATAAAAATTCATAAACTCTTCGTAATCTCTAGAAACTCGTTCACGAACCACCACATCACAACAACAAAGCCTCAATAAGTACAAGAAACAGCAAATATTAGATCGTCGCACACTCGTACATAAAGCGTATTATTCTTTACACAAAGAAGGCACGCAATTTTCCCAGCACTCGCCGCGTCAGAACCACTGTCACTCCATTCTTAGAGATAATTTACTCGCCTAATAGCTGTTGTGTCGGCCAATTATTTTGTTTGCGTTGAATCTTTGTGGTTTTTAGTCGATATCTCGGTAACAAAGCGAGATAATTATGTATGTAATTTAAGTTTGACTTCACAGTACTAAATAATGGAAATTCCAATCAATACAGGTATCAGAAGAATGAAAAAAGAGAAACAGAAAGAGTCAAAGGTTCATTCAGTGCAGAATTAAGTTCGTAGCAACTTCGTAGAGGCCTCGTAGCACTCCGTAGCAAATTTCGTAGCTCGTAGCTAGTCAATTTTTAATCCCAGTTTCGTAAAACAAATTGTAGGAACCCAAATGTCCAATTTTTTAGGTCCTCTCGTTGTAAAAAAGAGAGTATTTTCTCAAATGACGCAAACAAAACGTGTCGTATCTTCGGGGGAGTGGCAGAGATGTCAGTGGGTCTTGACTAATGTATGCTGCCTCCCTACCTAGCGGAGATACCGTGAATATACGACCGAGGTTAGGCTTAATGTAGATGTGTGGTGAATTTGCGGAGCATGGTGGTTCTGTAGGTACAGCGGTTGAAGCGTGTGGTATACATATACGTAGGTACGGTACATAGAGGAATGTGCGTATAAGTAGTAAGGAAAACCTTGGATAATCTCCGGTCTGCTGCCCCTTAAATACTAAAGGCACAGATGCCTCAAAATGACTACCACACTTCACCATCAGTTATGTTTAAACCCCAAAAACACAAAACTTATAATAACACTACACTTTTAACATTATAACTCTTTTTTTTTTTGGGCATTCTTGTTATATTTTATAATATTTATGATACTCGTACCTTAGTGTTTTGTTTTTTCATAAATAAGAATGTACCTAAATTGTTAGCATATCAATATAGACTCTTTAAATTCATCTTTTTCTGCGCAAATAAGTAAATATTCCTTTCAATTCTATTCATGTAATGAGGAGCGAGGAGTGAAACTATTGGTTTCATTCCCTTTTATATTTTGTTATAAAAACTGAACCCGACTTTTTTATGTTTAGTTATTGCTGGACATTGCCAAATTCCCATTGGCATTTGAAATATTGGAATCGTCAATTGTACTGCCAACGAATAGCTGTAATTACAATAAATTTGACTTTTTTTTAAAACAAAAATTGGAACGAAAAATCATTTTCTAGTATTGTCGAACCCGGTCCACGGGAATATGAACCTACTCGGTAATTTTCAAAGATTTATGCCTACTTTTAAGAAAATCCAAAGACCACAAAATGAGGAGCCTACCGACAGTAAAATTTTATCTCACGCATCCTCCGATTCCGGACTTTCCCGGCTTTTACCGGATTTCGTGTAAATCTCGTAAAATTAGCCGACCGGTGGCGGATTCCTGCGATCTCGATGTGCTCGATAATGGCGTCTTGTAGCAATAAACAGGGGCTGATAAGTGAGAGGAAGAAGTGCGGGCGTAATGCCAAGCGTGATAGTGTGTGATTGAGGGCGACTGGACCGGGGAACTGTATAGAGTTGTACATGAAAGTCGTTTCACGTTTTTGATTTCAGTTTCTATAGCATTGTTTCAGGATTTGCCATAAAAAGATAGGAATTTCAAAATCAGAACCGGACTTTTTTGAAGTAGACTATTTAAAAGTACTTTTGCACAATCATTAAACTTTGAAAAAAAAAACAGTGTATAATATTTAAAACATAGACTATTTAAAAGCACTTTTGCACATAAAACTTTGAAAAAAGTGATACAGAATATATTTAAAACAATTTAAAAAAAACAGAGGATTTTATCATTGTAAATGCAATTTACACTTTTTGATGTTGTTTAAACAGCACTGACCAGTAAGTTAATTGATCTGTAAATTAAATTCGATTTTCGTTAGCGTCTCGATTTTTTTCGAAGAGATGAAATTTTGGCCTGATTTCTAAATCGGGTACTTAGTTAATACTTATACTTACTTATTCCCTAATGATTGACGTTCGTAAATAAATAGCCAATGGCGTTGGAGTCCAGTGATATACAGCAACTTCTTTTGCTGTTCTTGTATTATTCATTCACGAAATAAATCATTTGCATTGGAATGTTGCTACGTGGTCAAATTAAATTCACACTTTTGTGAATTTCAACAACATTATGAGGCAATAACACGTCATTTTATGGTCATTAACGAATAGTATTGAATGAAAACAAAGCTTAGAAATCTCAGCAACCTTCAGTACTATTGTCTTTTCCTCTTCTAAACCCAATAAGCCTTATATTTACCAGCTCTATAATCTCTCCATTGTCCGTGAGCCGGTGAGCCGCCGGAACTTTAAGACCCTTTCCTTGAGACGGACCAGTCCAATAAATTGGAGGGCGACGGCGATGCAGCCGGGAAATTACTATATAGCGTGGATGGGGTGCATAAAGTATTTGCGGTTCTATTGCTATGTCGTAAGGGGTTGTAGGAAAAAAGTAACGGGAAAAAAAGATTCTCAGTTCGATGTGGCGTGTGATGACACTAAAGTAAGGCTTTTTATCTCGTCTTCAAGTAGCTGAGAAAATAATCAACATTTTGTTAATGGCTTGGTTTTATAACGACGCGGACGTAATGATTGTAGTAATTGTCATTTATTTCCACACCACAACTCTCTTAACAGTGAAAGAAAATATTGAGGAAACAGGCATGTCCAAGAACCAAAAATTCACAGAGATTTATTAATTTTATAAATCATGTAACGTTTCCCTGCCGCACTGGGCCTCACTTTATGTTAAAACAATAACCCATCAGCAGCCATACTGCAACAATAACATAAAAAATATCTTTCTCTTTCATTCAAATCTGATCAGTAAATAGTTTTTTTTTCCATCCGTACAAACTTTCACATTTAAAAAAAGTACGTCACATAACTTGTACGTGATTTACTTTATAGTGTTAGTTCTACTAAAATAATGTATTCCAAAACTGAAGCATTCACCTCTCAAACGCCGCATTTTTAGGAACATTCGAGAGGCTTTGTAGAATTTGACGTAAATCTAAGTATCTCTCGAACAGTGAACTGAACACGAACTGTGCAGCACTCAGCGCAGTAACAAAGTGTGAACGGAGGCTGTTATCTGAGCACCTTTGACAGTCCCCACTATACAGATAAGTATGGAAAGTCAACTTCATACAACATTCACCCGCATGGTCCTCGTATGACCTGAGCAAAACAATGTCTGGACTTTAAAAGAGACTGTGAGTTTCTTCTCAGAGTAGTCAGGTACGAAACACCGGCCTTATCCAGCTTTAAAAATATTGATTGTGACGTGTAAAACTGATTTTTTATAATCAACTTACAAAATAGATAATTATCATTTATCATTCAGTTTGAAAGCGTTATTTTACACTGAGAATTGTCCTTTTACTTTAAAGGACAATTCTCAGTGTAAAAAAGGACAATTCTCAGTGCAAATCTTTTTGAACGCACCAGTAGGTGCGTTCAAAAAGATTTAAATTCATATTCAGAATAGTCAAGCACAGAATAACTGCCTCTAAGCCTAACAATTGTTTGATTAAACTGGCAAATAAATTACATAAAATAGTTTTTGTCGACTGACACTTGCTTGTACTGATCTACTGAGTGTACCTATCTATTGTCTTCTTTGACACTGTAACTCCGTATATTCACGTAGTTCTCACTTGAACTCTATCTGCTTTTTGTCACTTGCATGCATTCAAACGTTTAAGGAAAATAATGCTGTTAGTTGCTGATTTCGATTTACATACGATGCCTTTTTTGCACTGTCACAACTTTTTAACACTTTTACGTAATCTATAGCGTAATGCATAAATTCTCGCAACAACAATTGATCGCAACATGTCTATCGCATGTGCATGTCGCATGTGTGTCGCATTTTGACAAAAAAAAACTGTTTGCTTTTCATGACAAAAAAAAAAAAACTAAATTGACAAAAAATACTAAATGTTTACTTTGCATGCGATTCATTGTCTCTGTCTCACTATACTCGTACATAATATCAATTTGAAACCACCAGAAAGAGGATAATTTAAAATAACGAATTTCACGGCTCGTTTGGTCCAGTGGCTGAGCAATTGCACTGCTGCGCTGTTTCGCGGGTTCGATTCAAGCACGGAACAAATATTTGTATTATCTGCAAGTAGTTGTTAAGGGTCTGGGTGTTTCTGTATGTGAGTTTCTATGTTTGTAAACGCACCCATGATGCAGAAGAAATTCCAGTGTGGGGCAAAATTTTAAAAAATAAATAAAATAACTTTTGTAAGACAGGTTCGACAACTTGTATTTTGTACAAAACGGTTATATTATGAAGAAGCCATTCAAAGATTGCAATTCATCGCAACTAAACTGCAGTTCAATAAATCTCGTTCACATCACTAAATCACTCTCCCCGCTTGTTTCTACAACTCACTAGATAAGCAGAAAGAGAGAATTTCTTTTACTTCAACAAGAACTTGTACACTCCGAGATAATGAAAATATACTTCAAAGTTGTATTATTTATGTATGGGATTTCTGTTTATCCTTATTGCTATCCTGAAGGTAAGTTTGTGAAAAAAGGAAAGGTTATTTTACGCTTTTTTATAAGTCTTACTACTATTAGTTTGTGAGAATGGATAGATGAATGGTTTGTTTGTATCTCTTTCTCACAAAATGCTGAACGTATTCGGATGTCAATTTAACATAAAGGATACTTTTTATCCCGGTATACAATGCCGCACTTCTTAGAGAGAAAGCCTCTGTGTGAGACATTACTGGAAATGAGACAGTGAGAATATTATAGGCTAATGATTATGATGATGATTAGCCTATAATAGTCCTATACGTATATAATGTTCCTATTGATGATGAGCTCGTGCTTGCGAAGAAAAGTTTGAGCAGGTTTTTCAAATATTGCCTAAATAGTAATTCTATCCAGAATTGTATGGCCAGACAGTATAGGCTGTCTTTCATTTCCTGAAATAAAGACACATACTATAAAATAATTCTGACCTAAATATAAACAATAATTAAAACACGCATGTTCTGTGCTTCACGGCTGCGCTAAATATACACGAATGAACAAATATTACTACACAAAAAGAAACAAAAATATTCCAAATCTGTAACACTCAAAAGCGCAAACAAGACAAATATCTCAATCAGAGTTTCTCATATCTGTACTACAACAGAATCAGATTGGTTCTCTCCACAAATACCTATACAGTATACGACCAAGGGATTTATATAATAGTAGTGCGCAAGTGTTGAAGTTCCCTTTTACGAGGCCATGAGTCCGTGGGTTCGAACCGATGGCGTTATAAAGTGCCACCTTGGTTTACAGGAGACTTTGATTTCGAGAATAAGGGACGTGGATTTATGGCTTAGGTTATAGGGGGACATTGGGAACTTTACTTATGTGTTAAGACGGAGGTTTAGAATTTAGAGATATTGATGTGTTGAATCGGAGATTCTCAGGTCAGAATATAATTACAGCGTAATTCGTTACTCATAATGCTGCATAAGCTTTGGAAATGTATGCGTCCATAGGCAACGGTGACGCGGTCTTAAGCTTACCTGTCACCATTATGGTAGAAGAAAAATAATATAATAATATAATATAAAAAATAAATAAATGATAATTTTCAATCGTGGGTTTATTTACAATAAAATCAGTGGGCCCTGTTCATAGCAAAATTATTCTAAACAAATTATAGAGTCGTCAATTCTTTCAGTATAAAGTCTTTCATCATATTTGTTTTTTTTTAATGCCAAAGAAATTTATATGAACGACAGATTGAAATATCAACTTATCTTTTTGCTACCCAAGTAGTAATACTGCACTTATTAATATCAAAACAGTCTACCGTGTCTTTGCTCATCTTCCAAAATCCTGTTGATCTAGACTATTGACACAACTGTCGCCTCTGCTCACCCCCTCGGCCGAGAGCGCGATACTCTCCGAAATGAGAGGACCCCACAATTCGCACAGATGTACTCGGCCATTCTCTGCGAACCGTAATCTTCTTATAGGAAAGCCATACATACAATTAAACCTAACACTGCTTAAGCTGGAGACAGAAGTTCTCAACATTTTAACTTGGTTACATAATTTAAAGTAATTGCTTACCTTTTTATTACAAGTTTTATTAAAGTTTTACTTTCATCTGTCCCGTTGCCTCTAAGCCTAAAGTTTTTGATCCACTGCCTGGTTTCTGATTGAGCTGAAATTTTGCATGTACATGTACGAGTGACAATCAGTATTATGTCTGATCTGATGATGTAGCTGGAAGATAGCCATAGGAACTCTGTAATGAAACGCTACGAACCCATTGAGTTTAGACTCGTTTGATTCATATTGCAGAGTACTTTGTGCAGTGTTGTAAGTTTTTTTAAACAATAATTTTTTAAATGACAAATTTTTTTAAAGTGCTAAAATCAAAACATGAGTCGTCCCGTCCTTGGTAGAGTGTAAGGAACTGTCAGATTCAACTGACATAAATACCACGTGTTCGTCTTCAATAGCCATTTACGTTCCAGGGTTTCCCGTTTGGACAGTTCCACGACCCCGGCAGGATTTTGCCCTCCCCCGTCTAATTGCTTATAGCTCTATAAGCTCTATAAGGCGCGCTTAGAACACTGATCTACCTGACGACTGAAGTAGTGCCCAGTGATAAAATTGAAAATAATAAACTGCATGGGTTGAAATACAAATAAATAAATAAATTAAAGTGAGAAAAACCTGCAACTGAATTAAACGGTTTTCAGTGTAGCGCCTCTCAAACAATGTAATACAAAATCCGGATTCTGAACAAAATACTATATTTTTTCACTATTTTATCATCCTGTATCTGTATATACTCGTATAGATGCGTCAGATAAATTACTACATGTGTGTAACAGAACATGGTTTCGAAATTTTGAACTACACGAGAACAATTTTCAGTGGCACATGTTTTTCTGGATTGAAAATGTATACCATGTACAGGATTATTATTATTTTTTTTTTAGCGTGGTAAAATCATCAAATGAGTCCTCCGGCCCCGGGCAGGGCGGGAGGGACTGTCAGACTTCTACTGACTAAAATCTACTACGGTGTCCTTCAGTAGCCTGTTATGTTCCGGGGTCACGGTAAGGAAATAATCCCGCGACCGCGGCAGGCTTTGGCCCTCTGAGAGGGGGCCCCGACATTATGCTGACGCTCTTTGAGGCGCGCGTGGGACACAACGCGCCGTCGACCCGGGCATGTTCCATGGTCGGGCAGCGAGTTGCCCTTTACTTGCTACCCGCATGCCCGCGCCTACGGTGGCCGGAGATCGTCTGCTGACTTCCGACGCCGCGGGCGCCTACCACTGCATATACAGGAGGATAACAAAAGTATGAAGTACACTCCCGTATTTATTATTATTTTATCTTTACCAAGAGTAGCCCAAGACTACACTTTGAGTAAGCGCCTCGAACACCTAGATTATCCAAGAAACTTTAGAAACCCTTGAATTTATAATATCTACTTGTAAACTGTCACACTGTGGAACAAAGGCCTTTTGTCACTTATGAAAATTATGAGTTTAAAGTTACCTAGAAGTGGTTCAACGTATAGACAAGCATGCTTGACATGTGACCACGGCAAGATACTGATCAAATGCGAGCTAATCGCTAACAATCAATGCAACAGTGTAATATGAGGTGGTAGGTATATTATCTTGAGACGGGTCCATAAACATGTCAGCCACCATGACAGTCACAGCCCTGTTCATAAATAAATCAAGATGACTCATATCCACGCCCACACCATAAACTTTGAGCACCACAGTCCGCTATTGTCTCCGACATATTCGAACGGTTGCTAAGAAGGTTTTTCAATAAAATATTAACTTGCCCTCGGAGGGACAGAGAGGGCTCGGGAGGGATTAACCGACGTTTATCCCCGCATTCCGAGCCGAGGCGACGGCTTAACACGAAGACGAGACTTAATTTAAACAATTGTTTGTTTTCACTCTTCAAATACATTGAGATTTTCATGTCGTTCTGTTGTGCGGTTATATTTGTGAGGCGCCGCCATTTTGGGATTGTTTTCCTTGTTTCGAAAGTTGTTGAGTGTCTGTGTTTGATGGTGACTTTAGAAATTGTATCACGTCTGCGACTTAAGAATAATAGATGTAGGATTTGTGGGGAGAACAGTATAGGCTAACTATATTACAAAGTACTAGAACAAAATTATGTAACTCAACTAGAAATGCCTTTGGTTTTCCGTTAGATCTATTTTTTTTTCTATAGCTTCGCAAATAATTTATCGTCGATTTCATTCTATTATTATACATATACCATGCACCCAATTCTTCGTCTTTAGTGCCAAAACGCTGTGATCTGATATTCTTGATTTTATGCCATACAATTCTTTACTTTTGCCCAGCAGTGGGACAGTTCAGGCTTATATAATAATAAAATGTCTTAAAATTCTAGCTAATATTTATGTCTGAAAGTGAGCTTGTTCGTTTCATGCGCTTTTGTGTCTATGCATTACTGAATTGATTTTGAAACAAAAAAGGGTAAAATAACCTACAAAACTTTTCTTTCGGAAGTCGGTGACTTTTTTTATTAATTTCATTGTCTTTTTGCCACCGACTTCCAAAAGAAAAGTTTTGTAGGTTATTTTACCCTTTTTTGTGGTTGATTTTGAAGGCGGTCACATTTTTTTTAGAAAAAGTTTTTATTTTACTCTTTTTAGTTTAAATATTCAACCAACATTCTTGTCAAATACATAATTTTCTTACATGTGCACTAGAATTTCGTAATTCGTAGCACCGGTAATAACATCGTTAACATCTCTTTCATTCATTCCCTATCTCAAAAACTACTGAACCGATTTTGATGAAATTTACAGTATTCCCTAAGTTGAACGATACCTAGTACAACAAAAAAAGAATTACTTAAATCGGACTTGTAGTTCCGGAGATATGCGAACACGAACATAATTTTCTTACTCGAGGAGTTGTACCTTCCATCATCAGCTCAGCTTCATGAGATGATGATTTCTATACGCAAGTACTTGAATTACTTCATAAGATTTACGAAAAACTATGTGTCAGCTAATACAATTTGAGGGTTGCCCTCGATTTCTCCAAGATCCAATCATCAGATCCTGAAATGGTGACAATGGGACCACACGGGAAGCACTAGCTTTCGATTGAAAAAAGAATCATGAAAATCGGTTCACACAGTCGCAAGTTATAAGGTAAAAAACATTTAAAAAAAAAAGTACAGTCGAATTGATAACCTCCTCCTTTCTTTGAAGTCGGTTAAAAATGATGATAAAGAGATAGGCAGGATCTGCAAGACTGTTATATGATACCTACATTTCTCATGGAACTTGAAAGTTAGTAAAGTTTTTAAAAATTAATCATTTCCTTACAAACGTTTATATCATTGTCCAGCCAACCATACCTTACCAACGAATCGCAGAATCTTTCCTTGGACAACTGGCCCCATTCACACATATCTACATGGGAACATACATAGGTATGGGGTTTCAATTTATTATCAGTTTAAAACCTTCGGGAAAAGCACGGGATGTTTTCACCCTTCGTAATGCCCAATAAATTGTTAACGTATGTAACGCCTTGAGAATGGGCGCCTGTAGAATCATCTGTCTTCGCTTGGGTCCAAATATAGTTTGAAAGGAGGATTCTAAAGTTGTACTTTTTAAAAAACACACTTTTATAAAATACACAGCGTAAAAATTAAAATAAACATTTTCTTACTTACTATTAAATTGAGAATGATAATTACTCTACCGTTTTGTTTTAAAAAGAATCAAAAGTGTAGTTTTTGATCAGGAGGCTCACCACGAGCTCTTAAAGCGATCCAGTTTAGGCTGTAGGAAAGAGATGGCACTAGACGACTTGTATAGCTATGTCTCTTTCCCACACCTCAAAATCTTCAGCTTCTTAGATCCATTTAGACCGGAAGCTGAGTACAACATGGTTGCTAAACGAAAAGGCACATCATGATGTAGAAGCAAAGCACACCCAAACTTTCGAATGACACATGGGAAAAAACTTATCATGCATGGTCGTAGGAATTTTATAGCCATACATAAATTACGTCTCATGTCAGAAACAAGATAGCTAATTAAGGTATAATTATTTTTATTTTTTAAAATTGTATCATTAAACCTGTCACCACCAAAACACCCCTTCATTACTTCCACTCCACTGCACGCTGAACTAAATCATTAGCCAGCAAACAAACAAAAGGAAAAATAACAAACAAAATTCCTAAATCTTTTGAAAAGTCAAAAAAAAAGGTTGAAAACTTCTGCCGCTGACATCTTCAGAGATAGGCGTGCTTACCCCGCGGCGAGTGCGGCGTGAATGTACAATGAGACAATAGCGCCCGCACCTAGATAACACCATTGTTGGACGAACAACATCGCTGAATATTTTTGTTTGTATGTGACCAGATTAGAAGTTAGGTTATGTGGGGTAATGGAAAGTAAGAGTTTTAGAATTTGGATTTTGTGGTTTTCTAATTTTACTCTTGTAATATTAGAGTTTTTGTCTAAGGCACTGGACACACAGAAAAGACGTGCGTCCCTCTCATACAAAATGTATAGAAGCGTCGCCGTCGCGACGTAAAAAATACAGAAGAGACGGGTCGCGGGCGCAACGCTTGTACATAAGCCCCTGTCCGCGACGCGTCCTCGTCTTACGTCCCGTCGATATGGCCTGTGCGAGATATAGGTGAGGAACTTTTTGCACTGCAGAAGCCGTTTGGTCAACGTTTTCCGTTGACACGTGACCAATGACTGGCTGCAGTCACGCTTTGAATTAAGGGGGATGCTCCAACCAGCCCGCGAAATTCAATTTTTTTTACGTTTTTTGCAATTTGCAGGCCAGTGACATGTTGTAGCTTTATAAATATATGAGTTGCGGTAATAACAAGTATAATTTTAAATATAAAAATTATCAAAAAACTCGCTCCATCAAAAGGTGCATCATGTTAAAATCTCCGAAATCTAACTACGATGCACCTTTTCTGTGTGAGAGCTGATGGAGCGAATTTTTTGATAATTTTTATATTTAAAATTATACTTGTTATTACCGCAACACATATATTTATAAAGTTACAACATGTCACTGGCCTGCAAATTGCAAAAAACGTAAAAAAAATTGAATTTCGCGGGCTACATCGAAGCAATCACCTTAAGATGGTTATGTTGTCAGCAAAGTACTGGTCGTCTGAGTCATGCCTTACACCTGCGTGGTCACTTCTAAATCTCCTGGCTTTCACTTCTAAGTCCTTGAAAATCTGGCTCTAAAATAGTTAAATAAATCAATTGTCAAATTAGGTCGTGCTGAAATGACGGTCGGGCGGACGCGGACGGACGTCATAATACCTATTCAGATGAATCCAGTTACACTGGAAATTGATCCGAACATAGGTGACAAAAGGCTAGGCAGGCTTTTTAATAAAATAAACATACTTCAGATGTATATTTTGTTAAAAGTTTCTCGTTATATCCAAAGAAGCATCCAATTTCAAAAACATCTACATACAGCGATCTTATCTTTCAAATAACAATGTCATTCCAAACATATTGGTTTCGGGATTGAGGCGTTTAGCTAAACGTTTTTTTTATGGCCAATAACTTTCCAATACATTGCAACATTTTTAAAATATTACTTTAAAAATCACTTTCACGACTTCTCTTTACGGGGTCTGATGAAGCATAGTTGAATTTATCGCACCATCATGATGCAAAATACTAGGAGACTCTTCAAAAGGAAAAGAAACCTAAACTTTTCAACACTAGGGTTCTTTTTTGAGCATGTCAGTAAGTGAACGAACCCCTTCCAATTGAGTGTGAAGTAAGAATGAATTGGGAATTGACGTAACTTTGTAGTGAATGATCAATCATTGAGGATAGAAACTGTGACGTCATTCTTCACAACTAGTTTTAAGTTTCAGATTTTGAAAGTCATTCGGTTTGAGCAGGTTTATGATTTATTTTAAGTTATGAGGTATACATATGTAATAGAGATCAATGGGGATCAGGTTTGAGATTGAAGGGGGCAGCCATCTTGTATGTTAGATTTACATAATCTTATGGAGATAGTTTGGTGCACTATACGCCACAGAGGTAGCAGTAAAGGGGTGTTAGGAGATGCGGATCATTAAGTAATCTCAGGTAATGGATAGAGGGGAAGATTATGGCCGTAAAAGAAACTGATTATTCATCTGATTGGTTCCCAAATAATGATTTCATACAGAAGAGTTTCCTCAATCTATGAGGTAGATTGATGGCCAAAATACACATCATATAAAGCTCTTCACATGTTCTATTTTTTTCTGTTGGTCCATTGTAACTTCATAATTATAATAAATACTCCAATTTTTTTTCTCTGAAATGATTTAATATCATGTCAGCCAATTCATTCCGTGTACAGCTGAACGTAAGCCACAGAGCACAAACCATCCCGGTCATGGACATTCCGCATGCATTCACTGCCAGTCACCATCCTCAAATGCAATTATGATTGAACACTATAATCACCCTTTTTTTGCTGGTATAATCATCAAAATGAGTCCTCCTCGTGTTCTGTGGAAGGGACCTCTCGCCCAGGGCGAGACGGGAAGGAATATCAGACTCGTACTGATTATGAATCCATCATGTACCATCAAAAGCTCTTTACGATCCAGAATACCCTTGACCACTATAATCACTACAATGGAATCCAGAAAAGTATATTTAAAAATATTAATTTAACTACAATATTGTATCAAAACCCACTTAATACAAATCTAAATCCTGTTCAAACAATCAAAGTAAGTACTACAAAGTGAAAACTATCAATTAACAGTGACAACGTAGTCTGAATCCAACAACAAACGGTTGACAATGAAATGTAAACAGCCGGGCGGAGCGGCGTGGCGGCTGTGCTACGCTTGGCATTTGTTTAGCTAGTAACTATGCTAGTTAATTTAACTATGCGTAGGTAGGTACTTAAGTTAACTGGGTACTTGAGTCTATTGACCAATTTCAAAACAAATAATCTCTAAAAACGTATATTTTTTTCCGCCCAACGACACAATTAATTTCTTCTTTTTTTGTTTTAAAACATTGCCTCAATAGGAATTATATAATACTTCATCGTGGGTCCGGTAACAAACATTTTTTTTAACTTCACCCCACCATAGAGATCCTGTTTCGTGGGTGCGTTTACAAACATAAACTCACATACACACAAAATCCCAGACACGGAACAACTACTGGTAGATCATGCAAATGTTTGTTCCGTACTGTTATGTAGCTCTGAAAACAATAAATAGTAAAATCATTTAGTTTACTTACTAATTAGTTATGTCACAGTTTGCTTTTGTAATACAAAATCGATGGGTAAATCGCATTTTGACAGCTACTTTATTTTGTAGCAAAATTGTCTCATTTGATGTTTTTACCGCCATAAAAATGGACAAAAGTCCGTGAAAGTAAATGTAGAAATGTCTTAATTCTTTGTTTCTTACGTTTGGTATTTATGTATTTGTCTACTTGATATCGTGAATGAAAATTGTGAATGACACACATACATCAAATATACATATAGGACGTGGGTGTGTTGAAACAAGATTTATAAGTATCGAGTTTGAAATAGAAATTCTGCACAAAGCCAGAATAACATGACTGAAATAAAAATAAATGGAACATAGCGGGAAACGTAAGTATAGTGCCCATTTCAAAATACGTTAGGAACTCCTTTCTCAAGTCCAGTTCAAATCAATCGTACTAATAAAACTCGACTGTAAAAACATATTAAACTGAAAAATACTATAATAACCTGTATTTCAGTAAGCATCAAACTGGAACCGTAAAATATATGAGACTTCAGCCCGATTTCACTAACATTAGGCAACACTTTAACAAATACTTTAATGTTACTCACAATTTTAGAATTCGAACTCTCGGTGTAGAGCCGAACGTAGAATTTATAACAGCGAAGTTCTGTTAAGATGTTGCCTAGTGTAAATGGGCTTCGCCATTTTATTTTTCAGTCGTAAAGCATTTTACTGCCACCTTTATAACCTGCTCAATAATTTCACATTATATATTATTTGAGCCGTTGGATTATTTTCCTGACTTTATATTACACAGTTAAAGAAATTGTTGCGAAAGTATTTTTTGAATATTTTTGATTACGCGAAAGTTAGGTGATTACTTAACCGGTCGTAAGTATTTTATTCTACACATAGTTACTTACCTAACGTTCCTAGTATTGTGATTGAAACTACTTGTGCATAAACAGTATTTCAAACTAAACAATGTATTTTCAGTTTCATTAACTTCAAAATTTTATCAAGACTATGGTCAGTCGTTAATTTTGATAAATCTTGTTGTTGGAACTTTGAATTATGTCTTAAAAATCATATCATTGGAAGAGAGTTTAAAAGTAAATTATATGTAATAATTTTGTTTATGCACTCATTTTCACAGGTTCTTCTATTTTTTTAGCAAATTTTTGTGATGTATAAGAACGAAAGATAATTGTTTTTGATTAAAATGTTGTCACTTGTGGGATGAGTAAAACAATCAAATTTTGCGTAATAACTGAAATATATTATGTAATCAGTGAAACTAGAAATAAAAATATCAAAGTACGGAACAAGTGCTTCATTCCCACAGTTTATCAATTGTTTTTACTTCATTCATTCGTTCGTTCAATCAAGTTTATCAATCTTTTCCAATCAGTCTGCTGGAAATTGAAATACCTAATATTCATGTTCAATGATGTTCTATTGATTACTCACTTTGGTTATTTGTCCATTTATTTTTTAGTAGAAACAGTGACAACGCTATCGGTCTATCATTTTGTGTGTTTATTACGAATAACTAGTTATTTTAACGAGTAATTTATTGGGACTTATAAAAACATAATAACATTTAAAGATCGTATTCGCTTATAAAAAGCACTGAATAAAAGTGCGCTGTTAGATCTTCGATACCAACGCGCTATAATACTTTCGTTGTCGCTTGAGTTGTTTTACCCCTCATAATAGAGATTTAATAACAACCTTATTGTAAAGAGAATAAAAGTCATTGTAACTTGATAGTGACACAAAATCAGAGATAAATACTATGATCAGACTGTCACGTCACTAATATGGAAATGATACGCGAATCAAGACCCTATTTTGTTGTTTTTAAGTTTCAGCTTAAAATTCTCCAAAAAGTTCATCCACATATTCATGTAAGTTCCCCTCAGACGATAATATTTCTCTGATCCGTACACTCTAGTATTAGTCTTGAAATAGTGCTGGAGCTAAAGTTTATCCAGTAAAAAGCGATAAAGAGGCGCGAGCGTGTCGGGGCGCGGTAAAATAGTGGATTTTATTGCCGGCGTGCTCGCTGACGGCTATTTGTCTATTGCATCGGTTCTCGCAGCCGGTGGGGTAAGGGACAGGCGAAAACTGACCAGAACAATCAACAGAATAATTACAAAAAATAATTTTGTACAGTTGTTCTCTAGTGACTAGGGATAGTAAGTGTAGGTCTATAAAGGTCAACACTCCCATCATTTTTGGGCTATTGGCGTTTTCTTTCCCGCGACACTTTCTAAGCAGGATACAGCGTCTCTGTAACGCATATTTGTAAATTAGATGGTAATAAACAAGAGTTATTTCTTTCAAATATTAAAATTTTGCATATCTAGGTCTTGGGATCGCTACGGTTACCATTGAGTATAAAAAACTGGGTTCATTTTCAGATATGGCAAAATTATATCGAGGCTTCTATCAAACAAAAATATATCAAAAAAATTGTCTATGTTTTTGACGTCTTCTTTTTCCTCAAAATTTCTGGATTACTGTCCACGCTGGTAATGAACTTGGTATACTTAAGCATAATCAGCCTATAAGGTTCCCACTGCTGGGACACAGGTCTCCATTCAGTGAGAGGGCGTGGGCCGTAATGTAATCGACCATATCACACGTCTTCGAAGTGTGGGTATAAGATATGCCACTTTCCTCACTTATAACAGCTGTGTTTAGAGTACCTATTTAAAAGTAAGTATTGAAATGTGAAATGACTATGCATAATTAACAAATTTCAATTATTATAAATCACTAATTACAAAAATGATAATTTGCTCAATCCGCTCTTGACTCAGACCACAACACGCTGTCCAGAGCTAAATGTACCCTGAATATTTACAGGGCTTGAACGTGAAAATGTTCGTATTTTTCGAAATCAGAGAGCGCACACGATGACTACAGTTTGATTGATCTAAAAATATTTAGTTTGATCAACTGTGTGCCGGTTTCAATTAACTACTTGTGTGAAATTTACATTGGCTCGTTTAGTAAATTAAATTTTGAATGGTTTTTATTTTAATCGAAAATAGTGAAACGTTACTGACTTCTAAAATGTATTTTTATTCAAGTTAAAATGTCCAACTTTATTACCTACGTATAACAGTCAAAAGTGTTTTGTTATAGAGATCAAGTGACAAATGGCCACAAAGCATAAAGTGAAAATGGTTTTATGTACTTGTACGTATAGGTACAAGGCTGAAATGAGGGTGTTGACACAATATATTATTTTTTGTTTATCGATCATAAAACGTAAACCGAACAATATTATGTTACCCCAATTAAACAATTTTATTTTCTTTGTTCTAGTGGAAATCGCGGTGGGGCGTGGTGACGAAACTATCTCCTGCTGCAGGTAAGTCTTCTTAGTTTAACAATAACAAGAATTAATTTCTGTATTATTTTGTATTCAACTAGCTTTTATCAGAAACTTACAAGAACGTAATTCTGAAAAACAAAAGGTATCTTATGTGTTATTCTAAATTATGTCCCGTCATTCGTTTACGCGTAATTATTTAGCACATAGAATATAAAAATGGACACAATAATCACAGAGAAGAAGAATCAAGAGTATTATAAAAACAAGACATACCTATATCTAATATCTTTAAACGAGCAATTCTTGTATATTTATTTTTATATAATAAGGATCTCAGAAACGGCTCCAAGGATTTTCATGAAAGTTACAGATTAGGGGTTTTTCGGCTCAAGCAAGGTCAAGGTCCCAGGTTCGAGAAAAGCTCGGTTCCCAAGATATAGACATTTTAAAAACCGAGCGAAGCTCGGTCAACCTGATATTTAAACATAATCCAACCATCCATCCATCCATATTTTCATAATATGAGGTAAATAGAAAAATAAAAAGTATTTAAGTTGATAAAGAAATTACACAGTCAACCACTCATACCTCGCCCAACATAAGTTCCTCTAGCCATATTTTCATAACCTTGAATGTACCACAAACTTAGAAAATAAAAGGCTTTCAAGCCAAAACATGCTAACCCACTATGCAGATGTTGATTTTGTGCGAACATTTCTTAGCTATCAAAAGTACCTACTTCTTTTACACAGGGTGATTTATTTCAGATAAATAGTTAATTAATTCGTAAAAATACCTATGCTATTTCCTTAAGTTTATCGTATATTATTACGTCCCAGAATTGGATCCTTATTGGCAACACTGTCTAATGTTATAATTATACTGAGGGTGATTCTTTTTCCAAAGTCAGCTTATTCGAATCCTGGCTACGATAATTTATTTTTCTAAAATCCAATGACGCAGTTCCATTTTTCCTGAAAATCGGCCAAGAGACTCCTTTCAATGTTTTTCCATATTCCTTATAGTTTATAGTCATCCACGTGCAGCTGAAAAAATCATCCTGTATTGTAGAAACCAGACACGAGTATACGATTACGTCTTCCATTCACCCTGGCCTTGGTATTGTCTAAAAATATTTATTTTCTTTTAGTATCATGATATTTTTTGTGTAGGCTTTCTAGAAATGATCAAAGAGATTCCCTTTGTAGACCCTTAGTATCCTAATCCGCTTTGGTTTTGATGGAATTTTCTCTATTACACTGATATTTAGTCCGAGGATTGATTGTCTGATTATTTTTTTGCAAATAGGCATTATGTTCGTATATTGTGAAACATTAATTTACTCTTTGATAGATCTGGGTCTGTGTATTTTAGTCTGGACGACAACGCATCATCTGCGGTATTTGATGATTCATTCTTTCTGTTTAATTACTAAGTATTGTTATCAGTGTCATAACAATACTTAGTAATTAAACAGAAAGAATGAACATGGAAGCTCCGACAAAGTAACGTGTATTCTTCCAGCAATATTTATAATGAAAAAGTCAAACATAGTATTGAAACCTCCTTGCCAAATGGCAGCAAATGCTGAGGCTTTAAACTTACATAGAGTTCTTACATCTAGTTGTACACATCCGATCAAACACGCATGCTTTTACTAAGGGTGCCTGTACACGGCGCATGTAACCCGCGCAAGTAAAGATGCTGGTTACCCGCGTGCGTAACATGCGCAAGCTACTCGATTAAGTTACATGCGGGGTGCTTGTACACGGCGCATGTAAATCACGCAAGTCAAGGTGCGGGTTTGCGGTTTACCCGCGCGAGTAACATGCTCAAGCTACCCGCGGGATGTGTGTACACGGTGCATGTTGCTTGAGCATGTTGAGGCACTTGCGCGGGTTACATGCACTGTGTACAAGCACCCTAAAATCCTAAGCTTTCAAGAAAAAAGTTTCACAGAAAGAAAAGAGGTTGTCACACACAATTTCTCAGTTCCCCATAAAAAACAAAAGAACTACAAAGTCGTTCTACTCACCTTTTATGAAATTAACGTCAAGAAAATAAGTAATTACCCAAGAACAGTGCTTAGTTGTCCCCTCAACTTTGATATTAATCATTGGCCCCTGACCGGCGCGACTGTTACGGAACCCTAAAATTCCTGCTTAATTTAAGTTCCGTATTTAAGTAACATTAAGACTTCGTGTTAAGCAGACGGCTGAGATCGAGGGTAGATAAAGAGTTTCGTTGCAAGTTATGAGATGAAGACTTTTCAGAAACATTTACATAACATAAGGTTTTGTTCCTTCCTTTTTGAGTTAACTCAATTACAATCCTTAGTTAGGTTACTTTTTACTTGGTAAATGGTCAAATGAGTCCTCCCTCCCAAGGCAGGGCGGGAGGGACAGTTAGACTTGTAGGTACTGGCTAAAATCCACGGTGTCCTTCAATAGCCATTTACGTACCAGGGTCACGGTAATTGGAAAATTTCCGTGACCCCGTAACCTTACTCGTTGAATGGGTTATCTATTTTTTTTTTCAATTCTGACCAGTAGTTCTTGAGATTAGAGTATTCAATAACATTAATGAACTTTTCAGGTGTATAGATATACACTGATCTTAAATGTTTCAGTGTAATAAAGTAACTAATAAGAGCCTATCTATGACGCGATTCGAGCGATTTGCAATTTCTACTTACTAAAAAATATGAAAATTGACCTTGCCACTGCAAAATAATGATAAAATTCGATTGACTAGCCGTTGTCATCGCGAGTGTGTTTTTTATTTCGTCTTCGATCATAGATGACAACGTGTTTTATGTCTTATATATGTCATAGTGGTAAAGTTGATTTTCAGTTGTGGTTTGAATCGGTCGGATTGTGTAGCATCGCGCCGCCGTGAGTGTGTACGTAAAATTCAGACTCTTGTATACTGAAAACCTAAAAAGTGATAATAGTCCTAATCATTTCCGAACTAGGTTTGCTAGGGCATCTAACCAGCTTAACCGAAAACGTTAACCACAATTACCTAGGACTAAGGTAGTGACCTAACGGCCAAAGGCGAGCCTTTTCCCAAATGGGTACAGTCTCGACATAATTAGACTAAAAGCTGATCCAGAGTATGTGGATTGGCTGCTCGAGTCTAACCGCATGCATCTGAATACTAGCATTTTAAATGGAGCTACAGCTTAACTGATCTAAACGATATCTATTCGTGATATTGGCTAACGATAAGGTATTTTTTATACCGATTAGGTGATAAACAATGAAACAACCCGCCTGATGGAAAGTAGTCACCATTGCGTAGGGACGCTTGAAATGCCAGAGGTATCGCCTGCGCAACGCTGCCTTTGTAGAAGCGTTTTCGAACGCTGTTACAATAAGGGGTTTTTGAAAACCCAAGTTTTCGGTTATTCATTTCACAACTTAATCGTCAGCGTGAGTTAGTATATCAACCGATAAATTGAAGGAACCATTATTTTATGTTCTAAGATTTGTGAGGGTGAACTTCCCTCCGAAGTCGAGCGTGATAGAAAGTTATTGTGGGTAACATGTCAAACAATTTCTCAGTGTACAGTTCCGGTTTTAAAGCCGTAGAACACATTCTAGGATCTGAAATCTCCCTGCATAATTGGCGGTTTCTAAATTCCTTGCAAAGTATGACTACGTCTTTTCAAACTAATATGTGCAGACTAAATCCCGAAACATATTATACGTCTAACAGTCGGTCTACTAAACCTACCATCATATTAAATTGATCACTGCTCAGATTGATTAAGGCCATTCAATTTCATGAACAAGCAGTTTCAATACCATTGACTGTGTATCGGCTAAGCCTTAATTGATAATTATAGGAGTCTAATGCTCCTGCTAATGTGTGGTACGTAATAAGGTAGGTATTACCTATACCCATTAGGTTTGACTATGTTCTAAGTAATATTCATGTATTGAGACTATCGCAAAACACTGTTCCTTGTCCAATTTTTTTTTCTCTAGTGCTTACTGATATAGTAAATTGCGATCCTAGGTTTGATTACCGAGTCAAGACAAGTTGTGTAAAGTTTGAGTCATGTAGGTAACTACTGCGCTGCATGTCTAAGGTTTGATGCACGTAAAAATATTTATATAATTTACAAGTAGTTTTTCTAGTTCTAACTGTTTCCGGGGTCGCGGGACTAACGAGCTACCGTGACCCGGTAACGTCAAGGGTTATTGAAGGCCACCTTGGATTTTAGTTAGTACAAGTTTGACAATGCTTCCTGCCCTGCTCTAGGTGCGGACTCATTTGATGATTTTACTACGCTTACAAAAAGGTCCGACTGATGTGTATGTGAATTTAAATGTTTGTAAACGTACCCACGACTCAGAAGAAATTCCTAGAAAATCATTAAAAAAAAACTGAAATAACTACAAACCTAGGAAACACAATAGTGTTGAGAAACAAATCGCTAAAAGCTTACTCCTTACTCCCCTCAGCCCTTAACGTTAAAGTACAAATTTTTCATGAAATATTCCAGTTTTCAGGTAAACATTCAGGAAGGGTGAAACATTCGTGCTAATTGTCATTTGTTAAGCAGCTGATAGATTAGATCAGTTAAAAACAGCTTTGTTTTATGTGTTTTGAAACTATTGTGGTTGTTATCACTGCAGTTATGGTATTTGTCCTGGGGGGCCTTGTTTGATATGAGTTTAATGTCTGTTGATTAAATAGCTGTGGTTTTAGACTACCCCCATGGGAATAAGACGTGATTAAATAAATGTTAGTGTTAATGAAAAAGCTTTAATGTCAATTGCAAAGTTTTTTTTGTTTTGTAAAATCAAATGGCAGGATTCATCATCATCATCATCAGCCGGAAGACGTCCACTGCTGAACATAGGCCTCCCCCTTAGACCGCCACGCCAAACGACTATTCGCCACTTGCATCCATTAGTTGCCCGCAACCCCCACGATGTCGTCGGTCCACCAAGTGGGAGGCCAGCCTACGCTGCGTCTTCCGGTCCGTGGTCACCCATGACAGGAGGAGTCCATGTCAGAAGAGGGACGGATCAATTTGAAAATAAAATACTAGTCTGAGTCCGCGCCGTGGACGAAGCCGAAGCAATTCTTACTGACTAAAGTTCACTGTTTCTGCGTTTGGGCCATGGTATCTTGCTTAGACACTTTCACAGTTTTTATTTCTTGTGACTGCAGGGACTGTAGCACCATAACTATTTTCTAGTACCTACTAGTTTTATTTTATGTCTCTTGACAATTCAAAAGTGCCTGTAATTGGCTTAGTTGAAATAAATTATTTGATTTGATTTGACAGGATATAATTTCCAAGGTCAAGATGAGGTTTATGTAGAAAATCTGTTGTCTGTATTTATGTCGTTGTGGCAATAATCTTTTCTACTACCACAACTGGCGAATGAAAGCTTACAATTTTTTTTAGGTAAGCAAGAAGAATTTCTTACCTAGACAGGCAGAACTAAGATATTACTCGTATTTACGATCAAAATTTAACAGAGGTGTACAAAATTTCCAACATGTTTCTGCTTAACCCATCTCAAAATACAGTCGCAACAATACACCACAATAAACCCCCCCACAACAAAGCAACAAACTGCATCTATTTTAATCCAAGACGCTCGTTCGACGGTACGCACTGAGGCACATAAATAACGGGAACAAATTAAAAAGTCTGAGCGGCTGTTATTGCACGCCACATCACGCAGGGGTGACACTGCGTTGGGAGTTTCATTACCACTGATAATAATATGTTGGTATGGAACTCATTTATCTTTGGAAGGTTTTAATCTTGGGCATATTTCGGAGAGGTTCTGCTGGAACTGATGTTGAAGCATACTAAAGGTGCCCAGCAGTGGAGCAGTGGTCGCCTAGTGGTATCAGGCCTGACGTACGATTTGAAGGTTGTGGGTTCGAACACAGTCAGGCGCATTACTTTGTGTAATTTATTTCATCACCACTGCTCTCAAAACGGTGAAGGAAAACATCGTGAGGAAACCGGCATGTCCTAGAACCAAAAATTCGAAGACATTTGACATCCACCAATCCGCAATGGGCCCGCGTGGTGAATTATGGCCCACTCCCTCTCAGAGGAAGCCTGTGTCCCAGCAGTGGAAACATTAACAGGCTGATGTTGATGATGAAAGGTGCCCAACTCGTAGCTCAGTTTTGAACTGACATAATTTACTTCAATCGAAACGCTGCTTTAAGAGTCTGTCTTTCCAGCATTGAGGGGCTGTCTTATCAGGCAACCGTGGCCAAAGAACGTAAAGGGCTATTGAAAGACACCGTGGAATTTATTCAGTACAAGTCTGACCGGCCTTCCCGTCTCCACAGGGTGGGAAAAATCATTAAAATTTGATGATTTGACCGCGTAAAAAAGAGTCTGTCTTTCGCTGATTGTGCCGACAAACTTACCTTTTTAACCGACTTCAAAAAAAGGAGGAGGTTATCAATTCGACTGTATTTTTTTTTTTTTTTTTTTTTTTTTATGTTTGTTACCTCATAACTTGCGACTGGGTGAACCGATTTTCATGATTCTTTTTTCAATCGAAAGCTGGTGCTTCCCGTGTGGTCCCATTGTCACCGTTTCAGGATCTGATGATTGGATCTTGGAGAAATCGAGGGCAACCCTCAAATTTTATTAGCTGACACATAGTTTTTCGCAAATCTTATGAAGTAATTCAAGTACTTGCGTATAGAAATCATCATCTCATGAAGCTGAGCTGATGATGGAAGGTACAACTCCTCAAGTAAGAAAATTATGTTCGTGTTCGCATATCTCCGGAACTACAAGTCCGATTTAAGTAATTCTTTTTTTGTTGTACTAGGTATCGTTCAACTTAGGGAATACTGCAAATTTCATCAAAATCGGTTCAGTAGTTTTTGAGATAGGGAATGAATGAAAGAGATGTTAACGATGTTATTACCGGTGCTACGGATTACGAAATTCTAGTGCACATGTAAGAAAATTATGTATTTGACAAGAATGTTGGTTGAATATTTAAACTAAAAAGAGTAAAATAAAAACTTTTTCCAAAAAAATGTGACCGCCTTCAAAAACAACCACAAAAAAGTGTAAAATAACCTAAAAAACTTTTCTTTCGGAAGTCGGTGGCAAATGAGACAATTAAATTAATAAAAAAAGTCACCGACTTCCGAAAGAAAAGTTTTTTAGGTTATTTTACACTTTTTTGTGGTTGTTTTTGAAGGCGGTCACATTTTTTTGGAAAAAGTTTTTACAACAGTGAATGAGAGAAGTAAAATGGGGAAGTTTTTACAAATATTATTCGACTATTTTCTTCCTCGAACTGTTATTATCCCAGTTAGTCCGGGGACGACGCAGCATCTCTCCTTTTTTCAAACATCTAAGAAAGAAAAAAAGAATGAATGAAAGAAAATTGCGTTTATTGGCACTAAAACTTTAAACTAAAACAATAAAATATATAAAGTAGTAAAGAGAGTAGGTAGTAAAACTAGAGGAAATAAAACTTGATAAAAAAAAATAATGCCAAAGGGCCTCAGCTCAGCATATGCCAGATGACAACACAAAGTTTGTCACCTGACGCTGATTATCAGCTGCAGCCCGCGAGTGCCATACGCTCGAAATCAAATACGTAAACTTTATAGGTACTGAGTCAGTGTGTATAATTACACACTGACTCAGTACCTATATTATATTTAGTACCTATATTATATTATACTGTAAAAATCAAGATATACAGACACCAGCAGGTCAACCAACACGAACACGTCAAATTCAATGTAAGAAGAAGAAGTCATATTATTACCTTACAGGCTCATTCATAATGGTTTAGTTAGGTACGGAACACAACCTTCGTTGTTGCGGACGTCCTATAATTACATAACAACTAATTTAGGCCTGTCTTAAATAACCGGTACGTTAAATGGAATTTCCCAAAATATGTCTAACGATAATAAAGCTGTAAACATAACCTTATTTCCCACATTATTATGAGAGCCTCTAAATTCCCAACTAAGTTGAGAATATTCATAGAATATTAGACCACTAAATATCCAAGTTATAAACCCTATTCCAGAAGTTTCGTTGCTTACCAAAGTTTCGAGTTTCGCCAATAATTATTATACGACGGTAAAAAAAAACTTTCAGAGTTGTATTAGTTACGCTGCGTCGCCTCTGATGACGTCATAAATAAAATACCCCTCCCTGCGTATATTCTTACTATCGGCCCTCGTAGAGTTTATAGGTAGTTTGCCTTCCGGCGATGCTCGGGTTGGTCCTTTTAGGTTTTGTTGAAAGTTTTTGGTTTGAGTGAATTAAATAGCCAGTCGCTAACTTTCTCGTTAGTGACGCTGATAGCATTATGTTTAGGGCTGCCAACGAATTTTATTTTAGAATGATGTTTATTTCTAAAAAAACAATATTGTAACCTTTTCTGTAAAGTATTCATAGTTCACAACTCTGCAATAGATGGCGAAACGTCGCAGTAAGACGAATTATTGCAATCCGATGCCGGTGACCAAGACCGCGATAAATCGGTTTTTAGTTAGTATCTGATGTACTGGCTTGAAAGGTCAAACCTTGCTTGCAGTCGATTATTCTTGACACATAAAAGCTTTACAGTTTAGTCAATTGTCAAATTATTCTACAATACAAGTTAACACCGCCTTTGATCTTAACAATCTCCTCAAAAGGTTAAAATTATCAAATCATCCCATTTCAAAATATATTACCAACAGACATAAGCACATACCTCCCGAGCCCTTCTTATTAGAAGATCCGCCGGAACCCCTGCGAGGTCTTAAGGAATTCAAATTACGGATTTTATGAGCGCGAAATCTGTTTAATGTCCGTTCCTTCGTAGGGGGTGAATTGAGACTACAAACTATTCTAATATTATGGATATTTTTTTATTTCAAGGGATCAAGTGGTATTGAGTTTTATTTTGCTAGTGAGTTTTAATAAAAAAAGATTGTTATAATTTATGATGTTGATGTTCTTTTAGTTAGTTGTTGAAGAAGTCACTTTTATTCTGGGCGTTATTTCATATATTGCTACATTTTGACTAATTTCTGCTATAGTTGCTATTCAAGTCTTTTTTGAGCAGTGTGTTTTCTCAATAAACTATCTATTAAATTGTTTTGACAAATTAATATCTTATCTTCGATATTTCGTTTATTTTTTTAAAGTGACTAAAATATCCGCCAGTTCAATAAAATATCTTGTTCAACAAGAAACTAGCAAAGAGATGCCACTCCAGAGGCCATAGTTGCAACAAATTCCCCTAGGTCGCGGTGTTGCCACGACGAATAAATTAACTAAATGAGATGTGCAAACTTCGCCGTATGGCTAGTGTTGCCAGGATTGTAGCAGTTTTTGGACGAAAACTTTAAACACGGCATTTAACACGGTGATCTATGAGAGTAATTTGTTTGTTTTATGTTTTGGTGTGTTTGTAAAGTATGCCTGTATGAAAGTAATAATATAGTATGTGTATATGATGAGACTTTCGGTTAAGTACGAGCATGAAATATAGGCTTGGTTTTAGGTAGACTGTATTTATTTTAAGTGTTACACACCCTAGTGTTTATTTATTCTGACATTTAGAATTTATATCTTACTTTTCCATTTTGTTTCACTGACAGAAGACTGTTATGAGAAAATGTAATGTTGAATTATTAGGTAGTCCCTACTTGAAATATTATAAATGCGAAAGTAGATAGTATGAGAGCCGGTAGTGACATAGGAACGATAAAAAAAACTTTATGCGCGTACGAAGTCGCGGACAATAGCTAGTTTATTAATTTATTTCAAAACGAAACATTTTATCTATGATTGAAAACTATGGATATAAAATAGGCAAAAATCTGTCAGTAATACGTTCCTCACTACAGACAAAAATACATTCCTGTCAAGGTCAGGCTATCAATCCATCACATTAATCCATATCGATGCCTCCAAGCAATAACTCGGTAATGTACTATTATGGGGTTTATGCTGTTATGTCAAATTCGGCATCTATGGACTGGAATACACCTAAGCATTTTTTTCCAGATTTTTCCTAATGATATTTGCAAAGAAATCATGACAAACGTGTTTATTGTTGGGAGTTTAGACAAGATAATATTTCGTCAAAAAACCTGTTAGAGGTCTATACGAAAAAACTATTTGTTTTTTATGTTGGTAAGTTGCGATTACCGGGTTATTGGTGTGAATATCATTTATTTTTGAAGTGAAAACTTCTTTAGCGGCGTTGTACACTTTTTCTGTAATGGGTAAAAAATTTAAAACTCGCGTCAGGGTCACGTGACCAAAACTCGCGTCAGGGTCACGTGACCCTGATCGAAAATGAGTAAGACGTCATTCAAATTAAAAATAAAACATAGTAACAAAAAAGTTTTCACTTCTACCGGCACTCCTGGAGTGCAACCTTTTTTTTTTTTTTATTTTTGTAAGTTGCGATTACCGGGGTATTGGCATGAATATCATTTTCATAAAGTTTTTGGTAAACGTGTTCATGGGGTTTTTGTTGAAATAAGTCTAAAGTACGTGTTCCGTAACGTGCACTAACAATGTTATTTTTTAATACCTTTTTAAAAAAATATTTGACATTATCACATTACCTCCGGTAGAAGCCCTAATTGCACTGTTATGAAATATTTTATTTGATAAATTTACTGCAATAACCCCGTAAGTAGTATTACTGTAATATTTTATGCATACGATTTTAGGTATTATTTAATTTTATAAATTACTAGGTTTTGAATAAAAGGATTTTCATAATAATAGCACAGATAGACTTTGCAAAAAATTAGCTTTCATTTAGTACATCAATGACTTCAACAGTCCCACTTGTTGAAAAGATATTTGACAAAATCAGTAAATCTTTTTTCCTGTAAAATTTAGATTTTTCGATTGCCGGGTTATTGCTTGGAGGCATCGATATTATCATCCAGAAGAATCTTACATAATCACTTAATTTAGGTAGGTACGCAATTTATTTATATCAATATTACAATGTTACTCAGCAATAGCTTTTAAAACATAATGTTCGCTTTTTACAACATCAAAACCCGATTTTAATAGACTTCTTTAATACAGTTGTGAATTCAAAATTCAAGACGCGCGTCTTTATGAGCTTTCCAGACGGATTAACGCACAGAAGAGTAGGCACGCGCAAGTCGGAACTTATTCATTTATGCAACAGTCTTCAACACTATCAAACAGTATCAAAATTAAATGTATTCCGACAGCTATTGGTATGGAAATGCATTCCATAACAGCTATTAAATTTTGCAAGTTCAATTATTTTTGTGGATGATAAATTTAAAAATGAAATAATCATCTGCCTAACCTTTTCCCAACTATATTGGGGTCGGCTTCCAATCGAACCAGATGCAGCTGAATATCAGTATTTTACATGGAGCGATTACCTGTCGAACCTCCACAACCCAGTAACTGTGCAATACGATACAATATCCCATGGTAAGACTGGTTGTCAGACTTTACAGCTTCTGATTAACAGTAATGACTGTCAAAGATCTATTGATCAGTGTTTCAAATAGAGAGCGGTTCGATACTATCTTATAGTAGGCGTACACCATCCTGCCTATCGATACGATAGATTTGACGCTTGCAATTGTTTCAAATCGGCAGTTCGTCCATAATACACCATCCTGCCTATCGATACGATAGATTTGTCACAACTTCAAATCTGCACCAGTGATGCCAACTCAGCAACTAGATCTGGCTATTATTCGGTGACGACAGCTACAATTTCTAGCACCTTTTCATTTCATCATGAGACTATCGAATTAGATTAAAAAAAGTGGTGCAAGCGATTTTCGACCTTATCGACTGTTACGGACTCCTTGCTTTTTAATGTTTTATTTTTCTTTAGTAAAGTATTCCAATTTAAAAATTGTTTCTTTTGAATTTGACGTTGTTCGTTTGGTTTGGCTGTCAAGCCATACACGTATGTAAAAGATTTTCTTCCAGAAATTAAAGGATTTAAATTCAATAACAAAGGGGTAATTATTTTTGATCTACAGTCCACATCACTCATCTTTTTCATTGGTCCTTCGACTTTCATTAGTTTACAGTGCCTATTATTCCATTTCAAAACCCACTTTAATTTCATTCCTTTAGTTTCCATCCCATCAACACGTAGATATATGCTGACCCGCAGCAAAAACAAAATTATGTCGGCCAATCCCGGCCCCGACGCTGTTAATTCTCAGCCTCACAGCTCTGGTTTGCCGACCAAAAGTGCGTGCAGTGAGCACACCGCGCATAGCCGCTCATCACATTCGTCGGCAACTGTGAGAGCACAAAAAGCAGCGGCAGAAGCGCTCGTCCTACGTCGCCGCCTGGAGCGCGAGCAGGAGCTCGCCGCCCATGAGCGCGACCGCGACCAGGTACTCGCCGAACGTGAGCGACAACGCGAACTTGAACTCGCCGAACGTGAGCGACAACGCGAACGTGAACTCGCCGCGTTACAGCACCAGGTCGAACAGTGCGAATTGCAAGCCGAGCTGGCGACTATCGATGCCGATGCTTTAAGCGCAGGAAGCCGCGCCAGCCATCGGAGCTCTACACGGGTAAGCGTAAACAGAACTAAAAAATGGATAGAAAATCAAAATCTTGACAGCTGTGTTGATAGAGACGTCACTGCAGTAGGATGTGATCAAGGTTTTCCTGGCACACCCCCCGGTCACTCGGTACACCCACCTATGACCACACGGACAACTGCATTCCCTATTAACGCTCTCATTAGACAAACACAACCCTTACAAAATGTCACTAAAGCATCCGAGGCGGTTGGCTGTACGCCCCCGCTCATTTCCACGGAGCTTGACCAACCTGCCACACTTTTACAAGCTGTAGCTGACACCGCGGCCGCCGCAAAGGCTCTCGCCTCTACTTCCGGTGTAAAGAAACTGGAATTGCCTCAGTTCTACGGCAATACTTTGCATTGGCTACAGTTCAAACGTACCTACAATGTTACAAAAGCTAATTTTTCTCAACTAGATAACATAAACCGACTTGACATTGCGCTACGTGGGCCCGCGCGTGAGGCCGTGGCGGCGCTGTTGATGTCGACGGATGACCCAGAGGAAGTCATGCGCGCCCTCGAAGATAACTTCGCACGCCCCGAGCTCATCGTTTACAAGGAGGTTAATTCGTTAAAAAACCTTCCACGCCTAGGTAACGATCTCAAAGAACTCGGAACACTCTCTAATCGGGTACGTAATTCGATATCCACTATAAAATTATTAAACCACTTAGAATATCTGAGTTCACCTGAGTTGTTCCACGCTGTTCTTGGGAAACTTAACCCCACTATGAAAATTCGGTGGACAGATTTTGCGGTGCAGGTCACTTCAGGACGTCCAAAACTCGAAATTCTGTCCGACTTTTTAAAGCGTGAGTTAGATCAACACATTCGTTTTGGTATGTCACCCGAGTTTAGTGCGACACAACTGCAACCCAATATTTCTTTTGACAAACCATTTAAGCGTGAAAATGTTCACAATGCTGTTATGAAGTCAAAACATACTCCTGAAGCCGAGTCTACAATAAAAAGAGAGTGTGTATTTTGCAAAAAAGATCATAACATTAGGGAGTGTACACATTTTAAATCTTTGTCCATCGATGATAGATGGCAGTGGTTGCGTAAAGCAAAGGTTTGCTATAGGTGCTTAAAGGCTAGTTCACACCAGTGGAAAACATGCAAAGTGAATCCGTGTGGCGTTGATGGCTGCTCTTTGCGGCATAACGCGCTTCTTCACCGGCAGCCATCGCCGCCCCTCGTCAGTACACTCAACGAGCAAGCCATAGATACCGTTACACACCCGATAACTGTTGAAAATAATATACACCCTACATCAAATACTGTTGAACCAACCGGTGAAAAAGTGATTGTGTCTACGACCTCGATAGGTGCACAAAAACCACAAACTATTTTAGCTCTTCGCCCCCGTGCTTATTTAAAAATAATACCAGTTACAGTCTCAGGCCCTGCTGGAACCTGCAACGTGTACGCGCTCCTTGACGACGGGAGCACCGCGACCATCATAGATTCCAGCATCGCCAAACTGATAGGGGCGACCGGGCCACAACAGACCATAACGGTAAATGGCATAGGTGGTCTCGAGCGAAATACAACAATATCATATGTAGATTTTCACATTAAAGGTAGATACACACAGGAGACATTTTTAATAAAAAATGCTCGATCTATGGAGTCTTTGTGTTTGCGCCCGCAGTCGGTCAAACGTGAAACGATTGAGTGTTTTTCACATTTGTCCGATCTGGTTGACGTTCTGACGTACGACGACGCAACTCCAACTATCCTCATTGGAGCTGAACATTGGCATTTGTCAATCAACCGCGAAGTTCGAATTGGTAGAAGGAACGAACCCGTTGCCTGTTTGACAGTTTTGGGCTGGACTTTATACGGCGTTGCTTCTAGCAAAACGAAGTTGATCGAGTTCGTTAATCATATCCACTTAGATACAAACAATGATGACAATTTAGAATCATTGATTAAGGAACAGTATAAACTCGACTCCATAGGTATTACTAAAACGGAAACTCTGCATAGTAAACAAGACCAGCGAGCAGTCGACATTTTGGAAGCGACTTCCAAACGATTGCCTACTGGTCGGTTTGAAGTAGGCATGCCGTGGCGCGATGATATACAGCGTGTTCCAGACAGCTACCCACAGGCGATGTCACGTTTTTTAAGTTTAGAACGACGTATGGCTAAAGAGTCCGAGTTTGCTAAAGCATACAATACGTTCATAGACAACATGATAGCGAAAGGTTATGCAGAGGAATGTGCTCCGGATACATATTACACACACTGTGGTAACAAACTTGACGGTTTACGTGACAACAATTCTGGCGGTTTTCGTTTTTATCTGCCACATTTTGGTGTGTACCACCCCCAAAAACGAAAAGTCAGGGTAGTTCATGATGCAGCAGCTAAGAATGAAGAAGTCAGCCTGAATTCTTTACTGCTCTCCGGTCCTGACCTACTCCAGCCGCTACTTAAAGTTTTATTTCGTTTCCGGGAGGGTCGCATCGGATTAACCGCGGATATCAAAGAGATGTTTCCTCAGATTCGGGTTAGAGAGCAGGACAGAGACGCTCTTCGGTATCTGTGGAGATCTGATAAATCACAAGTCATAAAAGAGTTCAGGATGACATCTGTCATTTTCGGTGCTTGCTGTAGCCCCTTTATAGCACAGTTTATAAAAAACAAAAATGCTCAAGAGCACGCACAAACACATCCAAGAGCCGTGGACGCTATTTTGTTCAGTCATTATATGGATGACTACATCGACTCACAAGATGGCGTCGACGAAGCAGCTCAGTTAGCGGCAGATATTGTGACCGTGCACAGTGCAGCTTGCTTTGAAATGCGAGGATGGATTTCCAATGAGCCAGAGGCACTAAACCTTGTCGCTGAGAAGCTCAGGGCTGCTCAACCGTTGGAAATTGATCTTGGCGAATCCAATAACAGCATCCGAGCCCTAGGTATTGCATGGAACCCTACCGCTGATGTTTTGGGTTTTCGAACAGGATTAATTGAAACAGTCCCTAGTTCACTGACAAAACGCAAGGTGCTGTCATATGTTATGCGCGTTTACGATCCTTTAGGTTTATTAGGACCCATAGTCGTCAAAGGACGGATACTGTTTCAACAAACCTGGAGATCTAATATCGATTGGGACACGGAGCTCCCACAAACAGAAGCATCCAAGTGGTTCGAATGGTTTCAAGACCTGACAAATGTCTCTTTGCTAAAGATACCGCGTTGGTATGCAAGGGCGAAAGGCTACGAACCTTCCCACAGAGAGCTTCACGTCTTCGCAGATGCAAGTGAGCTTGCTTACGCCTGCGTTGCATATTGGCGTTTGATTTACCCTGACGGAAGCATCAAGCTTACTCTCATCGCAAGCAAAGCCAGAGTCTCGCCCTTGAAACCAACGTCAATCCCACGTTTGGAACTTCAAGCCGCTTTAATAGCTTCTCGATTGGCACTTGTCATTAAGGAGAGTCATCGAAAAAAGCCAGTGCGTACATTCTTCTGGACTGATTCGATGACTGTCCTCCAATGGTTGCGCAGTGATGCGCGAGCATTTAGACCTTTCGTTGCCCATCGGCTAGGTGAAATTTTAGAAAATTCTTCGGTCAAAGATTGGCGATGGGTACCGACAGATCTGAATGTCGCTGATGATGCAACCAGATTGCGCCCAATTCATTTGGAACCGTCACACAGATGGTTTTGTGGCCCATCATTTCTTTTAAAGTCCCCAGAGGACTGGCCCACGGAGCCACTTAGCGTCGCACCAGTTCGGGAAGAGCTTAAGTGTCAACGGAACGAGCTGGTGGGACCAACTTCAATAAGCACAGCATTACCTACTCCTGTCACAGCGGATTTAGCTCGCTTCAGTGACTGGCTACGATTGTTACGTGCCACAGCTCGGGTATTTTTGGAAATATTTTGGCTAAAATTCGAAATTTAAAATCAAACAGTGGGATAGCTTACCCCCGCTCCTACTTTTCACCAGCGTCGACCACTCTTACACCCTTGAATGCCGATTTAATAAAAGCCGCTGAAAGGCACATATTGCAGCGGGTTCAACAAGAAAGCTTTTTGCTAGAAATTCAATGCATTTCGAACACGAAACCAATTCCTCCAAGCAGCCGCCTCATCAAACTATCGCCCTCTCTGGGAGAAGATAATCTTTTGCGTTTGGCTGGAAGGATAAAGGCCGTTGAAGGCATCGATCCCGACTCCCGTTTCCCGATCCTACTTGACGGTCGCCACCCAGTCGCACGTTTATTGGTAGAATATTACCATCGGCAAGCAGGTCACGCAAATCATGAGTCCGTGATAAACGAGATAAGGCAAAGATTCTGGATGTTGAGACTTCGCGACACGGTCAGAGCTGTAGCAAACCAATGCCTCTTCTGCAGAATTCGAAAATCACGGCCGCTAAATCCAACTACTGGAGATCTTCCACCACAAAGACTAGCTCATCACCAGCGAGCGTTTACCTTCACGGGCGTAGATTATTTCGGTCCTGTCAACATAACCATTGGACGCCGCCATGAAAAGCGCTATGTGGCCCTTTTTACATGCCTCACGACCAGGGCCCTCCACTTGGAAATGGTACATAGTCTATCCGCCGATTCTGCAATAATGGGTCTCAGGCGTTTCTTTGCCAGACGCGGAATGCCGCAGACTATATATTCGGACAATGGAACCGCATTTGTTGGCGCAAACAGGATCCTACGCGAATTTTACACAAATAACGTGCAAGATTTTGTCGCCACAAAGGGCATTAAGTGGAGTTTCATCCCAGCCGCGGCGCCTACTTTCGGAGGATGTTGGGAACGCCTCGTCAGGACGGTGAAAGTAGCACTGAATGCTATACTGAACGAAAGATATCCCAAAGAGGAAACATTTGTGACTTTGTTAGCGGAAGCCGAGGCGATTGTAAATTCACGCCCTCTCTCTCATGTGTCTACAGATCCAGATGACCCAACAACGTTGACACCGTTCCACTTTCTCATCGGGTCTTCATCGAACCAAACCCTGCCAACGACATTGGAAGACCGTGACCTGATCGGACGCTCTGAATGGAAGAAAGCTTTGAAGTTATCGGATCACTTTTGGAACCGCTGGGTGCGCGAAGTGCTGCCGACTATGCAAACACGAACCCAGGTTAAGGGAGATCATGGTCAAGATCTTTTGATAGGAGACATGGTTATTATCGTTGATGAATCGCTACCACGAGGGACATGGCCACGAGGCCGTATAGTGAAGATGTTCCCAGGCAAAGACGGCGTTAATAGGGTGGTGGACGTTGCGACGGCCGGAGGTACGTTACGCCGGCCCCTCAAAAAACTCGTAAAGCTTGAGACTTCTTCTCCTTGACTGTTGGTGCAGTGCTGCACGAGGGGCAGGATGTTACGGACTCCTTGCTTTTTAATGTTTTATTTTTCTTTAGTTAAGTATTCCAATTTAAAAATTGTTTCTTTTGAATTTGACGTTGTTCGTTTGGTTTGGCTGTCAAGCATACACGTATGTAAAAGATTTTCTTCCAGAAATTAAAGGATTTAAATTCAATAACAAAGGGGTAATTATTTTTGATCTACAGTCCACATCACTCATCTTTTTCACGACATTAAAAATTTAGTTTGTTTTTCTCACATTCTTATTCGTTAACATTGCTCCTTCATTAAAATCCGGTGTTTGCATCGTTGTCAATAAGGTCGAAAATCGCTTGAAGGTCGGAAAACAGTTGCTTAAGGATTGCAAGTTAAAAAAAGTGGTGCAAGCGATTTTCGACCTTATCGACATTTAAAATTTAGTTTGTTTTTCTCACATTCTCATTCGTTAACATTGCTCCTTCATTAAAATCAGGTGTTTGCATAAATGTCAATAAGGTCGAAAATAGCATGAACCTTTTTTTAACTTGCTTTCGTGGTCCCTTGACACCTCTCAAGTTTTCAATCGTATTTTGGTTTAAAATAAAATGAATAACTCTTTTTTTTACGAGTGTACATGCGATCCATGTGCGAAAATTATTATTATTTATTTATTATTTATTTAATACATTTAGTACAGCTACAAAATGCCATTAATACTAAATGTTTAATGATCCTTTTATTCTCTCTCCTCACAGAATCGCAGACATTCTAACATTATCATCTTCCATTCATCAGCAAACAAGTCCAATTCAGGGTTGGTCTCCACGAGTGCGTTGAGCATCGTTAGCATTCGCGGTATTGGAGAGGTGGATCGGGCTACAGTGCGACAAAATGGGACATTAAATAATTTATGTTTCCTAGAACGGTTGTAACTGTTTGGGACAAACAATTGACACAGCTCCGCATGCACATCCGAGGCATCGGTATGACCATGTAAAATTTTACACGCTGTTGTGATTTGATCAACAGCTCGCCTGACTTTGAGGGAATTAAAATTTAAACACCCTAAAATAAACTTGGTTGGATACATATATGGATAATATCCAAACACACGCTTGTAGAGGTATCTGAGAAAGGCTTTTGCACTTTTTCTAACATAAGTGTATAAGTAACCTCGTGAGGATTCCATATACAAGCGCTAGTTTCGAGTTTGCACCGAACTAGGGCGTTGTACAAGAGCCTGATAACTGATTGATTCTTAAATCCTTGGCAGTTGCGTAAGACAAAACCTAAGCGTCTGAAAGATTCTTTAGTTAGGCTAATAATATGTGGATGAAACGTCATTTTAGTATCAAACAGAACACCTAGGTCTTTTGCAGTCGAGACTCTGGCTATAGATTCGCTGTTCAGACTGTACTCGTATTGTATAGGACTCCGCATGCGGCCGAAGCTCATAATTTGGCATTTTGAGGTGTTAAACTCCATTTTGTTAGCGGCAGCCCATTCGCTCAAAGCATCGATATCCTTCTGGAGAGCTATACAGTCAGATGTAGAGTTTACAGTTGCGTATATTTTCAGATCATCGGCATAAAGTAGACATTTCGCATGTTTAATTATTTGTGGCAGGTCGTTTATCATAATCAGGAAGAGCAGGGGTCCTAAAATTGAACCCTGACTCACCCCTGATCGTGTGTGGTATGCATGCGAGTTGTACGAACCAAGACGAACAAATTGCTGACGGTCTCGAAGATAGTCGGAGATCAAAAGAAGAAGACTAGGTGTGAATCCTATGGCACTTAATTTACGTAACAAAATATCATTATTAATTCTATCAAAGGCCTTCCGGAAATCGAAGTACAGCACATCGACTTGCTGTCCGCGGTCCATTTGAGAAGAAATAAAATCAACTAATGTTAGCAAATTGGTGTTAACTGACTTTTTGTTTCGAAAACCGTGTTGCTCATTGCACAAATGAATTTCGACTTGTCTTTGAATTTCGTTATATAAAATGTGTTCAAATACTTTGGCAGGAGTAGACAATATAGCAATAGGCCTGTAGTCTTCAACTGATGACTTCACTCCTGACTTCGGAATAGGCGTTACCCTGGACAGCTTCCATTGAGTCGGATATTTACCGGTACTTAAAGAAAGGTTAAATATATGGCACAGAGGTTTGGCTATTGAAGTTTTACAGAGTTTAAGAATTTTGGGTGGTATGTGATCGGGCCCGACAGAACTACTGAGTCTTAATTTACTGATGCCATGTTCTACATCGTTAGGAGAAAATTTAAGTATATTAACGGAATTACTGTTGCTGTCTGTATTTAGAGCACATATTCGGGAAACGTCCAAATCGGGTGTTTCTGATAAAAAAACGCTGGCAAAGAAATCAGCAAAAGTATTGGCTGCATCGGTACCTGACAATAATTGACCCTGATGATTGATTGTAGGCTCAAAACCTCCTTTGCATCGGAGGGTAGATATGTGTTGCCAAAACTGTCGCGGGTTTATTTTAATATTACGCTCAACGTACCTTAGATGTGAATTATATGCGACCATAATGCGATGCTTTAAGTTTGCTCTTAAATCAGAGAAAGCCTTATATGCAAGGGAACATTTAGACTTTTTCCAAACATGATGCAATTTGTGTTTATGCCGAAGATCTGAGATTATATCACGGGTGTACCAAACTGGATAACGTTTGCGACTAGTTCTATTACGTAGTTTTTTAGGCACACACTCGTTAAAAATATTGTAAATTATTTCATAAAAGTTATTCGTACAAGAGGTAACATCTGTTGACTCTATTACGGTACTCCAAGATTCTTCATTAAGTAGAGTATGAAGCCGTTCGTAATTGCACTTATTAAAATTCCAGTCTTTAGACGGATCATTATTACTAGCTGGCATAGGGCGAACATGAGGAGCTGTGTCAAGTTTTATAGTTACAGTTTTCCTGGTAAGGCCACGTTCACATGGCGATTATTTTCCCGTATACTGTATACAAGATTTTATCGAATAGAGCAGTAATAACAGTTCACAAATGAAAACTTAAAAATAGTTTAAACGGCGTTCATACGGGAAAATCCCGTGTTTGAGAAATATAATATTTTACCGTGTACCGTGCAAAGTTGTCCTAAAACTGGTCAACTCTATTCGATAAAATCTCGTGTACGGTATACGGGAAAATAATCGCCGTGTGAACGTGGCCTAACCGTCCCTGTAGAAAAGTAGCTAAAAAGTTTAGCCACAAGTTACACTTTTTAGCTTTTTTTCTAGCACCTTTATAAAATTAGCTAACTATCTATGAAGTTGCTAAGATGGCATCACTGCTGCCGATTTGACGTTGTGTCAAAAACGATTTGATGACCTATCAAAATTGGCATGTCATGCCATCAAATTGGCATTCCACCCCCATACACGTTCAATTCTATTTGAGCAAATTGGCAGTTTTATGCCGAATTGACAAATAGGCAGTATGGTGTATGGCTACCATTACTAAGACATCGTGTCAGACAACCGCAACATAGAAATAGTTGAATTAAATAATATTTCTTCTCTCACTCTTTCACTTACATTACTCACCAGTGTTTCCTACAAAAACCTGCACATCGTAACGAGTGAAAGAGACGGCGCTATCATCTCGTTTTACGGGCAATAAATCAGCCAGTGTTGCACGCTGCATAAAAACAGATGCTGAACTTGAAGATTGATAAAGATAAGGCAGAAGTACCACTTGCACAATATGAAAAAACCTTGCTCTTGTTTTTGACAAAATTATTAACTTAGTGAATGATTGAGACTAATTCTCCATTAAGACGAAATTACACGTTCATCATTTTATTGCCATGCATACTTAAAATCAAAGCGAATGAGCGTAATGCAGTTTTTTTTCAATGTGATACAGGATGTCTTCCAGTTTTCCTTATATAAATTAGTGACACACATTATGGCAAAGATACAGAGGCTTAGGCTATTTTTGAAGGCTGTATTGTCAATCAGTTCAGACTATTATGGCATGCCTTAAAGCCGCGACGCGATCTGCTACAATAGGAGCAATTAAAATAAATGGCTACAGTGCGCATCAGCGATAACATGCGTGGCTGGAAAATCGCTGCCTAAATGTAGACTTAGCCTTTACATCATAATTCTGTGCCTTTAGTGAAAAAAGTCCGATTTCATTTAATCGGACTTATACCCTTTTTCACTAGAGGCACAGAGTTATCATCAGCCAGGGGACGTCCCCCTTATACCGCCTCGCCGAGCGACAATTCACCACTTGCATCCATCGGTTGCCCGCGACCCTCACGATGTCGTCGGTCATGTTAGTGGGAGGCCTACCTACACTGCGTCTTCTGAGCCTTTTGCTCTTAGAGCATAGAATGAACCTTCTTTGTATACAACTTTTCTATGTCAATTCTAACTTGTATAGCAGAAAACAGTGTGATTAAAAAAGTACGTGTATTTCTCTCTCTCATGAGGTTTGCACAAACTGTTGCTGTTTGCAACGTTTAGAGTTAGTTGGATAGTGAACAGGAATATAAATATATCTTGCAGTTGAAATAGAACCACATCTGAATATAAATAAGGTGCTGGGACAAGAGACGGTTTATCAAGACACTATTTGGTATATTTTAAGGTGAACTAGTACAGGTACAATGTGATAAAGTTATCTGTTTTCTACGGAGCAAACCAAATGGGTTATCATGGAAGCATGATAGTCGTTATATTTGAGGATGTTTAGGAAGTCCGGAAAGTGTGACAATCAGTCTTTTTAAAGTTCTATCTTTTCTAGAACCTATTAGGGCACAACAAATAAAACGAAATAACCCTGTAATACATATTTTTGTTAAAACTCATAATTTTATGATTAAGAAGTTGGTAACATTGCATTTAGATGTATTACATTCAGAAGAATTTATAAACCAGCTTAGAATTTTAAAACCCTTGTTTTACTCTAAAATCAACACGGTCTGTTTTAAATACTGGTATTCACCATAAATAAACACCAACAGAGTTAAGTTTGTAGTCTGCTGCAAACACCTGCGGGTTTCCACCACACATGACTTTTTTTTGCATTCTTTAAGTAATAAAATACCTTCTTATAATTTCTCTAGACTTTTATATCCAGAGAGCAGGTGCATCTCAGAAACCTAAGCACAGCACAATAATAACTTCAATTTAGCTTTCCCATTAAAAATGCCAGCAAAAAGGACCAAAACGTGAGGCTAATTAAAATTTTACCCAAACTGCACTGTATGGACCATCTTATTCGTGCCACAGAGTAAAAAGATCCGTATACTAATACTAATAGAATATTCATGGTGTGAGTAAATATTTTCCTTTCTTTTTCGTACTGTTTGCCCCAAGTTTTAAGTCGTTAAGTTAATTTTGTGAAAAGTTTTAGTGTTTCGCAAGTAGGGATGTAAAATATTTTGGAGAATAAAACTATTTTTATAAGCTTATTATTTTATCGAAACTAGTCTTTTTAGGTTTCATGTGGTCCATTAAGTGGGTTGTTGTAGTCAGAGAGGCAGTTGATCGACATAAAAAATAGTATTCTACTAAGTCTGGCTACATCGAAGTCAATCCAATAACGAAAAGGCTGGTGATGAGTCATTCGTCATCATCAGGTATTTTAGGGAAGGCTTCCAGTAACACCGGGTTCAGCTTAATATCAGTATTTCACACGAAGCGACTAATGAGATATTTTAAGTGCAATTCTATCAATTAATTAATCTACTATTTATCTTAATAATGACGACTAAACATACAATGACAAATGAGATTTAATCATAGTGCATTTCATTTCTACACGCAACACAATTCCCTTACAAAAAAATAAACAAGGAAGCAACACAGAATCAAGCAAATAAACTCACATATAACTTAAGCCCATAATGCACTGCCTCACAATCCCATATCTTAGTTCCACAGTATAATCGAATCTCATCGACTAGCGAAGGAAGCAGTTAGTTACAATTGCACTGGCATTTTATTTAACATTATCTCGCTTATATTGCTACACTGTGGCGTGAGATTGGAGTTTATGATTTTATTCTGTGCTCCGAGCCGGTTCTCGTTTACACAGATGACTTTATATCTGCTCTCTCTGAATATTTAAAATGTTAACCTGTTATTTCTATACTGATTTTTGAACGGGGTGAAGTAGATTCGTCTCCCTTACCTAGTCTCCCCTTTCATCTTTGTTTATAAAATTTGATGGCACGGTTGTAAGCGAGTCAATAAACAATTCTGTTTACCTAATTTTAATACATAAAGGTACTTTCTACGATTTCTTGTTGATAGTTAGGAATGTATTTAACGTTTTCGCATAATAATAACTATTTATACTTTTAAAATCTTATTTATTAGTAATAATTATTTAAAGTAGAAGAATTTCGAACCAAATTGCTTTTTCTTATTCTTGCTAGGGGCTACTGCATACATATTTAATTTCCCCATACATAATAACTTCCCCCCTCTTGCACCCCATAATCATAATAAGAGAAACATCCAACCCTAAAAACTATAATAACAGCTCATAACTTACAACGAATCTCAGCCATAAAATGCAGGCGTTTAAATTTGCTAGCAAAGTTGGCGCCCGATAGTTCGCGATACGACGGCGTGAGGGCGCCACGAGTGGGGGCGAAAGAAAACCATTCGTATGTTAATATATTGATATCGTCCCTTTGAGAGTATGTCTGCGATCTGGACACGTACGAATAAGTTTAGAAATATGGTTTTTGTGTGAGAAGTTTCGAAAGTGTTTGATGTGTTCAAAAATTTTTGATTAAACTTTTCGTCCTTTGGAGTTGGAGTTTTATTCGCATACGTTTATGTAAAATATTGTAATCTTGAACTTTTACATTCAATAGTTATTTTAGATTCGACATTTACTTTGAACTTTATAAAATATTTAGATTCTTCGCTACATAACGTTTCAGGTTTGGAAGGTGTAGAAAAAGTTTAAGAATATAATATCACAACCTGTATTAGCCATTGCGTAGTCGACCGAAAAAACAATCATATTTTCCGCCGCCCCTCACGAATATATAAAACAATAATTTCCTGAAACTTCGTTATCCATTTTCATTTTACAATAAAAACAAACAGCGTCAACACGGTCGCATCTAAATTTTTTTTTTCACCGGTTCCAACCAGATAGATCGTCTCCTATCCGGCGCGAACCGGAAAAAACTGGAGGATTTTTCTGGAGTAAATTGGTTTCCCTCAATAAGTTCAAGTCCCCTGACAATGGGAATTATTTTCGTGCCTATCTTGTTATTCCAATTTTGGGGTAATTTATTTTTTTCCAGCGAATTATTGAGACGAATAATGCTGAGTATATTATAATTAAGTTTGTGTGCTGTATTGTGTGGGAATTCGAAACGATTGTTGTGGACGTGTTTGATTGATATGCGCTGTTGCCATCTGTCTCAGAGTAGGCTTTCTTTACTTTTCTGAATTGTACATCTTTCCATAATGAGAAATTTTAGTAGAAGAGCAGCATGCTGATCTTGTTTAACCCACAGAAATTCCTAGATTCCTCCTGTATCGTGGGTGCATTTACAAACATCGAAACTCACATACACCCAGTCTCGGAAAAAAGTACAGATCATACAAATATTTATGTCCTGTGCGGGGATCGAACCCGCGGCACGCAGCAATGGCTCAGATACTGCGAAAACTACGTCTTCATTTTTTTTTTGTCGTGTTTTACTATAAAAATGTAGTCAATCAGTAGTATTATGCACATACGAGTAAGCGTGTACCATAAATCCTAGCATCGTAAAAACACTGCTACGCTAATTGTAACCTACTAAAAGCAAACTTATTGCAAAGTTTATTCAAGCAAAGCGCTTACAGAAACAGTGTAAAAAGGAACACTAAAACTTGAACGAAAATTCAGGTATTTTACTCCTTTCTCTTTAAAAACGCCGGCAATTTCGCACTACCAAATATTAGCATTCAAAACACAAGTACAGTCAGAAAGCGCGTTTATACTACGGATTATCCCGTAACTGCCTTTATGAAGCAGAGGCGCATACGAAACCGGATAAATCCAGTTCCAACTGGCCGAGTTATGGCGCAATATTCTCTAAGACTGCGGGTGGAACCGCGCGTATATGCTAGTATGTTCTAGCTTGTTTATTGTGTGTGGAAGGGATTGTGGGACAATTTAAAACGGCCATAATTCAGTGTTCTAGTTCATAGTCGTCTCCTAGCAGGCTATAGTGTCCTGATATTTGTGGCTTCCAGTCTTATAAGACGTCGTTGTAAATTTTAGACGTGATAACTGCTTTCTGGCTGAAAAGCAGTTTGTGGGTGAAATTCTACACAATGGAGTAATTTTATTAGAACACTTATTCTTCGTAGACAAATTGAATAATTTTCTTGTTCTGTGTGATAATTTTTGGTTGTAACATTTTTGATACCGGATTCATGATTTTAATCTCAGCTTTTGAAACGTGCCGCGGTTGTTGGACTGTGTAAATAAGCGTGGCCTGAAACGTAAATATTGAAAGAACACAGTAGACTGTAGTAAAAACGAGTCCGTCCGTAACAGTCCACTCCACTTTAGGTGGGGAGATGCATTTGATGATTTTACAATATAAAAAAAGTTCTAAGACCTAGATACTAGTATCATAAAAATATGTTGTTTCTTTTACTTCGCAGCAGTGTAGGACAATAATTAACTAACAGTATAAAAACTACAACTTTTGTCATAATTTAGCTTACCATTTTAAATAAAAGCCCACGGTTGTCAATAGCTCACACCATGCTTTCCTCTGGAGTGTTGTGCGAAGCAACAAAGGGATTAGGGAGGATCGGTAGAACAAACACCTGTGCTATTTTAAACAACGTGGAACTAAGTAAAATGGCGTATCCTGGGAGACGTAACTTCAAAAGTATTTTTGTTTTGAGTGAATTCGCAGCAGAATTTCACAGTTTATTTCATTTTTCTCATCATTTCCAAAAATTATACGAAGATTCATTGACTGATCTTGGATTCCGAGGTTTTACTGTTTTTACGTCTTACGGCACTCCATTAGTTGTATAAAACATATTATCTTAATTTTATTAAAGACACTGAAAAACTTGAATCTGTCGCTCGTAATCACATCGGCGGGCGTCCGGACGGCGAGTACTGGGTGACTCGCCGTCCGAACATGGACCAGGATGTGCCGACGGTGCGTCGTGTATCACAAGTGCCTCAAAAAGCTGTCAGCAATCTGCCCCTTAGAGGGCCAGAGCCTTCCGGGTTGGCGGGACTTTCTGATCAAGTACCCTGAAACCCTGGCAGGAAACATTTAAAAAATCGTAATCACATCTATCTTGTAAGGCTGAAAAGAAAACGGGATATACTTACACACTGACTGGATTTAAAAAAAAAACAACAGACAGTAAATACAGGGAAACGAGACTACTGTTGCGACTCATTTCTAGGTACGAACGACTGATTTATGTATAACATGTGTAGATAGTCAGGATACTAGCCGGGATCGTATGCCATCAAAGTGAGAGGTTCAAAGAGGCAACTCTGGAACACCTCTCATGGTTTACTCAACTCCTGCTGCTCAAGAACTCAGTGCCAACTGCCCCGGTGATAAGAGAGAAGCGATATTTATATTATTAATAGGGCTGATTTTCCAATAGATATAGAGGAATAAAAATGGCGGTTTGACAGCTTATCTATGGATAATAATTATGTCAAACTGTTATTTAAATTCCTCAGATTAAAAGTTATCTGACTATTGAAAAATCAGCTCACATTCGTCGCTGATGGGTACAGCCCAAAAATATTTATGATTCTGTATGAAGGTTAACGGTCAATAGCAAAATGGATTCAAAATCATAATTATCAGTTCTCAATGACATTTCATTTTAAAAATGCGACAAACTAAGTATTTTTTCTTTTGTACGCAATATTATCATCTAAACCGATTAAAATGGATCTTTCAAAAAAATTAAGTATTTTTCAGAACCTAAATCCCTTTTTCTATAAAAGCATGTTGTACGCTTTATAAGAGAAACATAAATTAGAAAGCAATTTTGAAACCGACTCTCTGCTAAACTACTCTGAATCGATAATTGCGTCCAATTTTAAGAGTCCTTGCCATGAAAAAGTCCTTTAGAAGCGGCACTAGTTTCTTTATCATTATTATTTATACTTCATGTACAAATCAATGGTACATAGGCGGACTTAATGCCACAAGGCATTCTCTACCAGTACCATTATATCAATTGATATTAAAAAAATTAAGTAGGCACCTCAAACTTTCCGAATTCCTTTATTGGTGCGTTATCTATTCCAAACTAGATACTCGCCCGAGACACTAGATCACGATGCCATACAAACTCTCCATTCTCCTATAACTTGCGTCAACTCCGCGACTGGCGTCTAGCATGCACGTACACTATACACAAATCCTTTACCACACACAGGCGGGATATCTTAAACTAGCTCCATCTTATCTTGGCCGTGCTTGCATATATTGTTCTAATCCTCACTTGGTTTGAATAGTTATGTGGGTGTGTTTTCTAATTTTGATAAGAGATGGCACTGTTTTAAGTTTAGTTTGACTGGTTTAGTTGAGTTTGATGAATTTAAAGTGACTTTGACAGTTACTGTTAAGTCAAAAGCTCTAAAGTCTGTCAACTACAATTGCATTCATCCTATTACCCAGTTACTGGTTTGTGGAGGTCCAATAGGCAGTCGTTCCATGTAAAATACAGATATTCAGCTGCATCTGGTTTGACTAGAAGCCAACCCCAATATACTCGTAGTTAGGAAACGTTGATAATTGTTATATTGTTATGAGACACAGTCTTAATAAATTCCGCCTTTTCCGACGGGGGGTCAGAAACCACAGACCGTCAACTGCTATGAATTTGTTACTCATTGATGTTTCTTTTCGGACTTATATCTCTGGTTTTTAGCCACAAATTACTACTCCTCAATCGGAGAACCGTACCTACAAAAAATACAAAACGTCGCACCAAAATAAAAGGCAAACAATAGTAAAAAATATTTCATCGCACCCGACATCTTTGAAAAACTACGCGAGTATTCGAACAAATTCACCCCTAACTTTGGGTTATTGCTGTATAAAACATACATATGTCTTCCCCCGGCTGCACGTGGCTTTATAAAATATTTAAATCGGTGTGGAAACAAGAAATCTCATTAATATGTGAGTGGTGCAGGTAGATACGGAATTGTGGGCTGGTTTTATAAGGAAATAATGAAAGCTGCTCATTGTGGTGTAAGTGGGTGAATGTTCTCCGGAATTGGTGGTGGGGTATCTTTTTATTAGCTGAAAAACTGCTGTAAAATTATGGTTTCCAAATTTTCAATAGGTACCAGGAGACTTCTCATACGATCTCTTTAGGGATGTGCCGTAACAGGCGTTGCACGGAGAGGGTTCCACACAGGTCTTTTAAGTGGAAAAGGGCTTGTAACAGAGAGGTATTTCACCTCTTCTGTTGTCTCGACCTCTTTTTGTTTTATATATTTTTTTTAAATTTCAAAAATAGAATTTTCGTTGTGTCATTGCGTCACCTTCAACTTTTACTTGTTATTACCTTCTGGACTACAGCATCAGCAGCCTGTTTAGCTCCCTTTCAGAAAGTGGCGTAAGGCTACAGGGTTAAGGTTTCACGTTAGTAGCAGGTCTATAAGAGGAATCGTCTCTTAGGTGCAGTTCTCCTTCCTCATACGTTTGGTGACCGCCGAGGTGGATTTGGCAAAAAAAAAACTCGAACTTCTATCCCCAAGGACCGGTAGCCTTTTCAAGGTTTTAAGGCAACAAAAAAAAAATACGTGGCACAGGTGTCTGTATAAAGAAAACACTCTTCGACAAGGATTAAATACACAATAATGGTAAAATCAAAACGCGGTGAAATTTTTATTCGTGGAGCCTCTTATAAAGACTCAGCAGCGCTGGAAGCCAATAGAAGGAATAGATAGTGGATTTTTCATCATTAAGACTCTGATAGATCCTGATGCTCCACTAATAGAAGGAGGACTCATTTGGAAGGGGACTGTCTCATCAGGTAACCGTAACCCTGAATCGTAAAGGGTTATTGAAGGACACCGTGGATTTTAGTCTGTACTAGTCTGACAAATCCCCCCGCCACGCCCTGGGTAGGAGGACTCATTTAATGATAATTACTTCGTAAAAAAAAGGGAAGTGATCAAATGAGTTCTTGGGGTCCATCAACACAAATAATTAATAGATCCTAAAAAGTTAGGAAGGTTTACTTCTGTACAAGTCGAATAATTAAGATCTTAAGAGGCATTACTGAATGCCTAATAGGTGCGATAACAATAAAAGTTACGTCCATCTTCACCAAGCCTAAGCGACGTCTAATGAATATCTAAATGAAAACGACGCACCTGGATTTTGTGCTTGCCAATTCAAAACCGGTTGCCATTAAGGTAACGCCTAAGGTTAGTGGAAATGGGCATGAGTGGGACTAATTAAAGCTCTATAGATGTGACGTAACTATAAAATCGCTGTTGTCTCTATGCCTTGCGTCCTACAAATTGTTATTGTTTTATAAATATTCTAGCAAGTTAACACGCATGGAAGAGTTTTTGCCCGCATAGGTTTCCTGTCTTAGCCCCCTCCAGCCGGCTACAAATCGGTGAAATACAAGTTCCATACTTTCTGCTCGTTTTTTAAAATAGTATGGTGTACAATAAAATATTATATCTGTCTATCTATCTTCATAAACACATAGATATAGAATAGATGGAATAAAATCAAACAAAACAACAAAAATCGTGAATATTCTCTGTCGGATATATCGGACGTTGGCGGTTAAAAGATTAAAACTTAAATCGTGATTGTAGAGAACGCAAAACTACTCATGCACCTAAATTGGAGGAACTATATTTTTTAATGCAATTTGATGGAATGACATTATACATTAGTTCCATGTCAAAAGTGGCATGGATTCAATTTCAGGTAAACACTTTGAACGCAAAGACTTCAAACACGAAAACTTGAAGCTACAGTCCCAATCCAAAGGTATATAACTTGTGAAAGTACTGTAGTTGTTTGAAATTGGCCACCTCAATATATTTAACAGTGACTTACACCCAATCTTTAAATGTAAATGGACCTCATAAAATGACAAACACATAAATTCGCAAACAAAAATAGCTTTTATCACAAACCACATACCTCTCCCTATTGAATAGCGAAATAAATTGATAGCTACAACACTGCCATTCAAGACATACTGAATGCAATTTTCTTATGTACATATAAGGTTTTATCTCCCCTTCAGTTGTCCGTCGGATTTGCTCGTAAATTCGTAATAGACGTGACCATACGTGAGATTAAATATTTGACAATGTATTAAAATGGTAACTGGGATCTGGAAACTGGAAACTCGGAAGTGGTGTTTGGAGTGGATTGCTTATGCATGAGTTTAAAATTCAACTTTAAGTTATTGTCAGAAGGTAGATTTTAAGGTGACAGTAACATGGCTGGACTTTTTGAAACATTAGGTGTGAGTTTCTTTGTGTGGATATTGCCTTCTGATTTCTTCAAAGTTCCCGAAGAATTTTTTAATAATAATAAATAAAGGTATTATTTATTATTATTAAAAAATTCAAAATACAATTTATTGAATTCACTCCTAATTTTAAATACTAGGTGACAAATTCACCGTTCCGTGTTAAAACCAAAAAGAAGAATACAACATAATGATAATTAGTTAAATGACAAAAAACCACGAACTCCAAAAAAGAAATAATCATTTTGACCCAAAAAAAGTTAACAATGCCGTGATAATTTACACAACGCTACGAAACGCCTACGAAAACGCGTAGCATTCGGCTACGAAACAGATGTCTACGACACTTCGTAGCCGCAAGCGGTTTTCTAAACGCTTGTACTTAAAAAGATGTCAAAATTGCAGGAAACTTGAGTATTTCAGTCGGATTTTTATGTCCGGCAAGTTTTAGTCCCATAAAGTCTTTCTGGACTTTTACGTGCCTAATTTCGTGTCATTTTTCCTCTAATATATTTTATAGTGGGTTGTTAAAGTGTGGTAAAGAATGTGGAATGGGTTCCGTGGTGGGTGAAGTTAGATTGTACGTGGAATAGTGAACGTGTGTGCAGTGGCTATTATTTTATAGTAGTTTATGTAACTGGTACATAATGAGGGGTATTATACACGAGTGTGAGTTTATAAAACGAGCGAAGCGAGTTTTATAATAGTATCACACGAGTGGTATAATACCTAGTTATGTACAGTTTCATACACTACTTTATCTACTCTCATTGAACACGAACTTAACAAATAAAAGATAAAAATTAATAAACACTAATAATCATCCACCGAAACACAAACGTCAAAATCCCAACATTCCCATAGAAAGCGCGCGCAGCCACAAATAAAAAAGTAAAAAAATGTATCTATGATCAGTAATCTGTATCATAATGAAAAAAAATTAAATTATAACATTGTTTTGTTAGACAAACAGTGTTATAATTTAATTTTTTAATTTCATTACGATACTCTATGGTATAAAGTATGTCATTATAAAATCGTTTTGAGTTTTGTATTTCGAAGTTTACGATATGAGAGTAGATAAAAGTTATTATTCGTCAGGATCGTGAACTTTTATTTAAACGAATTTTTTATTTGATTGTGAAGCTATGATTTCAGTGTATTTACCTATGTAAATACCTATGTATTTACCTATGTACCTAACCTATTTATGAAAAGCCTATGCTTTTCATAAATAGGTTGGGTAATTCTTGAAACATACAGTGTTTATCTCAAAGTTGCTTATTATGTCCTGTTTAAGCTGAAAACTCATAAAAGTGACTTTGTTTGAAACTATCACGATACGCTTGTAAAAAAAAAAAAAATTTAAAATATGTACTTTTTGGTCGAAAAAAAAACAGTGGATGAAACGTAAAATGGTGGATCATCATAAACAAAACAAAACGTAAAAGCATTCACTTCTGAAACATTTTCAGTATCACTTTACTACATAATATCTCCCCGACAACCGGTTTCAATTCCCAACTTTAAATTGAATTAAAATATCCTCGCCATATTTAAATCAACATCAATTCAAAGTTGCCAACTTCCTGCAACCCTATTTTTCTTTAATCAATGGTTAAATAAATCAGCTGTGAGGACTGATAACAGTGGTATGATAACAGTCTGGTTTCGATCTGCAGGAGCTAAGCTAAACAAAATTTGTATCGAGCCAATAAAGCGCCGCGGAGTGCCTGAGAAAACAGCGTTAAGACCGCTGAGAGGGCTAGGAAGTTAGCGGGATTGTAAGGAAGCGATTGTGATGAATAAAACTTTATAGTAGTGAGGTAGCTGAAAATTTAGATAACAAAATAAATTGTAATGTGTATTTATTGAATGTCAAATCATATCATCAAATATATATATATAAGAATTTTGAACTTTGTTTGTGGGCGCTTTTCTGTCTCTAATGAATCTGAATACAAGATTTGTATAAAACTACTGGTTGTTTCGCAAGGCTAAACCCTATAAAGTTAGTTGCCGCTAGTCTTCTGATACATATTTAAAATTAAATACACTTTGAACGACGACTTACGACTTAGTTTACAGGTTGATCGAAGAAAATTTCACAATGAAAAGATTAATATTCGGTTATAGGGCTGCACTTTGCTCTGCAGTGGGTAGATAGTGTTACAAAATTATTAAATTACGCTTTGAATTATTATCTTCGGGTTAGAGATATACATAGTTGGTCACTCACATGTCCTCAGTTATATATTATAATTAATATCAGGTGAGCTAATTAATTAAAACCTGGCCACAGTACCACTACCGCACTCCTTAAAGTGACTGACGATATAAGACGGGGAATGGAAGATACACAAGTTTCCGTTCTAGTGTTGATTGACTTTTCCAATGCCTTCAATACCGTCAGTCATGAAGTCCTCTTATCCATCCTCTCCTATCGAATGGTCTCTTCCGAGGTATTGGAATGGTTTGCTTCCTATCTTCGAGGGCGTCAGCAATCAGTTTTTGCTGGTGACTCTTCGTCCAGCTGGTGTGATCTTGCAACTGGCGTCCCTCAAGGCGGAATTCTTTCTCCAACTTTGTTTTCTATTTTTATAGACCTCATAACTACCCAACTTCAGTGTGCGTATCATCTTTACGCTGATGACTTGCAGCTCTACTGTCGGGCGGGTGTTGACAACATATCTGATGCAATTAAAAAACTAAATCAGGATTTATCTGCAGTAAAAACCTGGTCTGATCGTTTTGGGGTGGCTGTTAATCCAACTAAATGCCAAGCTATTATTGTAGGGAGCTCCCATAGCATTCGTAGGCTGAATGGTTCGGCGCTGCCGCCGATCATCTTTGATGGAACGGTCATTCCATTTAGCCCTGTCGTTAAGAATTTGGGTGTGTATGTCGACACTTGCCTCGACTGGCGCAAGCAGGTTGCAGCTGTGAGTCAAAGGGTCACCGGAACGCTGCGGTCGCTTTATCGCCTGAAAAATTTTCTCCCAACACACATAAAGAAAATGCTGGTTCAGTCCCTTATCTTCCCCATAATTGACTATGGTGATGTGTGTTATTATGACCTGAATGCAGATCTACTCAATAAATTTGACCGACTTCTGAATAACTGCATTCGATTCGTGTTCAATCTACGTAAGTATGATCATGTGTCTGAACATCGATCTGCTTTAAAATGGCTTCCTATTCGTCAGCGCAGAGCGTTGAGGGCATTGACAACCTTATTTTCTCTTTTAAATAATCCCAATTCACCTTCTTATCTAACCTCTAGTTTTCAATATTTATGTTCTGCTCACAGTAAAATCCTTCGTTCCTCCAACAATCGTCTTCTTCGTTGTCCCTCTCATCGTTCTGGTTTTCTAAAATCATCTTTTCTTGTCCAAGCGGTGTTCCTTTGGAACGAGCTCCCACGGAATATCAGGACGGTCACCAGCCCGTTCACATTTAAGTTGAGAGTTCGTGAGCATTTGCACAAAATGTTGGCAGACTCGGCACAAAATTAATTTGTTATTGGCAATCCCCATCTTCATGTATGTATTTGTATGTATGTGTATGTATGTATGTATGTATATATATATATATATATGTATTTCTATTTTACACTTTATATTTGTATATATCTTGCTTATATGTATCTATTTGTGTATTTATCATTATTAATTAATTATCTTTTTCACTTTGTGTATTGTTGCACCTTCTATGTTTGTTTCTCTGCATCACCCTAAGGTAGACTGGGAGAGAATGCCCTTGGCATTAAGTCCGCCATTGTACTGTTTTGTTACATGTGCAAAAAGTTCAATAAATAAATAATTTTATAACAGACAGTAAAAAGATACACATTTTTTTTCCAGTCCTTTCGCGGTCATATTTCATGGCTCCACACTGCCCCTACATACCCCATGTTGACTTTCAAAGAGTGTTATGAATAACGTTTGAAAGCAGCTTTTCTTATTACCTACATAATGTGTCTGACTTCCACTCGCGTTTAGAGCATCGATACTTTAAGTGCTAAAACGAATTGGAAGTTGAATGGGTAGGTAGTGTTTTGACAGCCTTTTTGGAATATTTTTATCTTTTCCTATGGCCAAGCATGCTACAAAATTCTAACTTATAAATATAGACTAATAAGTGACTTTAAGCCTGAACGAATTTGAAAAGTATTTTTGATGACACATAATTAATAGGACAGCACATAATTGTAGGCTATGCATGAGCATAGGTCAGGCGAACGTGCGATCCTGCAGAATTAGTTTCGACCCGAAATTACCACGACTGGGGTCCTTTTAAAAAGATAGTTACCTCTTTGTATTAAAAGAAGTGCAAGATTTAAGATATAATAGAATTTGAACCTTAATTTTTGTTAGTAAAGATTCAGGGTGGGGCACCAGACAGTTTTGTGCTGGGCACGGACCCCAATTCGAAAAATAAGTTATTTATATTAGAATAAGTAAAACTTCACTAAAGAAAAAATTATATCAGATTTTAAACAAGACTATAACGGCATTGACTGTGAAAAGTCTCCGTACAAAATCAGTTCTCACAGAATATCCCAGCCGACACTGTTGATTAGAATTTAACAAGCGATGAGCGTTATCAGACCACCACAATCCTATTACTTTCGGAAAACGGTATCCTGAGGCAAGAACATTTACTAAACATGGCTTTGAATACCTTTTCCAACCTTTATGCCTTGGCCACTAGCTCATGTCTTTCAACATCACGTGCAGACGACTTGACCGCATGGTTGGTGTTGCGCTGCGTAGGGCGGGTTCGATTCCCACACGTAACAAATATTTGTTTGATCTACAGGTTTGGCTGTTTGTTATTGTGAAACGCGACCGGCCACCAGATGAGAAAAATTCCTAGTAAGGCACCAACGTTTTTTTTTTTTTTTTTTTTTTAAAATTGACTTCCCAAGAAAACAAATAAGTAGTTGTTTAGAGCATGCGACTGCTGAAGGTGAGGTCGACACTGACTTTTTTTAGCATGGTAAAATCATCAAATGAGTCCTCCCGCCCTGCCCGGGATGGGAGGACTCATTTGATGATTTGACTGTCACTCGTACTGACTAAAATCCACGGTATTTTTCAATAGCCCTTTATATTTCGGGGTCACGGTAATGAGATAAGTCCCGCGACCAGGTCGACAATGACTTTGAAATAATATGACATATTTACAAAAATTCACGCCTTCATTTCATGAGGGTAGACAGAAACTACAGAGCGCCACCTGCTACGAACCTAACACAGTTACTTGTACAAAATCCTTTCGCCTCGTCCATATTAATATAAGTAAAACGCACCCTTTGTATACAAAATACAGAAGTGTAATAAACATGTCTACAGTCAATCTGCATTTCGATACTGTCGATTAGAACAAAACTTCATGGCAACGCGATTTTTGAAGCTATTGTAAGCTACAGCTTAACTAAACGCATACGCGTTTCTTTTCACATTTCGCAAATGGCGTCACATATCGCTTCAGAAAAGTATTAGAGGTTGTGAACTAGTTTGACACAAGGTACACCGTTAGTCGCTTCAGAAAAGTAGACGAAGTCGTGAACAAGGCGTAAGGCAACAGTAGTTACTAAACATGGTTTTGAATGTTTCCACCGACCGTTAAACGAACCCTCACGCACATTACCTCCTTAGAAAAAAATCTCAAGTTTCTCCTCCAAAGTACATTATCAAAATTGCAATAACATTACACTTCGATGGTTTTGAAGATCCCATCCCGATTCCGGTCAGGTGCGAACCGTATCATGAGACTGGGTTCTGTACATAACGCCATAGTATAATGAGTTCGGGCCTCGATTTTATTACTAGCGTACCGACTTACATAATAAGTGGTATATGTTTTGAGAATCGGTTGTAATCTCCGGAATGGCTCTTCAAAAAGTGATTTCAAATTCATAGAGGATGTTCTTGTTTTTTGGACGTGTTTGTTTGTGATTTTGAGTATTATGGTTTCAGTTTTTGTTTACATGTTGTTAGATGATTGTTAAATATTAGAGAAACTTTTAGAATTGGGTAAAACATGTGCGGCCTGTGCGGGCGGCGAGTAACGGGCGACTCGCTGTCTGAACGTGGACCATACCCGGGTCGAGACGGCGCGTTGTGTTCCACGCACGCCTCAAAGAATATCAGCATAATGACGGGGCCGCCCTCTAGAGGGCCAAGCTTACCGGGACCTATCGCAATACCGTGACCCTAGAACGTAAAGGGCTATTGAAAGACACCATGGATTTTAGTCAGTACGAGTCTGACAAAGCCTCCCGCCCTGCCCTAGGTGGGAGGACTCATATGATGATTTACACACTTAAAAAAAAAGAAGTTAAACTTTGTAAGAAACGAGACAACTGTCATTGTAAGCTGAGATACTAGATTTTCTGTACTCTGTGAATATTTTTTTTTAATTCCATACCAAACCCCCATACGAACAACTTAAATAATTTAACAATCACGACAGCATACCTCAAAAAATAAACTAAGTACACTTCGTTCTCCATGACCACCCTCTGTGCTTACCCCACTTATGTAAGCCAATTACATAGTACAAATATTTGCTAATTATTTGATTGAGTTGCCTTTCCCCTCCTTTCAAAGTACATAGAAGGGCCGATTTTTTACAAACAGCGGGAAAAAAGAGCCTTCAATCAATTTTTAATTTTAACAAAATGTTTGGAATATTATGACAATGTAAGAAAATAATTATGTTTCATTTTTGTGTTCCTTCCGGGAATGGGATTATTATGATGTGTTTTTGCACCATTATGTTATCTAAACATAACTATTATAAGAGAATGATTCACTATGGAAAGTTGTAAGATGGTAGCTACAAGCTACATTATTTAGATTGTATTGAATTGGTTTCCAAAAAAATCAAATCCACTATTAAAATGGAGCCAATAAACAATTTCAAATGACTAACTTAAATTTAGTTATATTTTTGAATCCAAGTTTACAATGACAAAATAAATTCTATAGGCAGTTACGAGTAAAATACAATATGGCAATATGTATGTAATTGTCGTATCTATGGAGTTAAAATGACTGTCAACACCGAAAGTATTTTTTTACATTGAACATCTAAAATAGAAAATAATATACAATAATAATAGTCCATTTCCATAAGCGATAGTAATAGTAAATATTTAATTATTAACTGTCCCAATCAAGTTTATAATTCTGTATGAAGAGGCCGATTTTATTTTTCATTTCCTGAAAAACAAAATGTGGAAGATTGTTCAGTTTCGTCTACTGAGCAAGCCCTAAAAGTTTGTGGAGCGCTGTCCCTTACACCCTGTATAATTTTACTTTAGTGCTTTAAATATTACAATCCAAAAAAAGAAATTTCTACCTAACGGGAAAAAAAAAATCTCCAGTAAGACACGCTACTACACAATCATTCCTAACACTCAGGCATTCACAGGGCAATCGCACCGCATCCCCGCAGATCCGCAAATGAAGACAGATGGCCCGCCGGTAATTCCGCTAAACAATGTAATTAGCGACAGCCGAGATAAATATGTATGTATTACGTCTGTCTGTGCGTTTGAATAAGGTTTACAACAAATTGGAACAGTTTATTAATGTGTTGTGGAATTAAGTTGTTGATATCTTTAATTATAGTTTAGCTTTAAAAACGTGAAACTAATTTAGAAGCACTAAGAACATCAAGATGTTTTTCTTTTCTTTTGTATTTTCAAACTGTAAAATCAAAGTCAAAATTAAGTATTTTTATTTTTCATGGGCCTCAGTAACCTATAAAGAGTCGAGAATTAAAAAAAAATTGGCAAAATTAGTAATTATGGTTAAATGCTCATTGGCATTGGATTTGCTGCCGTTAGAATTTAATTCTTGATTGCAAGATTAAAATTCTGTAAGTCACTAAATGTTACTGTATTTTGCAGGTTAATTTTACAACTTTGAGCTTAAATATTGCGACGTAAGAAGATACAATAGTCTCTCTTTAATTTCTAATCTAAAACATGATTTGAAATATTTACAAGAAAAAAAACAACAGAGAACCTAGAGCACCTCCCTGCGGCACACCTCTTGCTTCCTCCGAACTCTTCTATCAAAAAGTAATTCTGAGTGACATGCCCGTAATTAAGCAATCGCCCCGGAACTTTACTTAATGGCGATCAATTTAAACTGGAAAATTTCACGTTACAACAGTGATTTATCTGATGGCCAACGCATCAAAACTTTGTTAAAGAGTTTAATTTTTAGTATTTAATGTTATTATTTAATTTCCCGACCACCTGTTGTATGGTAGCATTTTGTTGAACTGTATGGTTATATTTTGGTTGGTTCTTGCGGTCTGGGGGTACTGATCATCGCCTCTAGGGTTAGATGTTGCGGAATGGATGTGATTAGTGGGATAATTAGAAGCGTAATGATTGTAATAAATCTGTGAATCCCGCCACTGTAGTGTTTTGTGTAAATAAAGTGCTGGGGATTTGGTTATCTTGGCCTCATTTGCTGTATTAGCATTTACATTTATCACAGAGACTTAGGCCTACTGAATGTCTTTTTGGAATCATTTGTGACATCTAAGAATAAGTTACTATTATAAAATTTTAATTTCCTCTCATTCAATTGTTCAAAAATGAATGAGACTATTAACATCACGTGAATTGATATTCTATTGTTCTCAATTACTTCAGGTATTTTTTAGTTTTTTTTTAGTTTGTAAAACCATCAAATGAGTCCTGCCGCCCTGGGTTGGGCGGAAGGGACTGTCGGACTCTTACTGACTAAAATCCACCCGTGTTTAAAGTTAACATATTGTATCTAAAATTATAAAATCAATAACATATTATTAAAACCATCGTATGGGAAACCCAACAGATGTCCACACTAACCCCATAATTTCAATCGTTCAAAAAACAAACAATGTAAAATTACTTTTCATTTTCAATTCAAGAAACTCCCATCGTCTAATCTAATAACAGAATAGTTTACGTTAAAACGACGATAGCCTGAAGCGATATTAAAATTTAAACATGAAAATATTCCCTTGGAATACAAAAGCAACTAACATACCACTTAAATTGTCCTCCTTTTGAAGTTGAATATAAACAAGTCTTGAGGCTTCTTCGAGTGACTCTAAGTTGAAGGCAAATATTTTAAACGCATCGCGACATCTCCCTTCAGGGGTGGACACTACTGTTTGTAATGCAATGCAAATGTTTTATGGATGTTGTACGGCGGATTAGGGTGCGGAGTTTTGGGGTACCTAATATTTATTTTTATTCGTGACACTTAATTTTTTAACTCTCCGAAACAATAATTGCACCTAACACAAATTACAAAAGGTAAGGATGACGTGGCATCATTTTGAAATAAGTTGAAATGCGTAGGTAAAATACATTAGTATCTAAGGGCTCTTGAATAAATATTTTTTTGTGATAGAATTTCATTTCGTAACAAATTAACGTCAGAGCTTTATAACCATTTTTTAGTAATGCAATCTTCGATCATTTATATCAATGATCACAGAATGTAATTGTTAAATGTGATGGCTTGAGTGACGGATCAATTTCAGCTGGCTCCAGTTTTCTAAAGACCCAGTCAAATATAATGTTTACCTATTACGGATTGCACCACAGTCAGTCGTATGAAGACAGGGGCGAGTCGTCAAACTTGCGACGTATCTGACTAAAGACATACCCCCGCTCGTCAAACACGAGAAGCATTCACTCAAAATATTGCAACCCGGTTCAAAAATAGAGGAGTGTTGTTACCATAGGACAGTGAATTGTACGTTACACCGTGGGACTTGAGATTTTATTACAAACTAGCTGTGCCCGCGGCTTCGTCCGCGTGGATGTCCCACTCCATCCCACTTCATACCACTCCATCCCACTTTACCCCACTACATCCCACTCCATACCACTCCATCCCACTCATTCCCATTCCATCCCACTTTATCCCACTCCATCCCAATTTATCCCACAACATCCCTCTCCAAACCACTCCACTCCAGTCCACACCATTATATTTGAATATGTAGTTTTCCTATTCCAAGCTAGATCGCGCTACTGAACTGCGCGTTCGGTGTAAACTGACCGTAATTTTACTTCTGGTACACTTTGAATTCAAATATCTTTTGATAGACTGATCCGATTTCAATGAAACAAAAACTAAATGTTACTTCAAGTTACGGTCAGTCGTTGTGTATTAAAGTTATCTACATAACTTTCGTACATTTTACGTGATGCCCGAACAAATAAACATACAAACAGACAAACAGACAAAAATTCTAAAAATGCTAGAAATGTGTTCTATTGGTTGTCCTTTATAACCCTAGCTATATTTTTTGAGTTTTTTTTGAATGTACAAAAATTAATTTTCTACAGTTTTATTATATGTATAGAAAAGTAGTCCTAATAAATTTTTTGCGCAGAGTTTTCTTCAATGATGACTTCGTGAAGGTGTTGAATGGTTTCGGGAACTTAACGGCCTATGTATGTTCGAGTTTATTACTCATCATCATTTTCTTGCCCACATTAAAATTTACTTGAGGTCGGCGCAATACCTACCTTTTCTTCAGTCATTTTCCCCTGTCAGACGGCACAGCTTTTTTTTATAAATATGAAGATAGGGTCGCGTTTGACTACTATCTCGTCTGAGTTACTTGCAGTTAAGTACTTCTTTTTCTTCTATCACAGTAATCATTCCTTACTGAAAAGCTCACCTAATGGTACGTAATTAAAACCAATCTAATTAATCTTTTCTACGGTTGCATGTTATTTAAATAACATTTGTTATAAACAGTGCAACTTGAAATATCAGCATCAACTTTTGTACCCCATCATATTTACAATGTAGCGGTGTGCAAGCAACAAGACGGCAAGTCGCATATCGAGTTAGGGGGAATGAATACTTTATCATGCATTTATGTTTTATGAATACTTCCTTACGTTTGTGTACTTGGGATAGCTGTTTTACTGACGGCTCGACAAGTGACGTTTTAAGTAAGGGGATGAAAACGGTACTTTTTATGAAGAACGTCTGTTTATTTACATTTTTGTATTGACAAAATACTTTCGAGATGTAAGAGTAAATGGACTTGAAGGGCAGTCAGAGAAGCTCTATAAGAGACGAAAATAGTTTCAATTTTGTTCATTTTAACTAATAAAATCGGATAATGTTAAACTGAGAAGCTGTATAGAAAAGGTGTGTCTTTGGTAAGGCACAAAATAACACAGAGTAAATAAATGGCCAGTCAAAACGACTGAGCATGTGTGAAAGATTTGAATTGTGGTTTAATGTGAATATTTTGCTTTGTATTCTATTTTCTAAAGGAAATAACTAAATTTTAGACTTATCTCAGCGGGATTCTTATAATATTGCATTGATTTTGGTCCAAAGAAAGTTGCTAAAAACGGTTCTATTTGATTCTGTTCAATTCATCAGCAATAATCCACATAACCGCGGGCATGCGAATATTATTCAATAACCTAAATATCTAATGTGAAACCGCAGCTTCAACAGAACCGCATTAAAATTAGATGATAATACCAAATATGAATACATTATATGAAAATCTAAATATCAAAATTCAAAACAGTTTGACGCGTATTAATTAACGAGGCGTCCGCGTTATCGCATTCCGTTGGGCCTGACGCCGCGCGCCGCGGCCGCGACTGTTGTCCGGGAGCCTGCAATTATGTGATGTGTCAAGTTAATGCTATCGGTGTGATATGGACCAGTAGTTTGTAGTTGGAAATTATTAGAACCCAGCTAAACGGGACTGTAGAGCAATTAAGATAAACACACAGTTCAAAACCGAGATTTGAATCTTCTAGCCAAATAAATATTATGAATACGTATCATATATATAGCTTTTTAGAAACTACGAGAATGAACACGCGTATTTAAACTTAAAAAAAAATGGTACGAGAAGGGATTCCACAGCAAAGATTTTCCAAACAACACAAGACTCGATACCGAGCGAACACCTATTGTTCTCAAAATTTCCAAACGCAAAATCTTTAAACTAACCATAAAATTGGCAGCTCCCGGTCTATTGATGGTTATCTCCTAACCATATTGTCCACGAGGCAGCGGTTCGACTAATTTCCGATTAATCTGTCCATTATTTAACCTCTGTTTAGCGAGTGTTGGATTAGGTGCAATCAACCGTTGTTGTTGCGCATTATTTACTTATTGTTGTGTATAAAATGTACGGTTTAGTGATTCTATTATTAATTTTGTTGGTTGGTCGGTCATTGAATTTGATGTGAATATTAAAATTATGCGTGGTGTGGCATACGCTGTCAACGCAAACACTTTTGGCATTACTGTGCTCTAATTTTTAACGTATTGCCGCTTTCAATAAAACCTGTTTGTCAGTTAAATCAGTAATAATTAAGCTTATATGAATAAATATTTGAGTTATCTAACAGTACATTTTCAAATATTGTCTAGTAATGATTGGCTGAGAGGGACGAATAACGAGTGACTCGCTGTCCAATCGTGGACCTTGCCCGGGTCGACAGCGCGTTGTTTTCCACGCGCGCCTCAAAGAGTGTTAGCACAATGACGGGGATCCCCCTTAAGGGCCAAAAGCCTGCCGGGGTCGCGGGACTAACGTGACACGTGTGACACCGGAACGTAAAAGGCTATTGAAGGACACCGTGGGTTTTAGTCAGTACGAGTCTGACAGTCCCTGCCGCCCTGCCCGGTGTGGGAGGACTCATTTGATGATTTTAACAAGCTAAAAAGAGTATAAATAATGAAACACACATTTTTCTAGTTTATACTGCTTGGAATTTCTTATGAAGTAAGTAGAAAATTATAATTTCTGTCTTAAGTCTCCTCGTCAGACCCCTTCACTGAGCTTATACGTTGACAGACCCTTTTCCCTCCAAAATAAAATTATACCCACATTCCTCTTAACACTCAAAATCAAAAATGCAGCAGCATCCCTACCTCACCTCGCGAGTCGTCCCTCCTGATATGTTAAGACTATCAAAATTTGCATACTTATAGAGTTGCGTGCACTGCAGTGCAGCTGACGTGTTCCCACTCAGATTCTATTGCTCCTTTTATCGCCACGAGGTGAAAAGGGGAACACGATGTGCAAAAAATATAGGTTGTAGTAAAATGTAGCGATGTACCACGTAACATAGATTGGTCTTGTTGTTTTTAGCGCCTTTGATAATACCTTATTTTAAAAGTTTTATATTTACTTGCCCTGTTAGCATGTATGTTGGATTAGATCGTTCGTGTCTTGGAAATTAAATAATTAATTTGTAAACACCTGTTTAATTATATTAAACTTGGATGAAACACATACAGATTGGATATTCATCAAACTTCATGGATTAACATCAAACTTACCTATTATCCCGGTATAACCTTCCCGTCGGATAACTTTCGACATCAAGACATGTTCAAGACTATACAATAATATGAGTATGCAATTTTCTACACAAAATCTCATGCTCTATAAACAGTAACAATAAAAACAGAAATATTACCTCGATTCTACCATAAACGTTTTCGTACGATCGTAAGGAGGCCATTACACTTTCTTTGGAAATTAAAAATTGAACACAAAATGGCTGCATCTAGTCGTAGTAGAAGTGTACATACATATAATTATGTTACTAGGTGGTGAAGTATGTGAAAATAAGAAGTTTATTTAGCGGACATGTTAATGCTTTTATGTCTTTTGAAATTTTATTAAAAATTTTGGTAAGGACATAGACGGAGTGGCCGGTGTTAATAATATTTTTTATGCCCGCTTTTAAATCCGCTTTTTCCATTTTTTTTTGTTTCCATTTCTGTTTTGTCTGAAGAAAAATAATAGAATCTACCGCATCAAAATTTCTTTTAAACACCCGTTTTTTCGAAAAAAAAAAACCGGCCAAGTGCGTGTCGGGCCACGCACAGTGTAGGGTTCCGTAGTTGCCCATCAAAATACTTATGCGAACTAACTAAACTGATTCGCTGAATTTAATTTTAAAAAGAAGAATTTTCAAAATCGGTCCAGGAGTCTTTGAGAAATCGGGGAAAATACATAAGAAAAAAGATTACAAGGAATTTAGAACCTCCTCCTTTTTTTGAATTTAGTTAAAAATTGTTGACGATAAAAATCTACCTATCCCCAAAAAACATACATATATAAGCTGTAAAAATAAAGTTGACAAACTTACATTTGCAGTTGTCTCCGATACATTTTGTTTAAGAAAATATGATATCAAGTACATTTTATAAGTTGGTCGACTATTACTCGTAAAGTTGTAAAGCCTACTTAGTCATGATAATTTTCTTTTAAACTTCGTTATATGTACTACTATTGTGAATTTTTTCACACCCCCAAACATAACCGTTTAGCTGGTAGAGGGGGGGGACACTCGAATCGAGCAAAATTTAGCACTTTAAAGCTTAATATTTCACAAACGAATTTTTTTATCAAAAAATTGTTAATGGAAACTATCATTATGTTTTAAAGGCCTATTTAATGATACCCCACACTAAGGGGTACGCGAGAAAAAAAAAAATCCTGACTTTACGTGTAAGTACTGGAGGTACCCTAAAAAAAAATATTTTACGAGATTTTATTTTACCACTTTTTCGGCACAACGAATCCGTGTATTTACACCAAATTACAGCTCTCTAGTACTGTGCGTCTCTGAGCTAAACTGCAGACAGACGGACGGACGGACGGACGGACTGACGGACGGACGGACGGACATAGCGAAACTATAAGGGTTCCTTGTTGACTACGGAACCCTAAAAAAACGATTGTTTTTAACCGTATCGGTATATAGACTAATTATTATATACTTACTAGTCTCCCTCCTTCCAAGGAAGCAATGAAAGTCGTCATAAACGATCAATGGACTCATAGTATCAACACACACATCTTCAAAGTTGCCATCCCGGTAGTGGTTATGGGTAAATTCTCACAAGTCTTTAAACTTCGAAAGGAAGTGACCGTCAGGTAACAGCTGACCCTGGAACGCAAAAGTCTATTGAAGGACACCTTGGATTTTCGTCAGTACGAGTCTGACAATCCCTACAGTCACGCTCTGGGTGGGAAGACTATTTTTTTAGTTAAACACGATAAAAAAAAAACAGTTGGAAAAAGGCTAGGCAGATGATGAAAGTAAAGTATGTGTAGTCCATTTGCTTTAACCTCATTTAAGTGGATGTAGGAAACAAACATTTTTTTAGTAAAATATACATATTTTCATACAAACCCATTTATAAGTTGTGCTAGTAAAAAGCGCATTTTTCACTCAAGTCCATTGTTTTCTTACAACAATAACAATATATCAGCTGTAGCACAACGGACGTACACTGGCGGACAGAATGCTGGGTACGTTCCCATGATTTATTGCATTTATTTGTTTTAAAATAATTGTTTTAGTTTTACTAAAAATGACTCGTACAATACGGGGCAGCACGATTATTATATAAAAAAAATCTGTCTGTACGAGGTATGTAATAAAGTCAAACTTGACAAAAATTTATATCAAAATGTTTTACATTAAGACGTCGCTACCTCAAAACCGCTCTGTAGTATTTTAACTTTCTTTGGTTATAACTTTATAAGGCAGCAAAATTCCAAAAATATTCCAACAATTTGCCAAAAATAGAAATGATTATATGCCTAAGTTGCCAAAATTAAATAAACAAAACTGACAACTTAAAGTTATTTGAAACTTCACACCGTCAAAATATTGAAAGTTGCTCTCGAAACGAAAAATCTTTTCACAGCTCAGAATTAAAATGTCTCTTCATTTAAGTTACAATGTTGATATTTTTCTCAATTTACGGAATCTTTTCCACGGCAGCCATATAATGTATAATATTCATCTAAAAGTGCTTTTAAAGTGCAAATATTCCGAGAATATATTCAGTTCAGTATTCAAAACGATCGTTTTGGACATTTCAAGACTGTAAAATTTTACGTTTAGCTTACCTTTATCGACGTTTTATTCTCGGGGAAACAGTTCGGGTTTAAAGAAATGGGTAATCCGAATTATGGCGGCCAGACAACGTTATTTTAATTTACTTCTCCATTCTGATAATTCTATTCGACTTTGATTGCGTTGTCTTTTTTTTAGCCATTTCTTTTTTATTTCAAAAGTTTCTACAATTTAATCACGGTCTATATTATTACATTTTCATAAATATAGCTGTTTAATCAAGTCCCAACAATTCCTTACTATTAAAAATATATATTACTGAAAAATCATTTAGAAAACTCAACGCTTTGCTTTGTCAGAAATTAAGACTGTTTTATTTTAAATTAATAACAAACTTAATCATGTGTAAGAATCACCCAACTCCACACCGCAGGTTGCACAAACGTAGTGTCCAATAAAAGCCCAGTTTCTCGGTCCCGACGTGTAGTAAAGTTTTCATCTAGTTTCACGCACCATGTAGCGCGTTCCATCGCTCGCATGCAAACTGCATTATAAAGATGGACGCTGGCGGCGCTGGAACGTGATACATTTTGTTTTATTAGCTGATAATGCCTTTTGTTTTGAGACTTGAGACGTGCGACACTAATGTGTTTTGTTTAAAGTGTTGTACATTTGCGTTTTGAGTTTCGTTTTATGTAACTATAACTCATAAAAGTATAAGGAAAGCTACACTTTACTTGGGACTCTAAGATCTAAACCAGTTCTTCTGCAAACATCAAAAATATAGAAAATACAACTAATTATTTTATTTCTTTTTATTTCAGGTATGTTTTAAAGAGCTTCTTTTTAGCGGCCATCTTGTAATTTAACAAGTAAGTAACATGTTAACCGTTGGTAAAAGTCACCCTTAATATTGAATGGTGAAACTATACCCCGTGTGTCAAATTTAGTGGGTGCGACAGCTTAACTCGAATACCTGGTTTGATTTCCAGGCATTATTTTTATTGAATTTTCACTATAGAACTTCTCAATAACAGCCACGGAGAGTGGATTGAAAATGGGTTTACCCCTTATTTGTCGAAATGTGTGTATAATAAGGATAGGCCTCTGAGTAACTCTTCGATGATTAGGCCTGTTGCTTTTGTGTGTAAAAAATGGAATCCAATCTATCACGGCCGTTACATCCACAATCAGCAAATACATAAATTAATTAATACCTACATTTCTAATTAGCTAACACATGCCTCATAAACATGTAGGAATGATTCACACACAGTTAGATACAACACGCGTTCGCAGCTGTGATCATAATCGTAACAGGAATTACGACCCGCGAGTCATCTTGCGTCGCCGTGATTACTTTATGATATAGTATATGTAATGGAACAGATGCCACACAATCATGATATAATTATCATGTATCGCAAAATGACGCGGACAGTCAACAGGTTCATCACCATTATCATTTCAGCCTATTGCAGTCTACTGCTGGACATAGGTCTCCCCCAGGGAGTGCCGCAGCTCACGATCTCTCAATTTTTTTATCCAGTCACTGTTGACTACCTTCTTCAGGTCATCGGTCCATATTACCGGGGATCCAAACCTACGTTTATTTACACGCGGGTACAATTCGAGAACCTTCCAACTTCACCTTTCGTCAATTCTTCGGGAGATATGAAAATCTCAACAGGTTAATGAAGCCAAAAGGCAAATGTTTTTCGCGACCTTTCCTGGGTAAATGCCTAGTTGTGGAGGCCCAAGTTTCAACTATTCCAGATTACGAGGTTTAAACATTATAACTACATCGTATTATGATGTTCTTCGTGTTTGCTATTATATTATGCTATTCAATTTATCAACACAAAGTCATTTTTCGGGCCAGTGTGATACAACGTTGAGTGTTGAACGTTGAAATGCCCACTTTTTTATTACCAAAACAAGACCAACATAGAGGCATTTCAGTTAATCATTAATCAATTTTCACCGATTGCTATTAACACACAGACCACATCTTAAAACCTTGAGAATTTAATTTTGCTTTAACAAAAATAACATTAAGAAAAACCAAAAGGCTTTCCTCAAATAACATAACACGAAAAAATATATAATAAAACGTACAGCTACAGAAGTTATCTCAAACCACAGATATCTTAAAGAAGGAGATATGGCGTGGAGTTTAAAATGTATAGAAAACCAGTGAAGCCGCAATAGCCCCACCATAACGATAATATTGCATATGTAGTTCTATCAAAACAATACTACGAACAAGTGCACACACGCGCCATCGATAACTCAGTCATTTAAATATAAACCTTATTCTTAAAACCACAGCGTACTCTTTTTCCGTGTAACTTACTCACACTAACAATTATCATTGTGTGTTGTCGCGACACGCGGTGGGCGGTACTTCTCCCGCTCAAATACAACGGACGCACCACGCGACATTACGGTTTGATGAGGTATCGTTATGTCAGCTTTACATTGCTGGTCCAGTCACTCAGTGATAATGTGAGATCGTTGTAAAAGAGCAATGTATTTAATGAAAAACAATACAGTCGGAGTAATAAAGGAAACATAAATAAAGTAGTCCGAGTCAATTTCTGGCCAAAACGCTCAGGACCAGGTTTCAACGACACGCCCCCTTACCACTTCTCCTGTTTTTAATATTTCTGTGTCTCAAACCCTTGCATATACTACAACCCAAGGCAGCCAAAGGCGCATAATTCAACGTATGACACAACATTCGTCTCGTTGCCACGTTACGTGTTTACTCATTTTTTCGGCACGACAGTGTACGCAGTAACATTTGCACGGGAAATGGACCCGGATGTATTGCGCACGATTTTATTAGTATTTTGTGGGTGCAAATGTACTTTTCTACGTACTATGCTTTGGTATTTTGCGTGTGGAGAATAAATGTATTTGTAGTAAGTCACTAAAGAGTATCTTATAAAGAGATCATAGTGTTTTATGAGTCTGCTTATTGTTTTATTTTATTTGTACAGTTGGCTATGTCAATGGTAAAATACACTATAGCTTCTTTCTGCATTAAATTTGTCCAGTTCAAGGTTAAAATTGAATCATTCACTTTACTTGAAGCAGATTTTCAGGATTTATTTGTGTGAGATTTGGCCATCTTTGGTGTCAGAGTAAAATATTATTTTGCTGCTTTCTGGAAAACCCACAAACCTCTGATATGACTTTGGATTTAGATAAATATTGAATTTAAAAGCCCAGGTTTCCTCACGATGTTTCTCATCACCGATGTCCGTGATTATTATTTTTATTATATCAGCCCATAGTATCCCACAGCTGGACAAAGGCTTCCCTTCACTCTTTCCACTTGTCATACAACGAATATTTGTACCTATTTTATCAAGTGGGTTTTTCTGATGTTGAAGTAAAGCTTCTACTCAGCTGTACCGATAACACAGCTTCTTTACTCAATTTCCTAGCACCACTAACTTCATCAATATAATTAAGACGCAGGACTATTACTACTCCGTCACTGAGAATCATATCACCCGGTCCACTCGCTATTAATCAGCCTACGCGCCAGTAAGCCGTGCCAGTGGCACTGGCACGCTACTGGCTGCCAGTTATGACGTCACTAATGCCAGGACATATACGTTGCCAACCTGAGTTACGGGTTTGCTGTACGGATTGATAGTGTTTAATGTTCGTGTGGTGATTAAGCTGTTTAGATGTCATCATCGTTTAGGTGCTTAGAGGATATTCAAATTAATTGATATCATAGAGGTAAGAGGTATGAGGAGATTGTGATAAACAAATTACAGACGTTTGTTTGGTCTGTGGATGGGTGACCATGAATAAAAATACAGTGTACTCTTTGCCTCGGAAAGAGCGTTAGGTCGTTTCCCGGCATTTATTAGTAAATCTTTCACAAATGTTCTTGATAGTCAGTGACATACTCGTACAACTCTAAAACCAGTCCTACTTAGGAGGATCACTTCATCAAAATTAAGCTGTTTAAAAGATAACCTCAACATAGTAGTAATTGTAGTTTCGTTCTGGTTACTTCTCATGATGCATGACCATGGTAAATAATGTTGCGTGCGCGGTCATATTGTTCCGCAAGGGTTTTTAACTATGTTTCTTTAGCAAGGTTTTATTTTTAATGGATTTTCATTTAATGGTTGACTAACGGCTTAGCAGCATTTTTTTAGAATTACTTCTTTATTTAGTTACTTCTTTAGGTTCCGTCTTCGTTTGCAGATTTGATAGGTTTAATATTAAATAGTTTGAAAATTATAGAAAGGTCAAGTTGAATATACCCCAGCTATTTAAATAAAGCATTTAATAACCCAATGAAAACAAATACACACACCCCAGTCTACGACAATTAGGCTCAACTTATTAACAACTCTAATCCAAAGCCAATAACTTTCAAAATCAATACAAGCGAAACTTACTGAACCGCTGGAAACTTACATACAAGTACAGTTTCCAACATGTTCACAAGATGACACGAGAGGTTCAAACTTGGCTTAATCACTGTCATAATTCAACCTAAGCCGGGTTGGGGCTAGCTTATATTGGGTTACTTGTGATCCAACTACTTTGGTTTTAGTTGTATTGGTATATTGAATGTTTCATGCTCTATTTGGCTTGAACAATCGAGTTCTATACGCTTAGTTAGATGGATTTCTGACGAAAATGTGGGCGTCTTAGGTTTAACTTGGGTTACTTCGGTATATATTTAGGGAGTTTAAGAAACAGGGCTTAAAGTTGCCCAACACTTAGTTGGAAGGAGGCGCGCCGCGTGAGGGAAAGGACAGCGTCCTCCCTCCGCCCCAGCCGCAGTGGTGGACGCCCACGGCGAGGGACGTCGCAAGACGATCTCCGGCCACCGAAGGCGCAGGCATGCGGGCGGCAAGTAAAGGGCAACTCGCTTTCCGACCATGGACCATAACCCGGTCGACGACGCGTTGTGTTCCACACGCGCCTCAAAGAGCGGCAGCATAATGACGGGCCCCCCCTCTAGATGGCCAAAGCCTGCCGAGGTTGGGGGACTTATCTCATTACCGTGACCCCGGAATAAAGGGCTATTGAAGGATACCGTGGATTTTAGTCAGTATACGAGTCTGACAGTCCCTCCCGCTCTACCCGGGGTGGGAGGACACATTTAATGATTTTACCTCGATAAAAAAAAAACTTAATTGGAATGATATCTCGGGCTGAGGATTTTGATCTCTGCTTTTGAGTTTAAGTAAATTACAGAATTCAACTCCACTGAAATTATATCGATCTTAAAAAAATCGGAAATCGGTGGCAAAAAAAAACACGAAATAAAAACAAAGTCACACAGTCTGTTCCCAAAGAAAAGTTATTGAACTTTTGGTGGTTTTTTTATTTCGAAATTATATTTTTTCATTAGTTATTGAGTTCAAATAACTTTTGCCACTTTCTACAACATTTTGCAGCCATAATTATACACATACTAGGCATCCAAAACACAATCCCGAGTTCGCTCGCCAACAGATAAAGCAGCGCTGTGCCAACATTACTGCGGACGTAATCTGTGGACGTATGCGTCTCGTCGTATGTTTGTATGTCTGTCTGTTTGTTCGGCGAAGTTATGCGCTTAAGCTGCTGTTAGTCGTGGTATTTCGTTTATTAATGACTTTGGTATTTAGTTTTGGTAGAAACTGGCGTCGGTGCAGTCTATGTATGTATGTCTATCCATTACCTACGATTATCTTTATCGTTAGTAAATGGCACCAATACATACAAAACATGTGATTACATAGGGTAGGTACCTACCCTAAAAGGTAATCACATGTTTACTAACTATAAAGATAATGGTAGATGGATAATTCAAAAATGTATGGAACACTATTGAATAGAATACTCTTTATTATGTACACCTTACAAATTATAGAAAACATCCTATTAACAACAACTTATAAATAGGGTGATACATTGGGCGGTCCTACCGCTAAAAGCGAACTTTTCAAGTTTTTTTTTTCTTAGGCTGCTCTGTCCCACTCCCAGGCAAAAGCCTCCCTCCACTCCTTCCATCCTTCACGACCTCCTCCTCCTTCCAATACGGGCAGAATCTGTCTAGTTCGTCCCGCCAGCTCCTGCGTGGTCTGATAATCTATTCAAGTTTAGTTTAGTTTATACTTTTTTATTAAAAGCGGTGTGAATCCTGTTGAAAGTCTTTCTAGCACTAAGACGCTTTGATATATAGCGAACATCGACTTCCATTGAAATGACAAAACATGATAATGCGAGTATCATTTTTCTTAGTAGGGGATGAATAACTATAAATAAATACTTAAATCAATAACTACGTATATACAAAGAAAATATCGACACGTGTTTAAATAACCAACAATACAGTAAAGCAAAACCAACCGATGGAAATTAAATGAAGTTGAAAATAACGGGTTTTGAATCAAGTCAATGGTAAATGGTAGGTCAAATTGTCGGCCATTGTTACTACAGAATTATTAACGAAGCGATTGCCTGCTAGAAATCAGTGCCCTCTAGGCGAACCCTAACGTATTATTAGCTATGTTGTAATTAGGCATTTACTATTACTAAGGCTAGAACATTCGAGTTCATGTCAATAGTAAATTCTATCTGAAATTGGTTTGTAATTTGTTACGTTTACTGATTGTTGGTTTGTCTCGAAGTACCTGTTTATTTAACTAATATTTATTTGTTTGAAATAAACTAGGTACCTATGTTGTCATTTCACTCTACAAATCATTGTAGTGTATTTTCTGAACTTGTATTAAAATATCTCAAGAACTTTCAAGCTGTCTCAAACACTTTCTCATAAAATATAATGTTCCAGTGTATGTATAAACAAGTAGGCAGGTGTAGGCATTTCAATGTAAGTCTAAATATCTAATCTAACTTAAAAAAAAAAAACGTTTCTTGCGAACCGAAAAAAACTCATTACTACCCAGATGTATTTATTATAATCTACATAATATATCAACTATCAATTTCCATTCCAAATAAAAAGACAGCTCACAAATACCACAACAAAAATATCCAGCACATTTCCTCTTTGATCCTTCCTTCCCTGTTGTCGACGCCTTAAAATTATACCCGAGGAAAAGGGGAATTTCAACAAAAAGTAATTAAATGTGTCGTGAATCGAACACCTTGGTGCACCTTGTGTTTCTCACGGTACACAAATTATACACAATTATACACAGCTATACACAATTATACAGTACACAACCCGGAAAGTTTCAATGTACACGGAACGGGAGACGAGTTCTTGTTTAAATTCGTGTATATTTTATGTGAATGATGGCTCCGTTTCCGCTCGTTATGGAAGAAAAATAATAATATTTGGTATTTTATACTGTAATAGTAAGTGAGTAGAGAACATATTGTTATTGTTTCAAGTTAAATTCACACCCATCCTTGGATGTATCCAAAGAAAATTGACTAGTCAAAACAAAGAAAGATAGTCAGGATGGATGAATGGAAGGATGGATAGATGGATGTATGAATGAATGTTTGATACTTTTTCCATGGCTTTCCGGGTTATGGGACATCTCGCCCACGAAAAAACTGGCCCACAGGCCAGATGACCCCTTTTTAAAATGTGCCTGGGTATATTCGCCCGGACCAATTTAGTAGAACGGGCCAGATGTGTGTGAAAGTGATATGCATTTAAATAATCCTCCTGCCTAGAATTATTATTTAAGTACACAAATAATTATACTACTTTGAACTTATGCTTGCCTAGTACTTTTGCTGATTACATTATTATAATTATTGAACAGATATTTAATTAAATATAATATACGATTTTGCCGAAATATCCTTTAACTAGCCTTTACTATTTAATAGAAGACATCTGGCTCGTTCTACTAAATTGGTCCGGGCGAATATACCCATGCACATTTTAAAAAGGGGACATCTGGCCTGTGGGCCAGTTTTTTTGTGGGCGAGATGTCCCATAACCCGGCTTTCCATGCCTTTTTTTTTTAAAAAAAAAGCGCAGCCCGCACAAGGAATTGAAAAAATCTACTGAATCATGGTTGCTTATAAAAGCATGGGCTCTTGGTTGTGTGAATTTTCAAAATAGAACACATAATAGTTATTGTATACAGTATAATTTTATCTTGAAACTAATGAAAAGAGTAACAAATTCTCAGCACAGAACCACTTCGACAGTCCTTGAATCAAATAAAAAGCGCATTTAAAAGTAGAAAGGGGTCAAGTATACTAGACTAGAAGAAACTTAAAGTACTCAGCAAAGATACTCTATAAGAAAGAATCCAATTCCGAACGAAGACTTACAATGGCATTTTATACGTTTCTGATTGGAATTAAATTAAAGTTTCCTTCAAATGCAACGTCTTCAGGCGTCAGATGATTATGTAGTAGGCAAAATTCTTGGATAATATTATTTAAATGCTGGGTCTATCTGTATGTTTGTAGAGAGCAGTGGTGTCCCCATGGTAACAGCCCCGACTTACAAGTTGTTCGTCGTGGGTTCAAACTCAACAAGGCGTATTCCTTATTATTAAAACTGTGGAAGAAAACATCGTGAGGATAGCGACATGTTCTATTACCAAACAGTCGAAGAACTGTGATATCTAGTAATCCACACTGATACCGCGTTGCTTGTAAACTGTACCCTTGGCACGAATTTTCACTCTTTTACAGCGTCGTTCCAGTATTTACAGCGTTTCTTGTATGAAAAAATGGAACAGCGCCTCTGGTGTACGAAGAGGGAACTAACTTTTTCCTTTATAATTGTCAATTTGAAATTGTCAAAATCCAGTTTACGTCTCAAATACTGAAAATTCGTGCTAAGGGTACTGGTATCAACTGTAAGTCAATCCTTACAGAGAGGTTGCATGTGCAGCAGTGGGAACATTGTGGCCGATTATATTTAAATACTGTCTTAAAATTAAATAATCCTGTATTCATGATTATACGAGTTAAACATCAAGCCTTTGTTCAAACGAATGAGACAGTTTATCTACTTTTTGATATTTAGTTCCTGATAAAAGGGGGAGGAGGTAAATGTGGTCCCCTATAAGTAACGAGCCATAAACCCAGGTCTCAGGACTGCTACTGATATTCCTAATAACATACTAAAGATGCTGGCAGAGTTGGGGATAAAACCAAAGCCAGAAATAGCCGAAAAATGAAACCAACAATCTCGTAGCCACACAAAAGGACAGCAACTAGTGAAGAGGAAAAATTTATTATGACAGCAAGTCACCAAGTAGCTGGCCGGTCTAGGGATGTCACCACGTATCCCGGGAACGTTTAGTAACTCGTCGTGCGGATAACGGGAACGGGACACAACAAATAAAAATATCGGACAAAATTGTACTAACCATTGCGTAGGAAATGTTGAATGAAAGGCTTTCTGGGAGTATAGTGGTTCTAAATTATGTTACAATTTTACCAAGTGACGCTGAATGAAGAGAGGATATATAATGTTTCATATTATTGAATGTTCTTTTTTACAAAAATTTTAGACGTTTCTGATCATTTATCTGTATATCATATGGCATTTTAGAGGTTCTACAATTCTATTTTAGGATCCCTGGACACACAAATGATGTACCTAGAAGTGTAAAATTGATTATTGTATCCTCTAGAAAGTGAACGGCGGGCGGCGAGTAATGGGCAACTCGGTGTCCGACCATGGGCTATGCTTGAGTCAACGGCGTGTTTTGTTCCATGTGTGCCTCAAAGAGTATCAGCACGTTGACGGCACCCCCTTTAGAGGACCGGAGCCTGCCGGGATCGCGGATCTAACGAATACTGTGATCCCGAAACGTAAAAGGCTATTGAAGGACACCGTGGATTTTAGTCAGTAGAAGTCTGGCAGTTTTTCCTGCCCTGCCCTGAAAAAGTAAAAGTGAAGAAGCACAGTCTTGATATTAGTTTATTTCATTTCTCGACAGTCGTATACACAGCTGTTTACGAAGCAAACATTTCAAAGTTATATTTTCTTTAATTCAATTTTATTTTAAAGATTTTTACGTTCGTGTTTATAGTTGTGACAATGTCATACCCATAAAGTAGTGGCTGTTTCGCGGCCTTATAAATGTAATAGACAAGCTTCATACTCTGTAGACTATCTCAAAGACAATGTATCCGAGGTTATGTGCTGTTGCAGTTTTATATCGAATATACTACAAGTAAGTCCGTGTGTTACGAGATACTTTATTATGAGGTCTAATAGGAAAAATTAAATAAGGTGTTTAAGTCGAATAATAGTTATTTGACTGCCTTAAAAAGACTAATATTGTAGAATTAAGGTACAGATACACATGCTTTAAACTAGCATGCTAAAAGAGCATTTTTATGAGCATGCATAGTTTACATTTAAATTGGCAGCCTCATTATAAGCAAATGGTTTTGATATACACATGCTACTAAGTAGCATTTGCTTAAAAGTAGCATGCTCTCGTGTTAACGCAATAAGTGTGGATGTAGTAAGTTATATTAGTCTATGCTCCTTTCCTGTACACCACGTTACGTTTCCAAATTCAAACGAAGCCAATGTTGAAGAAAGAGCTGGTTGCTACGTCGTATTAATTGATCTGACTGGATTTGAGTGTATTTATAAGCAAAGAAGCAGGCGGTCGGATATCATTTAAAATAATTAAATAATACCAATCAAGCCAAAACTGACTTGTTAAGTAACTTTATAGGCAGAAGCTTTTAATTTTTATTTTATTTTTGCCATATAATATCAACTAATAGGACAGAGCAGTTGGACCACTGCCCCAGGCTGCATATTTTTTGCATGTTTGTCTATTTTTATGCAATATAATATAATTAATCATAAAGTAAATCAACCTTACTCTCACAGTTGTCAAAAGAAATTAAAATGTTTTGTCATCTTATAAAAATTGTGCAAAGCAGGAGCGGGTAGCTAGTTCTTTTATAGTAACAATAGAACTGTAATAACGATAGATTCAATAGGAAAACTAAATTACTGCATCAACCACTTGTCCAATGGGGACGTAGAAATAACCGCGAACGGTTAGAAACTTGTCGTGCGGATACCGGGACAAATAAAAATATCCGACAATGTCGCGCTGGAACTATTTCACGATTTGTTCGTTTTTATGAATCAGTTGAAGTTTGGTTGGGAGCGGTTTAGAGAAATGTCTCGTTGTCTTTTGATTTAGAAAAATGGATTTGTTGAATTCGCGGGTTTAGTTTACGATAGATATTAATAGTATTTTTTTATCTTGGTAAAATCATCCTTTTGAATTGAGTCCCATTCACCGAGAAGGACTGCCGGATTCTTATTGACTAAAACTCACGGTATTCCCCAATAGCCCTTTACGTTCCAGGGTCACCAGAGTTACATGATAACAAAGTCGGCTTCGGCAGGCTTTGGACCATTCAGAAGGAACCGGTCAGATGCTAATAGTTAGTTTGTCATTTACGACCGGTTTACAGCCTCAAGCGATGCGGCTAGTGACGCAACTGCCTGTTCATTTGTTATTTGTGCTAATTACTAAAGGCTGATTTTTCAATAGTCAGATAACTTTCATCTGAGGAATAAAAATGGCGGTTTGACAGCATAAATAGGGTGTAATTTTGTAATGCCACCTGGAGGGAAAGTACTCTTAATACTACAGATAGAAAAATTTACTCAAAGGAAATATTCCTTTATTTTTTAATAGAAAGCAAACTGCATTCAAAGATTTTCAAAAAATCTCTTCTCCCACACCCGGGAATCGAACCATTTTTTGTAAATAATTAAATTAATTTAAGATTTCCTGGTTTTCCTTTCATTTAATTTATCATGTTTCTTAGAGAGATTTCATCCATATAATTGACCATAACGATCGATGCAATAAAAGTAAAGGGTATAATTTTTTCAGATTTTAGACGATTCGATTCCCGGGTGGAGAAGAGAATTTTCGAAAATCTTTGAATGCAGTTTGCTTTCTATTCAAAAATAAAGGAATGTTTCCTTTGAGTAAAATTTTCTATCTGCAGTATTAAGAGTACTTTCCCTCCAGGTGGCATTACAAAATTCCACCCTGTATATAGAAAGTTATGTCAAACCTCTATTTTTATTCCACAGATAAAAGTTATCTGACTATTAAAAATCAGCCCTAAATCCTTGTCGTATCGCGTTAACCCATGGCAAGCACCTATTTTCATTTGTCTCTAGATTTTTAAGAAATTGTTATGGTTCGTACATAATTATGTATACACGTACACTCAGCTTCAGAAAAATCTCACCCCCTTTGTTAGAGACATCATCATAAAGGGGTGAGATTTCTTTGAAGCTTACTACACACTACACATAAATTTGTTCCTTACCAATAAATAATAAAATAGTTCAATAAGCCGTGAAAATATTTATTAAAATCACTATATATAAAAAGATTGGCCACAAATGAAAATATTGTGAAAACTCTTTTATTAAATTAAAACAAGACCCGGATAACTTTTATTCCCAAAATATTGGAACAGTTAAAACATTTCCAACATTTATGATGTAAATCCGACGCGGTGACGTATGAAGTGACAATATCCGATAACTGTCAGATTCCGTGTTAAATACGATTTCATTCTGAGAGAAAATTACACTCATTATTTTCGCAACATGATTTAAAAAAAGTAAAAGCGGTTCTGCAGTAAAATATTTAATTTATACCTGGATGTTTCAAACGATTTTTGATTCCAGCGAAAATCTTATAAATAGTTCGTATGTATAAGAAGGAAACATTGTTTTTTTCTCGATCGATTTAATTTCGATTAACTCTGTTCTACAAAATATTATATCATTTTTTATCAGAAACGCGTATATGCGTAAGCTTTAAAACGCGCATCCCAGACAAAAAAATGTTTACCTCCGCTAAAAAAGATTTAAAACCAGAATCGTCGACACGTCTTTGCATTTTTCCCAGCATTCTACATGTCGGTGTGGCGCAAAATCTCCGGGAATGTTGGCAATGCGTCGCCGCACTGCGTCTGCCGTATCCGCGTATCCTGCGTGCAGTTAGTGCGGATACTCTCGGATATTTATGAACGGACAACGCGACCACTGGGCCGTGGGTGATTTAAATTGTCCTTGTTGCGTTTCGCGGTCGCGGTACATAGGAAATTAACCGGGAATTTTGAAATATTATCGGTACGTTATAAGAGCGGGTTAATGGCTTTTTAATATACTGTCCTGTAATGGACTCTTGTACCAAAATCCACTCCGCCTGGAAACGCAGTTTGTGACTATGGTTACTGATTTATTTGCTTCAGTATTTTTTCTATATACACATATAAGTTAAGTTAACAAACGCCCGTGATGTCGCCGGCCGGTTCGATTCTCTCACGAACCAAATTCTTATATTTGAATGATCTACAAAAATAGTTGTTGTTGTTCTTAGTTTGGGCATTTATGTATGTGAGTTTTATGTTAGTAAACACATCCACGATACATGGGAAATTCCTAGATCGAAAAAATTACCTACGATGTGAAAATGTTGCACAAACCAAGGAATAGAAATTTAAAAAAAATTAAATATCAATTCCCACCAAATTATTATAATTACAAGAAGAAAATCTAACATTTTAGCTGCGTCAGTAACAAGTCAACATAATAACAGTTGCCTCCGGCAGCATGGCATGAGTAAGCATCAGAACTAAGGGTGAATACACACGTCGAGACAAGTCGAGTGATAATGGCGGTCGTGATCATAGCTCCCATTATAATAGTGTTTATTCATAATTTATGGCGCTCCATGGCGAGGCTATGACTCATAGACCATGCTGCTATGAGAGAAGAGACTTTAGGAGTGTATAGGAAAATCTTTAAGAATTATTGAGATTAAGACTGACTTTTCCCGTAGCAAAAGCACTTTAAATAATGGGAGATCTTTTTGTTGTGTTTTTTAGTTTATGCAGTGAAAATCAGTAAAACATCAAATACAGACATTTTTAAAGTTCATCAAGATGTCATTTTTTATCCATACACAAAATAGTAGTTTATGTAACTGGTACATAATGAGGGGTATTATACACGAGTGTGAGTTTATAAAACGAGCGAAGCGAGTTTTATAATAGTATCACACGAGTGGTATAATACCTAGTTATGTACAGTTTCATACACTACTTTATCTACTCTCATTGAACACGAACATATCAAATAAAAGATAAAAATTAATAAACACTAAATCATCCACCATGTCATCCACCGAAACACAAACGTCAAAATCCCAACATTCCCTTAGAAAGCGCGCGCAGCCACAGATAAAAAAGTAAAAAAATGTATCTATGATCAGTAATCTGTATCATAATGAAAAAAAATTAAATTATAACATTGTTTTGTTAGACAAACAGTGTTATAATTTAATTTTTTAATTTCATTACGATACTCTATGGTATAAAGTATGTCATTATAAACTCGTTTTGAGTTTTGTATTTCGAAGTTTACGATATGAGAGTAGATAAAGTCAATTATGTCATTTTTATCTATACCAAAAACTTGTCATACGTGATTGTCAATAGATGTGCGCTCGACAATCACTAGTATGGTAGATAGTTGTAGGGGTCAATGGCCTAAGAAACTTAACTCTTAGAGAAACCATAGTTAGTCTATCTTCTTGTACAGGCTACTACAAGGTATAAATATTATTCACAAAAGATATAAGTACTTACAGCTTGAATTATAATATTTAAAAATCCAGGCACAAATCTTGAAGGGTCGATTTGATTCAATACATCTCTGCCAAATTATGCAATGCTGAACATAAAATTATTGGTAGGTAATAGGAAATGATTGACTATGACATGTATAAACAATTGTTCATAGTCAATAATTTCCTATTCCCCGTATTTTTCTATTATCCTCACTGGTTTTTAGCACCCTTTTTCTCTCAAAGCTCCTCACAAGACAATAACAAACACTTAAACTATCAGTTCTCATGGCCACACCACTCGTCGACCAGCGAGGCGCCACTCGACGGCTCTCCAGTCACTTGCCGCCAGTACTCGCCGCCAGTGACTCGCCGCCAGTGACTCAGTACAGTCTATCTTAAGGATAGTGTTTGTCTGTACCACTTAGTCATGCTGGGAGGCTGTAGGTTAAAGGAAGGAAGATGTTTTGTTGAAAATGCCCTGCCGGGTGAGTTATGGAAGTTAATGGTAGAGATGTTATTTCTGGGAGAAGCTTAGAAAGTTAAGTTTGTGAAACAGTGGGGTGTTGGAAACTGTATTAACGGTTGAATTAAAGCTCGGTTGGTTGTAAGCTAGTGTTTGTGGTGTTCACTACCCGATACAAAATAATGTTAAAATATGGCCATCAATGGAAGGAACTCTTTCAGTTAGAACGTTTATGTTATTATGTCTTTTTATAAATCCTGATAAATAAGCCCTGTACCTCGCCTAACGGCGAATAATTGGTCACTTGCCGTCCGATCTTGGACCGCGCTGCTCGCGCGACTCAGCGGCATGCATATTCCACGCGCGCCTCAATAAGTTGCCAGTAATCTAATGGCTCTGGCCCTCTAAGTGGGGCCCTTTAGAGGGCCAGAGCCTGTCTGATCAAGTAACCTTGATCTTGAAACTTATAGGGCTAATGAAGGATCACCGTGGATTTTAGTTAGTGCGAGTCTGACAGTCCCTCACGTTCCGTTTTGCGTGGTGGGAGCGATTCCATGATTTTACCACAATAAAAATAGAAAAATCTGTAGCTACTAGAAAACATATTAATTAATCATACTTTTGCCATGTCTAAAATTAGATATATTACCATCGGACCCTACAAAAAGCATAGCCAAAACACAGAAGAAAATATTCCGACTTTCGTCTGGCCGAAAATAAAAACTTTTTCCCCAAAAACTTCACACTGAATTTGTGAACAAAACCACAACGCACTCAAAGCCACCACTTGAAGCCCTGCTTACCCCTCAAAACGAGCGTGAAGCACATGATAATCTAAAACAATCAGTTTCCCTCCGCGTTGACTCCACTCGTGAGTTCATTGCGTTGTGTGCTCGACGTGTATTGTGACGTCACTATGCATGTACTACCTATAACTTGTATCCAGTGTCAAACTTGAATGTGTTTTTTTTTTGTGGTAACGCTGTAGAAGCTGATATCACATTTTGGGAGGCTTTCGTCTGTTACAGTAAATGGAAAAACAATTTTCATTAGCCTTGACTTTTTGATCTTCATAATTATGATTACCTATCAAATATCGTGCTGGATTTCAATCAAAATATTTTATTTCACATGGGCGCTTATAAAACATCGATAAATTGGCACGGTTTGGGTTGGTTGAATCCATGAGAAAAACCGGCAAGACTGCATGCTCTTTTAAAAATATTTGTTTGATCGGCCGATTAAAATAAGTATTTTTTTTGTATTTGTGTTTTTCTGGAATAGGAGTGGTATGAAAATTTTGATTTTATTTGGTTCTAAATTTACACCTGTGCAAACTTAGTAGTTAATTTTTTAAGAACTTCGTGATAGCAATTTATTTCGTAACTTAAATTATAATAATATCTACTTTTTAACTTTGTCCCTAATGTCAGATAGGTGCAGGCTGATCAATCAAAACCTGAAATAGAAAAACTATTTGGTTTTTTTTCCGGTTATATGTGGCTGGCCATGTATTGAATCTTTCGATATTGATGGTTAAAGGCAGCTGCACACTCCTCGCTATTTTCCCCTGCCAGACTGTTTATCAAGCAACATAAAAAAAAACCTGGTAAGCAAGAACGTTTACGATAAACAGTGTGTTAATGTAAAACAATCAGTATCCGTCCGCCATTATGGGGTACTACTATATGTGTACTATACTATGTATAAGCAAGAAATCCGTAGCTATTCATCCTATTCATACTGTATATAAATGACCTACCTAAATCAGTTGATCAACCTGTGACCCTCTTTGCCGATGATAGTACCATAACGATTCAATGTGATATCAAAGAGAAGTATAATAGTGACATTAATAGTTCTCTTAAATCGATAGTACAATATTTGGATAACAACAATTTAAAAATAAATCTCAATAAAACCAACATTATGCATTTCAGCCAACGCTTACCAACTTCATCTGATGTTAAAGTCCAATATAATGACAAAATAATTGAAGAAGTCAGTACTGCTAAATTCCTCGGTGTAACTATAGACAAAAAGTTAAATTGGAAAGCTCACATTGAAATTTTAACCATAAAAATTAGTAACTCTTCTTATGCCTTACATAAATTAGTTCCAGTACTTAACACTGATGCGTTGCTAACAGCTTATCACGGCTTGGTTTCTTCACATTTAAGGTATGGAATTATCTTTTGGGGTAATTCGACTGACAAGGATATACCTTTCAAAGCCCAAAAACGTTGTATAAGGGTAATGTTTAAATTAGAATCAACTGACAGCTGTAAGCCGTATTTCATTAAATATAACATACTGACGTTACCATCGCTATACATTTTTGAAGTTGTCATGTTTGTAAAATGTAATCGGCAACTATTTCCACGTATGGCAGACAAAGTCAATCGTGTTAGACGCGACAACACTCTCCTCTGCTTACATGCTTCCAAAACAACTTTAATGAGGAAAAGTGTATTTTGCATGGCGCCTATAATATTTAATAAGCTTCCAAAGGGATGGAGGGAACTAAGCGCACATCTATTAAAAAAGCGGCTAAAATTATTTTTAATTAAGAAAGCATACTACAGTATTTTAGAATTTTTAAATGACAGAGAGTGACATTGCAAATTGTTTAAGAAGTTATTTTTATAATTTTTATTTTTTCATTTATTATTTTTATTTGCCTACTAAATACGATTGTATGAAAAAGATGTTATATGTTTGTTATTTAATTTATTATGATAAATGTCATAATTTAATTTAAATGTCTTTATCTTTTTTTAATGTTAATTTTTGTATGCCTTATAGGCCGAACATGACAGAACTCTTTTATATTTTTATGAACAACTTGCATGCCTTGTATGTATACTCATGTTTCTACAAATAAATGTCTTGTCTTGTCTTGTCTTGTCTTGTCTTGTCTTGTCTTGTCTTGTCTTGTAGCTGCGGCCGAAGCTTAGGGCATTTTAATTGTTTGTCATTAAGATTTAGTGAGTGGTATGAACTAAAAAATATGTTAAACAATAAATATTCTTTCGACTCCCGATTTGCTCTCAAAACTTTGAATTCAGAACTAATTAAGGGTAGGGTTCACTCAAAAGTTTCGACTTTCTTTCCGTGTTTTCGTTGATGGACTAAGAGAGTAGACCCCTGTTCCCGCTGCGCGTTGTTGACTCGGCTCTCGAGATGACGCGGTGACGTCACAACACACTGTTTGTTTGCACACACAGTGCGAGCTGTGTACTGATTTCTAAAAGGGAGTTTATATTACATAGTAGGGAATATCCAGCAATGGATATCAGATTTACATAATAGTAGAAAGAGCCTGTTTTGTCCACGTGATTTTTCCATGTGAAAAGAATTTGGCTATAATTGGTTTTTACTCAGTGGAAATTATTCATTTTCTAATCTCAAAACCCAATTTTGTAATACAACATTGCTTACATTTTGAGAGTAGGACATTAGAAGAAAAAGACATTTCAAAAAAGGAGTTTTTGAAAAAGGACAGTATGAGAAAGGACATTTAGAGAAAAGGACATAATTAGAAAGGACGGAAAATAAATGTATTAAATTTCTTTTTTAATAATAACTTTGAGTTATTGACTATTCGTCCATAAAATTAATATAACCATGCCCTACACGTATTATAAAACTAATTTAAAATCTAAAACAACAGACAGAACAGTCCCACCATAATTCAAACTAACGCAAGACATTTAATTTTCATTTGTGAACGAATACAAAATTAATCGTTGCGTAGCATTAATTTATGCAGGCTCGGTTCCCGGCCCGGTCACCAGGAAACGTATCCACCAGGGGAAATTAAACCGTAAATATTAGAAAAATAATTATCAACCGAGTACTTGGGTAGTAAAGTGGTGCGGGATTTGATTTGTGATACTTACCTTGTTGGTAATAAAAGTTGTGTGTTTTGTTGAAAATGTCCATGGTTGAATGTAGGTATGATTTTTAACATAAGGGACTGAACCTTTTGCTGGGCGAGAAAAAAAATTGCCCCAGACTAAGAATTTCTTCGTGTATCGTGGGTGCGTTTACAAACATAGAAACTTACATACACAAGCACCCAGACCCGGAGCAACTACTTGCAGATTATACAAATGTTTGTTCCGTAGGAGAATCGAACCCGAGACATTCTGCACAGCTGTCGATCGCTCAGCCACTGCACCACACCTCAGAGGCCTTACCACAAGCTCTTAACGCGATCCAGTTTAGGCTGTGGGAAAGAGACAGAGCTATACAAGTCGTCTAGCGCCATCTCTTTCCCACAGCCTAAAGACTCACGATCAAAAAGTTCATGGTAAACCACATGTTCTAGGACCAATTGGGAGTTAATCATGGCTTGAATAGCGTACAATAATTTAAAATGAGATTGAAATAAAAAAGCAATTTAAGAATATTAAGTTTCATAATAAAAACAGACTGCCTAAGACTTTCAGAGCTTAATTTAGATACTTAAATCATAAATGTCAAAACTTCCTTCGGGCACTTTCGTAATCACTTTTCGTGTTTTTGCCTTTGTCTTTTATTATTCTAGAAAAATAATAAAAATAAATTGTTTTCAAGACTTATAAAACAGTTAATAACAAGAGTGTCGGTAAAGACGATCATACGATAAAAATAACAAGTTTTTTTTATAAAAGCGAAGAGAAGCGATTATTTTCATGGTTTTTCTTTAAATAACCATTATAATACGCGGTTTAACAGCTTTTTAACTGCCGCGGTTATAACGGACGTTTACGGTAGGGTTTACACCTTTTCTTATTACTACAAAGTTTACTACCGTAGAAATATATTCCGTTCCTAATATATTAGATGGAAAGGAAAATTATATTGTTAATTTATTTGCAGAAACTTTATGAAAGATTTATTATATAAGTAGGTTATTTACTCGTAGTATACACGGCAGCACATCCAGGTATACAAAACCATTTTATTTTGGCCTAGCTTTGTATGATCTTTCCGCGCAATGAGCGGTTAGCTTAAACAAGTTTTTATTAGTTTGATGTATAGCCGTTTGTACCCACAATATTAACATTCATTCACAATCTTATGCCTTCTTCGACCGTTTCATATTTATTTCTTATGTTGCTAACTACATACTTTTGGTCAAACACGCAGGCTACAGACCTTGCCTGATATCTAAAAAAAGCGTGGCCCATATTACAAATATGTAATTCCTGTTTCGATGTGTTTAAAAACATTTCAACTTACATACTCAAAGTCGGATTGGAAAGCGTAGGCCATACTTTATTTAAAATTTGTTCTGTGCTAAAATTGAACCCGTAACACAGTGTGTATCAGTTAATCACTCAGTTACTGCGCTAACTGTCACCAATTAGATGTAAAACTAAACCTAGTTGATGAAGAAAAAAGAATCAAAGCCTTTGTTCTATTTATACCCCATTGCGGCGAAGCCTATAAAGTGAGTTCTAAATTGCTATTTAAATTCTAATTAACCAAATTGTGGAAATGAAAATTGCCAAATAATAAACAAGCTAAAATAAACACAAATATTTTACATAACAATTATTTTAATTACCCTTGCGAACATAACAAATGGAACACAAATATGGAATCGGTGTAAATAACATAAAATTAAACGTATTCATATATGAAAGCTGTCGATTTACGAGTGGCTGCCGTAGGCTGTAGGCGTTGAGACTGTAATAGGCAATTACAATACAATATGGGGGCGAAGAACTACGTATCATGGAATGGTGTGATAGTTGTACTCGTATCATACCTAAGTTGGTAAATGATACATCACGGTTGTGATTGTTTTGTGGTGTATCAATTAGTTTTTTGAGCACCTCGTCGCCGTCGTCTGCCCAGCACATAATTATGTGATATGTGATAGATCATGATAAGCAGAATCAAGATGTAGTATCACTGCTGGAATTCAGGCATTATCATTGCTAGAAAGAATGTAAAATTGTTTTCAAATTCTTACAGGAATCGCCAGTTTCTTCGAGGTGTTCTTTTTTCAGCATTTAATAATAATAATAAAATATTTAATTTAAATTGCATTTTAAACATTTTATCTATCCAAATAAAGTTTACTCGCCGAGAAATGCACAATAGAAAAATAAAAACCAAACACAAGTACCAAAAACCGGATTCTGAAAAATATGGAGCAGAAAAAAACTAGAAAATGTCATCACCAATGTTGACTAGACGCCGGGCCAAACAGCAGCTACAAGAGACACACCTACCATCTCCGGGCTCGTCGCTGAGCTCCGCCTCGCAGCCACCGGGACGCGCCACCCCTGCGGACGCCGTGTCGCCGGTGACTACAGCCGCGTCGAGCTCAAGCGATGAGTTTTTCTCTCCACCGTCGACGCCTCCACAAGCAAGACGACGAGGAAGAGGACGGCCACCAGCGGGCTTGGGACCTCGAGGCCAACAGGCCCCGAGCAGGGTCCCCGCTGCCGGTGGAAATGTGTCGCGCATGCGATGGACTCAGTCCATTAACGAAAACGTCATGCGCGCATATTATGGGGCTACTGAGGGGGGAAGCAACCTGACTGCGTACCGTGGTCGGATGCTGTCTCTGTTTCGGGTGCTGGAGCCAGATGTCAATGTAACGGCGCAACGATTGTCGGATCAGGTGCGGGTCATTCAGCGTAACCGTATGTTGAATGACACAGTACTTGATCGACTACGCTCTGACTCGCGGAGTAACCCTGTTACTGATCCTGCTTTGCCATTGATGGGGACGCAACCACAAAACAATTCCAGTGTGTCACCGCTGTCTGAGCACGCTGATGGAGAGGATCATGACGAAGTTACATCCGTGAGTACCCAATGCAACGTACAATTGAGGAGCGCTTTGGAGTGTGCGTTACGGGAATACCGTTCAACACCTCCTGAACTTAGACCACGTTTACCTCGTTTACCTATGCACAATAAAAACAAGGCGCTGGTGTGTGCTCTGGACTCGGAGCTGTCAAATTATTTTGATAGCAGCAAAGACCTTACTGATACCCACTCAATTCTGTACTGTGCAGCTGTAGCGGCATGTCGTGTAGCTCACGTCAAATTCCCTGACAGTGACAGAGCTACACGACCAAAATCAGCTACTCCGGCTTGGCAGTGCAGGATTGAGCGGCGTATCGGTGAGGCTAGAGCACTCATCGGCAAGTTGATCTGCTTCAGGGAGGGTAATACTCGCCCTAGAGTGATGCGCTTTGTGAGGCGGGCGTTCTCGGGGATTGATATTAGTCCACGTGAATATTTGGCCCGCGTCACAGAGCGCATCGACTTCCTGAGGCAGAAGATTTGTGCATGGGCGAACCGTATTCGTCGGTACAAGCGGCGGGTGGAACGGTACACCTTGAATCGCACATTCCAAAGCGACGAAAGGTGGGTTTATAGAACTTGGGAGCGACCGGACCAAGGTGTTACTGACACGCGCCTACCGGATGATGACGCCATGAGTTCATTCTGGCGCAGCATCTGGTCGGTGCATGTCAGTCACACTGAGGGCGATTGGACCCGGGATGTTGAACGTGCGTGTGATCAGATTACCGAAATGGGGGCAATCACTATCAGTCCCCAAGACGTAGCTTGTGCAGTTCATCCGCTGCCTAACTGGAAATCTCCAGGGCCGGATGGACGCTGGGTAGCTGGATCAAGCGCTTGATTCAGAAGGCAGTACTTCTGGACACGGCGCGTATTGTTAGGAGGTTCCTCTCTCAAGGGCCCTGACCGCCGGCAGCCCGGACCCTGTTCCCGATGCTGGTGGACTGCTATTTTTTATATTTTTAAATGTTTTTTTTCGTTTCTTTTTTATAAAAATATTTAAAAATGTAAATAATGAGTAAAAAGATAAATAAAGATAATAATAATAATAATCGTATCTGCCAATGGCTTAATTGCCAAGAGCCTCGAACAACACCTGAGGAGGCTCTCGCTGGGTAGCTGGATCAAGCGCTTGATTCAGAAGGCAGTACTCTTGGACACGGCGCGTATTGTTAGGAGGTTCCTCTCTCAAGAGCCCTGACCACCGGCAGCCCGGACCCTGTTCCCGACGCTGGTGGACTGCTATTTTTTATATTTTTAAATGTTTTTAGTTTGTTTTTTATAAAAATATTTAAAAATTTAATTAATAAGTGTACAAATAAATAAAGAGATTATAATAATAATGTCACAGTGGACAAGGGTCTTACTCCGCTCTCCTTGGCCAACGAGAACTGGCGCAAACCTAAAGTATTAGACACTAATGATCGTGAGGAGGTATGGCAAAGCAAGGAGCTTCACGGACGCTATTACCGGGCATTACATGGTCCCGATGTAGACTTTTTAGCGTCCGTATCCTGGTTGCGCTTCGGTGACCTATTCGGGGAGACCGAAGGTTTTGTCTGTGCAATTATGGACGAAGTTATGATGACGAATAACTACCGGAAATACATTGTGAAGGATGGTACGGTTGACATATGTCGGGCATGCCACCGTCCGGGAGAATCAATTCGACACATTATTTCTGGGTGTTCTCGTCTGGCTAACGGCGAGTATTTGCATAGACACAACCTCGTTGCCAGGATTATCCACCAGCAACTTGCTTTGAAGTACAGTCTTGTGGAATCGGAGGTGCCGTACTATAAGTATGCGCCCGACCCAGTTCTCGAAAATGGCAATATCTCGTTGTATTGGGATCGACCTATCATCACTGATAGGACTATTGTTGCCAATAAGCCTGACATTGTGGTGATAGATCGATCGGAGCGTCGCGCAATAATTGTTGATATAACGGTCCCGCATGACGAGAACCTCGTGAAGGCAGAAAAGGATAAACAATTCAAGTATCTTGATCTGGCTCGCGAGGTTGTTGACATGTGGGACGTGAATACGGCAGTTATTGTGCCGATAGTCGTATCTGCCAATGGCTTAATTGCCAAGAGCCTCGAACAACACCTGAGGAGGCTCTCGCTGGGTAGCTGGATCAAGCGCTTGATTCAGAAGGCAGTACTCTTGGACACGGCGCGTATTGTTAGGAGGTTCCTCTCTCAAGAGCCCTGACCGCCGGCAGCCCGGACCCTGTTCCCGACGCTGGTGGACTGCTATTTTTTATATTTTTAAATGCTTTTAGTTTGTTTTTTATAAAAATATTTAAAAATTTAATTAATAAGTGTACAAATAAATAAAGAGTATAATAATAATAAGAACTTGACGCCCTGGATAGAAGAGTCCGTTCACTGCTGACTGCAAATCGGATGCATCACCCACGGTCGTCGGTGATGAGACTGTATATCCCACGGAAGTGCGGGGGTCGTGGCTTTTTAAATGCTAAGACCCTGCACAACCGTGAGGTATGCAGTCTCAGGGAATATTTCCTAGAAACCGACGTGGGGATGCACCGAGATGTGGTCACGGTGGACAAGGGTCTTACTCCGCTCTCCTTGGCTAACGAGAACTGGCGCAAACCTAAAGTTTTAGACACTAATGATCGTAGGGAGGTATGGCAAAGCAAGGAGCTTCACGGACGCTATTACAGGGCATTACATGGTCCCGATGTAGACTTTCTAGCGTCCGTATCCTGGCTACGCTTCGGTGACCTGTTTGGGGAAACTGAAGGTTTTGTCTGTGCAATTATGGACGAAGTTATGATGACAAATAACTACCGGAAATACATTGTGAAGGATGGCACGGTTGACATATGTCGGGCATGCCACCGTCCTGGAGAATCTATCCGACACATTATTTCTGGGTGTTCTAGTCTGGCTAACGGAGAGTATTTGCATAGACATAACCTCGTGGCCAGGATTATCCACCAGCAACTTGCTTTGAAGTACAACCTTGTGGAATCGGAAGTGCCTTACTATAGGTATGCGCCCGACCCAGTTCTCGAAAATGGCAATATCTCGTTGTATTGGGATCGACCTATCATCACTGACAGGACTATTGTTGCCAATAAACCTGACATTGTGGTGATAGATCGATCGGAGCGTCGCGCAATGATTGTTGATATTACGGTCCCGCATGATGAGAACCTCGTGAGGGCAGAAAAGGATAAGCAATTCAAGTATCTTGATCTGGCTCGCGAGGTTGTTGACATGTGGGACGTAAATACGGCAGTCATTGTGCCGATAGTCGTGTCTGCCAATGGCTTAATTGCCAAGAGCCTCGAACAACATCTGAAGAGGCTCTCGCTTGGCAGCTGGATCAAGCGCTTGATTCAGAAGGCAGTACTCCTGGACACGGCGCGTATTGTTAGGAGGTTCCTCTCTCAAGAGCCCTGACCACCGGCGGCCCGGACCCTGTTCCTGGCGCTGGTGGACTGCTATTTTTTATATTTTTAAATGTTTTTTGTGTCTTTTTTTATAAAAATATTTAAAAATGTAATTAGTAAGTCTAAAAATAAATAAAGAGAATAATAATAAAAAAATTTTTCTTCTCCAATTTTCTTACAACATTAATTGATTTTTCGTATAAACAGAATATAAAACGTGTGTATTCAACAATAAAAACAGAAATAAAAAATTCTTCATTGTTGTGACAATGCAATATAACGAAAATATAACGAAAAAAACGAAAATGAAACCATACTAATGTCACCATCACCCGCATGATTACAAGAAGCCGGACTAAACAACAACAGGCACACCCACCATCTCCGGACTCGTCGCCGAGCTCCGCCTCGCAGCCGCCGGGACGCGCCTCACCCGAGTACGTCGTGTCTCCGGTCGCTGCAGCTGCGTCGAGCTCCAGCGACGAGTTTTTCTCCCCGCCGTCGTCACCGCCACCACCACGACGACGAGGAAGAGGACGGCCACCAGCGGGCTTGGGACCTCGAGGCCAACAGGCCCCGAATAGGGTCCCCGCTGCCGGTGGAAATGTGTCGCGCATGCGATGGACCCAGTCCATGAATGAAAACGTCATGCGCGCATATTATGGGGCTACTGAGGGGGGAAGCAGCTTGACTGCGTACCGTGGTCGGATGCTCTCTCTGTTTCAGGTGCTTGAGCCAGGTATCAGCGTGTCGGCACAACGACTTTCGGATCAGGTGCGGGTCATTCAGCGTAACTGTATGCTGGATGACACCGTACTTGATCGACTACGCTCGGATTCACGGAGTAACCGAGTTATTCCTGCTTCACCAATGATCGCGGTGCAGCAACAAAGTTCTTCCAGTATGCCACCGCGACCCGATCGCGATTGTGAAGAGGATCATGACGAAGTTATATCCGTGAGTACCCAGTGCAACGCACAATTGAGGAGCGCTTTGGAGAGTGCGTTCCGGGAGTACCGCTCCGTACCACCGGAACTTAGACCACGTTTACCTCGTTTGCCTATGCACAATAAAAACAAGGCGCTTATGTGTGCTCTAGACTCAGAGCTGTCAAATTGTTTTGACAGCAGTAAGGATCTTGCTGATACCCACTCAATCCTGTACTGTGCAGCTGTAGCGGCATGTCGTGTAGCTCACGTCAAATTCCCTGACACTGACAGAGCTACACGACCTAAACCAGCGGCTCCAGCTTGGCAGTGCAGGATTGAACGGCGTATCGGTGAGGCTAGAGCACTCATCGGCAAATTGCACTGCTTCAGGGAGGGTAATACTCGTCCTAGAGTGATGCGTTTTGTGAGGCGGGCGTTCGCGGGAATCGAAATCGATCCTCGTGATTATTTGGCCCGCGTCACAGAACGTATCGACTTCCTGAAGCAGAAAATTTGTGCATGGGCAAACCGTATTCGTCGGTACAAGCGACGAGTGGAGCGGTACACTTTGAATCGCACCTTCCAAAGCGATGAAAGGTGGGTCTATAGGGCTTGGGAGCGACCGGACCAAGGTGTGGCTGACACGCCCCTGCCGGATGATGATGCCATGAGTTCATTCTGGCGCAGCATCTGGTCGGTGCCTGTCAGTCACACTGAGGGCGATTGGATCAGGGATATTGAGCGAGCGTGTGATCACATTCCAGAAATGGGGGCTATCACCATCAGCCCCCAAGACGTAGCTTGTGCAGTCCATCTGTTGCCAAACTGGAAATCTCCAGGGCCGGATGGGCTGCACAACTTCTGGATTAAATGGTTCAAAAGATCACACGTTCGCTTGGCATCCCAGTTCCAATTAGCTTTGGAGTCAGGGTCGCTACCCCAATTCTTAACAACAGGAGTGACCCACCTGCTCTATAAATCAGGTAGTACTGCGGAACCCAAAAATTATAGACCGATCACTTGTCTACCAACGGTCTATAAAGTTCTTACATCCATTCTGAGAGCTAAAATCAATCAACATATTGTGACTAATTCCATCATGTTCGCTTCTCAGAATGGATGTAGGAACGGGTCCCGCGGTACTAAGGAGCTCCTCCTCATTGATATGGCCATTAGCCAACAGGTTCGCCGCTCCCGAAAGGATCTGTCCGCATGTTGGATAGATTATAAGAAGGCCTATGATTCGGTACCCCATACATGGCTCATGAGGGTGCTAGAGTTGTATAAAGTTAATATAACTCTACGTACCTTCCTGTTGTCGTGTATGGGGACCTGGAAGACAGTCCTTCGCTATCCAGGATGTCGACAGATACGAGGTAGCGGCGAACCGATAAGGATTGAGCGCGGCATATTCCAGGGTGACAGTCTGAGTCCTTTGTGGTTTTGCCTGGCCTTGAACCCACTCAGTACATTACTGGAGGGTTCGGGGCTAGGATATCGGTTGAAGAGAGGTGGTCAGGTCATATCTCACCTTCTTTACATGGATGATCTGAAACTCTTTGCCCCCAACAACTTGCAACTGATGAAGCTACTGAAGGTAACAGAAACTTTCAGTAGCGCCATCAGGATGGAATTTGTTGTGGACAAATGTGCAGTCATGCATGTGAAGCGAGGGGAGATTATGGAATCAGAGGGAACTCAACTCTCGGATTCCATACACCTTAGATCCCTCTCTTCAACAGAGACCTACAAATATTTGGGTATGTCGGAAGCATTAGGCATCAATAATGCTGACATGAAGCAATCGTTGAAGGAGCGCTTCTTTAGCCGCCTGAATAAAGTACTTAACAGTCTTTTGTCAGGTGGTAATAAGGTGCGCGCTTTCAACGGTTGGGTCATGCCGGTATTGATGTATTCTTTCGGCATACTCAAATGGACTCAGACAGAACTTGACGCCCTGGATAGGAGAGTCCGTTCACTGCTGACTGCAAATCGGATGCATCACCCGCGGTCGTCGGTGATGAGACTGTATATCCCACGGAAGTGCGGGGGTCGTGGCTTCTTAAATGCTAAGACCCTGCATAACCGTGAGGTATGCAGTCTCAGGGAATATTTCCTAGAAGCCGACGTGGGGATGCACCGAGATGTAGTCACAGTGGACAAGGGTCTTACTCCGCTCTCCTTGGCCAACGAGAACTGGCGCAAACCTAAAGTATTAGACACTAATGATCGTAAGGAGGTATGGCAAAGCAAGGAGCTTCACGGACGCTATTACCGGGCATTACATGGTCCCGATGTAGACTTTTTAGCGTCCGTATCCTGGTTGCGCTTCGGTGACCTGTTCGGGGAGACCGAAGGTTTTGTCTGTGCAATTATGGACGAAGTTATGATGACGAATAACTACCGGAAATACATTGTGAAGGATGGTACGGTTGACATATGTCGGGCATGCCACCGTCCGGGAGAATCTATTCGACACATTATTTCTGGGTGTTCTCGTCTGGCTAACGGCGAGTATTTACATAGACACAACCTCGTTGCCAGGATTATCCACCAGCAACTTGCTTTGAAGTACAATCTTGTGGAATCGGAGGTGCCGTACTATAAGTATGCGCCCGACCCAGTTCTCGAAAATGGCAATATCTCGTTGTATTGGGATCGACCTATCATCACTGATAGGACTATTGTTGCCAATAAGCCTGACATTGTGGTGATAGATCGATCGGAGCGTCGCGCAATAATTGTTGATATAACGGTCCCGCATGACGAGAACCTCGTGAAGGCAGAAAAGGATAAACAATTCAAGTATCTTGATCTGGCTCGCGAGGTTGTTGACATGTGGGACGTGAATACGGCAGTTATTGTGCCGATAGTCGTATCTGCCAATGGCTTAATTGCCAAGAGCCTCGAACAACACCTGAGGAGGCTCTCGCTGGGTAGCTGGATCAAGCGCTTGATTCAGAAGGCAGTACTCTTGGACACGGCGCGTATTGTTAGGAGGTTCCTCTCTCAAGAGCCCTGACCACCGGCAGCCCGGACCCTGTTCCCGACGCTGGTGGACTGCTATTTTTTATATTTTTAAATGTTTTTAGTTTGTTTTTTATAAAAATATTTAAAAATTTAATTAATAAGTGTTAAAATAAATAAAGAGAATATAATAATAATAATAAGAGAAAGAGTGTTGATAATAACCTACTTGCATAAATAAACATAATTTCATTTCATTTCAGATCATGGTTTACCGACGTTGTTGGGCTCGTGCTATAACCCCATTTTCCAATTACTTCTTCAGAACAGATTAAACACCTATAGATTTCTATCCCAACTTCTGTGTTTATACTAATCTCGAACACACACAATTACTTTTAACCACCGCAACACTCTGCTGCAATAAGGCGCATCGATTGAGTGCGGGCGGGCGATGCAGCGCGCCTATCTGCACCAATATTGTATTGTTACGGCCTATTAATGTCCACTGTAGCAGTCGATGGCAGTTGATACGCTTGTTTTGATACCCATGAGTTGTGTGTGAATGTGTGTGGTTTTGGAGGAGGGGATGTTAGGGGGGGGGGGGGGGGGGGGGGGGTTGGAATAGTTTAGCTATTTTATTGCTGTGTTAAGTTTATTATAACATTGTTAACATTGTAATGTTAACGTCAGAATCCAAATGTACAGCAAACACCTGAATGTAATTCACGCTACACAGGACCTTTTTTAAGTGTAGAAATTCTCATCGACTTTCTTCCTTCTGGGGAAGACGGCGGAGTTGTTCACTGACTCAAACAACACGGTGTCGCGCTATGGCTGGACAAGACCTAGAGTTTTAATATGTCAATAACATCTGACGTGACCGGGTATTTAGCATGGCCGTTTTGCCATTTTATTATTTTAGCATGCTAAGGGTTCATAAAAACTTCATTGAGCGAGGTTTTAAAATACTGGACCAGCCACCACATGGTTTTCAACCAAGAATTTGAAGTGATGGTAACATGACTGACCACGGATTACCAGAAGAAAGGACGACACAACGTGGGTCCCATTCTTCTGTTTGATTCTTCTGCAAAATAACTCCTTATTTCAAATACAGTACCCATAAGATCAGAATCACATAACATACAATAGCACTACAGCTGTCTATGACATCCCAGTTACTTACGAGAAGCAGCATGCGGCACGCCGGTAACAGTCAATCATAAATCACGTTATAATGAAGCAGACTCAATAAGCCAATGATGAAGCAACTAACGTTACGGCACACATGTCGCGGTCAGGGTTGCCAGATAATGTAATATTTAAGTTTAAATTTACATTATGTAAAGTGTGGTAGCCGTGAGGCCGGAAGTATTGGTCTTGACATAGGACATGTAAATGGGGTATTTGACTGAAAAAATCGAATAATCCAGTTGGTTTAATGAAAAAAAAAAATACGTGTCAATTATTTTTCTAAATTCTAGCCTGTTGACTTATTACATTTGCAATACCTATATTGTCAAATTGCCTGTTGACAGTTGTTAATGAGAAATATATGACTGTGCTGTTTGAACTTAACCAGAGATTTCATTTGTTCTCAGTACGATGAAAAGATAATGATTATGTAATCCGGGGAATAGGTTTATCTAAATTTAAATTATTGTGACCTTGATCAATCTATACTAGACCTGGGTATGATCTGGCATGGAAAAGAACCATTTTTTTCTTTTTTTTTTTTTAGCGTGGTAAAATCATCAAAATAATGAGTCCTCCAACCCCGGGCAGGGCGGGGGGACTGTCAGACTTCTACTGACTAAAATCCACGGTGTCCTTCATAGCCTGTTAAGTTCCGAGGTTACGGTAAGGGAATAATCCCGCGACCCCGGCAGGCTTTGGCCCTCTGAGAGGCGCGCGTGGGACACAACGCGCCGTCGACCCGGGCATGGTCCTTGGTCGGGCAGCGAGTTGCCCTTTACTCGCTGTCCGCGCCTGCGGTGGCTGGAGATCATCAAGCGACGTCCGTCGCCGTGGGCGCCTACCACTGCGGCTGGGGCGGAGGGAGGACGCTGTCCTCTCTCGCTCGCGGCCCGCCTCCTCCTTCACGAGCATTACTGCCACGCAGAAGGAGCTGACCGCTTCCCACTCCGTCTCGCCCCGCAGCATGGCCGTAACCAATGTCGGGCGCGAGAGGTCTCCGCCTATCGCAGCCGTGAGGACACGTCGGTGCTCCGCCCAAGCTGGGCAGTCTTGCACCGTATGCTCCACCGTGTCCTCCGGGCGATCTTTGCAGTGGTGACACCCAGGCGTCTCCTCCTTTCGCATCAGACACAGGTACCTCCCGAAACTTCCGTGTCCGGTGAGGACCTGCGTCAAGCGGTAGGTCAGGACGCCATGACTTCTCTCCAGTCACTCCTCAAAGAGGGGTCTTACCGCCGCAATTGCGGCGTGCCCGATGGAAAAGAACCATAGGAGAAATCTAGGTAATACGTAGTTAGACAAAAAGCCCCAGTGTTGGTCTACAACATGGCCCTTGGCCTCGGCCGTTTATTATAACAGTGGCAACTTTCGCGTGTGGTTCCGAGTTTGAGAGCTAGAGTGACGGGGCGTTTTGTCAACTAGGGCGTATTCCCTATTTTTACCCTGTTTGATATTCGTATTACTTTCAGTCAGCAATACAAATAGTTCAAACAAGACCAGATAGACTCCAACTGTCAGTGAGACTAAAATGCAACACTGTTCCACCAGCATCTGTTAGGATTTTTATATTCGAATACGCGACCATTATTTTATGTTGTAGGCTGTCTACTGGACCATGTTTTATAATTGTTGCAGTGTGAAAGCATGGGTGTATTTTTTTTGTTCCATATCCGTAACATCGAATAGTTTCCGCAATTTAAAAAAAAAGTCCTTGACTGTTAACCTAAAAGTTATTTTTTAGATAGATATCTATATATCTAATATGATATTTTCGTCGAAGGCTGAGTAGTCAGCTTTTTTATATGTGTACAAGACAATATAATCAAATGTGCGCAAATCAGTCCCGATCTGGAGCGGAAATAACTGTCAGATTCGTATTGACTACTGACGGTTTTCCTACAATAACTTGCTAAACCTGAGAGTTCTGACGGCCCCCCTTTAGAGGGCCAAAGCCTACCGGAGTCGTGAGATTAACAAATTAATACTGAAGGACACCGTGGATTTTAGTCAGTACAAGTCTGACAGTCCCTCCGGGCGGGAGGGACTGTCAGACTTGTACTGGCTGCCCTGTGTGGGCGGACTCATAAAATTTGATGATTTTACCACGCTAAAAAAATGATCTAACACAAGGGATACTAAAGTGCTGACTGATTTTAAACTCCTACTGATTTAAAAAAAAACTGGCTTGTACTGAGCTTGACATAATTTAGTACTTTTGAAATCGCTGCTAAACGGTACGCTAGTTTCATGAATACAGTTCTAAATCTGCATTTTTTTTTTTAAATCAATATCCCTTGTTTTAAGGCCTAGCTTGTATATGAATTTATCGTTTCTAATAACCCTAACGTCAGCTGGCACTTGATTATCGAGTGACAATTAGCAGCAGGCGCCGTCAGATGGCGCGCACGTTATTGCCGTGACATTAGCTCGTGTGATCCATATTGACCCTATCTACTCGATGTGTTCAGTGTTGGTAATTGTGCGATTAGTGTGGTCGGATACTAGGGTAGTGAATTATGGAAGACCGTTAGAATTTATTGTCATAACATTTAATTTGTTTTAATAGTTATTTTAATGTTATTTTTGTATCTGTTTTGTAATGGCGGTTTTACAAGTTTGGATTTTGCATGATGGTTTTAACTTTGCATGCATAACCGACGGGAAAGCCCTAGCGTGTATGTGTTAAAAGTGAACAGTTATCGGCACACGTGTCAGATAAGCATGGAAGGTTAAAACCATAATGCTAACCTATACACGTTATGTATGGCTTCCATGTGAACTACTCATACAACTGCTATCTCGCTTTTCATAGTTTCTTTATATTTTGATGGATGCCGAGATATTTCTAAAAATACAAGACGTCTTATTAAAAACAGTACAATACTCAAATAACAAAGAAAATATTTCTCCTTACCAGCCAATACAAGCTAAATTCTTGAATTTTAAAAAAGGAATCCCACAGCCACAGACTCGTGAAGAAAACTTTTAAAAAATTCAAGCTGGACACTTTGGAGCGCTACAAAACATTTTCCACGAAGAAAAGGCGGCGGTATCCGCGCACCGCACTATCCGCGGATTATCCGCAAAATATTTTCAATATCCGCAACTTATGTAGATACGTATCCGCCTCGGAGCGCAAACTTCGCCAATATGCGGCGGAATCTGACAATACTTTTACGTGCGTTTTACATTTTAAAGCGTTTTCCATTTGTTTTGCAGATTATGGAGATGTTGTATCAGTTTCATTGGCAGATTTTTATTAAAAAAGCAATGAGTGTTAAGACCGCTTTTGTGTCCGTCTGTGTAAAGTATAAAAATATTAATGAAAATAGTAATGCTTTATTAGTTAGCTGTTCGCGGACTAATATTAAGTTATGAAACAAAATAAAACAAAATTTAAGTTCTGAAAACTGTTACATGAAATAAATAATGAACTTCCTTAGCGAATTCAAATCAGCTTAGAAAATAAAGGGAAGTAATTTATTGTGTAGCACAAGGTAACAACCACAGGACCGAGGTTAGCAGCACAGACAGACAATTTAGCAAGCGTCGCCCCTCGGGTTTGTTTACAAACAAAGCGAATGTATCGCCGAACCTTCTCCGGACAAATGAATTACGTGAATAGTTTAACATTTTCACAACACTATGTCTTACGTACATTTCACCTTGTGAACGTCCCAGACGCACGGTATTTCGCCTAGAACATGCTAGGTGGACAAAATTCAAGTTTTCATTTCCAGGAAATCTTAATTGCATAACACAAACAACAATCCCAAACTCCAAATTCCGAGAAAAAGTTGTTTTTCAAATGCTTAACTGATGAGTTATAGAGTTCAGAAGTCAGGCAATGAGTTTAATGCAAGCGTTCCGGTAAATCAGTTGCAATTTAGCGACACTTTTATGCACATCTCATAGTGGTTTATAGTGATATTGTAAAAGTTTTTTGTGATGGATATTAACAGTGAGGGTATGTACTATTATTATATCTATTATTTTTATCAGAATCTATTAAAATGATTTTTTTGCATTTTTTTAACTTAATACATAAATTTTACCGTAATTATTTGTATAAAGAACACTTTGATCGTTCAGGAAGTACATTGATTCGCCTCTATTCGGGCTAGTTTTTAGATATATTGTGGGTATAACTGTGTAGTTTGTAAAAATACACATATTGTTCAGCACACTTCGGTACAACATATTTTTATCTTTTTTTTTTCAGAACACGTTTACTCTATTTCAAGGGTAGCATTTTTTGAAGAGTGGTTCAATGACACGAAAAATGGTAAAAGGTCGCATATTTATGACTATTTTTCTTCAAAATTTCACTTTGGTGACATTACTGAAAACAGCGAAAGATAAATAAAGTTGAAAATATCCAACTTTTCTACGAAGATTGGATCCAAATGGTAGGCTTCGGGAAAACAAAGGAGCGTTTTTTAATTACAAATAAGACTTGGCAGGATGAAGGAGACAAACAGTTTACTGTGAGTTCTTTAGCCCCACAACCTTCGACATCTAGTGAGGCTGTGACATCTGCAGGAAGACCTCGCAAAGATTACGAGGAATCGTCGTTTAAGACAAAGATACGTCGAGTCGTGAATATGACGTGCAGAGGTATTAAAGTTTATTGTAAGCCCGACCTTATTAACAGCATCATCTGCCTGCTTTTTCCCAACTATGTTGGGGTCGGCTTCCAGTCAAACCGGATACAGTTGAATATCAGTATTTTACATGGAGCGACTGCCTATCGGACCTCCACAACCCAGTAACCGGGTAATACCATACCCCATGGTAAGACTGGTTGTCAGACTTTAGAGCTTCTGACTAAGGCTAGCCGCATACACAAAATAATATTGTCAATATTAATCGAAACCAAATGAAATAAAACCGAATACCGCAATACAGGCCCCGCACACGCACAATATTATTGATAATACATACTTTATTGTCAATATTATTTTGTGTGTGCGGCTAGCCTAACAGTAACGACTGTCAAAGATCTACAAATGACAGCCGGGACCAACGGCTTTACGTGCTTGTCGAGGTACGGAGGAAACTCGCTATGATAGATGGTCACCCATCCACAGACCAACCTCGGCAAGCGCGGCTTAACCCGAAAGATCGGCCTGTGCGGCTGTAATTATTTAGCCACGAGCTCCTCATAATAGCCCGACCCCAGTAAAATCAAGACCGGAAACGTCATCATAATTATTGTTGCACATTGCCACAAAATGATGACGATTCACCAGAAGATTTTGATGATAATTATGATGACTAGGTGTAGTTTAAGTTAATTTGTAAATTAGGTATTTATTTATTTAATGCAATTTTGTTGCTTGTTTATGATTTTTAAATATTTTTTTCTGATTTATACAATATTTTTTGTTTTTACAATTAAATCATACCAAAAATTATTAATAATGCCTTAATATGACTACTTATATATAAAAGCATCGTTAAATATCATAAAATAATATTGTCCACCTAGCATGTTCTACGCGGTACACTGTGAGACGTTCACAAGGTGAAATGTACTTTATCAAGTTGTAATTAGAGTTAATTTTGTTTCTGAATGATGAGTTAAGGTGTTTTCAGATGTTTTAGCGTTATTTATGAATCTTATTACGTGGTGATTTTGATACAAAGAGACATGCTACATTAATTGCCTTAATTTTAGGATTAATTCCATAATAAAGAGGTCCTATTAAGCTGGACCAGTTAATATTTTCATTCATCGTCTATTTATTTTCTTTTTTTTTGTTGAAGTATAACATAATATCCCCACCGTCGTATCTCCACGTTGTCGTCGTGGTGGGGCTTATAAACTAAGAGGGATACACCGGGGAAAGGCGCGCCGCCTGGAGGATCGAGCAGTTAGCTCGAGCTTTCAGGCGGCGCGGGCCCAGTCGTCTGAGACTGGGTCAGGGGGGGAAATGCTCACTTCCGGTACGCGTCTAGTCTATAGACGTAACCGTGAAGTGAGCCGGGGAGGGAAATTCGGGGATAGGGTTTAGAGGAACTCACCTCTATAAAAAAGTGAACAAATATGGACAAAAAGTTGCTGCAAAAATCATTACCCCAGGCGGGTACCAGCTGCTCCGCAGCTGGAGAATCCCGCTCCGGACACGTCCGGGCTGCCCCACCGTATTCTGGGGGGGGCAACAACCACTTTTATCCTTTCTCACCGGCAGTCGCCGCAAAGAGCCAGGGGGGCTCACGTACCCGTGACGAGGAGTCGCTGGACCAACCCAGCACGTCCAAGTCACCGGTACCAAACGAGCGGGCACAGAGTGCCGCTCCGCGTAAGGAGGGGGCGATGGTGCTCGAGTCGGATTCCGACTCGGCATCAGACGCCACGAGCTTCCAGAGCGTAGGCTCTGGAAGCACTGGAAGGAGAGACGAAGGGAGCGCCGCTAGCAGGAGGAAGGAATTCCTCAAGCGCTCCCGGGAAGACGTCTCTTCTTCGGAGGAGGGTCCTGTCTCGGGCCCCAAGATCCCGACAAGTGTTCGGGGTAAAGGCCGAGGCGGGACGTGCGGCAGAGGGAGGGAGATCGACCCCTCTGTCGAGGTTGAGAGGAAGGTGCAGGATGCCATCCGCACCTTAGGACGGCATGGTGGCCCGGGGAAAAAGGGCACCAAGGACCGAGCCATGATGAAGGCCAAAGAGACCATCATGGCGGCGGTGCTCAACCGGCCTCTTCCCGGATCGATAGTTGCGGACGAGTTGTCCGAAATGCGGGAAGAGGTCGCCAAACTTACGGCGGCGATGGATGTTCTCCGGAAGGAGAATATCCAAGTTAAGACGGAGCTGGCCGGGCTGCGGAAGGGGAGCCGCCCGGAAGAAGCACCGCAGAAGCCGACGCAGGCACAGATGCGGCAGAAGGAGCCGCCGGCGAAGCCCGCGCCAACAGAAGACAGCAATGCTGTCCTAAGTCTGGTGCGGCAGGAGCTGGCGGCCTTCAACCAGCGGTTTACAGTGCTGGAAAACCGCATTCTGCGACCTCCGCTCGCGTCGGCATCGTATGTGGCGGTGGCGGCATCCACGCCGCCCAGGCCAGCCCCAGAGAAGCGGGCCGCGGCAAAACCCCCGGCACCGCCGAAACAGGCCCAACAGGCCACGGTGAGAGCGGCTCCGGCGGCGACGGCACCGGCTGGGGCAAGGGCAGCCCCGCAGAGCTCGGCTGCCAAAAAGAAGAAAGGCGCTCCGGCGGCGGCGGCGGTGAGCCAGCCGTCCCGAGCTGTCCCGCCTACGCAGCCCTCGCGTCCTCCCCCAGCCGATGCCGAATGGCAGGTGGCGGGAGAGAGCAGGGCCGCAAAGAAACAAAGGCGGCGACAGCGACGGAAGCAGCGGAAGCGAACCGTCGCGGCGAAACTCCGCGCCCCCAAGACCGCGGCTGTAGTGATTACACTGCAGCCGGACGCGGTGAAAAGGGGCGTGACGTACCGCGATGTGTTCGCGAAGGCGAAGGAGGCGGTGAACCTCCGGGAGTTGGGAATCGACGGGGGCCTCCGGGTGCAAGTCACCGCGACGGGGGCCAGGCTACTGTCGATTCCCGGCGCCTCCAGTGGTCCTACCGCTGACGCTCTGGCCGAACGGCTAAGAGCGTCCTTAGATGCGGAGGAGGCTCGGGTGTCCAGGCCCGTAAAGCGCGCAGATCTGCGCATAATGGGCCTGGACGACTCGATTTCGGAGGGGGACGTGGTGGCCGCCGTCGCCAGGGTTGGGGAATGCCCTGTCGACCAAATCAAGGCTGGCACCCTTCGCCCGGACTTCGCGGGGCTGCTGTCGGTGACAGTGAGCTGCCCCGTGTCCGCGGCTAAAAAGATTGGAGAGGGCCGAAGGCTCTTGGTCGGCTGGGTGTCCGCGCAGGTGAGACTGCTGGAACCCAGGCCTCTGAGGTGCTTCCGCTGCCAAGTGGGTAACCACGCGGCATGCAAGTGCACCTCGGAGGTGGACCGCAGCGGCGATTGCTTCCGCTGCGGTCGGCCCGGTCATAAGGCCGGCTCTTGCAACGCCCCGCCGCACTGTTTCCTATGTGCGGCGGCTGGCAAGCCGGCCGATCACCGGGCAGGGGGCAAGTCCTGCGCCCCGCCCGCCAAGACCAAGAGCAGAGGTAGGCCCTCTGCCGCCGCTGTCCCCGCTACTGCCGCCGCCGCCGCAGCTCCTGCTGCCGCCGCCGCCGCCGCCACCGCCGCCGCCGCCGCCGTCGCCGCCGCCGCCGCCGTGGCCACGCCCTCGAGGAGGGCCCTGGAGGCGCGCTTCCTCCAGGCGAACATCAACCACTGCGCCGCTGCTCAGGATCTCTTGCTCCAGAGCATGGCGCAGTGGTTGATCAACGTCGCCGTGGTCTCCGAGCCGTATTATGTCCTGCCCAGGAATGACTGGGTTGCGGACCTAGACGGCTCGGTGACCCTAATTTCGTCGGCCGCCGCCGGTACCCCGCCCCTCGATCGTGTCGTGAGAGGGCACGGGATTGTCGCAGCCCGGTTCGGGGAGATCGCCGTGGTAGGCGTTTACTTCTCCCCGAGCCGATCTATCGCCGAGTTCCACGACTCCCTAGAGGAGCTGGGAGACATCGTCGTCGCCCTCGGTTCCCTCCCCGCGCTTGTCCTGGGGGACTTCAATGCCAAAAGTCCGGCTTGGGGTTCCCGGAACACGGACTATTCGCGGGGCAGGAAGCTCGAGCGCTGGGCCCGTGCGCATGGCCTGGTGATTGAGAACCGGGGTTCCGTCCCCACGTGCGTGCGGTACATGGGCGAGTCGGTGGTGGACCTTACGTTCGCCACCCCCAGCCTGTCACCGCGCGTCACTGGCTGGCGCGTTGTGGAGGAGGTGGAGACCTATTCCGACCACCGGTATATCCGGTTCGACGTCTCCGCCCAGACCTCAGACGCGCCGGTCTCAAGTGGACGGAACCTAAGTGGTCCGCGATGGGCGCTGAAGCAGCTGGACCGGGAGCTATTCCTGGAAGCCTCGATCGTGCAGGCCTGGGTGTCACCACCGGACAGGCCTGCCAACATAGACGACGAGGCTGAGTGGTTCCGGGAGGCCATGTCGGAGATCTGCGACGTGGCCATGCCCCGGGTCCGGCAAGGACGCGCCCGGCGTCAGCTGTACTGGTGGTCAAGCGAGTTAGCAGCGCTGCGCGAAGCGTGCGTTGCTGCGCGCCGCCGGTACACCAGGTTCCGCAGGCGCCGCACCCGACCTCCGGATGCGGCGACTGTAGAGGCAGAGCTACATGAGGGCTACAGGGCAGCGAAGGCCGCCCTCCGCGACGCGATCTGGCGGGCCAAGGAATTGGCCCGCGAGGAGATGCTGGGGACTCTGGACGGGGACCCATGGGGCCGCCCCTACAAGTGGGTGAGAGAAAAGCTCCGCCCCTGGGCTCCCCCGTTGACGCAGAGTCTCCGGCCTCAGTTCGTGGAGGACGTGGTGAGCGCCCTGTTCCCTTCGCGAGGGGACCATGCTCCCCCGCCCATGGCTCCGTCTCCGACGGAATCTGAGGAGGAAGCTGACGCGAACGCGGACGCTCCAGAGGTGACCGAGGTAGACCTGAGAGTGGCGGTACAACGGCTCAAAGCCAAAAATACCGCCCCAGGACCCGACGGCCTGCCAGGAAAAGCCTGGGTCCTGGCCTTCGGGACTCTCGGGCCTCGACTAGGGGGGCTCTTAAGCGCGTGCCTGGAGAGGGGCCGGTTCCCGCTTCCTTGGAAGACGGGGAAACTGGTCCTGATCCAGAAGTCCGGGCGCCCTGCGGACTCTCCGTCCGCATTCCGGCCCATTGTGCTGCTCGACGAGGTGGGCAAGCTCTTTGAGAGAGTCATTGCAGACCGCCTCGCCGGGCACCTGAATCGAGTGGGCCCGAACCTGTCGGAGAGCCAGTTCGGCTTCCGCAGGGGGCGCTCGACGGTGGACGCCATCATGCGCGTGAGAGCCCTCACGACGGGGGATGCAGTGGCCCGGGGCAGGGTCGTCTTGGCGGTGTCTCTGGACATCACCAATGCCTTCAACACCCTGCCCTGGAGTTGCATCAGGGAGGCACTCCGGTATCACCGGGTGCCGACCTACCTCCGCCGAATAGTCGAGGACTACCTGACGGACAGAGCCGTCATCTACCCCGGTCACCGGGGAGAGTGGAACCGGCGAGAGATGTCGTGCGGTGTTCCACAGGGTTCGGTCCTGGGACCGCCCTTGTGGAACATCGGATACGACTGGGTGCTGCGCAGCGACCTCCCTGACGGCGTCAGCGTAATTTGTTACGCTGACGACACGCTCGTCCTAGCACAGGGAGAGTCGCACCAGGCGGCGGCCGACGTGGCGACGGAAGCGGTCGCGACAGTCGTTCAGAGGATCCGGCGGTTGGGACTCGACGTGGCGCTGCACAAGACGGAGGCCATGTGCTTTCATGGCAGCCGTAACGTGCCACAGTCGAGTTACAGCATTACGGTGGAAGGAGTTCCGATCGGCGTCAAGAGGACGATGAAGTACCTGGGACTCGTCCTCGACAGCCGTTGGAACTTCAAGGAGCATTTCTTGAGTTTGGCCCCAAAGCTGAACCGTACAGCAGCCGCCCTCAGGCGACTGCTGCCCAATCTCAGCGGGCCAAACGCTTCCTGCCGTAGGCTGTACGCTGGTGTCGTGCGGTCCATGGCCCTCTACGGGGCCCCTGTGTGGGCCCTGAGCATCCGGACGCGACCACAGAAGCTGGTCGCATGCCAGAGGGTCATGGCTATCCGAATGATCCGGGGATACCGCACGATTGCCGGCGAATCGGCCAACCTGCTTGCCGGATTGCTGCCTTGGGATCTGGAGGCGACTGCCCTCCAGCGCGTCTATGAGTGGCGCGTGGAGGCGCAGCGCCGGGGCGTGACCCCGCTGCCTCGCGAAGTCGAGGCGCGGCGCGAAGACCTCCGGCGCGATCTCAGGGCAGTATGGAAGGAACGACTGTCGCGACCGACGGCCGGGCACGCCGCAATTGCGGCGGTAAGACCCCTCTTTGAGGAGTGGCTGGAGAGAAGTCATGGCGTCCTGACCTACCGCTTGACGCAGGTCCTCACCGGACATGGAAGTTTCGGGAGGTACCTGTGTCTGATGCGAAAGGAGGAGACGCCTGGGTGTCACCACTGCGAAGATCGCCCGGAGGACACGGTGGAGCATACGGTGCAAGACTGCCCAGCTTGGGCGGAGCACCGACGTGTCCTCACGGCTGCGATAGGCGGAGACCTCTCGCGCCCGGCATTGGTTGCGGCCATGCTGCGGGGCGAGACGGAGTGGGAAGCGGTCAGCTCCTTCTGCGAGGCAGTAATGCTCGTAAAGGAGGAGGCGGGCCGCGAGCGAGAGAGGACAGCGTCCTCCCTCCGCCCCAGCCGCAGTGGTAGGCGCCCACGGCGACGGACGTCGCTAGATGATCTCCGGCCACCGTAGGCGCGGGCATGCGGGCAGCGAGTAAAGGGCAACTCGCTGCCCGACCAAGGACCATGCCCGGGTCGACGGCGCGTTGTGTCCCACGCGCGCCTCAAAGAGCGTCAGCATAATGACGGGGCCCCCCTCTCAGAGGGCCAAAGCCTGCCGGGGTCGCGGGATTATTCCCTAACCGTAACCCCGGAACTTAACAGGCTATGAAGGACACCGTGGATTTTAGTCAGTAGAAGTCTGACAGTCCCTCCCGCCCTGCCCGGGGTTGGAGGACTCATTTGATGATTTTACCACGCTAAAAAAAAAAAAAAAAAAAAAAAAAAAGTATAACATAATATTAGTTTCTAAAATATTTGCGAAAATTTTGTAAACCAAATACAAAACAAAATTGACTTCAAAATAAATGCATTAGAGTCCTTAATTTCAAAATAAAATTGGTAGTCAAACCCACTTAGCATTGCTCCCCAAACTCGCGTGCTAACTATGAATGCTCTAGCAGGTCGGTGTACGAAGTGTCAGCGATGTCGGAGTGTCAGCGGTGTCGGGGTGTCGGGGCTCTCACCGCAACTGATTGCAGCCGGTACAACTTGTGTTAACATTGTAGGAACGAGGGATCGCTTGCGGCGGTCGGACGGATGGAAATTAACAGTTTTGTGAATTCAATGGAGAAAGTTTACAGGATTAAATTGTAAACGTTATCTACCAATAGAGTATTAATTAAATGATAAAGTAGCAAGAATAATAAAATATTCCTAAAATTAAAACTTTTAAAAAAGTAAGTAAGAGTCAGTCTTTTGTAAATTCTCGTGGTCCCGTTGGGCACTCATCTATCTAAAAATATAAATATATTTATTGATCTAAGAATATGTAAAAACATTGTTATTATTTTTTATTAAACTGGTGGGAAATGAAGAGCCTATGGAATTGTGGACCTCTGGGATCAACACATTCTATTTCAAAAAAAGAAGCAGGTAGATAAGTGGAAATGTTTATTAAAAAAAAAACGTTGCCCTTTTACTAGGAACTTCTCCTGAATAGTGAGTGCGTTTACAAACATAGAAACTCACATAAACACAAACACCTGGTTGTTTGTGTGTGAGTTTGTTTCTAGTTTGGACACGAAAAAACTACTTGCAGATCAGATTCAAATATTTGTTCCGTGCGGGATTGAACCCTCGGCACACAGCTCAGCAGTTCAATTGCTCAGCCACTTTCGACAACTTATTAATGTGTCCAACTAATGAAACCGCAAGTCTTATTCCGTCTGGAATCACTCTAACGTAACAAGACAAACGTTGTGGTGTAAAGACAGTGTACCGGACAGGCATGATTGAGTGCGCGGGTTCTTTGTGGCGCAAAGACTTTGGACAACTTGTTAGTGTGTTGGTAAACAACGTATTATCGACTAATAGTAGAGAGACGACTAGTCTACCGGACGTACTTGCAGACGGCGAATAGTCGGCTGGGGTTATTGATATGCAATTATAACCCTTTTTGTTAACAAGATAAGTAGCATTTTTATGTCTGTTTTTATTATCTATGCGGACGATTCGGTTTTATATGCAATGCCACTGACATTGCTGAAAGACCCAGAACCAAAACTAAAAAAAGCTTTCTGACTAGTGTGTCAGTTAGCCAATCGACTAAAGTCATAGTTGGCCATCTTTATAAATAAAGAACATCGAAATGCATGAGTCTTTTTCTTTTGATAGCTCTCTGATGAGAATAGTCCTACTAATATTATAAATGCGAAAGTTTGTGAGGATGTATGTATGTGTATGTAGGTATGTTTGTTACTCTTTCACGCAAATACCACTGAACGGATTTGGCTAAAATTTGGTACACAGATAGTTTATAACCTGAATAGTTTCTATCCCTATTTTATATTTCCGTGGAATAATTTTTGAGTTGTAGCGGGTGAAACCGCTGGTAGCAGCTAGTTGATTATAATAATGACTATAATTGACTATCACTCACTCTAGTTCATTACCCAATAGTAAATGAAGCTACCTACTATAGGTATATAGCAGGCATAATAATGAAAGTTCAGTCGGTTTTGATAGCGGTTCGCGAGGATGACATTATTGTGTCATTAAATGGTTATAGCGCAGCCATATATCGACAGGGTTATGTACATAGGATGATTATTTATTTTATGATTATATACTCATGTAAAATGGATTGTGAAATTAGTTTAGGAAGCGCTGATTATCATGAACGACGATTGTCAACTACTTTACTGTACTACTGCTCACAAGCATACATAAATTAAAAAAACAATATGTTGAACTTTCAGGATGTATTGATCTAAGCAACAAAATAAATCATTTTTGTTTGTTTGTGTAAGTTGGTAAAACTGAAGAATATAAAATAATTTGTATCTTTCGATTTCCTTATATTTTCTGCTACCTTCCATAAATCATGTAATGTTGAACATTTGGAATTGGTCAAAAAAACCGGTTATAAACGTCCAAATTGGTAATGGCTATGTATAAAATGTAATGAATCTGAGGGTTAACGCTTTTTTTTATAAATTAGTGATTTAAATTCATTTATATTAAGTCATGGAGAAGCGATCCATTTACACGCACACAATAAACAAAAGTAAAATAAAACCAATTTAAAGTATAACATACTCTATTCTCCCCTCTCAAGTGCTATAAGATCATTCAAGAAGTTCAAAAGGCTTTTACGATCAAAATACCGGACACAAGTTTAGTGCGCACTAAACTCGCATCGTCGGGACAGTGGCCATTGCTTCCTATAGTCAATAAACTCACATAATGCGTCCATAACCCATCGGATGGGACACAAGCGGTTTTATTCAGTTCCACAACAAAATTTATTACGGGAATACATTTATTTTTCATGATTTTATTTTATTTGGGTATTGGTGTTGGTTTATCTGGATTTAAGATTATAAAAACATTTATAATACATAAATACAGTTGAAATGTTTGTTTGCAACATCAAAATATCAGCTTTCTACATAATGCACATGGAATGATGATTAAATGGCATTTTTTATGTGTCTTATTTCTCTGGATTTGTTTCATAAACAATTTTCAAAACGGCTCAATATTGATTTTGATCAAACTTGCTAGCAGATAATTATAAATAAAGATAATTTAAACTTTAACATGAATTTCACACCATTATTATAAGGTAGTTGCTGCAGCTTGACCCAATTGGAGTTTGGAAATTATCTTACGTGTTTATGCTACTGGATTGTTTTTTTTTTGGACACAAACAACAATAATAATAACGGTTAATATTCGAGCATATTTATTATCTGCTCAGCAATATAGGCGCGTGAAAAATTAACAGACAAAATTAGTTACTTTAAAATTAATTAGGTAAGTACAATGCGAATAAATCGTGTTCTTTAATACTTTCCAAGTTATTACACAAACGATCCGATCCCGCTACCGAAGTTTCTGACAGAATCACAATCAATTTGTTATCCGCAAACTATGTAAGTATACATCCGTTGATAGCCCACAAAATAGATTGTTGAGTTATGACTGATGAGAACACAATTAATTGGTTGAGTAGATATCGGCTTGATTCAATATTCCAGTTGCGGCTGAATGATTTGCAGGTTCGATACTCACACGTTACAATATGCTTGTGGCCAGGGTTTCCGGGGTTACTTGTTAAAATGTTTACATGGTATTAATTTGCATCTGTTACTAACGTTCTGAAACGTGTTCTGTTCTAAACAGTAACTTTTTATTTGTGGCCTTTTTCATTAATTTATTGTCCGTTAGTTTTTCGTTAGCACATCATCCCAATATGTTAAATTTTTCCAATCGAACATGAATCTTCTGCTCTTCTGTTTTAGTTATTAAGTTGAAAACCTTTACAATTTTGACAGATTGCGGTTGGTTAATGTGTAGACATCTGTGCATAAATGAATAAGTATAAAGTTTAAATTGCACCGGATTGACATTAGACAACGCTGAGTCCAATCCGATGCGATTCTTGAATGTTTTTTTATTTCTCATCGTATTAAAATCTTCAAATTAATGAGTCCCTGGTTGAGTAGCACAGAAATGGTTTCACCATGGATTCCCATGAAAACCAGGACAGACAAATTACATACGCATGGGTCTACAAATTACGTACAATAATTAAATTTCCCAGTAACTCGTGCGGCAATTATTCAAAACAATGTTAATGCCGGTCGCATAGTGGTGGAAACGTTGAAATTTAATAACAACATCGCTATCTGGCGGTGTTATCCATTTATCAGTAGTATCTCCTAATAGGGGTTGTATTACAATGTGTATTGATAACGGTGCGGTTTTTTGGGGTGTGGTGCCAGTGGCGGTGGGTGAAACATTCAGTGCGCGAAAGTGAATTGAAAAAGTCGTAGTAATAAATACCAGTTTTTTTTAATGAAATGCCAAATGTTTTCTGTAAATTGGTTGTCTGTATAAATTACTTCTTTAGTCATGTTTTAGAAAATACAATATAGATACTTAAACTTGAAATCTGCTTTGAGTTTTATAACATTTTCTTTAGTATAACAGTCATACAATTTAACTACAGTTTACTGTCACTGTGTAAATATACATCCTATATATATTAACAAAGAAAAAGGCGATTTTAGTTAAAAATAAAAAAATATGACACAGTGCTATGCTGATTAAAAACCTTTCCAAGCTTAAAAAACCGGCCAAGTGCGTGTCGGGCCACGCACAGTGTAGGGTTCCGTAGTTGCCCATCAAAAAACTAATTAAACTGATCCGCTGAAATTAATTTTAAAAAGAAGAATTTTCAAAATCGGTCCAGGAGTCTTTGAGAAATCAGGGAAAATACATAAGAAAAAAGATTACGACGAATTTAGAACCTCCTCCTTTTTTTGAAGTTAGTTAAAAATAGTTGACGATAAAAACCTACCTATCCCCAAAAAACATACCGTAAAAACATACCTATTAAAGCTGTAAAATAAATCTGACAAACTTACATTTGCAGTTGAAGAGCATGTTCTCCGATACATTTTGTTTAAGAAAACATATTATTCAAGTACATTTTATAAGTTGGTCGACTATAGCCTACTTAGTCATGATAATTTTCTTTTAAACTTCGTTATACAGGGTGGAATTTTGTAATGCCACCTGGAGGGAAAGTACTCTTAATACTGCAGATAGAAAATTTGACTCAAAGAAAACATTCCTTTATTTTTGATTAGAAAGCAAACTGCATTCAAAGATTTTCGAAAATTCTCTTCTCCCACCCGGGAATCGAACCGGCTAAAATCTGAAAAAATTATACCCTGTACTTTTATTGCACCGGTCAATTATAACGATGAAATCTCTCTAACAATCATGATAAATCAAATGAAAGGAAAACCAGGAAATCTTAAATTAAAGCTCTCGTAACATGTAATATGGTTTCTTGGTCCTATTGGTGGAATTCTGTAATGCCACCTGGAGGGAAAGCACCCTTAATACTGCAGATAGAAAATTTTACTCAAAGGAAACATTCCTTTATTTTTGAAAAGAAAGTAAACTGCATTCAAAGATTTTCGAAAATTCTCTTCTCCCACACCCGGGAATTGAACCAAGAAACCATATTACATATTACGAGAGCTTTAATTTAAGATTTCCTGGTTTTCCTTTCATTTAATTTATCATGTTTGTTATAGAGATTTCATCGTTATAATTGACCCTAACGATCGGTGCAATAAAAGTACAGGGTATAATTTTTTCAGATTTTAGCCGGTTCGATTCCCGGGTGGGAGAAGAGAATTTTCGAAAAACTTTGAATGCAGTTTGCTTTCTATTCAAAAATAAAGGAATGTTTCCTTTGAGTAAAATTTTCTATCTGCTGTATTAAGGGTACTTTCCCTCCAGGTGGCATTACAAAATTCCACCCTGTATATGCTACTATTGTGAATTTTTTCACACCCTCAAACATAACCGTTTAGCTGGTAGAGGTGGGGACACTCGAATCGAGCAAAATTTAGCACTTTAAAGCTTAATATTTCACAAACGAATTTTTTTATCAAAAAACTGTTAATGGAAACTATAATTATTTTTAAAGGCCTATTTAATGATACCCCACAATAAGGGGTACGCGAGAAAAAAAAAATCCTCACTTTACGTGTAAGTACTGGAGGTACCCTTAAAAAAATATTTTACCAGATTTTATTTTACAACTTTTTCGGCACAACAAATCCGTATATTTACACCAAATTACAGCTCTCTAGTACTGTGCGTCTCTGAGCTAAACTGCGGACAGACGGACGGACGGACGGACGGACGGACGGACGGACGGACGGACGGGCGGACGGACGGACGGACATGGCGAAACTATAAGGGTTCCTTGTTGACTACGGAACCCTAAAAATGTTAATTAATTACCAAAAACGATTATATTTCAGGAAATAATAGCTTTACTTTACCCAAGAACTATTTACAATGTAAAATCGCTATAGCGTCGGCCACCGACCACCATAAGCCAGCGGTCACACTATCGTTCGGAAGGCGATTACAAGGGTCGTTTGACATTTATGTGGCGCGTGGCTAATTGTTTATTTAATCCGGACCGCATCGGGTTGTAGCCAGTCAACACCCGGCTTTACTTGCCTATGGATAAACTAGTGCCATAGATATTTATCGTTTTATGCAGATTTTTGGGATTTAAATGGAGTGGATTCGAAGATAAGTGTGAGAGTTTATGGAAAAGGGAGAGAACGGAAATTTTATTTTTAAAGGAAACGGTTCATTGTTATAATTTGAAAGTTAAAATAAATAATCAAACAGAGAATTGATATTATTTGTTCAATTATGATCCGAAAGAAAAAAAAACAAGTACATAGTTTGAAATCTAAAATTATTTTTCAAAAATTGGGATGTCGAATTTCTATCCGAACAGATTTTTGAGATGCATGCAGACTTTCAACTATAGAAAAACTACCTTTAAATACAGAAATAAAAAAAAAGTTGCATAATAAATCACGTTCATAATCCAGATAAAATCCGTCATTTTGTGTCATATCCAAAACACGTCAAAAACGATACAAATCCGATTAAAATATAACTAGTACTACACACAGTCGCGGAAATATGACAACTACTCGCCGACAGCGCCTGATTCAACGACTTTCGTACAAACACGATTCGTCAATAATTCCTGTACCAAGCACTGTCTCAATATTGGTACAGCGTTAACGAGTTGCTTGATGTCCCACTTGAATTTCAACTTTAAAGCTGCATTTATAAGGTTGGTAGTCTGTTGTGTGGGTGACTAATTATTTTATTTAAATATTTGCCAATTACGTCGGGGCCGCGATTTGCTTGGCGGACGGTTGTGTAATGACGGGGTCTATACAGGTATGTAATAGATTATTTGTCAATGAATGGGGGTCTTTATTTGTGTGTAAAGAATTATGCTATTGTGTCGGATTGCTCAATCAGTATCAATAATTGTTAGTATGTGTATTTTTAGAGTTAAATAGCGCAATTTTGTGATGATTTAGTGTGGGTGCCATAGAGCTATGTCTATCTTGGTGTATGTATGTGGCCTGAGGTTCGTTATCCTGTATTAGTAATTAGTATTCAAAGATTTTCTCTGAAAAGAAAAGAAAAATGCTTGCGATAGAACTAATCTTTCAATTGAAAATTTTTGAAATTCGCGACGAATGCCTGTTCAATTCCTGTGACATTGGCAAATGGAAAATTCTAAAACTTTTAGCCTTTCCGTGAACAAAAAAAAAACGATAGGACTAAACGAATACAGTAATAAGGTTACCTTTCAGTTTCTGAACTTTAAAAAGTAACTCAAGACGCGCTGTTGTTTATTTTAAAGTTTGAATGTTGTAAAGTACTACAAAAGAACTAAATACATTTTCATTTTAACAATTTTGTTACATTTATAACGGCAAGTACTGTTACAGTCAAGTATCTCATTACTGAACGTTATTAAACACAAAACACTTCAGCCGCTCTCGATGAGTCTGTTATTAAATTGACAAAAATAATAAATCTTTTGCGAAAGTAAATTGTTATTCTTAAGTGTAGTTTTATTGGTCAAATAAAAGCAGGCATCATTATTTATATAATGCGTTCTGGGTGTTAAGGATTTTTGAAGGATTTGTCTCTTGATTTAAATACTTTTGTTCTTAGACTATTTTTCAGAAGTATTTTTTAGTGTTGCGCCACACTAAGAACTTCTACTGAACGTTTCCTGGGTATCTACAAACATCTTAGTCAAAATCAAAAGAAGACCCGAAACAACTACCTATATATGCCATTGATGATAAATAACTATAATAATAATTTATTTCATAAGCCTAATAGTCTCTTAAGAATAACGTTTAACCTGTTTATTTGAATAATCACAGACAGCCATAAACTTATTCATCTTCAACCAATCTTTACTACAAACAGACATTTTATCTCAATTCCCAGTTTGATAGCATTTTGAGAGGAACTCATACTGGGCTCAATAAAACATTTCTTGCGGAGAAACTTCGCGACAACTATGGAGTGTCGAGACGTTGGGGACTACGCATGTGTGGGTGTGTGTGCACCCAGGGTGTGTAGGTGTGTGTGTTCCATAGGGTTCCCCAGTAAAACGGAGTTTATAGAGTGGTACGGGGTTTGATGATAGATGCTGTTTATTTTGCAGGGTTATGGGTCTTTAAATTCTGGGAGTGTAACTCTTGACTGTTCAAGTATGAATTTAGGTCTCACGTTGTTTTTTAATACATACTTATTTTATACACTTAAGTGCACATGTGGTCCCTACAAGTAATTTGTGAGGAGTAGTCCATAATTTAAAATTAGCAAGTTGAAATGACAGTGGGCAGGCGATATAGCACGCAGCACTGACACGCACTGGCACGCAGCATAGGACGTCCACCCACTAGGTGGGCAGAAATATTACGAAGGCCACAGAATCACGCTGGATGCAAGGCGCTTACAACCGGTGCTACTGGAAGTCTATAGAGGAGGCCTATGTTCAGCAGTGGACGTCTTACGGCTGATAATATGCTGATCTAATATGATGATAATGAGTCCATATTTGAACAATCGAAGGATGTTGGTGAGTTGAGTTGACGAGTTGATTAGATGGTCGAAAAACTCGTAATGTGCATGAAGGTTAGAATTAATTAACTTTAATACTTCAAGAGCACGTCAAAAACAGTAAACTAGTTGTAATGCAAAACGCAAATAACGCACAGTTATAACTTAAAACTTTGTTTCATAGCCTACAAAACTTAAATACTTCGTACAGAACCCTAACATCAAATTGCACACAAAGAACGCCTCCAAAGAAACTTCATTCAGTATTTTTAACTCCGCACACAACTTTTATAGTACCCGCGACATAGCGCTACGACGCGCTACGCCGCCTACGCCGTCTGGGACTGCACCAAGGGATTTTGTTAGCAGTTTTTTTCATGCTACGAACCGCTACGCTTGCTACGCGCGTTCCAAACAAGCGTTGAAAATGAAAACTTTGCGGAATTTCTACTTTATTTTCAACGACATGATACAGTTTTCATATTTTTATACTGTATCCTTTATGTGGTGTGGAAAGAGAGTTCTTTAAGGTTTTTTTATAATGTCTTCATTATTTCATTAGGACCGTATAAGTTGTTTTTGTTTCTTTGACTACTGGCCTTTTAGAGAGACTAAGAGTCACTCAACGAGCAATGGAAAGAGCTATGCTCGGAGTTTCTTTGCGGGATAAATCCGGAACATGGATATTCGGCGAAGAACCAGAGCCACCGACATAGCTCATAAAAGTTGAAGTGGCAATGGGCAGCCTACATCGCTCGTAGAACTGACAACCGATGGGGAAGAAAAGTTCTCTCATGGCGACCACGGACCGGAAGACGCAGCGTAGGCAGGCCTCCCAATAGGTGGACCGACGACATCGTGATGGTCGCGGGCAACGGATGGATGGCCTATGTTCAGTGATGGACGTCTTGCGGCTGATGATGATGATGATGTACTAAGTTGTTTTACATACTTTTGAAATATCAGACTTCTTTCTGTGATGATTGTTGCCCAAGCCAGTCAGATAACCGAGGTATGCCACAAACGGCACTTATCAATATTTCTCGCGGGTGTCATAAGTGGAATAGTTTATGATCTAGCATTTATTCTACTTAGTACACCAACAGATCGTACTAGTGTTTTTTTTATCGTGGTAAAATCATCAAATATCTTTATATCAATATCTTTTTGGCGCAGCCGTGAGACACACAAAAGTTATTCTTTTATTTTTTTCTTGTGTTAGATATAGGTTTTCTCTTTTTTTTCTCTGTTTATTTTTATTTTGAATATTTGTGTCCACCGTGGTCCCTTTGCGCCAAATAAATGTCCTACCACCCAGGGAGAAACGGGAGGGACTGTCAGGCTTGTACTCACTAAAATTCACGGTGATCCTTCAATAGACTTTTACATTCAGTGTAGGTTTTTTGAAGTGAAAACTTCTTTAGCGGCGTTGTACACTTTTTCTGTAATGGGTAAAAAATTTAAAACTCGCGTCAGGGTCACGTGACCCTGATCGAAAATGAGTAAGACGTCATTCAAATTAAAAATAAAACATAGTAACAAAAAAGTTTTCACTTCTACCGGCACTCCTGGAGTGCAACCTTTTTTTTTTTTATAGTGAAGTGAAACTCAGCGCAAATAAAAATACATTTCCCTAAATTCTGAAAAGTATTTCGCAAATCTGAGCGGCGATTTATTGCATAGCGCATATCTGATATAAGGCGCGTCCTAACTTCGTCTCGATAAGCAGGACTCCACAGATCGGGCCAGCTGATTGTGCGCTCTCTCCAAAAGTCGCGCAACTGTATATCAGGGAAAAAGTTTTATGATACATGAGCTTTTATTTTTGGGGTAATATAAGTTCAGGGACATGTACTGACACAAATATTTCTGTGAATTTAAATATTCGGGCTTTATAGGCCCGCCTGTTTCACTACTCGCTAAATGTGTTTAGTGGTGAGTGTTCGTTGAAATTATTCATTCTGTCAAGGTCGTAATATAAATTAATGTAACAAAAAAAAATACTACAGGTAGGTACGAGTATAATAATCTACATAACTAAAGTATGACAAATTGAAGAAATAAAATAAAGGTGAGAAATACAGCATGATGATTAAATATCATCATGATATAAAAGTCCAACTGCTGCTCTATAATGGTAGATCTCCGAACTTTTGTTCAACATTTTCCTGAAACGCTCCGATTTACTCGCGGTCGTCAATCCATCTCACCGTTTTTCTGACAACATCTTTTGCCATAGTGACCTACCCTTTTCCTTTTCAGAACCGCAGCTTGTGTCAAATAAGTCTAGCAGTAAATCCCAGTGAGTAGTGTACACTTTCACTGTTGGGTTACTTGTACACCAAAACTGCAATTTCTTCACTTATCAATACTCTACATAAATGATTAAAATCTGCTTGTCCCTCTTTTCATGCCATAAATGCATACGTTCATTCACCTTTGCATCACAATAAGTAGAACAACTTAAAACCTCCCTTTGTAAGTTTATGATCCGTACAAAATTTTAAATTGTTGACTCCCATAATCGTCAATAAGCACACTCCCAAGATTTCTTACCACCCATTACCAAAGACAATACAACTAATACCCACGTACAATCATACACAAACAAACATATCCAATTCAATTAACATGGGATCATTAAAGTGTATGCTACTAACGAAAGCCACTAATTTAATGACGCCAACAATTATTTTAATTATAATGATTTAATGAATAAGTTTCACCTTTGTTTTGTTTGATCATTTGGTTGGGAGTAATTAATTTTAATGTTTTATGATTTGATATGATTGTGTGAGTGATTGTGGCGGGATTGTATTAATGCTAGGTGAAGCCTTTGAGTTGGTTCGTGTATTTAAACTTCTCTGCAAAACTCACTCGAAGGTTTAAATTAAAAATCGGAACTGTCACTCTTTATCCGGATTCCGGTATATAGTAGGAATTGTCACACTACGTCAACAAACAAAACGTCAAAAATTACCGAATATCAAATGACTGGAAAGCCGACTATATAGCTATGACGTGGTGTCCTGCGTGAGCGACGATGTGACGCGACGCGACGCGACACGAGGTAAATTGTAATAGTAGATTATTAACCAAGGGCTGTATGACATCAATTGCATACGAGGTTTATGGCGCCTGAGCAAAGCGAAGGCGCTAATTAACCCGAGTATGCAATTGATGCTTACGCTCGAGATAAATACTCTGCTTTACATATCGATTGTGAGGTAAGTAAACAACAAGACAGCAGGTTTCAATGAACATTTATTAAGAAGAAAAAAATGTGTATTTAATTAAAATTAATAGTAAAATTATTACAATTTGTAAGAGATATGGTCACGTTCTTTTTAGGTATATTTATAGTTTGAATATGAGTTTGTGATGATAAGACTTGAGTTTGAGTGACTTGAGGTTCACTTGGTTAATAATCTACTATTGAAAAAGAACTCAAACAAGAAAATTAATTATTTTCGCGATGCTTTCGCGCCTACTAGTAGACTGCCTTTTTTTTCACGCACGCAAGCGCGTCAAATCTTGCTGGCCAGTTTGATTTTTAAATCGATTTCATCTAACATACGATGTGGAAACAAATAGTTCCATATTTAAAATAAAATCTTTATAAAATAAATTGTCTAGATTCCGATTCGAGTAATTACTCGATACCGAGAAAAAAAAAATTAACTTTTTAAAAATATTCTTCGTGCAATATGAGTATGACAGTTCTTTTTTCAAATTCCAAAACCTATGCTGTAATGATAGTCATACACCCCGGCATTCAGGGGTGTAAGGGTGTACTTACAGAGCAAGAGATATGTAAAATAATATTACAAAAGTAGTTGAATTTGTTTGAATCGCATCGCGTCGCGTCGCACTTGTCGCTCACGCAGGACACCGCCTAAACTTAAGTCAGTAAATAGTCGGCAAGAACCACTGATTAGTAAAATCTACAAATAAAATTACTTTAAATTTAATTTTACAAATCTTATGTTCATTTTCTAGTCTGTTCTCTAAAGTCCATAAGTCCAACTCCAAAACAATTAATTTTATGTTGTTTTTAAAAACTCTAGAGAAAAGAATCACCTTAACACATCCGACATTGACCCGTTTCACAATCCATTTTTAGAATACACAAAAAAAAAATCTTACTCCAAACTCCCAATCCTTAATCAAACCGAATATAATAAAGAAATACCAGCTGTTCATTTTCTCCTATTTAATGAACCAAAAAATACATTCATCGTCTAAATTACAAAAGAAATTATATACTTCTGTGATACAAGAAAAAAAGATTCTTTAACATAAAAAGATCGGGTTGTCTCTCCGATAAAAAGCGATCGCATTACTCGCCTGGCAGTCCTACCACGAAATTAGAACAATGGCAACTTTACCGTTTTATTTCCATTCCACTGATCGCTGAACAAGAAATAACTGTTACTGTGATCACAGAGGCCACGCAATGTATTTCGTAGTGGGTTTAATTTTCAGAATGAAGGTCGGCATCAGGTGATAGCGATTGGAGAATTTTTCGATCATTTATTTTTATGGTTATCGTCGTTTCGGACGATTTTTCGACACACTCGATGGCCTTTTGAAGTTTTTTCATTATTTTATCGATAATAATATTTAGTGGAATATGAGAAAAGTTGAGGAGTTAAGCTTTTGTTTGAAGTGAACTTATGAAAATCAATGAAAATATTTCAAACGAAATCCTATTAGTTTTCATGACTTTGACAACGTTGTAATGTTTTTTACATTCTTCTCTCTACAAAAATTCTTGTCGTGATTTAACTTGAAATTAATAAACATCGTAACCTGTTGCTTCAATGAAAATTAAAACAGAGCATGAATAATTAAAACGACAAAAACCGACGGTCAAGACGTTGACCAGAAATCAAAGTTTCAGTTCTACTTGTTGCGTTAAAAATTTATTGTGATTTTCTGATGTTTCAGCAGATTGGTCAGATATCATAGAAATGTTATAAATAGTTAATTAAACAATCATAGACACTCAGTGTAACCACTGTAACAATTAACAAAGAAATATAAACCTTTGTGTTCAATATTAATAAAAATAAGTTAATTATGGGTGATAGACCTATATAAGTAATGAATAATCCTTGGATAATGACATACCTATGTAATTAGTTGAAACGTTGCTGGCGTAGTAGTAACCTTAGTTGTTACATGAAAACTCTCCGGCACGAGGATAAGAATCATAGACACATTTTTTTTTTATCTTTGCTTTTCACTCTAGTGGAGACAGAGATAAATACTCTGTATAGTCCCTCCTGCCCTGCCCTGAGAGGGAGTGGTGGATTTTACCACGATAAAATAAAGGTAAGAGAAAACATTTTTTTTAACGTGGTAAAATGATCATATGAGTCCTTCCACCCCGGGCAGGGTGGGAGGGACTGTCAGACTTGTGTTCACTAAAATCCACGAAGTCCTTCAATAGCCCTTTATGTTCCGGGGTCACGGTGATGGAATAAGTCCCGCGACCAAGAGAAAAGCTTAGGAATAGAAAAGGATGAGTAGGTACTAAGTTAACTTCAATAGTTACAAAATCATTCGTTTTCATATAATTTATGAAAGTATAAAGAAAAAGTCAGAAGCCAATCCCCGTGAGACCTAAACTTGTTACCCACTAGAGGCAAAGTTACGATGCATTCACTGCTGAAGTTAACGCGCCGCAGTGAATACTGCTCACCCAATAAAAACTGCGCGCGTTGTGTTGTGTGTTTATGCATACTCTAGTGGAGTTTTGATTGTTAAGGTGTGAACATACTGATAGGTTGAAAAACCGTATAAATCTCTTCCATTCTGTATAATTTGGGCATGCGGGCGGTGAGTAATGAGTGACTCGCTGTCTGATCATGAACCATTGCTCGGGTTAACAGTGCTGTTAGCAATCTGACGGGTCCCCCTAGGAGGGCTTAAGACTGCCGGGGTCGTGAGACTGTCTCACCAGGTGAACGTGGCGCTGGTACGTAAAGGGCTATTGTAGGATCACCGTGGATTTTAGTCAGTACGAGTCTGACAGTCTTTCCCGTCCAGCCCTGGGCGGGAGGATTCAGTTTTATATTGTAAGTTTTTTAAGTTATTTTGTTTATCTTCGGTAAATGTAACTCGGTAAAGAAACTAGAATGGGATAGAAAGATCTGTTCTGTTTCTATAAATCTACTGAATAAATCAATGTATTCTCCTGCTAGACTAATGCCAATCCCCCGTTGTGCTAAAACAAATCCTGTACGCTTTACTTATTCAGTCTAACGAAGGTACCTTTTTTAAAATCGTCCCTTCATCTAATTGGGTGCGCCTTACGCTACGCAACTGAAGTGCTTTAAATAACTTTTATTAATAATAATTATTTAAAGAATTAGTTGCAGTATCTTGGGAAATCACGTACTAAAGCTACTGTTAAATAGACAGGGGAAGCGAATGCGATCCGAATCGTTTTTATTGTAATGTATGGAATTGTTTAAATCCAGTCACATAGAAAAGCAAAAGCGATCCGATAGTCTATGTGACTGGTTGGTTTCAAACAATTCCATACATTACAAATAAAAACGCTTTGCTTCGCGTTCGCCACGCCTGTCTTTTTGACAACAGCTTTAATGCTATTTTCCTCAACATAACTTATTAACCAAACAAAAAATAGATCTTTTGACAATACTTCTTTTTTTTTGTAAATCTATCTCCACACTAGGTATTTATCCTGTGTGGTGGTGCATTTACAAACATAAAAACTCACTTGTACATTGCTCAGCCACTTCGCCAACCGTGCCATCGCCCTTAATTTTATTGCTCACTACAAAATTTTTTCAACATTCTCATTACAATAAATTCGATATTCAAACACAACTCACCAATGTGAACCAAACCTAACCAAACTTTTGTCCGTGTTCGAATCACAAAATGAAAAAAAAACTGGTCGGTCTATTCATCAGACTCTTTTCATAATCGGCCGCTAGGGGGCAGCACTCCGGTGATTTCGCATAGTGGTCGACGCAACTTGTACTGAACGTTTATGTTCAATACCTATGGATATTTTGCAGGGTTTTTGGATTGGCGTTACGAATTCAAATGTACAATGGTTGCTGGTTGTTTTTTTTTCATTCACAGAATTTCCATCGTCATGTTAAAATGGATGTTTGATTTTTTTTATTTTTGTGATGAATAACTAATATTTTCGTTGTTTAAACTTTAGTTTTCGTTAATTTTAAATTTCATTGTATATAGTTGTCTCAATTAGATAGAAAACCCAAAAAAAAATCAACCTTCAAGATTGTATAAAGAACTTAAAACCGCTATAACTTGAGTTGTACCACTTTTCACTACGGGTACAGAATTAAACTAAAATTTTGACGTTCAAAAGCAGTCCAATGGGTACATAATTATATGAATGAAGTATCATACACGTAAAGAAAGATTACACATTTATTGTGTAAACCAAAATATTCAACATGGGGAGTTTTACAGCCACAAAGCGTTACAGAATACCTCGTTCGGGATGACCTAATAGGATGACTTGGTCAAAACAAATGGTTAGTGGTTCATAAATTGGCTCAGAAAGAAAGAAAGAAAGGAAATAAGTTTATTTGGCACACAATTACAGTTAAAATTACTAGAATACACTGAATGTAGGTAAGTACCGTGTGCCTTACGGTTGTGCCAAAAAGGCTCAGTTCAGCATGAAGCCAGGCCACAAGGTGCCTGGATGAAGTCATGAGGCCTTAGACAACGGCTAACAGCACTGAACTGACTTGAAAATACCAAATTCTCAATCATAAACTTTACCGATTTAAATCATTTCATTCATCAACCATTGTCTTCCAAGATCCTAGGCCTAGAATTGACAATTCAATATGAATCCAAAGCTCAAGCCCCAAGTAATAAACGCAGATAAGACAAGAGCCCAAAGATTAAATTTTATTATAAGGGTAGTTCAATTAAAGACCCCTTGCCCCCGTCCCAGGGGTCTCGTGAGTGGGGGTCGCAATTATACCATGTCTACTATGATGAATGACTAATGTAAGAGGTATTTTAATTAATTAATTAATTGATGATGCGTTTTGTTTCGAGTAATTAGGGAGTAGGTAAAAGTAAATGTAAAAATGTTTGTTTAATTTACCCTTTCTGTTTTGATATATCATAATCTTTTAAGCTGTGACATTTTGGTTGTGTTTAATGAAGGCAGCGTCTTTATACGGTAATTAAAAAAGGTTGGAAGAGGATGTTGCTACATTATAATTATGATTTTTGTTTGTTATTTTCTACAAGGTTTTTTTCAGAGGTATACACAACAAAGGTATACAACTTGTGAATCCGTGCGATTGACAACAAAAGGCTTAAGCGACTAATAAATTGATGAAATATCATTATGCCTACATACTTTTCTAACTCTTCTGGAAAAACTAGCTTGATGTTTTAAGAATAAATTTCATTTCCGGTTTACTTAGTATTGATAGTTGCTCATTCGGGAGTAAATAGTTGCCTTTAACATAGGTGCTCTAAAAATAATTGCTCAGACTGAATACCGAATGTATACAACATTATTTTTAGTATGCGAAACCTGAATATAGTTTGTTCAAAATCAGTATCTGATTCGATTCCAATAATTTTTACACCATGTTATATATTTTTTTCAAAAATATTTTAATTAAATTATATTACCAGATAACTACAATACAATCACCGTACGGTTAGGTACCTATTGCCAAACTATTATCACGAGTGTATAACACAGGAGACGCGGTTAACGCGGGTGTATCGCGAAATGAGCATGTTTTTGAACGGACAACCAGGTAATATACAAGCTTATAACTTTGTGATTTTTTATGATACGGTTTTAAAATTTTGTAGATAAATTCTTTACACAAAAATATTAGATAGGTGTATCGGGTTACGCATAAACAAAAAATAGGGTTGTATAGCTGAATAAAATCAGTATTTTACGTAGAGTGATTGTCTATCTGACTCCTACAATCCACTAACTACGTAATACAGTACCCCTTGGTAAGACTATTAGAATAATAATAATAAATAAATAATAATAAATCTTCCACAACTATCACACAACGCCATCTAGTCCCAAGCTAAGCAGAGCTTGTGTTATGGGTACTAGACAACTGTTATACATACTTATATATTTCTAAATACATACATATTATAGATAAATTACACCCAGAGACAGAACAAATGATCGTGCTCATCACACAAACATTTGTCCTGGGTGGGAATCGAACCCACGACCCCCGGCATAGCAGTCAGGGTCACTAACCGCTAGACCAACAGGCCTCTCGAAGAAGAGAAGCTGCAGTGGTTTGAGAATAGAGTCGCAGGATTGTCAAGAAAAAGGAATGGTTGCCAGAGATTCGAGCATCTGACTAACGGTTAATATTTTCACAATTACCAAGATTCAGGAACACTTAGGTGTTTACGGGTTGAAACCCCTTTAAATCTACCTAATAATTTACACACAAAATTAGAAGTAATGGCATGTCTGACATCATTACCTTCAAAAAGATGTTATTTATTCCCTTGCAGCTCAGTAAACGTCAATTCCTTTACATTTTATACATGAACATTTTCGTCTGCGGCTCATAATCTGCTCAGCATACAAAAATAAGGCTCATCCGGTATTAATCTCCTTAAAAAGGGCGAAGGCCGGTGTATTATATTCGTTCCTATACCGTAATATCCATGTATATATCGTGGAAGGTATAAATATGAGAGAGAACCTCTCAGGTTGATTCGTACGTTTTCAGTTTTTACTGATTTGACTTTGATGAAAATTGGCAACGATTACAAAGGTTACATGGATAGGATTGTTAGCAATCGGTTTTTAAAACAGGCTCTAAATTATGGAGGTCGGATAGGAAATACGAGTAGTTCCATGTAAAATATTTGTATCTCATAGTATAATATTCTAGACAAGATATTTTAGAAGTTATTATGCCATTATTGAGGATATGCTATGATATTGTTTTTACTACACAAAAGTACCTGTAATAGTCAAATTGAAATAAATGCTTTGAGTTTGATGTTACCAATAAAATTGTATGAAGTCATTTAGCGAAAAATCTTTCAATGGTACTTTAGATATTTATAACAAATGCGTAACAAAATGCTTTTATATCACAAAGCCAAAACTGTTAATATCTTGTTGAAAATTAATAAATGTACTCCCTGAAGTAATACAAAACACAGATAAGGCAACTTTAATCGAACCCCTCACCCCTAGCCCACTGACCTCACAACACAGCCTCTTTCCATTCAACAGTTAATCAGCCACAAACAGAACATTTCCCAATAATAAACTTTTTCAACGTATTTTGGGACAAATCTCTTTACTTAAACTATCCGTTGTGACCACATCTGGTTGTAATAAAAAGTTTTTGGTCACATTGTGGTAGAATATCGATGTTTGATAATATTTCATGGCTTGTTTTATGTTCTTTTGATGGTAGTACACTAATGGTGGGTATGATGTGCTATTGGTATTTTTTATTGCTGTCGAATTTTCACACTTTATTGAGCTAGCTATGGGACTTTATTGTTCACAAATCATAGTTTTAATAGTCACACTCGTAAAGCAAACGGGAATTTTGACGGTAATTTGATGAAAAAAATAGTTTGTTGTTTGCACACTAGAGGCGCTTTTACATTTTCTATACAATGAACGCCGTAAATATTTCCAGTACGTTGTAAATAAAAATACAAAAACCTTGCGGTAAAGCCTTTGGTTCTGCGCTGCATGGTTTTAAAATGACTTTTTAAGAAATTGAAGTTCAGTAAATATTAATTGTATTTACGAAGTTTTTGATGTTTCTCTAAATTATAAAAAAAAAAACATCAACAGTTTAAAATACCCAATAAGATGACTTGTGACTTGAATTCATAATAAATTTTGTTTATTCTGTATGTCTGGATATATGTAAGATAAACCGAATTTAGTATTTCTTAGCGAAACCAACGTTGATTTAGTGAGTAGGTAGTGTTCAGTTACCGCACTCATGTTTAGCTACATAAATTTCAAATCAACACACTTAAGATACAGTTCAACCAATTAATCTAATCGTCCCTTAAGTGCTTTTAACTAAGAACAATTAGTTACCAATATGATGCCACTAATATGCTTAACTAATAGTTGCATAATTGTTTGCTCTAAAAGCACTCAGCGAGGACTCTACAGCTATAACCTTTAATGAACTAATTGATTATGAATACGCTTGCATATACCCGCGACATTGCTCGCGTCGAGTTCGGTTGCTGCCCAGGATTGTACTCCCTCCATTAAACTACCATAAGACGTAATCCAGGTAACCTATTTAAAAATGACAAATATAATTCCAACATTTGTTGTCAGTTTACATAATTATGTTTGAGTATGAAGAAGTCTGTAAAGCCTCTAGCGAATTTTAATACAGTCCTTTACTAGCTTATGTCACCAGCTTTGTCTGAGTGGAGTTAATTGACCAAGGAGGTTACATTACTAGAATGAAAAGTGTTATCTATGATATTTCAGACTAGTCAATTCTTGTACCAAGTTTCATCTAAATTCGAAATTCAAATCCATCCGAACATCTAAACTTCCCGATTTATGATATTTGTAAGGATGAAATTAGGGCTCTTTGGTCGTTTGACCCCGCTCTGGTGGGGCCCGCGGGTCTAAACGACCAAATGCGTATAAGAATTGGTCGTTTGGACCCACTTTCAAAATTTGAGAATTGTACTAGCAAATAGAAAAGTGTCCTACCCCTACCAGTACACAGATAATAATAAAGTGCCTGCGTCTATTAATACTTCTGATTGCCATCATCACAATATTCCAATAAAATGATAATATTTTTACACAATATATCATTCATAAAATACCGGCCATAAAAGAATGCCACTTCATAAATAATAACATCATCTACCGGTTTTACGAGACAATAAAATGCTCGTATATTATGAAAATATATTTCTCTGTACACGGTAAATGCATCTGCGTTTTATAGGCAGACTTTGCCAATGTTTGTGGCAGTGTTGGTTGGAATCATCCGAAACAAGAATAATAATTATTGAGAAAACGAGTAGTTTTTGCAAAAGGCTTTTTTGAAGAACACTTTCCGTAGCTTCAGATTAATGTGAAATGAATGTTAGAACTATGAATTTAAAATGTCACTTACGGGATATCTTCCGTGATTCCATGATCGCGGGTTGACTCAACCCGCGATCATGGCGCTTGCAACAGCGTCGAAATATTGGGAACTCAAACAATCAAATAATCACGGAAGATATCCCGTAAGTGACATTTCAAATTTAGAGACAAACCGTGACAGCTTAAAACAGTGTTAGAACTATGGTTAACAATACCAATATAGACCAACGTAGTTGTTCCGAGTCTGGGTGTTTGTGTACGTGAGTTTTCTTTCTATGGTGTGTAAACACACGCACGATATAGGAGACATTCCTAGCAAGGGGCAACGTTAAAAAAAAACATAATAATAGGTATTATATCCATCATCACAGTCACGGTCTTTATAATTATTATGAGACAAAAACTTAACACATACTCATATTTTAAAAGTTTATCATAAACACTAAATGTTATCGATACAAAAATAATAATGAAGACTGTAATTATCGTGGAAGGCAATTTGAGCATCAGCGTCAACCTAAATTAATTTTAAAATTTTCTGCATTTTGAATACCTACGTAATATACGCATGGTTAATTTAACAAGAGCATTATTATTTTTTACAAATATAGCCTAGCAAAGGCATATCTATAGATTTATTGGTCGCAAATAACTTAATCACTATTTACTTACTTACTCAAGAGTAACTTATTGTTCTCATTTTCCCAAACTGCGAATATCTCTGATTTGCATCACTTAACAAAATCCAACCAACGTTGGCCCAACGCACCAACATTGGCACCACATCCATTTCAGACCCATTAATGGATATTTGTCCCCCTGTATGTTCAAGCTTACTTTTTGTGGGGACTGGCAGGGGACACTTTTTGTTCGTGTAGCCGATTTTTGGCACTAATAGAATCAGACTGAGCCCGGCAGTGCCAGCATTTGATGGGAACCGTATTGTATACTCAGTACTAGAGTGATTGGGTTGCAAGTTTTAAATATAAATTCAGTTTGATAGACTGGGGGTGACTAGTTCTTTCGGGTGGGATTGTATGTGACACTGGATCTGATGGTTTTCGTATGTGCGTTGTAAAGCTGAAGTAAAGCACATCAAACTCGAGAATGGTAGTTTGTGACGTCAGAGTTAAAAAATATACCTATGAGTGACGTAATGTGAATTTTAAAAGCGTCGTATTTTCATTAATAAAATTCTGGCTTACGTAACAATAGAAAAAATCATCATCATATGCCTAGCCTTTTCCCAACAATATTGGGGTCGGTTTCCAGTCGAACCAGATGCAGCTGATTATCAGTATTTTACATGGAGCGACGGCGTATCGGACCTCCACAACCCAATAACTGGGTATTAATACGATACCCCATGGTAAGACTGGTTGTCAGACTGTTGACTAATCGACTAATCGAGATCTTTTTATTTTATTTTTATTTTTTTATTTTATTAAATAGGAACAACAAACAGCTACACTATGTGATATTACAACATAATAACATTTTAACTTAAATAATAATGTAGCCCACAGCGCTGTTCACAGATTACCGTGATAGAACAACTTTTTAAAATGCTAAGGCATCGATGTTCGTGAATGACAGTTTCATAAAACTAATGTAAAAACGAAAAAGTAAAACGTTATAAACAAGATAAAGTTACACAACTAAGAACGTGAAAGTGTCTCATACAAAAGGCTTTTAAACAATTTTATGGAGCACATGAATATGTCTAAGTGTTCGAAATCTTCATTATAAGACGCTGCCATTCGTCGGACTGGTGAACGTTGGCCAGTATTAGATCGGCAGGTACCTATTGCAAATAGCGTACCCGCTCGCACCTGCCTTCTATGAACAGTCCGAGGGACAGCATAACAGAGTACATTATTCAGATCTATACAATCAAAGTTGCCATTAACAATATTATATAGGGTCATTGCTTCTAGTTGTTTGCGTCTGGCGCTAAGAGTCAAGAGCTTGTATCTGCTAAGCAGCTGGTCGTACGGCAAATACGTTCTGTAACATCTAAAATGCATTGCACGGAGAAATCTGCGTTGTACATTTTCTATTGAGTCAATGTACTTCTTATAGTATGGGTTCCAGATGGGAACGGCATATTCAAGCTGGGAGCGGACTAGTGATTTATACAGACAGAGGAACGACGAGGTCCGTTTAAAGTCTTGAGTGGATCTCATTATAAATCTTTGACAGTAAAGATCTACAAATGACAGTCGAGACCAATGGCTTTACGTGCTTTCCGAGACACGGTAGAAACTCGCTATGACAAAAATGGTCACCCATCCACAGACCAAGCTCGTCAAGCGCGGTTTAACCCGGAAGATCGACCTGTGCTACTGTAATTATTTAGCACCGAGCTCCTCTTAACAAAAGAAAAAAAATAGCTAAAATATTTCATGATATTCTAACTTTCGGACCAATAAGATTTTTTCAGAATCTTGCCTGTGTATGTCCATTTAACATTTCAGACCACACAAGCAGTACAATTAACACTCCAATCTGATTCAGGTGCGACTAATTACAGCTAGATGTTTAGATAAGGACGTAAACAACAATTAGTTGTGTGGGTAGTGATTAACACTCACGCATACAAATAACTTAGTAGAAGCAGTGAGGGGGTTACTAATTTAATGCAGATGTACATGCAATACATAGTCACTGATAGTGCTAACGTCCATCTTGCATGACGGTTTAGCTGCATGGCAGATGGAGCCTGACAAGTACTGGGTAACCTACAAACCAATTTGAGAGTTCAACATCAGCTTTATTAGTCCACTGCACACCATAGGTATTGAAATCCAATCGTAGGACAGTCATCGCCCGAATTTGCTCTACCATCTAGTAAAAAAAGCCAGTCACCGCATGTCGTGGGAAAGTCTGTAAAGGATTCCGTCATCGTTGCCTTGGAACACAAAAGGCACAGCAGTGGAGTGGAGTTTTAGTCAGAGTCTGACAATACTTTCCACTCCACCCAGTGTGGGAATGCATTTAATTTGCCACCCAAAATGATGGTTTATCCAATTGAATGCCATTTGTAAAGACTCTCGGCCATCCCAAGTCGGATCGAGCTTCTAAAAGCCACCGAGAGCAGATCTTCTCTTTTCCCAGCCTATACTTTTCCATACACATGAGGTTGTCACACTTTGCCATTTCCTGTATAGCAGGTTACCGACCTCCATTCACAACCCTCTACTAACAAGTCTATATTTTATGACCAAACTGTATAGGTATGTACCCCAAGCACCCGCGAAAAAACTACCCCTTTAATCTCAACGCAACAATTGTATGAAATTAGCTCCCCTGCCTTATCAAAAGTCCCCCGTAACTGCCCGAATATGTAAATGTTATGTTAGTACGAAGAATTAATCGTTCCCTTTTAATTTATACTGTCGCCCACAACCCGATGAGCGCTATAGTTTCCTGTGTGAGACTTGTTTTAAAAGGGGTTCTAATTAATTTTGTTGCTTTTTTTTGTTTTCATGGTAATAAGGATGGGAGATTATCTGTGTGTTGGTGGGATTCCCCTTAAGGGTAGCAATTTATGGTTAAATGTTAGTTGGATATTTTTACGTCTTTCCGGTTCATTTGAATGATAAAAGTGTGATTGCTTTTTTTAAACGTAGTCGACGGAAATATAACAAAGTTTAATTATTCATACATTTTTATTATTCCACATCTCTAACCTTAAACCCACAGCAAACACTCTTTAACTTAACACTCAACAACGGATTACCTATTATTTTAAGTGCCAAATTAATTCATAATACCTCAAAAGCAAAGACCAGTAAACACGATCCGTTACTGTGAACAACAAACCGTTATTTTCCATCGATAAAAAATAATGGTTGAAATTAAAAGTTAAATTGCAACGAGTTACCACCTAGAGTGTCCATTTCGTATGAAAAATTAATTAACCATGTTTACTGGGCTGAACGGAACGAAAGATATACGTCGTCTTGTTTATAGTGATGTATCTAATGCTTGTTATTTAAAAGATGAATGTTAGAATGTCAAAGTATTTTTGAGGCTAAATTATGTCAAATACGATAATACACTTTGTTCTAGCATAAACATCAGTAAACAACACCAGGCTAAGAAAATAAAGTTTGGCAAACTCTAGTTAATGACAAACCCAATAACACTGCCAACATGAGAACCAAAAACAAAACATTATACCCAACAGAAGCACAATCAGTTCCGTGACTTTCAAAACAGAGACCCTAGAACGGAGAGGATTTTAGTCAGTACGAGTCTGACAGTCCCTTCCACACCCAGGGCCCCCGAAACGCCAGTGGGGCTTTATTCCCCAAACTAATTAATTGCGAAATTTTTTGCAAAAAGAATGGTAATAAGATTCGGTGTTTTATTGGTTTTTCAATAGTATTTTTAATGTTAAAATAGTACGTGTAGTTTCAGAACGACCATGGTTTCATTGAATTTGACAGCTGTCATAATAATGTCAAAATTGACATCGACTGAATCCTCTCGACCAAAAAATCCACAATTTGTAAAAGAAAATACAGTCACAACTTAATAACACGGTAAAGTTATGAAAATCCTGAAGTCTCACATTAAGTACCCAACCGTCCATAACTACAACGACTACAAACAATCCTACATGTGCTTCACTAGGGGAGTCTGTGTCCGGGACGGGAAATTTACACGCAGTTGAATTAGTCCGAACCCCTCGCATTTGCATGGCACCCCTTATTACAGGTAGCTATGTCACGGTAATGACGTCATTCTGCCAGGACATGGTCATCTTATAGGCCTAGACCGTTATGGTCTGGTAGTGAGTGAGGATTAAGTATGGTAATGAGATTATTATACTGGTAGTGATCATACCTTTGTTTATTGACACCTTTTGCTGTTATAATATTTCATGCATTTAGAGTCGTCATTATCAGGTTGTTTAACTTCCTGGGATTTCTCATCAGCAAAACAGAAGCTTAAGTTTTTGTGACTTTTTTTTACGTGTTACGTAAAGTAAACGGGAACTTTGACATTGATTTTATGGTAAAAATTAGTTCCTCGTTCGGACATTAGAGGTGCTTTTCATTTTCCATACATTAAACGCCGTAAATTCTTCAACCACGCTGTAGGTAATATACGGAAATCTTGTGTTAAAGCTCCTGAAGAATTTTTGTAACAACTTAACCCTCCTTTTGGCGCAGACAGACAACAACTGACTTAGCTGTAAAATACTGAAATTAAGCAGCATCTACTGTTAGCCATAAAGCTGACTTCAACATATTTGATAATCATTGAGGAGATGAACTATATTGAAAACTTGAAGCAGTGCGTTTTCAGTGAGTGAGTGAATGAATTACTTTTATTTAGTAGATCCTCCACCCCTAAACCGAGTTACCCGTACCTCTGCCCATCTCTACGGTTACCCGACACTTGCACATCCCTACTGGCAAGGGCTACCGCTCGTCCGTCGCTTTACGAGCGGATAAATTAGTCGCGGCCTCGTCCGATTTGCATCCGATCTCGCATTGTGCGGCACATTGCAAATTGTACGTCTAAGTCACGTGGAAATTCGGACACAATATGCTGAAGTTCTATTTACTCCATAAATCCGTTGTTACATAACTAAAAAGATCACCGTGGATTATAGTTAGTCCTCAGTTGAGTAGAGTTCCCGCATGGTCCTCGTATGACCCGAACAAAACAATGTCTGGACTTTAAAAGAGACTGTGACCTCTGAGTTTGTTTCGGTTTCAGTTTCGTTTCTTCTCAGAGTAGTCAGGTACAAAACACCGGCCCCATCTAGCTTTAAAAATATTGATGACGTGTAAAAGTGTTTTTTATAACCAACTTGCAAAATAAATATCATTTATCATTTAGTTGTTCCTCTCCTTGGGAGGACTCATTCGACAATTTTACTACGACAAAAGACCCGTCTATTTGATAAAACCATGGGTGATGTTTTGTGGCAGCAAAATAAGCTCCACAGAAGTACAACAGTGGCTATAGCACAAAATTTCCTTATTTTACCTACAGATAGAAAAAAGGAAAAGGGCTTTTAGTATAAGCACGAGGAACTATTCTTTTCCATCAAAATTAGCGTCAAAGTGTTCATTTACTTGACGTCACTAAAACGTGAAAAGTCGTGCACAGGCCTCACTCTCCTCACCAATAGTTTTAATTTTGAAATGACACATCTTCTAACTTTTATTTTTGAACAGAACTAAAAATCATTCATCCTACGATTCGCGTAGGAGTTCCCGACACACGACACGACCAGCGCTTATTTACGCGCGGACACATTAGTCGCGGCCCGACGCGATTTGCATCCGATCTCACATTACCGCCTAATGGCCGCCGCTTGCCGTGACGCGCGCGGCACTTGTTACTGCTAAACCGGATTTGATGACGACTAAATGACGCTTATGAATTCAAGTTTGGAATATTATATTTAAAACCAAGATTATTTTGACGTGCAAACGCAAATCGAACGATTTTGATTAATTTCATATTTGCGCTAGTGCTGAATTTCTTTCCGTACCTGTTACGTTTTTAAAGTATAATTGCGGACAGTTGAACCAAGAGTGACTTGAAACCGTAATATATCTTTGACTTTTAATGCTCTACTGATAACCCATCCTCAAGAGATGTCAAAAATACTTTCATAAATCAACTTCTGTTCATAGAGCCATCTATTTTAATCTAATCTCTTTCTTCCACACGATGAATTAATTCCCAAACATTACCATCACTTAATCCCACTGAATAACAAGCGCAGAGCAAATCGTGCGTCAACCAGCAAGCAGCGTCAACCAGCGACCGCAACCACACAATGGCACGTGTCACGAGCATAAATAAAATTAAGGGTCGTCATCAACCCTAGCGATAAAGAATCACCGCTCGCCACTCGACATTTGGGCACTAACAATAGTAGGCGATGAAGGGAGGACGTGCAAAAGGTTCACAGAAACTATGAAGAAAGGGATAACGAAAGAAAACGAACAGAAAAGTTTTTCTTGTCTAGTTCAAAATAATGTTCTTTTCTTTAAAATATTAGTAACAGAAAAACTTTTCTTTGTTTTAAATAATACGCAGAGTTGCAAATAATATTACTCAACTTGACAGCGACATAGCCTAAAAGTAGGGTTGTAATTTTTTTTTTACAAACCATCAAGATAACATTATTTTCATAACGTAACATTCGTTTCTATAAAAAATAAGGAATGTATAACATTCTTCAATTTCATGAATTTTTTTTCAATTTATTGAAAAACAAAATGTGCTTATTTGATTGTTTTTTTTTTCGCATTCAAATTTTCTCGCAGTATATTGCCCTTCTGTCCGTATCCGTTCTGTAATAGTACTTTCAATTTGTGCCGAATTTACGGCGAGATCATACGGAGGGGGATGGCCAGACAACGGACGCATAAATTAGAAACCGAAAGGGGATAGCGATGGAAACGATGGGACGTTTAAGTGTCCGAAAAGTGCGTGGCCGTTGTGGCAGAAAAATACGGTTTAAAATAATGTTCAGTTTAATATTCACGTTTTAAACAATACAAAATTCTACTAAAAGCTGATTTTTCAATATTCATGACGGTTTGACATATTTTCCAAAGATAAGCTGTCAAACCGCCATTTTTATTGCTCAGATAAAAGTTATCTGACTATTGAAAATTCAGCCCTAAGATAACAATGGAAAATTAACTGACAGAAATAGAACAGAAATAAAACCAGTAAAAATTTTAAGTTTTAAAATTAATACGTAACATTTTGTTATTTAAAAAACTTGGTTTTTTACAAATAATTAACTCGTTTTTTACAAAGAAAAACTTGTCACGTCATTATAAAGACAGAATTAGTTCTGTGTTTTTCAGATGTGTTTAACAATGTCAGCTTATTCAAATTAAACATTGTTTTCAGCGGCTTCACATAATCCCACAAAGAACACAAACAAAGTTAATCTTTTTCATGCAAAATCCTTTATTACGACCCAAAGCTATCTCGTGACATGCACTAATTAAGTAAATATTTTCTTTCATAATCTTCGCCATTTTGTTTGCCCCTTATTCACACATACACATTAGGCGGGGGTTCAAAAATCGTAAATTATCGCTTTATGCACACTGAACCGATATTTATTGTGATTTATAATGTTTAACCCTATTTTGATCCGGACGATAACAGTGGGTGTGCTCCCTAACGTTTGGTTTTTAGATTTTTCGGCGTAAATTCGGATGATTGGAATAATTTGTGTAAATACAGTTAAAACTGCAAACAATATCACGCCTTTGTTTCCCGAATGAGTAAGCAGTGGTAATTGCACACCTTAAAAACTGCAGGTTATGTAAACGTCATAAGTAAATCGCCTTTTGCAATTATATACAATTGAGCGAAACTTTGGACAGCAATCATGCAATTTTATTAGTACCAAGTTCTGGAGCCATGCTTACGTTCAGTAAACTAAAATCAGTTTGGGTGCATGCTTTCTTACAAAAAAAAAAATACAAACCCACCTTTACAGCGGCTTTTAACGATTTTTTTTGTATGTTTTTTCACATAAATTGTACTGAAAGCTGCATCAACTTTTTTTTTTTAACATGAAAGTTTATGGGCTCCTATATTAATTTACTGATGGCACTCACGTAAAACACTTGCCAAAATCATAATCAGCTCATAACAATTATGCCACTGTAAACTGATCCTTATTACAGCCTATATAAACATCATCTAATGAAGTCATTACCTTACCATAACGTCCCATAATTTAATCCCATAAAGGCGAGTTTCAGAGAAAACGCCATAAAAACAGGCAGACTAATTAAGTTAAAACAGTTTCTTGGCAGATATTTTTATGCGGGTAGTTCAAAGCGTTTCCTCAGGGAAACTGCAGGTGGTCTAGAATGAGTCGAAACGCCGCTAAAATCTACCGTCTTGAGACTAAAAGCTGGAATTCTGTTACACCGTTGCGTAACATGAAAATAAATAATTTGGCGATACAGGGGCAAGCCTAACTAGAAAAAATTAATAACTCCATTTCTTAAACAACGTGTAACGTAAATAGCACAAAACCTTTCGTGGGGTAACTCAGCACATACTGAACAATGTTTTTTCCAAGACTTATGGAAAAAAAAATTTGGTTTTTCATACCAAATGAGAAATTGATCGGGCACAACAGTATGAAAAATCTTTTTTCTTTTGCAAATTTCCAAAAGTCTTAAAACAAACATTATTAAATAACGGCTGAGTTACCCCACGAGACGTTTTGCGCTATTAACGTTACACGTAGTATAGGAAGCACAGCACACTATACGTCACGTAACAATATTTTGGCACGCAAATGTACCAAAACCTAATTCATGGTAGAAATTTTAAAATTCGATAACTAATAAAAATGGACACTATCTGTCATAGATACTTACATAATTTTCATTCACGTGTTTCAAAAAACCAGCAACTCCAAATGGATTAACTTAATAAAAGCTCCGTGGCTTTAGTGTCCATCAGCTGCTATCAGTGGCGACGTAACTATATAATACACAGACTATGTAACTATCTCTTTGTTTACCTGTCTGGATCAAAATATTATTAAAATGGTCAATCGAATTAACCACCCTTTTAGCGTGGTCGCCAATTAGGCCGTAACTCAATTAAGGGAGCAACTGCTGACGCAGCCCAGTTCATGTCATACACATCTGTTTGTTAAATGTTGCGAATAGGTGTAGCTAGGTGACTACAGTAGTACAGGACGTAGTATTAAGAAGCCAATATAATTGAGGAATTTAAATATAATATTATGTGTTTATGTGTATAACTCAAAGGTCTGACTGACATAGTGATCTATGAACACACAGCCCAAACCACTGGACGGATCGGGCTGAAATTAGGCATGCAGGCAGATGTTGTGACGTAGGCATTCGTTAAGAAAGGATTTTGATCAATTCTACCCCCAAGGGGATAAAATGGGGGATGAAAGTTTGTATGAAACTTTGACAATTTGATAAAAAATATATTGTTAAGTTCCGACATCTACGTGAACAAAGTCGCGGGCACAGCTAGTATAGTATAAGTATTCAACCGAACTATTAAGTCGGAGGCTCAAGAGGGTGTCAACAATTCTGAATCAGTATAAAGATGATAAACACGTCATTCATTTAGAAACATCTAGAATCTTTGAACGGAATTCATAGTAATACAACGCATTCAGCATTTCATTGAAAGAACTGTCAAGATCCGAAAATGAAAACTTATCCAACTTTAGAGTTGACTGCGTTTTCTGTTTGTATTGGTTTGCATGGACCACTAAAATGAGAATTCAATCCTCATTATGATAACAATTTCTACTTATTAATTGATGCCTGAATTTTGCTTAATTAATATCCGGCGAGATAGTGTACTGCTAATAAAAGAAAAAACGGATTCACTTTTATTTTCGAAACATTACACTCCGGTGTGACAGACAGCCTTAAGACATCGGCATCGAGCTAAGTGCATTGCTATGTCATTAGCTTGAAAAGGACAATCGGCAAAAATGTATGGAAGCTGGTCTAGAACTCAATAACAACCATATGCATGTCATTAGATAGCTCTTTCAATGTACAACAATAGTTATTATGACGGGTCATGTCAAATCGCTGTGAGAAAAAAGTTATGGTGATGTATCGCAAATAATATTGGTATCTGGAAAATGGTGTTGTTTAGTAATAAAAACAAATGAATTAAGTAATAAGTATAATTATGTCGTTTAGTCCATTTCATTATTAGCAGGTCTAAGGGTCCAAGTTACAGGTTGTTAGAGCTCCAGAGACAGGAACCTTCTCACGTTGAGATTGGAGAAGAGGAGTTTTAGTCTGGGATTACAGTTTACACTAAAGTGGTCTGAAAAATGTAATGCAGTCTTGATGTGAACAAGGCTAGCTAGGCTTACGACATTTTAGCGAGAGTATTGTGCCAGTGTGCTCCTGAACTGTATTCTGTAGATACGGTATTTCCGCCTCTTTCTTGTAAAAAGACTGGTGAAAATTCCGATCAAGTGTCTAAAAGTGGCAATCGTACAGACCTACTCATTACCATCCAATCGCCATTACCTTCTGTATAACGTCATGGAAAGGGTAGTGAACAAAATATAAGTTGTTGGCTTTAATTTGAAGACTGATCTTCTCAGTGACCGTCAATATTGCTTTCGCTAGAGACGGTTCACTGGCAATCTTTTGGTGTGTGTTGTGTTACCCACTACTGGGGAAAAGCCATTTACAAAGACAGTGAAACACTAGCGTTATCGCTTGACGTCCCGAAGGTTTTTGACAGAGTCTACCCAAGTAACACAAACGTGTCTAGAAACGTACTACTAGATAGCTTATAGAATGAAATTGAATTGTCTACCATAAGAATAAAATATCTATAAGCAATCTTCTAGAACGCTTATAGACAGAGTTTAGTAAAAGTGGGCACATTCTTGTACCCTCTCTTAAGAATGAGTTAAGAAAACATGACTAGATAGAGTTCAGATCAAATTGACTTAAGAGACGTTTCTAGTGTCTCTCTAAACCGTTTATAGACCGTACGTTTATCTAGTAGCGTACTAGTAGATAGTTTATAGATAGAGTTAAGACCTTTAAAGGAATCATTGCTCGTCACGTTTTAAAACCAAATGATCTTAAGACTAACAACTTTAAGTAACATTTTACTAGTGACGCATAATGGCGTGGAACTTACAAGAGTTATTTTACTTAATAATATTTGCATCATGGCGTAACAAATTATTACCTTTTAATAATTTGTGTTTTAATAATGGGTAAATAAGCAAATCAATATGCGATTGAAATTCTATCGTTGAATATTATGTAAAACTCTTGTAAAATAAGAGCGCCCGCTGTAAATGTAAGATTTAACATATTTTTTTCAAAATATGAATATTATTTGATATAAGCAAATTTTCGAATTTACATTTTAATGCTTAAAATACTCATTTTATTTAAAATATAGTTATTTAAGACATATCAAATGTCTAATTAGACATAATTTAATGATAAAAACATTAAAATACGTAACAAAAGTTATTTGAAGCAAAAAACAGGCAACAAAAATGGCGTCCAGATAAAATTTACTAGAAAACTTATTTCTGTAGAACAAACAGTCTAGAGATTTTTTTTGTAGTATGGCTCTAGAATAATTTTACTTACTACATACTAAACTATCTAGTGAGAGAATAAACAGATTTAAGAGTGGTTTAAAATTATCTAGTGACTGTCACTCTGTACTCCTTTTTATCTTGTCACAGTATTTCTAGACGTTCTTCAGTGAATAGGTAATTTCATGTGTTGTGAACGTAAGACCATTTTATGCAGTAACAAACCAATATAATTAATCAATACAAGAGGGTACCCGAGTAAAAAGTATTTCTGATTTATATAAGTATAAACAATGTGAGAAATAAGTCACGTGACAATTTTTTTCGTATTCTTGACAGCAAACCCTTTCATTTGATACCCACAACATTGGGGTGGATTTCAAACAGCCAGTCCGCCATCTTGAATTTAAGTCACGTGACATTTTTTTCTATTTCTGACAGCAAACCCTTTCATTTGATACCCATATCATTTGGGTGCATTTCAAATAGCCTGTCCGCCATCTTGGATTTAAGTCACGTGACAATTTTTTTCGTATTCCTGACGGCAAACCCTTTCATTTGATACCCATATTATGGGGGTGGATTTCAAACAGCCAGTCCGCCATCTTGAATTTAAGTCACGTGACTACTTTTTCGTATTCCTGACAGGAAATCCTTTCATTTGATACCCATATCACGGGGGGGCATTCCAAATAGCCTGTCCGCCATATTGGATTTAAGTTATGCGTTTTTTTTTTTCGTACTCCTGACAGCAAACCTTTTTATTTTTGATACCCATATATCATCAACAATTTTCTACGTTTTGGAGGAAGTTACTAGGAAGTTTCGATTCTTCTTCGGTCGACTCTTCTTCATTTTTCTTTCTTTTTAAATACTTACGGATTTTTAGACGAAAACCACCAGATCTTTTAATTTGTTTCATCTTCTCCATTGCATAAACTCATCCAATTTAAACTAGTACAAATGCACTTAACTAAGCCACTTTTAAGGATAAAAACTCTAAAAACACGACTTCTCTATCAGTTTTCTAGACAAACTTAAAAATATCTAGTAAAGTATTTTATCTAGACTGAAGTATCTATAGAAAAAAAAGATAGGAGTACCATTAGCTAAAATAGAATATCTCTAGAAAGTTTTGTCTTCAAATATATCGTTTTATCTATAAAACTACTTCTAAATAGGTACCTTTAGGCTTTTTTAACTATTTGTAGAGCATTTTATCTAGAAACTGTCGTTATAACTATAAACGTACTTAAAATAAGTGTTTTATAGAACAAATGCTCTTAAAATAATAAAGCTTTAGATAAAAAACTCTATAAGATTAAATGTTCTTTATCAAACCCATCTTTAGAAAGCCCGTATCTAAAGATTAACCCTGACTAGACAGTCTATAGACAGATTGGTTTTAAAACTTCCAGACTGTGTTACTTGGGTAGCACACTGGTCCACCCAACAAGCACCAGCCACTGCTAGTGCGCGATCGATCGAAGAAGTTGTTGATGGCTGCTTCTCTGAGCTAATGACAACAGATCCTGTTCTCTCTATTTTTCTGCTGCACTTCTGTGACTTTCTTCAGCCTGGTATTAAAGCTACGCAGATACACTGTTTCAGAGAGATAGTTGTACAGCACAAAAAGTAGCAAAGATGAAGTTCGTTCCCTGAGAGACGCCATGGTAGAGTTGAGAGATTTAATCTTAAGCCTTGTCTCCCAGTGGTGTGATGATAATCTTACCTCATTTTTTCCTTTTCTTTGTTCCTATAACGGATCTACTCCTTGGCATGGAGTTGAAATTGAATCTTAACTTAGGCGCGACCATAGAGCATAAAACCCAAACACTGGACAAAGTACTGGACATCCTAAATTGAGTGAAGCGATACTTTAACAGCTTGAACAGCTTTTGACTCTACAGAAAGCGTTAGTCCGATTGTGTATGGAGTATTGCAGCCAACTTTGAGATGGCTCAACTATAATTATATCAACTGGCCCAGCTTGACCCAGTGAAACGCAGAGCCAAAAGCTTTATTGGCGTCGTAAAACTGGTGGATGGCCCAGCTTCAAAGCTTTAATCATCGCTTGCCTACTTGTTGGTCTTCTATAGACTGTTCTTCGAAGAGTGTGTGCATGATCTCTACGACATTAGACCACCAGCTCCTTCCACTATCGGGATTCTGGACTTACTGCTTTTAATTACCATGTATGCCCACTAATTTTTGTTGCCCACACAATAGTTGCCCACTAATTCGCACATTAACTGCTCCCAATCATCCTACATAATATGCACAGCAAGAGTGGAACTCGCTACCTGCTTCCCGCTATACAAAAAATCTTTAAGAGATTTTTTGCAAGTATAATTAAATGGGTGCCCACTGGTTGGAACGGAAAATACTGTTTTTTTTTTAAGCGTTGCTCTACTCTAAGAATTTCTTCCTGTATCGTGGGTGCGTTTACAAACATAGAAACACAAATTCACAAACACTCAAACCCGGAACAACTACGATTATACAAATATTTTTTCGGTGCGGCGATCGAACCCGCGACACGTTGCGCAGCAGTCGATCGCTCAGTCACTGTGCCAACCCTGTCGTCAAACTAATCGGCTCCTAGGGTCTCGTTCTGACCAAAAAAATAACCTATTCCTTCGGTTGCCCTTTGCATTACAGGGCCGCGGTATCCAGTGTAGACAGGCCGCGACCCATTAAACCTTTCGTTCTTATTTTCCCGCAGGCATATGACAATGCTTTTGAATTAAGAATAGGACGACCTTTTTTTTTTTTTTTTAGGTGGTCAAATCGTCAAATGAGTCCTGCCGCCCTGGGTGGAGCGGAAGAGACTGTCAGACTCTTACTGACTAAAATCCACCCGTGTTCCTTCCTATGTCCTTTACGTTCCGGGGCCACGGTAACCTGGGTTAAGAAAAAACCCGCGACCCCAGCAGGCATTTGGCGCGAAACACGACGCGCCACCGACCCGGGCTTGGTCCTTGGTCGGACGGCGAGTTACCCATCACTCACCGTCCGCAAGCCCGCTCCGCCGCTGTGCCCTCTGCTGATCAGAGGGACACGCGTTGGAGCATCCACACGACAGGCTATTCGCATACGTATCTTCCCCCCGGACGTATCCGAGAGGGAACTCCAGTCCACGGGCGCACGTGGAGGTTTCCTGTCATAGCACCCCACTTCTTCTACGTCTAGAAATAATTTGTCTCAAGTTCTAAATCACCGATTTAAATATCTAGATTAATATCGCATTCAATGGGAGGTTTTCTTTTTGGAGTTTAAAAAAAAAAAGTAGTTTCCAAGAACTCGATAGATGGCGTTGAACTGACGGTGTGACTCTAGGAAAAAGATGTATGCCTTCATTTTTGCACAAATCCACGAGGCACAGACTTCGCTTCTTTTTCTCTTGGGACATTTTCTTTTTGGCGTGGAAAACTCATTAATTAAAGTCTTGTAAATGAATATTTTTTTCTTTTTCCTTGTTGTTATTTATTTTCAAAATGCCATTTGTGTGATGTCATGTGACTACAGACGTGACTGACAATGACATGACATGTACTTTTTGTTTTACGATCTCAAAATTACATACAAGTGAAAAAAACAAAAAATTACGTGACGTTCCGTTCATTGCAGTCACATATCAAGTTCAGCGCCATCTATCCATTGACAGGGAAAACATAAAAAGAAAATCCCTCATTGTATTTTATTACTTCAACCAAGCACTACCACTACCAAGAATAGGACGACGTTGGCGCCATTTCGAGCAAAAAAAAAAGTGCAACTAATAATTATATTATTACGAGTATTATATAGTTTTTCTCGCTTTAGTAGCGAGTTGAAGCGAGACAACATAGCGGACAAGCCTTTTAAAAACCCAAGACATTGGTTGCTAGTACTTAATAACTGCCGCATTTAACTGGCTATAACTTTTTTCTCACAGCGATTTGAAATGAACCGCCATAGTAACTATTGTAGTAAATGAAAAGAGCTTTCCAATGACATATGTATGATCGTTATTGAGCTGTAGACCATTTTGCCGATGATCCTTTCCAAAGGCGAAGAATTAGGGACGGTGTCGTTCGCAAAGAAATTCATAAGTTTCTTTTATGAAACTCTGTCGTATTGCCTCTAAGAGGCGACTTTTGCCGGCAGATTGTGTCTTTGAATACTTATTCTTGTTTAAATGGAAGTTCTTTTGTCGTGTTTGTGAGATAGTTCGCTGGGTAATGATGGAGAGGGTTTTGCTGAGGAGATGAAGAAGAGATTTGCGGAAATAATGGATGTGAAACTAGTTTTTTATGAAATGTAAATAAAATAATCATTAAAATGTCATTAGTTTACTTTTGCTCTAGATCGTGAAAACTGAACTATAGGCTGGCAGTATCAGTAGTTTAAGATCTTCAATTAACTGAGTAAATTTTGTATTACAAGAAGTTTTATTAGCACGAGTTTTTACGTTGCAGCGTGACTCTTTTACTTTATAGCGTCTTTCCAGTATTTACGGCGTTAATTGTATGAAAAAATGGAACAGCGCCTGTGGTGTGCGAAGGAACTAATTTTTCCTTGACAATTTCAAATTGATAATTTTCAATGAAAAACTTGTTTACCAGAGGCACTTTTCCATTTTTTCAAACAGAAGCGCTGTAAATACTGGAAAGACGCTGTAAAGTAAAAAAGTGAAAATTCGTGCTAAGGGTACTAGTCGTTGAAATGAGTTTATGATATTTTTTGTTTCTCTATTTAGATTATAAAACATTTTGGTGGAGGATTGTTAGCCACCGTCTAACGCCGCCATTGTTGAGAAATCTGAGATAACAATAGTTACTGTCGTGTCGAATTTCGTTTAGTGTCGGAGGTACAGTACAAACATCATCTACAGTAGTTAATCTTTGTAAGCATCGAGGATTCTTGACACAGAGGATATACAAAGTAACAATAACTTGATTCGAACTCCAAGTCTAGACTTTGTCAATCAAGTCCTAGGATTTGGAGTGTCCCTATCTTTGTGTGATCCGTTTAGGTAGGTAATACACTTACAACTGAGAACGTCTGTCAGTGTGTGTCTTGCCTTTGGGAATGCCTTTACGTAGCAATCTACTTTACTAAAGGAACTAGTGTCCAATACAAAACAGGTTGGGCAGCAGAAGTGTACTTATTGGAGTACATTCAGTTAGCAAGTTTAAATCCCATATAAAAAACCAGAATGTTAATTTCAAGTAGGCCAGTCATAAGCTTTAGAATATTGACAAAATCTAGAAAGTTGGTGTGTAATTGCCAACTACATACATTTTTTTCGTGCTAACACCAAATGAGTCCTTCCACCCACAGTCCGGGAGGGACTGTCAGACTGCCAACTATAAACATAGAGATATCAGAATAACTTGGAAACTATTTTCAATCAGAGGCCCAAGCATGAATTGTACGTATTTGGCCGTACAGCGTTCTTGAAGTATTATGTCGCTGGTATAGAAAATAGAAAACAAATCTAGTGTTTAATTACTATCTAATTTTATCTATCAAAGAAGAAGGATCACAATCCATAGAAAATTACCCCACGTCCTATAACAAAGTGAAATACCTCAAAAGAAAGATAAAAATGTATAAAAAAATATGGGATACTCCCCAACTTCATTTTTTACACCTTCATATGGAAAAATTGCTTTAAAAATAGTCCAGGCGCTGATAAGAAAAATTCGTTTGTATGCGTATTTATTGACCGATTTAAAAAAATCTTTTTTTGTTTGTAAGGGTTCCCCCATGGTAGTCCCACGACCGTAAAGTCAGGTCTTCGGTCTCCAGGACCCCGGATAAATAAAAGAAAAATCTTAAAAATAAGCTCATTTTTGTAATATAGATTATTAGTTATTCACTCTCTTGTTGTTTCTTTTGACAGCACGTTTAGCGGGGTGGCTGAGCGGTCGGACTGCTGCGCTGCGTTTCGCGGGTTCGATTCCCGCACGGAGCAAAGATTTGTACGATCTACAAGTATTTGTTTCGGGTCTGGGCGTTTGTGTATGTAACTCACATACACAAACCCCTAGGTATTTGTGTGTGAGTTTCTATGTTTGTAAACGCACCCATGATACAGGAGGAATTCCTGGTGTGAGGCAATGTTAAAAAAAACTGTAACTGTGACGCATTATGATGAGACAGAATCAAAGGTATCACGAGGGAGTGGTCTCCAGAGGTTATCTATCTAATAATAGGGGTTTTTCGGCTCAAGGAATCGATTTATCAAGGTCCCAGGTTCGAGAAAAGCCCGGTTCCCGTTCCGAAAAAGCAGTGGTGGCCTAATGGTATCGGCCCCGACTTACGAGTTGTAGGTCGTGGGTTCGAAACCAGGCAGGCGCATTACTTTGTGTTATTTATTTCATCACCACTGCTCTCAATACGGTGAAGTAAAACATCGTGAGGAAACCGAGGAAACCGAACGTCCACCAATCCGCACTGGGCCCGCGTGGTGGATTATGGCCCACTCCCTCTCACAGAGAGGAGGCCTGTGTCCCAGCAGTGGGAACAGAACATTAATAGGCTGGTGATGATGAAATAGCACTTCGCCCGCGACTTCTTCTGCTCGTGTTTCTAACTTCGAACTCAGTGAATTAAAACGCCCGGTCACCCTCCTTATAGGATACTTTTGGAAAATCTAAAAATGCTCCAGTAGTTTCGGAACATAGGCTCACATGAATAGTCAATACACACAAACAATCAAATCTTGTCTCTTTAAAATATTAATGTGGACAAACTGATTTTCAAATGTTCACCCCGCTAGGGGTTGATTTCTTAAATATAGGATACGGATCCTTTATTCGTTTAAGACATTATTTAATTTTAGGCCTACTTTTGAGTTTATCGAAGCACCAATGTTGGGGGTGATTTTCGAAAAACCCAAAAACTCGTGATTGTTTATTTTTTATCTAATTTCTTTATACTGAGTTTCAAATTCATCGGGTCGCACGTTATGATTTTTCTATACAAACTTTAACATCGTCTAGATTACAAATGGAGGGTATTCAAAAAAAAACTTACAATAACTAAAAATGCCCATATTTACAAATACTCATATTCGTACAAAGCTTCAAGTTTATAAACCCAAGGAATAAGATTTTACAAAGGTTTTCACCCCTTTTCACCCCCTTACATGTAATCCACACAAAATCCTTTCTTAGTGCTGACCTACGTAATAAATTGCAACTACCGTCCTTAATTCAGGTTACACGTTTAGATCCTTCTCTTTAAACTTGAATACCCCTTTTCACTAACTTTGGGAAAGATTTTCGAAAAATGCAAAAACACGTGTATAATTATTTCTGATGTAGTACCTATACACATACTAATATAAATACTGACTTTCAAATACATCAACTCGCGTGTTATGATTTTCCCATGCAATCGTTATCCGTCTTAGATCTCATTTTAAGTAAAAAAATCTGGTTGACCGAGCTTCGCTCGGTTTTTAAAATGTCTATATCTTGGGAACCGGGCTTTTCTCGAACCTGGGACCTTGATAAATAGATTCCTTGAGCCGAAAAACCCCTATTATTAGATAGATAACCTCTGGAGACCACTCCCTCGCGATACCTTTGATTCTGTCTCATCATAATGCGTCACAGTTACAGTTTTTTTTAACATTGCCTCACACCAGGAATTCCTCCTGTATCATGGGTGCGTTTACAAACATAGAAACTCACACACAAATACCTAGGGGTTTGTGTATGTGAGTTACATACACAAACGCCCAGACCCGAAACAAATACTTGTAGATCGTACAAATCTTTGCTCCGTGCGGGAATCGAACCCGCGAAACGCAGCGCAGCAGTCCGACCGCTCAGCCACCCCGCTAAACGTGCTGTCAAAAGAAACAACAAGAGAGTGAATAACTAATAATCTATATTACAAAAATGAGCTTATTTTTAAGATTTTTCTTTTATTTATCCGGGGTCCTGGAGACCGAAGACCTGACTTTACGGCCGTGGGACTACCATGGGGGAACCCTTTCAAACAAAAAAAGAATTTTTTAAATCGGTCTATAAATACGCATACAAACGAAGTTTTCTTATCAGCGCCTGGAATATTTTTAAAGCAATTTTTTCATATGAAGGTGTAAAAAAATGAACTTAAGAATTAGGCCATATTTTTTTTTAATTTTTTACCTTTTTTTTTGACGTATGTCTCTTTGTTATAGGACGTGGGGCAATTTTGGTCCATCTTCTTTGAATCAACGTGAAAGTGCCCGTTTACTTTACTTCACCAAAATGTGGAAAGTCTTGCAAGGGATTCTGTTATTTAGTTGCCAACTATTGAGAGAGATTGGGTAAGAAACTCAATGGACATTTATTTTCAATCAGGACAGTTTTATAATACTTTAATAACATCATCATCATCATCTTCATCATGTTGAGATTGTAGAATGAAAGCCTCCTGCTTAATGATTCTTGTAGTGGCTTGTGAACAACGAGACTTATGAAATACTGACTTAAAATATTCCAATTTTATCAAAATTCCTGATGACAAAACCATAACTCTTATTCGCACATTAGGTAATGATCACTAATCACGTGGCCCGGCGTCGCCTGTGAAAACAGTGGCTATGCTAAATAGGAATTTACATGAGCAATGCGTGGAATTCGGATGGCGCGTGAATTTGACGGTAGTTAGCATTAATTATACCAGCCCTTGTTTTTAGTAGTGACATTTTGTATGGATACATTATATTTGAGAACCTATACGTAAGTACTCATAATACATTTTTTACCGTAAGTGGAAGTTTTTGTGGAAGAATTTTGGAGATTGTTTGTAATGATATTGGAACAATGTTTCATATTTGTTTTAGTGCCAGTCTTTTGAGCTCGGAAAACACACAATATACTCGTGATTATTTAAACTTTATCCGCCTTACCACAAAAAGATAAACACACGTTGAATGCTTTGTATAAAAAAAGTGTAACTGCAAAACGATCCTTATATCAAGGAGAAATGTCGTATTTACGTTGTAATTTTTTTTAGTTTTTTTTTTAAGTGTTCAACGGGTGTTTAATTATTTTTTTTGTGTTAATACGGTATTAATTTAAGATCTCATGCTCGTTTATTTTTGACTCTAGTCTAGGATGTGACAGAAAAAACTCTATCGTGGATTGAACTTACACAGAAGAAACCGCTGATGTTTACTTTAATTTTGAAAAGATTCGAGTTGTAGGCGTTCGGGAACACAGATATAGGCAGTGAGTTCCACTCTTTTACTATGCGCAATTATGAAGAAAGATTAGTGTGAATGACTGTATTTTAATGAACACCACGTAAAGACAAGAAACTCAACCGCATTATCCCGGTTGTATTTAAATATGCCATTTAAAAGATAACGTTAGAAGTAATGGTAGCCGCAGGTTTACGAGCTATAAACCGTGAATGAGCGACCAACTGCATCAATCAGGGAGGGTTCTGTTCGGGTTTATGGGTTTTTATGGTATCGATTGATGGTTGTTTCAAGATTACACGTAATTTTCAAGTAAGTTGGGCCATATTTGTAGATACTTCGTTTAAGATAACGTTAAAATTAGTATAGTATTACTATGTCATCATTCTTTATCTTTATCGCCACTTAGTCGGAGTCCCATTGCAATCGATCTAGGAATTTCATGAAAAAACTATTTGAACACAACAATATTATTATTTACTACCCTCTTGTACGAAATATAAATTTAATGTTTGTTCATCTCAGAAAAACTGTAACTTTAAAGTGACTACAGCAGGTAGGCTGGTCAAACACTTTACTTGAAGGTTATCTGTGACACACAAAGTACTAATCATCCATAGCTAATCAATAAGCTAAAAATTAATGTCACATAGATACTCGTGTAATGAAAAGTGTGTCACAGAGACAATACTCTGCTATAAATATTAGTGTTTAAAACGGGATATTTACCATGTTTATTATTTAGTTTTAAACCCTAATATTTGTAATAGTGACCATGTCAGTTTTAAAAACCTATAATGCTCTACTAAGCTGAAACTAGCCAGCTCCTTCTTTCCAAAGGACGATGTTTAAATTAATTAATTTTTATTAATATTATCACCAGTATCCAGTATAATTATATAGATTAGCCTTTAACACAGATAAATTGACAAGTGCTCACATGGAGCACAAGCACTAAGTAAGCTCTAAGTGACGTCAAGTTATTTAATTAGCGCTTGAACTTCAAGTCAGCGAGCTGCAGCACTTCGTAACTTCAACTGCTTGTAATAATGTTAGCTGTGCTGGATGTTATTGTAGACATCGTTACTATTCGGTGTAAATACTGCTAGTTCAGTTACTGATCAACTTATTTGTTGATAATAGACTGTCTTCATGTTCAGTAGCCAGAATGATTTAGTAGAGACGATAAATTTTAGTGGCAGTCGAGTTTTGATTTATGTTCATCATTATCACCCTTTGCCCAGTAGTGGGACACTGAAAAGGCTATTAAAAAAAAAAAAACATCAGCTTACAATGTCCCCACCGCTGCCGCTGTGACATGACTTCTCTCTGTGAGTTCGAGTGGGCCATAATCCACCATGCGGATTGGTACATTTCAAATGTCTCCGAATTTTTTGTTGCCGCTTTCCTCACGCTATTTTCCTTTACCGACTTGAGAGCCGTCATCGTGGTGACGAAATAAATTGCACAAAGTAATGCGCCTGTCTCGGTTCATACACACGACCTACAAAGTCGTAAGTTGGGGCCGATACCATGAGCAACCCCTGCACTACTCGGTTGGTAGCCACAATCTTTCCACCTATAACAAAAGACTTAATCATAACTAGAAAAATACGAGTGTATGGAGGAAATCCATACTTCGGTCTAACTCTTCAGAAACATAATACTATAATGCTATGGGGTAAAGTAAAATATCAAACCTATCTATCATGTTCCTAAAAAATAAACCTTTAAAAACCACCTGACTAGCAACCCGCAACCATAAAATTCCCATCATTATCGTGCACAATCTCCAGCAGGTTTATGGAAATCTAGAAAGAAGTTCGGCATATATTGGGTTTTATCGGCGCAGACTAATGGTTCTTACAAAAGGCGCTAATGCGAAATAAATTGTCGACTAGCGACCCGCCTTGCGTACCGAACATGGAAATATACCCACTGGATACGACAGCTTAGGTATTAAGATGCGTCTAAGCGGGCAATATAATGTAGTATCTTGGCTATATTGCTGACATTTGCATTGCAGTAACAATATTGCCCGTTTAGACGTACCTTTGGGCAATGCTTAGGTCTTTATAGTGTGAAGTTTAGGTCTGAAGATAACTGGTATTAAAAGAAAAGTTTTGTAGTTTGTGCTGGAGTTTTGTTCTTATTTTTATGGTACGGTTTAGATTCGGCGATTTCGATTTGAAGAGACGGTTAAATCTTTGCGAATTAATTGTCAAATTATTCTGTATTTTGGATGTGTTTACAAACATTTAAAATCACATAAAAGTCATCCAGATCAAAACAAAATATATTTTCTCACACAACAGTATAAAGTACGAGTAATAAAACATATTTTTGGCCCCAGTACATTTTTCTGAAAACCCTTAAGTACGTAATAAAATCCGCACTCTCTTTAATTACCCTCTTATATCCACTCAAAATTATACTCGACCGCTCGACATCGCTTCCAGTGGCTGGACATCCTGCCCAGATCCTCACCGGCTCGCTTTTTACAACCGGAACCGGATACGACTTGAGCCTTCAGGAAACGCTCGCGTGTTTTGTATTTAGGTTAGTGGTACACTGGCAAGTGTGTCCAAATGTCCGGATGTACGGATGTAAGTGTCGTCGGGACGGTCCGTGGGTTTGTGACTGTTTGTTGCAGTAAACGAGAGTGGGGGATTTTTTGGTTCGATTTTAGGGTAGAATTGTTGTTTGGTGTTCACCGGTTGATGATGGATTATCTAATATTTTAGTAATAACATTATGATTGTTTCCTTTCATTGCAGATAAGTATTTAATGACTTATACTGCAGTGCGTAAAGAGGACTCTTCAGCTTAGTGGTCAAAGGCTTATAGAGAAATTCTAACAAATATTTAATGCATAATGTTATACTTGTACCGATTTTCTTGCAAACGCTTTCATGTAGTGGTTTTTGGTTCTGAGAACTTTGTGTCGCAGGGCGGACACTTTCGGAGACTGTCTTAATGTAAAAATTGACTTTCTAATTGTGCTGATAAATCTGCCTTTTTGAATAAATACGTTGGTAAATAAGTTTTGATTTTGAGCAATATCTTTTATTCAAATAATCTCAAACTTTTAGTAAGTTTTGGCAATTCTAATAAAAGGCGAGGTGTACCAGCACCTTAACCATCAGTATCAGATCTTACATTTGGGCGGTCACAAAAAATCTTACGATTTTGTTAGCGTTTGTAAGCTTCGCTATCGCTTCACTATCGCACCGGCATCGCTGGCAGTGTGTTGTTAGCTTCACTTCTTTTTTATTGTCTTTTTGAACAAAATTATACGTTGAATTGTTTATGTTGAAGAGATTTGAGTTTGGCATCTTCTGTTTCTTGTGTCGTAGTGATAATTTAATTGATTATTAATTTCCTACTCACACCTTGTTTTTAAATGCAATAAAGAAGGAAGAATTACAAAGCCTTCAAGTCTATTTTACTGAGACACAGCGACTATATTCAATGAATTCTTACTGTGATTGTTTCCAGTGACTCCTAGAACCTAACTTTAGCTGAAAAACTTTGAGCACAAAGCAGACAGGTATGGACACCATTGATGACTTTAAAGTTACAGGTGGACTATGAAACGATTGTACGATTGCAATTTTCTTTGGAAAGGGGGTGCTCAGTAACAGTTAGGTAATCATCAAAACGGGTTAATAATAACGGTCGCGCAAAAACTGTGTAAATTGTGGAAAGATCTGTATACAACTAAGTATTAGCCTACAACATTTATTTCTAGTCTCACTGTCGGTGATGGTAGACCTCACTGGTTCAGCTTTACTGGGGACTATCGTCCTGGCACCAGTTTGTTTCATGAGTGTGCAGCTTCAGTTCCTTCTTGTAGTTTACGCCCAGTTAGGACTTCGCAAGAACGAACCTATAGTTAGAGCAAAAAAAAAACCTACAATATTTTTAAAGAAACGAAAAAAGTCAGACTGCGAGCAGGGCTCGAACCTGCGTCTTCTGGATAGGTACTCCAGACGCCTCGAACAACTAGGCCATCACAACCACTACTCACAAAGCTGAAATTTCTAGTTCCGTTGTTTTATGAACGCTGTTTGCAATCTGAATTTTTTCGTTTCTTTAAAATATCTTTGCGAAGACGCGGCGCAGGCGTTATTGTGTATAAAAATATAACTTCCTACAATATTTATACTAAACATTACACTACTCAATCCAGACCACTTCAAGACCCAAAATGAACTCAGTACCTAGAAGCAACGCTTCAACACCTACCTGCCCCCGTACCACAACACTCCTACCTACAGTACCCGACACGGGTTCGCACTTACGACCCGCGAGCACTGTCACCTGTAACCTATTTGCTGGTGATCGATTGGGAGCAAGTTTTGAGGGGAACCCTAACTTCGTCTAGGTAAAGGTGGTTAGAGGGATGTCTGTGTCTGAAGTAAAAGGGTTAATTGAAGTTGAACAGGGTTTTGTTTCGTACTCTTGAATTCTGAACAGGTGAGGATTGATTTTGAGGGTTACGTTGAATTCGCTAGCGAAATGCTTATTTAATACGTATGTATAACATCGTAAGTGAAAAATAAAAAACCAATGTGTTCAAGTTGCGTTAGTTTTCAATAATCATAATCAAAATAACTTTAATACTGTAAAATAATTATATTTTTGTCATAATTAAAAAAAAACAGTGGTGCAGTGGTGGCCCAGTGGTATCAGTCCCGACTTACGAGCTGTAGGTCGTGGGTTCGAATCCCGCCAGGCGCATTACTTTGTGTAATTTATTTCATCACCACTGCTTTCAAAACGGTGAAGGAAAACATCGTGAGGAAACCGGCATGTCCTAGAACCAAAAATTCGAAGACATGTGACATCTACCAACCCGCACTGGGCCCGCGTGGTGGATTATGGCCCACTCCATCTTACAGAGAGGAGGTACCTTTGTCACAGCAGTGAGAAAATTATAGGCTGATGATGATGATGAAAATAAACAGATTATTATTGAGCCAGCAATTTTATCTCTACTCGTACCTATAGGCTGTATTATGCTCTGAAATACTTAACAGATTTTGATTCGATTGTTTACAAAAATTACAAATATTGAACTCAGACGCTATAGAAATCTCCGCACGAAGCAATAGCGCATTGTTAATTCTCTTATTATAGGATCAAAGTTTATTTACCTACTCAAATACTAAGTGACATTTACCTCCTCTCTCTATAGAACTTTCCTCTCCACAATCTAATTATGCACAGATTAAGTAACAGATATGCAAATACCCTCATTCAGTGGAAGGGTAGGCAGAGAGCCTCATCAATCAATTAAAGCAAGTAGCGTTTTATTACAAGTCTGCCGCTGACGGGTGTGACGAATGGCCGTGATAACCACGATAGCAGAGATGAAGGGTTTCTGGGGGTAAGCAGAGACTGAAATTACTTTAATATGTAGAAATCTGTTATTAAACTTTTTAATTTAAATCCTCCTTCTTGCTGGGCATGCGGTTCAGAAACATTTACTGGCGGATGGCGCGTAAAGGTAAGCGTCCACAGGTCCGCATCGTACGTAACCGACGCATCGCATCAAAAGGATTAATTAGACTGCGTCCGCTGTAGTTGTGCGTCTACAAGTCGACATCGCACGTATCGAACGTATCGTACGTAACGGATTTTAGTTTTCCTTGTATGAAAACTCATACAACTGCGTCCCTGATCCGGAACGTACGGACGGCTCATTGGTAATGCCTTAATGCGATGCGTACCGATGACGTCAGACGGAATGTCGACCAGTGGAAGCGATGAAGGTGGCATCGGCAATCCGATTGCTGATACTCGCATCGGCAATCCAATCGCTGCCGACACAGAAATCCGTTTGATGCGATGCATCCGATACGTACGATGCGGACCTGTGGACGCTTACCATGTATCGGCAGCGATCGAATTGCCGACGCGATTATCAGCAATCGGATTGCTGATACCACATGATGTCCACTGATCGGCATTCCGTATGACGTCATCGGTACGCATCGCATGTAGGCATTGCCAATGAGCCTTCCGTGCGATGCGGACCTGTGGACGCTTGCCGTAACTCCAAACTGTCGAACAACAATAAGCTACTAATAATATAAGACGATCCTAAAACCAATATAGATGTACGGCGCACTGTGGGTGACTCCAAAGTAAACATCATGCAAAGACTACAAAATGGCATCCTGAGAACTATTTCTAACGCACCATGGTTCATTACCAACGAGATCCATGAAGCCCTGAGCATGAAAATTGTTAAAAAGGAACTAAAATTAATAGGGAATAAATATAAAACACGCCTTGAAAATCACCCCAATGATCTATGTGTAGATACAACTTGTCATATTGTTGTCAAAAATTCATTACACTCATCTACGACACTATATTCATGTTTTTTTTTTTTGTTTCAGGTATGTTTGTGGCACAACTGGTGTTGGATTTGTTATGTAAGTTACTATTAAGCACGCAATAAGTGATACATTTCGACTGTCACGTTTTAACATAGTTTCTCTGATATGTTATCACTACCGTCATTAAGTTAACTAGAATTGGTTGACACAGCTCAATAGTGCATCAGATAACAATGGAATTCGATCAGTCACACTTAAAGTAGCCTTACACCATACTGCCTATCGTACGATCGATTTGACGCTGGCAATTGTTTCAAATTGGCAGTTCCTCCATATACACCAATTTGATGGATTCCACGCCCACGCACAGTCAATTCTAACTGATCAAATTGGCAGTAACATACCAATTTGACAAATAGGCAGTATGGTGTATGGCTACCATAAATATTGAGTTTTTCAACGAATTCTTTACATTGATATCCAATAATTCACTTAAAAATACCTCATAACATGAACCTAATTTAAACACAACTAATTAACCACAGAGCCGATATCTTTAGGGTCATAAATTCGGTTCATAATAAAGTCAATTATGAGCGATAACGTCAGGGAGACGTCTTTACTGGCCCTTCTTCTAATAAAGTATTAATTAATCTTTGATGGACGATAAACGATGTGATAATATTGGGTCACCTGGGAATTAAGGACAGTTTGATTCAAGTGATATTCTAAATTAGAATATTAAGACAATTGAAAATAAGTAGAGTGGAAAAGTAGCGATTGGTTAACCACGTTTCATATTACAGACACGATTATTATGACGGAGTTTTATACGAAAGGGGTAGCTTTGGTACTAAGTCTGACCATAAACAGTCTTCAATATTCATCTGTTAAGAAATACTCTCTACGGACAAATTTTTAAACGTTACGTATTGCTTAGCCCTGCGTTGGCGGGGCATGCGGGCGACCATGCCCGGGTCGACGGCGCGTTGTCCCACGCGCGCCTCAAAGAGCGTCAGCATAATGACGGGGCCCCCTCTCAGAGAGCCAAAGCCTGCCGGGGTCGCGGGATTATTCCCTTACCGTAACCCCGGAACATAACAGGCTATGAGGAAAAAAAAAAAAAAGCCCTGCGTTGGCGAAGGGTTCGGGATCTACTCTCTCAGTACGTCAACGAAGATACCGGTGTTAATGAAAGAAATTCGAACCTTTTGAATCAACGCCACTCTCCAATAGATTTGAGTTCATAAGTTCTGACAAAACATCGGACAAGTCAATAAAATTTCCAATCATGTTGTCATCAATTTTTAGTTCGTACGTTAGTCATAAGGAGAGAAGCCCAATATTTTACCGAAACTAGAGGTTTCGTGTTTAGATAGTAGCACCCTAAAGCATCAGGTAAGCGTGACAATGGAACGTAAAGGCTATTGAAGGATCACCTTGGATTTTAGTCAGTACAAGTCTGACAGTCCCTCCGGTCCCGTTCTAGATCCTCCTGGACTCAGTTTCAATGATTTCACCACGAAAAAAAAACCCCAAAGCCGTGCCTAAATCGTCTTAATTTTACAATCGTATAAGTTTGTTTATGCCACCATCCAAAGACGCTTCACGATCAAAACTTTTCTTTCATTCACTTCAATTCAACTATATTAATATCCCATTCGTCTTCAAAACACCACTTGCAGCTAAGTCAAGTACAAGCATGCATTTACCGAGTGTGTAGCCGCAGCCGTAACAACTGTAGTGAAGTAAACGAGCTAAGTTCCACTGTTGGCTTACTGCTACTTGCATACATGAAATTGCCCAGCTTACAATTTGGCTTTGATGGAAACATAGGGCTTGTAAAGTATGGAGTTATTTGGTAATATTAGGATTCTATGACTTTCAGGAATACATTGCAATGGAATTTGTAATGAAACAAAATTTCATTTTTTCTGTCACAATTATTGTATGACAGTTAGCTGCATTATTTGGTCGCAAAACAGGGATCTAATCTCTAAGCAAAAACCCGTTGTTTCAGAATTCGTCACAACGAGCCCAAACTAAGAATGAGTAATAATATTACGATATAACAGATGGCTCCTTGGATTCCACACCACCACTTATGACCCGCAGAAATATCGTGTTAATCTTTTTTTTTCATGCAATTAGATGTGCACATAGACACTAGCGCTGCGTCGCTTCAAAATAACGTCAGGCGTGGTGGTATTATCCGTCCTCAAATTTTGACGTTATTTATTACGTTTGTAAATCAGAATCCATTCCCGTGTCTTCGTTGAAGAACTTAGAAAGTGTAAAACTCTGAATTGGGGAAGTATAATTTTTCAATAGTTCGTACTTATCTCTGTATCTTTATCTGTTTGTATACTATGAGCCAAATAAGTGTACTTTCTCTCTTTCTTTCTTATTATATTATCTCCTACTTTGTTTAATTTTCTTTTCCACTAGCGTACCCGCTCCACATCCCGTCACCCGTATGTTTCCACTCCACGACATGCCCATATTGACGTACGTTAACTAGCGGGTTCTCGTGTGTTTCCAAGAAAATTAACAAACTTTCACCACTTCGCCTGTCGCGTCGACTTCTTTCAAACATGTTCAAGTTCTTTTAAACTGTTTCATATGAGTGCGGAGGTTGGAAGTAAATTAAAATGGGACTTTATAAACTTTGGATTAAACGAAATCATATTATATTACTAGCTGTGCCCGCAACTTCGTTCGCGTGGATGTCGGAATTTAACAATGTATTTTTTAGTGCGAAGCGCTAAATTCTCGCCACGTTTTTTATAAATCATATCGTTTCAATATAAACCCTATATTTAGAATTTATTTAGATTTTTCAAGAATATTTGACGTATTTGTAATAAACGCCCTCTGTCGTTCAAAGGCAGTAGTAATATTCAATTGCCACTGGATTAGAGCACCCATTCCATCTCATTCCATCCCACTCCATCCGACTTCATCCGACTCCATCCCACTTTATCCCACTACATCCCACTCCATACCATTCCATCCCACTCCATCCCACTCCAATCCCACTCCAATCCCACTCCAATCCCACTCCATCCCGCTCCATCCCACTCCATCCCACTCCATCCCACTTCATCCCACTCCATCCCACTCCATCCCACTACATCCCACTCCATACCACTCCATCCCACTCCATCCCACTCCATCCCACTCCAGCCCACTCCATCCCACTCCATCCCACTCCACCCCACTCCATCCCACTCCATCCCACTACATCCCACTCCATACCACTCCATACCACTTCACCCCACTCCATCCCACTCCATCCCACTCCATCCCACTCGATCCCACTCCATCCCACTCCATCCCTCTCCATCCCGCTCTATCCAGCTCCATCCCGCTACATCCCACTACATCCCACTCTATCCCAATCCATCCCACTCCATCCCGCTCCATCCCGCTCCATCGCACTCCATCCCGCTCCATCCCACTACATCCCGCTCCATCCCACTCCATCCCACTCCATCCCACTTCATTCCACTCCATCCCACTTTATCCCACTACATCCCACTCCATACCACTCCATCCCACTCAGTCCCACTCCATCCCGCTCCATCCCGCTTCATCCCACTTTATCCCACTCCATCCCAATTTATCCTACAACATCCCACTCAACTCCAGTCCACACCATATTTGAATATGTAGTTTTTCTATTCCAAGCTAGATCGCGCTACTGAACTGCGCGTTCGGTGTAAACTGACCGTAATTTTACTTCTGGTACACTTTGAATTCAAATATCTTTTGATAGACTGATCCGATTTCAATGAAACAAAAACTAAATGTTACTTCAAGTTACGGTCAGTCGTTGTGTATTAAAGTTATCTACATAACTTTCGTACATTTTACGTGATGCCCGAACAAATAAACATACAAACAGACAAACAGACAAAAATTCAAAAAATGCTAGAAATGGGTTCTATTGGTTGTCCTTTATAACCCTGGCTATATTTTTTGAGTTTTTTTTGAATGTACAAAAATTACTTTTCTACAGTTTTATTATATGTATAGATTTTCTCTTTGATAGATTTGTTTATTTTCTGATATGTCTGTTGTGATTTTGTGACAGTAGTTTGATCGTGTATCTAATGAGTTTTGTTTTTGTGAAAAACCTGCTGCTCTGCGGTTGTATAAAATTTTTGATTATGGTTTAAATTTTTTGAGTTTGAATTGTAACTTACATCTGGCTAGGGTGATGAATATTTTTGATAATCACCATTTTTACTCGACCTTGCGTCAAATGTAGACTATTGAATAACGAATCTACGCGCATACATTTTATTGTGAATTAGCTTTGCCAACAAACGTGGCAATCGTCTGTGCCGTTGTCGACTGCCAAGCGTCTGACCACTTTTCTCGTTGACAGCAATGCAGACGAGTTTTATGACGCCTTGTATATTTCCACTTTTTAAATTATATTTTTTTTTAAATTATACTTCTATTTATTTTTGTGATGTGCATATCTGAGACCCTATCACTTTTTCTGTTCTTATGACGTAAACTAGAACTTTAGCGTTAATTCATTTAAAAAAAATCCTCGTTCGCACTAGATGCACTTTTTCATTTATCCAAACCAAAAAACGCAGTAAACAGAAGTGTTTACTGTGTTTATTGGTTGGATTTCTGTATTTTATTTACAGTGTACTTGAAGACGTACATTGTAAATAAAATACAGTAATCTTGTAGGCGTCTGATGAGCCATTCATTAACTAAACCGATACCGAAGATCAATGAATCCAATTACATCAGTTCGACTATCAATGAACGTCGTCCTACAAGCAATTAGAAGTAGAAGTGCATATCCGACACTTATCCGACACTTATGTCGGTAGTTCTGCAAGTGCTGAGTCAGATCGCGGTCAGACTAACGAGCGTCTAAAGTTCAGACAGCCGACTGTAACTGAGAATGTATGACGTATGTGTGTGTGTGTGTGTGGGGGTGTTATTTCAGTGTCTTGTTCTTGAACTGAATGGTATGGTTTACGTTAGTATGAACGATTAGAAATGTTGGGTATTATGTTGTGTAGTTACATATTATTTTGCTTTAATAAAGTATAGATTACAGTTTAGAGCCTATTTATAAGCGGTGATCTTGTTTTAAAAAAAAGTGTATGGAGTGTCAGTTGTTGCTATGAGAACGGAATACCTAGAAAGAAGAAGGCCTTGCTTAAATGTAAATTAAGGATAATAAAAATAAAAAAGTAACCATATAATTTTTAGACAAAGTGACTTGAGGTATAGTCAAAAGAATGAGCTATGTATAAAACAAGATCTGTTATCTTTTAGAAATTAAATTATAAACTCACTTACCTGTACTGTACCTTCGTACAGAGTGCCACCTGCTATGATTCTTACATACTCCTTTCGCTTATTGCACATTCACACATCTGCTCATCCAAGCACGTCGATTGCGAGTACTATGCCTCAATTATTTTTATGTAATTTAAAGTTAATGTTATAATGAATCAAAAAATATGAGTCTCGTTAAAATCACAAATCAAACAACCAACTTACGCCATAAGTTCATAACCTTTCAACAAACACGTCAACGAAATCTCATTAAACTGACATTATTCGTTGAGTCCCAAAGCCCCCAAGTTCGAGCCTCGCCTAGAAAGCGTCTCTCCACTAAATCTTACTTCGGCTACTCTCGGCTACTTTCGGACATCTTCGGGTACTAGGATCAAGAAGTTCTGTGACATGAACTTTATAAGTCGACATTGGAATTTTGATACTTTAGTTTTACACTTAATGTGTTTTATCTGGTTATTCAAATGATAGGTGATAAGTTTATGAACAGTAAAGTTCTTGAAATCGTTTTACACTTAGTGTATTACTTACACAATGTATTTTTGAAATATCTATTTTTACATTTATATTACGTCGTATTTTTGGAATTTCTCCTGTCGACTACACACACATAAACTCACACACACAAACACTCAGACCCGGAACAACTTCTCGTAGATCATACAAAGAAGCGCTTACATTAAAAAATTGCAGTGATTGAATTTCCACTATCGGTGCTGAACACAACTTAGAAAATTCCTATCATCATCATCATCATCAGCCTTTAATGTTCCCACTGCTGGGACACAGGCCTCCTCTCTTGTGAGAGGGAGTGGGGCATAATCCACCACGCGGGCCCAGAGGGGGTTGGCAGATGTCTTCGAATTTTTGGTTCTAGGACATGCCGCCGGTATTCTCACGATGTTTTCCTTCACCGTTTTGAGAGCAGTGGTGTTGAAATAAATTATACAAAGTAATGCGCCTGGCGGAGTACGAACCTACGACCTACAACTCTTAAGTCGGGAACGATACCATTGGGCCACTACTGCTCATGGCGCACTTTTATTTGTAAACGATTTAGGTGTTGCTTAGCGTTAGTGAATTTGAAATTAGATAGCAGATAACTTAAAAAATATTCTCTGTTTTTCTCAACGAACAAGTAATGAAACAACTAATGTCTGTATGTTCATGTTTATGAGCATTATTATGTAATCACTCCCGGTTAATGTTACATCTCACATAAAACATTATATTACATTTTAGTGCCGAAACTGCCGACTAAGATAATGAATACCTAATGTAATTATGTAGATTGTATGACATAAACCTTGAACCCAACAAACTACTCAATCTTTAAATGATTTAATGCACAACAGGTTCAAAGGAATACTGCCTCGTTAAAACAATATAAGTCGAATGAAAATGAAACACTCCAGATTCTTACTCGTAGCACAATATTTAGTTCACAATTATAGCGATGTAGACAAGCAGTTTTATTGTACTGCTCTGTGCTTTGATAAGTTTAGATTTTTGGAGGTGACTTAACTCTAACCATTTATCTAATATCTTTAAACAAACAATTCTTGTATATTTATTTGTATAATATAATCAGGATTTCGGAAACGGCTCCAAGGATTTTCATGAAAGTTACAGATTAGGGGTTTTTCGGCTCAAGGAATCGATTTATCAAGGTTTTTTTTTCTTAGGTTCGAGAAAAGCTCGGTTCTCAAGATATATATATTTTAAAAACGTGTTAAAATAAATGAATGAATGAATGAACCAGATATTGTCAATTATACTCTAAGAGATAGTTAAAATCTTAAATAAAAATACACAATAAATTGACTGAAGCTACAGTGCCAGTCACGAGTTATAAATTCTCTGACTCTTTTGGGGAATTGAATATTAAATTGGGTGGTATTTGAATATTATGCGCACTCATTCATAATATGCAGCCTATCCTTGTGTATTTATATCCTTATTAGCCAATCCACTAGCATCACACCAACAACTTAAAGAAGAAATTACAGCATTGCCCTTGCCTATGCCATATTGCCATGCCTTTCTAACCCCGTTTAAATAGTAAAAAATAAAGAATAATAAAATAGTGTCGCACTAAAAATGGCAAACGCAATCTTGCAAAACACTTTTTGCCATATTCTGGATTGGAACGCCTTTCCAACTTGACTCGTCCCATTCCCAATCGAATGGTACGAGAAATATTTTAAAAGGCACATTAAATCTAACTGGAGGAAGCGCCGGGACCCTTGAGCGCTCGAAGTTTACTCTTGATACGTCAAGTGGTTCTTTTTCGCATTAATTATATGGGGAGGAGGCTCGAGTTATTATTGTTGTGGATATTCAGGGACGTGTAAACGATGGAGACGCACGAAGTGGGGTTTTTGGGACAAAATTATTATTATTAATATTTTGATTCGTTTGGTTAATGAGGGCGTAATAAGATTTTTGGTGATGTCAGAAATCTGGGTTAGTATGTGTCTTTGTACGAAGATTGTGTTAATGACCGTGTTTTTGGGGCGAATTTGTTTATGACCTCTTCGTTTATAACTGGAATGATGAAATAATAAGAAGAATCTATTATGAGAGACAAATATTATCAGGTTTTAGCATATTCCTTGGACTTGGATGGGTCATTGGGTCTCTTCAAATAAAAATAAAATAAAAATCTGCATTGTTTATATCTAGACAACAAAATTTCATTTTAAATCTGAATTTCGTTCTCAATTATTAGGTAACCAAGCTATTTGCAGATAGTTTGTTTTGTAATGTTAAGGGGATGGTGGCTAAGAAATTATAGTTCTTTCTGCAATGAAACCTCCAAAATACCTGCATCATGTAATAACATACATAACTACTCACATTATTTTGATTTGGCTCGTGAAACTGAAACTTCACTAACAAGCGACTTTTTGCCGACGACAGGCGCAACGTCGCGCAAAGAAACTGCGGCTTTAATGTGAGGACAAGCACACCTGGACCACTACTATCCTAAATCCAAAAGTGAGTTTGTTTGTAACGCTTTCACCGGGCGCTGTGTTTGATAACTAAAATGTGAGTACTAAAATGTAAACACTAGTAGCCTAATTATAAAAACTTAAACACCTGTTGAACACTTGTCCAAAAAAGTGTGACTGAATAACGGACCTTATTTCAACGTCATAATCTGACATTTTTTTTAGACAAGGTGTCCGACAGACGTATAAAAGTTTTTGTAGTATCACGGTAATAGTGGACACAAAGGCTATACCAAAGTATCTATGACCACTATCCCGCTCCATCATTAGATCAGCTCCATGTTAGTGTAAATATTGCATTGTTACGCAATATACTCGTTCCTATACATGTAAAAAGCTCATATTGAAAACCGAGAAGTGAATCTTTAACTCCCAAGATTTACAGAGAACGGGACAGGTTGGAACTAAATAAAAGCTTGTAATAAATTAAAAGCCAATTTAGTACCATTACAGGTTAAAGGCATCCAGAGAAATTTTTGTAGTTAATCATTTAGCAATCTACGTCAGTAAAGAGAGGAGAGCAGTTGTATGTGTAAGTTGTGGGTTGGAACCCAGCTTGACGAATTTCATTAATTAATTTTATCACCACTGCCCTCAAAACGGTGAAGGAAAACATCGTGAAGAAATCGGAATGTCCTAGAACCAAAAACTTCGAAGACATGTGACATCCACCAACCCGCACTGGGCCCGCGTGGTGGATTATGGCTCACTCCCTCTCACAGAGAGAAGGCCTGTGTCCCAGCAGTGGGAACATTTATAAGCTGATGATGATGAATCTAGGTCCGTCTAAGTTTGTCACGAAGTCATTAATTCGTGGTTACTCTTGGTCTTTGAGTCTCCGACATTTGGTTATATGACCAGTGCAATTCCAATTCAACGGAATAGAAATAATTTATGACAAACAATGGTCCTGAAGAAAACTTTCACCACATAAATACAGTATAATGTTTTTATTGACTCTGAAATACGTACATCAACCACAGTAAACAAGCAAACCATTGAACTGAGTGAAAAGGATTGTAATGCAAATAGTTTTACGGTTTATTTCCTCAGTAAACTTCACTTTTTGTCGACGTTTTGAGCACTTGTTCTCGTCGCTGGGGATTCCAAACTATTTTGTGAAAGGGTTATGGAAGGAAACTTTGAGGCTTACAAACAATTTAGGCAACAATTGTGTTCTTTCAAAATGTATGTATGTAAAGGGATTTTGAGATTTACGAACAATTTAGTATCTTTTTGACTTTGCATTAAACAGTCTGATTTTGTATCACGCCTGAAAAACCTGAACGGTTCAGCCATACGTATGTCATGTTATATCAAAGTCATGTTTATTGTTTAGCATGTCTTTTATGTGTCTAATGAAGGAAAAAAGTATAATAAAGAACAAGCTTTGGCTTTCATCTCTTCCCTTCCTTATAACTTATGATACTCAATGGTAATGTAGCATACTAATAAAGAATGAATTTTTGAAAAGTACAATTATAATAATTTAAAAAAAAACCTCTAAAAATGTAACTGTGGACATACATAGATAACCGAAAAAAAACCTTAACTAAAACCGGCACTAGTTTAAAGAAGTAAACAAAAGCATAATAAACTTAAGAACGCAGTAACATCCAATTTATTCAAGTTGAAACACATGGACCAGTGGTAGCGGTAATAAGGACATATAAAACTTAGCGATACCACAAACTGGCACAAACTCGTGTGTATCGTGTGCGGTACTGTGTTCTCACATACAACACTGCACTGTTCTTTAATGCACTTACTTGTTCTTACGTAACAAGAATGTGGTTTGGGAGATGCATAATTTATTTTATTTGTTTTTGTAGTTTGCATTTTAGTTTGTTTTCTTGAATTGGAGATACATAATTCAAACTGTGGTGCAAATATTAGTTAGTCATGCAGTAAAATTTAAGTGGGTTTGGTTTACTAAAAAAAGCTTTTCTAATTAAATGTTATTCATATTTTCAAAGTGTTTCTTATATCTTCGCGAGCATGACTGCTTCTCAGAAGGAGGCTACCGCTTCCCATCCGTCTCGCCCCTAAGGATTAACCTTGGCGTAACTTTAGTCCACGTTTATCAATAAGGGGGTTAATGTTTTTTTTTTTATTACACCTACAAATACTGTACTAATACCAGAAAACTATTTTTTAATCAATTAAACTTCCTCCCATTCCTTTCCAACTCTCTCTGTGATTTACTTTCATCGGCTAAGCAATGAGTAATCACGGAATATTTACGAACAAAAAACTTGTCCCTGCTCAAGCTACTCCTGCGTCAACGTTGAACATCATAAATAAATTAACCACAAACATTAAATTACACAAAACTGAATAATTCTCATGACATTGAGCGGCGATGCATACAACCATATCCACTTGAACTCCCCCTTAAGTGAAGCACCGTGAAATAGTACCCCATTCCCAAGCCGGTCGTAATAAAAATATATTTTTACCAAAATATCAGTTCTGAAAACCGAATAAAGGATATGCAAATAAGCAGATGCGCTATGCTAATCTGACTAGCGGGGGATGAATGGGGTGCAGTTCAAAAGAAGCACTCCATGCCTTTTTAGATATGCCTTGCTTTGATGGGGTGTAGCTATAGAACCTTTACGGGCACGTCTTTGAGAATGTCTTTGGTTGGTTTGAGTGGTCTGTAGCTGTGTGTTATTAGTTGTAAAGAAATGACTGTAATCTCGGCTTTAATTTTTTCTTATTTTAAATTGTAATAATTTGATTATTTTAAAATTAGTGTATTTAATTGTGTGATTATGGCTTTTGAATGGAGGCTATGGTAAGGTTCTCGAATGGAGACTACGCTATAGGACGTCAACCCACAAAATGGGCAGACAATCTGATGAAAATCTCAGAATTTATATTTTAATCTTAGCTTTTTATTTCAGTTTTATAATTTTAAAATAAATGGTATGTTGCCTAGGAAGAGCTACGTTTTTTTTTTAATAACACGCAATTTATCGATATTGGTTGAGAGTCTCCATTAAGAAGACTTATTATAATAGCGTTTTGGTTTGTTGACCTTGACGTATTTTTTTTAAATGAACACAATGAACAACATTGAAAAACATTGCTTTCCCAGCCCCTTTAAAAAAATATCAAATCACTTGTCAGAACAACCAGCAATTTAAAAAGCGCATCGTCGAACCCGAACAGAATGGTCCCAATACGTTGAACATGCAAATACATGCAGTACACATTTGCATGCGAATCCTGCACTTTTCGCTCGCCTCACCACGAGGCGGAAGGCGTCACAAGCTACGAGACACGCCTCATTGGACAGACAGACCGTTATAGAGATTTAGATGGAATGGTTGGTATACGAGGGCCCGAATTAGTTTTGGTGTTGGTGGTTGAATAATCTGCAAGATTTTTTTAAAGAATTTGAACCTGCGTCTTTCTGGATCAGTATGGCGGGCCTGTTGGTCTAGTAGGTAGTGACCCTGACTGCTATGCCGGGGGTCGTGGGTTCAATTCCCACCCAGGACAAATGTTTGTGTGATGAGCATGATCATTTGTTTTGTGTCTAGGTGTAATTTATCTATAATTTGTGTGTATTTAGAAATATATAAGTATGTTTATCAGTTGTCTAGTACCCATAACATTAGCTATGCTTAGCTTGGGACTAGATGGCGTTGTGGAATATTATTATAATATATAGTACTCAAGATCTATCTACTGAGCCATCGCAGCCCCGCCAGAGAGGAACCCGGCGAACTTCGTATCACTACCATATGGCTTCGTTTTCTTTGCTATAAACCTCACGGAGCCCGAGACCTTTTCAATGAATGCAAAACCGTGGAAATCGGTTCGAGCGTTCTGGAGTTATAGCGTCAGGAAAGAAAACCCGACTTATTTTTATATAGTAGATTTGCAAAGACTACAGTTATTGTAATGTTTCATAGAGTCTGTGTAGTTAAGAAACCCAGCCAACTTTGTAAAATATTTCGTAGTAGACAAAAAGCTGAGTATGACGAAGTTGAAGCACGAAGGGTTCCATACCATTATTTATAACAAGCCCTTTCATTTTATATGAATAATATAAACTAAATTTCGTCGTACATTAATTTTCATTAAGAGAAGATAGGCGATTTACATTGCTAATAGTGGTATGTTTTTGTCTTAGCGCGTCAACCTAATCTTACAAGTACGGTGACTTTTTCCATCACAGTCACCCATCCCATATTCAAATACAATTACTTTCCACCACACGACAGTACCTACACCACACAGTGCCAATCTGAAACGAGCAAAGTTAACAATTTCTAGCAAAATCTATCTATCGTTCGCAAACTGCACTAACTGCATACAAAACCTGGAAAAACCAATTTGTCGTTCACAAAGAGCCGGTTTGTGTGTGTGGGGGAGGATTTTGTGAAATATTTGTGAAATACTGTGAACCACGTAACTATCGGGACATGGTATGGAGCGAACTTGAGACTGCGTTTTGAGATGTGTGTTTGTAAGCCTGGATTTGTTCTTGAGGATGTTACATGACGTGATACGGTAATTGGTACTGTAACAGAATAGAAATAGCAAGCAAGGTTTCATTTGAATTACAGTCGCTGTTCAGAAGGAATAACAGACCGATTCTGATTCCAGAATCATAGGAGATGCATAGCATAATTTATTTTTGTTAATCGACTTATCAAAAATTGCTTGCTGGTCACGTCATTACATGCAGCTTCTCCACGATGAATTTATTGATAAAATGATATTTATGTGATGATGTCCAAATCATGTAACAATGTTCACTAAGTATTTCTGTAAAATTCAAATTTTGAGATAGAAACCTTTATGAGTATTCGATGAATCTAACAAGAAAACAACCCACGATCAATTCAAACGCCCTTTACTTTGCCAACTTTATAAATTGTACCAGCAATTCCAGCTATTAGCTAAAAATAACGGTTAGACAAAACATTTTGTTAAACCTCTCGTTACACTAAACAACGACAGTTGAAATCGTAATTAGCATGAAAATCACGTACAGTGTGTCCAGTGCACGCAAAAATATGCGCACGTTTGGTAACGTTACGTCCCTTCTATCTGATTTTGTGATCTCTGGTCCCTGAACAATGATTGGGGTTACGATCGAATTTAAGCCAAATTATGGCCATGTATAAAATGAAATTATTAATGTAATATTATTTTACAAAATAAGATTTAAATACGATTATTGGTCAGTTTAAAATAACATAAGTGTTTAGCACTAAACGTGTTCTACATTCAATCATCAAAAGGTTTAATTTCACGACATGCACTCACAATCATGCTACGCCTTCGTAGCAATTGCTACGCCGTAGCGATTTCGTAGCTGCGTAGCACTACCGAACAAAAGTATTACAAAACATAATTCTTTTAACGACAGAGATAAACCACATATAGGAAATACTTGTAAACCTCATATCCTTCCTCTCCTTTCATCTAAAAACTCGACTCCTTTTATTAAACGCCATTATCATGTCACGTAGGAACTATACGTTAAGCGCCCTCTGCCGGCCAGGCTTTATAAATAAGGGTGACCAGGGGAAAATTATATGGTGAGCGTGCTGCCCAGCTCTTTGTTCCGTGAATATTAATATTATAATAATAAATGTGGGTAGGAATAAAATTGTTTTGTGGAGTGTGGCTGAAGGAAAACTGAAAAATGTATTTGGTTAGAAGTGTTTTTCATCACTGTTCCTCACTTCATACCCTTTAAAATAATGATGCGTTATCTTAATTAGTTATAAGTTGCAACTAGACTTTTATTAGGTTATTCACATAGATTTTCATGAATGTACACTGCTGCGAAAGTTTTATTCCCTAAAATCTTGTGGACGTCCCTGTTGAATTTATTATGATGAAGTCTAAGAAAAATCGCAAGATAAAATTATCTTCTCAACTGAAGAGATATTAAAACTAAATCTATCTCAGATAATTCCATTAATTCTCTAGATGAAACGGAGTGAGAGACTGATAAAACTTGTTTGAAAGCACGAGTTCAAGCTGCATAGATTCGAGAAATTAAGTTAAACCGTTCGCTACCTTACAGTTTCAGTAGAAGCGTTTCAATACGCAGACTTATTTATTTCCCAATCACTTTAAGAAAGTCACTTTGATTCAACACATCATCAATATCAACCTGTAATGTTCCCATTGCTGGGACACAGGCCTCCTCTCTGTGAGAGGGAATGGGCCATAATCCACAACACGGGCCCAGTGCGGGTTGGTAGATGTCACATGTCTTCGAATTTTTGGTTCTAGGACATGCCGGTTTCCTCACGATGTTTTCCTTCATCGTTTTGAAAGCAATGGTGATGAAATAAATTACACAAAGTAATGCGCCTAGCGGGGTTCGAACCCACGACCTACAATCCGTAAGTCGGGACAGATACCACTGGGCCACCACTGCTCACTGCAACGATTTAACACATAAGCCTTTACAATTCCTTTTTCGAATGGTATAGTAAATGTCCCATTCAAATTTTAATGAGATGCATTAGAACTTAAATGGGAAATTCGCCATGTTTATTACTTGTTTTGAATTCTTGGCACTGTTGCAAATTAATGCCTTTGTCTACTTTTATTAACATTTTTCTTTTCAATTATCACTCTTCCAAGGCGATATAATTATACTCGAGTTATAATTACGAGCATACCTACCGAATCACATAAGTTTTGACACATCCAGAAATTATTACAAACATAATACAAGTCGAACTATGACATCATATAACTTAGAGTATTCATGAATGTTGATGAATGGAGAAGAAGAGGAAGGCCAAAGAAAAGATGAATGCTTTTTATAAGGATTGATATGAATGAAAAATGAGTAAATGATACTGTGACGTCTGATAGGGAAGAATGGATGAAGAAAATGTACGCCGACCCCAAGTAAAACGAGGGCAAGTTTGGCACAATGGGTGAGCGATAGGACTGCTGCGTAGCATGTCAAGGGGTCGATTCCCGGACGGAACCAATGTCATACAAAAATGTCATACAAAGGTCAGACAAATCCGTGGTGTTTGTGTATAACCACGACACAAGAAAAAATCCTAGTGTATGGCAACGTATTAAAAAGGAAAGAAAAATGGACCTGAGAACCAACCCTTTATTTATTGTCGATTAAAAAAAACAATTCAATGTCTAAATACAAAACCTATACGTACCACAAAACTTTCAAAAACACCTCTTAAAGTTGAACACGGCAGCTTAACTCTGAGCCGTGAACTTACATAATTATTATAATTTATAGCGCGCGCATTAAATTAGGCATTTTAATGAATTCCGCGGTGTGGCGCTAAGCTGCCCTGTTTATGTAAAGTGTTTGGAGCAAGGATTATGGAAATTATTTCTATGTATTGTTTATTGTTTTTAGGTAGTTGGTTGTTTCTTGTTGACAACTAGTTTTATTGTTATGAATGTTTGATGTTAGGAATGTAAATACTGTTTTTTGTCATACTATCACCAGGCAACCTATATTTGGTGCAGAAGTCATAGACTTAATTGTTGCCTATTATATTCATTTGTATAAAAAATATGATTAATTAAATTATTTTTTGTACTTTCGCCTGATAATAAAATGTTATCACAACGTACTTGACTGAAAAGTGCGACCCATTCACGAAAATTCATGGCCAATAAAAAATCGTTCATTATTGATTTGCTTTTTAAAATTAAATTTTTTATCCTAATAAAAAATGGAAAATCTGTGTAACTATCTGTTAGCTATTCCTTGTAATTTATATCAGACATCGATTGACTAGTGTGTATATAAAAAAATACATGAATCCTTAGTTCTTGTTTAATCGTTCTGTGTCACTAACCATAGTCATCAATCTGTTTTTGTTTGATTGAAAATTAATTGACTAAACCATTTGGTCAACTTAAAGCTTTTAGCTTAACTTCCAACTTAAAATTCCCACTTGCACCTGAATTTTTCATTCCTCAAAAACATATTTACGATGCGCGGCGCATGCGTTATTGCGTTTAGAAATAATTATTAAAGAAGAGAGATTAGTCAAAAACTTTCTATTCTAAAAGTGTCGTTACCTAGGTCCTATAATCATGAACAATTCCACCAGATTTTATGAGAACATCAATTTCCTCCAATTCGCATCTTCCAAACGTTTCCAAACACATATTTGGCTCCACATTATTATTCATTTTCCAAAGTTGAACCAAATGCAAACAACTGTAATATTTATTATATAAATCATCGTGAACTTGCAATAACACAATAAACTTGTACAAAGTTCCGACCGACGAACAAATTACATCGCAGAAGTACTACGAGGCTTACATATTGTACCTGCTAGCTGCGTGTGAACGATGTAATACCTAGAAAGCTAGAACTAATATCATAAACAGAAAAGTTTGGATGTGTCTGAAAAATGGCTTCCGAGAAGCGAAGCGTGTGTCCGGCAAAATTACATACACGTAGCAGTTTTATCTTCATAGCTACTAGCATACTCCGGGTAAACGTAATTGGATACCTTTTTACGTGGCAATATTGTAAGCTTAGGATTTTCAGGTAACGCCTTAGCTCACTACATTGATATGCTGGATTTGTTTAAAAAGGCTAGGTATGACTTCTTAAAAAAAAAAAAACTAATAAAATACCAAAGCGTTACACATACAAAATCACGATATATCTGTCTTGTCGTGCAAGATAAGACACAGCTTTGTTAGTAAAAAAGCTTCAGCCATCATGTTCTCGATCAATGTAAATTAATGTTATCGTGGTTATTGATTTTATAGATATATATTGCAGAATAAATTACCTCCATTGCATAAGACGTTTCCACTCTAGAAAATATGTATAGGTTCCACTGCTACACGGAACTGTTGATTCTGCCACCCGCGCCATGACGCTCGCAACTTTGACACTACACTACACTTACACTTATGGAATAAATCACCTCTCGTTCCGGGAAATTGCTGACTTGTGCTCGAACGATACGCCGTAGGGATGGCCGCTGTCGATACTTTTTCGATAGTTCAAGTCGTCTTCTTTGTTCGAGATTTTTCTTGATCGTTAGGTTTCCTTCAGAGTTGTTGGATTGTACTTAGTTGTGATGGTTGGGTTTTTGTTTGCTTATTCGGAGACGGCTGTTTTTGTAAACGATAAAAATTCGATATTAAATTGAAGTATACTCATCATATAACTTTAACTAAATTTTCTCTGTACGCAAAATAAACATTTGAATCGTTTTTAACTTTATTAGATTTTAAAGCGCGATTTCTAAATACCACAATGGATTTTCAAAGCGCAGTGAGACAGCGTTGAGAGATATTTTTGTGTGATCAGTTTTTGTTAATTACGTCTTAAAAGGTGTATAAACGTGACAATCACGAATTCGGGAACACTTAAATATTCAACCACCCGAGAAAATAAAACTATATAATAAAAACCAGAAAGGTAAGGACTTAGTAGTAAACAACTACCCTGAATAAAAGCCACAAAAACAATATTGACATTTATCAAATTTTTTTAGATCTACCAAGTCTATAAATTATGATGATTAATTAACCAAATTTTAAACCCCTCTTAATTTACCTAAAGCCCTTTTAAAAAGTATCACCTGCCCCCAAAATTGTATCGATACCACCCCCTCACTATGACACTCCCGCTGCGTCATGTAATTTCCGCGGCGCGCCGTACGAAGGCGGACGAATGCGTTGTCAAACTCGCTACGTTAACTGGAGATTAGACAAAACTGCAGTGTGCACTGTGCAACCGAACTGTGATCAATGTTATGAGTTTCGTACGAGTTACTTGTACGTTGCGTTGTTGCTTTGTTTTGTGAGGGAGATGGATTTATTTGTGGGCTCATAAATTTACCTAACACAAACTTTAAATTATTTTTTGTTTTTAGTTGTTCATTTTTCAGGTTGTGTGTTAAGTCACAATCTAGTGCTCTAGAAACACATCCAGCTTTTCTGACATTAATTTAATCGACACACAATCATAGTATTAGCAACTGTTCTTGGTTATTCATTGTCTAGCAAATGCACAGACACCAACAGGTCAACGTTCCTCAATATGTCAAATTTCTTTAATAGATTTGTAACCTTATCACATATTGGAAGGTTAACCTGCGTTTGTACTATGCAGTTCAACTTAGAAGGAAAGTGTCAATAGTCTCCATCTGTCAACAATCACTTGAAAATAACGGTTAAAAATCAAATTCTTTGTGAAAATATTTTTTTTAATTTTGAGTTATCTTTGTAAGAGTTATTTTCATATGGTAATTTTATATTCAAATTCGTATAAAAGTTTAAAAAGCGTGCAAGATTTCTCAATATGTCGTGAACAATTCTCCTTCTTAGTTGAACCGCATAGTAATTATCTCATCTGTTAAACTCTGACGGGAGATTAGAACGCTAACTGTGGACGGTGCAATCGGCCCTTTGTGTTATAGGCTTGTCCAATGCGATTACTTTGTGGTTGTGGCTCATTGTTATGACGCGTTTGGCTTACAGATCTCACATCAAACTTAACGAGGATAATCATATTGATTTGTGCACTGCTTTGAGTGAGGTTTGCTAAGCATTTTAATTATTAATTGCTTATCTTCAAATTCACTTTAAGGCCGTAAACACACGGTGAAACGCAACTGCAACGAAACTGCAACTGATAGTTACGTTAGAACCGAAACGATGAAACCGTCTTGAAACGGTTGCGTAATGTGCGCTCACTCATTAGAGTCTATGGCAGAAACTCAAATGAAACTCTAAAGTAACTAGAAGTTGCAGTTTCGTTGCAGTTGCGTTTCACCGTGTGCTTATGGCCTAAGTCACAAGGTCTATCGACAGATTGTGTGCTACGTCGTAGCATTGTTGCTACGCCGTAGCATTGTCGCTACGTCGTAGCTACTGAGATTATTGTTACCACCTACGTCACGTCTTGCAGAAATAGTAGAGCCGGTTATTTTTAGGCCTGGTTTTTATAATATAAAAATAATGACTATTATAAAGAGGATAAAAAAGTATCATCACACAAAATAATCTCATCGTCTCCATTCATTCCTATTTATGCATTATAGTAAATAAGCACTAGATTGAAAATACAACAATCGTAAGTTAGTTCATGCTGCCTATTGTTAATCCTGCCAGCTCAGCACAAATTCCCTAACAAAGTGATAGCATTGTGCGGGCGCGAACATTTCACAGTAATCACACGTTCAAGTAAAACTTTAGGCAACTCCGTCATGAAAGGTACACCGCCAGACGGGAATACAACCGTTGCTCTAAACATAGGTGCCCTAAAAATCGTTGCTCATTCGGGACTACCTCGAATTTAGTTTGGGCTTCTCCTAATGTGATAACAGCGAAATTTTGTTGTTATTTTGTGCTAATTGGAAACTTGTTTGTGCTGAAATGTTATTATTTCAGGACACGTGCTGAAATTACATTGTAATATGGCTAGCTCTGAAAATGTTATTATTAGATTACTTTCAAATAAACATTTTGAAATTATTGTGAAGGTTTTACGTAATTATGAACGTGTCTGAGGATATCCCAGTTCTATCATTTATTTTCTGTTAGAATTTTAGAAATGTAAAAGTGAGTTTCTATGTTACGCTTTCACGCCTAACTTGCTGTATCGATTTTAGTGAATTTGAGTACAGAAATATTTGGGACTTAGAAGATGGTTATAGGTTTGTGTTTATAGGGAAAGAAGCGTGGCCGCGACCAAAATCTAGTGAGACAAACATACTAAAGTAGCTGTCAGTATCAGATGTTCATATTTCGCTCGAGTGCGGTGATATAGCTGGCGCAGTAGCTGAGCGTTTGATTGTCGCGAAATGTGTCACATATTCGATCTCCGATCGAAACGAACATAATTTGTTTGATCTGCAAGTGGTTACGTATTAGTGTATGTATGGAAGTCTATATGATTGTATACTGACCCACGATACCGAAGAAATGGATCGTAGTATGGGGGCAACTATTAAAAATGCATTTTCATGTTTCATAGAAATTATTCTAATGGTAAAGAGATAACAAACCACTCTTTTCATATTTTTCTTTATTTGTTACTACAGTATTTTGTTTTATTGCTGCCACAATTATACTCTATCCTATAATAGAATCTATTCCTAATCCCAAGTATAAGTACGAGAGCCTCCTTACACAGAAATTCTCAATACAATACACCACAATGGAATCAATAAATTGTTCTGTTAAAGTTACAAGCCAAGATATACTTCGACATTTCAAGGATTTATCGTCTATTAGCGTAAGTTGAAGTTAGAGTACACAGACTTACTTAGCTAAAAGTTGGCTTTTATTAGAATTAGAAAACTTTTCAAATATTTTTTTAAGGTCGTATTGTACTAAATGTTTTTGAAAGTTATAAAAGGTTACGCCAGCGTCATACCATTTGCCAAATTGTAAATGTTTATGTTTTTTTTTCTTTACATAAGGCTTGAAATTCTAACAGCCAGTCGTCTTACGTAAAAGGCATTTAATAAGCTTTTTATAGGTTTTGTCTCTTAGGTTGCGCCATACAAAAAAGAGTATTTATTATAATATTTAAGCTGCCGATTGTAATAGCATTCTGATTTCACTACAAAAGATATGTAGTTGAAGATAATTATTACACAAAATAAACAGCTAATCTTCGCTTTAAAAGCGTGAGAATATCTGGTAGCAAATAATAAAAAGCCACAGTAAATCTTAACATAATTTGATTGAAATCTTCAACAGTACATCTGAAACGAATCTAAAATCCAAGAGAATTGTCTGAAAGCATACTGTAAGTAAGCCATAAAATCAGCTTAAGCGTTTAGCGATACCCCATCTCGGAGTCATCCCTAAGCCCATTTGATAACGTTATTTAAACAAACATTACATGCCCGTAAAACTTTATGACGTACTCCAAAAATACTTAAAAGAACAATAAAACATGTAAACTTCAGAACTCTATACATTGCTCGTTGAATTCTGAAGCCTCGATAAATATGCCGAACATAGCAAGCCATCGATGCTTCAGTGGACGATAAGTTCATTTTAATTCTATTCAGTGTCTCGTGGTTAAAGGGGACTGTGGCTACCTGCTAAGGTGGCCATAACAATAAAGCACGGGGGACTGTCCCGATAACTGGCGTGGAAGAGATTTATCTATTGTGACCAAGTAATCACGATTGCCAGGATAATGCTTTGAATCTCGATTTTAAGTTGGATACAGGCTTTATTTCATTTTTTTTGTGTAAATCTCATAAAATGGTTTGTTTGAAGATTTGATTTTTTTTTCTAATTAACTACACTCAAATAATAAACGCTTCCTTGTTCACAAATACATAATATTATCTGTTAGAAGAAAACGAAACCATAAAAGATTTGCTATTTATCTTTTGAGTTTTATTTCAACATACATTGCTACACAAAACAACCGCAGCGTATTTAAAAAATCAAAAGAAAGACGTACGTTACAAGCCAGTCTGGGGAACAAATGGATGAAAGATGCGCTGATCTCGGCCGAATGCCTTTTGTACACATTTACTTGCATTTAAAAGCACATCTGAATCGTATCCAAATTAACATAAAACCCAGAGGGCGATAAAAGTACACAGCACACTTCGCTACACCCTGTTTACTAAATAGGGCTGTCCGGCATTTTTTGGCACTTTTTTTTTCATAGATATTAGAGACTTCATAACTACCTACTCCAATGGAAAAAAATGTGAGTTTACGTAGACATTCACCGTCCAACACATCGAAAATAATCAGCAAAATAAAAATGGGTGTTTTAGGTGTCTCTTGTTATTTATTTCAGCTAGAAATACAAGGTTACAATGGAGCAGAAAAATAACTAAATTAATGACTTCCTGCAATGTTAGTAATATTTCCATAATAAAATAATCGAGGTAATGTATTAACATAAGGATGCTGCTTTACGTAAGCAATTAAAAACTTTGTTTGTAATGACAAACATTATGCAAACAAATCTGCTACAAAACTGTTTGCTGTTGCAATTGCACAAAAGGCAATTAAAAACTAAAATGGCCGCCATTCACAGTTTTGGATTAGGACTCTATATACAAGTAGTTTTTTCTATACAAATGATTTTTTAATATCTCCTAAAAATGTCGGCAATCGGAAACCAGACATACTGTTTAAATAATAGTGTGATACCAATAACAAAGATTTAAATAAAATAAAGGTATCACCGTACTGTAATATAAATTGAGTCTAGGTGGAGACGAAATGGACTGTCAGACACGTCGAGCCCGTAAATCACCCTGTTCTTTCATTTGCTTTGCAGGGTCGCGGTAACTTCTTAAGTTATTCCGTGACCCTATCATACAATACACCTTAACGGTCATCATAAATAGAAAGAATTAACATCATTAGCTCTCTATTATTAACCAAATTCGTACATCATTTAGAAACACACAAAATTACTTAAAATAAACAAATCATTAAAAAAAAACAACATTTTAAAAGTTATGAGTGCCAGCCCTGTCCATTTTTACGGCTGCAATATCGTTTATATACAGGATGATGAGCGAGGCCTCGCAACTCAATTAGCTAATGAAAACGTGCTGTTTTGATCAACTTAAACGTAGTCAAGACTAGCGACGGTTTTTCGCATATTTTTATATTTTACAAGCAAATAAAATACTTCATAACTCGGTTTAGGGCATCTGAAAATTAAAAAAATGTGAATTGTGTCGCTAGGGGAGGTTGAGACGTTTTTCTTATATCATTTTGGAAGGATCTGAGCAAATTTTCAGTGGTGTAAGATGCCTTTATACATTATTAGTTCTTTTTTGCAGCCCCATTGATATCAAATAGCTTATTTATAACCATCCTAGTCAAATGGGTTATCCAATACAAAAAATATTTATTTGAGTTCCTGAACTCAGCGCAGTCAACCATACAAAGTCTTCATCTTTATAATATTAGTGTAGACTATAATGGTTAACGAGAATTAAGTGGTGGTTACCCAGTTGTATTGGATTCCATTTATAAGTTGTATATCGCGGGATCGAACCCAATCACGTGTATTACACCAGTATATACCCACTGCGTGCATTTTTGCATCACAATGTTTTTCTTCACTGTTTTGGTAACGGTAAAGAAAAATGTTGTAAAAAACTGGCATTTCCTTTACAACATAATAAGCTGATTATGTTATAGAGTAAAAAAAAAGTTTGAAACGTAGAACATGCTGTGATAGTAGTTTAATCGTTTCTTAATTAAAATGTTCGCTCGTAAAATGCTGATGGTATCATGAGCATTCATGAATTCATTAAACTTATTGATGGGAAATCAATCTGTTTGATAAAAAAAAAACATATAAATTGTCATTGAAATTTATTGAAATACTGGCCTTTCTCAACAAATAGATCCAAATAAATGATTTGAAACAAAGCTATGTTCTATAAAGAAGTAAAACAATTTACAGCACTTACATACAAACCGATCGTCTTGAAAATATCTCCATCGCTGATTGGATGGCTAATCAGACACAACTTCGCAGCCTCACAACAACGTCTACTCGGGAGATGCTTGCTTCCTTTGTTTCTTATTTTTTTCTAACCCATTACTTAAGGTTGTTTTGTAGAAAATAAGCTCAAAATGTAAGTGGTGTTGAAGGTCAAAAGAATAGAGTACCGTGAGGTCGACTTTAAAAGGATTAGGCCTGTTTTTTTGGAAAGCAAAAAGAGTATTTATATTTCGTTTTTGTAATATTCTTTTTGTTTACGTAGGGAAACCTCTAAGCTAACAAGAGTGTTTAGAGATATCCTGTTTTTAATTAATTTACTAAATTATTTTGAATTTTGTAAACGGGTACTACAGACGGCCGGAAAGTTATAGACCGAAAATGGTTAAAACGGCTTTCAAATACTTGAAAAAATAAACAGATGTTTAAATAGTTGAGTCTTGAATTATTAACCGATATTAATGTTTTCAAATTAATGTAAAATTAGTCAAAATGGAGCGTTTGGTTAAATAAACGCTGTTAAATGAAATATTGATAGTTATTAATTAATGAAACTCATTATAATCAAAATAATTGTATCAAAAGCCTACAGGACAAATCAAATGTAAATTGTTGCTGCTTTAATTATGACATTTATATTATGTTCGTCATCAATTATTATATTAATCGGAGTTTTATTTTAATTTAACGATCGTTGCGCGTTTGACCACGATCTCGCCTGATGGTGAGCAATGAAGTGGTTGACTATGAAGCACGCTTGTCCAGAAGTAACCTATTCACTCATGACTTGAAGACCCCATGGTTATAGATATCAGGAAACCCAGACCCCGGTAGAGAATTCAAATCCTTAGCTGTGCTGTCAATAGTTAATTTAAGTTCACTTGCTTTATTGGCGACTATTTTGTAGTGCTGTAACTTATTTCAGGTTCTTTCATTTTCCGTGTGAACCGTTTTCCAAAATTCTTAAACCTCACCACAAAATTAAATTTCCTCTTAAATTGCTTTTTAATCGCATTCCCAACACACACTGTTCTAAACCTGTATTCTCCCGAAAAAAAACAAAACATATCGAATAAATTTTTCATGGGCGCACCAATATATGAGGACGCCCTTGTTACCGGCGGAGGTTGCCAGGTTGCCGGGTTGCCGGTCCCCCGACGGATTTGCATATCCTTTCTTTTTGCAAAAGCACTGAAATCGCGAATACCTTTTGGGATTAGGGATTTTGTATCGATAAATGGAAGTTGAAAATGATATTGCGTATGATTATATTCTATGGATTGATTTATGTTGAGAGGTTCGGGAATATTGGGAGTGTTTGTTTGTATTGTAATATTGGTCAATTTACGTTATTTCTGACATCAAAATCTTCAATTGTAGAATAAATTGAAAATTTCTTTAAAGGGCACTGCAAGTTTAGTTTTCTATGGTCATTGTAACTATGCTGGAGGCAAGCCGTTTCCAACCAGTCCTATTGGCAATCTACAGGCGTGTCCTATGTTCAGCAATCGATATAGCTGATTTTATTGAAGTCCTATATAGCTGATAATATGATGATGAAAAGTCTACAGTCTAGAAATCAAACGCAATTATTTCTCAGGAAATCTCTTTCTTTATTTTTCTGAAAATCTACCATAATAGTTCACTAATCTCACGGTTCGCCACAGTAACATATTTAAAAGGTAAACAAATGATGTTCATTTCCGAAATATTACTATATTTAACGACATCATCTCCCTTGACCCAAATCTTGAAATTATGACGAAAATAACCCGTGCCATTATGTCACAACTCGATACAGATGACTCTCACACAATAAGCCCCCGTCACCGTGATACACCATCACTATGGCTCCACGAGGCTAATCTGCGCACAGGCCCTTCTCCAATAAGAATGACTGATCACATGCTTAAAGGGGTGCAGAGACTTTTACACTTTGCGATATTTTACTACAGCAAATTTCCGATTATTGTCTTGAAAACTAACCCAGCTTTAGACACTAACAATCAAGTACCGACTTCTGAATGAATATCTCTCTTTATGTTTATTAACGTATCTTTTTCTATCCCAGGTATGTCTTCAATCTTCACATAAACGGTTTTCTTCATAACGGTAAGCTAACGCTTAGATCATTTATTGGGTTTACCTACGGTAAATTATCTTGAATAATGGTAAATTGAATAATGCTTATAACCAGAAAAGTTTTGAAATATTTTAAGGTTGCGACATACCACTTACTTGAATTTTATAAGACTATTTGAAATGGCGAAAACATATCAACTTAACTGCACCAAATTGGGATTTAGTAGACATGGAAGTCTTTAAAGGACAGTTATTGTTTTTGCTGTTTTAATCATGGATCTAGAAATCACCTTTTACAGTTATTTGTTGCAGATTGGCATAAAATATAATTGTTTAATGGTAGCCATATACCATACTGCCTATTTGTCAATTCGGCATAAAACTGCCAATTTGCTCAAATAGAATTGAACGTATATGGGGGTGGAATGCCAATTTGATGGCATGACATGCCAATTTTGATAGGTCATCAAATCGTTTTTGACACAACGTCAAATCGGCAGCAGTGATGCCATCTTAGCAACTTCATAGATAGTTAGCTAATTTTATAAAGGTGCTAGAAAAAAAGCTAAAAAGTGTAACTTGTAGCTAAACTTTTTAGCTACTTTTCTACAGGGACGGTTAGGCCACGTTCACACGGCGATTATTTTCCCGTATACCGTACACGAGATTTTATCGAATAGAGTTGACCAGTTTTAGGACAACTTTGCACGGTACACGGTAAAATATTATATTTCTCAAACACGGGATTTTCCCGTATGAACGCCGTTTAAACTATTTTTAAGTTTTCATTTGTGAACTGTTATTACTGCTCTATTCGATAAAATCTTGTATACAGTATACGGGAAAATAATCGCCATGTGAACGTGGCCTTACCAGGAAAACTGAGGCTTTTCGCACATGGATCGCATGTACACTCGTAAAAAAAAGAGTTATTCATTTTATTTTAAACCAAAATACGATTGAAAACTTGAGAGGTGTCAAGGGACCACGAAAGCAAGTTAAAAAAGGTTCATGCTATTTTCGACCTTATTGACATTTATGCAAACACCGGATTTTAATGAAGGAGCAATGTTAACGAATGAGAATGTGAGAAATACAGACTAAATTTTAATTGTCGATAAGGTCGAAAATCGCTTGCACCACTTTTTTTAACATGCAATCCTTAAGCAAATGTTTTCCGACCTTCAAGCGATTTTCGACCTTATTGACAACGATGCAAACACCGGATTTTAATGAAGAAGCAATGTTAACGAATGAGAATGTGAGAAAAACAAACTAAATTTTAAATGTCGATAAGGTCGAAAATCGCTTGCACCACTTTTTTTTAACTTGCAATCCTTAAGCAAATGTTTTCCGACCTTCAAGCGATTTTCGACCTTATTGACAACGATGCAAACACCGGATTTTAATGAAGAAGCAATGTTAACGAATGAGAATGTGAGAAAAACAAACTAAATTTTTAATGTCGATAAGGTCGAAAATCGCTTGCACCACTTTTTTTAACTTGCTATCCTTAAGCAAGTATTTTTCGACCTTCAAGCGATTTTCGACCTTATTGACAATGATGCAAACACCGGATTTTAATGAAGGAGCAATGTTAACGAATAAGAATGTGAGAAAAACAAACTAAATTTTTAATGTCGATAAGGTCGAAAATCGCTTGCACCACTTTTTTTAATCTAATTCGATAGTCATGATGAAATGAAAAGGTGCTAGAAATTGTAGCTGTCGTCACCGAATAATAGCCAGATCTAGTTGCTGAGTTGGCATCACTGGTGCAGATTTGAAGTTGTGACAAATCTATCGTATCGATAGGCAGGATGGTGTATGGTGTATATGGACGAACTGCCGATTTGAAACAATTGCAAGCGACAAATCTATCGTATCGATAGGCAGGATGGTGTATGCCTACTATAAGACATTTGCATAATCGTATCTCAATCGTATCGTTGACACTAAAACTACAATCCCCACTGTCAGCACCTCTTACGGCAGTAGTAAGTGAGTTTCTATGTAATGGCCAGCCATAGGCTTTTTATAGCCATTGGACAATAACACTATTATAATACAAAGAAAGAAAGGGTTATGAGACCTTGGTCGGTAGCGTTAGTGTTAGGCCGAAGTACTTTTTGATTTTTTTAGGTATTACTGTAACAATGGGCTTAGGGAAGCATTCAAAGAGTGATAAGGCTAAGTTATGGTCTTTATAAGAGCCTTGAGAGGCCTAGAGACTGTAAAAATATTTCTTAACGAAAGATGGCTATGTCTATTGCAATCCCTATTGTAGTGAACTAAAATTATTATTGGTGAAACGTTGTTGTAATATGTATGATTTCGAGTGAGATTCTTGACTGAGATGTTAATAGATAATTTATTTTGATGTACAGACGCCAGCACATCGAGCTACCTCAATGTGTCAAATTTTTTTAATTGATTTTCAACTTTATCAACATATACACATCTGCCTGCCTTTTTGAAGAACAAGTATGAAAAAAAAACCAGGTTACTACAAAAAGCTCACAGTAAATAAGTGTGGGTCATTTAAAGGAATAGAAAGGATGCTAGCATCGGTTTCCGAAATAAATAGATCACGTTTAAACAAGAGCTAGGTTCTCAGTTGTAAACATAAACAAGTTCTCACTTTATTTTCTTAACCGACTCAAGATATTCCTATTTTTATTTACTTTTATCGCATTGAGAACAGACTTCAATCTACCAGTAGCTTCGAAATGTCACCGAGCGGATCACATTCACGAGTTATGACTTACGATGTGAAACCCAGCTTAGCCACACAATACTCTTCTTTATCTTCAAGTAACATAGTTCAAATTCATTCGTCTTCATTCCAAATTATTATCATGTGACACAGTAACTCAATTTTACGGGGTTCTCAACCTTAAATCGGGGTCAATTGAGTGGAAAATCCTTTGTAATTTTGGTTCAGTGTTCTATTTCGTTATGTGGACAGTATAGGAACGTTTAAAAGTTGAAAGTTAATCTTGTATGTTTGTTTGTGTTACGAATGGCTGTTTAGCGGATTACAGGAACATGTTTTATTAAGGATTAAAGCTATGTTCGATGCATTTGGATTTGCATTGTTTTGTGATGAAGCATTTGTTTAAAAAAAAAACATTATTCGGGATGTTTTTAGGTTTATCCTTGTAATAGTATTGACAGGAAGTGTGTGGTTTTAACATGAATTTCTAATAAAATTAGACGGAATCTTTTTAAAGAGTCACATTTCTGACATAAGAGCTATCAATATTATTATCTTTATCATCTTTGATGGCTTATAATTAAATCAGATATTGTAAACTTACTGAAATTACTTACTGAAGTAAAAGTTGGCAGTGGTGACCCAGTCGTAAGTGGCAAAACGGTGAAAAAAAAAAAAACATAGTGAGGAGACCGACATGTCAAAGAACCAAAAATTCGAAGTCATGTGACATCTACCAACCCGTACTGGGCCCACTCCCTCTCACAGAGAGGAGACTAATTTTGTCACAACAGTAGAAATACTATAGGGCGATGATGATGAAATAAGTTGCAGTACCAGTTGAACTTTAAAACAGAAGAATCAAGCCCTCCGTTAGTTCATTACGACCCACACAAACTCTTCCTTTTTGTAATCCGTTCAAAATTCCCCAGTGATGTACTCCGGGGTGCTTGTAGCGTGTTGCGTCAAAATGAGCGTGCTATTGTGATTTTACGGTCGAGAGCTGTCCTGAACGAAGGCTCACGGACCGCTGACTCAATCCTCCAGGATCCGAGGGTACACTTCGCGGGTAAAGGGTTAAGCAGGTTCGGAATTTAAAATTGGTTGAATTTATTATTCTAATAGTTTTTAGTACTGAGCTGAGGGATCATTTACCTTTTTTTAAAGAAAAAAAAATTGTGTCGCAAGAAATTTCTCCTGCGTCGTGGGTACCTTTACAAACATAGAACTCACATACACAAATACCCAGACCCGGAATAACTATTTGTAGGTCATACAAATTTGTACGGTGCGAAAATCGAACCCGCGACATACTGCACAGTAATATTGAAGTTTTTAGTTCATTTAAACCTCAGTGTAGTAAGTCAGAAAGAAATCGTTTTCTTTTTCTTCACCCCTTATTAAAAATAAGTAAAATTGTCAAATGAAACCTCCCATCCTGGGTGGAATAGAAAAGACTGTCAAACTAGTACTGACTAGAATCCACGGTGTTGCTTTTAAAGCCCTTTACGTACTAGGGTCACGGTTACCTTTTAAGACAGTGCCGCGAACACATGAACACACCTTCCTGTGTGGTGGAAAGTAAGTCTATGAACCCGTCGTTAAGAAAAAAAAGGAACCACCATTATAAATAAAAATCGCCTTTATTCACATGTCAAACCAACAAAATCCTTACAAATAATATCCATTATAGGTATCAAAAGTCGATATCGTTTCCAAACAACTTGTCGAACTGAGATAAAATCTGTAAGAGGCTGTTCGCTGTTCAGATATTCAGGAGCAGCGCCATCTGTCCTGATTTATGGTGATCTGTAGCTCTGGGATAACTTGTAAGTACATGCGTGGCCGGGGATGGACGAGTTTTGTTCAAGTACTGTTGTTTGTTGAGAAATATTATAGAAATTGAGCTTAGAATTTATTTTCTCAAATTGATTTGAAAATGTTATGAAAATACTCTAATAAAAGTCAAGGTACTAACCATAACCTCAACTCTACTTAAAATTAAACCCTTACTAGAACGACAGCTTCTAACAACAAGTTTCAAGTGTCCAGTTGGCTAGGCAGCTGATCAAAGCCGCTATGCGTGATAAACCGCGCACCGCCTGATAAACTTAATGCCACACTTTTTTAACGATGAGTACCGTAATTAAATATCAAGCCATTACCGACTCAAATAACCAACTTTTTCAAGAGATGTTTTTTATATTAAATATGAAGTGTTTCTTTTTTGTCTTAAATGCTCACTGTAACAGGATTTTTAATTGAATAGCAATAAATCCACTCCTCTCAGAGAGGATACCTATGTCATTGCAGTAGAAACATAACAGGCTGATTAATTTTATACTCTTATATAAATATGGGATATCGCATAAAAGTGTTAGAATTACCCTAATCGCAGCCAAAAGGTACTTATTCCATATACTTCTTATGACAATCTACTGTTAAACTTCGAACCCTTCAAAAGAGTACTCCATTGAATAACCTTTTTGAACTACAATTAACTTATCCTGTTTTTAATAACCAACTTTGATCCTTTTCTCAGCTAATAACCGGCGTTCCAACATCAGAATTATATTTGAAACTCGTTCAGAAGTAGGTCCAACAAAGATTAAATATATCTTAAATCCTCGTCAAGAGTTTACAAAACTTTAGTTTTATAGAAAGCGGATACAACAAAAATTAAGCCTGGAAAAGCTCTTATCTTTATGAAACTTTAAAACTGTAAAAAACTTAAGATAGTCTTTCTTGTTGTGGGATGTCGGCGTAGTAGTTGCGAGTGCGAGCTCGGCTTTAGAATGTGAAGTTTAGAGATTGATTTTTGCATCAGGAAAAGTGGTTTGAAGCCAAAATCAGTCTATAGACCTACTGTGACTACGGGGTATCTTGAGTCTGTAACGAAAATAATTTTTGAAGAGGCAGTGTCTATGTTTAGTCAATAAAAGTCTTACAGCCCTATCCGCTACAACCAGGGCTCAACATTTTATGATAATTATTATTATTACTCACAGAAAAGGCAAGGTGGTTCATGAATAGGCAGGATTTTTAGAGTTTACTAGGAGTTTAAACTTATCTCTGATTTTAACTAATATTGCACTGCTGGGAAGAGGTCTTCTTTTCCCGCGCTCTTTCTCTACACGTTCTAACAGTCATTAATGTCTTATTTCAGTCATTGAGAAAATTGATTTTCAGTCATAGTTCTATCTCTTAAGACTTCAATTAACTGGCTCAAAATGTACCACAACTTGTACTCAACTCACCCCTCTAGGGAACAAACGCGTGATATTTATGTACACACTTCAAGGTCTCAAAAAGGTAAAGATTGAGCGAACAGATTGGATCCCACGAAGGTCAGAGCGACTTAGATCGTTTGCTGACTAAGCACAAACTCACTAATGGAACGTGGAACGGATTTGTATCGGCTTATTCGGCTTTAGCCTTTTAGCCTTTTTTAGCGGTTGTATTATGGAACGAATAGAGTAAAAGAGTCGTTATATGTATAAAGTCGTTGGTCGTAGCTTATTTTTATTGCGTATGTTATTATTATACAGGGTGCAAATGAAGTCGTGGGCATTATTTCAAACTAAGGCACTACTCATGATACTAATTGCATTATAATTTATTGCATAGTAATAAGCAAATCAAAAATATAAGCTGCGGATGGCCGGACGGACGGGCGGACATGGCGACACTATAAGGATTCCTTGTTGACTTCGGAACCCTAAAAATGACAAACAGCCTGTTACTGTGTTTTAGGGCCTGCACGGCAGACAATGACTATTCTCATAAAGTAACCCTTCTTTAACACAAACATCCCCTAATGTCACACTTACCATATATTTTGGGTTAACTGGTACTTTGTGTCAGTATAAAATTGGTAATAGTAATCACACCTTCCACATCAAAGACCGGTACAAACTTTAAAATAATAGCAGGGTTACAATAGGCAAACCCCTATGTAACATTAAGTTTAGTAATCTTGATGATGATTTTACTCTTTTTGTACAGACTTGTCAGTTTATAAGATAATTCAGAAGTAACGCAGCTTATATCGCTTTCTTTTGAAAGTAAAAGTAAAAGTACAGTACAGTAGTTACAGTTACTGGTTTTCATATAATAAGTTAAAACAAGTTATGGTCCAGTTTGATTACAGTGGCCTAGCAAATACCTAGTAGGTAGGCTTAGACTTGTAATCGATGGTGGTTACTACCTACCAAACTTTCCACAATTAATCACATGCCTTGTGGACGGTATCTAAATATTTTAATTTTAATCTAAAGAAATCAATCACCATAATTATGAATGCACGAAGTCTAAAAAATATAAAAAAACCGGCCAAGTGCGTTTCGGGCCACGCACAGTGTAGGGTTCCGTAGTTGCCCATCAAAATTCTTATGCGAACTAACTAAACTGATTCGCTTAATTTAATTTTTAACCACTTCCCTGTCCGATGAATCACATGTGATCCACGACTATTGTTTAGGTATTGTGTCTGCTGCGCGGACAGTGAAAGTGTTAAAAAGAAGAATTTTCAAAATCGGTCCAGGAGTCTTTGAGAAATCGGGGACAATACATAAAAAAAAAGATTATGACGAATTTAAAACCTCCTCCTTTTTTTGAAGTTAGTTAAAAATAGTTAACGATAAAAACATACCTATCCAAAAAACATACCTATAAAAGCTGTAAAAATAAAGTTGACAAACTTACATTTGCAGTTGAAGAGCATATTCTCCGATACATTTTGTTTAAGATAATATGAAATTCAAGTACATTTTATAAGTTGGTCGACTATTACTCGTAAAGTTGTAAAGCCTACTCAGTCGTGATAATTTTCTTTTAAATTTCGTTATATATACTACTATTGTAAATTTTTTCACACCCCCAAACATAACCGTTTAGCTGGTAGAGGGGGGGGACACTCGAGTCGAGCAAAATTTAGCACTTTAAAGCTTAATATTTCTCAAACGAATTTTTTTATCAAAAAATTGTTAATGGAAACTATCATTATTTTTTAAAGACCTATTTAATGATACCCCACACTAAGGGGTACGCGAGAAAAAAAAAATCCTCACTTTACGTGTAAGTACTGGAGGTACCCTAAAAAAAAAATATTTTATCTACTCTCATATCGTAAACTTCGAAATACAAAACTCAAAACGAGTTTATAATGACATACTTTATACCATAGAGTATCGTAATGAAATTAAAAAATTAAATTATAACACTGTTTGTCTAACAAAACAATGTTATAATTTAATTTTTTTTCATTATGATACAGATTACTGATCATAGATACATTTTTTTACTTTTTTATCTGTGGCTGCGCGCGCTTTCTAAGGGAATGTTGGGATTTTGACGTTTGTGTTTCGGTGGATGACATGGTGGATGATTATTAGTGTTTATTAATTTTTATCTTTTATTTGATATGTTCGTGTTCAATGAGAGTAGATAAAGTAGTGTATGAAACTGTACAAAACTAGGTATTATACCACTCGTGTGATACTATTATAAAACTCGCTTCGCTCGTTTTATAAACTCACACTCGTGTATAATACCCCTCATTATGTACCAGTTACATAAACTACTATTACGAGATTTTATTTTACCACTTTTTCGGCACAACAAATCCGTATATTTACACCAAATTACAGCTCTCTAGTACTGTGCGTCTCTGAGCTAAACTGCGGACAGACGGACGGACATAGCGAAACTATAAGGGTTCCTTGTTGACTACGGAACCCTAAAAAGCGTTTTTCTAAATAAGGAGAAAAGTTAATTAATATTAAAATGTCTTACGGCTACACTAAAATTGGCAAGTTTCATTAAATACTGCTGCTCTGATAGAAATTTTATGTATTTTTTCTTTTAAACCCTACTTAGCTTTAAAAAGAAGTTAGTGTAAGTAGATGAAGGTGTTAGTGTACCTACGTGAAAATATTCTGTTTGTAAACTCACCTACGACACAGGAGAAATTCCTAGTGTGGGGGGGGGGCAACATTAAAAGAAAAGAAAGAAAAGATTAACAGATTTCTAAAAAAACTCAACCTCGTTCTCTTAAGGATTCTAAAACTCAAACACTGCAGATCTCTTGTCAAAAAACCTTAGACCCGGTTTACTTTCCAGTGGGTTCTGCAATCCTAGTAACTGTTCTAAAGAAAATACCCTCTGACTAGTACCCGCATTGAATGTTTGCGGAGGAGGTCAATAAGACAGAGGCTTAGCCGCCCGCCCGCTGACTCCGCACGAGCCAGCTAATGGGGTGTCACAAGATCTCAGCTCTATTTCTGGAACAAATCTATTATAGGATTGAATTGTGGCTGTATTTGTTACAGAAATATGTTTTTAAAAAGATTTTAAATTTAACATGATTGTATTTTGAAGAAAAAACGTGTACTTATAGTTGTTTAGAAACTCAAAGATTGAACTTTTCAGTTTTTAATTTTTTGGTGATAGAATACATTCTATAAACTTCTAGGGATGAGTTATATGGAAAAAGAATTTCATAGCTAACAAATATTTATTTAGATGATGTCAAACTTGTGGCTCAAAACAAACTTAATCTGCGCGCTAAGAAAAATAATATAACGGTTTTTTGGATGCCATTCCATACATTTGCCAATTTCACGTAGATCCTATGATAGACTAACTCACTAGTAAATAGCAACGCTTCTTGAAAAAAGTTTTTTCAGTTCTTCGATATTTCGAAGAACTGATTTCATCCTCTACATTAGCTGGAAGGCATTCGCTGCGGAAAAAGGACCTCCCCTTTATGCACCACGTCGTACGACAATCCTCCACTTGCACCCATCGAAAGTAACAGAAAACCCACAACCATAGCTTGCTTATTTTTATAAAAACCAACAGATCACAAAAAGGACCAAAACAAATGCGCGAAACATCATTCAATTCAAAAGTTCCCCATAAGCCGCATGTTTTATTCAGCATCTGACCTGCCATCGCTCTTACATGTCCGCACCATGTTTCCTCACATTCTCAGACATGTAAACCGACTTTGAAAACAAGCTATAATGCTTTCTCAAACATTTTGAAGACGATAACCTCGAAAAAGTATGTAAATGTGTCCCGAGAAGGGTCTTGTACACGGAGTATGGTATGAATGGAGCGCTCTAGCGATTTGGTCCCGAACTACCTTTGCAAGATGTGTCATAAAAGTGAAGCATGACAAGACTACCTGTTGATAGTCTTTCGGACGAGAAGCAAGGAACAAATTATTCTTATCTTTTTATCTTATTCTTATTATGAACAAGTTATCTTTCAACGGTGTATAGATGACAATTTACGGTTACTTGTAAACTTACTATGGTTACGGGTTCCCATACTTGAGTCTAAATTACACATCAGAATTTACACCACACTAAGATAACGTTTTTGACAATAGTTTTGATTTTTATTGTAAGGAAGTTCAAAAATCTTTAATTTATGCTGACTGTTGTTTCTTGTAGAGATTTCTTCCACGCTTTGCCGTCTCTTTAGTACTCCATTTCTTAACAATTCTTAGCCCCCCTACGATATTGAGACCTTCATCGTCCCACCGTCTGGCATATTGTAATGCGGATTAAGGCCTCTTGTTGAAAAGAATTTGTTTCGGCGCCATGATCGCAGATTACGTTAGGCTTTCTGAAAATATGTTTTTCTTGAAATGGGGCGTAGATATTTAAGTATTTAATATATTTTTTTTAGATGGAGCTTTTACGTTCAGAATTAAATACAATTTCATTTCAGGTAGAGGTGTTTCTAAATAGCCAGTAATGAACGATAAAAAAAAAAGTTTTGTGGGTGCTTAAATTTAACAAACATGTAAACATCTACACGTATTCCCAGCCCTGAAATAACTTCTAGGTACTAATTGTGGTTCATACAAATAATTTTATCCTTAAGGAAATTGAATCATTCTGATATTAATTAAACATAAAACACCTTTATTTCTTTTTTCAAATTAAAAGATAAGACCAAAAAATGGCCTGCCAATACCAAACTCAGAGCCACTAAATCACCAAAACGCTTCGAAACCGAGTTTAATCCCCAAAATTGAATCGAAACACATAAAACATAGCTTGTTGCGGCGTCGGCATAAATTATGATAAAATTAAAACATTTCATTGCGGTGTGCGGCGTAGTGTCGCACAAACAAATAGGGACAGGCAGCCAGGCAGGGTCTTGGAATTATGTGCTGCGCTTTTTAATGATATTGTTAGGTTATTGCATTTTGAGATTAAAAATAAGCTTTAGATTGTTAAGGTTATGGTTGTTTTTTAATTGGTTTAGTTTTTTTTATGAAATTGTTCATTATTGTCAGGTTGACAGACAGTTGACACATTGCTTGTTGTGCATACAATTACTGAACGAAAAAATATTTGTATGACCTACAAGTAGTTCAGGGTTTGACAGTTTTTGCATGAATGAAAATGTGAAAAAAGAGTTGATTTTCAGGATACTCAATTTTCAGTTTACATACTTCAGTTTTAATGTTAATGTGATTAATTATTTGGCACTCTGTTTAATTCGAGTACGCGATATTTAACGCCAAATGATCAATGTAGTAATTTACATTTCAGATTGCGTGATTATTATCTTCTTACTATAATTTGATAATTTACTCTTTTGGTAATTATGAATTAAATTATTCGTTTCAGATTTTGTTTAAAAGTGATATTTATAATAATGAAACCTTAAAATCGAACTTCAACTTTAACACAAAAAACGTATTAATGGGTGAGTTTTAAAACAAACAAGGTCAGTTTTTTCAACTGTCCTATAAATTAAAGTATCCTAGATAATACAACATGTAACGCCAAAATCGCAAAAACTCTCGTGGGGTAACTCAGCCCATGTCATCAATTTTTGTTCTAAGACATTTGGAAATTCTCAAAAAAAAAAATGGTTTTTCATGTAAAATTAGAAATTGGTCGGGCACATCTGTATGAAAAACCATTTTTTTTTCGAATTTCCAAAAGTCTTGAAATAAAATTTGTTCAGTAACATAGGATGAGTTACCCAACGATAGATTTTTCGCTTATGGCGTTACACTTTGTATAAAGTTCAGAAATATATTTTATGCTTCGAAGGAATGTCAATAAAAAATCCTAGTTTCCTCGAACAATGCTTGACACGCTAAAGTTCCAGCTTCCATATAAGCTAAACATGGAAAACTCCTGGAACGTCTGGTTGTAGGGGTTTCATGAACTAGTTCCAGTTTATTAGTTCGTTATTTTCCAAGCTCTTTTTTCTAACGCGGTAAAGTAGATTTTTTTCTGAAACTTTGCGTTAGGATAACATAATACTAGTACAATAATAATAAGTTTATTTTTAAAACAAAGTTTACAGACTATCCTTTCCAAAGAAACTACAGTTGGATATAAATAATTGATTACATAGTAAATCATAACAAAATCTAGAAACTTTGTAAATTATATTAGCTAAGCCTGCGTCATAAAATAGTTTAACATTCAGCTATAATATGCGTTAATGTTAGCAGAAGTAGTTTAGTCCAAATTGTGGATTTTGTCGATCTAGTAGCAAGGCATCAACGATAAAAATTAAAGGATTCTTAGTATCTTTAATATTCGTTTTTATGTCTTGTAATTTTGTTACCGTGATAGAGTGACACCTGACATTGATATGTTATAAAATTATTTCATGTCTTTTTGACTGCATTATGTCTTTTCATACTGAGATTATTAAATTATTTTCACCATCATTTAGAAAATTAATTCCTATAGGTTAACACACTCGTATTGCGCAGAAGTTAGCTACCGTTACTGTGTATTCTTTCATAATTTTATCTCCAAACCCAAGCCTGCAATATTTAAATAAATTCTCAAAAACTAAAATTCGTAATAACAATGTTATACAGGGATAGCCAACCTTTTGTGCGGAGTCCGGCCGCTCGCTGAATGAGAATAGAACGAATGGTCTGAATGGAGCGAATGGGTGAATGATATAATAAATCATTCTGCTATACGTCTATTGTTGTGTGAAATATGACGTTTGGCTGAGGTTTTTCGCTTTACTACTTTAAAAGAGCGACTTCTGGCTTTTTGGAAGAAGGCCCGGGTTGAGAATGAGACTGAAATGGTTGGGTTAATTTATCTTTTTGTATCGTCATTTCTTTCTCAATTTAGAAGATTTGCGATTAAAGAGCAGCCATGTAAGGATTATTTATAAAGAATACACAACGTGTAACGTTAAATGCGCAAAACCTCTCGTGCGAATTTCCAAAAGTCTTAGAACAAACATTGTTCAGTAGCATGGGCCGAGTTACCCCACGAGAAGTTTTCCGCATTTAACGTTACACGTTGTATAACATTTGCGTGACGAGCTGGTCCCTTGCTTTAAAAGACTGCCCAGTCCAAAACGGTTGGAAGGTGTTAAGGGAGTCTACGCCGTTAATAAAAATATTTGGGCTTTTCACAAAGTAGTTTATCCCATAAAGTAGCTCAGTCAACCATGACAACAAATTTTAATAAAATAATTCACAAAATAAACGTTTCTCCGAAACAGGAATATCGAATGAAATCAATTTTCATTACAATAGGTGTTGAAACGTACGCTCGGCCGACCAGTGACGGACTTCATCGAACAGTGAAATAAATTTAATCACTGGCAGCTCGGGTATGAAGAATATTTTTAAGTCGTTTATTGGTGTTCAATAAATAGCAATATAAAAATAGTTCTTCCCTGAATGTGATCCTTGTTAGCGATGTTATCGGATGGTTTAATCATACGTATGCTTTTTATTTTCAAGATAAACGCGTTCGATTCTTGACCAGAAATACTTATTTATTTTTCGAAAATAAATGGACGCAGTTTATGTTTTTGTTTTCGTCAAAATCGATCTCGAGGCTCCTTTCAGTATTTCTCGATATTCTTCATAGTAGGTATCCACGCGTTTTTGGAAGATTCACCGTGTATAATTATTTTAATTCAAGACATACAAAAGCCGTGGCAACCAATAAATTATTCATTCATTATGGCCTTGTTAGGAGAACTACCAATTTCCTATTTATATTCAATCTCACCAAACAACTCAACCTTCACAAAAAAATCTCTACGTTTAATAAAAACGTATTTTATTCTAAACGAGAAACGTTCCCTGGTTCACTTTTATTACCTAAATTTAAAATTCTAAATTGTAAGGCACTAGAAGTCTGAACAATTTCTAGGCGAACTACAGCGTGCCGTCATTTGCACTGGATGGCTCCCGTGAGTGCGATAACTTACCTTCAAGTAAACTGTGCTGCTGCCCTGATTGCTCTGTTTTTGTTTAGACACTTTAATTTACAGTGTCTCTTACCTGGATTTTGTCATGCAGTTGCTTTGACCGGTGATTGGAATTTTGGACAGTTGTCGCATTGGCTGGTGAGTGACTGCAGACGTAGGTACGGTATACATATTTGTAAGAGTATGTTTTGTTCTGGGTCGTCTTTGTGTATTTGTAATTCAAGACGTGTTTGTAAAAACATCCACGATCTAGAAGAAGTTCCCAGGATGGAGAGCGGTAACGTTTGTAAAAGGAGAAGTAATGATCCAGCATTGATTTTAACTGACAGGAATTAGGGCAGGAAAAAGATGATAGGTAACAAAGATGATAGTTAACTAAACAATTACCAGAATCAAAACTTGTAGTAATATTGTCGTTAAAAAAATGCTGTTAAAATAAGCCAAAATGACTTTGACATTTGTCAATATCTTCACACAATTTAACCCTCAAACAAAACAAACACATTTAACCCTCGTACCGCTCTCCACACGCATATAAACCCATTCATCAATAAAATTGTGTCCCATCGCTTCGCTATCAAAAATCGCGGCCTATCCCCACCACTCATTGGTATGCTGAGATCGTGCTGTCACGTGATTGGTATTTCATATCTCTTTTACGTAGCGTGATGTGGCCATTCCTATGCGCCGGATTACTTTTCTAAATGTTTATCAAGTCGACGTTGGAGGGTTAGTTCGGGAATATTTGCAAGATGGTTTTGATCTGAGTACGAGAAAATACTTATGACAATTATGGATTTACATTTGGTTTTGAGCATTTTGATGTAGTGCGACCCTGAAATCATGTTAAGTTGTTTTGAATATATTTTTTAAAGCATGATTTCAATCTTTTCAAGAATAGGTACTTAACCATTTTCTAGTGACATTTTTTTTTTTTTTTTTTTTTTTTTTAGCGTGGTAAAATCATCAAATGAGTCCTCCAACCCCGGGCAGGGCGGGAGGGACTGTCAGACTTCTACTGACTAAAATCCACGGTGTCCTTCATAGCCTGTTACGTTCCGGGGTTACGGTAAGGGAATAATCCCGCGACCCCGGCAGGCTTTGGCCCTCTGAGAGGGGGGCCCCGTCGTTATGCTGACGCTCTTTGAGGCGCGCGTGGGACACAACGCGCCGTCGACCCGGGCATGGTCCTTGGTCGGGCAGCGAGTTGCCCTTTACTCGCTGCCCGCATGCCCGCGCCTACGGTGGCCGGAGATCGTCGCGCGACGTCCGTCGCCGTGGGCGTCCTTCACCGCGGTTGGGGCGGAGGGAGGACTCTGTCCTCTCTCGCTCGCGGCGCGCCTCCTCCTTCGCGAGCATTACTGCTTCGCAGAAGGAGGCGACCGCTTCCCACTCCGTCTCGCCCCGCAGCATGGCCGAAACCAATGCCGGGCGCGAGAGGTCTCCGCCTATCGCAGCCGTGAGGACACGTCGGTGCACCGCCCAAGCTGGGCAGTCCTGCACCGTATGCTCCACCGTGTCCTCCGGGCGATCTTCGCAGTGATGACACCCAGACGTTTCCTCCTTCCGCATTAGACACAGGTACCTCCCGAAGCACCCGTGCCCCGTGAGGACCTGCGTCAGACGGAAGGTAAGGACGCCATGACTTCTCTCCAACCACTCCTCAAAGAGGGGTCTTACCGCCGCAATTGCGGCGTGCCCATTTTCTAGTGACATAGGTAGAAAACTGACTGAAGAAACTTCTTAGAAACAATCCTGTTATTTAGGTTATTAACTTGCATTTAAGCATTATAAGAAATTAAACAGAAAAAACCATAGACATAAGTTTTTAATCGAGCCATATCTCGGGCATCCTTGATTATTTTGTATTCGGTGTGTTTTAGCAAGTAATTAAAAGTGTTAACGAAGAATTTGTTAGTGTTATTTCCGATATTGCGACCCCTCTGATAACGATTCTCCGTTATATATTTAATAACCTATGTCAGCAAACAACTAATACCTAACCTGTATCCTAAGCTTTCCTATCTTCCTGAAAAACACTTTTTCTTAATAATAATAAAAATTCAAGCAACATAACTCCCACATTACCATATAAACGACATCTGGAATCCAATTCAAACCGCAAACAGTGATCTCATACAGAATTAATCGGACTTCCAAGTGTTGCCATTGAATAAAAAGCGTTTCTCCCCAGCCGTCAATAAAAAGGGTGGTGATTGTTAAAAGCTGGCAAACTTGCCACCTGGTTGACGTCAAGACAATGGTTATGATGGGAGACGTCGTGACGGAGCATTGGCATCGTGATAAAGGTGAAAGTTTAGTGAAAAGATATAGCGATTTATATGGACCTTAGTAGACGATGTTGCTTGCTTCACAATTGTCAGATAAAAACTGGATTCAACAAAATCTACAGTAGGTATTTAAATGGTTGACTCCAGTAGATCATGTTAATAACATTGTGTTCTGATAGTTCAAGTAGTTACAGCAGTGGTGGCATGGTAACTAGCCCCAACATACGAGTTGCAGGTCGTGAGTTCATACCGAATTTTTTACTTTCTTACTTCTAATTTATTTTTAAACGATGATAGAAAATCTTGAAAAAAACGGCATGTCCTGGAACCAAAAATTCGAAGACATGTGACGTTTCTATTACCAACTGGCACTGGGCCAGTGTGGTGGAGCCCTGTGTCCCAGCTGTGGGGAACAGTACAAGCTGATGATGATGACGATAGTTTGCGTATTCCATTATATTGATTGGTTGGGTTAGATTCGACTACAACTGGTAGGTATATATTAAGTAAATGTTATTCACTTGTGCATTATCATGCAGTGGTAATCGGGAAAAAGCGGGTTATCACCCGCCACCGCCTCATTAACATGTTACCTGTCTGATTCCAACACAAAATGATAATAAACTTTTTGGAATAATTCCATAGGCAACAATCGCTAATGCCCTAACTTCGGTCAAACGTTCTCCTAATTTATGCGTTTTATCTCTCCCCACAGACGAACTTTCACTATAAATGTTAACTTTTATGTAACAAGATTATGAGTCCATTTTCTAGCGGTTTTTTACCGTTAATAATGTATTCTTAATTTGAATGACGGTTCATTTTTTATGGTGTAATAAGGAGGAGTTTACGGTGAAGGACTTTTGTTGAAAAATTTGGATCTGTTTTGTAAGCGGTTCGATTTATTTTTAATCACGGTATGTTTTAAAGAATCTTTTAAATGTAGTACTAACATAATAAATCATAAATCATATTATTATACAAGCTATTATTTAGTACTATGTGTACATTGTATTGTATTGTATTGTATAAAGGGCTGGTATCCGCACGAAAAATACGCGCATATGACGTGGAGTTGCAGATACCAGCCCGTTATACAATACGGTATAATGAAGTACTAAAATAATAGTTTGTATATTATAATGATTCAATATAATTTGGCTGATTCAGTCAACTTAATAACCTTTGTAGTACGACCCAACAAAGTGTTGAATAGTCAACTTAATTTGTTTTTTAAAGACTTTTTGTTGGAACACTTTTTGAAAAATCTTAAACTACGAAATAAAAATTTAAAAACAACTTTAGTAGTTGACAACTCCAGTAATGACTAATTGTGCCCAATAGTCTAAATTTATTCATTGGCAATAACCAACGACGATATAATACTAGACTCGTAATAACAGGCGAGCGATGTCTGCCAACACATTAGGCAAAAAAGTCTTATATTCGTCTCATTTCGACCAATCCTGTGAGCCGTAAACATACGTTGAGACAGAACAGACCTTGAGTTAGCCAATCACAACGCAGTACCCCGTCCTCCTCGCTTACGTAGTACCTCAGCAACTTGGCGGAATAGTTTGTGTTCTTTAGATCGTGCATGCGAAGTCTAGTATTATATCGTCGTTGGCAATAACTCACAATTTAAATCAAACCAAAAATCTTCTGAAAACATCCACTGAAACAAAAACAATATAATTTGTTACATGTAAAGCCCTAGGTGGCATCAAGAGACATATATTTACAGAAACATATACGTGTTCGGGCACAGGTGACGATGAGAAAGGGATGCGAATCCAAAAAAAAAGTAATTCGCGCATCCCCCAAGGCCATTTTTCAAGGCCCACAACCGAGTGAGATTGGACCCGGGTTTAGGTCGGCAGTCCACTGAAAGATATTTGTCATAGTGTTTGTTTTGGAATGTTTTGTTTTTATAGTTGAATTTTGGCTCTTTTGTATCGGCCGTTTTTTTATATCACCAGGGGCCTTACGCCAAGCTCTTAACGCGATCCAGTTCATGACCTGAACTGAACTGTTCTTCTAATTCGTACCCTGACAACAGCTTAACGTACAATCTAGTAGGTCATGCCATCTGACAGCGATTGTGCCAAACTGAATCGCATGTTTTGGTTTCATTCACTCAATTTTGTACTGGTTTAGTACATTGATGTCATAAAGCAGCTCAACTGAAACGCTCAAACTGTCACTGTTACTATTTTTCTCATATCTGAAACGTTTGTTGGATTCTTGACGAATATAAGGTTATTTGGAGCTGTTTTAGTGAATTTCTATCAAAACCAAAGTAAAGTGTACTTTAATCTTGCTGTGACAGTCTGAAATACATAACATAGGTGCCTTTTTTACCGCATGTGTTTTTCTCTAACAGATGTGTGATGATCTACTGTTGTTTGAGTTTTTGGAGGTAGATTCTGCCTCACACTACGCACAAAAACTTAAGAGGCTTCAGATACGCGGCCGTTGGACCCTTTCATTAGGCGCTACAGGCTATCCAAAGTATCCGTAGTGCTCAATTTGTGCTCAGAGGCCTTATGTTATTCTGACGTAAAGTAAACTGGAACTGTCATTTCAAAAGACAAATTTCAAAGAAAAAAATAGTTAATTCTTCGTATATCAGAAGCGCTGTTCCATTTTTCCATACAAGAAACGCTGTAAGTACTGGAAAGACGCTGTAAAGTAAAATAGTGAAAACTCGTGATAAGGGTACTGTTAGACATGGACAGACATTTCCAAACAGACGTACATTTTTTTATAGAACACGATGCTTAATTAATTGCGGATCATTACCGCAATTAATTAAAAAAGCATCGTGTTCTTCCTATTATGGCAATTTTTCGGTTGATTATCTACTGATTTAAGCCTCATTTACACGGAGCAAGAATTCGCACGCGAGTTTCACTACATTGCGGTATTTGTTTGATCAACTGAATTCGTTGTACCTATAACCCTGCAATGTAACGCAACTCGCGTGGGAGTTCTTGCATCGTCTAAATGAGGCTTTATATACTGATTTTATTTGTTTGTTTTATACTCTTTTTAAAATTTTATGTTTTATACATAGTTCTTTAATACTTTAAGTCATATGAGTGAGTTACATTGAGCCTTACCGTTAAACTTGACGTACAGTACACTTGGTTGACGGCTTTGTCCATTTGCACCTAATATGAAAAAACTATTAAATAAACACCGCTTTCCTACATGCACCACTTCTGAATTTCCAAAATTGTTTTAACAGACGAGTCGTATACGAGTACTTCCACATAGCTCGTATATCACCTGTAGTGGATGCCGTCTCAAACTTTATTTTATGCGACAAAAACATCTCTACCATTTTCTAAACTTGTGAGGACTTGTCCCATGTTTTGCCAAGTTTTATTTTAGGCTTATCTCGAATGTTTGTATAAGAAGCAATGTTAAAGGTAATCTTCAAAAGTGTTATTTTTGCTTACATTTAGAAAAGAACATTATTTTTGGCTGAGTTTCCTTACGTTGTTATACGTATATTGTCGCACCTACAACAGGCTTTCATGTTATCTTATCTTGTACATAATAGTTATTTTTATAACCTTGACCTTTTCGTGTAATTGCTATCTAAAAACCTTAGAGAAAATTGGCCATTTTATCACTTTTTTGTGATACTTATTACACTTTGTCATTCATACTAGCAATTCTGAGAGAAATCAAATCAAAATCCAATTTATCTCTGGCTATTGTTGTTTTCTCGGATTTTTTAACAATGTCGCATTTTACTCACATGCCTACGAAATAATAATTATGTACGCTTCTGAGAAAATTACCCCCTTTTAGTAGTGATGCCAGTACACAAAAAATACCCTGAAAATATATTATTCACAATACAACTACACTATGTCTACTGTATGTCTTCTCTCCACACTGATTATCCCCACAATCAAATAACTCCAGCCTGAAATTTAAGCGAAAGTATTATTAGAACTCATCACGTAAAGAACAAGCGTGTAGAAACAATTGTAGCTAAGTCTTACTGCTTCATTACAGATATTAATGAACGAATTTCTCGCGCCACTCGTTAGGGAGTTATTAAGAAACTCGTTTGCTCGCTTCTCAGTGCTTATATCTTAGAAATGGGCACGTATATGTATGTTCCTACTGGGAAAATGTAAGGATTTAGTGTTCCTGAATTCCAGTCATTGCAGAAGAACGGTTGAGAAAAACAGTGTGAGAAAACCCGGAAATGTCTTAGAACCAAAAATACACATTTGTGACAACTCATCTAATTAACACCAGGCTAGCGATTCCCTCCTATAGATATCAGGCCTCTATCCCAACTGTGGAAGCAGGGTGATAATTCTAGCTGCTTTAGTTGCAATTATTTTGGCAATTTAAATAAGAATTGGTAAGAAAGAAGATAAGCTAGACACTAAATTAATTGGGATAAATCTTGGAGAATGGTGATATTGGAATCACTGAATGCTAACCCATTGCAATTCATTGCGTTAGTTTTTGCAATAATGTTTTATTTTATAAAAAATATACTATACAAAATAATATTTCGCGGTTTACTGTTGCACTTTCAAGTGAATCGGCATCATCGCTTTTCTTTTACAACCACCTGATGATATTAAGTGTATCATAATGTACAACATTGTTGATTGATTTGACCATCTTTTCAGCACGATCTAAATTAGTTTTCTATTTCCAAAAAAAAAAAGTAAGCTGTGTGATCCGCAATTACATTTTATGTTGTATTTTCTATAATCACAGCATTTTTGTTCACACAATTTAAATCGTGTTAATTTCCCTCTATAGACCCTCCTCGCGTTTTATTTCTCGTCCGAAAGTTTCGACCAGTGTGGTTTGAATGCAAACGATTTTTATTCGATTTAGTTTGCCCCATGTTTGGTGGAACTTCCTGAATACAGCGCACTGAATGGGTTAAAATATTTAAGGATTTTGAGTGAGCTGGTTTTAGTTGAAAATGTCGAGTTACGAGTATTTACGGGCACTACAGTTTTTGGAAAAAAAACTACAGTGGCCATACATTCAAAAGCGCCATCTGTTTAGCTTTTTTGACAAGGTGATAAATCTCAACTTCACACACAAAGAATGTAGGCTGTTTTAAATGAGTATTTGTGACCGATTTTCGGTCACGGTGATTATCCTCTGCGTAGCTCAGCCATCGGTGCAAAATAGATAGGTAGCAAGTGTGTGCGCAGAGAGAGGTACACTCGATATTCTTATAATCCTCTGGACGGGCAATCCGAAACGATTGGAGAAAGTTCAGGCGCTGGACCAACCGACGCAAAGGCTTAAAGAGATTTTTGAGCTAAGGGGCTTTCATGTCGCCAACTTAACGGGCTACTGTTGAGCTATCGCCAAATGATACATACCCAAAATAATTTTGCTCAAACTGGGGATCAAGCCCACGTTCCTCTCACAGCAGTCGTATAATATTTAAACACATGCTGACTTATTAAGCCACAAGTCACACATCTTTTGAACAAACTAAATATCACACCTTCAATGGGGAAGGCAAGTGTCAAAGTGAAAAGTGACAGTTTGGTCCCCAAAGAACTGTCAAATCAAAGGAATTTTCAGAAAAAAAATAATTTATTGATGTAAAATGACTAGATGTTGTGTAAAAATGATGGAACATACAAATTTCCAACAATTCACACTATCAAGAAATAATGGGTAGCTGCTGTGACTGCTGTGAGAACAAAAATTGTATTAATACTAAGGAAAAGCTATATAATAAACAAATATCCAGCCTTGCGAAGCCGAGACAGGCCGTTGGTTGAGTTTATTAATGAAATTCTATGATTATACCATTACTAAACAATCGAATACACTTTTCTAAATAATATCTACTTTTCTTTTGGAGGTTAAGTACCGGTATTGCATCGCTCCATAAATCATAAATGGTTCGTCTGGCGGAAGAATTATCACCTGGAACGAGTTTTGTAATAGTTGTGGTGTTAAGAAATTAAATATATTGTGATATTTCTCGAATCTCAATAGAAAAAAGGGTTAAAATTACTGACTTAAAACATTATGATATTTTATCAAAAAAGAAAGTCAGAAGCAGCATTACATTCTTGTTATAGGAGAGGACAGGTAAAACATAACTAAACTCAAAAATTGAAACCTCAACTACAAGTAATTGTGGATTTATTACGGTAAAATCAAATGTATTACCACTCAATTAAATCACTTTTTTCCTCTTGTAGATGCACCGCGGCGTCTTAATTTCTTCTTTTAGTATATGTACTTGCAAGGAAGAATAATTTTCCACAATTTGTTTTGTACTTATACTCAATTTTTATAAAAAATAATCTTGTTTCTTTTTTGTACAAGGTAGACGTGGGGACCAACTATCGCAGCGCCATCTACGATTAGCTTTGAGTTGCCATCCCCATTGAATAACATTGCATCTCTCTTGATTGCAAGCCTCCTTTTAGTTTCGAATGACAGCTCAGCAAAAGATTTGTATTGAATTCTTAATAAAGTATGCACCATCTGACACAAAGACGGCGATATTGAAGCAACCCGCTATGAATGTTGCTCTTATTTTATTACTATACGACTTTAATTTACTTGAGGCACGTGTGCTCTCTTGGAACACTGCATACGGCTGCGACGTTCACTTGTGCTGCGTCTCTGATAGGAAATTGCAGTTCTCTATCTACTAGTACCTATATCTTGTGAAAACTGTTGCTTTATTTTGACATAAAATAAATAAAGGGAATAAAAAGAAAACCGCTCATACTATCTGTAGCAAAAAAAGATTTGATAGGCACATTTGTTCATGATCCGTCCATGTTACCTTCACCGAAGTAAATGATGTTCAAGACAAACTCAACTATCAAACAGAATAGACATCATGTTAATAAAGGTATTGTTTTAAATGACAATATTTATAATTTAGTTAGAAATCACTGTCTGTCATATCCGCACTATTCCTATTTCCCCAATTATAAGTTTTGAATTCCCCGTCCCCCCAACAACAACATTCTAGTACAAATATGATTGCCAAAAGGCGGCCGGTACAGTCCTGGACATTGATTTTGCGAATCAAACGCATTCCCGTTAGCGTGCCGGACTGGGACCGCTAGCAGACGGACGGCGAGGCAGACGTGGTTACCGCTGACACCAACTTCGGAACCGCTCGTAAACTTTGTCGACGTATCGTGTGTACAGATGTGTGCAAAAGTATGGAGAAAAAATATTTTCGTTTTATGATGGAGTTTGTTTTTCGAATGATGAAGGGATTTTCGATAAAATTGTCTACTCAGTTAATAAAAACAGATCGACCAGTAGTCTCTCCTGTACTCTTAGCACGAGTATGCAGTTTTTGATACGTAAACTGGAACTTTGACAATTACAAATTGACAATTTTCAACGAAAAAATTTGTTCTTTCTTCCCACACCAGAGCGTTGTTCCATTTTTTCATACAGAAACGCTGTAAATACTGGAAAGACGCTGTAAATTAAAAAAAATCGTGCTGGGTACATGATATTAAGAAATGATTTATTCGACGGTGAAGAAGCATGATTGCCTAGAAGTAACCTATATTCACTATTGACTTAAAGACCATAAGGTTGTAGCTATCTAGAAACTCCAAGAAAACACGTGTTTAAGCATTAAATTAAATTAGACATACAATATAGGAACATCGGAAGCACAAAAAAATAAAATAAACATGACATTCAAAAGTCTAATAGCATTTTTTATTTATTGTCCAGCTACATAGCCGTAGCTTCGTATAAATGTAATACAAAATTCAATAGACAAAATAATCACGGTCTGTTTTGAAAAGACATTCGTGTAGAAATGGCGGATCGTGTCGCTGCGTCTCTCCCGCGCAGGAAATTAACTTGTGAGACGTCCGCAGCGCGCGCTGTCGGTGAAGGCAGTGATGATACGTTATATTATTATTGTATAAGTATTTTGTGCTTAACAATCCATTAGCAGTGAAGTCAACGTACAGGTACGGACGAAAGAGGTTGCTTATTGAGAGAAAGAGAGATAATTGACTCGTTTCAGCTTGATTCAAAACCTCATCTCATCATCTTCATCAGCCTATAAATGTTCCCACTGCTGGGACACAAGCCTCCTCTCTGTTAGAGGAAGTAGGCCGTAATCTACCACGCGGACCTAGTGCGGGTTGGTGCATGTCACATGTCTTCGAATTTTTGGTTTTAGGACATGCCGGTTTCCTCACGATGTTTTCCTTCACCGTTTTGAGGGCAGTGGTGATGAAATAAATTACACAAAGTAATGTTGGGTTCGAACCCACGACCTACAACTCGTAAGTCAGGGCCGATACCACTCGGCCACCACTGCTCTTATTATCTTATCTCATATTTCATAATATTATTCAACTATGCGAAAATCTTTAGTCTCACGAACCACAATTATTTTGCCAATTTTTTCGTGAGTTAGCATAACATTCATCTAAGAGTGTATGCATGTATGTATTCATACAAATGATTTGAACCTGCGATCTTCCGATTCAATTCATCGGACGCCTTTACCAACTCGACCATCACTATTTTCCACTTTTGTATCCTTATTCCGACATTTTAATATCCATTTGAAATATTTATAATGTTCCCGTTAACTCGTGCGATATGAAAGTACATTGTATTAGAAGCTAATGCAGTGTACGTAACATCTAAGTGCGTATCCGGCACTAGCAGAGAGTGCATTCGGTGGCGCTGTGCGCTGTGCGGGTGTGCGATGTTAGTAGGGCTGGCAGGCATGCAAGTTACGTTAATTTTATTCAATGAGGTTTTACATGTAACTTTTAATACTTTTAGTACTTGTAATACTGTGTGTGTTCCCAGCTTTTAAAGGGTTCTAGCATGATATCGAATAAACTCTATCCTTTCTCAAAAATTGGGATATCATAATTATTCAAAAATTTTTTTTTCAAAACTAACTGATAGTTCAAATTTTGGTTCTAAGTTCTAGTTCTAACGTTCAAACGGTTTGTATTTAGATTTAATCATAGGGTTTTTTTTTTTGAAGTTATATTTGTAGTACAGTTGTAAATTGTTTTGTTAATTGCACTACATTTTTTGTTCAGGTTGCTCAATAATTCAGCAATGTCTAGTCTTCCTTTAAAATAATGTCACAACATCAAAATCTTCCGCCTTCCACTGCCTTCTAGATGTCAAAAAGGTCTCAGGTTCTATGTGATTGTTATTTATCATTATTATTTTATCATAGGTATTTTATTATTTTATTCATGTGATCGTGATGTCAGCAGTATTGAATATTTCTCTATAATGGAACTGAAAATCAATCAATTATTTCCTAATAGTAATGTACTTTGAAACTCCATTTTAATTAATATAAAATTCGCCAGCTAAATTCGCTCAGCTCACTCGAACACAGCCCTTTTTTAAGCAGTGCTAGCCCTGTCGGCGCGCCCGCTGCATCCGGCGCAGACGGGGTGCCAATTGCGAACGTTTTTATTTACCGCCACGATTGTGAGCCAAAGTGCCTTCAATAGGGATATGAAATTATCTTCCTTTTTGTTGCTGCATACAAATCGAGAGGGGACTGAGGAAATATTGAGTGTTCTACGTGACTCAGGGTACTTGAGAAGTTGGTAGGAGTTGGCAGTAGTTTACAGTGTTACCAAAAAGTGGTAGTTCCTAGAATAATGAAGAGTATTTTTGGAAGTCCATTGGTTAAAATTTGTGTCAACTCTGACAATAGGCAAGCCCAAAAACAAATCTACAGTCCGTCATTTAGTTAATGTCAAAAATATTGCCATAATTTTATAATTTACTACGTAAACCAAAATTAAAGACACACCTGTACGCCGTTGCTTAATTTATAAGTATATTGTCACGGCACAAGCCCCCATTCTCGGAGTATTCATTGATTGTAAAAACAACAAAAATATTATTAGATTTTCTTGACGCTGACAATAATTATTCTACGTAGTCATCGTCGCATTTATTTTGAGGTCGCTACTGCAATTAGAAACTTTTCATTGCCAGCTCTAAGGATGTACCCTCTTCAGTAATTGACCCAATCTCAACTGAGTCCACAATTGGACACGTCTCTAGTAAGAACACGTAAATTAAGGCCAGTTAGCCTTCCCAACACAATTCCGGAATGAGAAATCAATACAACTAAACTTAGTACATATACAGTTTCCTCTCCGATTCATACACAGTTCCAAATATTATCAGCAATCTCGTTACGATCTAGATTGGATCTCATTACCATACTCGCGAATGTTGGTTTTATTAAAGTTTATAAGTTATTCGCTATGAACATTGAACATTGATCGGACGTTAGGACGTGACCCGCGTTTGTAGACCTATTCATTCATAGATAGGGCTGGAAATATTTAATTAATGATGATGAAATGAATGGGCGATGGATGGGGTATAAGGTATAATATGTTAGACGGATACTGTGTGTATTAATTCGCTTTGTCATAGATTTTTGACTACTTGCAATTATAATGTTATTTATTTATTACGTCATTTATTACACGAGCACTCTTCTTTAAACTGTGAATGAAAACATAGTGAAGAAATCGGCGTTTTCTAGAACTAAATATTAGAAGCCACCACTCACTGTAACTAAGAGAAGGCTTGTGTTCCATGAAGGAAAAATTATAGGCTAATTGACTGAATTTGACTTTTACCATGAATGTGTTCTGAACTATATAGATCTACATAATTATAATTATGCATATACATATAAAGTCAGTATACAAATAAATCTACTTAAACTCTCAAACTCTTCACGACGTAATTAACCAACACTCAATACCAAGATTTCGCGAGTTCTAAGCCATTATTGACTCTATCCAAATCTACTGGTTAAATGGCTAAACACCCGCCCTCTGTATTTGCGCCCATTTGAATATCTATCTTATAAATATGTATGCACAATTTCCTTTATTTCCTATGTTTTTCGATGGAGAAACCGTTTCTTGGGGTATTATTGAGATTAGATATTGAGGTAAGATTAAAATTTCTTTAAAAAGTAACTCGAGAAGCAGGTGAGGAATCCAGATAATCATATTTTGTTTAGTCTTAAAAAGCAATTTAAAAAGTACAGAAAATAAACATTGAGGTTACCGCGCATGACTGATCAAGTTTATAAAATTAGCACGCTTAGATTTAAGCTAATTAAATAAAAGTTTTCATTAATTGCTTGTAACAAACCCAAAACAGGATAGAGTTTTAAATGTGATTAACGTTAAATAAATTTTATAAATTTTAATGAGGCTTCAATCTTTTTTAGGGTTCCGTAGTCAACAAGGAACCCTTATAGTTTCGCCATGTCCGTCCGTCCGTCCGTCCGTCCGTCCGTCTGTCCGCAGTTTAGCTCAGAGACGCACAGTACTAGAGAGCTGTAATTTGGTGTAAATATACGGATTCGTTGTGCCGAAAAAGTGGTAAAATAAAATCTCGTAAAATATTTTTTTTTAGGGTACCTCCTGTACTTACACGTAAAGTGAGGATTTTTTTTTTCTCGGGTACCCCTTAGTGTGGGGTATCATTAAATAGGCCTTTAAAAAATAATGACAGTTTTCATTAACAATTTTTTAATAAAAAAATTCGTTTGTGAAATATTAAGCTTTAAAGTGCTAAATTTTGCTTGATTCGAGTGTCCCCCCCCTCTACCAGCTAAACGGTTATGTTTGGGGGTGTGAAAAAATTCACAATAGTAGTACATATAACGAAGTTTAAAAGAAAATTATCATGACTAAGTAGGCTTTACAACTTTACGAGTAATAGTCGACCAACTTATAAAATGTACTTGATATCATATTTTCTTAAGCAAAATGTATCGGAGACAACTGCAAATGTAAGTTTGTCAACTTTATTTTACAGCTTTTATTGGTATGTTTTTTGGGGATAGGTAGGTTTTTATCGTCAACTATTTTTAACTAAATTCAAAAAAAGGAGGAGGTTCTAAATTCGTTGTAATCTTTTTTCTTATGTATTTTCCCCGATTTCTCAAAGACTCCTGGACCGATTTTGAAAATTCTTCTTTTTAAAATTAAATTCAGCGAATCAGTTTAGTTCGTTCGCATAAGTATTTTGATGGGCAACTACGGAACCCTACACTGTGCGTGGCCCGACACGCACTTGGCCGGTTTTTCACTGTTTAAAAACGATCATTGTACGAGTCCTAATCTGGAGAGTAGCGCGCACAAGTAGCAGCTTCATCACAAAATGTTGCTAACTCGAAAAGACTCGTTCAATAAAACAAAAATAAAAGCAAAATATCCTTCAGAGTAAATACCTGTCGGACCATAGAAATAGTTCACAAAACCGACCGCGAAGAGGAAGTTAAAACAAACTTATCTAAACTGCAGCAAAACGTTACAAATCTGTTCTAAAGTCTAACAGAATTAGCAAACGCGACACCGGCGCATTCCCCAAAGATTCATAAATGACGACTCACTTACTCAGTTCCCAGGTAACGCTCAACTCGAATTTCTCAAAACTGAGCATTTGAGTGCTCAAATGGGATTGCGGTGTCTCGAACGCAAACACTATTAGAGTGCGAACAAACAGGACAAATGGATTTAGACTCTCAACAATTTAATTGTTCGCTTTGTTAATTGATCGACTCGAAGATTTTCGGATAAATGGTTGGCATTGTAGACTGATGGGAAATATGCGAGTATTTGTTTAATATTTTTGGAGTTTATTGAACGTTGTGTTCTTTTGAGTAATGTGGTTTTTATATATATATACATTTTAACAGTTTTTTTTTAATTTGCAGGTTAAAATGAAGTTGTCACACAAGTGTAGCTTAATATATTTTGTTGTATTTACTTAATTTTTTTAAGTTAGTTCTCAGTAAAATTGCATTTAAGTATTAGTTTTTAAATCAAGATTATTATTAATATTAAAATAACCCAAATTATATTATTTTTTTATCTTTCTTTATTTTTGTACGGTTATCTCTTATTTCTCACCATTTCTGTTTTACATTTAGACACAATACGACGCACTAAATATTATTCTAAGCTTTCAGATAATTATCTGCTCTATTTGTGGTTTAAAGCCGAGGTCAGACAATCGAACCATGTATGAAACTATGACAGCATATTATTGAGAGTACTAATAAACAAGTGTCACCTGCTACTTGTAGAAATCGTCGAAATTCCTGATTTAAAACAATATTTTCACTTTTCATGACCTTGGAATCGAAACTAGACCATCATGCTCTGTCGGGTTTACAACCACTAGACTATCTTACACACTAAAACACGCAGTAATAATAACACTTTAAACCCGAAAATCTTCCCCCAAACAGACCGACAAAACACAGCTAAACTATAAAAAGCCTTCGAAACGGAATTACCATCGGAAAGCCATGTATCAGCGATGTATAGCTGAAAGATGCGCGTCGCGTGTGCGGGGCGTGCGCGGGGCGTGAGCGTGGCAAAAACGCAGGATTATGAGTGGAATGGTAATCGTGAGTCGCATGCAGGATGTTACGACTGCCGTAATTTTAGTATTGGTGGAAAACAAAAGCATAATAATTCTACACTTGTTGTTTATTCCATACTTGCTTTTACGAAGAGTTTTGTCAACTACCTAGAAAAAAACCTGACACTGATATACATTATAGATTATCTTTTTTCAATTGTTAACCAACTATGTGTACAGAACAATTCTGAAGATTTAATAACCTAATTAAAGGAATATCTCCCTTTATCAGAGATCATAATAACTCCATCAGAAGGATATATCAGCTGGATATTTTTTGAAGTTCTAATCTCATATAAGTCTCATGACAGAAAAAAACGTAACTAAAGTCCAAACTTAATGGGTTGCAACCCATCACGTAGCTAACAAACGTGTTGGATCAATGCTCGTTTCTGCAGTTAATGAGAACTGGCCTTTGCTGATAATAATGTTACTTACTTTCATAACGGGTGGTGAAGGAAAACATTGTGAAGAAAATAGTATATCATTTATTTTTAACGTGGTGAAATCATCAAATGACGAGACAGTCGAATGATGGATAGCGGGACAGGAGGGACTGTCAGACTAAAAAATCCACTGTGTACTTCAATAGCCCTTTACGTTTTGAGGCCACGGTTACCTGATAAGCCATGCCCGTGATTCCGGCAAGAAATGGCATAAATACTAGAATTGAAAATTGGCAGTCATATAATAATAACATCCAACCCGCACTAACAGCTTGTTGTAGATTACAGAAAAGAGTCATGCGTTTCAACATCTATATCTATTATCTATTACATATAATAAAACTGTAGAAAAATAATTTTTGTACATTAAAATAAAACTCAAAAAATATAGCCAGCGTGTTAAAGGACAACCAATAGAACCCATTTCTAGCATTTTTAGAATTTTTGTCTGTTTGTCTGTATGTCTGTTTGTCTGTTTGTATGTTTATTTGTTCGGGCATCACGTAAAATGTACGAAAGCTATGTAGATAACTTTAATACACAATGACTGAACGTAACTTGAAGTAACATTTAGTTTTTGTTTCATTGAAATCGGATCGGTCTATCAAAAGATATTTGAATTTAAAGTGTTCCAGTAGTAAAATTACGGTCAGTTCACACCGAGACGCGCAGTTCAGTAGCGCGATCTAGCTTGGAATAGTAAAACTACAAACCTATTCAAATATGGTGTGGACTAGAGTGGAGTGGCTTGGAGTGGAGTGGAGTAGAGTAGAGTGGAATGGAATAGAATGGGATGGAATGGAATGAAAGAAAGAAAGGTTTTTATTAGACTCGCAAATAGAACCGGATGGAATTTTATGGAAGAGGATGGAGTAGGATGAAGCGGGATGGAGTGAGATGGAGTAGGATGAAGTGGGATGGAGTGGGATGGAGTGGCTTGGAGTGGGATGGAGTGGGATGGAGTGGAATGGAGTGGAATGGAGTGGAATGGAGTGGGATGGAGTGGGATGGAGTCGGATGGAGCGGGATGGAGTGGGATGGAGTGGGATGGAGTGGGATGGAGTGGGATGGAGTGGGAAGGAGTGGGATGCAGTGGTATGGTGTGGGCTGGAGTGGGATGGTGTGGGATGGAGTAAGATGGAGTGGGATGGAGTGGGATGGTGTGGGATGGAGTGGGAAGGGGTGGGATGAAGTTGGATGGAATGAGAAGGAGTGGGGTGGAGTGGGATGGAGTGGGATGGAGAGGGATGGAGTGGGATGGAGTGGGATGAAATGGGATGGAGAGGGATGTAGTGGGTTGGAGTGGGATAGAGTGGGATAGAGTGGGATAGAGTGGGATGGAGTAGGATGAAGTCGGATGGAGTGGGATGGAATGAGATGGAATGGGTGCTCTAATCCAGTAGCAATTGAATAGTACTACTGCCTTTGAACGACAGAGGGCGTTTACTACAAGCACGTCAAATATTCTTGAAAAATCTAAATAAATTCTAAATATAGGGTTTATATGAAAACGACGTGATTTATAAAAAAACGTGGCGAGAATTAAGCGCTTCGCACTAAAAAATACATATTGTTAAATTCCGACATCTACGCGAACGAAGTTGCGGGCACAGCTAGTAATTTAATAAATGTGGATAGTACATCTACTTTATAAAAATAAGTCGGGTTTTCCTTCCTGACGCTATAACTCCAGAACGCACGAACCGAATTCCACGGTTTTGCATTCGTTGGAAAGGTCTCGGGCTCCGTAAGGTTTATAACACCATCTGGTGGCGAAACGGAGTTTGCCGGGTTTGCTAGTAATTATATAACATTATCACTATTAGGCCTACAAAATAGATAGTAATAAAAAACCTACAAAATAGCTTCGTTGTTGGCCATTTCATTACTTTTTTGTAGAAGCTTAAATTCTTATCAAAAATATTTTTTAAGTACTTAACCAACCTTCACAACTGCGAGTTAGTTACGCAAGAGTAAAGCCTGCTTTTTATCTTTATCCTATTATATTATCGGAATGTTTCAGAACGCTGAAAGTAACATGTTACATTGTTTAACATTATAACAAAGATAAACTCCGTTCACAAAGGTTAGCTAACCGCGATCTACTCGCGCACTATATCAATTTGTTTGAACGTGTTTGTAGTGTTTTTAAAATAGAAGGCTTTTACAAAGGTATTTTGCAAATAGGTATCTCAGTTTTTAGTTTACCTACCCAGGGCTGGGCAGGAGGGACTGTGAGACTTGTACTGACTAAAATCCATGGTGCCCTTCAATAGCCCTTTATGTTCCAGGTCACCGTAATCCGTTAGTCCCGCGACCGGAATTATTTCAGTTGCAAGATTACACCGAGTAAATTCAGTGATATAATTTAAACAATTTGTCTAATGCTTTTCAATCGAATAAAAACAGACACATGCATACCGTATGTCGTATAAGTCTACATACATACACAGCAATAATTTACAAAGACATCTTGACATTCAACTGTCCATAAAAAATATTACCTTAATATTATTCAATATGAGAGTCCTAAAAAACTCCAATTCATTACTTGAATATTACAGCAATGATCACTTTGGAAACGAGTGTCGTAAATAAGGCGTAGCGGCGTAGCGCTGTGTAACCGGCGCACGTAGTACCTTGCTACGCCGTAGCCTGAATTAACAACTCGATAGGGTTTGCGTAGACGGGACACTTTTAGGCAACCAGTTATGTTAGTGGAACTGAAGCTGCCTTTCTGTTGCTAATTATAGTAACATAGACACTCTATGTTACTATAATTTTCAAAGTACATAAATGTATTTTCTTCATTACTTTTTCTTATGAGGATGTGGCACTTAATCGGTGGTCTTAACGTCTAAATTGACGGCATAGTTGGCGCAGTGGCTGAGTGATCGATTCCTGCACAGAGAGTCGTGGGTTTGATCCCCACACGGAGCAAATATTCGTATAATTTGCAAGTACTTGTTCCGGGTCTGGGTGTTTATGCATGTGAGTTTCTATATTTCTAAACACACTCACGATACAGCACAAATTGTTAGAGTGGGGCAAAGTTTAAAAAAAATAATTGTAAATAGCCTTTAGGATTCAGGTATTATACACCGTGACTTTTTAGTCGTCTTACAAAAAGGGTCCACTTAATGTATCCGACCTAAAATACCTCTAGGCAAGTTTTTTTTTTAATCGTTAATAATATTTTTATAAATAGGTACATTAGAAATATGAAACACCCTGTTAAAATGTTTACGTATCAAGCTGTAGAGTATACCTACCCAGCGCAATAGTCGGGCAGATCATTCCATCCCCATTTTCTATGAGACAAGGGTGTTTCCAACTACGCCTTGCGTCGTAATAACGAATTAATTTTTTATTAAAAAAAAATTCAAATCTCTTTAATATTTTTTTTTTATTATGAACGTGATCTAGTCATTGGATACATGAACTGGGCTGGTTTTGTAAGACGACTAAAAAGTCACGGTGTATATCTAAGCATAACGATTACCTAAACATGACAAAACTTTTATAATTATGAAATTAAAAACACTGACAACAAAAAAGTTGCTATCGAGTTGCTGGTCTGCCCTAACATCGACTATAGACAGTCCCGAAACGAGCGGTAAATGGGGTCTTCGCGTGTAACAACGCGATTCCGAGTTTATCCCATATAGGAAGTGGATAGAGGTGCCCCGGAAAAACAATGTTCAAATTGTAGCACAAAATGTAAGACCAAATATTATACAAAGAGGATATGTTTGTGAACTTACTTCAGGTATTCAGAATTCTTACATGAATAATGATTTTTGAGGGGTAATGTGTCAACGAACCCTATTTATTTTTAACCGACTTCAAAAAAAGGAGGAGGTTCGACGGTATTTTTTTTTTTATGTTTGTTCCCTCATAACTTGCGACTGGGTGAACCGATTTTCATGATTCTTTTTTCAATCGAAAGCTGGTGCTTCCCGTGTGGTCCCATTGTCACCATTTCAGGATCTGATGATTGGATCTTGGAGAAATCGAGGGCAACCTCAACTCAAATTTTATTAGCTGACACATAGTTTTTCGCAAATCTTATGAAGTAGGTAATTCAAGTACTTGCGTATAGAAATCATCATCTCATGAAGCTGAGCTGATGATGGAAGGTACAACTCCTCCAGTAAGAAAATTATGTTCGTGTTCGCATATCTCCGGAACTACAAGTCCGATTTAAGTAATTCTTTTTTTGTTGTACTAGGTATCGTTCAACTTAGGGAATACTGTAAATTTCATCAAAATCGGTTCAGTAGTTTTTGAGATAGGGAATGAATGAAAGAGATGTTAACGATGTTATTACCGGTGCTACGGATTACGAAATTCTAGTGCACATGTAAGAAAATTATGTATTTGACAAGATTGTTGGTTGAATATTTAAACTAAAAAGAGTAAAATAAAAACTTTTTCTAAAAAAAATGTGACCGCCTTCAAAAACAACCACAAAAAAGGGTAAAATAACCTACAAAACCTTCGGAAGTCGGTGGCAAAAAAGACAATGAAATTAATAAAAAAAGTCACCGACTTCCGAAAGAAAAGTTTTGTAGGTTATTTTACCCTATTTTGTGGTTGTTTTTGAAGGCGGTCACATTTTTTTAGAAAAAGTTTTTTCAGTTATTGTTTTCATACTTATGCTACAGATTTTATTACTACAGCATTTTGGTGACATTGAAAGTATACGAAGCCAGATTAATTTTTTTTATTAACTTTGTTTTCTTTTATTTAAGAGATATTTCAATGTAAATTGTATAATTTAAGAATAACGAAAATCAAGACTATAGCGTTTTGAGTAATTCTATACCTTTCGAAACCACTCTGTCTTAGTCACACGATCTTGTTTGCTTCAATATGTCACCACTAAACCCGATAAAAGTAAAAATGTCTTTGGAGATGTTTTACGTTTTTTTTTTTTTCTGTTAGCTTTTAACTCCATTATTTTTTTCACTTTCCCAAAACGTCTATCTATCATCCTGCAAAACGTTAAATATACAACCCTATCCCTCTTACGATCCATCAAACGTTTGTACCACCGAATCACAATAACGTTTGTCAATTGAGCACACAGCACGCGCCACTGACCGTGTTGCGACAAAACAAATCGTCGCGCGACAAACGTTTGTCGCGTCAAATGTTGCGTTCGACAGCGCTCTGTTGCCTCCCATTGTTTGCTTTTTATGAAGATATTTTTGTGCACGATTTATCGCGTGTGTGCGACTAGAGGAAAGTAAACGCGTTGTTTTGATTCATTGGACGGCTTGTGAAACGTGTTTCTAAAAAAAATAGATACGGTTTCGTACTCATGGACATCGGCGTTTTTTTTTAAGTATGTAGGTAAACGTTTTCCACGGGAAATCGAATTTCATTCAGACCTGCTTAAGTTAGTCGTACTGATACTGATACTAATAACTTTCACCCGTTTATTCACACTTACGCATTTAAATATTTGTGTTATCCACGGATAAAGATGCTACAATCCACGGATCTTTATAGATGCTTTTTTTGACCCGCGGATGATCTTTGCGTTTCTGGGGCTTTTTTACAATCAGATAATTAGTTCCAGAGATTACTCCCTACACACGAAAACAATAATTTTTCTAATTTATTAATTGGTTTAGATCATTATTAAGTTTCATAAAACACATCAAGATACGAGTATTTAAATGACATAATAACTATAGATATTATTTGTATCTGATGATGATGAAAACCCCAATATTATTAACAGAATCACAGATTTCTGAATCAGAGATTAAGATAATCCAACAACAGCAGCATTATAAACAAAATGCCCAAACTGACACAATAAATCAAAATTAAACAGCAAACCATCATTTTCAAACACCAAAAACGTATTGACAAAGTTCAGTTCATTACGGGGGTACGTCAAGGGGTAGACAGAGAATTAATGTAGTTTCGAACAACGCTACTGTAAGGATATTAATGGGTGAAGAGACGACGGACATACGACAGCGGCACGACACGACTGCGACACGATAACTGTACGGCAGCGACTGATCAAGTCAGTTGATTTACTTGAGGGTGAATACATTAGTAGTATGGTTAATATTAGTGTGACGGGTTACATTATTAGCTAGTGTCAAAGGATAATTAACCGCATGGGTTGGTGGGTTGTAAGTCGCATTAATTTAGAAGAAAAAGCAGCTTGAAACACAGCTTCATTGTACTCAAAAATTATACTAGTAAAATTGTTATGGTCTGGAGTCAGACGTATGCAATTTATCAATCGGTTCACAAATCATGAATTATCTTTTTAAAAACTTTAACATTTACTGCAATGATGAAATAGTCCTGTTAAAAGGATAATTGTAACTCGTGCCGACAGCTGGGGATGAACACATTCCACCAAAACTTTTGTCCTTTTACTGTCCGAACAACGCTCTTTAAACTTTCTACAAAAGTTGCAGGGTTTGTAACACGTCGGAGATAACCGGGGTTGCAGGTGTTTACGGGTTACGATGACCACTATACATCAGTTGGACCACATGCTTGTTTGTGACCTTGAGAACAGAAATGTAATAAACGTAATATTGTGGATTAACAATTTTGACTACATCATTGTTCAATCTGACTGCAGTCACAGCAACCAGCGATCTGACGCCCATAAATTATAAAACAAGATAAAACTCTCATCATTCTGTAAATCACGAAGAGAGATAAAAATCACGTACAAAACTCTCAAACATTGTATCGCACATAATAACGTCAAAAAGATAGCAAACATCATGACGAACACTCAAGGGGATGAGTGAGATGACGCGTCCCGATACACGCACGTATCTTCAAGCTTCAGTGGACGCTTGACAGGTAGCTAGGGGAAATTGTAAGCCCTTACAATCTCGCCCTTATAATTGAGAGACTAACGCCAAACGAAAATCAACACATCGTCTAGGTAAACAAGGTTGAGTTTAGCTAGACGGTCGCACCAGCTTGAAGTGTATCGGAATTCGCCGGTTGAAAGGAGTTCTTGCGTTTGAAGTTTCGGTTTTGTTTACTAATGTGCTTTTGTGTGGACGATCATTGTGTTGTGTTCGAGATGTTTTTCCTAAAATAACAGGTATTTGGTGAAATTACAGAGGAGTTTCCAATTCTGGCTCCTTTCAAACATTTGCTAAATCTGAGTGTTTGTAGACGGAATAGGGTCTGGCAGCTTGAAATGGATTACTGGACAAACTCTCCTACCCTTCAGTATTTATGAATGTTTTATTTACTAAGATAGTGAGGGCTTATATCAAAACGTGAATTCGCAAAAAAAAAAAAATATTGTTATTTTGTTACAAAAGTTTATCTACATTTGAACCTTCCGTTCAACAACAACAATAATATCATCAACCTGAAAAGGTTAATTACATGATCCTCGTTCCGGAAATATCATAGTGTTTCTGTCTCATTACGCCAAATGTCAGCCGCTTGACATTCTGCCACGCTTAGTATAATGGACGTCACAGTATTAATAACATGACCGTTCGGCGGAACAGACTTTGTATCCTCCACAATGGCGCTGATAACAATGACTAGAAATATTTGAACGTTTGTTGTGGCGCAGTCACCAAGTGGATGACTAGGCTACTTTAGCCGTCAGTTAGTATTCAGACTTTTTTTGTGAGTGTCTCCTAAGAGACAACATTCTGTATTAGATATTGGATTAACCTTCTTACAACTTCAATCCACTTGTTCTATATTACCAGCGCCGAAATTCATCCACTTGATATCTAAAGTATTTCTAATTCCCAGATCGGCCTGAAAATAAATGTCTACCTGGGGTCCTTTTCCAAATAATTTCGCTAACAGCTTTTGCCCAAAGTACTGGAGGCAAATAATTCAGGAGTATAGAAGTAGATACTGACGGGAAACTTTCCAATATTTTTGAACTCCGCCATCTGCGCCATGAACGATTTAATTTAGTTAAGTGAGGCACAAGATAGCTTATAAATTATGCAGAAGTTTGTTATATAATCGTTGGCCAATGACTTTCTGGCTGATTGGAAGCGAGGATAATCTAATTAAAATATTTAAATAATATATATATTTATAGAATATTTTAACAGAAGAGGTTTGGTGCCAGAGAAGTTGAAGGACTAATTAAATATAATGGGAGTGGGAAGATTGGTTGGAATTCAGGGACACGTTATTAATAAATTCTATAACTCTTTTGAAGTGCGAGCAATTTTGTTCCTTTATAGGTATTAGTAATACTCGTAAGAAGATCTAGTAGACGTGTTAAGATCGAGATAATAGGATAGGGTCGCGGGCAACGGATGGATGCAAATGGCGAATTGTCGTTCGGCGTGGTGGTCTAAGGGGGAGGCCTATGTTCAGCAGTGGACGGCTTCCGGCTGATGATGACGATGATGATGAATTGGATAGGATAGAGTTGTGCCCTAAAAACAAAATCAGCAACATTATTATTTAGGCACTATGAACTTTGCTTTCAGTAAAACTTACATTAAACGTACTTTTGTGTTCTAAAAGCTTTGAAAACTCAGATAACATTTAGTTTCCAGGTAACGCAGGGTATAATACCGTAATATTAACAAGGAAAGCTAACAATAGTGGCATACTAATGCTACACACAGAAAAAGGATTTTCGTGCTCATCCGAGAACAATACACATAAAAATATTCTTCTGACGAAGGTAGCTGTAATCTCGTTTGTAATGGCAATTTTCTGTTTTCTATCTCCCAAGTTTTTGAATTTGTTTGACTCGTATCTCATTGTTTCTTTTATGAGTTTTCTTTCAATCCTTTTTTCAATATCGACTTTTCTTTGTTTGTGACCAAGTCTTTTCATAATTATAGAAATCCATATCATTATTATCATTAGCCTAGCCGAGCGTTTCGCATTTATGTTTCGGTTGGGAGCCAACCCAAACATAGTTGCGAAACAGTCGAACAGGGAACAATCAGTATTTTACGTACTTAGATCCGGCTAATCCAGTAACTGGATAACACGATACTCCTTGGTAAGGTTGCCTGTCAGTTAGACTTTCCAATCTAATCACCCCTTGGATGGTGTGGTCCCAAACAAAGAAAAGTTAATTTTAATGAACACCCAGTTTGTAATCATGGGATTAAGTAACTATATTTTTTAAGGGTCTTTTCATTATGTCAATCACTCAGAACCACTGGCAATTGTTCCAATTTTCAGGTCGAAATTAGAAAAAGATGCCCCTAGCATGATAAGTTTTTATGAATCTAGTTTCCTAGAAACATACACCCTAGATACCATAAAAAGTTAACAAAATATAGTGAACCCAGCACCGCAATCACGCCGCCATCCCTCATCTGTCCTCCTTTATATCTGAGCGCGTTTTAAACGAATGTCACCATAATAAATAGTCTGCTCATCGAATCATCACAAATGCGATGTAAAATGCATGCGACGATGTTCCAGCCTTTACACAACTATCTTAGCAATACACCTAAGCTAGACAATAATAACTTTAATGTCAAGGGATTAAGTGTTAGTAGAGTTGCAGAGATATGTTTGTGGTTTTGTATGATGTCCTGCGAAAAGGGTCTAGACTTTGCGACGCCGTATTTCAGTATTGGCTGATGTATGGCAGTGTGGCCATTTATAGAATAGGATCTCGTGGTAGCTGATGAAGCGATTTCAATACGGGCGGAAAGTTTTCTTAGCGAAAGGTGCTCTATGTGTGTTTTGAAAAGACTGGACTTTGAAAGTTAACCATTTTTAGGGTTCCGTAGTCAACAAGGAACCCTTATAGTTTCGCCATGTCCGTCTGTCCGACCGTCCGTCCGTCTGTCCGCAGTTTAGCTCAGAGACGCACAGTACTAGAGAGCTGTAATTTGGTGTAAATATACGGATTTGTTGTGCCGAAAAAGTGGTAAAATAAAATCTCGTAAAATATTTTTTTTTAGGGTACCTCCAGTACTTACACGTAAAGTGAGGATTTTTTTTTTCTCGCGTACCTCTTAGTGTGGGGTATCATTAAATAGGCCTTTAAAAAATAATGATAGTTTCCATTAACAATTTTTTGATAAAAAAATTCGTTTGTGAAATATTAAGCTTTAAAGTGCTAAATTTTGCTCGATTCGAGTGTCCCCCCCCTCTACCAGCTAAACGGTTATGTTTGGGGGTGTGAAAAAATTCACAATAGTATCAATTAAAAATTACCTATCCTTCTTACCTGCGTGAACGTTTCAGTTACGCTCGTCCTAGTGACGCGCCCTGTAGATCCCACCTTAGAACCCTGCTTAAATCCCCTCCTCATAAATCCAGCTACTACTCGTACTCCTTTTCCGTTCATGCAGTGAGGTTGTGGAACTCGCTCCCGAGTAGCATTCGTGATGTGAATACTATTTCACTATTTAAAAATAGAGTTAAAGAGCATTACCTTTCCTCTTTACTGTAATTATAAAATGTGTAAATGTGTGTATCTGTTTATATAATATATTTAGTATTATAGAATATTATATCCATATTTATCTATCTAGGTTCGGTATCTATCTAGGGGTAGGGTAGGTATCTATCTAGGTTATTATATACATGTATTCATTTAAAATATTTTATTTTTCGTGTCACACACTATTGTCTACATTTCTTTGTCTACGTTTCTCCTTTGATGGGTCTGCTGGAAGAAATTTCTTAAGAAATAAGCAGTTCCCTTGTACTATAGTTTTATATTTGCGTTGTTACATGTTCTGTTTTGTGTGTACATAAATTATTAAATAAATAAATAAATAAATACATATAACGAAGTTTAAAAGAAAATTATCATGACTAAGTAGGCTTTACAACTTTACGAGTAATAGTCGACCAACTTATAAAATGTACTTGATATCATATTTTCTTAAACAAAATGTATCGGAGACAACTGCAAATGTAAGTTTGTCAACTTAATTTTTACAGCTTTTATAGGTATGTTTTTTGGGGATAGGTAGGTTTTTATCGTCAACTATTTTTAACTAAATTCAAAAAAAGGAGGAGTTTCTAAATTCGTTGTAATCTTTTTTCTTATGTATTTTCCCCGATTTCTCAAAGACTCCTGGACCGATTTTGAAAATTCTTCTTTATAAAATTAAATTCAGCGAATCAGTTTAGTTAGTTCGCATAAGTATTTTGATGGGCAACTACGAAACCCTACACTGTGCGTGGCCCGACACGCACTTGGCCGGTTTTCATTTCAACAATTTGGACGGAGAAATACTTAGGAACTTTGATAGTTTACATTTTCTTTTGGACGTGTGCTGCGGGAAGCACAGTCGTTAGGAAATTAATTACATGATATCCCGGGTCTTTGCCGTTTCTTTACCTCTTTGCATACTTTCAATAATGAGATTTCGTACATTGCATTGGTTATTTTTTATTCGTAAAGACCTGACTGTTTTGCACACAAAAAAAAAGCTTTGAAAAGGGGTTTTTTATTTTATATTGCCAGCGCTGCATCTTAAAAAATACTGATACTAAAAATTTATTGTTTCGTTAGGCACAGATACGTCCCAATTTAGTTATGACACAATTAAGAAAAAAATTTTAGTGATACCTCACAGCAGGACACAAGATCTACTTACATAATACCAAATGTAGTATGATTTTACAGGAAAAAAGAGACCACCTTATATTAGTTCTATTACTTTGAAATGCGAACAACCATACATCAAGTTTTGCTTACTCATATTTTTGATCAACAACCTATCAAAACCACACGAAACAACGGTCAGTCTACTTAAACCTTTTCAAAACTAAACTGTCAAGGTGGACTGTATATATGTGTTTTCGATGTAATAAAACGCCTGACTTGTAGTAGAGTTGAGTATATTCTTGATTCACAATAATAGTCTTGATTCACAATTCTTCTCTTCAATTGCACTAGCTGGGACGGCTTGTTGCTTCGGTTTTCTTGAGAGCACTTGCTGCTGCGCTGACTGCGACTGAACTACGAATTCGCAACAAACCGTCCCGCTTATATCCTATTTTTGCAGGGTGCAAGTAGTGGGTGGAGGTGAGCACGGTACATCCGTCCCGGCCAATCACGACGCTCGGTGTGAGTTCGCGCGTGGTGGGGGACCGGACAGGTTTCGACATGTTGAAACCTGTTCGAACGTGCTCGCGTCCACTTTACATCGTCATAATTTTGAAGTCTTATTCACTAAAGGACAATGAAACAGCCCTAATCGAATATTAATAAGTGTGTCCCTACTTTCAAATCATATTTATTTAATCAACTTAAAATCTACTTATATACAATCATTATTTACATCTTAATTATAAATCATTACGAAGTGACGACGTCCGTAACATCCTCCCCCCGGCGCAGGGCTACCGTAGCCTTATCTTCCACGCAGAGGACGGCGAGCTTCGTCGTGGGACGCCGAAGAATGCCCGCTGTTGTTCTGACGTCGGCCGATCGCACCTTGCCGTCCGGACCGTCGTACGTGGTCTCCACGACGCCTCGGGGCCACGTTCCTCGTGGCAATGTGGGGTCGACGACGACAACCAGGTCGCCAACTCGTAGAGGTCGTCGTTGGTCGTCGGATGCCCCCCTGGGCACCAGCGTCGGCAAGTATTCGGTTACCCAGCGCCGCCAGAAATGGTCGGCGAGCGCTTGGGCAGCTCTCCACTGTTTCCGGCTGGCCTCCTCGCAAGGCCCAGTCTGGGGAAGGCCTGAGGAGGTCCCGATGAGAAAATGATTCGGGGTCAACGCCTCCGGATCCTTAGGATCAACGGAAACGTGGGTGAGAGGCCGAGAGTTTATAGAGTGCTCGGCCTCTATCATCAGGGTCAGCAGCACTTCTTCCTTTAGTGCCCGCTGATGCAGTGTCGTCCCCAACGCCGTCTTGACAGAGCGTACTAGTCGTTCCCACGCTCCCCCCATATGCGGCGCCCCTGGTGGGATGAATTTCCACCTCATCCTATGCGAGAGTCCGAAGTGGACGAACTCCTTGGCCCATTCTTCATAGGCTGTCCTTAGTTCGACGTCTGCCCCTCGAAAGTTGGTACCGTTGTCGGAATACATTATTCGGGGCCAACCTCGTCGTGCGGCCATTCTTCTTATGGCCATTATCGCCGAGTCGGTAGATAAACTCGCTACCAGTTCCAGATGTACCGCCCTTGTCACTAGGCAGGTGAACAGCGCTCCCCAGCGCTTCTCATGTCTTCTTCCTATGACCACTGTCATTGGTCCAAAGTAGTCGACTCCGCAGTGAGTGAAGGGTCGCTGCGTCTCCCTCAGTCGTTCTATCGGTAGGTCCCCTGTGACTGGTTTTGCCGGCGTCGCCCTTCTGATGCGACAAAGTTGGCATCGCTGCGCTATGGTTCTGACTGTAGGGCGTAGGTTGACGACCCAATATTTTTGTCTCAAATCGTTGACCACACGTTCGTTGTTGGCATGGCCGGCTCTTCGATGGGCGTCTTCAACTAACAGCCGGGAAAACGGGTGTTTGCCGTGCAGAATAATCGGCATTTTCCTCGTGTCCGAGACTGCAGCGTGTCCAATCCTCCCTCTCACCTTGAGGATTTGTTGTTCTAAATAAGGGTCCAGTTTATATATACTGCTGGACTTTGGCACTGGTTTTCCCTTCTCCAACAGTTTTATTTCTTCTTCGTAGTCGTCGAATTGTGCTCATTTCACCCATGCCCTTTCAGCTTTTTCTATAAGGTCGACGGTTAGTTGCTGGCTTCGGTCTTTACATTTTTCCTTGAAGAGGAAGAGTATTGCCGTTGTTCGTATTAGCCTCTCATACGAGGAGAATCTGCTTATATCGGGCAGATGAGAAGCGCGTTCCTTTTCCATGACCATGTAAGTTACTTCTTCCTCTCGGTCTTCCTTCTTGGCCTTTTCTGTCGGCCAGTGTTCCTCGTCACAGTATAAAAATTCAGGCCCGACGAACCATCTGTCATCGGGCTTCATTTTTAACTTGTAGTTAGGGCGCGTGGCGTCGTCTGCCACGTTCTGCTCCGTGGGCACCCATCTCCATTGATCGGCGTCAGTCAGTTCCGCTATTTCGCCCAAGCGGTGTGCCACAAAGGGTGTGTATTTGATGGCATCTTTCTCGATCCAACGTAGAACGGTTTGTGAGTCCGTCCAATATGTTACATTCTTGGGCTTGTCGCGATGCTCTTTGACAATTGTATCTGCCAATCGTGCGCCGACTACTGCCGCCTGGAGTTCAAGTCGAGGGACGGTTACCGGTTTCAATGGGGCGACCCTTGCTTTTGCCGCAACCAGGCTCACGGTCACTCTTCCGTTTGGCTTTCGGATCCTCCAATAGGCTGTTGCTGCGTATGCTTGCTCGCTTGCATCGCAGAAAACATGGAGCTCCATCTCGTCTTCCGGGCCCCTCCCATAGCACCTTGAGATCCGTAGCTTTGTGGCCATGTCCAAACTTCGGAGCCATTCCTCGAAGTGTTGCGCGTCTTCTTCGGGGATTTCTTCGTCCCATCCCACTCCGTGTCTCCACAGGTTCTGTAATATGATTTTACCCGTAACGGTAAAATGGCTGATGAGACCGAGGGGATCGTAGACGGCCATCACTGCTCCTAGAGCTTCCCTTTTCGTTGGAGCCCTATTTCTCATCTTCACTTCGGGTGCTAGGCGGTTAAGACCTGTGTTAAAACCTAGCTCGTCTTGTTTCGTGTGCCAGAGTAAACCGAGTGTCTTGTCGGAGTTCTCTTGCCTCTGGCCGAGCTTCACTTCAGCGTTGAGCACTAGTCTTTCTTTAGCCACATTGTCCACCACATTACGTCTGTTGGAGCACCATCCCCGGAGGTTGAAGTGTGCATTTTCATGTATCTTCACGACCTCTTGTGCTGTTCTTATCGCCTCTTCTTCCGTGGCGAAGCTATCGACATAGTCGTCCATGTAGTGGCTCGATGTTATCGCCCGCACAGCGTCAGGGTATTTCTGTGCGTACAGCCTCGCGTTAGCATCTCTAACCGAGTGCGCGATGAACGGCGAGCACGAGGCCCCGAAGATCATTGAAACCATCTTGTACTTCTTCGGCGGCTTATCACGCTCTTGATCTCGCCATAAAAACATCTGAGCTGCTTGGTCTTGTGGTCTGATTTTCACCTGGAGGAACATCTCCTGAATGTCTGCTGTCACGGCTACCTGGCGTTCTCTGAATCTGAAGAGGATTCCTGGTAGCGATCTCAAGAGGTCAGGCCCTTCTAGTAGGTGATCATTGAGGCACACTCCGCTGTATCGGTGTGCCGCGTCAAAAACCAGCCGCATCTTCCCCGGCTTGTTAGGGTTCACGACCGGGAAGTGTGGCAGGTACCATATTTTCTTATTTCTTTCCTCTTGTCCATCGCACTCTTGAGCATAACCTTTGTCGAGGAGGTTCTTCACTTGAGCGCGATACTGTGCGGCGAATTCTGAGGAGGAGTCCATTTTCTTCTCTATCATCTTCAGTCTCTTCACGGCACAGTGATAATTATGAGGCATCGGAGCGTCTTCGTCTCTCCATGGCAGACCTACTTCGAAGTGTTCTCCAACCTTCTTCATTGTTTGTTGGACCACGTCGATTGCCTTTTGGTCTTCCGGTCTGACTTTCTTCGCCAGGGAGACTCCTAGGGCATCAATCCTGAAGTGCGCTTTCACTAATTCTTCTACGCGTCGTACATCTTCTGTCTGTTTGTTCGCAGACACGTCGTAGATGTGAAGCACTAGTTGACCCTCCTTTTGAGTCAACGTTGAGCGCGGCGCTGTCCCATGGATCACCCATCCCAGTTGGGTGTACGAGGCCGCAGGCTCATTCTTCTTGCCCGTGCGTAGTTTTCGTGTCACGATTAGGTGCCAATTGTCCGCACCTATTAATACTTTTGGTGTGGCTTCACTAAAGAATGCGTCCTTTCGCATGTCTCGGAGGTGTGGATATTTCATTAAGTTTTCCCTATCCACTGTCTGACCATGAAGTCGCAGGTCCTTCATCGTTCGTGCGCGTAGTTCTTGATAGTCGCCGTTTTGGCCACGAATTTGCAGTTTGACCTCTTGACTGCGTTCTTCGTGTGGCTGAGAGGTCACTCCTTGTATTTTGAGTGTAGAAACTGGTCCTCTTACTTGAATACGGCGTGTTATGTCCTCGTCGATGAGTGAGGTCGTCGATCCTTCGTCCATTAGCGCGAACGTGCTCACTTGACCGCCTGGTCCTTTCAAAATGACGGGGCACATCTTCAAGAGTACGCGATGCGGTGCGTCGTTGCTTGCCGAGACAGTCATCACGGACTCTGCTGCCGGTTCGACATCTGTCGCCTTTTCTTTAATGTCTTGTTGCGACATCTCTTTGTGGAGCAGCGCGTGATGTGGGCGGGTGCACTTTTCTTTGCCACATCGCTTGGCTCGGCAATTCTCTCGTCGGTGGCGATTATTCACACATTTAAAGCACACTTTCTCCGTTCGTGCCCATTCCCATCTGTCGTCGACACTCATTTTTAAAAACTTGGCGCACTTAGGCACTTCATGGTCCCCAGCACAACACAGACATACGTGTTTCTTTTCTTCTTCTTTTTCTGTCGTGGCATAAATAACTTCTCTGCCCGCTTTCCTTTTTGCGCTCGCTTGCACCACGTTTTTCTGTTCTCTCTTTGGTGCAGGTGTGGGCGTCGGGTTTGTGAAGGCGTACCTCATGGCACGGTCAGCCTCCCGCATCAGGAACCGAGATAATAACATGATTTCAGGCTCACGTGACGTTTCCACTGCCTCAGAAGCGTAGTCGCACCATCTTGATTTCACGTGCGGGCTTAACTTGTCCACGACTTCACGCACTAACATTGGGTTCCACAGGTATCCACGATTGTCCATATTGGATAGCACACACACTATGTTCTGTAGCTTCACTGCGAACGAGTTTAGTTCACTTGCCACACTAGTGAGCCGAGGCAACTTCTTTATGTCCTCCATCACGTGGTCCATTAATATCTCCGGCCTTCCATAGTATTGTTCTAGCGTCTTCATAATTGTCCGTGGGTCAGACGCGGAGTACAGGAGCGCGGAGACTGCTTCCCTTGCTGGACCTCTGATGCAGTTCCTCAGTCTTGCTAGATTCTCCATCGCGGTGAATTTGTAGACACTCGATGAGTCTTCATAAGCTGCCTTGAATGGCAACCATTCCGTAGCCGCTCCGATGAACAAGGGTAATTCAGTCACTTGTCGTGGCGGCGGGCGTACACGCATCATTTTGTCCAGCGTGTCGGCCAGTTGTTCGATGCCTCTTCCTACTCTGCGTTCCCCTCTTGTGGGTGAACGTGAGGTCGAACGTTGTCTTCTTCGTGGCATGGCAGGCGTTATAGCGTCGACACATGTGTTCGGCTCTGCGGCGGTTTGTTGGGCGGCGGGGTGCGGCGGCTGAGTTCTCTCTTCGGTGACTGGTGGGTGGCCTTGGTCAATACTTTGCAGCCACTCATCCACCCTGTCTTCACTCCTATGTCCGGAGCCCTCCTCACGAGCCTCTGCCTCTGCTTCAATTGCCGATACTTCGTATTCAAACCGTTTGTTCACAAGAGCCTTTTCAATTTCCAATTGCTCGTTCCTAATTGCAGCAATTCTTCTCTGTGCCTCGTATTCTGCTAGCTTCACTCTTGCCACGTCACTGCTGTAAGATCTCCTTGATCTTATCGTACTTGCAGTGTCTCTCACTGACATATTTGCCGTTATTGTTCTTGCAGAGTAGTCCTGAATTCTTGGCTGGAACGACGTGCTTGGAGTGGCGAGTTGTTCTTCACGCACTACACTCGCGATCGCGGTTGCTCGACTCGCCGGTACGCGGCGTGGAGCGGGTGCGGTAAGCGCGGCGGACGCACCATCAGACGGCGGCACTACTCTCCCCGTCGCGGTGGCGGGGGGTGCGGTCACTGACACGGTGGCGATGGGCGTGGCACTGTCGATTCCACTTGCGGGCGCTTCATGTTGGGTGCGCGGTAACGCAGACGCAATGGTTGAAGGTGACCTCGGCGGCTCTTCAAATGTTCGGGGACGTCGACTGTCGTATCCCGATTCCGCCTCACTTTCTTTGGCCGCAATACTTCTAGTCTTCATTTTCAGGAACACTGCACTATTTTCTTTGTCTTCAACTCGTCAGGCGAGCGATGATCCGATTGTATTCAGGCGAACGTAGAAACGAAGTCTTCACCATCCGTCGCTCGATGGACCAAACTGTCAAGGTGGACTGTATATATGTGTTTTCGATGTAATAAAACGCCTGACTTGTAGTAGAGTTGAGTATATTCTTGATTCACAATAATAGTCTTGATTCACAATTCTTCTCTTCAATTGCACTAGCTGGGACGGCTTGTTGCTTCGGTTTTCTTGAGAGCACTTGCTGCTGCGCTGACTGCGACTGAACTACGAATTCGCAACAAACCGTCCCGCTTATATCCTATTTTTGCAGGGTGCAAGTAGTGGGTGGAGGTGAGCACGGTACATCCGTCCCGGCCAATCACGACGCTCGGTGTGAGTTCGCGCGTGGTGGGGGACCGGACAGGTTTCGACATGTTGAAACCTGTTCGAACGTGCTCGCGTCCACTTTACATCGTCATAATTTTGAAGTCTTATTCACTAAAGGACAATGAAACAGCCATAATCGAATATTAATAAGTGTGTCCCTACTTTCAAATCATATTTATTTAATCAACTTAAAATCTACTTATATACAATCATTATTTACATCTTAATTATAAATCATTACGAAGTGACGACGTCCGTAACATAAACATACACAATGATTTTACATATCTTTACTCATTATAGTTTTTCTTCCCCATCATTGGGATGGCTTTTAAACCGGTTTGATAAAGTTAGCATTACAGTCACTTGCAAGAAATGGCGCCATCTTGGCGAGACTCCGGTATTGTCTCAGCGGGACCCCATCACGTTTTACTGCTCATGCATAGAACGGAATGTCAAGTCTGTCTGCAATATTCGATTTTGAATTTAGAAATTAATCAGAATCTTTGATCAAATTCGAACTGCAAGATCAATAAACACTCATAAGAAAATAAGAAAGTGTTTTTTTTTATTGTTGTTGTGAAATTGATCTAACATAGTTATAGGGAATGAAACCAATAATATTATGTGATGTAAACTTAATAAATTTGTGTTCCCATGAATAATAAAAATTCGGTATAACGAGATTTGACGTGGCGATGGCGGGGCTAATGCAAATAAATTACTTAATTTGGAACTCTCTAGATCTAGAGTCTATAGACACAGGCTTTATAGTATTACGTCTAATAATACCTAAGCCAAATACTAGTTTTAACATAATACTAGAGTCACCTTCAAATGTTAAAAAAACTCTATCCCCGGTTTATTTATAGTAATTTGATCTAAATCGCTTCAGATTTTGTTCAATCAAGAAGTAAGCTTATAGAAATTTCCTTTGATAAAAACTAGTTCCAATCATTTTTTCACTTACACATAAAATCCAATTTACTAAAGAGAGATCCTTCAAAGAGGTTTTTTGTATTCGCCATACAACGGACACTTCCTCCGTTGAAATTAGTTTGAAACTACAACGAAGTCACGTAAAATATTACTGAAATAAAAGGAGACAGTAATTCTCTCTGTTGAGGAGACGTCAAAGTCAATTATAAGATCGAACGCCTACTTAACGTTGAGTTTAAAAGGAATTTGAATCAAGGTTGAGGTCACACGGTCTTTGAATACTTGGTTCAGAATATTCGGACCGAAACGTGCGTATTTAGGGTTGCGGAACGTTCTAAATCAGGGTAATACCTATAGTTCTTTTCTTTGAAATATCTAAGCGTACGGTATTTTGATAAAAAAGGATTTGAATATCCCGACGAAAAACCCAGTACCTTTTACCATTTAGCTTATCACAAATGGACATAAAGAGATGATTGAATTAGCATACTAGATTAGTAAGTTGGTTCGATATGACCATTCAGTAGGTACAAAAATAAATCTTAATTTGATCAAATCTGACAGCTGTTGTGAACCAATGTTTTTACCCCTATTTGTTGCCCAAACGAAATCATTCTCTTCCTGTCCTGTCCTTTGACAATATTTTTCCCCACATCAGCTCGACACGTACATATGTACGTGTAGAGCGCGTGTAAGTAAAGCGATTCCTCAGTGAACGTCGAGTGGCACAGTTTGTGCGATAACTAATGGGTTAACAACCGTCACTAGTTAGCTACAATTTGTAATCTTTAAGCCCATATATTATGAGAAGAGCGGGTCACAAAGCGGTAGTGATAGCGATCAATAAGCTTTACTTACGCTTGTGTAAACTATAACTCTCAGTTTAGAGTAATACACAGTCTGGCCATAAATACTGTTACAATGAAAAATGAGAAAGCTATTACGTTTGAATTTGGAATCTGTCATTTTTATATGATTGCTCATTGGGTTTTCTAATTTTGGCGCCAATACGTTTTACAATATTTTGCGATATTAAAATGGAGTGGGGTGATGAAGACAACCGAATCGCTGTGATTGCATTGCACAAAGTTGGTATGGAGCCAAAGTCAATTTTTAAAACTCTCCATACGCTTGGTATTAGTCAAATGTTTGAATACCGGGCCATCAATAGGTACAATGAGACGTCCTCTGTTTGTGAAAGAAAAAGATCTGGCCGTCCACGTAGTGTTCGTACGAAAAAGGTGGTCAAAGCAGTAAGGGAAAGAATTAGAACAAATCCTGTCCGAAAGCAAAAGATTTTATCTCGGGAGATGAAGATAGCATCCAGAACCATGTCCCGTATTTTAAAAGATGACTTAGGACTTGCAGCCTATAAGAGACGTACTGGTCATTTTTTAACTGATAATTTAAAAAAGAAAAGGGTGGTAAAATCAAAACAACTACTGAAGCGGTACGCAAAAGGAGGTCACAGAAAAATTTTGTTTACAGATGAGAAAATCTTTACAATTGAGCAATGTTTTAACAAAAAAAATGACCGTATTCATGCTCAAACCTCTAAGGAAGCTTCCCAATTAGTCAGCAGAGTGCAACGTGGGCATTATCCGTCTTCAGTGATGGTTTGGTGGGGTGTCAGCTATGAAGGAGTGACTGAGCCATATTTTTGTGAAAAAGGTATCAAAACATCGGCACAAGTGTATCAAGATACCATTCTTGAGAAGGTAGTTAAGCCCCTTCACAACACCATGTTCAATAACCAAGTATGGTCCTTCCAACAAGACTCAGCGCCGGGTCATAAAGCTCGGTCCACGCAGTCTTGGTTGGAAGCGAACGTTTCTGACTTCATCAGAGCTGAAGACTGGCCGTCGTCTAGTCCCGATCTTAATCCGCTGGATTATGATTTATGGTCAGTTTTAGGGAGTATGGCTTGCCCTAAACGCCATGATAATTTGGAGTCCCTAAAACAATCCATACGATTGGCAGTGAAGAATTTTCCCATGGAAAGAGTGCGTGCTTCTATTGATAACTGGCCTCAACGTTTGAAGGACTGTATTGCAGCCAATGGAGACCACTTCGAATAAGCTTTTTATATTTTAAATTGTTTTATATTTACGTATTAAACTAACACACTGTAAAAGTAATAAATATTATTTGCAAAACAAAATTTCATTTTTTCATTGTAACAATATTTATGGCAAGACTAGGTATATGTGTAATTTATAACATTGACCCAGACTTAGCGTGTTATAGTTTACCTATCCAATCTCTATAAAATCTATATTTTATTTTTGTTTCAGTTCATATAGGTAAATGATGATTACCTATATGAACTGAAACAAAAATAAAATATAGATTTCGTCATATCAGCTGCAGGACGTCCACTGCTGAACATTGGTCTCTCCTATAAATTTCCAATAGGACCTGTTGATAGCAGATTGTATACAGAGCGATCCTGAGGTCTAAATCAGACTGTTTTCTTTGTCTAGTAGGCGGACGTCCTACGGTGCACTTGCCGGCGCGATGTCATCATTCGAGATCCTTACGGTCCCTTTGCTATCAATTCTGAGTGTTATATAGTCTGCCCACTGCCATTTCAAATTGCTGATTGATTCCCAACAGAGGTTAGAGCTAGCGTAATACAGTCACATTCATAAGATTTTTCTAAATAACTATCGTCGTCATCATCTGCTTAGCATTTACCCAACTATGGCCGTATGCAGGTGAATATCAGCATTCTGCATGGAAAGACTGCATATCTGTACAACCCAGTAACCGAGTAAATAAGATGGCCCTTAGTACGACTATTGTCAAAACTTCGGGCTGCCAACAGTAAGATTTACAAATTATAACAGGGAGCAATTGCTTTACTCGCTGTCCGATCGCGTGTTTATAGTTTTAATATTTATCTTTGCATCGGCAAAATATTAGAATATTTTCAAAGTGCAGGGCTTATTGCTTTGATTAATGAAAACCAAAATAATTCCTTTCTAGAACCATTAAGAATTCACCCTAAATGAAAATTCTAGGTACGTCCATATTACTGCGGGCAGCAGTAACCATACACAAACGTGCCGCAGTAAAACTCACAGAAAACCACCAACATACCGACGAAGATAGTTTAATTCATCAAATCCCATCTCGAACAATGGTCTGTCAGCTTATGCCCAATAGTACTCAACAAAGTTTCCCTCAAATACTCATTAATGCCACTCCGGGCAAAGTGTAGCGTTTAATATAAACAGTTTGATTGACGTAGCGAGACCGCACTCGGTGCACGGGTTATTAGCAAGCCTCTTTCAAACTTCTGGGCTCCTGGTAGTTGTTACAACTTTTTGGGGTTCAATGAGCCTATTTGTTCAAGAATGTGCGTGGGTCTAAGTTATGTAGTTTATTTTTGGATGAAGATCATAAAGCAATTAAATAATTCTACCAAGAAAAATGTTTTAAACATTTTGATTGACGGGATTTACAGTGGAAGTAAGTTTTATTTTTATAACCTACTAATAATATTCTACTACAGTGTGCCAGATAGAGGAAAACATAATCATGGGGCATGTCAATTAAATTATGGAACGCAATGGTTGACGTAGTGAGACCGTACTTTGCTGCGAGGGTTGAATGACCGGCCGCTTCTTGAGTTATTGTGCGCCCTTGGCAATTTATGAAATTTATGTAATTTTACTATGTATTGAACTCGAATCTGCCAGGCACGAACTTTTGGAAATTGTCAAATAGTTTTTATTTATTTATCATCAATTTTGTAAAAAAAAACATTATGAAAACCCTACAGTAATCTAAGCAATATTATTCATCTAGTCTTAAAGACATGGTTGAAATTAAATCGGAATACATGTTTTAATCAAAGCAATAAATATTTAAATCTTCACTACCGTACGTCCCTGCTTTGTTCGCGTGAGAGGAGCTAAAATTTTATAGCCTATTATTCTCTGAATCTGAAAGGATATGACTGGGAAAATTGCCCTGAAAACCATCTAGCTTTTGAGTTATGCATGTGAATAACAATAGCTCCTGTAATGAGGATTTTATGCTTAGCTTCTACTGCCTTCTGCGCCATATATTTCCCCTGAGGTTGTATTAAAAATAATTCGCTTTCAGGAGTATTTACTATTGTAAGTTTAATGAACTCGAATGTATGCAATACTTATCGTCCATTTGAGTGTAACTTTGAGCTTTTATTTCGTTCTAGCCGTATTTCAATCAGTATTTAGGTCAGGTTGTTTTTTTTTTCATAATTATTTTTTGCTCTTGTAACTGTACCCTCATCATAAACCTACATACAAATAATTACTGTTCTCGGTCATAAGGAAATTAAATGTCAGTTCTTGAGTGACAGTCCTCCCCCAATGCTCATCTTCTCACCATATCTCTTTCGGGCTGAGCAGGAATAAAAGCCTGTAAGATAAATTATTTAACTTGACTAAGGGTGCTTTTGAGTTCACTTATCTTTACACTTTAGGGAAGGGGAGTATTAATTTTAATGTCATTTTTGGGTCAAGTCTTGTGGTACTGTGATCAATAGCTTGTTATGACTTAGAAAAGGAGCTTAAATAAAATAGGTCACACAAATGTTAATATATTATAATTATTGTTTTTTAATAGAATATAATTAACTTTTTAAAGTCACACCACCCAGGGTGGGACAAAAATGACCTTCACACTTGTGCTGTCTGAAATGCACGGTGATCCTTCAATAGCCCTTTTACATTTCAGGATCACGGTTTCCTGAGATGAGATATTCATACCCAAGTATGTTTATCTCTTTGTCAAAAAAAACCTCAAAAAAAAATAACCATCCTTGAACAAAATGATTCGCGAAATAATGACACATCTGCCGTCACATCGTGAAATACAATAAAACATACACCCAATTACACTGAGAAACATCGCATAAACCACACAGGGCTAGCAACAAGAATTTTCAATTAAATTGTGCGGAATCATCAATTTTATTGGCAGTAACGAAAAACGTGCGAACGGGAAGCGAACAAGCTAAATTGGTTTGATTAAATTCGACTGTGACACGTTCGTCATAACGAGACCGCACCTACCGGCTAACGAGTGGCTATGAAGGGCTAAACGCGTTAGGTTTTAGGAGCAAATGTGTGAATGTGTGTCGAATGAGTACACTGGGCTTGATTGGTGTCAGCTATTTAGAGGGGTTATTGGCCCTTCAAATATACAGGGATGAACGCTTTTGAAGGTTTTATGTAAAATATTTTTTGCAGTCGTTAATGCGAGTACATTGACCTTGATTTAGTCCAGCAATAGCTTCTATCCTTGGCTTCCCTCCTGAAGTTTTTTCTTTGCTTATTTTGCTTTTTATTACTGTAAAGTTTCATTCAAACGCGTATTTTACACGAAAGAGTACCTACTTAATGAACATAGATTAATTAATATATTGAACATAGATACATTATTAATTTATTATGTGTGCATAAATAGTTAAATAATAAATAAATAATACTTAGTTTGGAATTTATGGTAGTTATAATAAAATAAGATAAGCCATTAATACTGAACTGTCTGCGTTGTTAAAGAAAAATGTTTAATTAGTCTCATAATTTATATTCCTACAATTTTTAATGTAAAAAGGTTTAAGGTGAGTCCTAATTTTTAACAAGTCGGCCATAAATAAAGCCCTAAGTACAATTTAAATTAAAACCACAAATCTCAAACGGCAATTCAGGTAACAAATTCACAGGAAGGAAAGGGTTGAAAAAAATAATCTCTCGAATAAATCTCGGGGTGACGTCAGACAAGTAGGCTACGAGTACATCACATAAATCGCGGTATTCCGACATTTCAAAGTTTTATTCTAAACTTAGGCCCTTCGTCAAAGTCAGTCAGGGCGGTAAATAAAAAATAAAAGTTTTTCGTTCAGAAAACGCGAAGTAATACGATTTTCGAAGTATTTTCCCGCCGTGTGGCTGTGAAGTTAGGTTGTGATGTATTCTAATTGAACACGCGAGATAACAAGTTTTTGCATTTAATGAGCTATGGCCTGTAGAAAATGTAGACAACATTCTATATCCTGGTAGTTCGACTGGAAGGCTTTGTCATAATATTCACAAATAATGGTTCTTGAATTTGTTTCTAGATGGGGCAAAGTGTAAATATGTTAGATGTTTTACTTAAAAATATTGAAATAAGTAACACGTTTTCGAAAAGGTTACTAGTTATTATAATAAGTCAAATCTCTCACTCATTTCCCTTCATCCAAATTCTAAAATGATTCATTTCCGCAATGCAAATCATGAGATCCGAGTTCGTTACCAGAAACTCCGAATTTTTATTGGTTAAAGCAGAATTTCCTTCCATTATAATATTTGAGATTCCTTCAAGCGTCGAATAAGTCAAGTATTGTGCTAAAGAAATGCCGCGATCTTGGAACGCAAACAGCAACTGAAGGAACAAGCGGAGTATTACGTGTTAAAACCAGGCTTATTCCGGCGAGTGAAAGTGACAGAGCTATACAAGTCGTCTAGCGCCATCTCGTTCACTCACTCGAACAAGCCTGGTTTTAAGACGTTGTAATGACCCCCCCCCCCCCCAGGATCGGTTTTAGTCAGCACGAGTACAGAGCGAGAAAAATTATTGGAAGAAAGAAAAAAAATTCCAAAAATTATATAAGTTTGAAAGTTACAGGCGCTTAAGAGTCACTTTTGAAAAAAAGAAAACCTATAAACCTAGTTTTTTACTGTATCAGAAGCATTCTAAAAAATCATTGCGATGGGATAACATTTAGGGGCAGGAAAACGTTTTCTCTTTTAGTATGGACGAGCGCTCGGTAGACGATCCTCTTAATGCTTGGCCGAACTAGTGAGAAGCACACATAATATTCTCATCATCCCATTGTACTTCTCACTCACGAGTCCTACCAATCAATCTTCCCTGGGGGCTGGGATGATACGACTCCAAGGGAGATGGGCAGCGATGCTCCCGTATGATAATAACATTATACTGCGATCGACTAATAACTGCCGAGTGGTCGTATAACAGATTGATAGGTAGCTTGATATGACAGTTTGAATTGATACCTGTACCATACTTAACGGCCATTCTCCGGTTGCAAGTTTTTATTTGTCCGCGCTTACTTAATCCGTAATATGATCATATTCAAGCGTGGTTTTTTTTTATATGTTAGATTACGACCGTATCTAGCTGTATACAAAATATTGGGTTCTGTGTTAAACTAGTAAGCCCAAATTAATTGAATCTCTGTTCGAAAAAGCACTATTTTCTAATTACCGTGGCCTGTCCGCACTCCAACTTAATGTTAAAACTTGTTTGTAATTTCTCAAACCTGCAGATTTACTTTGATCCATTCAACGTTTTAAACAATACGAAGCATCGTGTATCACCTACCAAAATATGGACTCAATAGAACCAGCCTATAAATAATTATAATTGAATAACCGCGTGTCCGATAGAAAGTTATAATTACCGTGACACTATCTGTTCTCGGGTGCACATGCCTAAATAACGATATTTGGCACATCAGTACCGCACGCGTCGAATGTCCTCAGGGTGTGCTGCAGCCCATTAGCAGTCGTACGTCTCAAACGTTACTCTAGCGCCAATGAAGCACTTGAGTATATAATTCCCGTAGCCCTTGGTTCAAAACTTTTCTAATTACCGTTATACTTATTTAAGTACTTGATTTTTTAAGTTAGTCCCTAGTTGATAATGTAAATGAAGCAGTACTATGGCTTACGTATGTTATGATAAGCCAGTATTTTCAGGCTGTGATGGTTTTCGAAATTTTGAAGAAAGTCTATCGTTTCCTAACTACCGTATACTAATTACCATGTGTTAATAATTACCGTTGTATGAAAAACTTATACAGAAAAATCAGAGTAGAGAGTAATAAAAGACAAAAGGAAAAGGGAAATTTGGAAACAATCGAGGAAGAAGTAGTCATAGATCTAGACGTGCTTGAACAGCATATCAGATCCTCTTGAAACTCTGTCAACACCATTCATCATCTCAGCCTATTGCAGTCTCCAGCGCACGATCTCCTGCTTTTTTCATCCAGCTACTGCCATCCACCTTTTTCAGGTCATCGGTCCATCTTGCCGGGGGGCATCCCACACTACGCTTACCTACCACGCGGCCTCCATTCAAGAACCATCCTACTCCACCTATCGAGGCAGACGTGACCAGCCCACTGCCACTGCAACTTTGGAAAATATCTGTAACTTTGGTCTTTTGCCGTACCTCATTCCAGATTTTATCCCTTAGTGAGACCCCAAACATAGACCTTTTCATAGCTGCGTGACATGAAGTCGGTCGGTTCCACGTTTAGGCTCCTATACCTGCCCGAGGTAGATGTATTCTTGGACAACTTCGAGTGTTATACCTTCGACAGAAATAAGTCCTGAGATGACATGGTCATTCCTTGGTCTTGTCCAGGTTCATCCCGAAACCCACACGTCTCGAGGCAGCATTGAGACTGTTCAGCAGGTCTTGCAGCGATTTCGCCATAATAACTATATCGTCGGCAAAACGAAGGTGCATTAGGTATTCACCGTTGAGTTGATGCCCAGTCCGTTCCAGTCCAGCTTCTTGTACAAATCCTCCAGCGCGTTGGTAAACAGTTTAGTTAGGGGATATTACAACTTCCTGTCTCACACCTCTTAGCAGCTGGATGGTGGTTTTGTTCTTGGACCGACATCGACGCTATGCTATAATATAGGTTCCTTAGCACCTTTATGTACCGCCAATTGACTTGGCATTGCTGCAAGGATTCCAGAACAGCCCAGGTTTCGATGGAATCGAAGGCTTTTTTGTAGTCCACAAAGGCTATACATATAGACACTGCGGCCGGTTATACCCCTCTGTCTTCTGTATAACCTGCCGCACTTTATGTATGTGGTCTAAGGTGCTATATAGCCTTTGCAAAACCCAGCCTGCTCCGGTGGCTGGAAAACGTCAAATCTAGCGGAAAGCCGATCTGTGACGACCCTCGAAAACAGCTTGTAGACGTGACACAGGAACGGGATTAATCTGTAGTTTTTGAGGAGATTTTTGTCTCCTTTCTTGAAACACAATGTCACCACGCCCCTGTTCTACGCCTCCGGGGTATTCCTACTGGCTTTGACGAAATTGAACAGCCTCTTAAGCTCGCCGAGCACAGGTTAGCCCGCAGTTTTTAGGAGTTTGGAGGTGATGCCAACACTTGCATACCTACCTTAATAGCATCAACTCCGCGTCCATCTAGTGCTCTCTCATCTTCTTCTACTAGTACTTTGTCATTATTAAGCAATATTGAGCAATTGAAAGAAAATGAAGATACAAATAAGGAGATACAAAATATTTTCTAATTACCGTAGCATCAAATATTCAACTTGTCTAATTACCATACCCAATCTTTTTTTTAAATCTAATTATCTAGAAAACCACCAGTAATAGTAAAATGCCAAAATAACTATTTAATTCCTATCTTTGATGTGTTTCATATTCTAATGTGTTTAACGTCATATCAGTGAAATTCAAAAAGGGCACGGTAATTAGGCAAATAACACCTATTTGGAGAATGGCCGTTAAATATGACGATGAACATGAATATAGTTTAAAAGAAATCTACAGCTGTTTAAAAGTGGGACTTGGAAATCGAAACCAGAACGTTGCCGTTCAAAATGTTGTTGGGTTTTCCATTATTCTCCTATTAGGTTTGCCTTCAATAACATGGATCTTTAACTAAGTTAAAGACAAAAAAGATAAAAATTCGAAGTAGATAGATAAATCCCCATAAAGTTCTTTATTTTTTAACCGACTTTAAAAAAAGGAGGAGGTTATCAATTCGACTGTATTTTTTTTTTTTTTTTTATGTTTGTTACCTCATAACTTGCGACTGGGTGAACCGATTTTCATGATTCTATTTTTATTCGAAAGCTGGTGCTTTCCGTGTGGTCCCATTGTCACCATTTCAGGATCTGATGATTGGATCTTGAAGAAATCGAGGGCAACCCTCAAATTTTATTAGCTGACACATAGTTTTTCGCAAATCTTATGAAGTAATTCAAGTACTTGCGTATGGAAATCATCATCTCATGTAGCTGAGCTGATGATGGAATGTACAACTCCTCAAGTAAGAAAATTATGTTTGAGTTCGCAAATCTCCGGAACTATAAGTCCGATTTAAGTAATTCTTTTTTTGTTGTACTAGGTATCGTTCGACTTAGGGAAGACTGCAAATTTCATCAAAATCGGTTCAGCAGTTTTTGAGATAGGGAATGAATGAAAGAGATGTTAACGATGTTATTACCGGTGCTACGGATTACAAAATTCTAGTGCACATGTAAGAAAATGATGTATTTGACAAGAATTTTGGTTGAATATTTAAACTAAAAAGAGTAAAATAAAAACTTTTTCAAAAAAAATGTGACCGCCTTCAAAAACAACCACAAAAAAGAGTAAAATAACCTACAAAACTTTTCTTTCGGAAGTCGGTGGCAAAAGAGACGATGAATTAATAAAAAAGTCACCGACTTCCGAAAGAAAAGTTTTGTAGGTTATTTTACTCTTTGTTGTGGTTGTTTTTGAAGGCGGTCACATTTTTTTTGAAAAAGTTTTTTTAACCTATAAACATGTTTTTTCTCTTCATAGGTCTCAATCTAAGGTACATAAATTAAGTCTGTGGTCTTTTTCTCAGGAAGGGGTTGAAGGGGGTGACTTTAACCCTTTGACCTGACCACCCCGCTCAGTGATCAACTTTGAGTGGAAACTTTAATTGACACGCGGTTTTTAGTTTTTATGTTTTACACTGAGATCATTTTATCACGCTTTTTCATGAAACATTTTAAATGTTTGCCTTGATTACATTAAGCCAGTGATAATTATAATGTTATTTCCCATTAATGTCAATAATAATATGATTTATCTTGGGTAAACGTCAAGCTATGTTGACACACATCAACTTACCTCACTCTGTCAAACTTCAATAGATTTAAAACCTTATCACAATAGCGGAAGGTTAAGGTTCGAATGGTAAAGTTTGACATTTAGGATAGGTTTTAGGTCCCATTTATAACAGCCATAGATACCATACCAGACTTAAGTGTCTCTTACTAAATCAACCATCATTTGCTGAAACTTTTACGAAATGTGTTGTCCAAACCCGATGTAGTTAGAAAGAAAGAAAATCATTCTATTTTCTAACAGAAATGCATGAAGGCAGTTGACCTTACCTTCACTCTTATAACTGTAGATTCATATTATGTAACTGACGGATTAAAATATGATGTTAAAGACAATAAGGGTGGCAGGCCATGACGGCCGTCCTTAGAGGGCCAAAGCCTGCCTGGGTCACAGGACTGTCTTACCAAATAACCGAGACGCCGGAACGTAAAGGGCTTTTGAAACACACAGTGCATTTTAGTAAGTACAAGTCTAACAGTCTCTCCTATCTGGCCCCGAAGGATGGGAGGACTCATTTGACGATTTTACCACTTATAAAAGGGTGGATACTTATTTTATTTAGGTTTTCAGGGTACTCTCTTCAATAAGGTTGCTATCTAAAAAATAAAGCAGCCTCTCTAACAAATTATACAAAAACTTTTCCTATCCAAACCTTCCCTTCCGAGACGATAACTATTCCAAAAGCATTTAAGTAATCAATATTCAAGTCCACAATATCTTGAGCGAGGGGCCGCCCAATAAAACTTGCTTCAACTTACGAACGATACATAAAAGACTGCCTTCTTACATTCTTGATGTTTTCGAGTTTCCATAATAACTTCGGATAAGGAAGAGTTGGAAAGAAAAATAAACAAGATTATAATATAAACGGAAAAGTTCTGAAATTTTTGTGTGGCTTCCGATGTAATTAGATGAAAACTGATTAGAAACACGAAACTTGGCGGTTTTTTCGCCTTGGCTTATATTGTTTTATCCAACTAACAGGTACTGGAAAGACAGAAGGTATTTTCATAGTTTTATGCTTTATTGAACAATACCTTTATTTTACCTTTATTTTTTTTTCATCTTTTATAATTATAAGCACATGATAGTCCACAGCCAAGCCTCAGGGGCTAGGGGTGCTATGACAGGAAACCTCCACGTGCGCCCGTGGACTGGAGTTCCCTCTCGGATACGTCCGGGGGGAAGACCAGTTTTTCGGGCCGGTGCACCCTGGGATGCGGGCAAAAACTCTTCCTTAGGCACTGTGTGCCTAAGTGGTCTTTTTGCCCGTATGCGAATAGCCTGTCGTGTGGATGCTCCAACGCGTGTCCCTCTGATCAGCAGAGGGCACAGCGGCGGAGCGGGCTTGCGAACGGTGAGTGATTGGTAGCTCGCCGTCCGACCAAGGACCAAGCCCGGGTCGGTGGCGCGTCGTGTTTCGCGCCAAATTCCTGCTGGGGTCGCGGGTTTTTTCTTAACCCAGGTTTACCGTGGCCCCGGAACGTAAAGGGCATAGGAAGGAACACGGGTGGATTTTAGTCAGTAAGAGTCTGACAGTCCCTTTCGCCCTTTCGCCGCACCCAGGGCGGGAGGACTCATTTGATGATTTTACCACCTAAAAAAAAAAAGCCTCAGGGCTAATGTCACAACTATTTTACAAGTATTGAGTACCTTTATGGGTTTCAAGAAAAACAGGATGAATAATAAATGAAACCTCGTGCGGTTATCTACATAATAATTTGAAGAGAGGACTAAAAAGAATGAATAAAACTCGTATTTTGTGGTGTTAACAATTTACTGATAGAAAATGTTACAAAAGCTATGTTCGGAGCCTTTTACTAAGGCTTTTTTTTTTTTTTTTTTTTTTTTTCCCGCGTCTTCCCCCTGGACGTATCCAAGAGGGAACTCCAGTCCACGGGCGCACGTGGAGGTTTCCTGTCATAGCACCCCCTTTTACTAAGGCTTAGTAATTATTTCAACATCGCGGATTTTGACCGCAATATTATTTTGGTAATTTATCTTGTTTTTATTTTTGAAGTTTTCTCATATTTCTTTTAGGTTTTTTTTTTATTTTTGTACATATTTTTTATCTTTTCATCACCCACTATTTTAAATTCGATAAGACTTTTACCAGCCTTATTGTTATGACCATAAACAAATTACTTTTAAGAAACTTTTTTTAAGCACGCCGCAATAGCGGAAGCAAGACCCCTCATTGAGGAGTGGCTGGATAGGCGTCACGGTGTCCTGACCTACCGCATAACGCAGGTCCTCAAAGGACACGGGAGTTTCGGGAGGTACCTGTGTCTGATGAGGAAGGAAGAAACGCCTAGGTGTCACCACTGCGAAGATCACCCAGAGGACACGGTGGAGCATACGGTGCAGGGCTGCCCCGCTTGGGCAGAGCATCGTCGTGTCACTTACCTAGTTTTCATGACAAGAAGTTTCCATAATATCTCATTCTAGTCGAAATCGGCAGCACAGATGGCACCACGCGTCGCGGTCCCACGCTCGCTTCAAATTATAATTAAGCGTGTCTCCTTATGTTTTCATGTTCCACGACGCTAATTTAAATTTAATGTTGCCTGCTTGTACTAACATTCGCTGTGTTTATAGTAAACTACCTACGAGAGGTGTGCAGTAAATAGGAGGCTTTACTTCCGCCTTCAATTAACTTAGTAAAAACACAAAAACAAAAAGGTTACTTAACCAGCTAGTGGTTTTAACCACTGCCTTGCTTTTTCCCAATATTATCAAAGCATGTTGAGGTTGGCTTCCACACAGGATGCAACTGGATACTTCCCCGTATTGTTCATGGAGTAACTGCCTGATTGACTTGATTCCATAAAAGTCCGGTCCCAAAAAGTTTTGTGTTTCGTCCGGCAGGAGTTCCAGCTCTTACTAAGTGAACTCGATTCATCCTTTACCTCGTCTTCGCTTTTGGATTTTGTTCAGCTAAAAATTCTCCATATCCAGTTCTCTCTTTCTAATCACGTGCAAAATATTGCCAACTCTCCAATCAACCTGCGACCTTCATGTTCAAGAAAACCAAAGACCCCAGAACTAAAGAGCATTACATACTAGTTACATCGACTCGATATGAGACGGGGTCCTGCTCCCCGACCCCAGCCCCCCCGAGGGGTCGTAGAGTGTCCTGCATTATTTAGATGACAAGCGCCGCGCGCCGCGTGTCGCCGCGATTGATTGACAATGTTTTAGTGAGATACCTGTGTGATGTAATATAGCTGTGCCACAGAGTAGAGCACACAGTAAAACAAGTAGGATCAAACTGCACGAATTCTAAACACGCTTAAGGTAACAGGTTACCTAAAAAGTAAGACGGATGGAAGCGGTAAAATTTCGTCTATGTAACATAATACTAACTAATGTTTAGTTGGTATCACTATTTTTGTATGGTACAATCATCAAATGAGTCCTACATCCCTGGGAACAGAAGGGACTGTCCAACTAAAACTGACTAAAATTCCTCCCTATTCCTCGGGTTGCCCTGCTCTTCAGAAAACCACGATATCCTGCTTATAGTCTCACGACAACTGCAGGCGTTTTGTTCTCTCCTGTCAATTTTCTGACAGCTCCTTGAAGCTAGTTGATAACCCTTTGATTTCACAAACGGGGTTGATTGAGGGGTTGACTTGATTCACGGGTTATATTTTATACTGTGGCTAAGGTAGGATCTGTAGCGAGTGAAATTGAGTTGTTAATTAGTGGCAAATTGTAATCCGTGTTTGATAACGTCATCTGATTATAATAGAAGCATTAGTGGTGTGGAGATAATCGTTGTTTAATCCAAAGGGCGTACACAATGGAGGTGATCGTTTTAGTAAGGTTAATATTTTCAGTGTGACTTTTAATAGAAAGTTTTTCACTTTATTTAGGCCTAAATTCTGGTATTCTGTCTAATCAAATCAAATCAAATCAAATCGTTTATTTCAACTAGGCCAATTACAGGCACTTATGAATTGTATGTTGTCTAATAGTGTACAATCTTTAATTAGTAAGTCAATCACTTAATTTGATTATCTGAACCCAGATTACCACTACACTGTATCTTTATGGTAATGGAATCAAAAATCACACCACATATGTTTTGTAATAAAATTGTAAATACAAATGCATATGCTTAAGTTGGCAATTTTTCTCGGTACACTATAATTATCAAGGAAAATTGCTAACCTAAGCATGCACCGACGATACTTTTAAGATGTGCGTAGGTACTAGCCTAGACTAGGTAGAAAAATTCACCGTGGCTCTAAACCGCAAAAGGCAACGGAAGGAACAGGGTATATTTTTAGTCAGGACGAGGTAATCTGTGCCAAGAGTCTGCTCTGAACTTTGATAATATTACCTGTTATATTACTACCCAAAAAACACAAATTAGAGGTTGCTTGGTTTTTGTTGTATTTACACTTTTTATTTTATTTTATAGACAGGTTTGCGTCTAACAACTTTGAAACTTTTTAGAAAGCGAAACGACTACAAGAGTCGATCGAGTAGCGAGATTACATCACATTGTGCATTATTAACAAGCAGAGTAAAGCATTACTCCAATACTCCTAACACATTCGAACAGTGACAAGCATTCAATCCTGTTCAGAACTTCGTTCCTATCTGCGTACAAAGCTACAAGGGCATGTATTCTGAATTATTTATCGCAGGCGTCTGTACGCGCCGTCGGTTGATTGACAGTTGTACCATTGAGGAGGAACTCGGTAGGTATCTACTGATAATTCATAGCGTTTCACCACAATTGAAAGTTCAAGGGTTCGACATCATCGATTATTGTGTGAATTTTTTAGAAGGTCGCACCTGTCCGGCTTAGATTGTTAGTTGGACAGGTCTGGATAGATCGAGTTTAGGTTGTAGTTTAGAATGTACATAATCAAGTAGGAATTTCCAAGAGTCTGGCTGTTGTAAGACAGAGTTCACAGTTTTTTTTGTATTGAGAAATTTTGCTTTACCTATTGGATTTTTCATACTCGTGGCAAAATAGCTAATCACTCGGCCAATTGTGTCGTCTAGGTGACTCAATTATGTACCCTTAATTGGCATAAAATTCTTGTCCCCGAACTGATACAAAATAAAACAACCTCCAGTGATCCACCCCGGGCAACGCCACCACAAACTGTGGTGACTGAAAATTGTGAAAAAAATCAATTGTTATTTTTAGTATTACGGAAAAAAAAAAAAACTAATAATGTTGTTAAACTATTTAGACTACTAAAAGAACGAAATAAAATTATTTAAAGAAGCTATAAAATTAGTTTGTGTCGGTCGCCGGGCGCACCTCCTTTAGGTAATCTATTGAATACTTCAGTTCGACCTAATTTGATAGTCCTAATTTTCTCACAGTTTTTCATTTTTATTTTGTCTGAAAGTTAGAAATGGGTTTTTCTGACGCCTAAGGAAAGAAATGTTAGTTTATCGATATTCTTCATTTAAAGGCTATATTTTTAATGCCTGCCTTTTGTGCTTTACCTCTCTCTTTATTACTGCATTTAGACGGGACGACATATCAAAATCAACATTATCCTGATCATTTCAGACAAATAACCAATTCCTGAACTTTTCATTACTATCCATTTTGCCGTGATAAGCAAAACCATCCATACTACAAACTTTCTCTAGTTGAATGAATCTTTAAAATGTCTAATACCTCGTCACCCACCAGTAGGTGAGATACATCTTCCACTCTGCCCACCCCCGCAGTAAGAGTGTCGCAACTGCATCAAATAACTTCTGATGCACTGAACTTTGATAATAAAACCCAAGTTCCGACGTATATCTGCCAACTTATCAGAGTACACAGACAGATCGTGGTGGTGCAAACAGTTCTTTTAAAATAATATGGAAACTTTTTGTTTAGTCGTTTGTTTTCCATTACACGGATTGTTTTTGGTGCTATTGAATCATCTTTCAGACTGTAAGTGAATTGAGCATGGCAGAGTATCATGCATTTTGAAACTAGAATTCGTAAAAGAAGGTCCGCGGTAAATTCATGGTACAACATTATTACAGCAATGCGATGTAATAACATAGGAAACTAGCGCGTCCTAAGAAATTCAGTAATAGCCAGACTACCACGTTTGATTTGGCGTTATTTACAAAAAAAAAAAAAAAAAAAAACTGATTTATAATCCTTACACCAGTTAACTGGTGGTTAACTAGTCGATATTTTTATGGGGTTGAAATTCATATAAGTTTTCAGTTACAACGTGTGGTTCTGCAATCTGCATGCCTCAATCTGAAAAGGTCCGTTTTGTATGTTTCTATAACTACGCTCTAAAGTTAAGTAGATTCTATTCGCAAGACAAATAATGTCAGTTGAATATACAAACTTAATTACGCAATTAATTCCCCAGACAAAAGAATGAAAACTTTGATAAAGAAATCTCACGATAAAAAAAAAAACTCTTTCCTAATTTCCATCGGCTTCACTTTTTTACCCTCCCTAACAATTCTCCTAATGAAAGTGTTCAGTATAAAAAGGTCTACATTGGGAGTCAATCCCGCGGTCCCGACGCAGACGCTCATAAATAAACCGGTTTCTTTCTTGCCCCGCGACTTCACCGCTCTAGAGAGGTTCCAAAGGCGGGCAATTGTCTGGCGTTTAAATTAAACATGTGGCTGAGATGCCAATGCTGTCTTCTATTCGCTATTGGAATTTTATAATTCGAAACCTATCTTTAAAATTGGTGAAATATTTGAAATTGCGGTATTTGTAAATCGAATGCATTAAAGCAATATTTTTGTAATGTTGTATGTCTTTTTTTCATTTTAATCGTAGTAAAATAATGAAATTAGTCCTCCTGTCCAAGGTGAAGCAGGGAGGACTATCAGACTCGTACTGACTAAAACCCAACAGTGTTCCTTCAATAGCTCTTTACGTCTCAGGGTCACGTTTACCCGTTTGGACAGATGCCCTTGGCAGGATTTGATTAATTATCTATGGGGGTCGTCTTTGTCTCTATCTCGTCAATTTGTGGAATGTTGTACCTACACAACTTGAAAAGGTTAATTCGGCATCAGCTTGCACCATCATTGTCTTTTTGTGAAAAGTGAGGGGCATAATAGAAGCAGTAAACTGATAGACAGTTTACTGCTTCTATTATGCCCCACACTTTCGATCGATTTCATCAACTGCCAATATTTTTCCCAACTTTTTTGGTATCGGCTTCTAGTCTAACAACCAGTTAGACTGGAAAGCCGATACCAACAGCAGAAGAATTTTACATGAAATGTTTGCATATCTGTCCTCCACCACATTAACTTCATCATCATCATGATCTGCCTATCATTCATCATCATCTGCCTAGCCTTTTGCCAACTATGCTGGGGTCGGCTTCCAGTCAAACCGGATGCAGCTGAATATCAGTATTTTACATGGAGCGACTGCCTATCGGACCTCCACAACTCAGTAATCGGGTAATATGATACCCCATGATAAAACTGGTTGTCAGACTTTAGAGCTTCTAATCGTCAAACTTATAAAGATCGTGACTACATGTAACTACTAACAAAGATTTACAAATGACAGCCAGGATTGACGAAATAAATGTTAAGCTACCCAAATACCCACCCACGGTCTGGCCTAGTCAATTGCGTTGATACATTGAAGATCAAAATGGAGGTGTTTTTATTAATTCTTGCTTCTTTTGTAATTGAAATACGCAGATTTCCTACACGGAACTAGAAACTATACAGTTTTGTCCGATTGTAGCATACTGGAAATGCCGATTGTCCTCTCATTTGAAATGCATAATACATTACTACAACACGCTCTCACGGAATTCCTCTTGCACTCTCTTACACGTGACTTCTGTACCGACTTCTCAAATACATTTCAGTTTTCATTCAGTTTTGTTTATTTTTTGATTTAGGTAGGTATTTATTTGAAATTTTTCTATAAAGTTAAGGAATTGAAAATCAATAATTGGCTTTAGTAGTACATTTACTGTGATTTGGTATTTTTGAGACCTGTGGGTGTTTTAAAAAAATATAAACACGATAATAAAAGTTTCATCCAAGCAATTCATGACACGTACTATGTTCTTGTTACCAACTGTAGGTAATAAAAGACACATCCATATATTCGACGTGTCTCCATATTTTAATGTACTATCACCATTAATCAAAAAAATCTGACTTGATAATATTTCTTCAGATTCACATCGAAATGTCAAGGCCGTCTAAAAACTGAATATCTAATATAAAAAGTAGATTTCGAATATCATTTGTCAAGTGAAGGTAAAGGGATTGAGAGTGAAATATGGCCATGCAAAATAATATAATATCTTTATTCCAGGAAATCTTCTTTGGAAAATGAGAATACCTTTGTAACAAAGATTTGGGTGGTATTTTGATCAGGTATTTTTGAGAAAATCAACTGATTGATTGGGACCTTTATCCGGATTTAGAGACATTGTCTTAGTAGGCAAGGTTGTGTTCTATGATTGATAATAATGCATGCAATACTGTTATTTAATTACTGTTAGTCAGGTATGAGACACCGGCCTCATCTAGCTTCAAAAATAATGTTTGAACGTTTAAAAGTCTTAATTAAGTATTTAACAAACTTGCAAAATAAATTTAATTTATCATTTTTAAGGAAAGAGCTTGGAAAATCATTGCATAAACGGAAACGAATTTTGTGCTGAAGTTTGTCAGTGCATAATTCCATCGCACACTCGATTTGTAAAACAAGATGTTAACGATCATCATCATCATCACAATCAGCCTGCACATATGCCTCTCCAACATCAATCGTTTATAACCAATCTACCTTTCTCCCTATTTATTTACAAAAACCACTTACTTTTGAAGTCAATAAAGTATTCCCAAGCAGTGCAGTAAAGTTTCCAATCTGTCCACAATCTGCAGTAAAGTGTGTCAAGTTGTCGTGTTTCAATCCCGCGCCCCACGGGACAGGGTTCGATGCCGCGTCTGGGACCCCCGCCTCGTCAATACGAATATTATATGACATGCGATACTGGATCAGTTTTCGTGTTTTATAGATAGAGAGTTACTTGAAAGATCAGTCCTGAGGCTTTAGCATAAGATATCCGAGGCCTTAGCATGCATGTTTTTTCACGTTTTTTAGAGGAAAAATGGGAACTTTAACGTTTATTTGATGGAAAAGATGAGTTCCTTGTTTATGCGCCAGAGGTAAAATATATCATGATTAATTAACACCGTATAGACTTCTAGTACACCGTACGATAAAATATGGAAAACTTGTGATCAGGACTCCGTATTTAACCGTACAGCAGCGTACTTCAAGTATTACGACGCTAGTTGTTTGGAAAATGAAAAAGTAACTCGTCCGAATGGGGTACCTACTATTTTTTTCTAGAGTGACGTCTGAGTCCCCAATGTTAGTAGAGATACACTTTTCCCTTTTTGCTGCGGCCACTTTGTTACTTCGTTATAGTTATTTTTGACAAAATTAAAGATAATCCCTTACCCCTTATTAATAAAACGAGAAGTCAAATTACGCCAAAGTTAATCCTTAAAAATGTATGGTTAGTCCGAAGATTATCCTGGTTGTAACTTTAGTCCACGTTTAATAATATACGGTAATTCTCACTTCCATAACAACCTTTTATCTCTCCAGAAACGATTCCTGTGAATTGTTCCCTCCCTTCTTCAAGTGACAGCGAATATTTTCGTCATAACGAAGTATGGATGTTCGGGGTTAGTTGGACGAAGTTGGAAAGAGTTTGTCAAGTATAAAAAATGTTCGGAAGGTACTCTAAGTTTTCTGATTTGCACGCTGATTTGAAGATGGGAGAAAATGTGGAGTGGAAAGGTTGTTTGGGAAATTGTCGTGTCATCTTGGAAAGGGTTGGATTTATCTTGATTTTTTTTTTGTGTGCAAATTATTTTGTTACCAGTGGGTAAAAATACATAAAGTAAATAATGATTTATTGTGTTACTTGGTGTGTAACTAAATGAATGGTTTCTTTATTTTCAGGTAAGACCTAAAATTACACATCGAACAGGTGAATGTGATTGCGGAGGGTAAGTAAGGAACTGTTGGCATGTTTCTCTTTCAAAAGTGGAGGTTAGTAGGGTCACTGTGAGTAAACTATTATGATTAATAGTTTACTACTTACCTCTTAATTAGGTACTACTACTACTCACTAAAATAAACTGCATTTTCCTAAGCATGATTTGAACGTAGTCGTAATGAACGTCTATGAAATGGACTGACGATTCATATTCCTAAAAATATCATAAAATTGCGATCGTTTGCGAAACTCGACAGTTTCGTTTTATTGCGTTAACAATGGCGGTGCGTCAAAAAAATTGACGTGCGCTCTCACGGTAGAAATGTACGGGCGTTTTTAAGGGTGACAGCTTTCACGGGAAAAATGGAAAATCCAGAATAACTGCAACAATATTTATTTCAGAGCTGTAATCATTGGTTTGTTTTTTTTTTTATCATGGCAAGCCTTTCTTCTTTGTTAGGCTAAAAGGTTTTTGTGAAAAGATCAACGTGTCAGCTTAATTATTAATTACTTATAACTAACCATGAGCTTTATGATATAAACGATTGTCTATTAGGTACCAAAAATCTAACATACATAATTATACTGCTGAATGAATCAACTACCTAGTGTCTAAAGTAAAAAAAAATATAAAATATACATCACTTATTGAGACTTTTTGAAAACACGCTTTTTGTTTATTTCTGTCACTAAAATTAAAAATCATAAGTTTTAATTTATCACAAATCAAAACCTTACAAGCCATCAGTTCAAATTATGCTGATTTCAGTGCTAATGGTCCATATTATTACAATCATCTAAATACCATAACCAACTTCTACTCTTTTATATCGGCAGAAGTGACAGAACAAACTCAAAACAAGTAATGTCAGCCCCACTCAGTAGTACAAAAGTGCCAGCTGTATGTACGCTACATTACTCTATAGTGCAGCACTTGAGCAGCAGTCAGACGCGCCTCATTATACGACACTCCACGTGATCCCGTCGATACAGTCGCAGCTGCATGAATAGTGAACTAGACCTGATTTCTTTGGCGAGGGTGTTAGGTAATTCGTGCAGAGCGTCTGAAAAGATATTTGATTGAAAATAGTTACCTTTGACAGGTAGATGAAAAATTTCTTTTATCTTATTTTTATATTTTTTCTAATTTTTTACATAGTCTGCATCATCATCATAAATCAGCCGAAAGACGTCCACTGCTGAATATAGGCCTCCCCTTTAAACTTCCAATAGGATCGGTTGGAAGCGGCTTGGAAGCCAGCGTGATCCTGTGGCCTTGATAAAATCGTCTGCCTACCTAATGGGTGGACGTCCTTATAATTATAATATCCATACGCTGCGCTCCGGCGTGGTTTTCATTGGTGATCCTTACGGCCCCATCGGCCATCAGTTCTGCGTGCTATATGGCCTGCCCATTGCCATTTCAACTTGCTAATTCGTTGGGTTATGTCGGTAACTTTGGTTCGTCTATGAATCATTTCATGTATGAGTCGATCGCGCAGAGAGACTCCGAGCACAGCTTACTAATGAGGCCTATAAGTAAAAGACATAGTAAAATTTATAATATAATTTATTACATTCGCGACAAAAAATCTACAGGGTAAAGTGTGTTTCACAAGAAATACACAAAAATACCACCCGACGTACCTACTTACATAATTTAGAATTTATAACAAAAACAAATCGTAAAGACAATAATTAAGATTATTAGGTTGAGTATTGATTATGATCACTAATCAATTCGTTATTATAAATTAACACAAGTAACTATTATAAAACCTGACATAACACTAGCTTGAAACGTGTAGAATGAAGTATTATTCTCTATAGAAAAATATAAGTAAAGGACTGAAATAACTTTTTGAAACAAAACTTATCTAAGACAATTTAATTCCCTGAAAGTTATTTTCATAGAGTTTTTTATAGAGTTTTTTTAGTTTGTTTTTATAGAGTTGTAGTTTTTCTCGAATAAAAATGTTGTTACTACTGCCATCTAGCGAAAATTAGAAGAGTTAAGTGGAAGCGCCCTCTGTGAAAACGCAATACAAGCGTGAGTAACTAAAAGTTCAGTGTGAGGCCGCTAGATGGCTGAATTAAAGAATAAAACTTTGCAGTGATTTCTATTTTAGTTAGTTATAATTTTGATAATTATTATTCTGCGTGCTTTTAGAATAAAAGCTAAAGAATATTTAAGGCAAAAAATTAGAATCAAACAACTCAAGCTAAGTATTTAACCAGGCACAAAATACTTCCCTACTTAAGTCAATTCCCAAGAGACGTTCAGTTTCAAAAGTTAGGCTTGAGAATTTCTCAACGAATTTAATTAAAATGATCCCAGTTGGAGCCAAAGAAGTCTACGAAGTTATTTCTCAGTAGATACCAATTGTGGCAACTTTGCCCTGCCTTGCTCGTCCACTTGCAAAGTTAGACATCCGTAATTATTACTTTGTACTTACAACTATCTACTTTTAAGTGCGGATTTTCGAGACGGCTAACTTTATCCAGTTTACAGCTTAGTTTCAGAGTTCATTTAGAATACCTAATTGCTTTGCAGTTCATGGTAGTTATCGATAAGACTGGCTAAGTAAATTTAGCTCAGTAATAGCAACAGTTAAGTGCCTTGTTTGAAAAGAAACACTTGCTAACTCAAATAATTGTTTAGTATGTACATGCCGTTTCAAAGAAATCTAAATTATTCTCTAGATGAAAGAATTTTCATCGATCCAACTCTTGCATAAATAAAATTTTTGATACAGCGCCATCTAGCATTCTCATTGTGAATTAGGAACAGCGCAAACATCCTCTCGCGGCGTGCGACAGTACTACCCGCGCAACTTCTTCCACGCTGCGAATTGGTTTAATCAATTCGCCGCCAGATGGCAGTAGTGTTTTATTTTACGAGGACGTTCAATAGGTGGCGCTACTTGTTATGTTTGAAGCAGTGTTTTAATATTACATTATTTTATTAACTCTTCTAGATCAGTAGGTAATTGTAAAGATTATTTTTTGTTATTATTTTCTGTACGAACTGAATATTGATAATGAGTACCTACATGCGTTTTCTCACTCTTTTCACTAATGTTTTCCTGTCTATACTATGAATAATTTAATTGAATCATGCTCGAAGGAGTGAAATTAATAATTGTGGGCGACGAATATTGTGGAGCAACAAAAGCAAATGGCTGGCAGCTGTCATTTCGCTAAAATAAATTTGTGCTGATTTGAATAAAGTTCCTATTTGTCGTCAACCAGGGTGATTACCCAGAGCCGTTGTTCTTCTTGGATTGTACTACGTGTACTCGACTGATTCTCGAAAACTTTAGTTTCGTGTGCAAAAATGGGTAAAAAAGTTAGTGAATAAAAGGGTTAATTTTTCAACTGGGTGTAGATGGCTATATCCGAAACTATGAGGAATATCAAAAACATTGAAATCGATATCTAATCCTGGTCAGGAATCGAACCCGCTGATTTTGGAAAAAGAATCACAGCCTGTATTAATAGACCATTTGAAAGTGTCAAATTCTGGGAACCAATCAAATGCGACAAACTACTTTAAAACATGAAAGTATTAATTCATGCCTAAACTCGCATCAAACTCACATCAAACAACTTCGACTCGCCACAATGGTACGACCGTCGACCCGGTAATTCCCTCGCTATTTCTTTCCCCGGGAAGTTGTCCTCGTTTGGAAATAAGCGATATATTGCAGGAAACACCGTTGCCTCGGCTCCGGGTGATGCGAATTTAATGATTGCTCACTGCGGCCCTTCCTGTGTTGCCAGTCGCGAAACTATCGCGATTTATACTACCAGCTAGAAAAAAATGAGGAAATTGAACTAGGAAAATATGTAGCAAATGTATCGGTAACTTTATGATCATAGTTTGAAAATATTAGCATATCTGCGTTAGTCTTGCGTTTGTCTATTTTCATTTTAGGCTTTAAAAATTGGTCGTAGGACTGTCTAAAAAGGTAACGTCATGGTTACCTGGAACGTAAAGGCCTATTGAAAGAACATCGTCAGTACGATTATGACGGTCTTTTCCGCTCCACCCCGGGCTAGGACTCAATGATGTTTCACGCTAAAAAAAAGTATGTTGACTATCCCTGAATTAAAATAGAGTGACGTTATTTCAATATGAGTTAAAAAATGGCTTCAAAATATTATTTATAACGCTTTGTAAGCAAAATGTGTGATTTATAACAATAAATTAATAATTCATGTAGAGTTTTCAGAAACCAAACAGATTTTTATTGTACAAGGACTTAATAAATCAGTAGGTACGTAGTTTCAAATAAAAGGTTATTCGCTAGAACAGAAGGTAGGTACTGCGAAAGAGTAATATTTATTTAGCCTCAGGGAAAATGAAAATTAAACCAATATTATGTTATATTATTCGGTAGGTAAGTGAGTTTTATAAATCTAGGCTACGTAAATGTTGAAAGCTGTCTGATATGTTTTATAAAATACATCTAAGTGTGTTTATATCATTTATTTTATGTAATTTTTGTAAACATCGTTTTCACTACACTCTTCACACTAGTCTAAAACAAAGTCGCTTCCCGTTGTCGGTCGCTGATTTTGATAAAAAAATTAACAGATAGATATATATGAAGGAAGGTGTATAATACATATGTATGTGTAACATGCATAATACAACGTGTAATGTCAAATGCGCAAGACCTCTCGTAGGGTAACTCAGCCCATATTACTGATCAATGTTTCTTCTAAGACTTTTTGGAAATTAGCAAAAAAAAAAATTGATTTTCATATAAAATGAAAAATTGATCGGGCCCATACTTATGTATGAAAAATCTTTTTTTTTTTTTGTTAATATATTTCCAAAAGTTTTAGAACAAACATTGTTCAGTAACATGGGCTGAGTTACCTCATGAGAGGTGCATTTAACGTTACACGTTGTATAGTAGAGATTGCATCCATGTGAAACCGGGGCGAGTGGCTAGTTTAACGATAAAAGAAAACCGCAACGTTTAAAAGAATAAAAAGGTTTATTAAATGTGAATTGATAATAGTGATCTACTCTTCAAATCGTACCTTAAAATTACGACAATCTAAACTTTTAGTTGCCCCGACCTTCGTCGCCGACCTTTCCCTAACAAAGCTCACTAATAGCGACAAACGATAATTTCACAAGATTTAACCAATTAAAATCCTACAATTAAATCTTACTTCAAAGAGTTTGGTCAGCTAAAAGCTGAAATTAGGTCAATTAACGAATTTACTTCACGACTCCCCAAATCTAGGGTACCAAAGCTGCTGATTTGACGCCACGCAGATCCCGAGTAATTACCATAATCTCTGCTAACTTCGCACAGCCTCCCTGATACTTTGTATTTAATCCTTTTACTCATGCACAGATTATTTTCTTGAGATCGACATAATCGAATGGGATGTATTACATTGTTTCTGAGTTCATTTGAATCTTAACTTCACCTGATTGTTTTTGAGTTGATTCGTTGGCAGCTCAACACTGAATCTCAAATCTGCAAGGTATAAAATTATAATTTGTTTAAAAAATCTTATTTTTCTTGAACGCAACTGACATTACGTTACATTTCTTGTACAGGAAAATTTAAGTCTTTCACGGTAATAAAAGCATCTAAGTTAGTGATACGGAACAACCCAAAAACCTAATCCAAGTAATCAGCACACTTCGAGCCACCCTTTACAAAAACAAAACGAGCCCTCAAACCTTATCTAGCTTGTGAACCGCTGTACTATAAAGCCTAGTGCCGACATTCCTATTTACAAAACATTCGGCCCTCGCAAAAATCTACATTTACAAGTCTTTTTCTGGGCTGAAGTGTATTGTGTACAGTTTCGACCGTTGTGCACTAGGCTCAATCCTGTAGGGTTGCCAACGAAGAGGCCCAAGTGGAATTTCAAAAATTCAACGCCTCGATGGTCTGGCTAGAGGCGGATTAGATGGGTAGGGCTGTCACGAGACAGATTTTTCGTTTTTTTCCTTTTATTTTTTAATTATTTCCCTTAAGGATAAGGATGTTAATTAAAGGTAGCGATAAAATTAGAACTCTATTATTCTACTGTAGAGTATTAATTTCAAATTGCTAGAGAGCGAGTTAATTAATGCCGTCTTTTGTAGTTACACTGAAGAAAGTACTAGGAAGATTAAGAAATTATCATTTTAAAGACGAGATGAGTAAGGCTGCTTTTCCACCAGAGATGCGCTATGCTACGTTGCTAAGGATGCGTTTGATATCCACCAATCATACTCATTATGTGTGTGTGCGTTATGAAAACAAATGAATGTGATTGGTGGATAACAAACATATCCGTAGCAACGTAGCACAGCGCATCTCTGGTGGAAAGGCAGCCTAAGGGTGTACTATAGAATTTTCATTAAGTACTTTTCACTATCATATTACCATTGATGGGACATGAAAAATCAGTTCAAACAGTCTATTAGAATCTGGGTCACTGCAAATACAATAATCCTCCCGTCAACTTTTGCATCTCATTGAGGAGTTTAGAGTAAGGGGGAGCTGTTTTATATCTCCGCTTATTTCAGACAAAAAAAACAGCCGACATACTCCCTGTTTTCCTTAATTCCGTTCAGCATAAAAACGACAAAACGTTTTACATATTTATGATTAGCATTAACAATTTTCGTTCAACAGAAATCGTAGTAAAATCTTATTCGGTGCTTAGAATAAACGATTACAATTCAATCTATGACAGAGGCTGCCAATCTCTTTATTGTTATTGTGAATTTTTATGTCAGTGAAGTAATAATCATAAATAAGCAATGGTTAACTTATATAAAGTGAAATTGTTTTCTTTAGTTCATGTCTTTGAACAAATATTGTGTGTTTTCTCAGTCCATTGTTAACAGAATTTTCACGTTTAGAAAGAGAGCTATTTCTTTCTTTTCATTCCTGTTTTTTATTCATTCCTTTTTTGAGAGAACCATTTCTGTAAAAGTTCCACGTTATATATAAAGTATAATATATTATGTCACAATTCAATCTTTTGAGATAATGCTGATTTCTTTGACGCCGCTTTTTAATAAAGCCTGGAAAGTTTAAAGGTAGCACAGCCCTGCACTAAAATGTAAAAGCGTGTACACACGATAGGCTCCGACTGCCTCGATGTTGCCTCCAATATTCAGACACCGGCTTTACAATGCTGACAACACAAACTTGTATTTGCGCTCACTATCAATCCAATTTCAACCTTAAAAGCCAACAATAAAAGTGTTTTATTCTGGAATGAGTTACACAGTACAAAATAATTATTATATTTTACAGTCAAGTGCCCTGCGATGTACAAGTTTACGTATTCAGTCTGGTTTGAAGTATGTTTGTATGGAGTTTTAAGCGTATAAGTTTTTGAGTGACGCTGACGTGAAAATTGTAGTTAACCGTCTTCAAAATTAAAAGTCAAGCCAAGTATTAAGGATCAAGTGGTATATACTCGTATTATTAAGGCCAGCAACTGACGTAAACCAGAGTTTAAGTTACGTTTAAGGGCTTCACACACAGCGCAGCTATAATGTAAAGATGTACATTTAACACGATGCATCTCATTACATCTTTCCATAGAAATTCGAAAATGTAAAATATACATTAAAGCTGTCGTGTGTGGTCTTCTGACGATTTCTATAGAAAGATAATGAGATGTATCGTGCTATAATGTACATCTTTACATTATAGCTGCCGTGGGTGAAGCCCTTTAGAGTTAAAACAGTATTTGCAAGTAAATATGTTTTCCATTTCAAAATCTTCATGCACGGTCACTTATCATCTTTTAAAGATAACTTTATCGATTAAAGATTAATAAAACGAGATTAGAGGCCTTCCCACAAGCTCTTAACGTTATCCAGTTTAGGCTGTGGGAAAGAGACAGAGCTATACAAGTCGTCTAGCGCCATCTCTTTCCCACAGCCTAAAGTGGATCGCGTTAAGAGTTCACGGTAGGCCACCTGGGGGGGTATTACAACGTCTTAAAACGAGGCTTGTTCCAGTGAGTGAACAAGATGGCGCTAGATGACGTCTTGTATAGCTGTGTCACTGTCACTCGCCGGAACAAGCCTGCTTTTAAGGGATCGTCCACACCAAACGTATTGTCCGCCGCCGACTGTGAATATACTCACTGTTTGTATAGTCGGTTCGGTCGGTTCGGTGTGAACAAGAAGTTAAATATATATTGAAAAACAATAAACTGCGTAACGCGTGCTCACAGTCGGCGGCGGACAATACGTTTGGTGTGGACGATCCCTAAGACGTTGTAATACCTCCCGTGATCTCAGTAAGTCAACGTGTGTTCATTTTTCACTTAAATTTTATATTTTGGCTCTTTCCTGGTAGGTATTGGGAAAGAGTAACAACAATTCATCCATCCATTTTCACACACTGACTCATTTTTGTAATGTATAGTAACAAAATGGCTGTCTGTAACTAAATTGTTGAGAGACCACTGTGTCCTTTACGATTTCTCTGAAAATAAATTGGATGCTTCCATGACATGACAAGCACAGTGTCTCAATTCCCTCTACGAAACAATATGAATCTCATTTCTAGTTCCTCTCATATGACGGAAAATGTTCCAAAAATTGCATTTTTCCAGCGAAAGTAGCTATTTCGTAGCCAATTTAGCGCTTGTTGCAATTTTCAGTGTTTCAAGAGAAAGCTCGTGACAATGTATTCGCTTATACCAGAATTATTTTCTTTTTGTCTATTTTTGAACATGGTTTCATACATAAATTAACAAGTTTTGAGAGCAATTTTGAAGTAACGACTGAATGATAAATACTTAGTTGCACACGTAGATTTCATGTTCATGTTCGTCCGAGGATGGGTGACCGTTCATTCTGAGAGGTGCTTCTCCTCCATGCTTTAAAAACCCGTAAAGCCACGGCTTTATATTTTATTTCTATGAATCGTTCTTGTTACCGTTATTCTTGTTAATATTAGGCAGAAACCTGAACCTTACCAAACTCGGCAATCGATCATTTTATAAAAAGTAATGGTATCAACTAAATCATCCTTTTTTTCTTGGAACAGACTCTCAGACTAGTACTGACTAAAATCCACCTTGTTCCATGTTATAGCTCTTTACACTCTAGGGTCACTGTTACCTATTAGATCCGACCCGAACATAGTTTGGAACCACAGATATCTTATAACCGACTTAGTATAGGGAAACGTTTTACTCACAAAATAATATATTAGTTTCGCGTAGTCTTAAGTCTCTAGTTACCTGTAAATACATCAGACGACCTTATTGGATATTCAATAGGTACTAAAATAGCTAGTCCGCAAGTTAACTAGTCACTTAACACCTGGTAATGTTCAGGCGAACTCCTGCAGTAGCCAGTCAAGAAACTTGGCCTCGTAAAGTGCCTGCTAATTAGCCAGAGACGAATCTAGGGAGGCATATTTAATATTTTAATTATTTATCGTGTAGGCTAGATGAAGAGAAGCTTTTTATAGCATTATGGCTTGGTAAGCTTGTTTTGTGTATTCCTTTTTTAAGTTGTACTAAGTTGCAACTGCTCGAGTGGTTCGTGTATGTGCGTCCATAGAAGTCTGTAGTTCACTGTACAGTCGCAGCTTGAAGCTGTCGCTCCTGACTGCTTCAAGCGGTCCGTGTATTTACCTTATGGATCCTGATTTCTCCCTTTTGGCCAATTGAAAAGAGAGAGAGCCTCTGTATCATAATTATTTATTTTAATAATTAAAAAATTAAGATTGGGCAACTATTTGTATTTAACATTTTTCTATATTATGTTGTTTAAAACACGATTAAATTAATAATTATAAAGATTCATTGACTGGTCCTGGATTTCGAGGTATAAACCTTACGGCACTCCACTATTATGTCAAAACGGAAGATCATAATCGGTCGGTGACAAGTTTTAAGCAGAATACTTATTTATTGATTGTAATTGTAGCAGACGACGTTTTATAGTTTGTGCCTATATCTGTGAGTCGTAGGTCAAATGTAACCGACTACGCTGAAACCCAAAACGATCGTAATGGTGTTTCATAATAAAAGCATCTGGAATTTAATATAATTTATTAATTCAACCGTTTTATGTATTATTATTGGTAAACGCTCCCTATACAACAACTTACTTATTATTAGTATCGGTAATTGTTTTGATTATAACAATCTAAACCAATAAATTATAACTAACTTCATTAATTATATTGCACTTAACGTAGGTATTAACATATCAGGTAATTATATTCATCACTATAAGCACGACACTAACATTCAAAGGAAATATTGACCCTGTAAGTTCGGTTAATTATTTAATTTGAGTAAACCAAAGTTTAAACTAAAACAAACATCTTGCCCACAGGACTTTTATTTGGGTCGCACTATGACCTCACAACTTTAGCCACAACTGCTTCTCAACTTTGCCCGGAACCGAACACCTGTCCCTTTCAACCGCTAACTGTTTCTAACTATAGTTAACCGATCAACCGCGAAACTTGAATACGCATAGTAACGGGCAAGAAGCGTTTTGGATATTGATGCCTACTAAAAATGTTTTGTGCATTTTTAAAAAAAATCCAAGCTCGTAATAGTTATTTATGATTAATTATTCTCTAGTTACGGAAACGATTTTTAGGCTATGATCAAAAGATAAGTCAACAAAAACAATAGAAACTTTGTTTTCAAACTTTAAAGAGAGTTTTCTAGACTATGCCTTGGACTGAAAACTAAATCTTTTGGCCAAATCGGATTCAATCGGATATCGCAACTGTTATAATTATTGTACAATTATTGTACTGAGTATTATACGGTTCGCCGTACGATATAAGTACCTTTTGCTAAGACTTTCAAGTCACTGACTGCCTATTCTGGGATCTCAAAGTTATTATTATCACAACAATAAATACTCCTACTCATACCACACAATCACACCTATTCAAAACAAATCCGCATCAGTTCCCCCCTAATCACACTTGACACAAGCACTCCACGAGAACTCGCCACCTAATTACGACCATCAAGGTTCAATACCCACAGGAGCCCTACAGGCCCCTGCAAAGGCCCCCCGTAATGTTTACACCCCAGTCCGCCCCTGTGTGGCGAGCTCTCGAGCTCACAAATAATGACCACGATATTTGACAAGCAACTTAAACACTACGTAAGTGAAGGAAGGGCGATATTGAAGCGGTAAGTGATACTTTAGTTGTTTGATTGTTGATCGGTGGCGCTCATTATTACGTGCTGAAAAAAAACAGCTGATTCAATTGCGTCGTAAAGTTAAGCGCATAATATAGCATCAAGCTGCTGCGCCACATTTCCAGGATTGAATTAACGAACAGAACTGAAAATGCCTCCTTGAATTTATGTGAAACTACTAGGTTAGGTGTTCACAAGTTTATTGTTTTTCTGAAAACTCATTATTTGAAAATCAAATTATTTACGAAATGACACTCCTTTGCTAGGTTTTACGGGGTATTACTCTGTTTTGTATGCGGAACGAGAAAGTCAAAACACACTGAAAGAGCAATGTGCGAGACTGATTCACGCTTCTTACAAAAAAAATAAGAGAAATTCAAAAAGGAGAGTGGCAAAAATGGCGAGTAGTTGACATTTAATATCAAATCATACTCGATTAAGGGTCTGTTTCACAATCAATAAGTAAAGGTTTAAGTAGTTACTCAACGAGTTAACTACTTATAGGTTAAATCCTTTCGTTAACTTTTTTTTGCGTTTCACAATCACCCAATCAGTAAATTAAAGTAAAGAGTAACTAATTAATACTTACTCAAGGGTGTGCTGGCAACATTAGAGTTTAACGTTTCGTTTCAATGTACGACAAAATTTAAGTATTTTATAAGTGTGTAATAATCGCAGAATAATCATTAAAAATGTTTCTCGTTATACTTACCGAGTATTAAATAAGATAATTTTGATGTAAAAATAGTAGATTGGCGTATAATATGACATTTCATTTTTTATCAATATTTATGAATCAATGTTTCTGTAGGAATGGAACGCAGCGAATTGTCTTGTCAATGTCAAGTTTCAGTCGGTTAAATTCAAATGTCATACCGCGATATGGAGTTTTTACGAAAACTTTGTTGAAATTTACTGAAAGTAGTGTTCGATTTCGTAGTGCGAAAGCATTAAAGATAAAATACGATGGAATAAAGCGGGAAACGAGGAAGAAGTCTGCGGCGATCCTGGCAGAAATGTATCGTACGGGAGGCGGTCCAAGAACCGCTCTAACATTATCACCAAGTGAAGAAAAAGTAAAAGACATGATTTTACTAACAGTGGATGGAATGGACAGCGTATTTGACTCTGACCAAATACCATAAAAAGGTAAAAAAACCTTTTTTAACCATAAAAAAAGGTTGCACTCCAGGAGTGCCGGTAGAAGTGAAAACTTTTTTGTTACTATGTTTTATTTTTAATTTGAATGACGTCTTACTCATTTTCGATCAGGGTCACGTGACCCTGACGCGAGTTTTGGTCACGTGACCCTGACGCGAGTTTTAAATTTTTTACCCATTACAGAAAAAGTGTACAACGCCGCTAAAGAAGTTTTCACTTCAAAAATAGGTACATAGTAAACTTGAATAAAAAAAAAGGTTGCACTCCAGGAGTGCCGGTAGAAGTGAAAACTTTTTTGTTACTATGTTTTATTTTTAATTTGAATGACGTCTTACTCATTTTCGATCAGGGTCACGTGACCCTGACGCGAGTTTTAAATTTTTTACCCATTACAGAAAAAGTGTACAACGCCGCTAAAGAAGTTTTCACTTCAAAAACTCAGTATCGTCATATTCCTCATATTGTTCGAACGATTTCGAAATATTGGTTCCCTACGCGGTCTGGTCACGCGATCAAAAAATTCATCAAACTCATCTTCAATAATATCCATTTTAAAACGAAAAAATATTGATAGGCGCTTGGGTTTATGACATTTGGCAAATTTACTTGTCGAGTAAACGACTACTTGGCAGTCCATCCGATGATTAATTTACTAAGCAGATTTTGTGGTGATTAACTTTACTGAGGGATTGTGAAACGCAAATTACTTGTTTACTGAGCAGTTATGTTCAAAGTAGCTTACTTATAACTTTACTCAAAAATGCATGTAATGTGGTCATTATTTTGACAACCTTGTTTGAGCAAAGTCGACTTTGCGTGTCTGTTTCAAGGAGCGGCCAGCAATGTTTTTGCTGGCCGCTCTAACAGGTCGGCAAAACATTGCCGGCCGCTATTTTGACGTTTCAACGTTTTAAAAAAACAAATGCAAAAAGATTTTATTTAAAACACAACTGTTTGTATTTAAAGAGGTAGGCACAAAAAGATTGCATTCCATACTAAAAAAAAAACCGGCCAAGTGCGTGTCGGATCACGCACAGTGTAGGGTTCCGTAGTTGCCCATCAAAATACTTATGCGTACTAACTAAACTGATTCGCTGAATGTAATTTTAAAAAGAAGAATTTTCAAAATCGGTCCAGGAGTCTTTGAGAAATCAGGGAAAATACATAAGAAAAAAGATTACGACGAATTTAGAACCTCCTCCTTTTTTTGAAGTTAGTTAAATAGTTGACGATAAAAACCTACCTATCCCCAAAAAAACATACCATAAAAACATACCTATTAAAGCTGTAAAAATAAAGTTGACAAACTTACATTTGCAGTTGATTTATTGTTTCTCCGATACATTTTGTTTAAGAAAAAATTTAATCAAGTACATTTTATAAGTTGGTCGACTATTACTCGTAAAGTTGTAAAGCCTACTTGGTCATGATAATTTTCTTTTAAATTTCGTTATATATACTACTATTGTGAATTTTTTCACACCCCCAAATATAACCGTTTAGCTGGTAGAGGGGGGGGACACTCGAATCGAGCAAAATTTAGCACTTTAAAGCTTAATATTTCACAAACGAATTTTTCCATCAAAAAATTGTTAATGGAAACTATCATTATTTTTTAAAGGCCTATTTAATGATACCCCACACTAAGGGGTACGCGAGAAAAAAAAAATCCTCACTTCACGTGTAAGTACAAGAGGTACCCTAAAAAAAAATATTTTACAAGATTTTATTTTACCACTTTTTCGGCACAACAAATCCGTATATTCACACCAAATTACAGCTCTCTAGTACTGTGCGTCTCTGAGCTAAACTGCGGACAGACGGACGGACGGACAGACGGACGGACATGGCGAAACTATAAGGGTTCCTTGTTGACTACGGAACCCTAAAAATCAAAGAAGGAACAAAAGCGCGGTTCAGCGAATTTTTTATTTTTATTTAGAGACTTTTGCTTTATGTAAATGAAGTAATAAATGAAATGCAGTCAATCATCGCATTAAAATTATCGCAAACTATTAGTAAGTAATATGAAACCGGGAAAGTCGGTGTTGAATTTTAGTAACTGTATTTTTCGTAATTGTTATTTTAATTAAATTTCTAGTTAATTAAAATACATTTTATTTAAATCACTTGCTGGTTTTATGTAGGTTAGGTAAGTACTTGCATTTTTGAGTAAAGCACTATACAAGCCTTGGCCCACTATGTCTGCTTCGCTGGTCACGCTATGATTGCCTCCAGCTGGCTTAGCTACGCTCTAGGCCTTCCAGCTTGGCCATCATGCAGCCCTTGCTGTCCTCGCTGTAAAAGTCTCGGCCTACGGCCTCGGCCTTTATCTCAGCTCGTCCATCAAGTGGTGCATGCTGACCGCGCTGTGTCGGCCTGGAGCTGCGCTAGGCTGCGCTGTCGGCCATCATCAGTGCGACCAGCAAAGTAGCCATTATAGGCCGCGGCAGTAATGTACTATTACTTAGCGATTGTGAAACAGGCCCTAAGTGACAAAAGTTCATTATAATTTCAACCATTAAACATGGACAGGTCGTTAGCTTAAATATGCGCATTCAATTTCACGTGTAAAGTGCGATCGACGGCCGGTGGGCAAGGGAAGTCCTCCCCGGAGGACACTTTCAGCTGCTGTACTCGAACTGAGTGCTTACTACAAGTGGCTACTATGATTTTAACGTGGTAGAATCCTTTATGGGAAAATCTGTGATGCTGAATTTGCTTCAGAATATTATTATGAAGCTGAAGAGTTTATTTGGGTTAATGTGCTAATATCAGGAACTATGGACTTCAATTGAAAAAAATATTTTTGCGTGGATAGCCCATTTATCCAGCTATGGCTATAATATATTAACATCACGCTACGACCAATAGTCAGCGATCAGCGGTCGAACCCGCGGGATACAAAACAACTATTTGTAGGTAATATAGGTATACCTAATTATAATAAACATTTGTTGAACCATTATAACATTGTACACCTACGAATATATTGTATGGATGAAGAAATAGCTCTGTTATGCTACAAAATGTTGATTTATAATCGTTTTCAGGGTCATCTTTCTGTAGAACAAAATTCAATAAAATCCGTTACGTGATTTAGGTGCGTAAGCAACAAGTTAATAACAAGCAATCTCACTTTTGCTTTTAGAATTTTCTTTACGATTCAATTTTGAATATCAGCATCATGTTTCTTCATTCTTCTCTTTTTTTTTTGTCATCTCAATACATTTCTTCTGCTTTACAGTCTTGCTAAATCAACGTAAACACAGTTTACGATTTCGTTGGTCGTACCCTTACCATCTATTAAACCAAATATACCAATCAGGAAAGTAACTCAGTGCTTACAGGCAGCTGCATCAGTAAAAACAAACTGATTATAAACTTTCTGAAAAGTAAAGTAATTGGCATCATTAAAACAAAATTATTTTAACAAAGTAACATTACTTTAAATACTAACTTATTAATACTTACAAATAAACACTACTTAAAACAAAACAATAATAAATTAATTAAACCTAATTATTTACCAAATAAAAAACTGTACATAAAACCAATAAAATAATTACAAAATTGGCATCATTCATTACTAACAGTATGCAGGTAAAAAACAGTTCATTACAAAGACAAGGAAAAGTCAACATAGATCTGGTTTTAAGTAAATAAATATACTAACATTACCGATTTATTCAATATCACGGAGTGGAACGATGATAAAATGTTAAAATGAGCTGAGTCGCTGCACCGGCGGCGAACCGCAGGCATCACGCAGCATAACCGCACCGTGACCGCAGCGGCCACGCGAGTCCACCTCTCTCATTACCCGCCACTATATTTGCATTACATTACATAATGTTGCCACTTTAAATAATGATACTGTATTAAATAAAGACAAATTGAATAAACTACAATGAACTAGTGCGCAGTTAGTTGTTTCATGTTATTGTGGGCGGGTTTGAACTGGAAATTGAAATTGATGATCCATTTTGTATTGTATTATACTGTTGATGAGCATAGGTCGGACCGTAATGCGTTTGCCTCATATTAGGAGCCAATGTGAACATCATCATCATCATCATCAGCCTATTAATGTTCCCACTGCTGGGACACAGGCCTCCTCTCTGTGAGAGGGGGTGGGCCATAATCCACCACGCGGGCCCAGTGCGGATTGGTGGATGTCACATGTCTTCGAATTTTTGGTTCTAGGACATGCCGGTTTCCTCACGATGTTTTCCTTCACCGTTTTGAGAGCAGTGGTGATGAAATAAATTACACAAAGTAATGCGCCTGCCGGGATTCGAACCCACGACCTACAACTCGTAAGTCGAGACCGATACCACTGGGCCACCACTGCTCTCAATGTGAACGGTCTCGTAAAATCAAACAGTAATATTCGGAAATGGTATTGTGCTTTCAGTTTAAGCGTGTTTTCAGTTTACAGAAGACCACAACGTTGCTTTTGTGAGAATAAATTTCGCTTTATATTCAATACTGTTTTGATATTGCTTGGTCCTTAATCTGGTTTGTTCATCCATGATTTACTGTGAAAATACCCATACCACATACGATAATTAACATCACAGCAACAAAACAGTTCTCCTTCCAATCTGTACGACAGCTATTTAAATATCGACATTTTTTTATCTCTAATTAAAATGTACGTTGTGCAAGTTGCATCGCGACTGCATAATGAGCCCGCACGTCCATCGATGCGTGAACCGGGAACGCATGAGGTACGCCCCATTGTAAGCCAGCGATGTGTAAATAAGTGTTGTTTGTTTTCAACTGGCGGAGTAATTGCGTAGTAATTGGACGCGGTGCCCGATGTGTGAGTGATTTGCTAATGGATTATGGTGAGATTTCTACATCCCAGAATAACTACGTTAGTCTTGGTAAAGTCTCACACAGCTGCCTAAACGTCATCATTTGTGAGAATTTAGCAAGAAAAACGGGAGAACCTAAACCCTTTTGATCAACTTCATGATGCAGATCCGTGTATCATTATCAAAATCTATACTTCATCACAATTTACTTTTTGAAACTGCAGTAGTTTAATTATTAATATTGGCTGAGCGATCGACTACTATGAAGCTCGTCGCGGGTTCGACCTTCGCAAGATACAAACATTTTTATGATCTGCAAGTACCTAGTTGTTCCGGATCTGGGGGTTTGTATGAGAGTTTTTATGTTTGGAAACCCACCCACGATACAGAATAAATTCCTATTGTGGGGCAACGTTTTCTCCCGAAAAGAAAATAATGTAAATTATTTATTATGAGTTTAGTTTTAAATCACTGATAAATGCCGGAAACGGAATATATTCTCTACTTGTATAATTATGATGATGGATGAATGGATGAGGAAGTGCTATAGACAACATCATGGCTCATCAAATAATCCAACTTAAAACTCCACAGAGTACTTAAATCGTCCGTCTCCACCAACAAACAGACAGTTCTGTGAATAGTTGATCCGTGTTTAAGCGAGCGGTCTGCTCAGAGCGCGGTGCTCAGTTGCGAATAGCCGGAGGATCATAAGAAGTTTGCAGACTGTGGTGACGGCGACGGATGCACGCCACTCGAAATATTGAAAACATTTAAGGGCCTTCGCGCCTTTAAAGCCGTAAAAACGTTACATTCTAAAGCAAACTCCTGATTAACGGCTGGGTGTAAAGATTGAAAAAAAATATATGTTGAATGTATATTCATGTACAACAATGTGAGTAAATTTTATTTTCGTATGACAAATAGTTGAACTGTAAAAAAATATTTAACAACACGCTATTTTGTTCAAATAAATGCTCACTCCTTCTAAACGGCTTCTTTTATTTAAAATGTTTTTGAATAGATCAATCGGTGTTAAAATTTACTACAATGTGAGTAGCGCTCATGTAAATCAGTCAATATTTTACAAAGAATATGTTGAAAATTGAGATTTCCACATATAAAAACCGGGCGAAGGCGGGTTTTTGCAGCTGTTTCTGCCTAGCTGCATAGTCTATGATATCATTTTGAGGTATCGCGGTATGCTCGGGACATATTAATATGTGCGGTGAAGATATGAAAATGTGCGTTTAGCTCCGTCTGGATGTTCAAGGTCATTGAGGGTACTATGCGCCTTAATTTCAGGATTACATGTTCATCCTTAATTGCTGTTTTATTTGTTTTGTCTTCGATACTCGTAGATGCTTCAATCGTATTTTATGTATGTTGAAAGTGTTCCTAATTTCAAAAAGTAATTTTTTCAATTGTTTAGTTTCTGTTTTCTATAATAGCAACTCGTTGTTCCACCAACTTGGAGTTCTAGTAGTACCAACCCGCACTGGGCCCGCGTGGTGGATTATGGCCCACTCCCACTCACAGAGAGAAGGCCTGTGTCCCAGCAGTGGGAACATTATAGGCTGATGATGACGATGATGAACTCGTAGTTCTAAGCGTAGGGCTTAAAAAGCTGGTTTTATGTTCTGTAGGTACACGTTTACTTGACCTTTGGGCATTACATGGGTGATGTCTTCTATGTGCTTTTTTTAATTCTTGACATAGCCATGTCAATTTTTGAAATCTTAGTCGTCCCGCTACTGAGAAAAGTTGTCCCTCCCATCAATTTAATAAATCTAGTAAGTAATCAGCCAATCATGCTGCTGACTTGTCAATGCTGGGACACTGGCCTCCTGTCTATGAGGGGCTGAAGATTTGGTCTAAAGTAAACTGACTTTCCTGTTTTCTCCGGACAACCTCGCATAAAGTCATTGCACCGTTTTTTGGGCCTTATGTTGCTAAAAGTAACTGTAAATTGTAAAGTTTTTAATAGATAATTAAATTTTTATATTTAATTCGGTTTCTCCCTCGTTGCACGTAAATGCAGTTTACAATCTACAAACTCTCTAACAACCCTCAATATGGCTCGAATATATAAATTCAGCTGGCGAATTTCAATAACCCTGCCAGATCGGGATGCGCTTGATATGTTAGTGGTCTATCGTTATCTAGGGCTTTCATATTCGGTCGGGTTACCGATAAAGTTGATTGAAGAATATTGGTGCTTTGTTAAGCCCGCCATTGACGATCAGTCCAAACATAAAACTGCGGCATAAAACTAGGGCGTCACTCCAAATGGTTTTACTCCATTTAGATTTGCCCATTCACTGGCGTCACTCCGGCTCTTCATTTTTCGATCGGCCGCGGGGCAAAGCTGACGAAAAGTGAACTAGGTACTTATATTTGTGTAGAAAATGAATTCTGGTTCTGAAGAAGAAACATTAATTTTAACTGTGGCTACTATTTGTTGCCATATAATAACCGAGAAACGTGAAAGAAAGCAATGGATGAAGGAATGGCTTAGAAAAAGGAATCAATTCACTCACGTCAATTTGTTGAATGAGTTATCATTAGAACCAAGTGACTGGAGAAACTACTTAAGGATGGACGAAACTACATATTTCAAGCTTTTGAAACTTGTAACTCCATATATTGCTAAACAGGATACTAATATGAGAGAAGCTATTAGCCCTCATGAGAGATTGAAAGCCACTCTTCGTTTTTTAGCTTCAGTTACCACGATCGCAGCGAGCGATTCGAGCGAACTGAAGCCTTGGAATGACAATCGCGCATTGACGGTCAGTTTGGCGCGACGCGCCGCTTGGATTTATGGTAGTCACGGAAAATTTCCGTGGCGAGTCGTCAGTTAAAACTCTGGAGTGACGATTCGCCATTGACGGTCAAATTTTGGAGTGACGCCCTAGTTTTATGCCGCAGTTTTATGTTTGGACTGATCGTCAATGGCCAGCTTTAAAGGTTTTATTCGAAGCTCTTTGTTGCTCTGATTTTATGTAACTCGGGTATTAAAGAAAGATAAAAATGTTGTTTGTTTTTTCTTTGAAGTTTATTCAATTACCTACTCGTTTGGGTGATAAAATTGTATTATTTTTTTATTGCAAAAAATCTAATAATCTACTATAATTTAATTTATGTAATGCTTTTTATTGTATTACTATTAAAGTTTATTTTTGTAAGTAGATTATAATGAAAACAAAATAACTGTAAGTAAAAAATACTTACAGACATTTTTTTTTAATTGAGTAGGTTTCAAAAAGACGTAGGCAAGTAACCTTAGTTGCTTTGATCAAAACATACTTTAAGTTTGAACTTTTTTCGTGCTTTGAGGCACAATTAAACATTATTCCTTTCTATAAGGGATAACAAACCAAAGAGCGCCACGTGAAACGTTATGATACAGGTAAAAAGACAAAGCAGCACATTTCCAAATGCGATCCCCCATTCTCAATACCAGTTCCCTGCTTACCCCACAACGGAAATAGTGTGACGTCACGGCTCAGTATGTATATGAAGGTATTTATCAGCAGCAGCGCCATCTGTACGCAATATTAAACGAGAGAAGTTAATTAATACATCTGTCGGAAGAGGCTGTTTGCTTAATTTCCGTTTTCGACAAATGGAGATATTTTTTGAGACAGCCATTTTGTAATTATTAATTATCTACTAGCTTTTTGGCCACGGTTTCATGGATTTTATCAATCAATTTTAGTCAATATATCTGCAAAGTTTGAAGCAAACATCTTTTTTTGAAGTGAAAACTTCTTTAGCGGCGTTGTACACTTTTTCTGTAATGGGTAAAAAATTTAAAACTCGCGTCAGGGTCACGTGACCAAAACTCGCGTCAGGGTCACGTGACCCTGATCGAAAATGAGTAAGACGTCATTCAAATTAAAAATAAAACATAGTAACAAAAAAGTTTTCACTTCTACCGGCACTCCTGGAGTGCAACCTTTTTTTTTTCTAACTGTTTTTGCTTTAACTTGATGTGTTTTTTGCAGATTATCAGTATTTTACATTGAGCCACTGCCAAGCTAACCTCCACAACACAGTAACTGGGTAATACCCAGGATATCCTCTGGTAAGACAGGCTATCCTACTTATAATCTGCAGTAACGACTATCTATCGATGACGGCCGGAATCAACAGCTTAATTTGCTTTAGATGACCACCCATCCATAGATTAAACTCAGCATACGCGCCTTAACCTTGAAGATTGACCTGTGCTGTTGTTATATAAAATGTCAAAAGACTCGTCCAACATTTAAGGAGGCTCTCGTTAGGCAGTTGGATCAGGGACCTGATTCGGAAAGCAGCTCTTCTTGATATGGCGCGCATTGTTAGGAGGTTCCGAGAATCAAAACTACTGGTAGTTTTGATTCTGCTCTCTGCAATAAGAGTCTGATAGTCCCTTCCGCTCAAATGGTGTTTAATGAGGATTTGTTTCATGATGATGACGATGATGATGAATACCAGCTCTACACACACCTCGATACAGGCATCCTCTCTTTAAGATGAAGTGAGCCATTATCTAACACTAGTGCGATTTACTAGATGTCACACGTCTTTGAACTTTTTCATGTACCTGGCAGGACTCGAACCCAGCAACTACAACTCGTAAGTCGGGGCTGTTTCCGGTCCAGTGGAAAGAAGAGCTCTAGTTAACTGTGCAAGAGATGCATTAATATGTAAGTTCCACGTTATCTTATTAATAAATACGTTTCAATACACACATTACAGGCACCTTATAAGTCTGCGGTGTGCGGGTGACTGGAGAGTGCAGGGGAGGGGGGATTGTGGAACTCATTTCCGGAACATAGCGCGCATGCGTCCGTCTTCACTCGCTCCAAATAGTTCGTGGAAGTCGAGGATTTTGGCACATGCAGGTTGTAGAACACAGCGGGTCACGGGTTCAAAGCCTGGCTGAACTGTTAAATTTTATTTGCAATACACTTTATATTCATACACGTATATTTATATCTTTGTAAACATTTTTTTTTATTGCCATCCTATTCAGTCAACGCTTTTGAAATTACGTAGCCCCAACGCCAACCACAATGTAATTCAATCCCGTTATTTTCATAAATGATCAGCATTTTACACATGGCCACCTGTCACCTGGGTTGTGGAGGTTATTGGACCTCCACAACCCAGTTACCGGGTAATACGATACCCCATTTTAATACTGGCTGTCAGACTTTTAGAGCTTCTGACTAACAGTAACGACTGTCAAAGATCTACAAACGATAGCCGGAACCAACGGCTTTACATGCATTCCGAGGCACGGAGGAAACTCGCTATGACAGATGGTCACACACTAACATCGGTAATCGCGGCTTAACCCGGAAGATCGGCCTGAGCGGCTGTAATTATTTAGACATGTACCTAACCGGCCCCGTTGGAGAAATATAACAGCTGCAAATATTTAACTTCGCTGCTTTATTATGAAGATATTTCAAGTTTATTTTATAATCTAAAAAGTGCATGTGTTTAAATCTGTTTAAGACCCGCTTTAGATAAATAAAAAATGAACTAGAATAAAATGGAACAAGTCATGAAAAACCTTAACAACTCTAAACGCAAAACGTTATGACTATGAACACGCCTTTATGAGAAATAACTGTTTCAAATAACGATGTTCCCTCACGTGTAACACTGATATAAGGTAACCGTTATTTATAGCAGTAACCGTTATTTTAACGATGTCATTTTACATCGCGTAAGCTGGAAGTTGTTGTCTTTTTTTGTATGATGATGAATGATGACAAACTGGTTCGGTTTTATTGTGACGTGTAAAATAGGATTGATTTTATTATTGCAGTAGGCATGTCTGTATCGGTAATTCGGTATCATGATATTATTATGTGACACGTACCAGACAACCTTCAGAACTTAACTATGAAATCACAATAAATAGAAACTTTACTGTGAAATAATATTAAAAAAACAAACTTTTATTTAAAAACAACCTTTCATAAAATCCGCTTCAAAATCTCTTGTACATAAATAACTCAATTTCAATTTTTAAATCAAATCGAATAGAGTATGGAAAGGCCGAGAATATCCCGGGATTGAGTTAATTGATCGGACACAGTTCGCTATGTGGAGGGTACTCGGCAAACGATAAATTGGCTGTATCGAGTCAAAAACGCCGGTTTGATGCCGAGTCACCGAGTATCGCTTGTTTTTATGTGGTTTTTATATAAAAATGAGTATTGAGATTTAATTTATTTGTCTGGCTGGCTGATTTTTTGTCGTCGGCTAGTGCGTTTGCTGGACTCAGTGATGCGTGCAATTTTATGTTTAAAGTATTATTCATACCCAATGATGCAAACTTTGTTGTCTCGCGTTTTATTTTTGTAGAAGTATTTTATAAAAATATAATGTGCTCAAATATAATAAAAAGAAATCAAATTTGTTTTTACCATCTGGTGACAACAATACCGATTTATTCAACCACAAATCTTCATTCTCTACCACAATCGCACAAAATTTTTAATTTAAAGTAAGCGCAAATCTTTGTAAAATCGATGCTTTTAATAACGTCAAAGAGTTTGCGAACGCGGCGCGCGGCCCGGGATTTTTAATAAATCCCGTAGCGTAGCGGTTATTAAATCAAAGATCCCGGTGTTCCGGACCGCCGTCCCGGGCTTGCATAAGGAAAATTTAATCCTTTGCTTGTAAGATACTAGAGATGTGCACTCAGATATGAATGCAGGTGGTTTCATTTCAGATTACAAAGGTATGCTGTTATTAAAATGAGCTTTAGTCGTAGTTGCTGGCTCTGAAATGTTCATGTTACGACTTTAGTAAGTTGTCTTGCGTATAAGAATTTTACTTTAGAAAATACATTCATGCGCGAAAAGACGGTGGATGTTCCATAGCCTTTTGGCGAAATTTTAGGTAAACAGTCAATACAGATCGGATGTAACAATCTTTACAAATAGTGTATTTTCTACATTCTAATTCAGTAATCAACTTTCATTTTTGACCAAAAAGTGCATGTTGACTGCGGGTAACTACTAGGCTTAATCGACTACATCTTGTCACCAATAAGTTATTATACTACTTTTCGAAATAGCTGTTAAGAAGAAATTCTTCATGTACTTCTGATAAAATAACAATCACGCCAGTATTCCAACGGGATACTTTAATTTTCTTGCTAAGAATGACAGGTGTACCTAATTTAACAACCATACCATGAAGGAGTTTGTCTTAAAGCAGTGTCGTTCAAAATCTTTCACCAAAAGCTCTCACTTAATTATAATTCCCACTATCGCACGCAAAACCCCGGTAAGAAGACGCGTCCCTAATAAACTCAAAGGTACCTTTCGCACTTTACTGCCCATTCCATTTAACTACATGTCCATCAACTCTTTTATTACGTGACGTATACGTCGTAAAAGAAAACAGCATAAAAATAAGGACAAAATTCCCAGACAGGGCTGGAACTTTAATAAAACTACTGATGGGCAAGTTAATAACATTCTTGACTTTGTTACAAATATGTTTATCATCATATTTGTCGATAGTTATTATATTGACGCATAACTATCCGTCCCGCATACCCGTGTAGAGTATCCCCACATTAATATTAATAAAAAATGGCGTTTAAGAATATTTTAAAATTGTCCTTGTGAAGTAATCCTTTCTTGAAGATAGGAGAGAGCTTTTTTATACAAAATTCACTCAGGTTTTCTTAAAGTTAAACTCCAATTCATTTCCATTGTGGAATCCAAACTAAACTTCCTCTGAAGTATTTCTCCAACATTCTGAAGCTAAGACCTGCATTCTTCGACTGACCAGATCGAACACAATCTAAACTTCAAAAAAGGTTGCACTCCAGGAGTGCCGGTAGAAGTGAAAACTTTTTTGTTACTATGTTTTATTTTTAATTTGAATGACGTCTTACTCATTTTCGATCAGGGTCACGTGACCCTGACGCGAGTTTTGGTCACGTGACCCTGACGCGAGTTTTAAATTTTTTACCCATTACAGAAAAAGTGTACAACGCCGCTAAAGAAGTTTTCACTTCAATAAGAACTACTCACAGACAAAAATAAACCACATTCTTCAGCTCCACGATAAATCTTAGCTTTTTAGCGTCAGTCCACAACAATCGGTCGTATTCAGCGCCTAGAGTGTTCGATCTCTCGAGACATCGGTACAGATCGATTACAGCATCGAATAGAATCGGATAGAGCATTGTGCTCCGGATAATTGCTTCTGTATTGATACCCGCTTTGTGGTGCGGACAATCGGCATCTTGAATGCCTTACGATTTCAATTGATTATTCTGTCGCTGAGTGTTGACTGATGATGACTTACTGCTGGGATGTTGAGTTAATCGTCAGCATTGTTGACCTGTCAACGTCTGCTATTGATAGTCCGCCTAATTATAACTAAATGTATAATTATTTATAGAGTTATCAACCGTTTAGTTTATGAGCTGTAGAAGTTTATTTTAATTCGCTCTCAAGCTAATCATGTTGGTAATGGTTTGTTACTTTGGTAAGCTGAAAATGTCTCACATTAACAAAATGTCCCGTAAATAAAAGCATGAAATCAGTAAATCTAAGAATAGTGCCTTGAATTCTCTTTCAGGCCTAACAAATCACTGATTAATTAATTAACCTAAGATGGCGGTATCTTTATAAGGTTCTAATCTGCGTAATTACTTTTACCAATCGTCTGCGGGTTTAGGATCCTTCTTTCATTGTAAAACATGATGAATACAACGTCTAGAATATCTTAAACACACCTGAATACTAAAGTATTTTGCGAATGGGTACTTCGGCATTGAATATCTAAAGAATGTCTTTAACATATCTCTACATATCACTTTGCAAGACGCCTTATTAAACATCTAGGTACCGTTTTCTTAAAAGCAATCAGTTCTGAGAGACGGAGATAATTCAATTCACAAAGAAAATACACACAAAGGTATTCCACAATTCACTGACATTCTAAGGTAGATTTTAGATATGTGAAGATTTCAAACAATTCTGGACGGTTTGATAAAGTCTTATAGGCGTCACAAGATTAAGGATTTATTTTGAAAGCTTGATATAATAGGCCTCTCAAGATGTACCTCGTGTTTACTTTGCAGCCGAATACCTATATACTAGTATTTTAACAAGCGACTGTTATTCTGACCTTCATAATCAAACCTTCAAAAAAGTCGCTTTAGGTAACACGATAACGACCGATAACCGAGTTACGGACGATCGTATTTAGTACTGATACATCTTATATGCCTATATGGCACATTTTCAGACCAATAGAAAATAACGAAAGCAATTTTTACGACGACCGATTTATCGTTTTAGTTAAACTGAAAACAGGGGTCTACTTTAAAAGTCTGTGAACGAAAACATGGGAATGGATACGGATGAACGTCAAGATTTGTGCGGACGGATAATACCACCACGACTGAAGTCCTTTTGACGCGGCGCTAGTTATATTGAGTTAAAAATAATTATGTAGTACTAACTATTGCCAGCGGCTTGACCCGCTACGACTCGAAAATTGTCCCAAAGGAACATAAAATCGGGATAAAAACTATCCTATGTGTTAATCCAGGTTATAATCTATCTGTGTACCAAAATGATTTAGCCAAATCCGTTCAGTGATTTTTGGGTGAATGAGTAACAAACATACCTACATACACATACATACATCCGCACAAACTGTCTCATTTATAATATTAGTAGGACTACGAATTTTCCACATTTCATGAGTGGTGGCGCGGACTTTATGGAGCTTTCTGTCAAATCGTAATATTATTCATTCTTAGTTCGGAAAACGTCCGTTACTAACCCCGAAACTTTGGGTTTCGTGATTAGAGATTAGACTCCTGACTCGTAAACCTTACATTTATTTTCTAAGAACATAATGATGTTAATTGCGTCAGGCTTCAGGATTCCGTCGGTAATAAATTAGTCTTACTTCAGAATTACAGAGTCGAACACTGAACCGCGCGTATATTACCCCAGAGTGAGTGTACGGAATACTAAATTAAATTATTAAGACATCTTACTAAGCTTCGAGTTTACTTAAGGTTTGTAGGATTTTGTGCGCTTTAAATAATAAGGATTATTTTGTTACCGAGTCAACTTAATAAAAGTATTTCAGAAATGTTACTTATCAAATAGACTTTAATTTGCAACATTACCAAAAACTTGAGCTTTTATAATCTGTTCATCAATATTTGAAGCAAAACTTGATTCCACCTAGCCCTTTCCATCATCGGACTAACAAGACGTACGGCATTACGCCATCAATATGGTGGACATCCCTCCAGTGCGTACAAAGCGTCTTGCCAATACCTTTATTGTACGCACGGCTAAGGTGTGGAATTCCCTGCCTCGATCTGTACTTCCCGACAGCTATAACCTTGGGGTCTTCAAGTCAAGAGTGAACAGGTTACTTCTAGGCAAGCGTGCTTCACCGTCGACCACATCTTTACTTACCATCAGGCGAGATAGTGGTTTTTGTTTTATTTTTGTATAAAAACCCTAATGTGGTTCACATAATGCACGTACTTACCAAGTTTCAACAGGATAACTCTTATACTTTCGTCAAAAAGTCGGTGTAACATACGGACGGACAGACATGACGAATCTATAAAGGTTCCGTTTTTTGCCATTTGGCTATGGAACCCTAAAAAAACCTTTCACTATTCATTCAATCATCTTGTAAAATCTTTTGTAAAAATAATGTACACATTTTTCAAGAAGAAAGTTGTACATTATAATAACTTTCCTAGAAAAATCCTTGATATAAATTTTCTTTATTAAAATATCTTCTAGAAGACACAAATTCTGACGAAGACCTTCACTTTAACCTGTTTCTCTGAAAACACAGATTTTCTTGAAAACCTTTTACACAAAATCGCTATAACATGTCTTAATTTAATTAATCAACACTTAGATAAACACTTCACCTTCATTCACTAATATGATAATAGTTCAGTGTATCAAACAGTTAATTAGTTATTATCGAAACCTTTGTGATCACTTGAGCCGATTCAGCATTATTTAATTAAACTTGATATGAAGTACGTAAGTAGGTCACATAATTATCAACCTCGACATAATATCATTATGCTTGAAGAGATCTATATATCAGATAATCCTCTACCTAATACTTCAGTAGGCGGGTTTTACTGTCACGCTGACCGCACGCGGTTGTTCAGCGCTGATGGGTCAGTCAGCACTACTCAGAAACGCTACCTTACTACATAGCATTGACCCATCAGCGCTAACGGCGTGCGTCAGCGTGATAGGAAAACCCGCCTTAGCTGTTGTTCGCGGCTGTCCTAAATTTGTAGATATCTGACAGTTGTTAAAAGTGAAAACCAGTCTTACCAAAGGAAATCGTATGTCTCAGTACTATCTGGATTATGAAAATTATGTATTTTTTATCGTCGTAAAATCATTAAATGAGACCTCCCATCTGGGGCGAGACGAGAAGGACTGTCAGACTTGTACTGACTAAAATTCATGGTGATAATTCAATAGCCCTTAACGTTCCAGAGTCGCGGTTGCCTGATGAAACAGTCCCGCGACCCCGGTAGGCTTTGGACCTCTAAGGGGGGCCAGTCAGATTGCTGACAGCTATGAAACAGAAAAAGGGATAAGGGCTGGAAGATGATAAGTATGAACTTTGTTATGTAGGTTAGATAGGCAATCGATTGCATTCCACGTTAACTGAAGCCAACCACAATATGGTTGAACACTGAAGTGAATAATTATACAGCATCCGACATCTGCCTTCTCTTGCATTATTACATTATTAAGCCTCTGATTAAGGCACTTGCACTTCCTCCATTACACTATCGACATTCCCCGGGATTCCCAAAGATATTTCCCGTGAATTCATTAATGTCATCTGAGGCCGGGATCTCGTTCTGAACGTTATTTTTTAGCTCTTTTGCCCAAGACGTCGGCGACAATCTACTGAGAACGGTATGATTCAATCGTGTCTGGCTAGTGATGTGACTTGACATAATCGGGATCTATCGCTAACTTATATATAATAAAATAAATTCATAAAATAATGTTTTTAAATAATGCATATATAATCACTACATAGTATAAAACAAAGTCGCTTTCTCTGTCCCTATGTCCCTTTGTATGCTTAAATCTTTGAAACTACGCAACGAATTTTGATGCGGTTTTTAGGGTTCCGTAGTCAACAAGGAACCCTTATAGTTTCGCCATGTCCGTCCGTCCGTCCGTCCGTCCGTCCGTCCGTCCGTCCGTCCGTCCGTCCGTCCGTCTGTCCGCAGTTTAGCTCAGAGACGCACAGTACTAGAGAGCTGTAATTTGGTGTAAATATACGGATTTGTTGTGCCAAAAAAGTCGTAAAATAAAATCTCGAAAAATATTTTTTTTTAGGGTACCTCCAGTACTTACACGTAAAGTGAGGATTTTTTTTTTCTCGCGTACCCCTTAGTGTGGGGTATCATTAAATAGGTCTTTAAAAAATAATGATAGTTCCCATTAACAATTTTTTGATAAAAAAATTCGTTTGTGAAATATTAAGCTTTAAAGTGCTAAATTTTGCTCGATTCGAGTGTCCCCCCCCTCTACCAGCTAAACGGTTATGTTTGGGGGTGTGAAAAAATTCACAATAGTAGTATATATAACGAAGTTTAAAAGAAAATTATCATGACTAAGTAGGCATTACAACTTTACGAGTAATAGGCGACCAACTTATAAAATGTACTTGGACATCATATTTTCTAAACAAAATGTATCGGAGACCACTGCAAATGTAAGTTTGTCAACTTTATTTTTACAGCTTTTATAGGTAAGTTTTTTGGGGATAGGTAGGTTTTATCGTCAACTATTTTTAACTAAATTCAAAAAAAGGAGGAGGTTCTAAATTCGTCGTAATCTTTTTTCTTATGTATTTTCCCCGATTTCTCAAAGACTCCTGGACCGATTTTGAAAATTCTTCTTTATAAAATTAAATTCAGAAAATCAGTTTAGTTAGTTCGCATAAGTATTTCCATGGGCAACTACGGAACCCTACACTGTGCGTGGCCCGACACGCACTTGGCCGGTTTTTTTTTTAATAGATAGAGTGATTCAAGAGGAAGGTTTATATGTATAATAACATCCATTAAATAGTGGAGAAGTACTGTTATTTTTGAGGTTTCTAATGTGATGTCGCAAATAATTACAACGTTCACAGTTTTTCTGTAGTGTATTTAGTATCAGCATTGCACCCGTGCGAAGCCGGGGCGGGTCGCTAGTATTATTATACATTCCAAAGTAATTTATTAAGTGAATTTTGGACTAATCAATAGGTAAGGTAGATGATCGGATTACCAAACGATTTCTTTAATTCGTCTGTTACCTGAATGAATCGAGTTTTTGTACGACCACGAAAATGATTAAAGAGAATTGTGATGTGATTACGGGAGAAAGTTCATTAAAGGTTAACAAAATTACTGCAAGAAGTTATTAAAATAAATCCGCTAAATATTAAACGTATACATTATTATAATAAAAAAGTCCTGTTCACCCCTCAAATCCCGCATCCCGAGACCGCAAACCCGTTCACCACATCCCTCAAGCACTATCCTACGAACACCGGTGCGGCTATTGTGACCTGGGACCGTTTCTCCCCGACAACCCCTCCTAACCCCCCTTACACCCCCTATTCATGCCTCTAACAAGCCGGTTGAGATTGAATTTTAATTAGCTAGTTTTTATGTGAATGTTACACGTGATATGAATGTTCAGGAGGTGATTGAATGGATGAGTGTGAGTTATGGTGTTTGAAAGGTTAGCTTCTTGGTTCGACTTCGGAATATGTAACGGATATCTTTGTGGGATGGCCAGTAGATGAACGGATGGATAAGCGGTTGAGGTCATTCTCAATAATCTAAGGGGTTTGTTTGTTCTAAATAAAGAAATGATGTAGGCATTTTTATTAAGTTTTCACAGACTTCTAGAGGCTTACTCGTATATAAAAAAGACACCTGTCTTCACAATGTTTGTTATTTCGTTGTTGTTTTGAAAAATAGCTATGTAGTAATTTATTTCTTTATTATCTGGTTTTTTTTTTTTAATTTGTTGTTAATATTGTGTGTAACAGTACAGGTCCACTCACCCAATAAACATTTTTTCTTTCTTTCTTTCAAAGTTAGAGCAAACATGAAATTTTCTGAGTAAGCTACCGTAGACTTTTTCTCTTTCACTTCTGAACTAGAGCATTCTGTTAAGAGCAATCCCGTTTCAAATAAAAAAAAACCCTTTGGTTAGAAAATGAAATCTCTATTTTTATGGAATACTAGCACTTTGCCCGCGACTTTGTCTGCGCGTGTTTCTTATTTCAGTATATTTAATTCCAGCTCACCCTCCTTATAGGATACTTTTGGAAAATCTCTAGTAGTTTCAGGGTCTATTCAATACAAACAAACAAAAATATACTAGGGGTTAATTAACCTTTAACTATGGACGTGCGGTCTCACAGACCGCGTGCAGTTTGTGATTCTCGTGCCCCTCTCCTCCCGTGTACCCTACACGTGTACACGCCTCAGTAGCTTCGGTTTTAGTTACTAAAAGACAGTTAAGAGTGAAGGTTACGTAATCGGCTAAATACTGCGTGAGTAATTTCGCTTTATATTTTGAGTGCGGTCTGTGAGACCGCGCGTCCACATTTGTGTTATACATTGACGCTGACGATGATTTCCTTTGTTTTAAATTTTATAAGCTGAAATGTCAAAAAATGATCAATCAACGACTGTAGGCAAACGAACATCGAGTCCGTCTACTTATATAGGCGGTAAAATATTGCGATTAGATGATCATTCTTTTGAAAACGATTGCTTTTAGAATCGGTTCAGTGCGACAGAGATGGGGATGTTGATGATTGTTTGTTTTATGAAGCTGACATTGAAAAAAATCACTCGAGTGAACGATAGATTATTGAAGAGAGTGATAGTACTACTAGAGCCGACGGTGACATACGAATATGGGATAATCCCATCAAAGGGAGGTAGATGAAACGGACAAGAAATGTTCAATTTATTCGAGCAGTCGCAGAACAAGAAGATGGCCTGGTGGTGATTTTCCACAGAGTTGGACTTGTGTGGAATTAATGACTACTCTCTATTCAATCAACACAAAGACAAAGAACTAGAAAGAGGTCAATTTCTGAAGAAATTTCCACGAGCTCTGGTGGTTCCACATAATAGAGACGAGTTATAATCACTCATTTGCCGTGACATGGCTGAAACGAGTTTTGGGCCCTGCTATGCCATCCCAAGGTCCACCAAGTGAAGTAAATGCATGCCTAAACGTAAAACGTATAATCTGTGCCCACCAAATATAAAAACGAAAGAGGACCCACACTTATGTAGGCAATGATCTAAGCCGCTATACAAAGACTGTCAATAATTCTGTCAATAAATATGACCAAGTTGAGCCCTTGTCAAAAAAATTATGTTTAGTTTTGAGAAAATTAATTTAATTTTTTATGTCCTTTGTTCTTTATATTTTATTGGAAAAGAATTTAAACTAACTAAAAAATCATATTTCTCCAGTAATATACCTATAAAGTGATCTCAGGCTAAAAAGTCTGAATAGCGCCTTTGATTGTTATATCGTTACATATAGTTTATAATAAATACATTTTTCATTAAAATTACATTTTTACTGTATATTTAAAAACTCTTCTATGTGATAAAAATAAAAAAATACACAATTATTACTCATCAAGATAGAAATCAGTCCGTAAAGATAGCGGTCTCCGAGACCGCGCGTCCATAGTAGTGTAACAAAAATGGAACGTCCACAGTTAAAGGTTAAAAAAAATTATTAAATACGTATCCTTTATTCGTTTGAGAGATTTTATTTATGCCCAGTTTAGAATTTAACAGAGCAAGCAGTAAATCCTTCCCTTAAAACTTAATCAACCCTTTTCAAAATTTAGGGGGTGATTTTCTAAAAACCCAAAAATGAAGGGTAGTTTTGAAAAAAGAATAGTGTCCATCTTTTTTATTTACTTATACTCACATTCGTACCAAGTTTTAAGTTTATAAACCCAAAGAATAAGATTTTGCATGCAAAGGTTTTCACCCCTTTTCACCCCCTTAAAGGTAGATTTTCGCAAAATCCTTTCTTAATGCTTACTTACATTATAAACTGCAACTATCATCCAAAATTCAGGTTTCTACGTTTAGTGGTTTAATATCCTCCCCTTAAAACTTGAATACCCCTTTTCACCAACTTGGGGGGTGATTTTCGAAAAATCCAAAAACACGTGTTTGATTAATTCTTATCTAGTATATAAATACTGATTTTCAAATTCATCAGCTCACGCGTTATGATTTTTCCATACAAACTTTAACAACCCCTAGATTACCAATAGAGGGTACTTTTAAAAAAATAATGGTGCTAATCTTATTTATTTACTTGTGTTCTCATTCGTGGTAAGTTTCAAGTTTATAAACCCAAAGAATAAGATTTTTCATACAAACGTTTTCACCCCCTTAGAGGAGGATTTTTGCAAAATCCCGTCTTATTGCCAATCTACATGGTAGACTGCAAATGCTGTCCAAAATTCAAGTTTCTACGTTTAGCGGTTTCGGCTGTAGTCGTGTCAAAAGAAAAACCCCTGTTCTTTTATATAAATATATATAGATAAAAGATCTACCTTGGCAACCTTTACAAGTTTTCAATCATTTATTTACTTTTCATAAACCACTTTACTAAAAGCCCTTTTGTAAATTATATTGAAAACATTTCTATTATGACGGGAGATAAAAACGGTAAACTGCTAGAATTTAGTGTTGCATACAAAGTGAGGCGCACACTACCAAGAACAGATTACATCTATTTTATTATACCAACTGCTGTTTAAAACGTTTTTAAATGAAGCATTGTTTTGAAAATTCCACGAGATACGAGACCACTAAAAGTTAACTATTACACTCGTAAAAGCTTTGTAATTTTGGATCGCAAATGGCAGGCTTGCTGATGATGAAATGTTTCTTTGAATATGTAGATACCTAGTTTTTCAGGTGGAATGTTCTCATTTATCCGCTCTTAAAAAAAAACTGTGTTAAAAAAGTGCAGGCTATCTACATCTAGTCACATCCACACCAAAACGTCGACTGTGAGAAGCTATAAAAAAAGGACTTGCTGGTGCTTGACCTTCATAATCAGCGGCTAACTGTATCTACTATACATAAACTTACTCGAGAAAAGTCTAAATAGAATATGGTGTATCATAATCCTTTAGAGCGTCTTCACACTTTCACACTAAAGGATAATGATACGTTGAGCTGCGCATACGTTTATCAAACCCCTACGCTGGACGGACGCTAGTGTGAAGGCGCTCTTACTTGTCATCTTTTCCTCAGACCTTCACATCCTTTTTAAAGATTAGGCATTTTTATGATTTTATATATCACCTCAAAAAGTATCGTGTTTTACTTTTTACACCCGATACTTTTCCCGCACACTACAGTATTCCTCAAGTGAACTGCGATGCGATACTTCCTTTCTTTCATAATAAAGGCGTCTGCGTTGATGTGTAAGTCGACACCGTCGGGTTTGTGTGACAGAGGCATCATAGGTAGGTGCCTTGTTTCGCCCGTCTCGCCTTGTTTGGGCCTGACGAAGGGTGCCTCACTATTTAGTAATGTGCACACGTTTGAAGAGGGATAAATAGAAACAAGAATGGAAAGTGAATAGCCTTCGCTTTAACAGACCGAGTGATTTGGAAACGTGATTTTAAAAGGTGAATGGCGGTGTAAATAGTCACCATAGATGTTGTTTTTATGGAGACTAATGACTATCGTCCATGAACTAGGGGCAAACTAAAGGGAAATGCCGTCAATATCGCGATGATGGACGTTAATAAGAACATTAAAGGTTATTGTCACGATGAGTAACTGTAATTACCGCTAATGTGCCCATCGCATAAACATTTATTTAAACATAATTTAGTTGAAAACGCTTTGTGAACGGATCACCATTTTTATAACAGTGCTGTGACATTTGGCTAACTTATTGAAATTCTTAACCCTAGATTACTAACCTTATTTTTCGACGCTTATTACGAACCTTCGTCGTTTCGACTACGGTATTTTATAAAGGGGATAATGGGTTTTATATAAATAAAACTTGGTAATTTTTAATTTTTATTATTAATTAATTATATTTTTCTTATAATTTACTATGTTTACATAAACTAAAATAGCATACTTATTAACCAATCAGCCATAAGAATGTGATTATCCGTTTTATGCTAAATTGAACATAGTGACATTTTCAAAGTTGCTTTGTCAGTATATTACGAAAAGTAAATTGTTAATTTATCTTTAAATATTAAAAATAGAGAATATAGTAAACCAATAAAATAAAAATTTTGCTAAAAATCCATCAACTAATGTATTTGTGACATACGTCAAGTTCGTGTTCCCCGCACATCGGTTTATTACACTTGGTGCGACTACTTTTAGTCAGTTTTCGTTTTGCAAAGGGACACAATGCTTATATTTTCCTTCTTTTACTGAAGTTAGGTACATCAGTCGCATTACTTGACCTTGTTTTTTTTTACGTGGTAAAATCATCAAATGAGTCCTCCCACCCAGGGCAGGACAGAAGGGGCTGTCAGACTTGTACTGACTCAAATCCACAATATCCTCCAATAATAGCCTTTTACGTTCCGTGGCCACGGTTACTTGACAGTCCCGCGACCCTGGCATTCTTTGGCCCCCAAAAGGGGGCAGGGGGCCCCGTCATATTGCTGACAACTCTTTCAGACGCTCGTGGAACAAGACGCGCCGTCGACTTAGGGAATTGTCCATGATCGGACAGCGAGTCGCCCGTTACTCACCGTCGACATGCCCACGCCTTAGGTGGCCAGAATTCGCCGCATTACTTGGCCTGAAAAGTGCTGCTGGGTCAAAGTACAAATTTCCTCTTTACCACCTGTTTCATAAGCAGGATCAATCTCTAGGTGGTCTTCTTTTCGCTTTCAGATATCGCTGTCATCTTGTTATAATAACTGACGAATTATATCATAAACAACGAATAATAAATAACATTGAATATAAACAAAATAAACCAATAAACCAAAAAAATTAACGCGAAAGTACTCCACTAAGTAACACAAAAAGTTACGTTATTACTAACCTTCGTCTATGCGACGAGCCATGGTTGCTGGAACGGCGCTCATGGGCCCCTTGGACTCAAAACAACACTGTCTATCGCAGGGGCAATGGGTCGACAGAGATTACATAAAGTGTGGAAAAAGTTCGATCGCGCGCGCAAAAGTTAACGCGATTTAAACAATCCCGCGTCGTCGAATCGACGAAGGTTCGTAATCTAGGGTTAAATGTCATAATCTTCAAGTCTCAGACTCTAAACTGATTCAATAAAAATCAGACAATATTCCCTTTTTTAACAGACATCAACAAGTGAATGTAATATTAAATTGCTGATGTTATACAGATTCCAAAAAAAACACATACCAGAATAATAAATAATACAGACTTCAAACAATCATAGTTCTCTCAGAAATAAGCTCGATGTAAAAAGGGAATATTTTACGTATATCTCGAGACAAGGAAAACATAAAGATATAGTTTGTTGGTTTAAATTCCCTCTGTGTGGTGCCCGTCGGGCGGAGAGGAAATTTGATTTGTTCCGAGTTTCGTGTCGGGCACACGGCTGAGGCGGTGAGCCCGCTGTGCGAGATATCGATGTTATGTCATACTTTTAAAATAAGCAGTTGGAAAAGATTCAAAGGACTGTACCAAGAGTGAAGAATTAGATTGTAAATCGGTTAGACGATGGAATAATAATAATATTCCACAACTATCACACAACGCCATCTAGTCCCAAGCTAAGCAGAGCTTGTGTTATGGGTACTAGACAACTGATAAATATACTTATTTATTTCTAAATAGATACATACTTACATCTGACACAGAACAAATGTTTTTGCTCATCACACAAACATTTGTCCTGGGTGGGAATCGAACCCACGACCCCCGGCATAGCAGTCAGGGTTACTAACCAGTAGACCAATATCGTTAGGTTAGTCGTAAAGACTTGTGTTCTTGGTTAAAACAAATAGTTGCAACGTGCATCGAGTAAAATGCATGACTGTGATGTTGTAACAGCAACTTGTTTTTGGCATAATAGATGTTGCTGCCACAACGTTGAAAAACAATGTTGTTTTTCCACTAATTTTATGACTTAACAAGAGCGTTACAATGTTTCATAATTAAATAAATAATTATTCATAAATCCAATGTTAACATAAGAATTAAATAAATAACATCCAACGTATTATGTAAACGTGTTAATTGTAAATAATATAAATCCGTTTGTTCGGCCAGTTGACCCACTTCTAATAAACATAACAATAGTAATCTGTTATTTATTGAACACAACTGAAGCGTTAATAATTAATTAGGAAGCGAATTTGTTCAATTTGCATTACGAGGACAGGTGAAAATTTATTTTACATTGGTGTTATTATAATAAATAATTAATTAATTAGTTAAATAATTAGTATTCTCTTTATATAAAGCTCAGACTACCATTAGCTTAGAATTTGTCCTTGATACCTACCGGCTTATATTTTTTATTCAAATTCTTAAAGCAAGAACACAAATAAAATGTGATTATAAATCTTTCAATATTGAAATTTTCAATAAAAAATCAGTGATAAAAATAGGGTGCGGGGCAGTGGTCCAACTGCTTTGTCCAACTAGTTGGACCATGACCCTTCACTAGGGGCAGTTGTCCAACTTTAAAAATAGTTGGACCACAGCACCTGTTGAGAGTTCCGTGGTCCAATTAATTTAAAAATAATTTGCCCACCCTAAAAGCCTAAAGTATCTACTGCAGTAGAATAACAAAATTAAAGTCGCGTGAATAATTATAAAACTTTTATTTTTTTACAATAAACTAAACAATCAACGAAATTTTTTTAAAGCATGGCCTACAGTAATTTCACCTGAACTCAGTTGTATTGGACAAAGCAGTTGGACCATGACCCTTACTAAACTAAAAAACAATTACTCACACGTCAAAATCAATGTCAGAAAAACTCTTTTCAAAAAATAAATTGTAGAAAAGTGCGCGTCGCCCACCTCGCTCGTCTCCCCAGCACTAAGCCCTGAAATAGCGAAAATGATGAAAATTGTTTCGAAATAATGTCTCTTATTGTTTCTCGCGGATGACGACAAACACTTTGAAAGTCAAAAAGTTTCTTTTGTGTATAAAATTGAATCGGGACGACAATAATGTCGTGTTACAGTTGATATTAAAATTGACTTTTTGTTTGCTCTTATTATTTTATTTTGTTTGGAGTGGCGATGCTAACGATGTGCGACGAGAGATCTTTTGTTTTTGTTCTATTGTTCTGTGTTTTGTTTTTGTTTGGACTAATTTTCAACAAATTGGCACGAAGGTCGAAGGTGAGTCCTTAGATTTCAAGCGTTACTTAACATTCTAACTGTACATCTGATTAACCGAATGATATTAATGAAGTTATTTATATATTTTTTGTGGAAATAGTACAGACGGCACATCAACCTACCTCAGTCTGTTCAATTTCTTTAATATATTTGCAATCTTATCACAACAGTCGAAGGGTAATATTCGATTAGCAAAATTTGTGATTCGAGGTTCACCTGATAGCATTTGTACATGAATTCCCAGTTTTAAATACTTGGGTCATGCATCTACAGACAGCCTACGTTTACCGCCCTTGAAAGCATTTGATCCGCCCTTTCAAAAGGAGTAACCACAGTCGTGACACTATTTGTACAAAATGTAAGAATCAGTATTACAAGATGCAATAATACTGCTAGTTTCAACAAGAAACAAAAATATAATTATTCAGCATTGAAAACAAAGAAAAACATCACATTCAATGAACAATGACAAAGCGTTACCTTTCCTTACACCACCAAACAAACCGAGAAATCACGAAAAACTCAATTAGTATCCGATCATGTGGAAACCTCGTAAAGTCTACCACGATACATCACATCACCTAACAAAGGGTTCCGTACAATGAAGCGTGGTTAGGGTACCGTCGGCAAATTGTTAATCGCCGCGACCAATGGAGTGTGAAGATAATTACTGACGGCGCTGCCGGTAATGAGAAGAGAGGGAGAAGTCGGACTGGCGACTGATCTACTGCTCTTTGAAAGGTATTTGGTCATTAACTGAGAGGTTTTAATCTTTCTAATGGATGATCGGTTTATGGGAAATCAATGAGTGTTGATTGAATTTGGTTTGATTTGGTGATGTTAAAAGAGCGATAACAGGTATTAAAGAATTGAGACGCAGAGATGTAGTTGCCAGGTTTAACGAACGAAAAACAGATTTATTTGATCTTTTTGTCCTCCCACCTACGGCGGGACGGTAGGGACTGTCAGACTCGTACTGACTAAAATCCACGGTGTCCTTCAATAGCCCTTTACGTTCCAAGGTCACCATTATTTGATGAGATCGTCCTGCGACCCCAGCAGGATAATAATAATAAATAATAATAAATCATTTAATTCAGAAATAAATTCCATAATAATGTACAATAATAATTTGTTAGTAAAACTACTTAAAAAACTATGTTAGTAATTTACGATCTTTTTGAGTCAACTACATGAAGCTGACTCAAAAAGTGCACAATAGGACAATCCAGTTTGTTGGCAATGACACCCAGCAGACTATTAGAGCTGGCCCGCACTCTGTACAACAAGGACGCAGCACGCTTGCGTCTTATTGCAGCGAAACCATCAGTATGCGCGTCAGCAAACATACCAGACGCGCTACAGAAGCGAGGCAGCCCCAACAGCATCCTGAATGCATTGTTGTACTGGACTCGAAGAGCACTGACAGCTTTAAGAGTAAAATTTGTCCAAAGGCTACACGAGTAAAATACTTGACAGTAGGCTTTAAAGAGTGTCACTTTAACGGATCCTGAGCAACGTGAAAACCTTCGAACCAACATATTACACCGCACTGCCAGCGCTCTCCGTTCCCTCTCAACATCTAGATTGTCCTTTAAGTCATCAGTCACAATATGTCCCAAATAAGATAAGATAAGCCCCGTCAGAGATTCATATGATAAATGAAAATTAGATAATAACTAGAACATTACGGAATGTGCCTCATTAAGGTCAAACAAGTCAACATTTTTTCCATAGAAACTTCGTTGGGGTTTTACTCCACTATTTGACAAGGTACATCCAAAATTAAACATGATATCGTTTTGTCTCATTATTAATTTTGTCTGTACGGAAGCAGAATTGTAAAATATGAAGCTATTAAAAAGTTACGAGCTTCTAAAGATTCGTTTTTTTGCTAATTTTAACACAACTTTAGGTGTAAATTAGAAGCTAACGAAGCATCAAATTCCAAAACGAAGTCCGTACCGACACAGCAAATTTATCGAAAAATTTAATAAAGTTTATTTGAAATTAATTGGTGCAGTGGTTTTTCCATAAAACCCCAACTTCCAAAGGGTTTTTCGTATTTTTTACGCGCGCCTTTTACTCTGAATGATCGTGCATCTCACTGAATAAGTTTTCCCCTGTTTTCTCCACGGGGGGATGACGCTCGCATACACATAAACAATATGGCTCGATTTCCGGTGAAACATCATGGTTTTTGACCATGCCTGCCAGTGAGTTCGAGCTCGCGACTAGCGCCGCCTTAAGAAAAAACAATTAGTTTCTCTTAATGAGGTATCCCCAGTTACTTACTTTTTCAGATAATTTATCCAGGTATAAATTAATATCTGTCTCATTTACAGAGGGATATATTAATTGAGGTGAAAATATACGCTATTAATTTAACATAATTCAGGTTCAGGAGATAAATAGAATATAGAATATTATTCTTGATTAAGAAAAAACAAAAGAAGCATATAAAAGGTAAACTTTGAAGATCACATAAAGAGAAATTAACAGTTTTAGCAGTAAATATCTTTGAAAGACGTTTAGCTAAGAACTAAATATTTCCTAAAATATCCCAACAAAATTATTATATTTGAAACTTTACACTGGCGGCCACAAAAATAATCCCGGTCAGTCGACGGGCATAACATTTCCCATAAGCAGTTTGTCCGTCTAACATTTTGCAGCTGTAAGGTAGTTTATGCTCGTAATCCTGCGTCCACCTGCCTCACTGTCACGCGCCAGACGGATAAATCTCCAGCCGTCACCCAACGCTGAAGGATTTAAGGTACGGGTCCCTTTGGTTGGACGATGTGTATTTTTACGAATAATTTCATGTTTCAAGAACTATATTGGTAAACAGAGAGACGTCAGAGGCTTCGGTTCCAATAGTATTTTTTTTTTTTTATTTGAAATGGATTTATTTTGGTCTCAATCCAGCCTATTATTACAATATGGAGCAAGCTTACGCCAGATTTTGACTGTATGGTAGACGAGCTTAAAGGCTTTGGTGAGGCCTATTGGAAAGAAATGATTTTTGGAAATGGGATTTTTGGTAAAAAACGGGTGAATCGGAAGGGAAATTTTACTGACTTAAAAACAGCCTGTTTTTTCAGTAGGTCTTTGAGTGTCTGGATGCCTTTTTGTGGCAGTTCCGCAATACTGGTAGATTTGGAAAATTACCTTGAGTAAAACTGTTTTTTGGTCGCAAATGTTACTGCTAAACATAAGAGTCTGCATACAATTCCCAGGTCGAGCGGTATATAAACTTGCCTCTTATTTTTTGGCTTGACTCCAATACAATTAGATACATTATTGGGTATAATAAAGGAAACTTTTGGGATTACAGGTGTGATCAACTTTACCACTAGCTCTTATCGCGATCTAGTTTAGGCTGTGGGAAAGAGACAGACCTATACGAGTTGTCTAGCGCCATCTCTATCCCACAGTCTAAACTCGGATCGCGTTAAGAGTTCATGGTAGGCCCCCTGTTTAATTAGTCTTCCACTAAATAAAAATAAAAAACTGGCAAGGAACTCCTTACTGACGTAAAATCATACACCAAATTAATGTTCTAAACTTAAGTGCTACATTATGTACTCGTGCTATCCCAGTAGCCTAAAGTTAAACTTTACGAAAGTCTATATTCAAACACATGACTATGGCCAGCGGCGGTGTTCGAGCGGCGGCGCGGGCGGGGAGGGGCCTGGTTTAGTCCAATATCTAACGTACGGAACCCAAATCTCACAAATCAGCAATATGTATTCTAAAGTTACTACATTTTGTGCTACAATTTTGTTTTGGACCTGAAGATTTGAGGTAAATGGAACAGATTTCAAAAAGAGAGACGACCAAGTTTACTATCTTCGTGATATTTAGATAAAAGTCATGTTTGGAAGAGTTTTATTAGGTATTTGATGTAACTTAGTAATTGTAAAGTTAAAGTGGGTATTGCCGGCCCTATATTTAAATGCAACAAGACCAATGGGTCACTGACGTAGTGGTTGCCAGAAGATAAATTATTATGCGTCGTCCCGGAGTGAGGCCTAGAAAAAGCGGGGGTGATAAAGATGCGTTTATGAAAGATTATGAAACTGCAAAAAAAAATGCCAAAATCGAAGAATTTGAAGCTGCATATTTGTGACCATAATTTAAACACTGAAAGCTCTTTTTTTAAATGTAATACTCTTGATAAACCTTCCATTATGATGTGTAAAGTAATATATCCAGTGATCCATAAACCAACGTCGGAAAATGCAGTTTGAACACCCATTCTGTTATTTTGCCACAGGCTTCTTATTTTGAACGCACACTACTGCTCAAAATTGAAAAGAATAGTAAAGAACAATACGATTCCCCAACTCTTTCATTAAGTACTTACTCATTAACGACTGAACAAAAAGCCAAAAGTATATCAATTAAATAAATCCAAATATGAAGCTCCGTAGTAATTCACAAGCGTCGCTCTGTTGTGCAGTAATTAGGCAATTACGACTGCGAGCACGTTTTAAATTAATTACTTTGGTGTTAAATACGCACAGAATATTCGACTAACATTTGCATGCTGATGCGCTCGTGATTATCGGGATCACTTTTATGAGTACAGTGTGGTTTGCCAACCACTAAACGTGTTGCAATAATTATTTTAAAATTACTCTTCAAACTACATTTAATTGGACTCTCATTTTATAGTTTAAGCTGACAATGTCAAGGCTGATTTTTCCACATTGATTTTGACTTTTAATAGACTATATTTAGGTATTTATTTTAGACTTTTAATAGATAATATCTGGTTGACCGAGCTTCGCTCGATTTTCAAAATATCTATATCTTGGGAACCGAGCTTTTCTCGAACCTGGGACCTTGATAAATCGATTCTTTGAGCCTAAAATCCCCTAATCTGTAACTTTCATGAAAATCCTTGGAGCCGTTTCCGAGATCCTGATTATATATAAATATACAAGAATTCCTCGTTTAAAGATATTAGATTTATTGATAGAAAATTGCCTTCTGGCAACCTGACGAACACAGCAGCTTGCCTTCTGGGTAGCTCGCCATCCGATCCAAAGGATCAGACTCCACGAGGACCCGAAGGAACTGAAGGAACAGGGTGTATAATTAGCCAGTTCCAACCAGGGCGTGAGGAGTCATAATTATGAAGATTCTACCATCCACAAAAAAGAGGGGACAATATAACCAACCCTGCCTTTGAAAAACACAACTTTAACAACATTCCTTACCAAACTAGCTCGATGGGTTCACAAGAAGGCGGTGCGGCGCGGTGACGGCGCAAGTGTCCGTCAGCTAATCTGACACACTGCGAGCTGCAGCTGACAATTTAGCGCTGGCTTTAACTTCACGTGATTCGTGGAGTAAGCGGAGAGCGATTTTTCTAAAGCCCTTACTATGCACGGGTAGAAAATCTCCAAAATTTTCATCATTTATCAAAATTATGGAATCAGGCGTTACTTTACGGAAATCCATGACATTAAATGTTATGAAAAATAACAATAGTGAGTATAGGTTTGATTGCATGGCTTTTTTTTCCATTTGTTGCATGTGTGCATATGCATGAGGGCTGGAGGGTGGGTCCTTTGCTGCATGTGCATAGGGTGGGATTGCATCCTGCAACAAGCCTGAATTTTTTAAATATTTTACACAGATTATTGTTATTATATTTTCCACGTAAGACCACAAGTAAGTACTTTGTATTCAAGTTGAATCAAAAATGAAAACTTTTACGAAGACTGAATAATAAGTTTATTTGCTATCTGATGAAGAGCGTTGCCTTGAGTACAATTACTGAAGGCACTCAATCAGAGCTAATGCTAGCCTCTTCATTGCATTAGTTAATAATTTAAACATTTAAATTCAGAAACGCTACTAGCTCATCACTTACACCACACACCTTACCTGTGCAACGGGAGCATACACAAGTTTTCGCCACTCAAAACCAGACTCTACCAGCACAATATAAAGTTCTCTACGCCTTCCACAGCTATATGTCTAAGGTTTTAGAGGTAGATTTAGATGTCAGCGAGGCAAAATCGTCGTGGAGCTAGATCCTGTGTCTCGTATAGGTACGAGTAAGTTTAATAGCCTAACTTAGGGCTACGCTGAGGCTGGAGGCAAAAATGCTAAGTTTATCATGTCTGACAGGCTATATAAGTTTGGTATCTTAGTTATTGGGATCTATTGGGCTGATACGTTTAAGAGCCTATATCGACACCCCCTAAGTACAACTAAGTAACTGCAAAAAGCAAATTTTACAGGAGAGCGATTTAAAGATTTCAATTTTTTTAAATCGCCATATCTAAGCCCCTATATGGAATTGAAGTATAATATTTGGTGAGCGGGTTTAAAATTAAGTGAAATTTATAATTAAGAGTATATTTTGTTTCTAAACCTTCAAGTTTTTGTTTTATCACACATGCATACTTATACTTCATTGTAAAAAACAAACGAAATATCCTAACTGGCACATACACATTTCTTCATTGGAATATTCAGGCACTTTGTTGCTTTAACTGCCAGATACGTTCTTATAATTGGTAAAGTCAATTGAAATATCCTGTGTAACTGAATTCCAAACTTGTAAAAATCATCATGTGTTTTGGTATTTTGAAATAAAAGCAGTGGTTATATAGTTTGAATTATCTTATGTTTATTTTCAAAACACAAAAATATAAATTACAAACGTTTTACGTATCATAAAGTAACATTATATTGTTATTCTCTTCATTATCACTTTTTTACATATTGTTTTACAGTTTAAAAAAAAAAAAAAAAAAATGTAACAACATTTAAAAATTTTAAAAATAGTGGTCCACCAGCATTGGAAGCAGGGTCCAAGGTGCCGGTGGTTATATTAGGGCTCTAGAGGGAGGAACTTCCTCACCATGCGCCTCGTGTCCAAGAGAACTGCTTTCTGCATCAGGATCTTGAGCCAGCTGCACAATGACAGCCTCTTAAGGTGTTCGCAATTAATACATTGACCGCAACGCCTATCGGTACAATGACTGCTGGGTTCATGTCCCAAATGTCGACAATCTCGTGTGCCTAATCAAGATACTTGATTTTCTTATCATTTTCAGCTTTTACGAGATTCTCGCCATGAGGGATAGTTATATCAACAATCATTACACGACGCTTTCGGCGATCTACCACTACTATATCAGGCAGTCCTGTCAGTGATGATAGATTGATCCCAATGCAATATGGCATGACCGTTTTCAAGAACTGGTTGTATTCCAGGGCAAGTTGCTGGTCCTAGCTACTAGATTGTGTCTCTGCAAGTACTCACTGTTAGCAAGACGACGAACAATGTGTCTGGTCGACTCACTGGTTCGGTAGCATGCGGTAGGTAACTAAAACGTAGCCAGGCTATAGATGTAAAAAGGTCTACATCAGGCCCGTGAAGGGCCCGCTAAAATCGTCTGTGTAGCTCCTTGCTCTGCCATACCTCCCTGGGATCATTAGTATCCAATATCATAGGTTTGCGCTAGTTCCCGTTAGCTAAAGAGAGCGGGGTAAGGTCTTTATCCACAGAGACTACATCTTGATGTATCCCCATGTCGACTTCAAGGAAGTATTCCCCGAGACTGCGTACCTCGCAGTTGTGCAAGGTCTTAATAGCACTGAGGAAGCCACGGCCTTCACACACTTCCGCGGTATGTACTGCAGTCTCATCACAGATGACCGTGGGTGATTCCGGATGTATCACCCACGCAGTCACCTACTTGCAGTCAGCAGTGTGCGGACTTTTCTATCCAGGGCGTCATGTTCTGTCTGAGTCCATTTGAGTATGCCAAAACGGGCTCAAACGGACACCCTAGAATGTTTCTCGCTCAATCCTAATCGGTTCATCGTTCCCAAGAATCTGCCGATATCCTGGATAGAGATGTTCCTTCTCGTCTTCTCCATTGCCGCATACAGGACAACAAGAAGGTGCGAAGTGTTGCATTTATTTATATAAATCCAGCACACTCATGAGCCACGCATGTGGCACAGAGTCATAGGCCTTCTTATAATCCATTCAACAAGTTGGCTAATCCCTCCGGGATCGACGAACCTGTAGGCTTACGGCCATGTCAATAAGGAGGAGCTCTTTAGTACCGCGGGAAAAATTCCTACATCCATTCTGAGTGGCAGACATAACTTAATTGCTATTAATATGATATGATGCAGTTTTTGCTCTCAGAATAGATGTTAGAACTTTATAGACCGTCGGTAAACACGTAATTGTTCTGTAGTTTTTTGGGTCCGTGGTACTACCTGATTTATAGAGCAGGTGGGTAACTCCTGTGGTAAAAAACATTGGTAGCGACCATGCCTCTAAAGATGACTGAAACTGTGAAGCTAAGCTAGCGTGCGACCTTTGTAGCCATTTTAACCAGAAATTATGCAGTCCGTCTGGCCCTGGAATCAAACCACAATAAAACATTAAATTTTCTACGATAATCAACATCATTTCATATAAGGAAAACTATGTAAGTATACAGATAGACAACAATAATCAAGTTAAAATCCAATGTAAAACAATGTATGTGTTAGTTATCTGATTTTAATTTAAATAAATTTCTTAGAATAAGTATGTAAGTGCCTAGATAATTTTTTAAATCCACCTAATTTCCGGCGTAAAAACGTGTAACTGCGTAGTTACATACTTAAGTATCGGGAATTAATAAATTGCAGTAATATCGTCATGACGATAGATTTTCATTCTAAGACGTATTCAAATATTTACAGTATAGGTAGAAATTTCAATTTATGAGTGCACTTAAAATATATAATTTAATAATTATAAAATATTTACTTAAAATTATTTACCTTGCCTTGATGGCGAGATTATCAGGTCTGATGTTGCGCTTAATATTTAGTCCACAGCATTTTTTGGTCTTTAAATTGCATCTTCCCCTAATGTAGTATAAAATTTATAACGTTCACTCGACTTGGTATTAAACAACGCAAAACTCTTGTGCACAACTCGTTGCCCGCCGAATAACTAAGTGACAGGCAGTTACCCGCACCGCGCGTTCTTTTCCTCCCACATAAAAGTATGTAAATGGAACTTAAATAGTTGTACGCTGGGCTTATTTGTCAGATTATGCAGATACACAATTATACGTTTGAGAAAAAACTATGTTCCGATGATAGAAAAAATCTAAAAAAAATATATATGGTAAAGTTATGTATCTAAATGCCAAAAATGCAATAAAAACCATTTCGTGTATCTGGCAGATACATACGTCTACTTAGCGGGTGTCGATATGCACACCACGTTTTTTAAAAACTCGCCTTTGACGCGTGTTTGCAGCGATATAGACGCGATACGCACGCAATACAGATGCAGCCTGTAGACTTTTGCACACCTGTATAAATTACAAATTACAACTGCTCTGTTTGATAAAAGCGCGCCGTCCGAACTCATGACCTCGTAAATCGAAAAAATGAATTAATTTTCAGTAATCTATAAAATTCCAGTCTATACTACAAGTTTCTCCATCTTTTCTCAAATGCAAAAAAGATTAACTGAACACTTTTACAGCTCTTCGTTCAATAAATATTGCTTTAGTAATCGTAAAACCTGTCTAGCTAGTAAAACGAAGTACTCTTAAAGTAAGTACTATGTTATCTACAGGAACATAAATATTAATCGCTTAGTACCCACTTAAGAATATTAGAATCGACTTCCCTTTACAAAATTTGGCCAAACATCAGTATTTTGAGAACATCAACATAATCACTAATCGCAGTTAGATACTTTAATCTTAACAACATTAAAGATTAAACTGGAGTTTAGAACAACATTCTCAAGAATACTCAACTACCTAATATTTAATTCTGCTTATTCAAAACTCTGAACCTTCAACCTTTCCGACGTGGATTTACTCGAACACCCTATTAACGACGTCACAACCAAATTTCAGCTCTAAAACTCCACTTCTAAAGTCCATTTTACTGTCTCCGTCATTGTAAAGGTAAGCTCTTCATTATTAAAGCAGTTGATTTTGAACTTTGTGATCCCAAAGTTAAGGTGTGTTTTATAAGTGAGTTTACAGTCGATGTGTAAGCTAAATTGTCGAGCTGAGTAGTCCGTTGTAACAGGTTGAAATCGGCATATAAGTTTAACAAGACTTGACTTGTGAAGTAATGATGTGTCTTTCATGTTCTTGTAGCAATTAGAAGGTTCGTAGTTCGTCGTTGATTTTATTATAATGTTCAATGTGCTCTCCCTTGAACATTTTAGGAAATTGTAAGCCTTTTCAAATATACCTCCTTACAATGGTACGAGTATATTTATCAATGAAAATAAACATAAAATTGTATTCTTTCATATTTGGAAACAAGTAAGGTTTTATCTAAAATGTTCCTGAAACGAGTTCATTTCAATGTCCTTGCTTTGAAAATTCTTGCCCTAGAAAGGTTTAACTATACCTCCAATATTTGCGTTCTTGAAATTCAACTGAAAATTTTCACTGGACTGATTTCTAATATCCTTTGTTCAATTGATATATTGTACGAACGAATATGTAGCGTCCGGACCAAGAAATATGACATGATTGCATTTTGAATTCTTACTACATAAACGTATGTCAATCGGCCAGGAATTTCCAATCCCGGTTGATTGAGCATTCTAAGTGCTACAGTGTAATAAAATCCACAATACGTCCGAATATTACACGCCCTCGAAACCAGAAATTACGACACGTTCGAAAAAAAAACCTCGAAAAAATCCGCAAAACAAAACTAGTGAAATCCGGTTCCAACTAGTAGGGAGACAACATGTGCCTACCGACGCGGACAGCGCGAAAAACAAAAATATTTCGCCAGTGAATTTAGTCGGCGTAGGCTTTTACGCTGACGCTACTGAATAAAATATATGGATAGTGCAGAGCGTGTTTTCATACTATCTATGATTTTAGTGCGAAGCCATTTTTTGTACGTTGTTACGATTTTGTGCCCTGTTGAGCTCGTTGAGTCGTTGATATGCGGTGCAATTGAGGCTTTGATACCATATCATAAAAGTTGGTTTGTAGCTGTATATCGGGTGAATAAAGTTAGCCTATTAATGCGTGATATGAGGATTTTTTCTTAACGTTTTTTTCGTAATTGGGTTTTGTGAGTAAGAAAATGATTGATAACCTTAATTTATTTCAGAGTGTAAATGTTCCATGAATTTTTGGTTGTAATTTTCGTCTGTGCTAAGAAGAAAATTGTGTGTTTGGATTTGGATTTAGTAATCTTCGTAACTCCTGATCGTATGAGGTTGTTAACCCCGAGTGTTGTTATCAAATTTAATTAAGGGGGATGCTCCAACCAGCCCGCGAAATTCAATTTTTTTTACGTTTTTAGCAATTTGCAGGCCAGTGACATGTTGTAGCTTTATAAATATATGAGTTGCGGTAATAACAAGTATAATTTTAAATATAAAAATTATCAAAAAACTCGCTCCATCAGCTCTCACATAGAAAAGGTGCATCATGTTAAAATCTCCGAAATCTAACTACGATGCACGTTTACTATGTGAGAGCTGATGGAGCGAATTTTCTGATATTTTTATATTTAAAATTATACTTGTTATTACCGCAACACATATATTTATAAAGTTACAACATGTCACTGGCCTGCAAATTGCAAAAAACGTAAAAAAATTGAATTTCGCGGGCTACATCGAAGCAATCACCTTAAAGAATGTTCAGTACCCCACCACGAGAGGTGTTGCGCATTTGGTGTTACACGTTGTAGATAGCCTTTTATGTTATTACCTGTTGCCTAAATACAAATTTTAGTCGCTCTGGTTTCTCATACCCTCTGCTTTGAACATAAACATCTACCAAAAACTTATTTTAAATAAACAATTTCTTTTATATACCGAGTATTATCTTGACGAGTCAGAGCAACAACTCCCAACAGAAACAAGCCTCACGTAAGTAATTAAGAAATTTTGACAGTTCATCTTACAGAACTTCTTTACTAACATCCAGTTGCTAATTAATTAATTTGCTAACTTGGAACGGAAGAAATAAGGAGTAAGACAAAAACAGCTAGAAGTTATTATTATTTTCTCGCTAATTTCTCTGTACTCTCAAATTATAAACAGAAGTGAATAAAGGGAAGTTCATAGTATGTACCTTTTACCGTTAAATTATTATTTTAAATGAAATAAGGATGTTTTTCATTATCTAGTGGCATGGTAATTCTCCAATTTGACAGTTAGTTTTTCCTTTTCAGTGAATTTGGAAATTCGTGAATAAGAATAAATAAAAAAGGCAGATCCTAAAATAATTTGAGTAAAAAATGAAAGTGAAATAAAACACCCTTTTTTTTCCATCAACATCTTCCTTTACCAACAATATGCGTAACGAGGTGTGTCAGCTCATTTTCAAAATGGCCGCCTGTCATAGCCAGAGCGTTGTATTATCACATTTCTGTCTTTTTGCCAGTTTTGCGTCAGAAATACCTGCGCGGTAACGTTTGCTACTAAACCGCTGGAATTGCTGCTATTTTCTCCTGGCCTCTCGTTAGGGTAACCAGGTTTACCGTCGGGCTAGATTTTAAATTGATAATGTTATTTTCGTTAAAGTTATAGGGATAAAAGGGACGTGTGTTTGAAAGATAAAGGCTGTTTTATTATATTTTGTGGGTTATTTTTACTGCTTTTGGTTAAAATTTTCAATTATTTTCTAGCGGCTCGCTTTCTGTTGGTTTTTAATTACAACAACAAAAATCAAATAAAAATACTTTGAAATTGAAAACACATTTCATTTTAGTTTCTTTTTTATGTATGTATGTATGTATGTATTCCACAACTATCACACAACGCCATCTAGTCCCAAGCTAAGCAGAGCTTGTGTTATGGGTACTAGACAACTGATAAACATACTTATATATTTCTAAATACATACATATTATAGATAAATTACACCCAGACACAGAACATTATTATTATTATATACATTATTTAGCCGTTCGAAAACGTATCAGACTAGTCATGGACATGCTGTCTAAATGTTACGCATGGCGGATATAGAAATGAAATTGAATGTCAGTCAATATCCAGAAAGGGTAGAATGTGTGATATGATGTCAATATTTTATATGCCAAAAATATTCATATTATTTTGGTTTTTACGATTGCTACACGTTTATTTTGGGGCCATTTTCTAATACTTCTTTCACAAAATACATTATAACTTGACCTGGTGTTGAAAGTAGAGTAGGGTTCAAGGTTTGGAGTTATGATTGTAAGGTTTTTTTTTAATAATAAAATGAGTCAGACTAGTACTGACTAAAATACACGTCGATCCTTAAATAGCCCTTTACGTTCTAGAGTCGCGGTTACCTGATGAGACCGTGACCCTGGCAAGGTGTTTAACTAAACGCACTCTTTAACTCGAGTTCTAACACCAAAATATATGTTTTAATCGTTATTTTTTAATCCCTGACGTAAAAGGAGTGTTAAATCTTTGACTTATGTTTTTTATTTAATCTGGCTTTGTATCTCGTGTGTTTGTGTACCTGTTTGTCTGTAGCATCGTAGCTCGCATGTGAATAAACCGAATTTGATGCGTTTTTTTAAGCTGATTAAGATGGTTTCTACCTAGAATGTACGTAGATTTGTTCAAGTGTTGCATTTAATAATCAGCTTGTTCTGTTAATTGGACAAAAGCTCCGTACTATCTTTTATAGATCCTGATGTGTACTATTTCTTCAGAGGTATTTTCAAAACGTGGTAACTTCAAGACTAATTTTTTTTCTGTCGTGATTGTTTATTTTATTTTTCAAGTAACTAGTAATAATAAATGGTCACCCTAAATGTAGCGCGTGAATGTAGCTCACGCGGGTAGTTTTTTCTCTTCAATCATTACACTAGTCTGCGAGCTTTTTATTCCCCTAATACACTCGGTTCCAAAAATAACGGGTCAGTCACAAAAATTGAAATATCTCCAGAACTGTAAAAGTTAGATCAATGAAATAAAAAACAGAATAAAGAATTTTTAATTGCGCTTCTAATAGCATATTATTTAAACGGGTTGATGAAAAAAACTTCATTAGAAAAACAAAATTACAAAAAAATTACTATTTTTAAAAACAATATTTTTGTTTCACGTTGATGCTTTCCATTATGGATGCTTTCCATTTCTATTCTGTCACAAAAAAATTTATCGAGAACGTCTTCCACGTATAATAATTATTCTGTGAAGTGAAGAATGGCAGTCACGCTAGAGGAATGTACCAGAATCCTAACTTTTTTGGAACTTGGGCGGAGCCAGCGTGAAACAGCCTGAAACATTGGTGTATCTTTGTCGACTGTACAGCGGGTAGTCCAGCGGTACCAAGAGACCGGATCACACCTTAGAAGACGAGGAAATGACAGACCAAGACGCACAACGGCCAGGGAAGATAAACAACAGGTGGCTACAATGCTCCGAAATCGTTTTCAAACTGCTGTTGGTCTAAAAACTCACTTCATTCGCTTTGGAGGTGGCAATTTAAGCGCTCAAACAGTGAGAAGACCTCTTGCTGAAGCAAATTTGAAACCATTGAGGCCCGCAAATGGCCCCAAACTGGAACGGGGACATCGAATTGCAAGACAGAGATACATGCGCGAGCACCTAAACTGGACACTAGACGATTGGTCTAGGGTAATGTTCACGGACGAGTCTAAATTCATGCTTTATAAGCATGATGGTAGGCAGTTGGTGTACAGAAGACCAGGGGAGCGCTTCCATCAAGCGTGTGTCGAGGAAAAAGTGGCGTACGGTGGGGGCTCCGTACAAGTTTGGGCTGGGATTTCTGCTGAGGCCCGCACCGAGCTGGTTCTCATTCAAAATGGAACTCTAAATGCGGAGAGGTACGTGGAAGAGATCCTCAATGAACATGTAGGTCCTTTCATGGCCAGGATGGACCGGCATGGCATATTAATGCATGATAATGCGCGTCCCCATACCGCCAGAATTGTACATGACTACCTTGAAGAGGTCGGTATCGAACTCATGCAGTGGCCAGCGCCAAGCCCGGACTGAAACCCCATCGAGCACGTCTGGGACGAGTTTTGAAGATGCGTGAAAGGTCGAAACCCCCCACCAATCACGCTTCCCGAGCTCAAACAAGCACTGGTGGAGGAATGGGAAGGTATTCCTCAGCACCGGCTCCGAAATTTGGTGTACAGCATGCCTAATCGCCTGGAAGCTGTCAGAAGAGCTTGTGGAGGCAATACAAAGTATTAAATGAAGAAAGTGATGAAAAACAACAAAAAAAACAATCATGAAAAAAATGTAATCTTAAGAAAAAAATGACTACTTTAGTTTTTTTTAATATTTAGAGATTGATATTGTGGGCGCAACTAAGTTTTATTTTATATTTTATCTGTAAAATTAAATTCTCAATTGAACAGTCTTCGTTTCATTAGGATCGCATACGTAGTTTGGGAGATATTCGGGTTTATGTGACTGACCCGTTATTTTTGGAACCGAGTGTAGTTTCCATTCTGCTCGAAATTCTTCTATTGTACTAGATTTTATAAAAGAAAGAAAGATTACGTAGTAGAGGGGTATCATTAGCTAAGTACCTAGAAATAAAATATATTTTTGGCTATCTCGATTCTATTGTGACTTAGTAGTTTTTCGTATTGGTAATATTTTGCTAAGTTGGCGAATTGGAAAAGGTATGAAAAAGAACTTAGCTATTTTATTTGCTACTGGGATTTTACCTGTATCGTAGGTGCGCTTAGAGAATTAGGTACCTGTCGCATTTTTTCCGTTTAGTAATCGAAGCGGCCGTCCACGACGCGCCATACATGATAGCTATTATGGTTAAATCCTTTGAGCCAATAAAACTTAAGACGCAGCTCACAAAAATACCGAACACAACCATATACATTGACATAGTAGGTAGGTACTATCGAATACCGAAAAAAGTAATATTAAACATACTCGAGAGTTTCTGCAAGAGAATATTTAATAATCCGGCAAGGGTTGCCTCCATAATATTCGCCAGGCCCTTTTTAATGTGGCCTGGCTTTTTTGTGGCCCGGGGCCTGGGCCGTTATGACAAGTACGTAAGTACCTCAGTTGGGGTTCCGTCGAGTCGGGGTTATAGTTGCCTGTTAGATTATGTGGGTTAGTTTTGTAGTGACAAGGAAAAGGGGACGTAGTTTGAAGACAGAATATTAAATGTGTCAGTCAAATAACTTGGACATTTTTGTTTTGATGTTAGAAGTGTGTTTGTGTGTGTTTTTGGGTTATGTTATGATGTTTATATTCAGTTTTTATTCAGATCTTCAAATAACAACTTTTGGGTAAAATATGCCTGTCATCTTAAATTGTAATAAAAAAAATCTTTCTTTTTTAACTAACTTCCATGCAACTACTTTGTTTAGATACGTATAACTGCTTCATAGATATTTGACTGGCCTGTTGGTCTAGTGGTTAGTCACCCTGACTGCTATACCGGAGGTCGTGGGTTCGATTCCCACCCAGGACAAATGTTTGTGTGATGAGCACGATCATTTGTTCTGTGTCTGGGTGTAATTTATCTATAATATGTATATATTTAGAAATATATAAGTGTGTTTATCAGTTGTCTAGTACCCATAACACAAGCTCTGCTTAGCTTGGGACTAGATGGCGTTGTGTGAAAGTTGTGATAAATATTGCGCCGCGCCGGCACGCCGCCGTCGCCGTGAATACAGACGGCGCGCCGCCGCCGAAAGAAACGTGCAGCGCGCCGCCACGACGAGTCGCAACTTGCTTTCTCGCTCGCACGCGCGTCCTGATGGCATTCGGCATTTGTTCGCTCTAGCATCTGTGCTACACTCACTACGTAGCTTATGCCACACACATTAGTGCCTTTTCACACGTTCTGGTTGCCGGTTAGCCGGTGCCGGGTAGCTGGTGCCTAGTCTGGCCTAGGCAAAACTAGTTCTTCCTTCACAAGAGAAATCAACGGAGCCCCGTTTAGCAGTCTCCTACTTCTGGGTATTCTCAACCTTGTCTTAGTCATACGTGACTTAGACTAGGGTCGACTCTTTGAGGAGTGGCTGGATAAGTCCCACGGCGTCCTCACCTACCGCTTGACGCAGATCCTTACCGAAAAGTGGACACGGATGCTTCGGGAGGTACCTGTGAGGGATAAAGAGGGAGGAAACGTCTGGGTGTCACCACTGCGAGGACCAGGCGCGGTCCGAAGGGGGGGGGTCATAGGGGACTTGCCCCCCCCCCCAAAATCTAAGGTTCATTGAATAATCTCAAAAATTTGCCAAATAATAAAAGGAAATTTCTAACATTCCCCTCACGCACGGCGATAAATAGTTTGCTGACTTGTGCAATTATGTCTTATGCAAAAATTTTTATTTTATTCCAAATACCTACCTAATTTTTATTAGTATAGTAAGTGACCCCCCCAAAATTTCAGGCGGCGACCGCGCCTGGCGATGACCGCCCGGAGGACACGGTGGAGCATACGATGCAGGACTGCCCCGCTTGGGCAGAGCCGTGTCTCCGCCGTGTCCTCACGCAGGCGATAGGCGACGACCTCTTGCGCCCGGCATTGGTTGCCGCCATGCTGCGGGGCGAGACGGAATGGGAAGCGGTCGCCTCGTTCTGCGGAGCAGTCATGCTCGCGAAGGAGGAGGCGGGACGCAGCAGTGGTAGACGCCCACGGCGTTGGTCGTCGCGGGACGACCTCCGGCCACCGTAGGTGCGGGCATGCGGGTGGCGAGTAATGGGTGACTCGCTGTCCAACCATGGACCATGCCCGGCTCGACGGCGCGTTGTGTTCCACGCGCGCCTCATAGAGCATCAGCTCAATGACGGGGCCTCCCATTTAGAGGGCCAAAGCCTGCCGGGGTCGTGAAGCACACTTATACCGCGACTCCGGTACACAAAGGGCTACTGAAGGACACCGTGGATTTTAGTCTGTACAAGTCTGACAGTCCCTCCCGCCCTGCCCTGGGTAGGAGGACTCATTTGATGATTTTACTAAGAAAACTAGGGTTAAGAGCAAACCTATTTCACATAAATAAATAGATAGTGCTTTGATTAAAAACTCTGTCTCGCATCTTAAAATACTGAAACAATATTGTTTTTAGTAAACGTAATCTCTAATTATAGAAGACAAAAATTGTAATTAACAAATACGTTTCATTATAAAACTTTTTTTGGTATCTAACAACAACATGATTCATTTTTCTTCTTAAGAAATCTCTCCCTAATAAAAAAAAAAGGTTGCACTCCAGGAGTGCCGGTAGAAGTGAAAACTTTTTTGTTACTATGTTTTATTTTTAATTTGAATGACGTCTTACTCATTTTCGATCAGGGTCACGTGACCCTGACGCGAGTTTTGGTCACGTGACCCTGACGCGAGTTTTAAATTTTTTACCCATTACAGAAAAAGTGTACAACGCCGCTAAAGAAGTTTTCACTTCAAAAACTAAGGCGCACGGCCGGACGCGACGCGCCGCCGCGACGCCGCCGCCGCCGCGAAAATATACAGGCTACGCCGCCGCCGTGGAATTGGCCATCGGCGCTCATATCTAATAGATACAGGAGAGGAGATTTGAGGAGATTTCAGAACTAACCATTGAACTTGGCACCCATTTATATTTTACTTCTTTTTTCGCTGAAGTCAACAACCAAGGTATAATATCAAAATATTGAGCTTGGCTGTTATTTCATATTTATGTTTTTGATGGGCAAGTATAACTGCTTCAAAATATGTTTGTGATATAATTATATTGATACTAATATAGTATACTTTTTTAATTACGTATATGGAAAAACTATTGAACTGTTCTAAGAAGAAGAAATCATATTAAATAATCTACCGAAACAAAAAAGATTTAGATTTTTCAGTGATCGCAAATCTTTTTGTGATTGTGTTTGTGGTACCTTGGACGTACAGAACCACATAACGCTTTCAGTAGTTATTTTTACATTTGAACGGTTTCTCCGGTTCAGCAAGTTTGTGTTAATAATAATAATAGTTTTCCTGGTTCTAGTTGGACTCTTTTATGTTGTGTTGTGGCTTATTGAAAGGAAACTGAGTCAGATTATTGATTCAAGTGGCATGATCAATAAATAAATAAAAAACATAATGTATAATGTAGGACATTATGCATTATGCTTTCATATGTGAAAGCATAATGTATAATGTTGAAGAATATACCTGAAAACAACTCAACTTTGAATCTTTGACAAAAACAAAACGAAAAAATCTAAATCAATAGATTCACAGCAAAGCAACGTCTACGAGTATTCATCAAGATCTATCATCGTTAATTAAATAAGAAGTTTTTAATATTCAAAAGATGAAGAGATAAAACTGGCCGGATAGAAGGCCACGATTAGATGCCTTTTGATTTAATTAAAAAAATGAAAAAGAGGCAAGAGCCAGGCTCCCTAGCAATGAGGCAAAATCAATTTGGGAACTTCGGGTCGCACCAAACTTTTTTATTTCCCTTTAAAATGTTAGCGAAACGGTTTTAAAAATGTAATTAGTTGAATGTTTCATTTAAATTAGGAACGGTACGAGATGAGGGGATCAAGGTATGTTTAGATCTCAGTGTATGTTCTTTCTGAAGGTGGTTTTAGAGAAAATCTTTTATAAAATCCGCTGTTTTTTTACGAAATAAGCTCTCATTGAATGTGTGCTTAATTTGTTTTGAAATTTTAATGGAATGAGCTTAATAAAAAAAACTGTTTTTTCATGCTGAATCTTCGTACGCAGAAAGTAAGTAGAAATCTCGTTTTAAAAGAATTTCAAACGCCTTTTAGAAAATAAAATATAATTATGAACCTATGGGTTCTTCATCAAGAAATTGCTCTCGCGAGAGTTAATTAATAATCTGAATTAAGTAAATCCACGGTTTACTATCCCACAAACCCAAAAATACTTTTTTGCCATAAATAACCTGAACCTTAGACCCAATACTTCACTCGAATAAATAATTCACTTCCAAACAATTACATTAGTTACAGAAAGACACACGATATTTCTCTGAAATCCTACAAAGGCCTTCTTTGACGGACAATCGATAAGCGAACAATGACTCGATTGTCAGAATCGAGACGAATAACCGAGTAATCGAGACGTTAGAACCCCGCCTTTGTAACGCGGGAACTCGTTAGGGCAGCCTTTATCCCGGGATTCTTATCCTTCGGTGCTCTACCGACGTGTGTATGGCTAAGTCTGTTTTTGATTGACACTAAGCCCTCCAAATAATGGCCGTATCGATCTGCTTTAAAAGGGCTGATTACGGAAGATTTTTCATCGCAGGCTTGAATTTTTTTTTCTTGGGTTTTCGGGTCCTTTTACGATGGTACGGAAATTGTATCTATGTGACCTGTGAGTTTTAGTTCTTTTATGTGAAAATTGCAAGTAAACAGAGGCATTTAATCCACTACATTTTAAAATTACGTTCATCAAAATTTTACTCACGTATACGACTTTTGAAAATTTTGTGTTTCTGTTGGAATTATGAAGCCAAACAAAGGCTCTAATAAAAAAAATCAAAATCAAAACATTTATTTCAAGTAGGCCAGTTACAGGCACTTTAGAATTGTCATAGACAACTCTATTCAGGAACCAGTAACACGTCTAATCACCCTTTACAAAGACACTGTTATATCCACATTTTCCTGCCTTCAACTAAAGCAGGCAACAAATTCACTCCATGTTTTGTAATTGTCAGCTTAGCAACAAAATGGTAAGATCCCGACTTACGGGATTACGCGACAGCAGGCAAAGTGTGGGGATAAAGTTAACATACATCACTGTTCCCAGCACGTAGTTAAATTAGGGTGACATGTAGCCTTGCGACAAATTGAACACGGTGCGTGAGTCTTTTACTTAAAGACACTAAAAAAACATTTAAATTACGGGTTTTATTCATTTATTCATAGGCAGTTGTTATATATTGTAAAAAATAATGTAATTACTTTTTTTCATATTTTAAGTTTGAGCAATGCCTAAAGTTAAACTCCCTTAATATCAATTGCATCCTTATCGTTACAGACTTCAACGAAGACACATTTTGGATCGAATTGGAAGATTCAAATTTTGCAGGCAACTTAATATTTCTTTCCACAAAAAAAGTATTAGGTATTTATCTAAATACAGACGCCAGGAGGTCAACCTACCCGAATCTGTTAAATTGTTCCAATCGAACATTAACCATCCTTTATTTTGTGTTATAAAGAAATTTGACGGATTGAGCAAGGTTGATGTGCAGGCGTCTGTACTTCATCGTCAACTTATAAAAATAATGTTCTCACTGCTGGAACACAGGCTTTAACTCTGGTCTACTTGTTTATAATTTACAAAAAAAACAAAAAAAAATATACAGGTGTAAAATCAAAAGTGCCTGAGTGAAAAAGTCAAAAGTGTCGACAAGAAATGCTCAGAACGTTTTCGTCATGTTAAAAACACGTTTTTTTCACTTTGTTCACCTGATGGATATCACCTGGGTGAACAAAGTGGACTTATTTATTTTGGTGTCCTTTGTTCACCTCAGAACACGTTACACGACACACAAAACACTGCACATGACTATTCTTCAAAATCGTTTGAAACATCAAATTCCATGCGAATACCGTACCACACACAGAAACTATCCTTTTACAGACTTTAAATAAAATACCGTTCTTCATTTTTAACTTTACATCCAGCCAGTCGCATTCTAGATGCATTACAACAAAAATGTCTCAAAGACTGCGCCACAAAGGAAGTGGAGACTGATCTTTAAAGAGATCGCGCGGAATATCACCGATCTACGTAACAAATGCGATGTAAGCGACGCCGGGTATTACCATATGTATTGCTGAGACTAGCGATCGATGGATATCGAGCTACTGAAATGATGCGGAAGGATTGGAATTGAGTGGTTGCTGATATCGATGTCAGATGAAACAAGTACCAACGCTACGTAGGTACGTGTTTTAATGATTGAAACTGGCGGGAATTAGATCATTTTATCTGAGAAATTATCTCAGATCCAGTCCCCTGGCAATTTTGGTGTACTGCACATGTTCTAGGTTTCTTGAAAGTATAATCTCTTTATGCTTAGAATGCATTTAAAAGCATTCACGTTGGCGTTTTCGTTGCTACGCGCGACGCTGTGTGTTGTGGGACAATGCACCAATCGCCTTATTAATACTAGTAAGTATCTTTGATGAGCATAAAGTTTGCGTAAAGAATTCAGTTACTGAATCCCGTTAGTTCAAAGTACTATGAATATAACGTTGATTTTCTGGCTTTCTTTATCGATCGATCTCGTTCTATTAGTGGGCCTCCCTATTGTACACTAAATCATTAAAATTTCCCGACCAGTGCACAAAGTACACATTTTCCCTTGTTTGTATTATACTGAAGCATATTGCAACAGGTTTTCCATCCACTAAAGCTCTCATTTTCATCCGACCACAAAATACCACATCGGAAAACAAGCAGGAAGGCAAAATCTAACAAAAAATACAGAACAAGCGCCTTGTTTAATCCGCATTGTGTTTGGAGACAATCGAATTGAGATTGGATCCGGATTGTGACAAGTACCGACACAAAAATATACATTCTGTATATACTTGTATACAGGGTGGCGGATTACGAACACCTTTTGTTTTGACGTGGGAATGAAAGAATTGTATTTTTAAATCGGAAGTTTGTAAATAAATAAAATACATTCCCTATTCTAGAGCCGATTTTAACAGTGGTTTTTTTAAGGAAATTGTAAGTTTTCAAACGAAAATGATTAAAATGAGGCTTAAGACTCAAATGCAAAATCATATAAGTAAATTCATAATGTGGCTCTTCCACTAGAGCTAGTATAAATGACAAATTAGACCTTATTTATTTAATGTAAGATTCCTTTATAACCAACGAAAATGTCTTTAGCCAAAACTTAACATATCCACAGCTAGGCATCTATAGGTTGTCAAAGTAGTTGAAAACGAAGAGAATATAGTGGAGACACTCCTTTGTCCCGCTAACGGGGGTAATTAGTGGCGCTACAGTCTGTCCACTCGCTGTCGACGCCCCCATCTAAACTGGCGTTTAGCTCCTGTTAACGGTTTCTTGGAGAATTCGACTTGATGCTCGTCGCTACAAGAGAGTTGATATTTGTAAGGCTTGCAATGAGATTGCTATCATGAAAGCTTTTTAAGGTTTCAATGCTGTTATATAAATAAATGTTTCTGAACAGTTTGAAAATATAGCAAGTGAGCTTTTTTTTAGTAGGTAATAAACTTCAGCGGTAAAGCACTCTGATTTTTTTATTTCTATTTTTATTTTCGCTCCTCATTTCTCGCAAAAGAGAATATTTTCTTCAGAAACTTATTTCTGATGTTGTTTGTATAAAACTGTGATTTATAAAGACCATTAAAAGTTTTGATTCGTTATATATATATCTAACAATGTGGAGAAGTTTACCGTCTTATTTTTTATTCTCAGCACTCACAAACACTGGGCACGATTGTTTTGTAACGATCCATTTCTGAAAAATATTATAAAGTGAAATGAGTTCGAAAAGAATAACAATTGCTTAAAATAGAAATGCTAGAATGGAATGATTTTTGTTAATAAACACAACGGGTTCTTAGAAAAGAGTTATTAAAAACAGTCTGCCTAAACATTATTACAAAAAAGAATAATTTGGTAAAAATTGCTCGTTCAAATAGAAAATTTATTTGGTTTACTTTTAATTTAAGTTGATGATGAAAATAAAGAATAACGTACTCAAAATAATTAAACCAAAGATTAAATGAAGGTTAATCGTCTGCCGGCTGTGGCTGGTGTAATCGAGCAGGTCGTAATAGTGAAGTGCAAGTTATACAGCGGATAGTTAGTGCGGATATCAATTTAATAAAGCTTCATTTGGTTCATTACGCCCTCCACTGAGGAGGGAAATTGAGTGCGATTATGCATTGAGATGAGCAAAGGGATTTGGATAGTTGTTATTTATTTAATCTATGTAAAATTGTTGCCTGATTAAGTAATAGCGACTTTATAATGTATACCGATGAGATTGTGTGGGAATCTATATGAAAGAAAAGGTAGTAAAATCATTGAATGATGACGTGATGTTTTAAAGAAAAGAATGTAAAAAGGAAACGTGTTGCGGTGCCCAAGTAGGTAGTAAATAAGGTAAGAAAATTTTATAGGCGACGAAAATAATTTGCTGACTTTGATTTCAAGTTTTGCTTTTTTGGTATCAAAATGGCAAAATTGTGATAGAAATGAAGAGCCATGAATACGAGAATCTTTTAAATTTAATTTGCAATAGTTCTTTTAATGGCCTGGTTTGTGTCCCACTGCTGGGCAAAGGAATCCCCTTTATCCATCCAAACCTCTCTATTTTGGGCTATTTTTGACCACGTATAAATATATCAAAACAATATAATCCTAATTGCCTTTTCAACAGAGACAAACATTCATATACACATAGGTATTAGATATTCAATACCAATTCATTAAAAAAAGCCTTTGAAGCTATAAATACATCACAGGATTAATAAAATGTGTCGCACCGATTTATACCCACCCTACATTCTATTTAAATATTTGGAAAAATTTGCATTTCAATATGGCGGCGCCCCTGTACTGGGTTAGGTTTAGAATACTGATTCGCAGGATTAAAAGCCGTTTAGTTAAAGGGATATTGGGAAATAAGGAAGTGTTCGACGTTTTCCCATCGGACGTCGAGATTGGAAATGCGGCTTTATTCCCATTTGTTGGAGTCAATGGGAAAAGAATGGAATTTTGATGTGTTATTATAGAAATAGGGGCGGTGAATAATAGAAGGGAAAATTACTGCTTTGTGTTTTCAAATTTTTATTTGAATGCTGGAAGTGCGAAATTTTCTTTTGTTGAAAAAAAAATCCTTCCATTTCTTCTACAATTTTATGAATGGAAACTGATTTTCTACAAAATAGGTTCAATTTAATTTATTAAAATTATTCATTTGAATTTATTACAGCAAAATCCACAAAATAAAACATCAGTTTTCAAAAAACGCTTACCAAAATTAACCGTGCAACGCCAACAGCAAAATTTTAATGCCAGCTTCACATTACCTCCGAGAATTTACCTTCCGCAGTAAAATATTCATAGTGAGCAGAACTGTTGGGTGTATATCTTTAGACTAGTTGGCTGTTGGCAACTGAGGCAGACTCAGGCAAGCGTTAATTTACACGACTATAGTTAGACTCGCGGCGTGGCGTGTTACCGTCTTGTTTTCGTACTCAAGTCGGCAAGGTAATTTCTAATGACAGTGTTAATTTTAGCTGCTTTGAAATTAGGAGAGAAATTGCGTTGGTGTTTTGTTTTTGGCGAGTCATCTATAAAATAGCCTTTTGCGAAGTAAACTATTAGCTATATCTAGTTAGCTGGAGAATTGCGGGAGTGTCTACCTTAGCTTTTTACGACGCAAAGAAATTAGAAAAAACCTGGACGGATTTTTAGTCAGGATGAGTCTGAGAGTCATTTTTGTTCCATTCAAGTCGTGGGAGCACTCACTTGATGATGTTACAATTACAATTTCAAGTCTTGTCCCTGTTATGTCAAGGATAAAGTGTAAAAAAATATAAAGTGATGTAACTTAAAACCAGTTTTTGTCGAAACCCAGGCAGTGATTTACCCGAACCCTTGATGCGCTGAAGAAAGAAAAAGGATATTGATATAATCGACACTGTCATCATCATCATCATCAGTCGGAAGAAGTCCACTGCTGAACATTAAACAATCGTCATGCCTGACGTAAAAGCGCCGACGAAATCAATGAAAAAACCTGACTACACCACAAAATGGTCGTTCAAAATCAACTCGATATCTGAAACAATCACGAAACGCATCCGTAGTAATGATACTGTCAATATTCTTTTTATTTTATTTTGTTAAATTGATGGATGTTTTAATCCCAACTGAGCGTTCAAGCTTTAAATAACACTAGTTTTTCGGATGGAACGCGAATGTGTTACAAATTGTATTGTTACTTTTCAATTTTATGGAAATATTTTTGACGTTTTTGATCAATGTATGCTAAAGTTAACATTCATAAATCTTTGTATATTTCATAGAATAAAACAGTATTGAAATACTTTTGTTTAACACTAACTTTTGCCAAAGGCCTGCGCTCAAAATTAGTATTCAATCTCTATCCGAAAATCATTTCATAGTTTGTGACGGCAGCTTTTGATTCGACATCTTAATAAAGACTCGGCTAGTCAAATTCGGTTGTTGGTATTGGTTAAAATCAAAGATCCATCCAACTATAACAACCGAGGTAGGTTATTAATTTGCAGAGTTACTCTGTGTTGTAGAACTAAAATTCTCCTCTGAAAACGTTTAGCAGGGATAAAAGTATCCGTTATCCGTCGAAATATTAGTATGGTAACCATTTCCTCGATTACAAAATTCATTCTTATTTAAATCAAAAACATTTCGACTCAGAAAAGTTTAAACATAATTTTAGCGTTACGCCAATTTAAAAAAAAAAACAACTGAAGCACTGTCTACCTGACTTTATCTACAGCACGCCGAAATAAAATAGTATTCGAATCAGAATGCCTTCGGGAACTGTCGGCAACGACCGAGTGATTACGAAGCAACATACTCTCCCAGGAATACAACAACGTGGAGTGTCTACCTGTCTGTTACTTACTGCTAACTTGTACGACTTCCTCGGAAACTGTCCTCACTAAGTAGGATCACTTAATGTGTCAAGTGATAAGTTGTAAAAAAGACGTAGCTTTTGCAAGTAGGTGAAACAATGTTTAAGTCGATATACATCCGTTTGCAGGGAAAATAACATGAAAAAGTAATTTATAACAAATAACTGGCATATCCAAATAACTATTTTATGTTTATGTGGTGTGCTCTAGTGGTTTGTGACTAATAAATGTGTTTTCTTTCTATCAAAATAGTCTCTTACTAAACCAGCAAAATAAGTGTTAAAAGTATGAACATCAACGATCGACTGTTACGCAGCGTGTCGCGGGTTCGAGCTTCACACGAAATAATTATTATTTGTGTGACCTACGAGTAGTTTTTCCGGGTCAGGAGAAATTTCTAGTGTTGGGCAATGATATAAAAAAAAAACGAACGTAAAAATTTTGAAATAAATATAAACAATGTTTTGTTATTTACTTAATAACACGTATAAGTAAATTGAGGTAGGTAAAACGCAAACATTGCGGTAATATGCCAGTAAATAGACGCACAAAACTAGAAAGCGGCGCGGCGGCGGTACAATTACAGCGAAAACTGTGCGATTGCTCATGATTTGTTTGAAGATGTGAACGGTGCGTGAGTGTAATTAGTGGACGGCTCCACCTGATGGGATAAATCTCGTGTCGACGGACGTATTCCCACGGTACCTAGAGGATACCAGTCATAAGCGGGGGCGGGGAGAGAAAGCGAGCAATAACTGTGAAACTGCAGAAAAATGTTCGTTAGTATAAAGTTTTAAAGTACCGAGTTTTAATTAATAAAATCCTCCTGACCAATTTCGTCTGTCACGGTATAGTTTTAAAAGGACAGCGTGGCTTCGGAACGCAAAGGGCAACCTCAGCAACTAGGTGGACCTTTGGTCAGGAAGAGGACTCATTTGATGATTTTACCAGCCAAAAAAATATCAATCTTAGTGGCAATTATTGCAGGCGCAGGAACAGATCAACCTGTTTATTCACACTCGTGTTCCCATGGTACAGAAAACTGATAATTATGACACGCGATAAATCAGCATCAGGACAAACAGGCTAAGCTTCAATGCGCAAGGATATGCAACGCGACGCACGACTTGAAGATACTTGAAATGTGTATTTTTGCGTTCAGATAATAAAGTTGGATTTCGTGTAGCCCGCGCCTCCTTTTTTCCACGGTGTCCATCAATATCCCTTTATGTTCCGGGGTCACGGTGATGGAATAAGTCCCGCGACCCCGGCAGGCTTTGGCCCTCTGAGAGGGGGGCCCCGTCATTATGCTGACGCTCTTTGAGGCGCGCGTGGGACACAACGCGCCGTCGACCCGGGCATGGTCCATGGTCGGGCAGCGAGTTGCCCTTTACTCGCTGCCCGCATGCCCGCGCCTACGGTGGCCGGAGGTCGTCTTGCGACGTGTGTCGCCGTGGGCGTCCACCACCGCGGTCAGCCCGCGCCCTATTGTAATTTGTACGCTGCGGCGCATCTCGGTGTTTAATAGTGCCTAATCGGAACTTTTTCTTGCCTCTATTAGGCAAAGACACGTGTAAGTAATCAAATTACCTACTAACTGCTAATTTGACAAGACGAAGATCTAGTTCTAATATAATTTATCTCGAAACAAGTTAGGCTCTTGTCACTAAAACTTGTAGCTCCAAAGACTTACTTATAAATCCATGAATAAATTATAATCAGCGAGAGTTTTCATGTCATGAAATACGTCAGATATTTTTTGATGAATTATAAATTTATTTTGGTTAATAAATAAAAACGCAAAATATTATAATCTTAATTTCAATCATGCTGAAACCTGATTTTATTTTCAGCGATATTTCACAAATGCGGATTTAGAATTAAAGAAAACAGACAATATGGCCAAGTTTAGGCTGGCATTTTAAGCCATTTCATTAATTATAAAAAATGTTTTTATCTAACTTTATCAGTCTGTACCTGCTGTAGTAGGGCAAACAATAAAACAAAATCAAGTTTCGTTTAATTTTCTAGCCTAAACAAAGATTAACCAGAGCTTTAGGGTTGTGGACATGTTTTCAAAAATAGCCCTGGTGCACAAAAAAGAAATTGAAGGAACAGGGTTTATCCTAAAAATGTCCCCGTTACATCGTCTCACTTGCACCACAACCCAGCATAGGCCGCACGCTTATTAATCACGGCGGTACACGGCACGGTTTGTTCGCGTTCTGTGCAGCTGTGCAGGTGTGCAACTGGCTATACGCTCCGTTTTCACGCTAACCGTGTACTGTACTGAGAAACCTCGTGTTATCTGGAACTGAGACTGTAACAGTTCCAAGAAATACTAGTACCCTATGAGAACTGACAACATGACGTCCGTTTATGAACTGGCTACGATTCAACAGTGTCTAAATTATACTGACTCCTTGTTTGTACTACTAAAATATAAATAAAACCAACATCTTTTCTCCGCAGCATCATTATTAATGTCAAAGAATCTTTCTTTGTTAAAAATTACTTACTTATATACGCTGAAAAAAAATGATATGATTCGATAATGCTCTATTGTCCTTTAGAAAAGAACATATAGCTCAAAGATCATCAAACAAAATTATTTTCGAAAATAATTCAAAAGTACCGCAACTTTGTGCCAATTAGTACGTATTGCCTAAAAGCCAAATCTTACGTCCATTGTAAACCTAGAAGCAGGTCATTAACCTAAAATGGATGATGTTCTCAACATTCATGAATGCCAGAGAATAAATATTAAAACTAGCTTAACATGGCCACCGAGAGGACATTAATCTTCCGCAGTGACAGCTATGACAAATGTGGCCTTTTTACTGCGATCTCTTTCCCCGGCTAAGATTTGAGATTATGAAGATAAAAGTGATTTGAGATGGAAGTTTTGAAAACATCATATTTTTCGGGTAGACTCAATGGAAAGATTAAAAGAAATTGATACTATATTTCAGTTTGAGTATTTTGGTATAATGCGGCTCGTAAAAGTAGATTAGTCTTACTATTTCCTATTGTTTTGATATGGTATATTATTCACTAACTTTTGCTCGTGCCAATTGACATAAAGGTGCCCCCTCACCGCCTGCATATGCCTGTAATGTAATGTTGAAAATTCGAGCATTACATCAGTAAGGGAGGAAAACGTTTCCGCATAGGTACTTTACATAACACGCGCATGCTCGTCAGTCATGTAGTGTTGCAATATAATGCTCAAAGTCGAATCTGTAATGTTACATTACACGCGAATGCAGGAGCAGGAGGTGAGGGAGCACCTTAATATCATAAATCAGTGTCATAGTCTGTCCTTTTGTTCTCCACAACCACTCCACCAGTGAGGTGTGATATACCTAACATTACATACTCGTACTTCATATCTGGTAAAAAGGAGAATTGAGCTAATCTTCAGCCTGTCTGCCGGTACCTATGCTAAAGAAAAAACGTTTATTGATACATGCCATAAGTGCACACAACATAAACAAAAGAAATCATTATAAAAAATAACAACTAAATACTAAAATATTGTGTGTCTCACGGCTGCGTCAAATAGACCCAGTTCAGCAAATACCGGACAACTAGTGCCCGACGCTGGTTTTCAACTGAGCCTACGTGATGTGTGGTTTTTGCTCAGACAACGAACTTCTCCAAACCCTTCGATAACAGGCAATTTTAGGACATTGGACAGCTCTAATCCAGCGCCAAAGACCTTTGGGCACAGCCCCCCTAGACAAGTCGCAAACGATAATCGTTAACGCTCGGTTCTCCCCAATAGATTTTCAAGGTTGAAAATCTATTGAAGATTTCATGGCGTTGTCGTTCGTTCCAGTCGCTAACGCTTAGAATTCCTAAATAGATTTTCAACTAAAGACTCGAAGGAATAAGGTTGAAAATCTATTGGGGAGAACCGAGCGTTAACGATTATCGTTTGCGACTTGTCTAGGGGGGCAGTTTAGAAAAGTGGAAGATAAGTGAGATACGTTCCTTTCTACTGCCTGCTTAGGTCATAATCTAACTCTTGAAGTGATATACCCATTTGTAATATTTGTATGTATACTACATAGTCTAAAATTAATTTTGACAACAAATTAACTCCCTGTAAACGCAGGTATTTGACAGCGCCCGTGCTGTTCACAATAAGCCTGTATAATTAATATGTCATTGTTTCTGCGAGGCTATGAGTGGATACACGCGATATCGAAGCACTACGGTTTAATGTTTCACATTCAAGCCAGATAGCTGCGATTTCATTCAGTTCGAAAATGAAACTGTATCTCATTTCATATACCGTTGGGTAACTTTGTGAATAGCTCCAAGAACGTTACGTTTATCGTAGTGGTTAGACGATTGGCTACAGCTTTGTGTGTCGCGGTTTCAATTTCCGCTCAGAACGGATGGCCTGCAAATAAAATTATTTGTACTGGGTCTGACTTTTGTTTATTTGATTTTAATTATTTCAAAACATCCCCACGATGTTCATTCAATCAATTATCACAAAAAATGTTTTTGAGCGAAAAATAAGTTTAAGAGCAATACCAGTTTAATATGATCTTAATGACGATAAATAGATAATAATACTCGTAATAATAGACGATCCGTTATTTTTAACGAAGCTACCACACAAGGTAAACCTGGTGTTTCAATACTTATTTTTGGTGAAATTCTAACGTACGAGTACCTCTAATTTGACCAAATAGGTATTAATAAACCAATTTGACAGCACTGCCAGTAATCAGCATAATCATAATTATCCGCGTTTCCAATGCTAAAACCGGTTCAATCCACATGTGAAAAATTCAACGCGCTCTCAAAGGCAGTGCAATTAATAAATAAAACCCTTTGAATGAACAGCACATTTGAATATCAAACAATAATAGGAGAAATGCGGGATCCCGGGGTTGCCATTTTTCAGTATTCTCTACTGTTTTGGTAGATTTATGGGCATACATTTTTTAAATTGTAATTCCTATTTTTTTGTTGTGCCATTTTATTACGGTTGACATAAAACGGACAATGTGTGGGCATTAATTTTGTTTTTAATAGCTTAATAAATATTTTGCGTACATTTTAATTATGAGAGAGAGCTTTGACAACTCTTTAAAGTGTAATTTAGCACAATTTCACATTGTGCCAGTCCTACTGATCCTATATTAAATAGCTTGTTTTTAAATTTAAAAAGATTATTATTTATTTTTAAAGGGTAACTTTTTCACAGCAAAGTATGGCAACACTAGAAACCGCAATGAAACGCATACATACATACATTGCTCCGGCATTTAGTCGGTCTGCAATTACATGGCAGGGTCAAAGCGTCGTTTTTCCGTGTATCTAATGAACGAGCACAATTTATGCCCATTTGTAAGTATGGACCTCAGTCTATAAACTCAACTTACCTTTTTTATTGTTTTTCACCATACTCCATCCATGTTGAGCACACATCCGTGCTGTCCGTGGACACGACAGTAATTTACTTTGAAAATTATTTAATTCGTGACCGTTCGAATTTTAACTTTTTTTTTTTTTTTTTTTGTTCGTTTTTCTTGCCCACCCGCACATTTTAGATGACTGTGTGGTCGCGCCTGCTTTGCGTCCGTATGTTACTGCAGGGGTCTAGCAGAATACCAGCGTCAGGTATCAACCTGACACATGCTGAGCTGGACACCCATTTGGTGCAATCCTGAGACACACACCGCACATTTTCTGTGTCACGTCCGAATTACTTATGTTAATCTCATTAGGTAGGTATCTTTATTTTATTTTTTTTTTTATTGTTATCTGTCATACTTGTTTTTATTTATGCTTTCTATTGCTTTTTCTTGTTACTGTGATGTGATATTATGTACCTACCTATTGTTTTGTCTTTTTGTGTCTCATATTGCACTAAATAAAATCATCTATCTATCTATCTATGGTAGGAGAAAGACAGAACAGCGAAATAAAGTAAGAATGTATTTACATTTCTAGAATATACATGAATTCGTCCTGTTGACTCAGGGATCTACGATGATGGAGGACAATAAATAGTAATCTTTACCAATGCTAACGAAGGTAGCATTAGTGACAATTAAAAGTCGAAATTGGGGCACTTTGTTTTAAAATAAGAAAGAGATAAACTCGAGTTTAAATTTAACGCGACGACGATTGATTAAGCGCGAAGCGTCACGATTATGACTGACCAAATTGACATCCCATATTTTATTTAAAATAGTCAAAATTAAGTTGCATGATAGACTATTGATCAAGAAAAAGCTTTAAAAGATCCTTAATAATTTCGAGTGCACACGCTCACGACCTTGAACAAACAAAATCAACAAAATGTTTATCCTGATTATCTTCTCCCATTTCCCAACACAACACTTTTACTGCTAACTGACAAATGGGTTATCAAAATCTCCGAATAAAACTCCCAAGCGTTCTCGCGACGAAATAACCTGTAAATGCGCGCCTGTTATTTACGAGCCAATCGTAAACCGTTCCCAACTTGGCCCACAACAGGCCCTAACAAGTTGAATTCGTACGGCTAACGACATACACGAAATGAATAGCCCATTTCCATCTGAACAGGAATTGCTCCCGATATTAAAATTGATTTCACTAGGGCTTTATTGCACAGAACTTTTCACAGTAACTGTTATTTTTCGGAACAGTAAAAAAAAGAACTGTTACAATTGTATAGGGAGCAATTTTGTTTTCATTGTGGAGTGTAGCCGTTGTGGATGGAAAGCTGTTTGTTTGTTTAGAGTTGGTGGAACATGGATTTGTATAACGGGATAACTGTAATTAAAAATGGTTTCTCTTGAAGTTTAACGAAAATTTCAACCAAAACCAACAAAATCTATCCAACTTTTTGGCAGGATTAGATACGCACGGATATTTTTCAACTGAAAATTATAAGTAAGAAAGGAAAGAAAATAAGTTCCTAAAGAAACTCTGTATATATCCAAGGTTAAGAGCAATTTACGAGTATATTCTTACTTTCTCGATAAGAACATCTCTTTTTTGACAATAAATCATCTTTTGTGCCGAAACCGTAAATAACATTATTCTTTTATACACTACTATTTGGCCTCGGATCCTCCAGGGAAAAAGCCAACACACTTTATCTAAGACTACCTTCGCATATAAATCTAGTACTTACCTTTTCGACTTGCTCAAAGGAAAAACGCGAAATCACTCACTTAGTCTGTGTCAAAACCGAACAAATATACAAGATATTTCCATCATTTTTGGATATATTGACTTGAGCATCGAATCGTGGACTTTGGAATAAATCTTACATCAATACAGGGGGTTGTTTATTCGCGTATTTTTACCTTTCGTGTGCGAATCACCGACGAGGGAATACTCTGAGGCAGCCATGATAGCTGTTATAAGAACCATTGTTTATTTTTCTTTATCGATGTTGTGTGAGAGTGAAATAAGTTTTGCTTTCAGTTTGTATTGGCATCATTATTATAGCGAATATTTTTGTTTGTTTCAGGTAATGTTGTGCTGTCAGTGAGCCGATATGGTTTGAACGGACCACATCTCACAGTGGGATAAGCGTCACAATTTTCCTACAGTTAAGACGACAGGTAGCAGTTTTCATCGATTAAGGCTAAAATTAACGAACTCGTGATTATACCAATCACGAGTTCGTTAAATTTAACGTTTGTTTTCATTTGCATAATGCATTTTTTTCTAATATCTGAATGTTTTTTACCATTTAATTCACACACCGGAGCTATGCTTTTCATATTTACAAACAACTTCAATTTACAACTTTGTTCATACCTTGAAAATCACAAGCTCCCTCATAAAATAGCATTGCACAAAAACCTCATGTTACAAACTGCATCTTACATTACCGCTTGTGTTCATAATAAGCCAATCAATAAAGCAAGTATCTATCAATGGACAGTGACTTACGAGCTGCGCTGGACACTACATGCTGCAGGGAGTCGATTAATTTCCCCGCTGTATTTATGATGAAGTATCGAACAGAATTAATCAGTTTCAAGTCCGTTAATGAATATTATTAATGCCATTACTTCGTACCGGTAACATTACAGAATTAAATATTGCCACTCAAATAATTACGAAAATGAGTTTGATTTTCGTAATTAACAGCTTGTAAATTGTTCATGTTAATTTATCTGTTTTTAACATGAATTTATGTTTTCGATTATATTTATAATTATTTATGGCGAAAGAAATTCTGCTTATAATGAGGTTTTCATTATTTTTATGTTCATAAAGTTATAAGTAGAATATTATGTTATTTAAAAACCAATAATGAATACTTCATTAACAACAACTGCTAAAAAGAATCACTTTGAAGAATAAAGTCACAGTTATAAGAAAAGCGCAAAAATAAAAGATTCCTGAAAGTTCGAGCGACTGTAAGCTGAAGTGTTCACGGAAACTTCTAGAACTTCCATAATAATAGCGTTTTCTTAATAAATAGTTATAGTCCGAGATAGTTCCCGGAATACGAGTTGTGAGGAGATAGTTATGAGTTGAGCACTCGCCATCCCGGGTGTTGATCTTGTGGAGTTTAAGTGCAAAGTATTAGATTTGGGTCTTATATTCTGGCAGTCTTCTTTTTCTCGTAACTATATGGGTCACCATTTGTTTAAAAATGGTTGTTTAGTTAGAATTATGGTAACATTCGTCCAAGTGTTAAATTGTCCACATGTCAATACGTAAAAAAGTCAAAAGTTTTGTTATAAAGATCAAGTGACAAAATGTCCATACGACAAAAAGTGAAAATGATTTTCTATCTACAAATTAAATGTATTAACGACGTTGGAGCAGAAAGGGCTTTTGAAATAAAAAATAATGAAACGTGATCTATTACCTATCTAAAAAACAAATCCAGGCATCGTTTTATCACAAAATCTAGGATTTTGAGCCATGTACAATATGACTTTTGGACATAATAACACTTGTTGATTTTTGCAAAACTTCATTCTAACCAAATAGAAATATGACATTAGGTTATTCTGACATGTGGACATTTTAACACTTGGACGAATATTACCATAAACCTTTAGTTAAAAATCGATAAGAATAGTTCTACTTAATCGGATGAATCGGCATCATAGAAAAAAAGGCTGTAAATAATTAAAAATGATGGCAATAAAACTTATAACAATCACATTTCATAAAACCTGGCCATACAATATAATCCAGGAGACGCCATTTACTAACTGAACTATGTTTTAACTACTATAATTATTATTGCAACTTGTCAACTTGACTAGAATATTATACAAACAAGGTAACGAAAGTTGTGATATTTCAAAACATAACAATATTAAATGTTTTACTTAAACCGCCGAATAACGTCGTCTTAAGACCAAATCGTCCCACATAACAATACAAAACAACATATCCCACAATTTCTCTCAATTTCTCTTACAGTTTTACGTGGTACCCTCTTAGAGATAAGCCCGCAAGTAAGAGGCGGTTCTTCTAAAATTAATTAATACCAGCATCCCTGAGATAAGGGCGACTGTAGGGACAGCTGAGGAATATTAAGTCGACGTAAAGGCCATGTTTTGGTGAAGACGTGTGGCTCCTTGGAGATACGAAGACTTGTTGCGTAGGCAGCGGAATGTTCTGTACGTACTGTGTTATGTGAGATATTTGGTAAATTATTGGACATTTTTATCTCTTATAAAATATAATCCGTTGTACCACAAAAACTTTTAAATGTCTATTGAACACTTGTCTAAAAATGTCAGATTATGACGTTGAAATAAGGTCCGTTTTGCAGTCACACTTTTTTTAGACAATTGTTCAACAGATGTTTAAGTTTTTGTAGTAAGGCTGAATATGTTTTACACTTCACTTGAGTACAGCAGATCTGTGTATGTCGGGGCTAGTTGCTAATAAATAATAATAGAAAAGGTATGTATTTTAAGAGTTATTAAATTAATATAAATATTAACATTTTGGTTGCAGTTTGACACTAGAATGTTTAAAAAAAATAGTAAGCTATTAGGATTAATGGATGTTTATTACTCCTTCACCCACTTTAGCTACTACGGAACGGATAAAGAAGACGCACACATAATTGTAATTATTATATTTTAACATAATAATTATTATTCATCAAATCCAAAGGTATTTAAGTACCTATTATTTTAGAAGGGCTTACCTACACGTGATTATTAAAACACCTGTCCCGTATGAATTGTGGATGAATCAGATAAGCAGCCATCAATTACCAGTAAAGGTCTTCGCACATTATAACAACTCCACGCCAACGCGGCAGCAACTCTACTCACACTCTCGATGAGTAGTCAACTAGTTGATCCACCCAATGGTCACTAGTGGACAACGCGGTGTCAAGGAGTGGCCAACGCGGTGCCAACGAGTGGGTTATTCAACAGACAACTCGTCTAACCTCAGTTTTCCCGTCACGCGTCAGTCGCAAACGCATAGTCGTTACGTGGACAACGTGTGGTCGTTGCGTGGACGACGTATGGTCATTGCGTGACAAACGTGTCGGGGTTGACTTCTAGTGTACGATGCGTAGGCCACTCGTTGTACACTACTTTATAATCATTTTTTGAAATTGAACCTTGAACATATGATACAGGGCTTAAATTTCAATGTCTAGCATAGAGTCGAGTCGCCGGTGAGTTGTTATAATGTGCGAAGACCTTAAATGAGCTCCGTACTGTGAGGTACTGTGTAATCTACGCGATGATGACGGGAGCGAGCGAAGCGCTGTGAGCGGTCGAAGCGTTATGAGTAAGTGGTGAATTAATTGTAAGAGCAAGTCTCAGTCTCACTAGATAGGAATACACTCTACTACTACGGTATACCATAAACATATAACAAAAGAGAATCGAAAATGAACTTTAAGTATGCAATTACAGTAGCGTGAGGCGGGCAGCGGGAGCGTGTTGCGGGTCACGAAACTGACTGATTTCCGCTCAACCCGCCCCGCCCGCACTTGGTGCACTTTTTTTTTTTTTTTTTTAGGTGGTAAAATCATCAAATGAGTCCTCCCGCCCTGGGTGAGGCGGAAGGGCCTGTCAGACTCTTACTGACTAAAATCCACCCGTGTTCCTTCCTATGCCCTTTACGTTCCGGGGCCACGGTAACCTGGGTTAAGAAAAAACCCGCGACCCCAGCAGGCATTTGGCGCGAAACACGAAGCGCCACCGACCCGGGCTTGGTCCTTGGTCGGACGGCGAGCTACCAATCACTCACCGTCCGCAAGCCCGCTCCGCCGCTGTGCCCTCTGCTGATCAGAGGGACACGCGTTGGAGCATCCACACGACAGGCTATTCGCATACGGGCAAAGAGACCACTTGCCTAAGGAAGAGTTTTTGCCCGCATCCCAGGGTGCACCGGCCCGAAAAACTGGTCTTCCCCCTGGACGTATCCGAGAGGGAACTCCAGTCCACGGGCGCACGTGGAGGTTTCCTGTCATAGCACCACTTGGTGCACCTTAGTCAAAAACTATGTGTTTGCCCCGCTGCTGCCACTGTAATTGCACACTAACCTGCTAATACTTCCTTTTGAATCCCTTTGTATGGACGAGCGTGAATAACTAGTCAGATATGTTCAATAAACTGTAGATTTTTGTTTTTTTTATTGGATAACTTAAACGAAATCCATGTTTAAATTACATTACCCAGAGTAGCGACGATGACAGTAACATAAAAACTTAAAGCAGGAAAAAGAACTGTGATAAAAAGCACTTTTTTATTCATTTTCGGTTATAAACATCAAATGAAACAAACGAGCTAACTTATATTATGACTTAAACCGCACAGATGTATGTTTCTATACTGAAAAATGAGGGTACAATGTGGCTAAAATAATAGGGTGGGGTGGGCGGCGAGCCCTTTAGCTGCCGGCTGGGCGGACAGCGAGGTATCTTTTTAATTTACTTTTTTCCGTATCACACGTTATCTAAATGTTCTACAAAGTGGACATTTTATATAAAATGGTTTCCGGAATATTTTAAACTTCGCTGACTGTATGTTAACGTGGTCATTTGTGAACACGCGTGCTCAGCCGTACATGGTTAAACGATTTTGATACTTACATTAAAACTTTTTACACAAACTACAGTTTTAACGGACCTTTAATCCTCAAGATGCATGTATCAAGAGCTTTACATAACCAGTTTGTCTTGGCTTTGCTTTGTATCATCCTTGAAGAGCGATCGGTCAGCTAATATTGGTTTTGTATGGCTTGATGTGTTGTCGTGTGTACCAAATTTCATGCAAATCCGTTTAGCATTTTTAATACTAGAGTATGAACCATCCATCTGTCCTCACAAGAAATTTCGTATTTTTATTATAAGACAAATCACAGCGCAAACGGTTAAAACAGCCGATAAAATTATACTGTTCAGAGCATGTGAGTTCTTCCAAATAAAACCAACCCCTATTCAACAAATCAAATACAAATGCAGACAATGAAGAGAGATTAGCACACCTGATCGCACACGCTGACAAACAAACATACATACATGTAGACACACAGACAGCTAGACAGACAGACAGCTAGACAGACAGACGGGCCAGACGGCAGTGAAATGCAACTCACGCGTCACTGACTGCTTACTATTTGAACGATATGCGATACAATAATATAGTGCTAACTGATTGGGAAAACGAATGATAGTTTAGATAATTTGTACAGCCAAGTATTGGCTCAAGCAACTTCACTTTTGGAAAATGTCTTTGTAATGCGATTGTTGTATTTATTACAAAATAGTAACTTATGACACTGTGCGAGAAAACTTTAGTGTCAATACTTCTTATTTGTACAAAGTCTGAAGAAATCTTACCAAAATTACTTAAGCACTGGCCGGCTTTTTTTTTTAGCCGTTAAAATCATCAAATGAGTCCTCCAGCCCCGGGCAGGGCGGGAGGGACTGTCAGACTTCCACTGACTAAAATCCACGGTGTCCTTCAATAACCTGTTACGTTCCGGGGTCACGGTAAGGAAATAATCCCGCGACCCCGGCAGGCTTTGGCCCTCTGAGAGGGGAGCCCCGTCATTATGCTGACGCTCTTTGAGGCGCGCGTGGGACACAACGCGCCGTTGACCCGGGCATGGTCCATGGTCGAGCAGCGAGTTGCCCTTTACTGGCTGCCCGCATGCCCGCGCCTACGGTGGCCGGAGATCGTTTGCTGAGCACTGGCCGGCTTACCACAAGAATGATAAAAATCTGTTAAACACTTGTCTAGAAAAACCATCAACGTCAATACGACATTTCGCGTTGATATAAGGGTCGTTTTGCAGTACACTTTTTTGACAAGCGTTTAACAGATGTTTATGTTTTTATCATAAGGCGGTTAGTATTTGATTCAATTTCAATTCAAATAAAGAATGTTATTTAAATAATTCGACCTCAGAATTCATTGAACTTGTAATGAACATACAGTACAATGAGTTCAATACAAATGTTTCCATATGCAGACAGTCAGACAGATGGCTGTTAGATACCCTGCACGCGTCACTGGGCACTAACTATTCGAACTGACGCGGCTAATACTAATCAGACGAGTATTTGTTTAGAATTAAGGGCTCAACGATTATGAACGAAAATGAACGATCTATTTGTCTCTCCACGTTTGTGTACAACGAACCGTTTGAAATGGTTGTGGATTGGCCAATTATAATGAATGGGAAAACAGTTTGTGAAACTTGTGAAGTTATTGTAATTCAAACTTTGGGAGTTGCTTTGTTTGCTAACGAGCTTCAGTAAACAAAACAACTGGATCAAATGATTTGGGCAATGTCAATGAAAATTGTTGTTTGATATTATAATTATATTGTTTTTTATTAATTATACGAGTTGTTTTAATCTAGTCTAGTTTGGCAATTAATAATATTTCGAGATTATCTGCAGTTGGTGTTTTGTGATCTTGTTCTGCTGCAAAACACTCGTTATCAGTATCAACAACAGCTGCAGTAGTTGTAATAACATTACGTAAATGTAATGGCGTCATCAAATTATAAAGAAGAGGTATAAAATACAGTAGTTACATAGCACATAACAACAAATCTCCGGATGTACCTAAAGAGAAGCATTTTATTGCGAATGGCCGCACCTCGGCCCCAGCTGAGCGCCACTTAAGAAACCGTGCCTTCCTCTAGTGTAGCCATAAGCTGAGCTATTACTTGAGGGATATTCTTGTGCAAGATTTTTATAAATTAGTACGATATACATCATAGCTCTTCTCAAGTTTTTCGTTTAAAACAAAAGATTAATGGAAAGAAGATACATTTTAGGCTTTTCAAGATTATATTGCTATAAAAATTACATGTAAAGTGAATCCATGCTTCTTTAAGGCTGTTTTGTGTATAGTAAAATGAAATATTTATCTCAGACCGCTAGCACCCAAGTGTTTGGTCAGTCATCATCGAAAGTTGCTGACCACATTCAGATTTTCAATGCTTTCGATGCTGACTGTACACGTAGATTTCGGTGATATTTGCTTCGCATCACCTTGTTTTACATCTCCACTCGAATGAATTTTTACATATTGTAATATAAATTAAGGAAAACCGTGAAAAGAAAAATCAAAAATCAACCAACGAAAAATGTGAAAAATAATATTGCTGCCAAGTTCAATAAATAATGTTTTGAACATGCATGTCATTCAAATAAAGCTACAAAGGCGCAATCAAAACAAAATCACTGTAGCTCAATAGCTGTCTGAATTCTATTAGTCGAGCAATAGTTTGAATATTTGAAAAATATGAAAACATAACGGAGGCGGCTCAATGGTTTCGCATTCAATATTTTTCCACCAATATATTTTTTTCTTTTTCAATCAATAAAATGTTATAAGCATGCTGTAGCGTAATAGAATGAAAGGGTAGAGAACTAGAGGTTATAATAACCCTTTATCAAAGTATTTGCACAATAAATATAAAAACTGTATTTTGGAAAGTCGTTTTTTGAAGCGAATGCGTAAACTGTAACAAAAACACATGACAGAATAATATTACGTTTCGTTAAATAGTTGATCAATCAAATTCAGAAGTTGAATACAAACAAAAATAACAGTCAAAGGACAGTCCCAAATTCTTTGCCCATCGCACCGTTCCCATAGCCAATATTATTGGATGGCGTTGTTTACAAGATATTTATGTCTTGTCCTTTGCGGCCCTTTGACGAGCTAACCGTAAATACAGGCCATTGTTAACGACATTATTTTCTAATGCGTTTGCTTACGTTTATTAGTTTCCATTTTAGGCTTCAGTAAAAACGTTCCTAGAATTCACTACAGCCTTTTACACATTCATTCACCACAAACACACTTAATTAACACAGTTAGGGAAATTAGGGAATCTTCTGTTACATGTGTACCGTTACTTCCAAGCAACCAATTTAAAAATAGAATTCCTTATTAAGTAGTCGCGCCGCGTCATCAACACTAAATGGACGCGGAATGCTTCCCCTGGGAGCTATCGTAGGCCCATTTCTAAAACGCGCTTAATGAATCACTGCCAGTTCCATTTTCTTTTTTATAGCGTAAAGGACCCCAAATTAGGCGTAATGCTTGTCCGCCTAAGCTCTTTGTGTCGTTAAGTTTGAAGTTAATCATGTCGGTGTCAACTAGAGTTTTCACTTATTTTTGGCGGATCCAATTTTCTATGCTGATTTTATTGGAGAGTAATTGTGAGCCTGTCAGCGCTTTATCATTTTATGCTCATACCAGCAATATCTCAAAACCTTTAAAAATACTAGCTTACCTTTAAAAATATCTTAATTTTCTTTTAAAAATTTAATAAATAGTCATCTTAGACAAGTAAAGATCCCATGGCTTTATTAAGACAGGTACCACTTCGTAATAGAGGGGATTTTATCTACAATAAATATTTTCCTCACTAACCGATTGATCGTAAGCATAATATCGCCAAGTGTCAGTTATTGTGGCAAATGCCCGGCACTCGACAACGTTCGCCGAAAGATCCACACGTTTTGCTCGTATTTCACCGGCAGACAGGTGGCGCCTCTTACCGCCATTTTTATGACATTACACATAATTTGTCACGTGTATTCCTTTGTTGTTCGAAGCTTGTGATATATTTGTGAAGTAGGGAAAGAATACAGGTACCCTGGCGCGTCATGATAAAAGTTTTTTTCTTTATTTTCAAGCACTAGACTGTAATGGCGTCACTTATCATTTTTCTCGGAATATTACACAAATTTCTAATTTATAAGTAACACAGTCATGGTATAGTTTTTTTCTTAATGTTTTTTCGTTCGCAAAAGATCTTTTTATAATTTGTACCTTGATAATGAATAATATGTTTCTTAGACCTTTTTAATGCTCTAATTTTTACCAACGAAACATCTCTGTAATCTAACATTCTTAAATACTTTCTTAATTTCTCTCTCTTCTTCTACTCTTCGACTCGTACTAAATTTTTAATTTATTTTAAGTGTATCTAATTACTAATTCATTATCATAAGCTGCCAACCTAATAAGCTAATCTTAAGAAAGATGACTACAAGACCGCTACTCACGCCAATTACCCTCATAGCGTTACCCTCTCTGAAAAATCTAAACAAAGCAAATAATCCCGCGCAGAATGAACCGACAGCGGACACTTCAGTAATTATATCGTAAGGAGAGCTCTCGAAAAAACTTGGCAAATTATTTGTGTAGCGTCAAAAGAAAGAATGACAGCAGATGATAGTAGCATCCCTCGGGTGAGGCCATTAATAACGTTCAAAAACATTGTTTGTTGAGGATCGCCGCGATTTATCGTGGAGCCACCCTCGCTACCACCCTTCGGTAAAAAAATGTTGTGAAGTGCGCTGCCGAGGTTTGATCGAGTTCCGTATGAAAGTGAGATAAGTGAACGAACTGGATTTTTGTAATGGATGATGATGATAATAGCCATTTTATAAGAACATCAAACAAGTTATTTGCTAAAATCTAGTCGTTTGTGTGTTATTTTACATTTAAGATTGTTTGTATTTCATTTTCTCGCCACACAGTAGATAAACATACAAAAATATCCCTATTAGCCCAAGAGCCCGTGAACCCCAGACCTACGTCATTTTATAAAGGCTGAAAGTTTGTCAGCGGATGCTCCCAACAGTGGTAAGACGATGGACCAATTATGGAGTTTGGGTTATGGTGGCTTTGGCAGGTAAACGGTACTGAAGGTACGTAAAATGTAAGTTAACTTACGTCATAGTATAAAAGCTGATTTTTATATATAATACTCGGGTAGTAAGTAGATGATGTTTCCTCAGCAGCCAGACACTTATCATGGTGGCAACCCCTTGCCAGACACCCTTAATGTTCAAGAAATTATATAAGTTTACTTACGTCATAGTATAAAAGCTGATTTTTATATATAATACTCGGGTAGTAAGTAGATGATGTTTCCTCAGCAGCCAGACACTTATCATGGTGGCAACCCCTTGCCAGACACCATTAAAGTTCACGAAATTATAATTTAACTTACGTCATAGTATAAAAGCTGATTTTTATATATAATACTCGGGTAATAAGTAGATGATGTTTCCTCAGCAGCCAGACACTTATCATGGTGGCAACCCCTTGCCAGACACCCTTAATGTTTAAGAAATTATATAAGTTTACTTACGTCATAGTATAAAAGCTGATTTTTATATATAATACTCGGGTAGTAAGTAGATGATGTTTCCTCAGCAGCCAGACACTTATGATGGTGGCAACCCCTTGCCAGACACCCTTAATGTTCAAGAAATTATATAAGTTTACTTACGTCATAGTATAAAAGCTGATTTTTATATATAATACTCGGGTAGTAAGTAGATGATGTTTCCTCAGCAGCCAGACACTTATCATGGTGGCAACCCCTTGCCAGACACCATTAATGTTCACGAAATTATAATTTTACCTACGTTATAGTATAAAAGCTGATTTTTATACATAAAAGTAGTAATTAGATGATATTTCCTCATTAGCCAGACACTTAACATAGTGGCAACCCCTTACCAGACATCATTAAAGTTCACGAAATTATAATTTTACTTACGTTATAGTATAAAAGCTGATTTTTATACATAATACTCTGGTAGTAAGTGGATGATGATTCCTCATTAGCCAGACACTTAACATAGTGGCAACCCCTTGCCAGACACCATTAAAGTTCACGAAATTATAATTGTACTTACGTTATAGTATAAAAGCTGATTTTTATACATAATACTCGGGTAGTAAGTGGATGATGATTCCTCATTAGCCAGACACTTAACTATAATTTCGTGAACTTTAATGGTGTCTGGCAAGGGGTTGCCACTATGTTAAGTGTCTGGCTAATGAGGAAACATCATCTAATTATTACTTTTAGATATAAAAATCAGCTTTTACACTATAACGTAAGTACAATTATAATTTCGTGAAATTTAATGGTGTCTGGCAAAGGGGTTGCCACTATGATAAGTGTCTGGCTAATGAGGAAACATCATCTAATTATACTTTTATTTATAAAAATCAGCTTTTAGGGATCGTCCACACCAAACGTATTGTCCGCCGCCGACTGTGAATATACTCACTGTTTGTATAGTCGGTTCGGTCGGTTCGGTGTGAACAAGAAGTTAAATATATATTGAAAAACAATAAACTGCGTAACGCGTGCTCACAGTCGGCGGCGGACAATACGTTTGGTGTGGACGATCCCTTATACTATAACGTAGGTAAAATCATAATTTCGTGAACTTAAGTGATGTCTGGCAAGGGGTTGCCAATATGTTATGTGTCTGGCTAGTGAGAAATCATCATCTACTTGATACCTACCCAAGTAATATATATAAAAATCAGCTTTTATACTATAACATAAGTAAAATTATAATTTTGTGAACTTTAATGATGTCTCGTAAGGGGTTTCCACTATGTTAAGTGTCTGGCTAATGAAGAAATATCATCTAATTACTACTTTTATATATAAAAATCAGCTTTTATACTATAACGTAGGTAAAATTAAAATTTCGTGAACTTTAATGGTGTCTGGCAAGGGGTTGCCACCATGATAAGTGTCTGGCTGCTGAGGAAACATCATCTACTTACTACCCGAGTATTATATATAAAAATCAGCTTTTATACTATGACGTAAGTAAACTTATATAATTTCTTGAACATTAAGGGTGTCTGGCAAGGGGTTGCCACCATCATAAGTGTCTGGCTGCTGAGGAAACATCATCTACTTACTACCCGAGTATTATATATAAAAATCAGCTTTTATACTATGACGTAAGTAAACTTATATAATTTCTTGAACATAAAGGGTGTCTGGCAAGGGGTTGCCACCATGATAAGTGTCTGGCTGCTGAGGAAACATCATCTACTTACTACCCGAGTATTATATATAAAAATCAGCTTTTATACTATGACGTAAGTTAAATTATAATTTCGTGAACTTAAATGGTGTCTGGCAAGGTGTTGCCACCATGATAAGTGTCTGGCTGCTGAGGAAACATCATCTACTTACTACCCGAGTAATATATATAAAAATCAGCTTTTATACTATGACGTAAGTAAACTTATATATTTTCTTGAACATTAAGGGTGTCTGGCAAGGGGTTGCCACCATGATAAGTGTCTGGCTGCTGAGGAAACATCATCTACTTACTACCCGAGTATTATATATAAAAATCAGCTTTTATACTATGACGTAAGTTAACTTACATTTTACGCACCTTCAGTACCGTTTACCTGCCAAAGCCACTATTACCCAAACTCCATAATGGTCCATCGTTCTTACCAGTGTTGGAAGTATCCGCTGACAAACTTTCAGCCTTTATAAAATGACGTAGGTCTGGGGTTCACAGGCTCTCGCTCTATATGTCTAAAGTGGAATCTACTCTTTTGAGAAACAAAAGGACTAGAAAATTAAACATTCGCAAAGGGACCGCTTTAACAGAAACGTTTTAGGCCTCACAATAAAACCCATTAAGTGCTGAAATCAGGCTCAGTCGTAAACCTAGATTTGGGACTATTTGCGACTATTCTCAACATCTGGGCCGACTAATGGGGACTACTATTTTCTCGCTATATTTCAACTGAGTGATAGCTTCTTTGATGTTTATTGGGTTGAATAGTAAGGTGGTTTGGTAATCATGTTATAATTTTGGAGAAGACAAAGTACCATTTAATTATTTTGCTACCAAGACCCTGTAGTCTTTAAAATAAAACTGCTGTGATTGTAGGCATTTTCAAAAGGGGATTGAAACCTCCCCTTTGACAAGTTTCTGATCGCTTCTTCGGTATAAGAGGATTAGCTTGGCTGTCCCTCAATGGACTATCTGGCTTGCATATACCGTCGTAAGCAAACGACAAACAGTAGACCTTGTGTTCTGCACATGACTAGATTTGTTGCCGAACTTCTTTCAGATTATAGAATATTTTTATCATAATTAATACATTTCTTCCTTTCAATATTTTGTATGAAATATACTTCTGTAATACTTTGGATGGATGGATGCTTTCACCCTAATTTCGTAGAAATGTATTAAATAGACAAGTTTAGATAGAGTTCTTGTAATTATAAAAGTTGGAGCAGGGCGCCATGGTTCACATCTACAAGGATCTCTAAAATCGCGATGATCCATCGCAGAGAAGCTATCTCATTTCACCTTACACGAGAGCTCTTGAAAATTATTTTGTAGCGGTTTTTCAGTTTTAATTTTCTAAAGTTTTTATGAAAATTTTTTTGCTATTAGAGAACAAATAAATTAAAGTTAGAATATAACCTGAGGGCGATTAGCAGGGACCGAAACCGGTATGATCAATACGGGTATTTTTTCGGTAACAACCTTTTTTTCTTTTATAGGTAATTTTAAAGATTACCTTTATTATTAAAAGTGAATACATAACCAATATTAATACCGGTTACCGAAATAAAAATTACCCCTATCTTGCTCACTTCACACGTGCCGTCGGCAATAGTCACAGGGCGCGCATCGCCTGTGTGTGTGACAAAGAGTCGTCATCTTTAGTTAACCGGTATTAAAACGGTAACCTGAATAGATATTACATTTTTCTTCGGTCTGGTTACCCAGATAGCGGTAACCTAAGTCTGAAAAATAACCAAAATTCTTCAATACCGGTACCGTAATTTATAAAGGTTTTCGGTCCCTGGCGATTAGTATTCTAGGAATGGAGCGTTAAGTATTAAAAACTCTATTAAAGATTTATCTTATTTTCAAGTACTTTTTATGACCTGGAATTTATAGGAGACTTACTTTTATCTTGATCTTTACCTTTAAGGGTTCAAGGTTCCTTTTCAAGAAGCTTTACGACCCCATCAACTTCAACAGTTCCATTTTACAACTATCCACTTGGATTTGAGTGCTTTCCTCATTGTTGTTACACCTGGTGATGTATTCTAAACGTGTGTTTTATGAGAACAATAATTAAGTGAACATAATTTATTAAACTCATCTAATAAAGTCCAAAGAAAAAGTTTAATATCCATGTAAGCTTCACTTTGTTTTTAAATAATAAAGGGCCTGACATACACTATCAGCAACCCAATAATATGAGCGCTATATTTAACCAACCCCTTTTTATCGCCGAAAAAACCGAAACATGCTCCAATATTATTATTATAAATAATATTTTATCTAATAATAAACGTTGGAGCAACGCAAAGAAGATCTTAATAAAATCCGTGTAATAAACGTAGAGCGACAGATTTACGGCGAGCCGGACCGGTCTGAGAAAGGCGCGATCCGGTTCAATCCGGCTTAATCCGGCCGGATCCGGGCCGGCGGCGATCTGGAGCTTTACTCCTTTGGGAGGCTCCGTAATAGCCGTAAATGCCGCAATAGACGGCCCTTAAACGTCCAGTTAGAACATGACAGGACGAGTTTGGGCTCGTAAATTATGTTGGCTAATTAGTTTTCGTGTGTATTTAATAAGATATAAATAGTAAAACAGGTACACTTTGTAGTTCGGTTCTGTGTCCTCGCTTTGTGTTATCGAGTTAGCCGAGTTTAAAGTGGATTTCAGAGCTGTGCTAGCGTTGGTTTTCTGTACTTTCACAATTTTGGCTGAAAATACAGCTTGACGCTATTAAAGGGAATGATTTTTGATTTACCTAGTAGAAATAAACAAAAATTGGAAATGGGCAATAGTCGGCCCTTTTTTTATAAATCTCAAAAATCAAACACTCTTTTACGTACTAAGAACCGTGATTCTTCTCTTTCTTACCCTCATTCCCACTCATCCTTACATCAATAACAACAATCAAACACGATGTAATCAGGTAACTAAACTAGGTCTGCCCCGCACCCCGCACCCCGCACCCCGCACCGCTCGCCAATTAGATCGTCGCTAACAGACAGACGGACCGACAGAACGAGGGCGGGGGGGGCGCTCTAATGGAGGAATGTTACAGATATTATTATTGTTATCTAGTATTCACACTTGCAGCACTTGGCATCATTAAGAATTATACAATGAGTGGGTTTTTAGAATACATTACAAAATTTTGTCTTTAGTTGCACAAAACTTGAAAAATATTAGTCTATAAAAAAAACTGCGAAACTTTCCTCATTTTGGAAAATAAGGTCTTTTACAAGTAAAGCCCTTCGTACACAACGCAACGCAAGTCTCCAATATCTTACGACTTTCGTATCCATTGATGCGTGCCTGATGAATACGAACCTCTATGGTTTTGTGTTGTGATAGTCACCTGGATATTACCAAAGTCGTAAGGTATCATGTACGAAGGGGCCAAGTGGATACACCAGTACCCTTAGCACGAATTTTCACTCTTTTACTTTACAGCGTCTTTCCAGTACATATTTACAGTATTTTTTGTATGAAAAAATGGAACCGCCTAACCGGTTAAATTTTAAAACAATGAGTTTTGGGACTCAGTTGAATGACCCATGGAGACTGCGCAAATTTACCCCACTACGTTCTCAATTAATTTAAAACAACGTGGCCGCATATAATTTTACTCTACCTTCTATTATTTCAGCGAACAATAACTTTAATAAACAAACCTAACCTTTACAACTGCAACTACTTAACCCTTTCAACAAAAAACGTTTTAACAAAGCACCCCGGATATTACAGGGACATATTCTACGGTCAGGTTGGTTGTAACGAAGGGCGGTGACTAACTGGCACTAAAAGTACCGTACACGTCACATAGGGTACAAAGGTACCATGTCTTAGTGTCGTTATGTGTACCTAGTTTGTGTGCTATGTGGGTTGGTGTTCCAGTACAAGGTGTAACAGGAAGGTTGAAGTACCTCGGTGAATTATGAAACAGTTTTATTGAGGGAGTATTTCAAAATTTGAGTTATGGTTATTGGTATAGTATAGGTACCGTAAAGGCTTAGTTTATTGCATGTGAGAATCACGTCGATACAGCGTTAATTCCCGTACTATATAAAAAAGCGTGCTGTATACCTAGGTACCATTTTTAGAATGCTTAGAAAACAATCATCTATCAAGCCATTTTCAACTATGTTAGGGTCTAACCAGATACCGCTGAATTCCTAGGAGTATTTTATATGGTTTACCTGCCTATCTCACCTTACGGACATGTTTTTTATTACCCAGAATGTATCTTATACTCTTTGGTAAGACTGGTATGTAAGTATTCCAACAAAATGCGCGAAAATGAGCTATAAGATTTTGAATGAGTTTCGATGTGTTCTGCCAGCCCTGAATCTAAAGAGATCGTTTTTTAAATAAAAGTAATTTTAGTAGTTTTATAATAATTAGCCTGTGTTCCTGATTGATATTATGACGAAGTTTGTTTCAAAGAATCTAAGTAAGCTTAACTGCTTAAGTAAATAATTAAGCCCGTGTAGTATCAAGAGGAAAAACTAGCCGTGCGGTATAATATATTATACCAAATATTAGTTATATATAGTAACGCACGCTACAGAAGACAGTTCTTGAATTATCATAATTTCGAAGCATCCACATATTTACAAGTCATTATGAACTCAATGCACATAATTATACAGTACGTTTCTATCTAGATAATATAAGGCATCCACTGACATACCTATCGTAGATGCAGTCGCAGTGTTCCCGTAATTACAGACAGGTGCAAATTAATGAACTAACAACGTCAAAGTAGGCCACGAGTAGATAGACGACGAATTTGTCAGTTTTAGTACACCCGCGTGCTTTCGCGAAATAGTTCTTAACAGCTTAATTTTATGAACCATATTTAATTGACACTATAACAAGCCACGAAGTTATTTGTTAAAGAAATACTACCAAAGGTGGAAAGAGTGAAAGAAAGCCTTTGTCCAGGGAGTGGGACAGAGAAAGCTAGACGAAAAATGTTCTCCTGTTTAAAAAGTCGTATTATGCTACATTTACGACGAATGCCGAGGATCTATTAGGAACAGAAAAAATAAATGAACAATTGTCTGTCCTGGGACTTAGTGAATCGGTCCTCTGAAGTTTATTGCTGTTCCTAAAAAAACTTCAGTAGTCCCTTAGACTTAGTAGGTACTTAGTTAGGTACACTTATGTTTAGGACCCGAAATAAAGACGAAATTTAGCTTGCTACTTTATATACCCGTTTATAAATGTTTCTCTTTGAAAACGCTAGTTTTTAATTAGTTACAACTCAGAACATTGCTCAACAAAAATAACTTGTTTAGAAGAAACAGTCTACAAAATTATAATAGGAATGAAAATAATTACGACCCGATGTTACTCTTCTGATCGTCGAAAACCTACCTCTATAATAAATAAACATGTTTGTGAAATTAATTTTACTAGCAATTTCCGACAAATATATTTGGTGAATTGCTTGAAATAACCCATCGTGAATCTATTACCAGAATAAAAAAAATCCTATGCTCTATCTTAATAATTCTTCACTATTAGTAATATTTTCTTTAAACATAACTAGCATTTGCCTTTTTTTTTCACAAAAGATTAGGAGAACAGTGTATAAGACGGGGACGCGAGGTATAATGGGGACAAACACTCTATAGGCATATTTAACACAACACTAACGTAGCGCAAGCGCCATCAGGACATAATTTGCAAGCGGCCATTAACAAATAATGGCGTCCTTTTGGTGCTTGCGCTACGTTAGCATTGTGTTAAGTTTGCCATAAGAGTGTGATTTCCCATCATACCCCGCGTCCCCGTCTTAAACACTGTTCCCTTACCAATAGGTAACCGTATCTAAGTTCACTTTGGTTTCTGTACTAAAATTAACGATATTGGTTCAGCGCTTTAAGACTGCTATTAATATACCATGTGTGTATGAGAAAAACTGTTCTGTTTTAAATTTAAAATTTTGGATAGACAAATCGGAGTCGGAAGAAAGTGTGTCGTTCAGTTTTCGCGTGAATCGTGGTCCATAGCCCAACGAATGAATTTATAATCGTATAGTTCTCTAGTACGTGAGTGGACACTACGACACTGTGCAGTTTAAACTGCACAGTCAAATCGTAACGATTATTCGTAACGTGTGTAGCAGCCATTAAGAGTGAAAGCGTAGCAAATGAAAAAATTAAGTTTCGCAAAATTAAATGATAAAATTAGAATTTAATAAAAATCAGTTCAGTTGTAATGGCGCGGCGCGCGGGCGTGAAAATGCATCACTTTATTAAATCAGATTCACATCCCTTTAGCAAATCGAAATATCCAAATTCGTTTTCTGATTTCGTAATACATTAACTATAATAAATAGCCCGTCGCCGTCGGTGTGTTAACTGCCGATCAGAAGGTCGCGTGTTCGTCCCGACCTATTGTGTGGACCCTCCCTTATAAGTAATACGTCACATTTAGCACCGAGGGACTGACGGGATTATTAGTAATGCGTTTTGCACATTGCCCTGTTACTCATAGAAAATATATTTAATAGGGTAAATGTAATAGGAATCCAATAAGTGTGTAGCAATGCATTATTGTTTTGGGCGTATTTTAATAGTTATTATTGCAGCTTTGTAACTGTTATTTCATGACACTACTCGTATCAATATTAAAGATCAATTTTTTACTTATTTTGTACCGCAATAAAATATAATAATATGTATAGATAGATAATTATCTTCAGGGTGTCGAGTCTGCTAATGTCGAGTCAGAATGGCACCACAATGGCATTTCAATTTTCGAACCATTTTTTACAGCAGTAAAAAATGGTTCGAATAAGCACTACAATTATAATAGACTAGTTTCCACTGATTAGTAGTCATAATCGGAAACGGCCAATGGATACTTTCACAACATGATCGGCCAAATTAAAGTCAGCGTTTTTCCAACCATAGTAAAATAATGACAGCTGTTTGTACTATTAACAATACCATTGAGCCAACTTATTAAATTAAATCTGTACCTAATTATGAGGGAGAAATTAAATACGAAGGTAACTTAATAAAAATACTGATAAATTAATTTGAATATTATGTTCTAAATGTAATTTTTCTTTCACATAATATCGACAGATGGTGTGGACTTAGAGAATTGTTTCCCTCACTTTATGGAGAAGAACAAACTTTTACCATACAATATATCTTTTTTAATTTCAGCGTCTGTTTTCAGATGGGGAGGATTTCTTTCTATATCGGGGAGGCAGAATTATGAACAGTTTTAAATCGCTTTTTTAAATTTATGTAAAATACTGTTTTCAATTTTAAATTACTTTCTTTATCTTTGGCAGGTGTGCTAACTCCAAGTATAATAGACGATTTATATAGCTACTTGATGTCTTTATCTAGAAAAGTTTACTTCAACACTATTAAAAAAAGTATTTTAATCCATGAACAATTTTATGACAGGACTAGTCGTTGAGTGTTATTTAGCATCAAAAAGTTTCAACCTTTCTTAAATAGCCTCAACACAATTTACTCTCAAACAAAGCTTCAAGTATCAAGGTCGGAATTAAAACTCTACTCCCAATTAAGTTACGCGCCAGTAACTCGACTCTCCCGTTGAACTCTCCTCATGAATATTTACGAGCCATTACTGTTACTCCTCAGTGTCAAGTCGACAATTTTTGTAAATAAACAGAGGCTCTTGTTACTAAAGTTTTTTAAGTTAATGCAACAAAAAATGTCGAAAAGTTCTGCCTATTTTAACTGTGGGTTATTTTAAAATTAGGTCAGTTTAACCCGAAGGCGATGGATTATTAACTCTTAACTTAGTTTTGACTTTGTGCTTTCAGTGGTATTGTTGAGCTAACTTTGAAATTGAGAAATAAGTTTTTTTTGTAATCACTCGCTGGATAAAAATATGGGACATCTAAATTGTGAGCCTCTTTTTTACAAAGCGTCTGTTCTAATTTCCGGTAAAAAAAATATACCAATGAGTGAATTCTCATTTCCCATCGAAAAGTTAAATTAGAAAACCATCTGAAGTAGTAATGCTTAAGCTAAAGTAAGTCCACAGTCTTTTATCTATTTCAACAGTCTTAGAATTCCAAATAAATGTACCCAAAGACTTTGCAACCGCAAACATCAGCTATCTCAAATTGACCACTACGTCGACTCAACAACAAATGTATACAGAGTCTTAAAGAACTTAACATTGTTTCAAAGTCTTTGGTTTGTGGACTCTGTACTACCAATGCTATCAATTTACAAGTACCCAGACAGACACTGCACAAATAGACAGAAAAACATCCTGAAGACGGCCCCGTCGCATTTCAATGAAAGATTTACGTCCAACACTAAAATCACCTTTACAATACAAACCTTAAGGTTTATTTTTCAGTGACAGATTGCAGTAATAATGTTGTCAAACGTACACTTGCGGTCAAACAAAACGGGTACCAACCAAATAAAAATAAATGTCGCTTCGTTAAAGCAAATTTACATTTTTCTCTGTAGCTTTATTTCATTAATTTTCGTGTTGTGCTACTCTTTTACGGCTCGTCGCGTGTCAGGTGAATTACAAGCTATATTTTATTACTTTTATTAGAAATGAAATATTTGTTTTAGATTTATTTTTAAAAATAGGTAGGCAATAGGATTGCCAAAAATTTTGTATTATTGTGCCACGCGCAAAAATTAATATATTTATAATTATGATTGATTATAATAATTGCATATTTTATATTCGTAGGGTTAGTTTTGTTTTAAGGCAAACAACAAATGATAGCGTATTGTGTGAGTACAGCCAACCGTAAATCTGTGGTAAATGTTCGAACAGAGAAAAATCAGAGTTACTGCTACGAAATGACTCTGATTTTTGTAGTGCAGTAATGTGTGGTTGATATTACCCCTACGTGTCGCTTTTATTGGTATGATCTCTCTTACTGTATGTAAATTGATTGAGTTTCGAAAAAAATTAAAGATGCAATTAAATTCGAAACACTTAGATATTACCATCATCATCATTAGTTAGAACACATTCACTGTTATAGCTGCTCAATCAACTGCACAGTACACATGTAATCTATATACTGGCATGCACAATGAGGTGGACACTCCAGCTAATTCCACGTATTAGTTCTGTCGATTATTGTCTCGCAATTACGTGTTAACGAGCTGTCACAGGTCTGTCGGCCGACAATCGACCGTTTACCGGTGTACACAGGATTATGTCCGCCAGTGTAATCGATCGACACGTATTATCAGTATTACCATACTATTAATTGTGAACTGATTGTGATTAACTGACATTTGGCGCCTTTGAGGACGCCGCATGGTTCACATAACCGGTAAATTGGATTGAGTTGTGATCAATGAGTTAAATAGCTTCTTTTGATAGGTTTTTTCAATAAATATTAAAATTACTTCGTTTAATAAATTCAGTTACCATGGTGGCGTTTCATATTTCATTCCTTTGTGAAAATAGAGCTCTGACCCGATTATTTCTGAATGAACATTTGAATTCGATTCTATAAATATTTTGCTTTGATAAAATAATATTTTACGCGTCTAACTCGAACATCGAAATTTTTAACGCTTTCCGATCAAAGTAAAAACAGAATACCTAGAACTAAAATGAAATAGAAATATTAATCGACATTATTAAACTATTCGTCACCGTACATCAAAGACACAAGGGGTCCGTTAAGACCCCAACTATGGGGGGTCATAAAGACCCCAACTACAAGTAATCCGTCTGATCCGTCGCGGAACTAACTTCATTAACAGACAAAAGAGAGGAAATCGTTATCGGAACACAAGTTATGTTCGTCATGATGTGTGTCGATACGCTGATTACGTTAATGGGGTGAGCAGGAATGGTGACACATTGCTGTTATTGTCGAACTTAGTCAAATTTTAATGGCCATGTTAGTCGTAAATGACAATGTAACAATACATACTCGCACATACATTCGGTTGGGTTTCTGAAGTAATCTAATTCGAGATGTTTCATTGTGGAGTAGAAGAAACTTTCAAACCTAATTATGTATTATTAGTATATAAGTTAAGCGTATTGCAATTATGTGCTTTTTACAGCAAATCTAGGGTTTAATTACACTGTGAATGAGACAGGCAGTAGTTAAGTTATTGTAGGCTGTGTGGTGAAGTCTATTGTACAATCGACAAAGTTGAATCATGATCCATTTGGACAATAAATTGTATGATTTCGTCAAATTGACAAAGATCAAAGTCGTTACCTTGGATATGTATGGTTACGCGAATGTGGACCTAATTGTATTTGAATGTCAGTAAGAAAATAAGCTTATGGTGGGTCATAATTCAACTTTGTCGATTGTACTCACATCAAAATAGTTTGTAATAGTCATTCTGCAATTTTTAATTTAATTAAGGTGGAATCCGTATAGCAATCTTTCATCTCGCAAACTTTTTGACATGTTTTAATAATCCTATTATGGTATTCATCCCTTTTTCGCGTAACCTTTACATAGTTATTTCCTATAATTATTTGCCAAATACAAACGTAAATTCAACAGTAAAAGTATTACTTACTCTAATCAAAATGGCTACGGGTCAGAGCCCATTCGTACCCTAAGATTCGCACCCTGTGCCCACTCGTACCCTGGAAGTTTTGAGGGGCCCACTCGTACCCTGAAGAATATTTATTTTTATTCATTCTTCTAATATAAGTACATGTACATGTGTACACTGCAGCTTGGTAGTCCTAGTACAGTCGCGCAGAAAAGGGTAAAATAAAAATATAGTAATTCGGTAGATATCATGTTTATTTCAAATAAGATTAAGTTTAATAAATGCCTCTAGGCTCTTGGCATTAAGTCAGTCTTCAAAATAATTAATCTACTTTTAGTTTCTTGTACATTTGTAAATATTTAGCAAAATATATGATAACTATAATAATCTTTATAACTAACAAAATACAACTCTTTTTACAAAAATCAGCCTTGATTGACCACCATTTAAATCAACATTAAATATGAAATATGCAAAAAAACACATATCAACAATAAATAATTACTTCTTATTTTTGTTTGTATATTTACCAACTACATACATGCAAAACATAATACTTAAATCTAATTTGCTTGGGCGCAGATACTCTGGCTAAGTTTACATCTCCCGCTTCTGCATTCCACTCCCCGCGCACATCTGGAGAGTACTGACCAAATTTTAACGCAATTTTTGGAACAAAACAGAATTAATGTTAGAACGTTCATTATTTTCAACCGACTTCCAAAAGGAGGAGGTTCTCAATTCGGACGTTTGTATTTTCTTTTATGTTTGTTTGTTTGTTCGGGCATAACTCCGTCGCACAACCGATTTGAAAAATTCTTTTTTGTTGGATAGGCTATACTTCCGGAATGGTCCGTATAAATTTTATCGAAATCGGACTAGCACTTATTGAAAAATAAACAAAAACCTATAAAGTTTTCAACTTTGTCTACACCGATTACTCCGAGGTTTCTGGTCCGATTTCGATGATTCTATTTTTGTTCGTTATACTTAGTAGGTATATCTGCCATTTGGCCCCATAAAATTTGGGTTGAATAGTGAAACTAAAAATGATAAAATAAAAAACTTTTTCAAAAAAAATGTGTCCGACTTCAAAACAACCACAAAAAAAGTTCAAAAAAACCTACAAAAAAGTTTTCTTCCGAAAGCCGGTGAGAAAAACAAAAAGTTTATTTCGTTAGGCGAACTTCATTTAATAAAAGACCATAGACACACATTGAACAGTCTCGTATTTGCAGTCACTTTCAAGAACCATTAATAAACTGTTCACAAGTGTACTCTGTTAACCGTTTCATTAGTAAAATATAGCTAATTTTATCTCAGGGGACCAATAAGCACCTGAATAGGGGCCGAATCTTTAACTTATATTGTATTATATTAGAGGGTACGAATGGGTACCTTAAAAATAATATTTTTTATTAAAATATTAATTGGTACCCTACCAGGAGACCAATGGGCACCTATAAAGGGGCCGAATCCACAACTTTAATGCTGGGGTACGAATTTTAGGGTACGAGTGGGCTCTGACCCGCTACATCTACTTGTACACTAATAAACATTTCGCTAAAAAACGTGATTTCCCCGAGGATTGTGAGTCAGTCGGCACTGGCTCGTGTAATACCCTGCAGGAATAGTCGGACTCCACTAATGACTGCACGTTCTCTTCCTTTATTTGAAACGGATCTTGGCAATGAGCCAAAAAACGTGGTGTTCGGGACTTTATTTTAAGGTCATATTCTTAAACGTTGAGATGAAAATCATTTGCTTTTAAGTTTTGTGAAGTTTTTAAGTCGTGTTTTAAAATAATGGAGGTATGTCTGATGATAGAACATCTAGATATTGTCAGTTATCTTTAATTTACCTATATTATACAACAGAGGCAACCTCATTTTCATCAACCTGTTACAAAACCACTATACTACTAGGTGATTGTTGACTACTAACACTTTATCTTGGTAAAATCATCAAATGTGTCCTCCACCCGGGGCGGGGCGAGAAAAATTGTCAGATTAGTTCTGACTAAATCCTTCAATATCCCATTACGTTCCTGGGTCAACTCACGGTTGCCTGATGAAACCGTCTCCCGCGGCCTTAGTAATAATACTTTGAGTTTAATTTATTGAAAACTGAACTCTTTGTAACAAGAATGATAGCAATATTACACACACTTCATAAACATCTATTTTCACCTTTGATTAAGGCAACCTCATTGACAACATCATCGAACTATCAAACCAGCATCACCTTCCCACGAAGATCAGAAACATAACAATTAAACACTAGAGATTCAAAATCCGCGTCTAATCAAAGAGTAACAACAAACGAGAGAAAGTCATTATTATAATAGGATTAGAGGCATATCTGCGCAGTTTATCTTAGCCAAATAATATCGGAGCTGCACGGATCCGATTACGGCCCGGATCGGGACGATTATGGATGCGGAGCTGGGGGGTGATGCGGTATAGGAAATGTAGCTGGGTAGTTGAGCTTGTAACTTGTTATGTGGATCAAATATTGAGGTTCGGTTTATGGGTTGCTAGATTTTCTAGTGATTCTTAGGGGCGTTATTTGATCAGTAGTCATACTAACTGTTTGTGAAATGCTATTTACTACTGATTGGATACTATTAACCGATAGGTTAAAAAAATGGGAACTGGCCTCTAGTGTGATTTTATTAACAGGTCGGTAAAGAATGTTGAAGAAATACAAGGATATTGATAATATTATTAGAAGTATTTTAAAAGTAAATTCGGTGTTACAATGAATCTCTTATTTTTTGTGATTATTGGTAACAACAAAGTAGGCTGATAATAAAGAGTTTTACAAAGACCAGTGGGACTCATTGAGTTTTACCAATGTGCCAAATAACTTCTGCCTGAACAATAAAAAATAATTTTGAATAGATTATGCACTCTGTAGAATGCACACCATACAAATTACAGTTTTTTTTTTACGATATTATTAAATATGGTGACACGACGGGCGAACAGTCTCTGGATGGATTTCAAGAATCTCAACATAGCTCAATTTATCAACCGCACAGTTCCATGTATGTGTATCGAATATTCACCACTACCTAGTTCCACTATTATTCCTTCAAAAACACGTCATCCCAAATAAACAAAACCTGTGTATCGGAGCACGCTGTATATATTCCCAGGCCCGTGTACAGGATGTTGTTTATCTAAGCTTGGCGCGCGCCCAGCAGCGCCGCTGTTACAACTATATCATACGATTTAACAACGACCCTGATACACTTGCTTGCAAATCGAATTTGAATAAGTAACATGTAAAGTATTAGGGATTTAGAACTACTGTCACTAATATTGGCACGCAGTGTAACTCAACGCCTTTAAGCAGGTACGAAAAATGGTCTATGATGGTATATTATGCCAAGAGTATTATAATGTTACTTCTAGACAGGCAAGTGTGGTTCACCGCAACCACCATCATTGCTTATCGTCAAGCAAGAGACTATCGCTTAATAAAACAATTTCTACATTATTTTAATAATTATGATGACAGAGACCCATGGAACTCGATAAGTTATTGTAGCTATATTCAGCAAGGACCACTTTAGATAGGTTCAATAGCATTCTACAAAAGGGTTTTATACGCGACGCACCCGGTTTCATATGCTCCAGAAAACTATAAAAGAAATCGTAACGAATAACTTACCCCTTTAAAAGCTAGGGTTACGAGCATCATAGTTATATTTTTTTGCGATATAAATTTAAACGACTCTGCTTTCGTCCATATCATGCTCTTTGTTAGACTGATTATAAAACTGGACAGGCACAAGTCAGAGAATTAATAACTTCTGCTCTACATCTAACATACCAAAACTTATCTTAGATTCAAGGAAACGACACATCAACCCACTAAAAGTCAACATAATCCATATAAATACCATTACCTCTTTCGGGTGTACGTAACCCTCCAATACAGACTAGAGCCGCGATTGGTCGCATTGTTGGCCCTGATTGATTGATCACCGCGCCGTATTTGTTCATTACCGCCACAATTGATCGATGGCTCGCTTTAAAGAATATACATCATTTTTGTCACAAGATATTACCCGCGAAAAGGGTACGAAAGCACCTTTAATGTGTCATTTCACTTTGTGACAAATAGGGACAATGCTAACGTTAGATAATGTTGACGACAAAATGGGTCTATTGTGACGGTTTTTTCGTGTGATAAATCACGTTTTCACCCGTATGCAAAGAAGGGTTTTGTTCAGGCATTTTGTGTGCCAATAACTAGGTGAGTAGATGCTATGTTGTTTTCAAGGTGCCTACTTAACAATTGAGTAACTTGGGTAAGTTGATGTTGTTGCAAATGTTAATGAACTGTTTATGCACGCATACTTTGTAGATAATTATGTCAAAAATTACTGCTTTTCAATTTTTTTTGGCCTTTATTACGTCGTCAACGTGAAAGTTATTGGCTTTTTTTTTCACTCGACTTCAACCTTTCAGAAAAGGCATTTCTTTGATTGTTTTCAAACAAATTTTTTAATGAGTGTTTCAATTAAAACAACCCAATTAATGATCTAAACGTGAGCAACACTAAACAATACGTATCGCTAATCGTTGCGCGATCTATTTGATGTATCGGCGATCGGCAAACACGGCCCGCGTTTTAATAATACGCCAAACAGAACTGCGCGTATTAATGATACGCCAAATAGCAGACTGTGATGTATTTGCCGATTTGTTCATAAGCGTTTTGCTTTTATGATAATTGTTGACTGTAAATCAGTTGATGTTCCCTTGTTTCAAATTACATTGATGAGGATGTTTTGTTGATTTTGTAAGATTGAATTAAAACCTAGTATCAACGAGCCATCATCGTTATGCAGAAAACGAAACAAAGTGAACTAAATTATGTAGTTCACACATAACTACTTGATTGCCGAGCTGCTGAAGACCATAGTGTCGTAACTCGTTCCCCGCAGCCATCACTCATAAAGCCATTCGAAAGCGCTGACTTGGAACAAAAAGTAAATTGAACTTAAATGTCACCAATCAGCACTTAAAATCAAAAACAGTTTGAAAAAAAGTGCTGGTGTGTGAAGTCAAAAAGAACACGTTTTTGTTTAAATTTTCGAAGTATAAAAGTAGCCAAAGTGTTAGGAATACGAGTAGCAGGACGGCCCCACTAAGAGGTTATCACCGCCCAGAAAAACAAGAAATTGAAGTAAAAAGGTGGGTTTTTAGTTAGTACGAATCCCACACCACAAAAAAAAGGTAAACGCCAACAAAGAATGGTTTCTTTACTCACTGACTCTGATGCAACTAAAAAAAATATGTATATTGAAAGTATCGTACGCTGAAAATGTTTTTACAGCAGCCAAATTATAATATCGAAAAGTATTATCATTTCACAAACAAAAATTATAAATTCAGATATATTGTAAATAAAAGCAGCGTCCGTTTCCGTCGCGGTAATTAATGAAAACAATCGGAACTGGCGACAATTAGTTATGTCGCACTGTCGCTCGGTCGCCCGGTCGCGCGACTGTGCGACACGCGGTTGACGCGCGACTAATGATCTTGTGGCTGCTTCCAACTAAGTTCCTTTTATTAATTACCGAAGTCAGGAATCGTATAGAAATAAATAAAAGTTAATGGAATCAGAAAGGTTATACTGTGAAACTCAATTTTACTCAATTCAGAAAAGGTTACTTGTGACAGCAAAACTTTATTTTTAGCTCACTTATTTCGTCAATTAATTCAGGGCTTCTGAAGTTCTTCCAAACGAACAGAATTTTCAATCATTATTTCAAATTAATCAAATTTTAACTTTGTAACTCAGAACAGACATAATGAAAAGGTCAACCCTTTAACGGCAGCCTTAGCTTTCTAAAAACAACATGGGGAAAAAAAGGCAACTCCCAAACTACTGAATTTTTCATGACTCTGTCGAACTGCCCGCCTACCTGTGAACCTGGCTCCGCTGCGTACCCGGCAACCGGGACGTTTCTTTGAGCGATTTAATTTAACTCCCGATCCACAATTACAGGGAGACTGTCCCTTTCGGAGTTCGGTGTCAAAGCAACGAAAACTCCAATTACACTCACCAATTTCCGTTTGAAAGGGTTGCGAGCAAAATCATCATTTATAATACATAGCTGGTTTTGTATTGAGAATTTTAGAAGATCGCCGTAAAACCAGCAATGAATCGGTTGGCGTGAGATGTGGTCGAAAGTTTCCGAAGTTAGGTGAGTAAGGACGTCGAGTTGAATTTATCAGGGCTGTCGTTTGGCAAAGCTAATGTATTCTCAAAGTTTGACAAAGCCGACTCACGGGTAGTACCGGGTAGTACCCGGATAGAACCGGGTAGTCTCCGAGGAAAAAGCGAGGGTGTAATGGAAACAAGTTTGGAATTCGTCAATGGATTACTTCGGTGTTTCGCAAGATAGAGTTTACATTGAGACAGTTTCGCTATTTTGTTCTCCAACTGTTTGTACTCGTACTGATTAACACTAATGGAAGTTGATTTTAGAATTACTTTGAATTTATTTATTTGAAATGTTTCATTTACATAATTTGTGATAGGCTTATTTAGTGAATTACGAATACTACTTTACAATTCGTTATTTATATAAATGTTTTGGATTAATGGGAACAATACTTGTTTTGAATTTACTTTTATTAAAATATAGTGTTACTATTTATGACGTAGCAAGAGCTCACTAAGCAGATGGATATACGAGTATTTTATTGTAGAAAACAGTAGCCATATACCACGTTAGCCTAACATAATTATAGACTATCCAATTGGTTCAAGTAACTACCATTTTAGAAAAAAAAATACTATAAAAATGTAATTAATGCCTGGTCCTGACTTGCTTATGAAGATGTTATTTAAACCTTGATCTAAATCTTTATTAACCGAACTGCTGAAGAGAATTGTCAAGGGATAGACAGTAAGACGGAAGATTAGTCATAAAACCGTACCCTGCAATACAAAATACCGATACAAACCAACACTGCCAATAAATCGCACAATTAACCGGTTCTGACGTCACTGATCAATTTGCCGCGTCATTGGCCGCTTTGTTCGCCACTCCATATCGTGACGTCACTTGTTTGCCGTTTATCTTTAAAACCGGGAATGATAGCTGAGTTTTTCATCGAGAAATCTTTTGGGCTCTACAGTGTATATCCCAGTGAACAAATCAGACATTACTATGGATATCATTTTATTTAGAACACAGGTTCTATAGACAGAGAATGTTAGAAGAAAAAGCAACTTATTCAGACAATAAAAAGAAAAGCGTGCTTCAAATATTATAATATATACCCATTATTTAATTTTATTTTACTTTATTTATTTACGGTGTATAAAACTGACCTATTGTAACATCTATCTTTTGTCTCATCCAAAGGTGAGTTGGGGTCTCTTCTCGATACTCGTCCCTGCGAAGGATTTCCTAATTATTTGCCTGAATCAGTAAATAGATTACCGTGGGCGTGACACGAATACTCTCCCACGCACATACACACATATTTTATATGTACATCCCCATGAACACACACACATAGACAAACTCATCAATTTGCTTTTAATTACACCGTGTTGAACATCAATGTTTAGTAATGTTTTGTACACATTTGTATGGGATTGTACGAGCAATGATTTAAGTGTTTGCGTTAGAAATTAAGTTACATTTGCTCGTGTTATATTGCTAACACATTTGCGAATTAAATGGATTATAGTTGGTTTAGTCGCTAGTGCTTGTGCTTAAGCTGAGATTATGTGGTATGTAGCTTTTAGCTTGTACGTAGAGGGTAAAATATATTTTGAGATTTGGTAAAAAATGTGAGCAATGTGGGCAATAATCGCTTTTTGCACAAGCCGGGTAGCTCTCTGGCCATAATACTGTGATCGAAATATGAGTTCTTCTATGATGATAATACATTGTCTTGTCACCATACGGTTGTTTTTATAATATACTAGCTGTTGCCAGCGGCTTCACCCGCTACAACTCAAAAATGATCCCACGGGAACATAAATCGGGATAAAAGCTATCCTATGTGTTAATCCAGGTTATAAACTATCTGTGTACCAAATTTTAGCCAAATCCGTTCAGTGGTTTTTGCGTGAAAGAGTAACAAACATCCATACATCCATACTTACAAACTTTCGCCTTTATAATAGTAGTAGGATTTACTCATTGTTATGTAAAGATCTCCTACATTTTATGGTATGCAGCCCTAGAATTTGCGAGTTTCATCCAAGCATTTCCCGTTATCTTCAGTAGATCGTCCATTGAACTGGCTTTGGGTCTTCCAACAACTAAAGCTAATTATCTTCGACAAACAAGATTTCTCTTAAATAAACCGACCACGAGTCTCCTCATTAAAACCTCAGGCATGTAATTAAAATGAAATCTCGAATAAAAAGCAGAAGTAAAGCAATTCAAAGTATTTGTTAGCCTGAAGTTCAGTAACTTCAGTTGCAGCACTTGGAGCAAGTTCGATTAATTACCGAGTGCGGCTGAAATCGACGCCTTACTGAAAGGCACTGAAAATATCCCGTTCCATAGTTTTGTTAGAACTACGGCAAATAGAAGTTGATTCCAACAGGATATTAAGTTTAGATTTTATGTTAAATTTACTCATATACATACCGAACATTATTAATATCCTCTCGATTGAATTTTAAAGTTGTTCCAGCTTCCAATCAAACAAAAACATGGGTTCATGTTATGTGTTACTTTACTGGTATAAAATTTGGACTTTTCACACATGGTTACTACTTAAGGTTATTCTTTAAGGTGTAATAATTATTTACCGTTAGAGGAAGAAGTGTGATTATGATCAAAATTTTCCTTTTTATAATACCCAATGATGATTCAGTGTTGTATTTGTCAAAGCTATTGAGACCAAATTCTTAAGGTTTAGTAAGTATTTAACATACAGCTAACTTGAAAAATTTACGGCGTTTATTATATGAATAATGAAAAACAAAAAAAGGACTTTCCAAATTGGAAGAATTGAGAACCTCCCTCTTTTTTCTAAGTCGGTTAAATAGCGTCTGTAATAATACGAATGAGGAACAAATATTTCCCATCAAACTAACATAAAAGTTTCCTGTTTACGGCATAAAAACGTGACAGGTAGAGCCTCTAATATTATTTTACTATTAAAAAGTTAACAGTTACGACAGTCAGCATTTTCTTACTACATACCTATAGGTAAATACTTCTTCTATGTGTAGGGTTGCCATCCGTCCGGGTTTCCCCGGATTTGTCCTAGTTTCGTGGGCGCGTCCGGGAGGGGGTCTACATTTGTAGTCCGGGTTTAAAAAAATATTTTTGGGCCGCCCGCGACGTATGTAGTTGCCACGATGCGCACTTCAACTCATGTCCGGACTCTAAAATCCGGGGTTTTCACGCGTCTTGTCCTGGTTTCCAATTTTAGAGATGGCAACCCTATCTATAAGAAAGGCGTATGTTAACGAAAAGTAATAATATCCGCTCATATTCAAGAACGGATACAATAAAATAACATCTGACAAGGTTCTTTATTCCTCGCCTTAATATTCAACGAGACATCTTATAATATGATTGTGTAGACTACATGATATTTCTAAATGTCAGGGATACATTTATTTAATAGCCTTTTCTTTGTGTGCGCTCTGGAGGAATGAGCGATATATTTTTAGATATTTTATCAAGTGTGACTGTACTGTTGCTACGAGTGTTTAATTTAATGAAATATGTTTCTTGTTCTTTATAGTTTCAAAAATTATTCTTCAACAGTTTCCTTGATTTGTTAAGTTGCAAACTCTTCTCCTAAGCATGAGATTCTGGGTCTCAATTTCCAGGTTGACTAAATTGTTGTTTTGTAATATTATCGTTCGTTAATAGAAAAACGTATTCCGAATTTATGCCCGGTGATTGGCAATATGCAATCATCTGCCTAGCCTTTTCCCAAATATATTATAGCCTAACTACCTAACCTAAGGGTGCTTGTACACGGCGCATGTAACTCGCGCAAGTGCCTCAACATGCTCAAGCTACATGAGCCGTGTACATGCACCCCGCGGGTAACTTGATCAAGTAGCTTGCGCATGTTACTCGCGCGGGTAACCCGCATCTTTACTCGCGCGGGTAACCCGCATCTTTACTTGCGCGGGTTACATGCGCCGCGCCGTGTACAAGCACCCTTACCTATTACATAATTTGTAAGTTACCCTTTGGCTATAGTTGTTTAACGATCTTCTAAACGGTAGATAATGATAACATTAGTGATTCATATCCTATACATCACCTTCAATCTAACTGATAATAGAAATCTATTTCAAGCGTACATACTTCAAATAACAGACACAAAAATAAATAATTCACTTCAAGTATAACAATAAACAGTATAAGCTATAACATTAATACTACGACGTCACGACTTGATACTTTTCTCTTTGTATGAACGATACGTAGTTAGTACTTGATCGTTTGTCAAACTGGAGCAATAGCTATCATATTACATCAATATCATTGCTTGTACTTACGATAATGTCCTAAGAAAATGAATGACAAATAAAGGTTATGTCGCCGGTATTAATATTGACAATCTCGGCTTTCTTATTTATGTCCAAACGTTTGTTATTGTGGTGATTATAATCAATCAGATCAGCCATGTACAAAATGTTGTCTAGACGACAATACCACGCTTTGAAGTCTCGAAATATTGTATTCTTGACGGCAATCGGAGTGGATCTTCAAATTACTGACATGATTACTTACTCAGATCAAAGAAATAGGCAGATAGAACGCTCACAACACGCGAGTGGGTCCACCAAAGTTAATACAAATCAAATCGAATTACATTCCATAATGTTTTCTTTGTTTTTGGGAACAACTTTTACAATGGTTAAAGACACGAGACGGCATTTTTGGCAAACAACAACAACGACGCGCAGCTTGGTTCGATGCGTAGCTTGGTACTGTCGCGACTTTGTATTCGATTTTGATTTTGTATTAACTTTGGTGAAACCACTCTCGCGTGTTGTGAGCGCTCTATCTGCCTATTTCTTTGATCTGAGATTACTTATGAAAACTTCCCAATTGTGGCTGGTTGTTTGGCATTTCGGCTGTTTGTGTATGTAAATTGAAAAGTGTGTAAACCACCCACCATGCAGGAGAAATACAAACGAAAAAACATGCTTGTTTATGAGCCTTAAGGGCCATTTAGACGGGGAGAGTTTCACGACTCGAACATACGATAATCGAAGGAATATTAAATATTGTCTTCGTCTAAACATCGCCCGTTGACTTGGGCGATAATCGCCTCGAATAGGAAGATTTCTCGTGTCCATCTAAACAGAACGTCAAAGCAATAATCGCATTTCGAGTTTTTATGACAGACTGTCACTCATGTCACTCATGTTAGCAACTGTCATTGACAGTTGCTAACATGAGTGACATAACAAAACAAAACGGTTCAAACTGATTTGTACGATACTCGTATGAACGAGAAAAAATGTCATACGAGATCGTGTTTAGACAAGTCGAGTTTCTCGTATGCGATAATCTTCTTACAATAATATCGCCGTGTAAACAAACAAAGACATTATCGCCTACGATAATGTCATATGCGAATCTCGTATGATATAATCGTATACGAGATTTTAGTTCTTGCCTGTGTGTAAACAGTTTGACACGATTATGTTATGGCGATTATTGCTTGCGATAATTGCTTAGACATTATCGAATGGAAACGTTCGAGAAACTCTCCCCATCTAAATGGCGCTTTATTGTTGTTTTTTTCGGAAACAGTTAAAGTACTATCTCTGTACACGCGAATTCAGACCGTGTAAAGCTTAATTTTGAGTAAACGACCATGAGTATCAGTAATATTTTATACATTGTCTACATATTAATTATTATTTTTGCGTTTAGCATTTATCTCATGGGGGTAGGCAGCAACGTACAGAATACCACCTGCTGCCATCCTCACACACCCCGTTCTCCTCTCGTCTACGCTCATACGTATAGTAAGTATATTTGTATGATTATTCATACAAAAATGCATCTGGTCATAATAATACACTTACTAGTGCCATCTTTTTAATAATCCGAACGCATCAGTGCTTAGGAATTCTACTGAGAGTTTTTATGGCGGACTATAACATGGCTTTATTGCAGACATAACGGTTTTACTATTTTACACTAATGTAGTGTTCTTTTTAACGGCAGAAATTGCAGACGGTCCTCAGCATTTTATAAGTTTTTATCCTGAGATAAAATCATTGCCATCATTTTTGAGAATAAAAGCGAAAAGCTATTTGCAGTAACCTTATTGGTGACGGTCGTTTGAAAGGTCGGGTGCGTAGTATTCGCATTGTGGTTTCGAACTAGGAATAACGTAGACATACTGAACAGCGTATTTTACATCCGCTAAGATTATAGCAGATGGCGTTCTATCATTACACAAGTTACTTGTATACAAGTTGGAAAGTGTATGCAACTTGAACACACACAAGCATAGAAGTTGCAAGTAGATAATTTAATTTTGAACTTGTAGATTTATTTTTCAATTTTAGCAAAGACTTGTAATAAATACGTGACGTCGCACTTGTATTCGTGACTTGCCTAATGCACCAAAATTGTGTATTTAATTTAAATAAGTTTTTATAGAAAATATTTTTTTTTAACATACTGTAGCGGATGGTCGGATATCCCCTGGTCGTAAAGGTAAAGGGATTCCGGCACGACGTTATTCGCCAGGTTAAGTGTGTTTCCGAACGCGCCCATAGACACTAGAATTAGATAGAGTTTGTCTATGGTCGCTCTGACCAATAGTGGCCACGATAACTTCAAGGTCAATGTTGACTACAATACTGATTTTTATAGGGCAATTGCTATCTAAAACAGGCCTTCTTTTCTCATGTAAAAGAAAATTTGTGTATTCTGCAAAAAGTGACAGTGAATTATCGTCCTTCAGGGCTCTACTAACAAAGTGTCGATGCGTAACTGACATAGTGACACCAAGGTCTGATAAAAGGGGTTTCTTGTAGTTTATGCTTTACGAGCTGAGAGCCTCTGTGATCGTAACGTTTCATACATTCGAATTTCGGTAGTTATACATACCCGTGAGAAAAGTACTTATAGGATACATAAATACACGTCTCTTCCCCATGGGGGTAGGCAGGACGCCATGATCCTAACATGCTTCGTTGACCATGTAACATACTGATAAAATTTTAATTATGTCATTTTTGCGAATGAAAACTTTGAAATAAAAGGACCTTATCTCGAGATATCCGTTTACTTAATAATTGTTACAGCGTACATTTTTTTATCCTCCCATTCTGGAACTCATTTGCTGGTAATTGATGGCCGCTTATCTGATTCCTCCACAATTCATACGGGACAGGTGTTTTAATAATCACGTGTAGGTAAGCCCTTCTAAAATAATGGATACTTAAATACTTTTCGATTTGATGAATTATGAGTCAAAATAATAATTATTTGTGTGCGTCATCTAAATCCGTGGTAGTGTAAAGTAGTTTTTTTTTTACATAATGTATTCACCAAATGAGTCCTTCCTCTCAGGGCGTGGCGGGTGAGACTGTCAACTCGTACTGACTAAAATCCACGGTGTCCTTCAATAGCCCTTTACGTTCCAGGGTCACGGTAATTTGATAACTCCCGCGACCATTACAGCGTACTTGAAGTGTTCATTGTGTGGAAATTTGAAAATAGCGCCTCTAGGGTACGAACTAGGAACTAATTTTTCCATCAAATTAACGTCAAGGTACAAGTTTGCTTTACGTCAAAAAAACTGAAAAAGTCATGATAGTGCCTCTTAACTCTGAGTTTTCTTCACAAATGGTCTGTTTAGGACGATCCAAAAATAACTAACCAATTTCTGTAAATGTTTGTGAATCCTTTACGACATGATTTGATTTTGAGTATTATGATGAATTTTCTAGTTAATCTGGCTCTCACTTGTAACAAGGTACGCCTACAAATGAGTGTTAAACTTTAGATGTCCACCCAAACCTTTCGGGTTGCCCAAATGGTTATGTTAAGAATAAAGTTTATATCTAGCAATAAAAGTGTTTGTTTGTCCCAGTTAGAGACATCAAATCAAAATAGTTGTTAAATGTTCATCTTAAACTTTTAGTTTAATCAGATTTGCCAACATATGCAGTTTTCAGCTTAGCTGATGCGAAAACATCATTATTTAGTTCAACTTCTATAAATATTAATAGTTTTGAAAACTTTGTTTTGCGTTCATTTACGAGGTATAATGCTTTTGAACGTTAGATTAAAATATAATGAGTTAAGAAGCGAGTTGAATTATATTACCCAATTTTAATTTAACTTGTATTCCCCATAGCCACCCCAAGCCAACATTGTTTTGATTCAGAAAAAAAACTAAAACTAAATCTTTTAGGTAGGTACGATGTCACTTCAATAGTTAGCACCATGATACAGATTCGAAAATCAAAATTTTATTTTTCCACAATTTTTCGGTTTTAACTTAAACTGTTAATGATTTGAAAGCATTTTTTAAAATAAACACAATCAATACAACCATCTAACGAATCTTTGTCTTGTTACAGATTGCCTCCACCTCCAACTGTACCGCGATCCAAAGGACCGCTACAAGAAGGGCCAGACGAAGGCTTCCCTCTCGCTCCAACACTTCCTCGGCTTTGAGTCAGGCTTCACCCTGGACAAGGAGTCCAACACCATCGCCATCATCTGTCAAGATGTAACTGTGGTCCTTGCGTTTGAAACCAGAGAGAGGCTTATCGCCTGGCAAGTGAAAGTTGGGGGACAGTTAGGGTCCTCCAAGGAATTCCTGGTGATGATTGGAGGAGGTGGCTCGAGGAAGTTGCCGGCTGGACCGGCGAGACTGCACCTTCAAGGAAGGAGGTTTGCGTTGACGAGTGGAGTCCCGCCTCGTTTGCTTGGATTGTGGGAGTTGGCGCATTTGAGGTGAGTTTTATCAGCAGTATTATTAGAATTTTAACAGCACGGAAAATGTGAAATGCCGTAAGGAACACTGAACGTGTTACTGGATTTTCAACTCTCAGTACCAGGCTGGAAGTTACTATTACAAAAACACGTTTATTGTCATTTCGACGAGTATAATAAGCCGTTATTTGATAGATAAAATTTTTATGACTTTTCGTCATAAATGAAGTCCATTAAAAAACCAATCAACGGACTAAACGAATAAAATATCTAGGTACTCATTAAATATATACTACTCAAAGTTATGTTCACGATATTGTTTAACTTCCCTCTGAAACGTCCCGACCTAGATATGAAATCTTATGACACGTGAAATGAATTTCTCCAAGTTTCATGAATTCATGGATGATAGTTTTGATGCGATCCTTAAACTCAATAATATGAGAGAAATGAGAAAACAATAGAGCCGTATGAAGTCCCATAAATTGACAGTTACCCCGAATAAAATAAAGTAATAAAGTGAACAGTAAAACAACATCGGAAGATATATAATCGTGACAGTAAAGAAGGTTTATGTTCCGGAGGATCCGAACTGCTTTACCGGGGAAAGCAATGCGAGCCGACGCGATACTAAACTATACATTGTAAAACTATATCACTCTGTAATGCTTGTTATATTTACTTTTTATACGTATGCTACATTTTGAGTTCACAACGCAGTCAACAATTTTAAGTGAATTGACAAATTGTACTGGTACAGTCAGAAAAATATTTAGGTATGATGGCATTACTTGTTAGGTAGGTACTACAAACGTCGTCGTCTACCTGTTTACTTATCTTTTTATTGACTCTATCACAAGCTACTACACATACAGTAAATTATTATCTTTACATATAATAAAATCGTAGAGATGTCATTCCTGTTGAATATTTTTTTCTTTTTGTATTTTTTTCGAGATAAGGGATCGATTCTGATGACAGATCAACTTTTATTTTTTTTTGAAATTTTTTATGTTTTTTTGATTTGATCTATCTCCGAAACTACTGTAAAGTTGTCGATCAAATTTTCCTCAAATATTCCTAATAATATGCTTCTGTTTATATGCTATGTATTATTACGCTATTTTTCCTGGGAGACAAGCAATTTTGAATTTTGTTGTTTTCAGATGTTTGTTGATAGTTGGAAGCTAAACCACTGGATATTATTTAGTCAATTTTTCCTCAAATATTCCTTAAACCGCTGTTCTATTAATAGGATATGTATAATTACGCTATTCCCCTTGGGGGATTAGCAATTTTATAATATGTTGATTTTCAGTCATTTTTGACATTTGTACAAGAACCGCTATTTGAAAATCACTGTCAACGTACTAGCCAGTCCGGTCGGTAACCTGCTTGACTTTCGTGCAAGGGGTCTTTGGATCAAATCTCGCAGTTTTTTTTTCTCTTTTTGAGTTTTTTTTATTTGTCCTGAGAGTTTTAAATAATTAAAAATAAATTTGCATACTTTTGTTTCAATATTATTCGCGATTTAAAATGATTACTATTTTTTTTCAATACTTCTCTAGGATGTAAATCTACACCGATTTAAATTGTAGGTAGTAAGTTGGATATTTTTTTTAATTGTAATTGTTTCGAGGTGTGGAATTTTAAAGATTAGAAAAAAATCAGGGTTTCTATAATTTGTGTTTATTTATGTTTTGAATTGGTGCTCAAACCAGTGCATAGATTCTGTTTTAAACGACGACAAGTTGTACTCATCGAGTCAGATAATTAGTTATTTTTTAGGTATCACGCGGTATGCTAAAGGGAGAAGAGCAATGCTATCGTACAGACGCCAGCAGGTTAACCTACCCGAATCTGTCAGATTTTACCATTCAAACCTTAACCTTCGCGCTCATGTACACGACGCCGCCGCCGCGCCGCCGCCGCGCCGCCGCCGCGCCGCCGCCGCGCCGCTACCGCGCCTCTAGGCTGTGTACACGGTCGCTACCGCGCCGCCGCCGCGCCGCCGCCGCGCCGCCGCCGCGCCGCCGCCGCGCCGCCGCCGCGCGGCCACCGCGCCGCCACCGCGCCGCCGCCGCGCCGCCGCCGCGCTGGCACCGCGATGCCATTCGCTAGTGTTTTATTTATCTAACAAAGGAGATGTCTCATTGCGGCCATATAATGTTTTTTTTTTGATAATTCAAAGATAACTTCTTCGTTTATGAATCGGTTTTGATGATTCTTTTTTTATTGGAAAGAAGGTATTTCAAAGGCGGTTCCATGATATGGAGATTAGGGTTTGATGATGGAAGACCAGAGAAATCGAGTGGAGCTAAATAGTAAGAAATATCTGCTTTCCAACAAAAAAAGAATCATCAAAACCGGTTCATGAACAAAGAAGTAATCCGCGAATAAACATTAAAAAAAACATTATGGCCGAAATGAGAAACCTCCTTTTTCAGATAAATAAAACACTATCGAATTGGATCCGCGGTGCCAGCGCGGCAGCGGCGCGGCGGCGGTGCGGTGGCGGCGCGGCGGCGGCGCGGCGGCGGCGCGGTAGCGACCGTGTACACAGCCTAGAGGCGCGGTAGCGGCGCGGCGGCGGCGCGGCGGCGGCGTCGTGTAAATGAGCCCTTCTACTCTTGTGATAAGGTTGACATTTTATTAAAGAAATCTGACAGATTGTGGTAGCTTGATGTGCTGGCGTCTGTACGTTCAATTTGCAGCGATACTGTAAATCGACCCAAAAAATAATGATAGTCTAATGTTTAAATAAACACGGTTCTTTGAAATTAATGTCGCTCAAATAAGGACGTTTCCTATGCAAACTATGTACCTAGATATAACATTATTGATCTAAACTAATAATAAAAATGCAATTATGTTTGTTTTTTACCTTTTCACGCATTACTACCTACTGAATCGATCGTCCCAAAATTTAGCATATACGTTGTCAGGAGTATAGACACGGATATAAGGTATCTTACATCCCGAATAACAGAAGCTGTTTCCGAGAAAACATTTACGTTCATATTCCAGATGGCGCCATACGATCCGTATTGTTTCTCAAATTCTAAAATAGCGCAAGCGAAGCCGCGGGCAAACACTAGTAGAAACTAAAATTTTGAATAAAAAATAGTATAATATCGCAAATGATGGCGTTGTTATCGCTCTTAGGATGATAGCTAACACATAAAATGCGTGACGACTTTATGTGCTTCGGCGGCGCTGACGCCAAAGAACGCTAATGGCCGCCGCTTCCGCCCGCCATCTTGTGGAGCCATGCGCGAACTAGGGCTACCATGAGCCGGAAATACGCTCGTTGGGAAACATTTTTGGAAGGAAATGATGTATCAAGTAGAGAGGGTTGCTATTTTTAAGTTAAATCCCGAAAAATGGGGGAAATATTCAGGAAGTTAATTTTTATGCAAAAATATTTTTGCCAGATAATATTTTAGACTTTTCCTTCTTATTTTAACGACATTTTCAGGCTGTATTGATATATTATATCAATACATGCACGCATAAACATATGCATGCGTAAAGATATATTATAAAGAAACCAATTTCAAACAACCCATATCAAATACAATTTCAATCTAGACAGCTTCCCTTTAACAGACAATACACCACAATAGTTCAACAACTTTAACAAAAGTAATAGTCACAAGGAGAAATGTTATAACTCTCCATGTATGAAAACCAATTCATTATCTAAATGTCCATTGGTTTCCCGGCAAAGACAGTATGTTAGTCCACGAATGCACATGAGTTGCTTAACTGCACTTTGCGACACACTGCTCCCGCGACTAAATCTGCACTTTGTCCAAGCGAGAATGAGAAAGACATACTCTTTTCCACACGCCAGAAAGAGAACACCAAACAGTTATGTCATAAACCTCCCGACAATTCATGCCGAAGTTGCCGAAAGTAGATAATATTTTCTGAATTTTGTGAAATGTGTGGCGACTCTTTATAAGCTTGTAGATCAAGGACGGCTAATTTAATTTTCATGCGCTGAATACCAATGCTTGTTATTCTTTATTATAACATTAAATTTTTGTTTCATTTTAGCTGAATTACATTTTATTTCGTGCTTAGTATGGGTTTATTTTATTTAACACAGGCGTGCTATCAAACGTAAACGTGTAACACTGAAAAATAGCAATCGTTTGATTAGACATTAATTTGTAAGTAGAGCTAGACCAACTCGATTTTTTTTATTCCTTACTCCTCAGTCCTCAACGTTAAATATATTCTAACAACAGTAACTTTTACGCATCTTAAATTAAACTTGTCTTTCTGTCATGCAGGCGCTATGGTGTAGTGGAAGGAAGGTTCTGCTTCGAAGGGGGCTCCCACTGCGGCAAGGGCGAAGGCCTGCACATGTTGATCACTGACCAAGCGCAGGACATTACTGACGCATTTGATATGGCTGCCCGGGGAACGCTGCAACGGACACCGGCTACTTCTAGGAAAGGTAAGAATTTATCTATCTCGACTGGCCTGTTGGTCTAGTGGTAAGTGACCCTGACTGCTATGCCGGAGGTCGTGGGTTCGATTCGCACCCGGGACAAATGTTTGTGTGATGAGCTCGATCATTTTGTTCTGTGTCTGGGTGTCATTTATCTATAATATGTATGTATTTAGAAATATTATGTATAAGTATGTTTATCAGTTTTCTAGTACCCATAACACAAGCTCTGCTTAGCTTGGGACTAGATGGCGTTGTGTGATAGTTGTGGAATATTTATTTATTATTTATTTATCTCTTCTCTCTCACTGCTGAAAACCGTAACTCTTTTTCAAGTTGTCAGTTTTTAAACCGACTTCATTTTCCTGTTTTTCTTATAATAATGCGTAGCGATCATACGCCTCAAGTTGCAAGCTAGTATAGTCGTAATTTTATATTTATTTCTTTGTTGCAGGAAACAAAACACGTCCAAGCACACGTCTCTCAGATTTTAACTCTACAGAACAATCAATCCCAGACACGGCCAGTGCTTTGTATGAAGAAAATTTCTTCGGAGAAGATTGCGGAGGTGTATCACCCTACTGGCCTTCGGATGAAAGGCGACTTTACGATGAAGACGTAGAAATTGGTGCGAGACCACCATGGACGGGGGCCGATCACGTTACCTTGGAACGTTGTAATAACTGTCTCACTAAACTTGGTGCCATATCTCGTTCATCAACAGTAGCACTTACTCCCGGCACTACGTTTAACCCTGCATGGACAATGGAACCTGTTCCAGAGAGCAGTTCTGACAACTCTTCGAACAGCACAGAGTATTTGACCCCAAGAGCCATTAAGAAGAGTCTAGAAGCATGTCAGTGTAAAGAAAAACCTCCTGAAAGACCACCAAAGCCTGCGCGAATGGATCAGAAGAAACCTCCGGCACCTCTGCCAGTCCAGGCTTGTTCGTGCTCACTAAATGATAATAATTACCCAACAAACAACCCTAAAGTAGGCCCTTACGAAAATTATGACGTTCCTAAAAATACACACACCGAAGTAAGTATTTACTAGACTCCCGATAATTTAAATTATACCAACTAAGTCACCTATTACAAATACATTGTTTCTAAATAAACTATTGTTGCAGATTGACCCATCAGAACATTACGACACTCCAAAAAGAATAAAACAAGCGTTAGCAGATGACCTCTTCAAAGTTACAAACTGCTCAGCCCCCGGATCCTTAGTACTAAAGAAGAATTGTGGATGTATACTAAAGTTTGCTTCAAAAAAGAAACCAGTTATTGTGGAATGCGAAGAAAATATCCCACCTGTAGAATGTCCTTGTCAAAAGGTTACGAACTGGGCAAATAATCTCATAAGTCTTCCTTACTGCAAGCGAACAGGTGAACATGTGAACACTGAAGTTCTAACGCATCAAAAGTCAGAAGAAATGGCACTGTACGCTACAATTGACGTTTCTAGAAAAACTAATAGACAAAGCGCAGTAAGTACTGACAAAGATAACATCAACGAATTTCCAAACGAAGCACAATTTACCAATTATCAAAACATTGAACCAAAAGAAATTGAAAAATTCGAAGGACCTTACGCCAACTATGAAAATCTGGAATTCGCTTTGTCGTTGGAGTATTACGAAAATGCTAAAGATTTACTGAAGAGGGCGGGAGTCACACAAAATGAGTTAGATGCACTCAGTGCAAACATAGACCTTGCTGTAAATTCGTTGCCAAAGAAACCTAAACTCTGCACAAAATGTGGACACTCGCAAACCGCTCTCAATAAACTAGACACGAAGAAGAATCGAAATGACGAATACTTACTAATGGAGCCCACAAATGAACCAAAACATGATTACTGTACGAAAACGTTAGGGCCTAACCCAGGATATACGCCAATGTCTCCAAATCCAAACTGGTCACAGAGTTTGAAGCATCCCATGCATAAACACAGAGTAGAAATAGAAAAATCTCTAAGCATACCGGCCTTAACTGGCAATGAAGGCAGAATATCAGTATTTGGAGGCATCAGCAATAAAGAGTCACTGCAGAAGAGATCGAGTTCTGTAGACTCTGCTAGACTGCTTGAAGACTTGAAAGAGTTCGATAGTAGCATAGGAAGCCACGCAACATCTTCTTCGCTGGAAACATTAAGGAATTTGGCTATCGAAAATAGAAGAACCTCGTCTCCGTGTGAAAATGAGACAGAATGTTATGACTGCAAGTCATCAGGATCTGAGAATAAGACGTCTGAAGAGAGTTGTTCTAAAGAGATACCACATTTGAGGAACAAGCTGATGGATAATGCACAAATTAAAAGGTCCTCTAGCGTTCCTTGCAAATCTGGTGGGAACAGGGACTCCTCAAGTTCGAATGATTCAGGAGTATCGAGTTGTTCGATGAAACATGGTGGACCAGACTTTAACGAATTCGAAATGCCGTTAACCTCTGGACATTCACGATACCACTACATGGTTCATAAGAGGATGAGAGGGAATCTCTCTGGTTGTGTACACTCCTCACTGCCGAGGAAGTCGAAGTCGTCTGATCCTCTCAGAGATATGTCGATGCAGTTACACAAGGCTGCTGTGCCGGCGAAGTCTTCATCAGCTGAGGCTGAAGTACCGGTACTACCTCCGAAACAATTCAAAGGTATGATGTACACGTTAACTAATGCTTGAAATATAAAAACATTGAAATAGGACAGGATTAATTCTTATATTAGTGGTTGGGAGAAGCCTATGTCTAGTTTTTTCATTAGTGCGCGTTTTTCGGATTATGAAGAGATTATGAACGTTTCACTACTTATTTATATCATTTGTTAGCCCATTTTCGATATCGATATCCTGACATCAGGATTGTTCGCAGGTGTGATGGACACGCACAGCACGTCGAGCGGCACGTCGGACATGTCGGACTACATAGAGACACTCTCGATGACGTCATCACACTCCTCCTCCGATACTCCTACAGGAATGAGGTAAGTATTAGGGAGCGTATCTTTTTTATTCTTTTTTGTTTCAAAATTGTTATGTATGAACATTAAAATAGTGGGGAAACGACATAATCGTGATGCTAAGAGAAATAATAAATTTAATAAAGTTATGGCTGCCATAAATCATGAATTTTTCATAATCATGCCAAAATTTCTACATAAATGGTCTTTGTGTCTGACAGACCTAAATTATTCTAAAATGATTATGCCTGGAACACATGTTTACCATCGCAAACAATGAAGCCCACAATATTGCTCTATTATTACACAATGGAAATTAATCTGGCAACCAATCTATTTTGGCCCAGTTTCCAACGGCGCCCGAAAGCAATATGAAACCGATCATGTATGTTCAAGTACCGATATTAAAACAGTGTTTTTTATTTGTTGCCTTTTTGATTTTACGAACGCGACTTTAAAAGGTCGGGTTCTATTCAACGAAATCGGAATAGAACGGAATATAGTCCTCGGTTGTTGATTTGGACGTCTCTGCCAATTAAGTCCGGAATAAAATTCGTTGACCCCCGTGTACCAATATTTCAAAACGAAAAGAAAAAATGTGTAGAAATTGTCGTAACACGATCAAAATGTATGTGTTATAGTTAGAGGCGACTTTGACCTTATATTTATTTTGAAATTCAAACGATGCATTATTAGGATCAATTACCTTTATTCCAGACTTATCTGGCGGAGACTGTTGTCTCTCATTGGATTACTTGGAACATAAACAGATACACACATGTTTCTGTTTGTTTCTCTGGAAGATTGAAATATACAGTTGTTAGAAGTCCCTCATGGGTCTACTTGGGACTTCAATATACTCGGCAAAATACACGTGAATGTGTACAGTTAGCTGTGATTAAGCAGAGCTGTATATTATTTAACTGCTCTTTTGATTTCGTGGTCGAAGTTTTGCTATTATTCTTTTACTATTTTCTTTTTCTCAGACTAAGCAGACAACCCACGAACACTCTTCGACCGCGTTCGGGCAAGGAGTACCACAACATCGACCCCATCATCACCTCCATGTACAAGAACGGCAAGGACCTCGCCAACTACACCAACATCCCCTAGACCATCACACGGAACCCATCGACTTTATATTGTTTAGTTAGGTTTGAACCTCACTCCTCGTTGTTTTGGCTTTGAAGATTTTCCAAAGATAAAAAAAAAGAAAAAACATAAAAGAAATAGTCTGGTGATTGACTATGTATGTATCCGTCGTCTGCCAATCTAACCGAATACATGAGTATTGTATAAGGAGCGACCGCATATCCATCATATTATAAGTGTCATCCGTATGTGGAATATTTTAGGTGCCATTAATTCAGGTGCCATCTCAGCGGGAGCCCAATATGAAATACGTCATCCACAACTTCATCATCCATCTATCTAGCCTATAATATTGGACTACTGGGCAGTCACAATCCACCACGCGACACAGTGCGGTTTTTTTTTGTACTAGGACATGCCGGGATCCTCAAGAAATTTCCTTCACCGTTTTGAGAGCAGCGGTGATGAAAAAATTACACAAAGTAACGCACCTTGACTGGGTTCGATCCCATGACCTGCAAGTCAAGGCGAATACCACTAGGCCACCACCACTGCTCAGAATCCACAAAGTGGTTATATTGAAAAAGTCTGACAAAAATAAATTACGAAGAAGTAATTTTGAGAGAATCGAAAAATACTTTAAAATCATCAATGTTTCAGTTCGTAGTGTAATCACATTACAAATGGAAAATGATCAAAGCTAAAACCACCAGTGTGTGGTTTAGTGTTTAGTAATATTATTGTTTTTAGTGACCACAATATAGCATACTGTTTTGATAACGTTATTTAGCCATTTGTTACCTACTTAGTAATACTTTACATAACAGTGCTCAAGTTATAATTATATCCTTCTGTTATCCCTTTATTATTTATCTACGCATATAAGACTGAATGTTTAAATTATCACTTAATTTATTTAAAAAGAACGAAATCTAATCTAATCTAGTCATCACCCGAACATGTAATATTAAATGTAAATTAAGTGTTTACGTTTAGCGTAAATGTAAAGCTGTAAAAATTTTGGATAATTTTTATTAAACAACGATTAATTTTTAAACAATTTATAGTCACTAGTTCATAATGCGCATTTTATACGAAGTTTTACTGAGAATAGATTCGTTTGTATTGTGGTATGTCAAGCATTCAAATTAAGAAAAACGCTCAATAAATAATTTAAACTTATTTAAACGCTTCTCAATATTCAAAAAAATAAATCCACATTTTCTTAAATAGAAAACAAGCTTTTTCTACAAGTTTTGAACAACGGAACAAGCATTTTACTTAACAATAGTAGTTCTTCGCACCATTTCCGTAATAAAACCATTTACTCGATCGTTTGCAACAGTCTCCGGTAAAGTTCTACGCTTTCGTAGCACGCTACGACTTTCGTAGAACCTCTCGTAGCTCTTGCTACGAACTGCTACGACTTTACAATTGTTTGACGTATCACAATATGAACCTTATGACCTTGTAAATTGATATAATCCTTGTAAACTAATACATTCGTTGCAGCAATAAGTATAAAAGTTCCCAAAGAGTAGTGTTATCGTCGTTTAAGATGTGACTTGTTCTATTGTAAGGGTCGTGTAAGGTTATCAAGCCATGAAACGAGCTTTTTATGTACGCTTGCTATGTGATTGGACTATCAAACGGAGAAAATATGATTGTATGTATTAAACACGACTTATATAAAATCCAAAGTATTGTTCGAAATGGTTATACGTTTTATTTTTATAGGTTTCTCTTTAACTTATGTTGCCAATCACATATCAAGCTCTAGGCATGGGACTCTGCGTGCAATACACGGGATGGCATGTTTACGATATACCTATTTATATCTGTAGTATTTTCGCTAGCTCTTATACTACCCACATACCAGGCTGTATATCATCCTCGATTTAAATGTATACCTATACATAATATATGAATAAACATTATAGTAATTTGTAACGAAGAGTTTTATTGAACCCAAAACGACACAAGAACTCCCTGTTAAAATAATGTAACTAGTCTGAGTTTCCTTATCTTGAAAATCACATCGAGCATTGTTAAAAATCGCAATTCAACAAAACGGGACCTCAATACAATCCTATTTACTGTCCACTGCTCACAAATTGGCTGAAATTCAATTCATCTTCAAATTGCGACTTTGATTCTCTGCCAAAAGAATTAACATAAACACTGATTGCAGAAGCTTATTTTTGTTACCTGGTATGTAAGGGTGCTTGCAGAAAGATGCAGGGTTTTGCCGCCCTAGAATGACGGTGTAACAAAAAACTTTTCGCCAGTTCCTTGTAATACTTGTATAGGCCGAACCTGATCAGTAATTCCTGATAGATAAAGACAATAACAATGCGCATACTGAATTAAAATTATTTCTATTTTGGTTTTAGTTTTCCATAGCCATCTCCTACCAAGGATTTGGGGGAGGCCTTTACTCAACAGTGGTACAGGATGAAACAAAGTAAAATAAATATTTAAAAAAACAAAAAACCCGACTGCGTAAAAAAAATAAAAAGAAAGAAACAAGCCCAGTAGTTTAGAATTCACTCATTCACACTCACAGTCCGGGCCCCTTGGGAAGATTTGATTGGTATAATTTGAATGGAATTATTTATTTTATTTTAATAATTTTAGTTTTTGTTAGCATTTATCAGTCCAAATTAAATTGAAACATATAAGTTATATATATTATGGTAAACCATTTTTAAAATCCTTTATAATGTGAGACATTTAAAAAAAATATTTTTAGTTCGGAACTTTCTAACTCAACTCTTTGCACACGAGTTCGACTCGCACTTGGCCAATTTTATGTACCCAGTGACACTCTCACGTTCAAGACGAATCTAACGACACCTCTCAAGTTAAAATCCATCAAGCCGTTTAGGCTGCAGAGCAACACACAGAAACATTCATACATGCATACATACACTCGAAAAACATAACCCTCCTGGGGCAGTCGGGTAAAAAATATTAACGATCAAAACTTTGTTGATTTCTTGACTAACTGAAAAATTTGTGAAAAAGCACAATATTCTTATTTGTGCCAAATGTGATTTTGTAAAAAAAATATCGCACCTATTTTATAATGTGAATGCAGAAATGCATAGGATTTTTAAAGATGTTTGAAATGTAGTTTCCACACAAACAAATTAAACTACATCGATCAGCACTTCACCAGTAATCCATCTTTGCCGGTTCTAGTAACCGGCATCTTGATGGGCGCGCCCTAAGGCACGCGGCAGTCGGCCGACAATCGCGTGTGTATTCAGCGCTGCTCCAGGCGCATACATTAGCGAGTGCACTGTGCAGTGTGCACATGACGTCGCGATCTGATGTAGTGTTACGAAACGTCGAGAGTTTGAAGATAGCCTGATACTCCTGTTAAAGTAGCCATACACCATACTGCCTATCATACGATCGATTTGACACAACTTAACGTAACGGGTAGAAAACACTAAAATAAATAAAAAATCATCAAAATAATTAAAAATATTTTTTGTTTTTTATGAAAAAAAATGCCATCCTCAAATGGGGACGATGCGATGGGCGCATACGGTGTCAGAATTTTCAAAACAGTCTTTACCGATGCACCGTGTTAAACAACACTTTTTGATTACCAATAAGCGTTACAATAAGGGGTGTAAGGGGGCACACCTACACCTTTTTGCCCCAAATGCCAACCTCACCTGCCCGTGGTGCACCCTGCTGATAAACGGACGAGGCCTGGCGACCGAACCAATGGCGGTATAACCATTAAAAGGTATACAGAGTCAAATTCTTCTGACCGCCCTACTATTCCGGGTCACGGCAGAGACCTTGGTTACGGTGGGGTAGGGGGTGCCAAGAATCTCCGGGATACGGCTGGCTGCCACAAACCCTTGACCTTGGCGACGTATAATGGACGCAGTTTACGACTGGACGAGGGCTTGGTCGAACTCGAAGAAGAGCTCAAAATCATAAGGTGGCATGTTCTAGGGCTGTCAGAAGTCCGAACACAGGGGGAAGACACGATGACCCTGGAATCTGGCCATCTTTTCTACTTCCGAGAAGGAGACCAACTCTCCCAAGTTTGAGTGGGGTTCCCTGTCCACAAAGCACTCCGTGACAACGTGTTGGAGATATCCAGTGTGTCGACCCAGGTAGTGTACCTTGTAATCAGACTGACCGAGAAAAATTCATGTCTTAAGGTCATTCAGGTATATGCCCCGATGTCGACTGGACATTCGGATGATGTTGTCGAGGCCATGTTGAGGATATAATTATCCGTTTTAATAACTGGACCAACTCTGAAAACTGGACCCAATTTGATAACTGGACCCACTTTCATAAACGGACCCAGTTTGATAGCTGGACCCTATTTGATAACTGGACCCACTTTTATAACTGGACCCACTTTGATAACTGGACCCAATTTGATAACTGGACCCTCTTTGATAACTGGGCCCACTTTGGTAACTGGACCCAATATGATAACTGGGCCCACTTTGATAACTGGACCCACTTTGATAACTGGACTCACCTGGATAACTTGACCAGCTTTGAAAACTGGACCCACTATAATAACTGGACCCAGTTTGATAACTGGACCCACTTTGATAACTGGACCCAATTTGATAACTGGACCCACTTTGATAACTGGACCCAATTTGATAACTGGACCCAATTTGATAACTGGACCCACTTTGATAACTGGACCCACTTTGATAACTGGACCCGCTTTGAAAACTGGGCCCACTTTGATTACTGGACCCACTTAGATAACTGAACCCACTTTGATAACTGGACCCACTTTGATAACTGGGCACACTTTGATAACTGGACCCACTTAGATAACTTGACCCGCTTTGAAAACTGGACCCACTATAATAACTGGACCCAATTTGATAACTGGACCCACTTTGATAACTGGACCCAATTTGATAACTGGACCAACTTTGATAATTGGACCCAATTTGATAACTGGACCCAATTTGATAACTGGACCCACTTTTATAACTGGACCCACTTGGATAACTGGACCCGCTTTGAAAACTGGACCCTGGACCCACTATAATAACTGGACCCACTTTGATAACTGGACCCACTTTGATAACTGGACCCACTATTATAACTGGACCCACTTTGACAACTGGACCCACTTAGATAACTTGACCCGCTTTGAAAACTGGACCCACTATTATAACTGGACCCACTTTATAACTTGGCCCACTTTTACTGGACCCACTTGGATAACTTGACCCGCTTTGAAAACTGGACCCACTATAATAACTGGACCCAGTTTGATGACTGGACCCACTTTGATAACTGGACCCAATTTGATAACTGGACCCACTTTGATAACTGGACCCACTTTGATAACTGGACCCACTTTATAACTTGGCCCACTTTTACTGGACCCACTTGGATAACTTGACCCGCTTTGAAAACTGGACCCACTATAATAACTGGACCCAGTTTGATGACTGGACCCACTTTGATAACTGGACCCAATTTGATAACTGGACCCACTTTGATAACTGGACCCACTTTGATAACTGGACCCAATTTGATAACTGGACCCACTTTGATAACTGGACCCAATTTGATAACTGGACCCAATTTGATAACTGGACCCACTTTGATAACTGGACCCACTTTGATAACTGGACCCGCTTTGAAAACTGGGCCCACTTTGATTACTGGACCCACTTAGATAACTGAACCCACTTTGATAACTGGACCCACTTTGATAACTGGGCACACTTTGATAACTGGACCCACTTAGATAACTTGACCCGCTTTGAAAACTGGACCCACTATAATAACTGGACCCAATTTGATAACTGGACCCACTTTGATAACTGGACCCAATTTGATAACTGGACCAACTTTGATAATTGGACCCAATTTGATAACTGGACCCAATTTGATAACTGGACCCACTTTTATAACTGGACCCACTTGGATAACTGGACCCGCTTTGAAAACTGGACCCTGGACCCACTATAATAACTGGACCCACTTTGATAACTGGACCCACTTTGATAACTGGACCCACTATTATAACTGGACCCACTTTGACAACTGGACCCACTTAGATAACTTGACCCGCTTTGAAAACTGGACCCACTATTATAACTGGACCCACTTTATAACTTGGCCCACTTTTACTGGACCCACTTGGATAACTTGACCCGCTTTGAAAACTGGACCCACTATAATAACTGGACCCAGTTTGATGACTGGACCCACTTTGATAACTGGACCCAATTTGATAACTGGACCCACTTTGATAACTGGACCCACTTTGATAACTGGACCCGCTTTGAAAACTGGGCCCACTTTGATTACTGGACCCACTTAAATAACTGGACCCGCTTTGAAAACTGGACCCTGGACCCACTATAATAACTGCACCCACTTTGATAACTGGACCCACTTTGATAACTGGACCCACTATTATAACTGGACCCGCTTTGATAACTGGACCCACTTTGATAACTGAACCCACTTTGATAACTGGACCCACTTTGATAACTGGGCCCACTTTGATAACTGGGCCCACTTTGATAACTGGACCCACTATTATAACTGGACCCACTTTGACAACTGGACCCACTTAGATAACTTGACCCGCTTTGAAAACTGGACCCACTATTATAACTGGACCCACTTGGATAACTGGACCCGCTTTGAAAACTGGACCCTGGACCCACTATAATAACTGCACCCACTTTGATAACTGGACCCACTTTGATAACTGGACCCACTATTATAACTGGACCCGCTTTGATAACTGGACCCACTTTGATAACTGAACCCACTTTGATAACTGGACCCACTTTGATAACTGGGCCCACTTTGATAACTGGGCCCACTTTGATAACTGGACCCACTATTATAACTGGACCCACTTTGACAACTGGACCCACTTAGATAACTTGACCCGCTTTGAAAACTGGACCCACTATAATAACTGGACCCAGTTTGATAACTGGACCCACTTTGATAACTGGACCCAATTTGATAACTGGACCCACTTTGATAACTGGACCCAATTTGATAACTGGACCCAATTTGATAACTGGACCAACTTTGATAACTGGACCCACTTTGATAACTGGACCCGCTTTGAAAACCGGGCCCACTTTGATTACTGGACCCACTTGGATAACTGAACCCACTTTGATAACTGGACCCACTTTGATAACTGGGCACACTTTGATAACTGGACCCACTTAGATAACTTGACCCGCTTTGAAAACTGGACCCACTATAATAACTGGACCCAATTTGATAACTAGACCCACTTTGATAACTGGACCCAATTTGATAACTGGACCTACTTTGATAATTGGACCCGATTTGATAACTGGACCCAATTTGATAACTGGACCCACTTTTATAACTGGACCCACTTTGATAACTGGACCCGCTTTGAAAACTGGGCCCACTTTGATTACTGGACCCACTTGGATAACTGGACCCGCTTTGATAACTGGACCCTGGACCCACTATAATAACTGGACCCACTTTGATAACTGGACCCACTTTGATAACTGGACCCACTATTATAACTGGACCCACTTTCATTACTGGACCCACTTTGATAACTGGACCCACTATTATAACTGGACACGTTTTTGTAACTGGACCCACTTGGATAACTTGACCCGCTTTGAAAACTGGACCCACTTTGATAACTGGGCCCACTTTGATAACTGGACCCACTTAGATAACTTGACCCGCTTTGAAAACTGGACCCACTATAATAACTGGACCCAGTTTGATAACTGGACCCACTTTGATAACTGGTCCCAATTTGATAACTGGACCCACTTTGATTACTGGACCCACTTGGATAACTGAACCCACTTTGATAACTGGACCCACTTTGATAACTGGGCACACTTTGATAACTGGACCCACTTAGATAACTTGACCCGCTTTGAAAACTGGACCCACTATAATAACTGGACCCAATTTGATAACTGGACCCACTTTGATAACTGGACCCAATTTGATAACTGGACCCACTTTGATAATTGGACCCAATTTGATAACTGGACCCAATTTGATAACTGGACCCACTTTTATAACTGGACCCACTTTGATAACTGGACCCGCTTTGAAAACTGGGCCCACTTTGATTACTGGACCCACTTGGATAACTGGACCCGCTTTGATAACTGGACCCTGGACCCACTATAATAACTGGACCCACTTTGATAACTGGACCCACTATTATAACTGGACCCACTTTCATTACTGGACCCACTTTGATAACTGGACCCACTATTATAACTGGACACGTTTTTATAACTGGACCCACTTGGATAACTTGACCCGCTTTGAAAACTGGACCCACTATAATAACTGGACCCACTTTGATAACTGGGCCCACTTTGATAACTGGACCCACTTAGATAACTTGACCCGCTTTGAAAACTGGACCCACTATAATAACTGGACCCAGTTTGATAACTGGACCCACTTTGATAACTGGACCCAATTTGATAACTGGACCCACTTTGATAACTGGACCCAATTTGATAACTGGACCCAATTTGATAACTGGACTCACCTGGATAACTTGACCAGCTTTGAAAACTGGACCCACTATAATAACTGGACCCACTTTGATAACTGGACCCACTTTGATAACTGGACCCACTATTATAACTGGACCCACTTTGACAACTGGACCCACTTAGATAACTTGACCCGCTTTGAAAACTGGACCCACTATTATAACTGGACCCACTTTATAACTTGGCCCACTTTTACTGGACCCACTTGGATAACTTGACCCGCTTTGAAAACTGGACCCACTATAATAACTGGACCCAGTTTGATGACTGGACCCACTTTGATAACTGGACCCAATTTGATAACTGGACCCACTTTGATAACTGGACCACCTTTGATAACTGGACCCGCTTTGAAAACTGGGCCCACTTTGATTACTGGACCCACTTAAATAACTGGACCCGCTTTGAAAACTGGACCCTGGACCCACTATAATAACTGCACCCACTTTGATAACTGGACCCACTTTTATAACTGGACCCAATTTGATAACTGGACCCACTTTGATAACTGGACCCAATTTGATAACTGGACCCACTTTGGTAACTGGACCCAATTTGATAACTGGACCCACTTTGATAACTGGACCCACTTTGATAACTGGACCCAATTTGATAACTGGACCCAATTTGATAACTGGACCCTCTTTGATAACTGGGCCCACTTTGGTAACTGGACCCAATATGATAACTGGGCCCACTTTGATAACTGGACCCACTTTGATAACTGGACTCACCTGGATAACTTGACCAGCTTTGAAAACTGGACCCACTATAATAACTGGACCCACTTTGATAACTGGACCCACTTTCATAACTGGACCCACTTTGATAACTGGGCCCACTTTGATAACTGGACTCACCTGGATAACTTGACCAGCTTTGAAAACTGGACCCACTATAATAACTGGACCCACTTTATAACTTGGCCCACTTTTACTGGACCCACTTGGATAACTTGACCCGCTTTGAAAACTGGACCCACTATAATAACTGGACCCAGTTTGATGACTGGACCCACTTTGATAACTGGACCCAATTTGATAACTGGACCCACTTTGATAACTGGACCCACTTTGATAACTGGACCCGCTTTGAAAACTGGGCCCACTTTGATTACTGGACCCACTTGGATAACTGGACCCGCTTTGATAACTGGACCCTGGACCCACTATAATAACTGGACTCACTTTGATAACTGGACCCACTTTGATAACTGGACCCAATTTCATAACTGGACCCACTTTGATAACTGGACCCAATTTGATAACTGGACCCACTATAATAACTGGACCCAGTTTGATGACTGGACCCACTTTGATAACTGGACGCAATTTGATAACTGGACCCACTTTGATAACTGGACCCACATTGAAAACTGGGCCCACTTTGATTACTGGACCCACTTGGATAACTGGACCCGCTTTGATAACTGGACCCTGGACCCACTATAATAACTGGACTCACTTTGATAACTGGACCCACTTTGATAACTGGACCCAATTTCATAACTGGACCCACTTTGATAACTGGACCCAATTTGATAACTGGACCCAATTTGTTAACTGGACCCACTTTGATAACTGGACCCACTTAGATAACTTGACCCGCTTTGAAAACTGGACCCACTATAATAACTGGACCCAATTTGATAACTGGACCCACTTTGATAACTGGACCCAATTTGATAACTGGACCCACTTTGATAATTGGACCCAATTTGATAACTGGACCCAATTTGATAACTGGACCCACTTTTATAACTGGACCCACTTTGATAACTGGACTCGCTTTGAAAACTGGGCCCACTTTGATTACTGGACCCACTTGGATAACTGGACCCGCTTTGATAACTGGACCCTGGACCCACTATACTAACTGGACTCACTTTGATAACTGGACCCACTTTGATAACTGGACCCACTATTATAACTGGACACGTTTTTATAACTGGACCCACTTGGATAACTTGACCCGCTTTGAAAACTGGACCCACTATAATAACTGGACCCACTTTGATAACTGGGCCCACTTTGATAACTGGACCCACTTAGATAACTTGACCCGCTTTGAAAACTGGACCCAATTTGATAACTGGACCCACTTTGATAACTGGACCCAATTTGATAACTGGACCCACTATAATAACTGGACCCACTTTGATAACTGGGCCCACTTTGATAACTGGACCCACTTAGATAACTTGACCCGCTTTGAAAACTGGACCCACTATAATAACTGGACCCAATTTCATAACTGGACCCACTTTGATAACTGGACCCAATTTGATAACTGGACCCTCTTTGATAACTGGACCCAATTTAATAACTGGGCCCACTTTGATAACTGGACCCACTTAGATAACTTGACCCGCTTTGAAAACTGGACCCACTATAATAACTGGACCCAATTTCATAACTGGACCCACTTTGATAACTGGACCCAATTTGATAACTGGACCCTCTTTGATAACTGGACCCAATTTAATAACTGGACCCACTTTGATAACTGGACCATATTTGATAACTGGACCCACTTTGATAACTGGACCCAATTTGATAACTGGACCCACTTTGATAACTGGGCCCACTTTGATAACTGGGCCCACTTTGATAACTGGACCCACTATAATAACTGGACCCAATTTCATAACTGGACCCACTTTGATAACTGGACCCAATTTAATAACTGGACCCACTTTGATAACTGGACCCACTTTGATAACTGGACCCAATTTGATAACTGGACCCACTTTGATAACTGGACCCACTTTGATAACTGGACCCACTTTGATAACTGGACCCAATTTGATAACTGGACCCAATTTGTTAACTGGACCCACTTTGATAACTGGACCCACTTTGATTACTGGACCCGCTTTGAATACAGGGCCCACTTTGATTACTGGACCCACTTTGATAACTGAACCCACTTTGATAACTGGACCCACTTTGATAACTGGACCCAATTTGATAACTGGACCCACTTTGGTAACTGGACCCGCTTTGAAAACTGGGCCCACTTTGATTACTGGACCCACTTGGATAACTGAACCCACTTTGATAACTGGACCCACTTTGATAACTGGGCACACTTTGATAACTAGACCCACTTTGATAACTGGACCCAATTTGATAACTGGACCTACTTTGATAATTGGACCCGATTTGATAACTGGACCCAATTTGATAACTGGACCCACTTTTATAACTGGACCCACTTTGATAACTGGACCCGCTTTGAAAACTGGGCCCACTTTGATTACTGGACCCACTTGGATAACTGGACCCGCTTTGATAACTGGACCCTGGACCCACTATAATAACTGGACCCACTTTGATAACTGGACCCACTTTGATAACTGGACCCACTATTATAACTGGACCCACTTTCATTACTGGACCCACTTTGATAACTGGACCCACTATTATAACTGGACACGTTTTTATAACTGGACCCACTTGGATAACTTGACCCGCTTTGAAAACTGGAACCACTTTGATAACTGGGCCCACTTTGATAACTGGACCCACTTAGATAACTTGACCCGCTTTGAAAACTGGACCCACTATAATAACTGGACCCAGTTTGATAACTGGACCCACTTTGATAACTGGACCCAATTTGATAACTGGACCCACTTTGATTACTGGACCCACTTGGATAACTGAACCCACTTTGATAACTGGACCCACTTTGATAACTGGGCACACTTTGATAACTGGACCCACTTAGATAACTTGACCCGCTTTGAAAACTGGACCCACTATAATAACTGGACCCAATTTGATAACTGGACCCACTTTGATAACTGGACCCAATTTGATAACTGGACCCACTTTGATAACTGGACCCGCTTTGAAAACTGGGCCCACTTTGATTACTGGACCCACTTGGATAACTGGACCCGCTTTGATAACTGGACCCTGGACCCACTATAATAACTGGACCCACTTTGATAACTGGACCCACTATTATAACTGGACCCACTTTCATTACTGGACCCACTTTGATAACTGGACCCACTATTATAACTGGACACGTTTTTATAACTGGACCCACTTGGATAACTTGACCCGCTTTGAAAACTGGACCCACTATAATAACTGGACCCACTTTGATAACTGGGCCCACTTTGATAACTGGACCCACTTAGATAACTTGACCCGCTTTGAAAACTGGACCCACTATAATAACTGGACCCAGTTTGATAACTGGACCCACTTTGATAACTGGACCCAATTTGATAACTGGACCCACTTTGATAACTGGACCCAATTTGATAACTGGACCCAATTTGATAACTGGACTCACCTGGATAACTTGACCAGCTTTGAAAACTGGACCCACTATAATAACTGGACCCACTTTGATAACTGGACCCACTTTGATAACTGGACCCACTATTATAACTGGACCCACTTTGACAACTGGACCCACTTAGATAACTTGACCCGCTTTGAAAACTGGACCCACTATTATAACTGGACCCACTTTATAACTTGGCCCACTTTTACTGGACCCACTTGGATAACTTGACCCGCTTTGAAAACTGGACCCACTATAATAACTGGACCCAGTTTGATGACTGGACCCACTTTGATAACTGGACCCAATTTGATAACTGGACCCACTTTGATAACTGGACCACCTTTGATAACTGGACCCGCTTTGAAAACTGGGCCCACTTTGATTACTGGACCCACTTAAATAACTGGACCCGCTTTGAAAACTGGACCCTGGACCCACTATAATAACTGCACCCACTTTGATAACTGGACCCACTTTGATAACTGGACCCACTATTATAACTGGACCCGCTTTGATAACTGGACCCACTTTGATAACTGAACCCACTTTGATAACTGGACCCACTTTGATAACTGGGCCCACTTTGATAACTGGGCCCACTTTGATAACTGGACCCACTATTATAACTGGACCCACTTTGACAACTGGACCCACTTAGATAACTTGACCCGCTTTGAAAACTGGACCCACTATTATAACTGGACCCACTTGGATAACTGGACCCGCTTTGAAAACTGGACCCTGGACCCACTATAATAACTGCACCCACTTTGATAACTGGACCCACTTTGATAACTGGACCCACTATTATAACTGGACCCGCTTTGATAACTGGACCCACTTTGATAACTGAACCCACTTTGATAACTGGACCCACTTTGATAACTGGGCCCACTTTGATAACTGGGCCCACTTTGATAACTGGACCCACTATTATAACTGGACCCACTTTGACAACTGGACCCACTTAGATAACTTGACCCGCTTTGAAAACTGGACCCACTATAATAACTGGACCCAGTTTGATAACTGGACCCACTTTGATAACTGGACCCAATTTGATAACTGGACCCACTTTGATAACTGGACCCAATTTGATAACTGGACCCAATTTGATAACTGGACCAACTTTGATAACTGGACCCACTTTGATAACTGGACCCGCTTTGAAAACTGGGCCCACTTTGATTACTGGACCCACTTGGATAACTGAACCCACTTTGATAACTGGACCCACTTTGATAACTGGGCACACTTTGATAACTGGACCCACTTAGATAACTTGACCCGCTTTGAAAACTGGACCCACTATAATAACTGGACCCAATTTAATAACTAGACCCACTTTGATAACTGGACCCAATTTGATAACTGGACCTACTTTGATAATTGGACCCGATTTGATAACTGGACCCAATTTGATAACTGGACCCACTTTTATAACTGGACCCACTTTGATAACTGGACCCGCTTTGAAAACTGGGCCCACTTTGATTACTGGACCCACTTGGATAACTGGACCCGCTTTGATAACTGGACCCTGGACCCACTATAATAACTGGACCCACTTTGATAACTGGACCCACTTTGATAACTGGACCCACTATTATAACTGGACCCACTTTCATTACTGGACCCACTTTGATAACTGGACCCACTATTATAACTGGACACGTTTTTATAACTGGACCCACTTGGATAACTTGACCCGCTTTGAAAACTGGACCCACTTTGATAACTGGGCCCACTTTGATAACTGGACCCACTTAGATAACTTGACCCGCTTTGAAAACTGGACCCACTATAATAACTGGACCCAGTTTGATAACTGGACCCACTTTGATAACTGGACCCAATTTGATAACTGGACCCACTTTGATTACTGGACCCACTTGGATAACTGAACCCACTTTGATAACTGGACCCACTTTGATAACTGGGCACACTTTGATAACTGGACCCACTTAGATAACTTGACCCGCTTTGAAAACTGGACCCACTATAATAACTGGACCCAATTTGATAACTGGACCCACTTTGATAACTGGACCCAATTTGATAACTGGACCCACTTTGATAATTGGACCCAATTTGATAACTGGACCCAATTTGATAACCGGACCCACTTTTATAACTGGACCCACTTTGATAACTGGACCCGCTTTGAAAACTGGGCCCACTTTGATTACTGGACCCACTTGGATAACTGGACCCGCTTTGATAACTGGACCCTGGACCCACTATAATAACTGGACCCACTTTGATAACTGGACCCACTATTATAACTGGACCCACTTTCATTACTGGACCCACTTTGATAACTGGACCCACTATTATAACTGGACACGTTTTTATAACTGGACCCACTTGGATAACTTGACCCACTATTATAACTGGACACGTTTTTATAACTGGACCCACTTTGATAACTGAACCCACTTTGATAACTGGACCCACTTTGATAACTGGACCCAATTTGATAACTGGACCCACTTTGGTAACTGGACCCGCTTTGAAAACTGGGCCCACTTTGATTACTGGACCCACTTGGATAACTGAACCCACTTTGATAACTGGACCCACTTTGATAACTGGGCACACTTTGATAACTAGACCCACTTTGATAACTGGACCCAATTTGATAACTGGACCTACTTTGATAATTGGACCCGATTTGATAACTGGACCCAATTTGATAACTGGACCCACTTTTATAACTGGACCCACTTTGATAACTGGACCCGCTTTGAAAACTGGGCCCACTTTGATTACTGGACCCACTTGGATAACTGGACCCGCTTTGATAACTGGACCCTGGACCCACTATAATAACTGGACCCACTTTGATAACTGGACCCACTTTGATAACTGGACCCACTATTATAACTGGACCCACTTTCATTACTGGACCCACTTTGATAACTGGACCCACTATTATAACTGGACACGTTTTTATAACTGGACCCACTTGGATAACTTGACCCGCTTTGAAAACTGGACCCACTTTGATAACTGGGCCCACTTTGATAACTGGACCCACTTAGATAACTTGACCCGCTTTGAAAACTGGACCCACTATAATAACTGGACCCAGTTTGATAACTGGACCCACTTTGATAACTGGACCCAATTTGATAACTGGACCCACTTTGATTACTGGACCCACTTGGATAACTGAACCCACTTTGATAACTGGACCCACTTTGATAACTGGGCACACTTTGATAACTGGACCCACTTAGATAACTTGACCCGCTTTGAAAACTGGACCCACTATAATAACTGGACCCAATTTGATAACTGGACCCACTTTGATAACTGGACCCAATTTGATAACTGGACCCACTTTGATAATTGGACCCAATTTGATAACTGGACCCAATTTGATAACTGGACCCACTTTTATAACTGGACCCACTTTGATAACTGGACCCGCTTTGAAAACTGGGCCCACTTTGATTACTGGACCCACTTGGATAACTGGACCCGCTTTGATAACTGGACCCTGGACCCACTATAATAACTGGACCCACTTTGATAACTGGACCCACTATTATAACTGGACCCACTTTCATTACTGGACCCACTTTGATAACTGGACCCACTATTATAACTGGACACGTTTTTATAACTGGACCCACTTGGATAACTTGACCCGCTTTGAAAACTGGACCCACTATAATAACTGGACCCACTTTGATAACTGGGCCCACTTTGATAACTGGACCCACTTAGATAACTTGACCCGCTTTGAAAACTGGACCCACTATAATAACTGGACCCAGTTTGATAACTGGACCCACTTTGATAACTGGACCCAATTTGATAACTGGACCCACTTTGATAACTGGACCCAATTTGATAACTGGACCCAATTTGATAACTGGACTCACCTGGATAACTTGACCAGCTTTGAAAACTGGACCCACTATAATAACTGGACCCACTTTGATAACTGGACCCACTTTGATAACTGGACCCACTATTATAACTGGACCCACTTTGACAACTGGACCCACTTAGATAACTTGACCCGCTTTGAAAACTGGACCCACTATTATAACTGGACCCACTTTATAACTTGGCCCACTTTTACTGGACCCACTTGGATAACTTGACCCGCTTTGAAAACTGGACCCACTATAATAACTGGACCCAGTTTGATGACTGGACCCACTTTGATAACTGGACCCAATTTGATAACTGGACCCACTTTGATAACTGGACCACCTTTGATAACTGGACCCGCTTTGAAAACTGGGCCCACTTTGATTACTGGACCCACTTAAATAACTGGACCCGCTTTGAAAACTGGACCCTGGACCCACTATAATAACTGCACCCACTTTGATAACTGGACCCACTTTGATAACTGGACCCACTATTATAACTGGACCCGCTTTGATAACTGGACCCACTTTGATAACTGAACCCACTTTGATAACTGGACCCACTTTGATAACTGGGCCCACTTTGATAACTGGGCCCACTTTGATAACTGGACCCACTATTATAACTGGACCCACTTTGACAACTGGACCCACTTAGATAACTTGACCCGCTTTGAAAACTGGACCCACTATTATAACTGGACCCACTTGGATAACTGGACCCGCTTTGAAAACTGGACCCTGGACCCACTATAATAACTGCACCCACTTTGATAACTGGACCCACTTTGATAACTGGACCCACTATTATAACTGGACCCGCTTTGATAACTGGACCCACTTTGATAACTGAACCCACTTTGATAACTGGACCCACTTTGATAACTGGGCCCACTTTGATAACTGGGCCCACTTTGATAACTGGACCCACTATTATAACTGGACCCACTTTGACAACTGGACCCACTTAGATAACTTGACCCGCTTTGAAAACTGGACCCACTATAATAACTGGACCCAGTTTGATAACTGGACCCACTTTGATAACTGGACCCAATTTGATAACTGGACCCACTTTGATAACTGGACCCAATTTGATAACTGGACCCAATTTGATAACTGGACCAACTTTGATAACTGGACCCACTTTGATAACTGGACCCGCTTTGAAAACTGGGCCCACTTTGATTACTGGACCCACTTGGATAACTGAACCCACTTTGATAACTGGACCCACTTTGATAACTGGGCACACTTTGATAACTGGACCCACTTAGATAACTTGACCCGCTTTGAAAACTGGACCCACTATAATAACTGGACCCAATTTGATAACTAGACCCACTTTGATAACTGGACCCAATTTGATAACTGGACCTACTTTGATAATTGGACCCGATTTGATAACTGGACCCAATTTGATAACTGGACCCACTTTTATAACTGGACCCACTTTGATAACTGGACCCGCTTTGAAAACTGGGCCCACTTTGATTACTGGACCCACTTGGATAACTGGACCCGCTTTGATAACTGGACCCTGGACCCACTATAATAACTGGACCCACTTTGATAACTGGACCCACTTTGATAACTGGACCCACTATTATAACTGGACCCACTTTCATTACTGGACCCACTTTGATAACTGGACCCACTATTATAACTGGACACGTTTTTATAACTGGACCCACTTGGATAACTTGACCCGCTTTGAAAACTGGACCCACTTTGATAACTGGGCCCACTTTGATAACTGGACCCACTTAGATAACTTGACCCGCTTTGAAAACTGGACCCACTATAATAACTGGACCCAGTTTGATAACTGGACCCACTTTGATAACTGGACCCAATTTGATAACTGGACCCACTTTGATTACTGGACCCACTTGGATAACTGAACCCACTTTGATAACTGGACCCACTTTGATAACTGGGCACACTTTGATAACTGGACCCACTTAGATAACTTGACCCGCTTTGAAAACTGGACCCACTATAATAACTGGACCCAATTTGATAACTGGACCCACTTTGATAACTGGACCCAATTTGATAACTGGACCCACTTTGATAATTGGACCCAATTTGATAACTGGACCCAATTTGATAACTGGACCCACTTTTATAACTGGACCCACTTTGATAACTGGACCCGCTTTGAAAACTGGGCCCACTTTGATTACTGGACCCACTTGGATAACTGGACCCGCTTTGATAACTGGACCCTGGACCCACTATAATAACTGGACCCACTTTGATAACTGGACCCACTATTATAACTGGACCCACTTTCATTACTGGACCCACTTTGATAACTGGACCCACTATTATAACTGGACACGTTTTTATAACTGGACCCACTTGGATAACTTGACCCGCTTTGAAAACTGGACCCACTATAATAACTGGACCCACTTTGATAACTGGGCCCACTTTGATAACTGGACCCACTTAGATAACTTGACCCGCTTTGAAAACTGGACCCACTATAATAACTGGACCCAGTTTGATAACTGGACCCACTTTGATAACTGGACCCAATTTGATAACTGGACCCACTTTGATAACTGGACCCAATTTGATAACTGGACCCAATTTGATAACTGGACTCACCTGGATAACTTGACCAGCTTTGAAAACTGGACCCACTATAATAACTGGACCCACTTTGATAACTGAACCCACTTTGATAACTGGACCCACTTTGATAACTGAACCCACTTTGATAACTGGACCCACTTTGATAACTGGGCACACTTTGATAACTGGACCCACTTAGATAACTTGACCCGCTTTGAAAACTGGACCCACTATAATAACTGGACCCAATTTGATAACTGGACCCACTTTGATAACTGGACCCAATTTGATAACTGGACCCACTTTGATAACTGGACCCACTTTGATTACTGGACCCGCTTTGAATACAGGGCCCACTTTGATTACTGGACCCACTTGGATAACTGAACCCACTTTGATAACTGGACCCACTTTGATAACTGGGCCCACTTTGATAACTGGACCCACTTAGATAACTTAACCCGCTTTGAAAACTGGACCCACTATAATAACTGGACCCAATTTGATAACTGGACCCACTTTGATAACTGGACCCAATTTGATAACTGGACCCACTTTGATAATTGGACCCAATTTGATAACTGGACCCAATTTGATAACTGGACCCACTTTTATAACTGGACCCACTTTGATAACTGGACCCGCTTTGAAAACTGGGCCCACTTTGATTACTGGACCCACTTGGATAACTGGACCCGCTTTGATAACTGGACCCTGGACCCACTATATAACTGGACCCACTTTGATAACTGGACCCACTTTGATAACTGGACCCACTATTATAACTGGACACGTTTTTGATAACTGGACCCACTTGGATAACTTGACCCGCTTTGAAAACTGGACCCACTATAATAACTGGACCCACTTTGATAACTGGGCCCACTTTGATAACTGGACCCACTTTGATAACTGGACCCGCTTTGAAAACTGGACCCAATTTGATAACTGGACCCACTTTGATAACTGGACCCATTTGATAACTGGACCCACTTTGATAACTGGACCCACTTTGATAACTGGACCCACTTTGATAACTGGACCCACTTTGATAACTGGACCCACCTGGATAACTGACCAGCTTTGAAAACTGGACCCACTATAATAACTGGACCCACTTTATTGGCCCACTTTTACTGGACCCACTTGGATAACTTGACCCGCTTTGAAAACTGGACCCACTATAATAACTGGACCCAGTTTGATGACTGGACCCACTTTGATAACTGGACCCAATTTGATAACTGGACCCACTTTGATAACTGGACCCACTTTGATAACTGGACCCGCTTTGAAAACTGGGCCCACTTTGATTACTGGACCCACTATAATAACTGGACCCAATTTAATAACTAGACCCACTTTGATAACTGGACCCAATTTGATAACTGGACCTACTTTGATAATTGGACCCGATTTGATAACTGGACCCAATTTGATAACTGGACCCACTTTTATAACTGGACCCACTTTGATAACTGGACCCGCTTTGAAAACTGGGCCCACTTTGATTACTGGACCCACTTGGATAACTGGACCCGCTTTGATAACTGGACCCTGGACCCACTATAATAACTGGACCCACTTTGATAACTGGACCCACTTTGATAACTGGACCCACTATTATAACTGGACCCACTTTCATTACTGGACCCACTTTGATAACTGGACCCACTATTATAACTGGACACGTTTTTATAACTGGACCCACTTGGATAACTTGACCCGCTTTGAAAACTGGACCCACTTTGATAACTGGGCCCACTTTGATAACTGGACCCACTTAGATAACTTGACCCGCTTTGAAAACTGGACCCACTATAATAACTGGACCCAGTTTGATAACTGGACCCACTTTGATAACTGGACCCAATTTGATAACTGGACCCACTTTGATTACTGGACCCACTTGGATAACTGAACCCACTTTGATAACTGGACCCACTTTGATAACTGGGCACACTTTGATAACTGGACCCACTTAGATAACTTGACCCGCTTTGAAAACTGGACCCACTATAATAACTGGACCCAATTTGATAACTGGACCCACTTTGATAACTGGACCCAATTTGATAACTGGACCCACTTTGATAATTGGACCCAATTTGATAACTGGACCCAATTTGATAACTGGACCCACTTTTATAACTGGACCCACTTTGATAACTGGACCCGCTTTGAAAACTGGGCCCACTTTGATTACTGGACCCACTTGGATAACTGGACCCGCTTTGATAACTGGACCCTGGACCCACTATAATAACTGGACCCACTTTGATAACTGGACCCACTATTATAACTGGACCCACTTTCATTACTGGACCCACTTTGATAACTGGACCCACTATTATAACTGGACACGTTTTTATAACTGGACCCACTTGGATAACTTGACCCGCTTTGAAAACTGGACCCACTATAATAACTGGACCCACTTTGATAACTGGGCCCACTTTGATAACTGGACCCACTTAGATAACTTGACCCGCTTTGAAAACTGGACCCACTATAATAACTGGACCCAGTTTGATAACTGGACCCACTTTGATAACTGGACCCAATTTGATAACTGGACCCACTTTGATAACTGGACCCAATTTGATAACTGGACCCAATTTGATAACTGGACTCACCTGGATAACTTGACCAGCTTTGAAAACTGGACCCACTATAATAACTGGACCCACTTTGATAACTGGACCCAATTTGATAACTGGACCCACTTTGATAACTGGACCCACTTTGATTACTGGACCCGCTTTGAATACAGGGCCCACTTTGATTACTGGACCCACTTGGATAACTGAACCCACTTTGATAACTGGACCCACTTTGATAACTGGGCCCACTTTGATAACTGGACCCACTTAGATAACTGGACCCGCTTTGAAAACTGGACCCACTATAATAACTGGACCCAATTTGATAACTGGACCCACTTTGATAACTGGACCCAATTTGATAACTGGACCCACTTTGATAATTGGACCCAATTTGATAACTGGACCCAATTTGATAACTGGACCCAATTTGATAACTGGACCCAATTTGATAACTGGACCCTCTTTGATAACTGGGCCCACTTTGATAACTGGACCCAATATGATAACTGGGCCCACTTTGATAACTGGACCCACTTTGATAACTGGACTCACCTGGATAACTTGACCAGCTTTGAAAACTGGACCCACTATAATAACTGGACCCACTTTGATAACTGGACCCAATTTGATAACTGGACCCACTTTGATAACTGGACCCACTTTGATAACTGGACCCACTTTGATAACTGGGCCCACTTTGATAACTGGACCCACTTAGATAACTTGACCCGCTTTGAAAACTGGACCCAATTTGATAACTGGACCCACTTTGATAACTGGACCCAATTTGATAACTGGACCCACTATAATAACTGGACCCACTTTGATAACTGGGCCCACTTTGATAACTGGACCCACTTAGATAACTTGACACGCTTTGAAAACTGGACCCACTATAATAACTGGACCCAATTTCATAACTGGACCCACTTTGATAACTGGACCCAATTTGATAACTGGACCCTCTTTGATAACTGGACCCAATTTAATAACTGGACCCACTTTGATAACTGGACCATATTTGATAACTGGACCCACTTTGATAACTGGACCCAATTTGATAACTGGACCCACTTTGATAACTGGGCCCACTTTGATAACTGGGCCCACTTTGATATTTGGACCCACTATAATAACTGGACCCAATTTCATAACTGGACCCACTTTGATAACTGGACCCAATTTGATAACTGGACCCACTTTGATAACTGGACCCACTTTTATAACTGGACCCAATTTGATAACTGGACCCACTTTGATAACTGGACCCAATTTGATAACTGGACCCACTTTGGTAACTGGACCCAATTTGATAACTGGACCCACTTTGATAACTGGACCCACTTTGATAACTGGACCCAATTTGATAACTGGACCCAATTTGATAACTGGACCCTCTTTGATAACTGGGCCCACTTTGGTAACTGGACCCAATATGATAACTGGGCCCACTTTGATAACTGGACCCACTTTGATAACTGGACTCACCTGGATAACTTGACCAGCTTTGAAAACTGGACCCACTATAATAACTGGACCCACTTTGATAACTGGACCCACTTTCATAACTGGACCCACTTTGATAACTGGGCCCACTTTGATAACTGGACTCACCTGGATAACTTGACCAGCTTTGAAAACTGGACCCACTATAATAACTGGACCCACTTTATAACTTGGCCCACTTTTACTGGACCCACTTGGATAACTTGACCCGCTTTGAAAACTGGACCCACTATAATAACTGGACCCAGTTTGATGACTGGACCCACTTTGATAACTGGACCCAATTTGATAACTGGACCCACTTTGATAACTGGACCCACTTTGATAACTGGACCCGCTTTGAAAACTGGACCCACTATAATAACTGGACCCAGTTTGATAACTGGACCCACTTTGATAACTGGACCCAATTTGATAACTGGACCCACTTTGATAACTGGACCCAATTTGATAACTGGACCCAATTTGATAACTGGACCCACTTTGATAACTGGACCCACTTTGATAACTGGACCCGCTTTGAAAACTGGGCCCACTTTGATTACTGGACCCACTTGGATAACTGAACCCACTTTGATAACTGGACCCACTTTGATAACTGGGCACACTTTGATAACTGGACCCACTTAGATAACTTGACCCGCTTTGAAAACTGGACCCACTATAATAACTGGACCCTATTTGATAACTGGACCCACTTTGATAACTGGACCCAATTTGATAACTGGACCCACTATAATAACTGGACCCAGTTTGATGACTGGACCCACTTTGATAACTGGACGCAATTTGATAACTGGACCCACTTTGATAATTGGACCCACTTTGATAACTGGACCCGCTTTGAAAACTGGGCCCACTTTGATAACTGGACCCACTTTGATAACTGGACCCACTTTGATAACTGGACCCAATTTGATAACTGGACCCACTTTGGTAACTGTACCCAATTTGATAACTGGACCCACTTTGATAACTGGACCCAATTTGATAACTGGACCCAATTTGATAACTGGACCCTCTTTGATAACTGGGCCCACTTTGGTAACTGGACCCAATATGATAACTGGGCCCACTTTGATAACTGGACCCACTTTGATAACTGGACTCACCTGGATAACTTGACCAGCTTTGAAAACTGGACCCACTATAATAACTGGACCCACTTTGGTAACTGGACCCAATTTGATAACTGGACCCACTTTGATAACTGGACCCACTTTGATAACTGGACCCACTATTATAACTGGACCCGCTTTGATAACTGGACCCACTTTGATAACTGAACCCTCTTTGATAACTGGACCCACTTTGATAACTGGACCCTTATTTGATAACTGGACCCATTTAATAACTGGACCCACTTTGATAACTGGACCCACTTTGATAACTGGACCCAATTTGATAGCTTGAAACTGGACCCTGGACCCACTATAATAACTGGACCCACTTTGATAACTGGACCCACTATTATAACTGGACACGTTTTTATAACTGGACCCACTTGGATAACTTGACCCGCTTTGAAAACTGGACCCACTATAATAACTGGACCCACTTTGATAACTGGGCCCACTTTGATAACTGGACCCACTTAGATAACTTGACCCAATTTGATAACTGGACCCACTTTGATAACTGGACCCAATTTGATAACTGGACCCACTTTGATAACTGGACCCAATTTGATAACTGGACCCAATTTGATAACTGGACCCACTTTGATAACTGGACCCACTTTGATAACTGGACCCGCTTTGAAAACTGGGCCCACTTTGATTACTGGACCCACTTGGATAACTGAACCCACTTTGATAACTGGACCCACTTTGATAACTGGGCACACTTTGATAACTGGACCCACTTAGATAACTTGACCCGCTTTGAAAACTGGACCCACTATAATAACTGGACCCTATTTGATAACTGGACCCACTTTGATAACTGGACCCAATTTGATAACTGGACCCACTATAATAACTGGACCCAGTTTGATGACTGGACCCACTTTGATAACTGGACGCAATTTGATAACTGGACCCACTTTGATAACTGGACCCACTTTGATAACTGGACCCGCTTTGAAAACTGGGCCCACTTTGATTACTGGACCCACTTGGATAACTGGACCCGCTTTGATAACTGGACCCTGGACCCACTATAATAACTGGACTCACTTTGATAACTGGACCCACTTTGATAACTGGACCCAATTTCATAACTGGACCCACTTTGATAACTGGACCCAATTTGATAACTGGACCCACTTTGATAACTGGACCCACTTTGATAACTGGACCCAATTTGATAACTGGAACCACTTTGATAACTGGACCCAATTTGATAACTGGACCCACTTTGATAACTGGACCCAATTTGATAACTGGACCCACTTTGGTAACTGGACCCAATTTGATAACTGGACCCACTTTGATAACTGGACCCAATTTGATAACTGGACCCAATTTGATAACTGGACCCTCTTTGATAACTGGGCCCACTTTGGTAACTGGACCCAATATGATAACTGGGCCCACTTTGATAACTGGACCCACTTTGATAACTGGACTCACCTGGATAACTTGACCAGCTTTGAAAACTGGACCCACTATAATAACTGGACCCACTTTGGTAACTGGACCCAATTTGATAACTGGACCCACTTTGATAACTGGACCCACTTTGATAACTGGACCCACTATTATAACTGGACCCGCTTTGATAACTGGACCCACTTTGATAACTGAACCCTCTTTGATAACTGGACCCACTTTGATAACTGGACCTTATTTGATAACTGGACCCAATTTAATAACTGGACCCACTTTGATAACTGGACCCACTTTGATAACTGGACCCAATTTGATAGCTTTGAAAACTGGACCCTGGACCCACTATAATAACTGGACCCACTTTGATAACTGGACCCACTATTATAACTGGACACGTTTTTATAACTGGACCCACTTGGATAACTTGACCCGCTTTGAAAACTGGACCCACTATAATAACTGGACCCACTTTGATAACTGGGCCCACTTTGATAACTGGACCCACTTAGATAACTTGACCCGCTTTGAAAACTGGACCCACTATAATAACTGGACCCACTTAGATAACTTGACCCGCTTTGAAAACTGGACCCACTATAATAACTGGACCCAGTTTGATAACTGGACCCACTTTGATAACTGGACCCAATTTGATAACTGGACCCACTTTGATAACTGGACCCAATTTGATAACTGGACCCAATTTGATAACTGGACCCACTTTGATAACTGGACCCACTTTGATAACTGGACCCGCTTTGAAAACTGGGCCCACTTTGATTACTGGACCCACTTGGATAACTGAACCCACTTTGATAACTGGACCCACTTTGATAACTGGGCACACTTTGATAACTGGACCCACTTAGATAACTTGACCCGCTTTGAAAACTGGACCCACTATAATAACTGGACCCTATTTGATAACTGGACCCACTTTGATAACTGGACCCAATTTGATAACTGGACCCACTATAATAACTGGACCCAGTTTGATGACTGGACCCACTTTGATAACTGGACGCAATTTGATAACTGGACCCACTTTGATAACTGGACCCAATTTGATAACTGGACCCACTTTGATAACTGGACCCACTTTGATAACTGGGCCCACTTTGATAACTGGACCCACTTTCATAACTGGACCCACTTTGATAACTGGGCCCACTTTGATAACTGGACCAAATTTGATAACTGGACCCACTTTGATAACTGGACCCACTATAATAACTGGACCCAATTTCATAACTGGACCCACTTTGATAACTGGACCCAATTTCATAACTGGACCCACTTTGATAACCGGACCCAATTTGATAACTGGACCCACTTTGATAACTGGACCCACTTTGATAACTGGACCCAATTTGATAACTGGACCCACTTTGATAACTGGACCCAATTTCATAACTGGACCCACTTTGATAACTGGGCCCACTTTGATAACTGGACCAAATTTGATAACTGGACCCACTTTGATAACTGGACCCACTTTGATAACTGGACCCAATTTGATAACTGGACCCACTTTGATAACTGGACCCAATTTGATAACTGGACCCACTTTGATAACTGGACCCAATTTGATAACTGGACCCACTTTGATAACTGGACCCACTTTCATAACTGGACCCACTTTGATAACTGGGCCCACTTTGATAACTGGACCAAATTTGATAACTGGACCCACTTTGATAACTGGACCCACTTTGATAACTGGACCCACTTTGATAACTGGACCCACTTTGATAACTGGACCCACTATTATAACTGGACCCACTTTGATAACTGAACCCACTTTGATAACTGGACCCACTATAATAACTGGACCCACTTTGATAACTGGACCCACTTTCATAACTGGACCCACTTTGATAACTGGACCCACTTTGACAACTGGACCCACTTAGATAACTTGACCCGCTTTGAAAACTGGACCCACTATAATAACTGGACCCAGTTTGATAACTGGACCCACTTTGATAACTGGACCCAATTTGATAACTGGACCCACTTTGATAACTGGACCCAATTTGATAACTGGACCCAATTTGATAACTGGACCCACTTTGATAACTGGACCCACTTTGATAACTGGACCCGCTTTGAAAACTGGGCCCACTTTGATTACTGGACCCACTTGGATAACTGAACCCACTTTGATAACTGGACCCACTTTGATAACTGGGCACACTTTGATAACTGGACCCACTTAGATAACTTGACCCGCTTTGAAAACTGGACCCACTATAATAACTGGACCCAATTTGATAACTAGACCCACTTTGATAACTGGACCCAATTTGATAACTGGACCCACTTTGATAATTGGACCCAATTTGATAACTGGACCCAATTTGATAACTGGACCCACTTTTATAACTGGACCCACTTTGATAACTGGACCCGCTTTGAAAACTGGGCCCACTTTGATTACTGGACCCACTTGGATAACTGGACCCGCTTTGATAACTGGACCCTGGACCCACTATAATAACTGGACCCACTTTGATAACTGGACCCACTTTGATAACTGGACCCACTATTATAACTGGACCCACTTTCATTACTGGACCCACTTTGATAACTGGACCCACTATTATAACTGGACACGTTTTTATAACTGGACCCGCTTGGATAACTTGACCCGCTTTGAAAACTGGACCCACTATAATAACTGGACCCACTTTGATAACTGGGCCCACTTTGATAACTGGACCCACTTAGATAACTTGACCCGCTTTGAAAACTGGACCCACTATAATAACTGGACCCAGTTTGATAACTGGACCCACTTTGATAACTGGACCCAATTTGATAACTGGACCCACTTTGATAACTGGACCCAATTTGATAACTGGACCCAATTTGATAACTGGACCCACTTTGATAACTGGACCCACTTTGATAACTGGACCTGCTTTGAAAACTGGGCCCACTTTGATTACTGGACCCACTTGGATAACTGAACCCACTTTGATAACTGGACCCACTTTGATAACTGGGCACACTTTGATAACTGGACCCACTTAGATAACTTGACCCGCTTTGAAAACTGGACCCACTATAATAACTGGACCTAATTTGATTACTGGACCCACTTTGATAACTGGACCCAATTTGATAACTGGACCCACTTTGATAATTGGACCCAATTTGATAACTGGACCCAATTTGATAACTGGACCCACTTTTATAACTGGACCCACTTTGATAACTGGACCCGCTTTGAAAACTGGGCCCACTTTGATTACTGGACCCACTTGGATAACTGGACTCGCTTTGATAACTGGACCCTGGACCCACTATAATAACTGGACCCACTTTGATAACTGGACCCACTTTGATAACTGGACCCACTATTATAACTGGACCCACTTTCATTACTGGACCCACTTTGATAACTGGACCCACTATTATGACTGGACACGTTTTTATAACTGGACCCACTTGGATAACTTGACCCGCTTTGAAAACTGGACCCACTTTGATAACTGGACCCAATTTGATAACTGGACCCACTTTGATAACTGGACCCAATTTGATAACTGGACCCAATTCGATAACTGGACCCACTTTGATAACTGGGCCCACTTTGATAACTGGACCCGCTTTGAAAACTGGGCCCACTTTGATTACTGGACCCACTTGGATAACTGAACCCACTTTGATAACTGGACCCACTTTGATAAATGGGCACACTTTGATAACTGGACCCACTTAGATAACTTGACCCGCTTTGAAAACTGGACCCACTATAATAACTGGACCCAATTTGATAACTGGACCCACTTTGATAACTGGACCCAATTTGATAACTGGACCCACTTTGATAATTGGACCCAATTTGATAACTGGACCCAATTTGATAACTGGACCCACTTTTATAACTGGACCCACTTTGATAACTGGACCCGCTTTGAAAACTGGGCCCACTTTGATTACTGGGCCCACTTTGATAACTGGACCCACTTAGATAACTTGACCCGCTTTGAAAACTGGACCCACTATAATAACTGGACCCAGTTTGATAACTGGACCCACTTTGATAACTGGACCCAATTTGATAACTGGACCCACTTTGATAACTGGACCCAATTTGATAACTGGACCCAATTTGATAACTGGACTCACTTTGATAACTGGACCCACTTTGATAACTGGACCCGCTTTGAAAACTGGGCCCACTTTGATTACTGGACCCACTTGGATAACTGAACCCACTTTGATAACTGGACCCACTTTGGTAACTGGGCACACTTTGATAACTGGACCCACTTAGATAACTTGACCCGCTTTGAAAACTGGACCTACTATAATAACTGGACCCAATTTGATAACTGGACCCACTTTGATAACTGGACCCAATTTGATAACTGGACCCACTTTGATAATTGGACCCAATTTGATAACTGGACCCAATTTGATAACTGGACCCACTTTGATAACTGGACCCACTTTGATAACTGGACCTAATTTAATAACTGGACCCACTTTGATAACTGGACCCACTTTGATAACTGGACCCAATTTGATAACTGGACCCACTTTGATAACTGGACCCACTTTGATAACTGGACCCACTTTGATAACTGGACCCAATTTGATAACTGGACCCAATTTGATAACTGGACCCACTTTGAATACAGGGCCCACTTTGATTACTGGACCCACTTGGATAACTGAACCCACTTTGATAACTGGACCCACTTTGATAACTGGGCCCACTTTGATAACTGGACCCACTTAGATAACTTGACCCGCTTTGAAAACTGGACCCACTATAATAACTGGACCCAATTTGATAACTGGACCCACTTTGATAACTGGACCCAATTTGATAACTGGACCCACTTTGATAACTGGACCCAATTTGATAACTGGACCCACTTTGATAACTGGACCCGCTTTGAAAACTGGACCCAATTTGATAACTGGACTCACTTTGATAACTGGACCCACTTTGATAACTGGACCCGCTTTGAAAACTGGGCCCACTTTGATTACTGGACCCACTTGGATAACTGGACCCGCTTTGAAAACTGGACCCTGGACCCACTATAATAACTGGACCCACTTTGATAACTGGACCCACTTTGATAACTGGACCCACTATTATAACTGGACCCGCTTTGATAACTGGACCCACTTTGATAACTGAACCCACTTTGATAACTGGACCCACTTTGATAACTGGTCCCACTTTGATAACTGGGCACACTTTGATAACTGGACCCACTTAGATAACTTGACCCGCTTTGAAAACTGGACCCACTATAATAACTGGACCCAATTTGATAACTGGACCCACTTTGATAACTGGACCCAATTTGATAACTGGACCCACTTTGATAATTGGACCCAATTTGATAACTGGACCCAATTTGATAACTGGACCCACTTTTATAACTGGACCCACTTTGATAACTGGACCCGCTTTGAAAACTGGGCCCACTTTGATTACTGGGCCCACTTTGATAACTGGACCCACTTAGATAACTTGACCCGCTTTGAAAACTGGACCCACTATAATAACTGGACCCAGTTTGATAACTGGACCCACTTTGATAACTGGACCCAATTTGATAACTGGACCCACTTTGATAACTGGACCCAATTTGATAACTGGACCCAATTTGATAACTGGACCCACTTTGATAACTGGACCCACTTTGATAACTGGACCCGCTTTGAAAACTGGGCCCACTTTGATTACTGGACCCACTTGGATAACTGAACCCACTTTGATAACTGGACCCACTTTGGTAACTGGGCACACTTTGATAACTGGACCCACTTAGATAACTTGACCCGCTTTGAAAACTGGACCCACTATAATAACTGGACCCAATTTGATAACTGGACCCACTTTGATAACTGGACCCAATTTGATAACTGGACCCACTTTGATAATTGGACCCAATTTGATAACTGGACCCAATTTGATAACTGGACCCACTTTGATAACTGGACCCTCTTTGATAACTGGACCTAATTTAATAACTGGACCCACTTTGATAACTGGACCCACTTTGATAACTGGACCCAATTTGATAACTGGACCCACTTTGATAACTGGACCCACTTTGATAACTGGACCCACTTTGATAACTGGACCCAATTTGATAACTGGACCCAATTTGATAACTGGACCCACTTGGATAACTGGACCCACTTGGATAACTGAACCCACTTTGATAACTGGACCCACTTTGATAATTGGGCCCACTTTGATAACTGGACCCACTTAGATAACTTGACCCGCTTTGAAAACTGGACCCACTATAATAACTGGACCCAATTTGATAACTGGACCCACTTTGATAACTGGACCCGCTTTGAAAACTGGACCCAATTTGATAACTGGACTCACTTTGATAACTGGACCCACTTTGATAACTGGACCCGCTTTGAAAACTGGGCCCACTTTGATTACTGGACCCACTTGGATAACTGGACCCGCTTTGAAAACTGGACCCTGGACCCACTATAATAACTGGACCCACTTTGATAACTGGACCCACTTTGATAACTGGACCCACTATTATAACTGGACCCGCTTTGATAACTGGACCCACTTTGATAACTGAACCCACTTTGATAACTGGACCCACTTTGATAACTGGTCCCACTTTGATAACTGGGCCCACTTTCATAACGGGACCCACTTTGATAACTGGGCCCACTTTGATAACTGGACCCACTTTCATAACTAGACCCACTTTGATAACTGGGCCCATTTTGATAACTGGACCCACTTTCATAACTGGACCCACTTCGATAACTGGGCCCACTTTGATAACTGGACCCACCTGGATAACTTGACCCGCTTTGAAAACTGGCCCCCCAAAAAAACTGGACCCACTTTGATAAATGGACCCACTTTGATAACTGGACCTTATTTGATAATTGGACCCAATTTGATAACTGGGCCCACTTTGATAACTGGACCCACTTAGATAACTTGACCCGCTTTGAAAACTGGGCCCACTATAATAACTGGACCCAATTTGATAACTGGACCCACTTTGATAACTGGACCCAATTTGATAACTGGACCCACTTTGATAACTGGACCCAATTTGATAACTGGACCCACTTTGATAACTGGGCCCACTTTGATTACTAGACCCACTTTGATAACTGGACCCACTTTGATAACTGGGCCCACTTTGATAACTGGACTCACCTGGATAACTTGACCAGCTTTGAAAACTGGACCCACTATAATAACTGGACCCGCTTTGATAACTGGGCCTTCTTTGATAACTGGAGCCGCTTTGATAACTGTACCCACTTTGATAACTGGACCCACTTTGATAACTGGGCCCACTTTGATAACTGGACCCACCTGGATAACTTGACCCGCTTTGAAAACTGGACCCGCTATGATAACTGGACCCAGTTTGATAACTGGACCCACTTTGATAACTGGACCCAATTTGATAACTGGACCCACTTTGATAACTGGACCCAATTTGATAACTGGACCCAATTTGATAAATGGACCCACTTTGATAACTGGACCCACTTTGATAACTGGACCCAATTTGATAACTGGACCCAATTTGATAACTGGACCCACTTTCATAACTGGACCCACTTTGATAACTGGACCCGCTTTGAAAACTGGGCCCACTTTGATTACTGGACCCACTTTGATAACTGGACCCACTATTATAACTGGACCCGCTTTGATAACTGGACCCACTTTGATAACTGGACCCACTTTGATAACTGGACCCACTTTGATAACTGGACCCACTTTGATAACTGGACCCACTTTGATAACTGGACCCACTTTGATAACTGGACCCACTTTTATAACTGGACCCAATTTGATAACTGCACCCGCTTTGATAACTGGACCCACTTTGATAACTGGACCCAATTTAATAACTGGACCCACTTGGATAACTGGACCCACTTTGATACCTGGACCCACTTTGATAACTGGACCCAATTTAATAACTGGACCCACTTTGATAACTGGACCCAATTTGATAACTGGACCCGCTTTGATAACTGGACCCGCTTTTATATCTGGGCCCACTTTGATAACTGGACCCATTTTGATAACTAGACCCACTTTGATAACTGGACCCACTTTGATAACTGGACCCACTTTGATAACTGGAGCCAATTTAATAACTGGACCCACTTGTATAACTGGACCCACTTTGATACCTGGACCCACTTTGATAACTGGACCCAATTTAATAACTTAACCCACTTTGATAACTGGACCCACTTTGATAACTGGACCCAATTTAATAACTGGACCCACTTTGATAACTGGACCCACTTTGATAACTGGACCCAATTTGATAACTGGACCCGCTTTGATAACTGGACCCACTTTGATAACTGGACCCAATTTGATAACTGGACCCACTTTGATAACTGGACCCGCTTTGATAACTGGACCCACTTTGATAACTGAACCCACTTTGATAACTGGACCCACTTTGATAACTGGTCCCACTTTGATAACTGGACCCACTTGGATAACTGGACCCACTTTGATACCTGGACCCACTTTGATAACTGGACCCACTTGGATAACTGGGCCCACTTTGATAACTGGACCTTATTTGATAACTGGACCCAATTTAATAACTGGACCCACTTTGACAACTGGACCCACTTTGATAACTGGACCCAATTTGATAACTGGACCCGCTTTGATATCTGGACCCACTTTGATAACTGGACCCAATTTGATAGCTTTGAAAACTGGACCCTGGACCCACTATAATAACTGGACCCACTTTGATAACTGGACCCACTATTATAACTCACATTTGCATTTATGTCCGCCGTGGATTTTTTTTCTGTACCTTTTGCCCGTTTACCTTTACCTCAATGTACATTTTTATACAGTTACAATAATGTCAAGAAACACCACAATAATTTCATCAAGTACCATCAAAATATTTGCGCCATTTTCTACTAACCTAACAAGTTAACAGAGACAAAAATTACAGAAAAAAAAAACAATATCAAATTCCACCAATAAGAGGTCGGGTAACATCGTTTCGGGACGAAATGAACTCTCTGTGCGGGTAGTTGAAAAAATTTTCGTCAAAAAAACGATTGTAAATTGCACGCAAACTTTCCTCGGAAAAATTTTTGGACGTATTTTTTTTGATAATTTTCTCGGCGCGTTGTATTTGCATAGCATTAACATTACAATACACCGGTACATTGTGCCGGCCGCGCCCGGGAAACAAAGCGCAGGTTCAAACAAAACCAGATGATATAAATATGTTATTTTTGCATTCTCAGGTGTTTGTTTTAGCGAAAACTAGTTAAAACTTTGGTTTGTTGTGCTGTGAAATTAGTACCTATTACATAATTATGTAATATTTCCTAAATAACAAAGTTTATGTAGACGAATACATTTTAACTCGAAGTTTTTTTTTCCATGTTATCATAACAATTTCTTCTTTAAGATATTCACTCACATGTTTACTATAACTTGCTGTGAACTCTAAACCTTAACTTTAATCGATGACAGCGACTTGTATATAATTTGAACTTCAGCTAAAACAATCTTCAAGAGGGACGAGATTTGACTCTATTATTACAATCATCAAAATCACCAAAAGGAATACATAATAAGATTTATCTACCCTCTCATGTTGCATAAGCGTGTCACAAGTGGTGCAGGTTATAATTTGCTCATAAACGAGGTGTAAGCAATATGACCTCATCACACGACGATAACGTAAGGGGAGTAATGCTTCTAACATAATCATACAAGCGTGCTTTATTACCTGTCAGCGTCGCACTCTGATGGTTTACTGCATCCACACCAAGCAGTTCAACTTGGATTATAACAGTACATAAAATGTCTGCAGTTAAACATGGCACAATGATTTTATTGAGATTTTGTTTACGACCAATATGAATCATTCTTCACTATGGAATATCATTGAAAAAGAAGTAATTCAACTTTGAGAATAAACTCAAAACACAAATTCCAGTAAACTGTCTGGGGTAACAGCTTGAACCTACTACGTTACTTAGTTCCACAAGCTTTTTTACTAAACATAATTTTTATATATTCTTATATAATAATACCAATTAGAAGAGAAAATAAAGTCAGATATTTTCCACCCACACACCCCATCAAATATTTACTCAAATCAAAAAGGATACCCACGAATCAAAACAATAATTACAATTAAAAGCATAATGGTTATGAAAAACAAACGGTTGCTAATTTCATATTTACTCATAACATCTGACGTAACAAATAAAACAACAGTAAGTGAATTAGGGATGGGCAACAGCCGCACTGATCTCGGAGTGATCCCGGGACGAGCACGGAAAAGGCGGAGCGGACAGATTGGTGTATTGACGCGGCTTGGTTCGCTGTTGTCGCGTTTAGAACTGATTGACGGTGAATGGAGCGCGAATTTAGAAGCAGTGCGATTGAGCTTGATAAATTCGACGGATTCGCTTTACAAGTTCTTCATGATTGATAGATATTTTTGACAGAATATACTGATTTTAAAAAGACCATGCATGAAGCATGTAATCTTCAAATACGTCTGTGACGTCACGGATGTCAAATCAGCCATAAGCTCTTTGTGTTCCTCTTATAAATAAAAATAAAAAACTAGTATAATACGTACAAATTTATTATAAAAATACGTCAGTAAATACAACTTACAAGTGAGGATATGGTGCAGTGTTTATATGTTGTGTAAATAAGCAAAAACTATAAATTAGTTACTCTAGTGACCTCATAAAAGCACAAGGCTACCCGAACATCAAAAATAAATAAACAGTATTTTACTGAACTAAGGAAAATTATCTGTGACTGTACAACGGTGTGTGCGCTTGTGTTGCCCAAAACTGTGCTCTGCCTATGGTGTCTACCTGTGCCCTGAGCACCGTGAAATTAACCTTAAACACCATTCTGTAAATAGCGCCATCTGTTGTGTAACCAGTGCACTTCGTGGTCCAGTCGATCGTGTTTGCTTTGAACATAAATAAAACCAGTTCTTTCAAACCATGGCCAAGTGCAGTGCTTGTGGAAAGTTTCTGTCGTCAGCAGAGGCAGTAAACTGCAACAAATGTAGGCACTGGTATCACCGTGTTTGCGTGGGCATCTCGACTGGTGTTCCTGTAGCGAACCCCTGGCACTGTAAGGGGTGTGAAAAGCCCCAGATTAGGGATAACCGTGATGAAACGCCAGTAAGATCGCCGGCACCAACACCAGCACATGAGGACAGCCTGGTCAATCTCATGGACACCAGCCCCATTAATAGTACAGCTTTGGATGCCACACAGGAGCTAAATCTTGATATCTTTAGGGCAGAATTGAGCACATTCAAAGAAGAATTTTTAAAGATGGTTCGTAATGAATTTCAGCTTCTGCGTGACGACCTATCGGAGCTGAGATCCTCCCTTAATTCTACTAACGATAGAATGAGCAACTTGGAGGAAAGAGTGTCTGTCATCGAGACCAAATTAGCTCAGCCCCAAGAGTCGCGACCGCTGGAAGTAGACGACCTTATCACGCAGCTGAGAAGTGATATAAATGACCGGGACCAGGAGCTGCTCGCTAATGATCTCCAGATCTCAAATATACCGGAGATCAGTGGAGAAAATGCTACCCACACGGCCATGCTGGTGGCGGCTAAGATTGGCGTGAAATTAAAGTCACGCGACATAGTGAGCGCCGAGCGAGTCGGAGGAAGGCGCATAAACGCCACGCAGGCGACGGCGCCGGTGGAGACGCGCCCTCGCTTCCTCATCATCCGCCTGGCGCGGCGAGACCTTCCCGACGAGCTGCTGGAGGGTGCACGGGTGCGGCGTGGGATCACGACTGCTGACCTCGACATGCCAGGCCCTGCAACGCGCTTTTATATTAACGAACGGCTCACGAAAATTAATCGTGAGTTATTTCGGAAGGCGCGCGAGGCAGGCAGCCGCCTTGGTTGGCAGTTCGTATGGTCGAAGCGCGGCCGCATACTTGCCCGATACAAGCCAGGGGACGCCGCTTGTCTTATCCGCTCTGACGCTGACCTGCAGCGCATTTTTGGTCCGGCACCAGCGAGTAACGTTGCTAATAGCTCACCTTAGAGTCCTGCTAGGTGTTTTCTCATTTTTTGTACATCAATTATATTTAATTTTAATCACTGTGTACTTCAAACTTCATTTTAAAGTCAGTTTTACTGTTATCATTTTTTCTATTCAACTTAATAACTTAATTTTAGTTAATAATTACGTTACTGTTTGTCAAATAATAGTTTTAAGTAAAACTCGTATTGTTTTAAAGACAATGTCCTACACGTCTTTCTGTTACTGTGTTAGTTCTATAATAATACGTCGTGTGTGTCTCGCGGCGCACCACAGTGAATTATACACCGAAAACCAGTTTGTCATCAACAATATACATATCTATCTTTACTTATTTATCATTTACACAACATTTACAACACTATCGCACGCATACCGCCGTTTACTTATTCTGTACACTGCTGTTTTGATGTTTTTTAAAAATACTCACAAGCATTCCGTATCATTACTATCAATTAAATATACCAGTATCAAATTTTTTATTGCTATATTGCTTATATTATATGACATTTTATTAATCACTGAGGGTCCAATATCGCTTTATGTTAATTTATTCTTTCACTATTTTAATAATGATGACAAAAGGGGATAAGTTTCTTAAGATTGGTTTTCTGAATGCGGGCTCATTAGGCACAGGACATGATGACTTTATCGGTGTGATCGATAGGCATTGCTTTGACATTATGGCCATCAATGAAACCTGGCTCCGACCGGGCGAGGAGGGGCGCGCGCCGGCTGTACCAGGCTATCGTCTACGTCACACGCCACGGCCAGCGAGTGTCCGCGCGGGTCGTGGCGGGGGCGTCGGATTTTACCTGCGCAGGGGTTTGAGCGCGCGAACTTGGACACGCTCGGTGGATCCCAGGTTCGAATCAGTCGAACAAATGTGGCTAACGCTCACAATAAATGGTAAACAGATTGCTATAGGTACCGCGTACCGGCCACCATGGTTAGACCTTGTACTTTTCCTCGATGCCATAACCGATTCCCTTAGCTCACTCGGACACTGTGATCATCACATATTATTGGGTGATTTCAATGTAAACATGATGGATACCAGCGGAACTAAAACAAAGAAAATTAACGAGTTCCTGGACAGCCTCAGTCTTACTCAAATGGTCACAACTCCTACACACTTCACAGCTTCCAGTGAAACACTGATAGACGTCGTGTGCACCGACCTGAGACCAAGACACACGACAGTGGAATGTTATAGTACATTAAACGGCCATTCTGTTATAATTACGGAATTTCATCTAAAACGAGATCATTTTAAACCGTACATAGTTAAATTTAGGCCTCTTAAAAATGTGTGCATCGATAGTTTTAATATAGATTTGTCGCTGTTATGCCTTTGTGATATCTCTTCATTGGAAAATGTAAATGATATGGTGCACATGTTTAACTCTCACGTTATTTCTCTATTCGATGTTCACGCACCAATCAAAACTAGTACAATTAAGGAGAAGTCTTATCCGTGGATAACCGACACGATTAAGCTCATGATGCGCTTACGCGATAAGGCTTTGGCTTGTTATAGGAAAACTAAATCAAATTCCAAACATATATACTACAAAGAGCTAAAGTCCCTTGTTTTAAGTTCTATAGACAGTGAAAAAGTTGCGTACTTCAGACATCATATCAATAATAATATAAATAATCCTAAAAAATTATGGAAAAATCTTAAATATACTATATCACCTTTTAAACCAAGACAAGACATTCCATCGCATTTTAATGACCCGGATCTTATTAATGACACTTTTATGTTGGTTCCCGGTAATCCTTTGGCAAGCGATTCACTTAAAACCTACTTTGAAGACCACAGATATGGCGAAGCCATTTTCAAGCTCAATCCAGTGGAACAAAAGGACATTGCTCGTATTATTTCTCAACTAAAAAGCAACGCCGAAGGTTATGATCACATCACCCTTGACATGCTTAATATGATTTTACCGTACGCTCTAAATACTGTTACAGACATTATAAACCGTTCTATAACAACTTCAACGTTCCCCGACATATGGAAAATAGCGTCTGTCAGGCCCTTACCGAAACACGCCAATCCTACTGAAGTAAAAGACCTACGTCCTATCAGTATATTACCATGCCTCTCGAAAGTACTGGAGAAGGCTGTCAGTCTCCAGTTAACGCATTTCCTGGAACACAACAACATATTACCAGACTTACAGTCCGGTTTCAGGAAACAGCGTAGTACTGCCACTGCCTTACTGGATGTAACCGACAATCTCCTATCAGCCCAAGACAAGGGAATGTGTTCAGTGTTGGTTTTGTTAGATTTTTCCCGAGCTTTTGACGCTATTAATATTTCGCTGTTACTGTCTAAACTAATTTTTTATGGATTTGACCCCAGCACCATTCAATGGTTCCGTAGCTATCTCACAAACAGACAACAGTGTGTAGATCTACTATTGGGTGACGGAACTACTCTAAAATCAATGTTTGCTCGGATTGTAAGAGGCGTTCCACAAGGGTCTATATTGGGTCCAAACCTTTTTAGTTTATACTGTGCAGATATTATCAACTGTTTAAAAAAATGTAAATATCATATTTATGCTGATGACGTGCAACTGTACTTGTCTTTTAAGCCGGAAGAGTATGATAGTGCCATTAAAGACCTAAATGAAGACCTTCATAGAATTGCCGCCTGGTCTGAGGAAAATTGTTTGTCGTTGAATCCAACCAAGACTAAATACATGGTATTTGGCACAAGACATCAATTATCTAAATTACCCGCAAAGTTTGGCTTGGAACTGATGGGTGAACCTATTGACAGAGTATATGAGGCACGGAATCTTGGTCTAATTATGGACACGGACCTTCGGTTCGAAAAACATGTGGCTGACTCGGTGCGAAACTGTTTTTATCGACTGAAGGTTTTATACAAGATGAGGCCTTATTTGTCTGTAACTCTACGGGAACAGCTTGTTGAGACTCTGGTGTTGTCTAGGCTAAACTATGTGGATACAGTTTACGGCCCCCGCCTGTTGGCCCGCACAGACCGGCTCATCCAAAGGGTACAGAACGCCTGCGCCCGCTTTTGTTACAAGATTCCTGCTAGGAGTCATGTAACCCCAGTCTTGAACAAGCACTTTACACTTAAAATGAAATCGAGACGCAAGTTGCACCTTGCGTGCCTTCTGTTTGGAATCATTAAGTATAAAAAACCGGACTATCTGTACAATAAGCTGAGTTGGATAGGTAGTACCAGAGAATGCGACAGAAGACAATGCTCGCAGCAGCTTGCGTCTCGGTCTCATCGTACGGCGGCTTTCAGAGGCAGTTTTCGATATGCGGCATCTAAAATATGGAATAATCTGCCACCTCCCATTCGCTCCTCCAACTCGACCAATATTTTCAAAAAACGCTTGCGCCTGTACTTGATTGACGCACAACGAAAGCTGGACATGGTCAATATGAATCTCTCACTTATATAATTAGATTTGTAACAACTTGAGTGAAATGTGGTGTAAAGTTAGTGTAGTGTGTACAATAATGCAAAAATATCTAACAATAATATAAGATATACATAGCTTTAGCATAAGGGCTTTCACTTGCACTTTCTTTCTTTCATTCTTCGTGCAAGCATTTTTCCTCACTGCCTCCCAATGATATTTCTGCCTCCCGTGTTTTACGACGCGGATTTTGAGTTGCCTGTTATGTCTTCCGTATCGCGCTCCTTTGATGCTGGTGACCTCTGGGACACAGGGAAACATGCCGTTAGTTTATGTTTTGACCACTATTTCGTACACCGCAGCTAGTCGCTGCATGTTGTAGGTTCAACTCACCTAATGTTGCTGGCCAACATGCATCTACACCGTAAAGTGTCGGAATGCGCCGCTCATCCGAAACACAAGTTTATTTCGAATGTTTTCCAATCCTTCCCACGTACTACAACAAAGAATAGGTACATTTTTTTCACTTAGTCAGTCTAAACATACCGACAAATTAACTTGATTAATGGTATTTTGGACACTTACCTACTTATTATTTCCAAATTTTCAATGTTGCATACAAAATTGCTTTATGTATTATCAATATTCCTCATCAAAATTATTAATTTTATTCACTTATTTTAAATTATTAGAATACCCGCAGCTACAAGTATTTTTTAGTTTCTATTTTTAAATATAAGCACAGATATCAGTGACTCGTGCGTCACACCCGGCTGCGAGCGATGCAGTGTCAGTGTGATGCTACAGACTAACGATAGTGTTGTCTTCTTATCGGTGTTTTAAATACCTAGTTTTAATGGACCCTTCATGATTGCGGTGATAACACTATTTATTTTACATATTATTTTATTTTACATATACACACTGGATATAGTACATAATATTAATACATATTTATATATATATACATATTTTTTTTCTTTAACAGAGCTGATTTTCGTCCGTGCACTCACTACGTAGGCTCAGTTGAAAACCAGCGTCGGGCACTAGTTGTCCGACATTTGCTGAACTGGGTCTATTTGGCGCAGCCGTGAGTCACACAATAGTTTAGCGTTTTTACTTTGTCTTTTATATAATTTCTTTATGTTTATGTTGTGTGTACTTATGGCATGTGTCAATAAACGTTTTTTCTTTCTTTTCTTTTCTTTCTAAATATAATATAAAAAAAATCCTATAAAACATGAGATGAGTGGGTTAGCTGTATATATCGTACACAACTAAGTCTAAGCTACAAGTTACGTTTAGGGATCTCCTTCCTCCCTTAGGTTGACGGCCACTATCTAAGTGATTACTGCAAGTAGTGGTGGGAGCGAACACATTTCATCAGTGGGATCCCGGGCTGAGCACGGGAAAGGCGGGCCGGACTAATTTGTGCAGTGGCACAGCGCAGTTTACATGCTGTACGATTGGAGATTCGATGACATAGGAACCATGTCACTGACCTAATTCTAGGCGCTATATTGGATACTCTGTTTTTTTTTTTATATCGTTTCCAATAGAGAGAAAATTGCGAAAGATTTTTGTGCATAGTGAAAATAAAGTGAGGAAAGTTTTGAGAAAAAGAGATTCATGTTTTGACGACTAACTGAGAAGATATTCTACGTTCACTCCAAATAAATAAGAAACTTTGAGACCGAAGATCTCTATAAGTTTCACCAATGTATTATTTTTGCACAAATAAGGAAATAAATAAAACTAGACAAATAAAACTTCCAAATAGTTTGCTTAACACCTAAACCACAGCAATTAACACTAAACAAAAACAGAACACTAACAATAATTTCTCTAAACTAAACAATAAAGCAAACATTCCTCGTAGAAACAAAGTGGAACTAACTGAGAAGTGAACAAAGACAAGTTATTTATATAACAGTCCATTCTCAGGCGGAATTATCGCATAATCAATGGAGGCTAATGGGAGCGATCACGAACCATTGAGAACAGACCTCATTGACATACTTCAGATTAGTACAGAAGGCCGACTCTGAGCACAACGGGAAAAAGTGACGCAAGATGTGGGCGATCACAAAAACTTTCTATTTAGATGGATAAAGATCAATATTACAGAAACATAACAAAAATAAAAGTATAACTTACATAATATAATAATGAAGACTGAAGGTGTTGTGTTGTCTTGTTCTTTTCCGCTCAAGAAATACGGAAGGTCAGCCTTAAAATCAATGTAAATCACGAGTGTGTTCGCACTGGTTGACCTTCTGTATCTTTCTAATCTGTGACGCTACTTAAGTGTTCAAAATGGCTACTATTCAGTGGTGGTGAATAGTTAGACGATTTGTTAACTAAATCACTGAGAAGTTGCAGATAAGCGGTCCAGGTGCTTGTAATTGTCGATTTATTTCATTGGCTGCGGATTTGGTGGTTGTGTTTTAAAGTAAAATGTTAGTCGAATATTTTTGCTATAGTTGAGTTTGTGTTAGTTTGTTCTTGCAACGTTATCTACGTATACATTGCATTTTCAATGGCGATCAAAAACATTTTATTATAGTAGGTACATCTCGGTAAATTATTTCTAAACTAGAATAGTTTAAACGTTTGCCTTACGGCCAAAGTAAAAAGTGCTATATGGCCAGGCCTAACCCAAAACATTGTCATAAATTGCATAGGTTGCATTTACTAGCAAAATTGCGGTCAATTGTGTTGCCGTTTAGACGTATCATCACTGAATTATATTGCATTCAAGAGGTATCAGTACTGTATTAAATATTGACAGCTCTTGAACGCAGTTTGAAACACGCTGTTGCTGCAACTATGTAGAAGAGAAAAAAGGGTCCAATTTTGTTGTTTTACAATAACTTTTGTGAATTTGTGTCTTAATTTTTTTTGACTTAAACATCAAGTAAAAGAAAATACTTCCATCCAAAATGCGCTTGCATGATGGCAAAGATATTTCACCCTCCGAATAAACAGTGCAAACAGTCAGGTTATCATTAATCAGGTCACTATAAAGGCGAAGTGAACTCGTAAAAATTTCGCGAAAAGCAAATACATAGAATAAAAGTCGATCGTCAAAGGGTTCCGAGGAGCGAAGTGAAAAACTTTTAATTGCCTTTCATTAAATGGGCTATAAAGGTTGAATTTTTACCGAAAGCCTTGTGTAAATAGCCGCGGTAAAATGTTCGGTAAATGAGCGTCTTGCTCCAATGATTAAGAAACCGAATTTTATTATGTTTCAGTGGACATTGTTTTGTGGAGATGGCAATTTCAGTTGATCAGTTATTTTTTGATGATTTTGTATTTGGTGAAATTGAGGATGACTTTGATTTCGCTGTAGGTACAGTGAATAAATTGGAAAGACATTGAGTTGAAAATTGATACAATATTTGGTCCACCAGCTAGTATGTTTCTATGAGCGGCATCATAATTAAATTAATGTCCAATCTTTGTATTATCCCTTCTTGCTCAATCATGTATTAAGACGTCATAATGTATACGTGTATTATACGTAAATAAATACAAAACTAGGTAACATCAACATAAAAAATGCATAACTCTGCGCGATCTTAGCAGCAAAATTGAGCCTATCTTCTTGTAGGTTGTGTATTTCTTATTTAGGTTATTCGAAATCTTTCTTTATTCATGTTTTCATTAAATATTTTTCAGAATGTCCTTTTGTGTCTAGATTTTACGAGTTCTCATACAATGTAACAGCCTAAAAAATTGGGTTAGGTACGCAATTTGATCGAAACCTTGTTATTTGCCTACCTAACAATTTGAAGTTGGCAACAACATAGTTTCCGATACCCTCACCACTGCAGTGATACAGCTCGGATACCTGAGCCGCCAAACTGTGGCGAGTTAACTCTAAACAAGGTCTATTGTGTTGACACGCCGACAAATTGCCGATCATAGCCGTACACCACTAAGTAAGCTGTGGTTTTGGCATGTAGGTATTTTCTGTGAACTTTAAATAATATTTGTGGTTGGAGAGGAGTTACCACAATGATTTTTCATAGGTTGTTCAAAAGATAAACACATCAATAAATTGGTTGATTTATCGTCAAGTTGGTTGGTTGATAAGTTCAAGTTAATGAGCACAGTTATTACAACAAACACCTTATCTAAGCTCAAAGTTTACCTATCACACACAAATCCCTAACTACAAGCAGATTCAGTTAGCCGGCCATATTTCACGCTGCGCACAAACAAGGGGGGTGACAGAGAGCATCGCTTACATGAGATAAACAGGATTGAATCACGCAGCATCCCTGCTGTCCCACTGTTCCGTTTATGAAGCTAATGGCAGAAGAATACGCTCATAATTCAGGATGAATACTTACCTATGGGGGAGCGGATACCGTGTTTAGAGAATGGAAGAGACTAGAAGTTGATACATCTTACTAATATTTTTTACGTGTGTCTGTAACTCTTACAAGTACATAAAATCCACTGAACACACATTAATTTTATAACCTTCTTACGTGGTAAAATCATCAAATGTATCCTCACACTCAGAGCAGGGCGGGAGGAACTGTCACACTACTCGTAGTACTGACTAAAATCCACGACGTCCCGATAGCCTTTAACGTACCGGGGCCACGGCTACTAGAAAGTATCGCAACCGGTATATCGGTAAGCTTTCGGTAGATATTTGGTAGAATAATTTTTATGCGGATTTGATGTGACAGCCGTGAGGCACACGGTACCTACTTTTTGTGTTTTTTTTTATATTTCTATTGTATTCTTGTGTAAAACTGTGTGCCAAATGCGTGCCAAATAAACTTATTTTCTTTCTTCTTTGATGTTACCGTGGGAAAATTTTGGGGTGAAGCCGGTAGCAACAGCTAGTAATATAACATTTTTGAACTAAAGCAGTACATAACAGAGGCTTTAACTTAAAACAGAAAACAATTCCTCAGAGAATATTCTCTTTACAAAGTTGTCGTCTAATTAAATAGAGTAACTTCGTTTCGTTTATTATCTACGAGAGACATCATTTTATATTATGTATCACAGAAATTATAAAGATGAGTGTAGCAAGACAAAAACACAGCTCTGGATTGAAATAATAGAAGATAGTGAAAATAATTTATTTTGCCCAGCAGTGGAATGATCCTAACAGAAAGATTAATCACCAACAGCTGAAAACATAATAAAAACGATTGATTTTTACCCGTGGCTTCACTCGTCCATTTCAACCATTTTCTATGGTACAATCGAATGCTACGCTGCGTGTTGCGCCGACGCACTGGGTCTGGCTGTTTGTGTACGCGATTTTATGGTTGTAAACTAACGATACAGGAGAAATACCTAGTATAAAACAACGCTTTTTTTTAAAGAAAGAAACTTCTTCAAGATTTTTTACAATAAAAAGGTCCGTCATAAAATGGGTTAGGATTTGAGTTGCAGCCAAAGAAGTACTAGCAGCAATGACCAAAAGTAAATTTCCTGTAATCCTACTAATAATTATTATAAATGCGAAAGTTTGTGAGGATGTATGTATGTGTATGTAGGTATGTTTGTAACTCTTTCACGCAAAAACCGCTGAACGGATTTGGCTCAAATTTGGTACACAGATAGTTTATAATTTGGATTAACACATAGGATAGTTTTCATTCCAATTTTATTATTCCCGTGGGATAATTTTCGAGTTGTAGCGGGTGAAGCCGCTGGCAACAGCTAGTTGTATATAAATTGAAGACACGTTTCTCGCAGTGGCTGAGCGATTGACTGCTGCGCAGCGTGTCGCGGGTTCGATCCCCGTACGGAACAAATTTTTGTATGATCTGCAAGTAGTTGTTCCGGGTGTGGGGGGTTGTGTAGTAGTTTCTAACTAGTAAACACACCCACGATACAGAAAGAAATTCCTAGTGCAGAGCAGCGATCTTTTTAAAAAAAAAAAACTGTTTATTTCTTCCAGTGATCTATCTCCTGGATCCTGGAGTGGGGCAGCAGTATAAAAAGTCGTAAGAAGTAGGGTACAGCGGCACATAAATCAGCGCTGGCAGCCGCGGCGCCGCCCTCCCCGCCGCCCTCACTACTGGATACGGAATCTTGTTCTGTGACTGGTAATGCCAGATCATTTTGTTACAGATAACGATTTGGTCTAGGATTTTGTGTAAGGAAAATATAAATTGCCTAGGGTCTTTATTATGGTTATAATTACGGTCTAATGAGTCCTCCCACCCAGGGCGGGACGGGAGAGGCTGTCAGACTTGTTCTAACTAAAATTCACTGTGATCTTTCAATAGCCCTTTATGTTCCAAGGTCAAAGTTACTGGAGAGACAGTCTCGCGACGCCGGCAGATTGCCTAGGGGTAAAACTGAAACATGCACTTGTCTTTATTATAATTCCTAGCATTCAAACAATTTTCGTTTCGGCAGATTTTTGTTTCAACAGAGTATCACGTTGTTAAACATATTTCTCAATACAGAAAATATCAGATTCGATTTTGTGACAGTATTGGACCATAAATCGAAATTATTGTCAATAATAGCTGTTGTAGACGACTGTGTTAAGTAAATTAAGATGTATCGCTAAAACCCAAACTGCCAGATGAAGGTAGCTAAGAAACCTATAAATATTGATACTAGCAAGTTACTATGTTCATAATTTGGTTTAAAAAATGGAGTCGTGATAGCCACTTACTGATCCCTGTAGACAAACTGGTCGTTAAATATTTGCTGTAATAAACGATTCAAGAATAATTATGTTATTAAATTAAGTCGAGCTTAAAAACAGATATTAAACGAAGCCCAATTCCGCTAAAACAAAAACTCAACAAAAAAACTATCTCTTAATTATTTTTTCTACAAAAAATCCCCAATTACGGCGGTCCAATTAGATTTTAGATCCGCTGAACAAAATTAAGTGGGATATTAAAAGTGCTGACTTCGTCCGGAGAGACTTCGGCCTGCCAATTATAGAATTAGCAGCGAACTGATCAAGTGTCTCTAGAGAACGGTAAACGAACACTAGCTCGGAGGTCTATTAGGAGAGAGAAATATATTTCGCTAGCTGTGTCGTATTATCGTTAACCACGTATCCACTTGCCTCAAGAAAACAAGGCCAAAACAACTAAGCCAGCACACCCAAAGATACCGCATGTCAGTACCGCGGACGCAGCGATAAACTTCACAAATTCAAATCCCGCATAAAAGTTGTGTGACAATAAGTTTGTCGTAAGTGGGTCGACACTACTCGCACTCGGCACTAACTAGCGAAAGATTTGTGCGATTCGCACGATGAGCAGGGTGGAAGTAGTGTCCTCTCGCTCCCTCATTAGGACGGCCATGTGAGTGCTGTGGGTTTTATTAGAGGGGGACCAGACGGACCAAAATTATTCACAAATGGAAATGAGACAATTGGTAGTCTTTGAAAGAATTGGAGATATAGGGATGAGAGGGGTTGCTCTTTGAAGATGCAATTGGAGAAAATTATGAATGTTTTAGAATGAATAATAAATTGGTGAAATTAGTTAAATGTACTATTTGACTGATACCAGATGATAAAAATTTGTATCAACTGATATCGAAAACATTTAGTTGGTATATGATATAACTTGTATATTTTGACAGAATTATTTTAATAAAAAAGCATGAAAAATAAACTACACAAAAAAACATCGTGTTTGTACGTCGATTCCAATGTAACATAAATATTTTTGCAAAACAAACAAAGCACGTTCACCGTACGAGGATGAAATTAATCCGCAAAATCATTGATTTTGGCGAATTTGGGCACAAATTCAGGACAGGCGCGTCCCTAAAAATCGTGTTACTCAACTCTAGGTCCCCTATTAAGAGCGAATGTGGGTCAACGTTTAATCCCATTACAGAATTGACCTCTGCAAGGGTACCTATTGAGTTAACTTGGCGAAATCTTGATGAAATTCCCGTAACACAGCCGTATTATGGAGAACATAAAAATGTTGGATTCAACTATGTGAGAAATAATAAAAACCATTTTTTATTGTTTTTTAAAAGATGTAGAAACTAATACGTTAAGTATGTTTGATAATTTATTACTATTTACCTGTTTTGCGTTTGTAACCGTTTGTAAGGTAGAACTTGTGCTGTGTAGAAATATTTTTTTAATATATTTCCCTTGAGATACTTGTTTGGTATGAATAATGGTCAAAATTGTGCTTGGAAACAAATCATTCGTACCGAACTAGAATAAATCCACATCTATTGGAAGCGTTAGTTAGACTTCACACAGCAATAAATGCAACCACTCCAGTTTTGGCAAACGAATGTTGGTTTTGAGAAAAAAGACAATTTAAGACAGAAATACTACATGGTGCAAGGAAATGTAAACATGAACAAAGTAACAACACTACAAAGATTCTGAAATTGATGCAGATAATGAAATCTGAAACAAAGACCCTTTGTTTTTTGTAACATTTTTGTGTTAGCCAGGATCCAGGTCCCGTAATATTTCAGAGCTGTCTCAACTACACCTGAATTGAGAACAATAACTCATAACGTCGCGAAACTCGAGCAACAGTGCCATGTCGCAAACAAAACAAAAATTGTTGGAACCGATTGATTTATAGAATTACTATTGAACGCGCTCCCTCCGGCGGGAGGGTTGCCCTCTAAGCCCCCGCCCTCCCGGGACCAAGATTAGGGTCTACAATAGCGAAGTGAACCAAAAATTTACATAATCTTGGTTACACCGGCGGACCGTGAATCCAAAGGTTGCGAGGGCGAACATTTTCGACTTTTCAAACGATGGCAAATGATTGCGGTCTGAATCCCATAGGTTGTTATCTGTGAAAACCTTCTTACCTGGTAGTAATACCCTCGTTGTGCGGATTTACAGATGTGTTGAAGTTGTGTCGTGTGTGAGTGAGAGCTCTGCGAGGGCGGCGTGGTGCCAGCGAGTAGCGAGCCGTATCCATCCGTTGACATAAAGTATTCAGGTGACAGATTGCGCGAATGTTCGCGTCGGGACACACTTTTAGCGTGAATGTGTTACCTGCCTAAAGTGACTCACAAAGTTGGAATAGGCACGTTATTATTTATTGCCCTTGTTTCGTTACTACTTATATTGAAATGTCGGAACTTATCTTCAGTATTTTTGGGAAATTGGAACGAACATAAAGTTAGAAAACCTAATCTAGATTTCGATATCCTCAATATATTAGCCCATTACCTTTAAATATTCATAATTTTTCTTCGCTAGTGTTGGCAAAAGCCGTTCAAACAGACACGGGTTTGTATATAAACCACAAAAAATACGCGCCGTTTGCATACATAGCGGCGTAAAAGAATAAAAAAGTGCTTTTCTGCCCGTCACGTCTAACAATCGGTATCGAGAAGTCGGAGTTTTTTATCGATTCTCGGCGCGTATTGTGCGGTTGCCCTAGTCTCGTGAGTTACAAAGGGAGTGTTTCAATAGGTGATTTGGTGTAGGTATAGACACAGGCAGGGTTGTGTTCCTGTTACTATTGTTAGAAACAACTGGTCTGCTCTGTAATTGAGGTAACTAGTAATGATGGTGGTTAGAGTTTTTCGTTACACTGTCTGTGTCTGTATTGTCTTATTATTATGTACGATGCCACATTACCTTTAGATTTCTATCCCATTTTATTACCTAATTCATTTATTTCATAGATTTTAAACCGTGAACCGTTGAATAATGCGATCGATCCGATTTTGACTACCTTGGTTTGATTTTCATTATTCTCTTGTTCCACATCTTTTTTCTTGTCGTACTTAATATCTTAATTTTACCTTAATTGTTCTTCACTCAATCTGAAATAATGGAGAAGAACCTGAGAAGTCGAATCACTCAGAACACAAATACACAATATAAATATCATAAATCGTTCTAAAAATCAACGTATAAATTGATTTAAAACAAAATGTTTTTAAAGCGCTGTAAAACGCTGACGTGAAGCGTTCTTATAAAATATTCAGCGGCACTCAGCAACCAGTGACGTCACGGGAATGTAGAACATGGTCCTGCAGCTAGGTCACTATTCATACGACGTCTAACTCTATCAGTTTGTGATTTAATGTGTTATTCTAATACCGAAAAGAAATGTGTTCTGTCCACCAATATATTTTGTTTAAGCTACTTCATCTATTCTTTTTATTTTTATATTATTATTAATTTTCATTTTATTTTAATGACATTAAATCGTACAATCGATAAAAACAAAGCTTGTACAGTCAATTTCTTGCAGTTGCAAGATTATGCTACACAGAGTTTAATAACTTGTACCATTTCCAAATAATTTCGTTATACCTAAATAATTTAATTACCAAAAAAAACGCTTTTAACATTTTGGTCTTCCTTTAAAATCCTGAGCCCAACCTACCGATGTTTACTATCTAACATTATAAAATTATCATCAACAATCAACGCTCGCTCTAGGGACGTCGTAATTTTTGCTAATATTTAGCTGAGTGGTGGCTGCCTCGATTTTAATACTACACCATTTCATTAGGACGCAACTCGGAGAGAGACTGCAATTAGATCAGGACATTCAAGTCGGAATGCTACAGGATCCACAGGATCGGAACACAACCCTGGTTTATTGGGGAAAGGAATTATTTTACTCAATTAAAGTAGTTGTATTTTTTATAATCATATTGTTTTGTACATCGTCTACATTTCTTTTTTTTGATCGTGGGAAAATCATGAGTCCTCCCACTGTGTACTGACTAAAATGCACGGTGTCCTTCAATAGCCCTTTACGTTCCGGGGTCACGGTAATTCGTAAGACCGCGGGCCTGGCATACTTTGGCCTTCTAAAGGGGCCCCACCGTCATACATGAAGATAGTTTATGAAAGCAAATAGATACGGTACTAATTTAAAAAAAAAACATGACGTGTAAGATGTTTCACGTCTGAAACGAAATATATTTGAAATTAGGCATTAATGTCTATAAACTTTGTCCAAATCGTTATGGTTAGACAGGTATTCATGATGAATGACATGTCAATGACAGGACACAAGATGAAAAAGGTGACTTAGACACTCAGTTGAAAATAATGTTTGTACAGGAAACCACGTTCCCTATTCAACTACATAACCCAAAATAATGTCGACTCTTCCACACTTAGGTACACACAAACTAGACACAAACACCTACTACAATAAACAACAGCCAGCATCACGTTTGAACCAGCACACGCGTATTGTAGATCTAAAGCGCTGTACAGCGATACATACAGAGGGGCATTTATTCTCAACTAGTGTTTGCCCGCGGCTTCGCTTGCGTTATTTTAGAATTTGAGAAACAATACGGATCGTGTGGCGCCATCTGGAATATGAACGTAATTGTTTTCTCGGAAACAGCTCTCTTCTGTTATTCGGGATGTAAGATACCTTATATCCGTGTCTATACTCCTGACAACGTATATGCTAAATTTTGGGACGATCGATTCAGTAGGAAGTAATGCGTGAAAAGGTAAAAAACAAACATACTTGCATTTTTATTATTAGTTTAGATCAATAATGTTATATCTAGGTACATAGTTTGCATAGGAAACGTCCTTGAGCGACATTAATTTCAAAGAACCGTGTTTATTTTAAACTTAGACTATCATTTTTGGGTCGATTTACAGTATCGCTGCAAATTGAACGTACCATAGCATTGCTCTTCTCCCTTTAGCATATCGCGTGATACCTAAAAAATAACTTATTATCTGACTCGATGAGTACAACTTGTCGTCGTTAAAAACAGAATCTATGCACTGGTTTGAGCACCAATTCAAAACATAAATAAACACAAAATAGAAACCCTGATTTTTTTCTAATCTTTAAAATTCCACACCTCGAAACAATTAGGTACAATTAAAAAAAAATATCCAACTTACTACCTACAATTTAAATCGGTGTATCCTAAAGAAGTATTGAAAAAAAAATATATTTATTTAAAACCGCGAATAATATTGAAACAAAAGTATGCACATTTTTTTTTTATTATTTAAAACTCTAAGGACAAATAAAAAAAGACTCAAAAAGAGAAAAAAAAAACTGCGAGATTCGATCCAGAGACCCCTTGCACGAAAGTCAAGCAGGTTACCGACCGGACTGGCTAGTACGCTGACAATGACTTTCAAATAGCGGTTCTTGTACAAATGTCAACAATGACTGAAAATCAACATATTATAAAATTGCTAATCCCCCAAGGGGAATAGCGTAATTATACATATCCTATTAATAGAACAGCAGTTTAAGGAATATTTGGGGAAAAATTGACTAAATAATATCCAGTGGTTTAGCTTCCAATAATCAACAAACATCTAAAAACAACAAAATTCAAAATTGCTCATCTCCCAGGAAAAATAGCGTAATAATACATAGCATATTAAGAGAAGCATATTTTTAGGAATATTTGAGGAAAATTTGATCGACAACTTTACAGTAGTTTCGGAGATAGATCAAATCAAAAAAACATAAAAAATTTCGAAAAAAAATAAAAGTTGATCTGGCATCAGAATCGATCCCTTATCTCGAAAAAAATACAAAAAGAAAAAAATATTCAATGTACAGGAATGACAGCTCTACGATTTTATTATATGTAAAGATAAAGATAAAGAAGATAAAGATACCAGGGGTGTGTTTCTTGAAACCGCTGAGCGGTGGCTGGCAGCGCCCCAGCGGCGCACTCGACCGTTTTTTAGCTTTCAATTGTTTTCTCTACTGTTAATGTGCCGCGCTTTTTATTGTTTGCGAGCAGCACTTTGTTACTTGAAATGTTTTAATTTGTGATTATTTTTTTCTTGTTATTTTCAGTTTTATTGTGGTTTATTACTATTGTTGGAACGAGGTTAGTTAGTCGGAGATTATAGGACTGATTCCGGGTTATTTAGTACGAGGAAGTATTAAAAGAAAATTAGTATCGGAAGGAAGATGCTTCGAAAAGTTATGTTAAATAAAAGTTATAACTAGTGAATCTTACATTGTAAATAGTGTGATGGCCCAGAGGTTTAGCACCTCGCTTCTCATGCATGAGGTTGCGAGTTCAAACACAGGCCACCACCAATATCTCTTTCTCTATTAATAACATAATTTCTAAGTTTATCTTGGATACCACTGACATCGGTGGTGGAAAACTTCGTGAAGAAACTTGGACTTAAATTATGACACGGTAGAGACCTGTGGTGCTCCCAGAGGCTTCCATGATCTTTGCGTTTGGACGCTGTATTTTATCAAGTCGTAATTTCAGTTTGACTGATTACGTACAGCTGCAGGACAGCAAGGAATATACACAAAATATATGCATCACAATACCAAACAACAAGGAGTAGTTTTGGAGAGTTAGTTTCTGGGAGATTCTATTGACATTAGTTTGCTCGTAATAAATAACTATCTCACGTAAATTGTACCAGGGCAGCAGAAATCCTAAGGGGCAGTAGCCGCGCACTCTGGCGTCGTGATTAGTACGCCGAGTTGAATCGCACTGCCACTGGGAAACCAAGACTTACTTCTGATACAATTGCAACGGGAGCTGAATTCAGAATTGAAATATTTTATACTATTTCGATGGTCACATGATTTTGCAAGCAAAGAACAACTTATTTTCCAAATGAATATATTTTCCAAATACTCGTATATAACCTTTGTCATAAAAAATATTCATCAAATAGGTACATGTCAGACAATCGTTTTATCAACATAATTCAACTGCTGAAATATTAGGCTTGAATAAACACAAAACAGATTGTATACAATTAATTTAATTAAGATCGATTAGACAGCCGAGCCGCAAAAGAACAAACAAATCTTAATATTGCTCAGAATTAATCGGTCTAATAAAGAGCAATAAGAAATTCTATTGAAAATGTACTAGGTCGACAGCAATGCTCGGAGGTAGTGGAATGCTCTTAATTAATATGACGACGTTGATTACTGAGAAGTGAAGTCGACTCACACAAAGCAACTGAACAGCTCGGTAGCTTTGAAATAATTTTAATGAAGATTGTCAGCTATTCGAAAAAAAATCTATTGAAGTATCATTTAGTTTTATATTTATAAAACCTAGCACCTAAAAGTACTTAGAAAAAGTTTATTTATTGCATAATATTTTATGAGGAAGTATTGTAACAGGTTGACATGTTCTGTAAAAGATGTCAGAATTTCTATCTCATATGTTGTAAACAGTTATTACGAAGCGTTTTGTTATAGGGTTGCATCTTGCTGGATAAAGCCATTCTCTTTCATACATCTAGACAACATTGCCTCTCAAATCATAATTGCTTTGGTATTAGTGAAAAAGATCCGTAAAACAGTAACAATAGAAATGGCCTGGTTAATTAGAGTAATCCAGTTAGAATATTTATTGTATAAATAATAATAATTTTCCTAAGCGGCGTTACAATTTTTTTTTAAAGTGGAACTCATAAATATTAAATACAAAAATGTTGATCCCCAGTACTTAAACAGTATAATACTCTTTTTTTCAGCAGCTTGGTAAAGATCAAGTGATTACCACAGCGGTTGGTATTACGAGAGGTTCCTGCGCTCAGATCGAGGTAAACGGCAAATAAAAATTTAACAACGGTGTGTACTCTGTTGTACCAAGCTTAGCTCAGGATTAAACGTGCCGAGGTTACAAAAACCTCCGAGAGATTTTTGTGAGAAATAAAAAAGGACATAAATAAAATTATACTTCACAACATCCTGATGTTTTCTGTGCCAGAAAAAGTTTTAATATTTTTTAAACGAAAGTAACTGAAGATAAAATAAAACGGAATCAACAAACAACTCATAATTCTATCCGCTTTCCTGAGAAGCCCAAAAATATGAAAACAAAATCTTTCCCTAACAAATTCTCCACAATCTTGCCATCTTATCCTTAATTATTATATCTTAAACATCCCATCGCCTTGCACACAACAAACGGCGGTAATTAACAAAAAGCCGGAGCCCCAGTTAATTGGGCGACATGTAGCGAGCCCCGCAAAGGCCCGCACTGGCGGCCTGGGGCGACGCCTGGGCCCACCGTGCTATAACAACATTTTGGCAACTTAATTTGGCCTTAAATTGAACATGTGTGTAGGTTTTGTGTTATCTCTAAATTAATCAAGTTCTAGACCTATGTCTGTGTCGAGCTTACTGAAGTAGCTATTAATCTCAAACTATTATGTTTTGGGAGCACCACCTACATCATGTTAACCTAATATCGTGAAAACTTCTCACAGCCCTTCATGAATCAGTTCTATCGCTACCTTGTTTTGCAAACTTCTCCACAGGCTATTACGTCGTGAACATAAACGAGTACTTGGAAAAGAATCTTTGAGATAAACTCAGTAACAGCAATCACGAAAATTCATAATTCAAATAAAACTGCTAACTTAGTTATAGTGAAGCAAACGTTATGGGTATCAATCGCGAACTCGGCGGCAACTGACGATTTCCTTAACAACGTTAGGGGAGTTGAGAGGGCGAGTCCTCCGGAGGAGGGTATCTCCACTCATAAATCTGAGGATATCAGTGTCAACTCTTAAAAGTGTTAGGGTTTATATTTGAGTGTTTAGGATCCTTGTAATCGATATTTATTTTGAGTATCGAGGGTCGGAGATACAGATTCAATGTCTGGAATATTTTTCCATGTTATTTTCATTTTATTAAAGTTAAAGTGAACTTCACATTGAATTACGAGAAAAATAACTTATCATTTATACCTACATTTTACTCTTAAAATTGTTTTATACAAAATTATTTTCAAAAGAAGGTAGGTAGATACACTTAATTTTATGTAGGTATTTACATTTATTACAAAGGGTTTTATTTTATCTTTTGTATAGCTAGGAGACCTAAATGCCTTCAGACCTATATTACGTTAAAAAAATAATTCATCTTCATCATAAGGCCCAAAAGCTCACGCGCTTCAGAATAAAGTCCTGAAACTCTTTGAAGTGAACAAAATGATAGAATATAAAATAGACGCTCCAAATACTTCGTGTGATAAAATTTACTTGTCTGAAATGTTCACGAGTTCGATTCAATTTCTGTACACAAAATGAATTCCACGAAGTAAGTACAAATTCTTTCTCAGATGAAGTGCTCGCACGCCACGGATGAGCAATTTAACAATAACTCCGTTTGACACTAAATAAATTTGAGTAAAACTTCGGGAAAACAGTTGGGCGTAACTTGGTTACGACCAAATATATTTGGACAAACTTCTGCAACAAGGTCAAAAACTATTTATAATCGAATTAAGAACTGTTTTCGGGCACAAGTGTTCTTACCGAAGTTCAAAACATTTCCTTTGAATCGTCACGCTATTGATCTCGAGGATTTGGCGAGATTCCAAGCACTTACACGTATAATGAAGAACGAACACGCTTCTTTTTTTGCATCCCCAAAATGGCATTAAATTGAAACTATTGGGTGTGGGGTTCCTTTTGAATGGGATTGCTGCGACCTCCCGTCGTGAGTAAACTTAATGTATGTCGTGATTTAAAGCTCGCGTGGTGATTGTTTTCCGAGCAGTCGAGTGGGGACGAGCGGACGAGTTGTTACTGAGCTTAATGTTATTGCAGTCTGATGGAAAGATATTTGTTATAGATTATGAGTTGGCAGGCGATGTCTTTGATGTCAGTGATATCGGAGATGGTCTGTGATTCAATTATCGATGTCGTTTCAACTATTATTTTTCTACTTTTTGGGAACTGCTTATCATTTGGAATGATTCTTGTAGTTAGATGAGCTTTGACCAAAACTCTACAGCACTGTGTGTTTCTGAAGGAGGTTTTTTTATGGAACCACATTAACCGAATCTGTGTTTGAATTAACCCCAGGCTATTTAGTCTTTGTATTAAACAAATTACTATTAGCCTAAGCACTTTATTGTTAAATCGTTACTTATTCATTAAAAATATGAGAACATCTCTATACTTTGTTAATCCAGTTCGACCTTGACTTTCAAATTTCGCAAACGCATATTTTATTTTCGTGTAAATTGAGACGAATAGACGAATATTATATACATTCAAAATAAATTACCACGATGACCGAACGGTTCACCTTCACATCCAAGTTAGGGGCACCTCTAGAAAAATAGTTAAACGATTCAGTTCTTAGAGAGGTTATAGCGATTGTTGGCAGATGTGAGCTATGGCCACTCCAAGATCCTCGCGCCAACGAGCTCGGTTATAGTGTCATTACTGGCGAGTGTCGAGCACACTGACTTTACGAGCAGGCCGTGACAGGGGACGGTGATCAACTGCAATTCACGACATCCAGGGGGAAACGAGTTTTGAGAATAGCACCCTTCCGAAGATTGAGTACCTACAAAAGAAGATTGTTCTAAAAAAATAAAAAATTGCTCATCGGTGCAGTTTCGAAGAATTAGTTTTAAGAATATTTTTGCTAAATTCAATACAGCGATAATAATTGATTTGGTTGTGTGGAAATAATTTTATGAAGGTGCAAACAAACGATGCTTCATAGAACCTTTTTAATAATATTTTTCTCTTCAGTTTCTTGTTCCAAATAGTCTGGTATTTGTGGAGTTTCATTAAGAATTGACTGAATTATATTGCTCAGTAAAAAAAGGATGATGACTTATGAAATCTAAGCGGCACATACATCATCGATATCAAAGTATTTTATCTGAGCATCCTCACAAACTCCTCAATAATTCTGTCCCTAAACCCAGTCAATTCTCATATAGCATTAACCTAAATCCCTTCACTAGATTCCAGGGTCCCCGCACGTACATTGGGTCTAGCTTATGTATCTTAAAGAGAAAATAAGACCTTCTTTATAGGTCGGCGGGCTATTGAGACCGACGGGCCTCCGCCGCCGGACCGCCGGCTACCTCCGGCCTATGGTTCGCGCTCGTGTTTCATCTCTGAATGTTTTATTCATTGGACGTTTTGTTGACACTGAAAGTTAAGGACTTTGCGGTGACAAGATATTTTTGTGTGGTGTAAGGTTCTTTAGTAGACTGATTTTTCTTGTCATGTCATACCTTGTAAAAGTAGGTGCTACATTGTTTTAGAAGCTATTATCATCTTTCAGTAGTGAATAGTGAAGAATGGTTTCTAAAAAATGTTATTTTCATTCATTCTTCTAGGTTCAGCATGACTGACAGTTTAAACGTTAAAACGTAATATAATGAAATCTGAGTCAATAAATTATTAATGTCGATGGTGTGAAAGCAATGGAGTCTCACAAGACAAATATTATTTTATCCTAGTCGAGAAAAAGGACAAGACTTCGTGAAGAAAAAGGTTGCAGTCCTTTACGAGACAGTAGGGATTCTATGGACTAGTTAAAAATATCAAACCAGTACCCTTAGCACGAGTTTTCACTCTTTTATTTTACAGCGTCTTTCCATTATTTACAGCATTTTTGTATGAAAAAATGGGACAGCGCCTCTAGTGTGCGAAGAAGGAACTGAATTTTTCCTTGAAAATTGTCAATTTGAATTTTTCAATGTTCCAGTTTACTTTACGTCTCAAATACTGAAAACTCGTGAAACTCGTGAAGGGTACAGTAATAGGGTTTCATCGAAATAATTAACAATCGCAACGCTTCCAAAGCAACTAATAAAAGCTCGGATTAGGATAAGTCAGTATCACTTATCTTAATCTTGAAACATGGTCTTAAGATACCTACGCGAGGTGTGTATAATGTGGTGTACAATAGCAACAGATAATTAGCTTATCTAACGATCTGAAGTCACCAACAACATCTTCAAAGCGCGCGACTGATCCTAACAATGCGATTATCATCTCCGCTTCGAGACAAAGCCGTACAATCTTATTATGTGAAGTAAACGAGACAATTAGCGCAGACGCTCCGATTCACCGATAAATTAACTTCTTTAGGCGTATATATCTAAAATTGTTTATAAATAATTATCACACTGACCTGCCGATGTGTTTTCTCTACTGTCTTTCATAGTCATCGTCATCATCAGCCTATAATGTTCCCATTGCTGGGACACAGGTCTCCTCTCTGTGAGAAGGAGTGGGCCATAATCCAAAAAACGGGCCAAGTGCGGAATGGTGGTTGTCACATGTCTTCGAATTTTTGGTTCTAGGACATGTCAGTTTCCTCACGATGTTTTCCTTCACCGTTTTGAGAGCAGTGGTGATGTAATAAATTACACAAAGTAATGCGTCTGGCGAGGTTAGAACCCACGACCTACAACTCGTAAATCGGGACTGATACCACTGGGCCACCACTGCTACTGCATAGTCAGCGTCGGCTTACTTAATGGTTGGCGTCGTCTTGTGTATGTAGTTTTTCTGGCATTGACACTAGCACTGTACACTATACGTCATCTTGATTCACAATCATTCTTCATTTATCTTTGGAAAAACAATTAAGGTGCTCTAAAAAAGGTGATGACTAAGAAAGAGCCACGGAAAACAGTGTCATAAAATAAATCATAGACCCCAATATTTTAACAGTAGATATTCATGTGTGTTTCTTGCGTATGAAGATGGGTTATTCTTATAGAGAAGCCTTTTTTTTCTGTCCTAAAACGTCGACTATTTTATTGGCAATTCTTTGTGCCCATTGTACAGTAACCTTGTTTATGTTCACAATGTCTAATATAAACTTCGTTAGCTCCGTTCCAACGTTTAGTATTAGTTCAAAGCTTTTCTTTTTAGCTCGAATAGTTTAGACGGCATTCGCTTGGAACTACGTGATGAAATAAAATGGTCTTATATAGAACACTACTACTAGCTGTAATCCGTGACTTTGGTTGAGTAGATAAAAAAATATCTCTAATGTATTATATATTTTGAATGAATGGAAAAAGGATTTTATACCTTTTTCCAAATTATGCGTATTACAATTATATTTGGCACACAGGTAGGCCACCTATGTACCAAATATAATTGTAATCCGTTTAATCGCTCAGTTCGCAAACAGACTTAAGTATCGCATTTTTCTTTAAAACTCTGGGTTTCTTCCTCATTTTATTTGCTTACAAGTGCTTTCTTAAAGCACTGTGGAATATTTTATGTTGGAAGAACTCTCTGTTTAAGACACGTCCTATAGTGAGTCTGAGTTAGTGAAGCTTTCACGAGAGCTTCTTTGAGTAATAAATAATCGAAAATGAAATGGACTGGTTCTGAAAGCTGTGATTATAATGGATTTAAGGTTTATTTAAGTACTCGTATTATTTTTAACCGACTTCAAAAAAAGGAGGAGGTTCTCAATTCGTCGGAATCTTTTTTTTTTTTTTTTATGTTATGTTCCCCGATTTCTCGAAGACGCCTGTCTGATGATGGGATCCTAGGGAAATTGAGGGCAACCTTCAAATTTTATAGGCACATAGTACCATTTTCATATATTTTCTAAAGCTGTTCAAGTATCTGCATCTGATAATCATCATCTCAGGTGGATGACCTGATGATGGAAGGTACAACTCCTTAATAGTAAGGAGTAGGCATAGATTGATTTATATCTCCGGAACTACAAGTCCGATTTAAGTAATTCTTTTTTTGTTGTACTAGGTATCATTTAACTAAGAGAATACTGCAAGTTTCATCAAAATCGGTTCAGTAATTTTTGAGATATGGAATTTTATTAGCTTAATGTGTACATGAGTGATGTAAGTACTGGTGCGAAGGATTACAAAATTCTAGTGCACATGTAAGAGAATAATGTTCTTAACAAGAATTTGGGTTGAATATTTAAACTAAAAAGAGTAAAATAAAAACTTTTTCAAAAAAAAAAATAACCGCCTTCAAAAACAACCACAAAAAAGTGTAAAATAATCTACAAAATAACTTTTCTTTCGGAAGTCGGTGGCTAAAAAGACAATGAAAAGAAAAAATACAAAGGCACCGACTTCCGAAAGAAAAGTTATTTTGTAGATTATTTTACACTTTTTTTTGTAGTACAACCATTAACTATTTCATTTACTCAAGTGAGGAAACAGTCATGCTCTTTTTTAACTGAACGAAAACATCACGAGTGAATCCTAAAGGCAATGAGAAGTTATTGACAAAATAACTCAACAGAGTTTTTTTTTAGTTTAGTTTTAATTAAAATAATGTTATTTTATTTAGAATAATATTGATGGAATCAACACAAGTATTGCAGTTACTGTTTTCTTTTTCTCTATCTTTAAAACAAAGACAATCTAAATCAAGGCGTTGCGTATAATTGATCGCCAATAAAATCTGTAAGACGAGTGAGGCACGCCGAGCATCTGCCCAGCGTCTGTAGAGGGTCGAAGGGGTGAATGGGGGTGTAAGGGGGGTGTCCGCAAAAAACCCGCTCCTCCCTTTGTTTAGCTGTAAGCTCGTTATTTCACCCTTGCCTTGTGTTTCGGCTTTATAGTGTGGTGCTTAGGGTAAGTGATTAGCGGAGGATACAGAGGGCCAATACACGCAGAGAAATGTATACCGGAACTTCTGGTTGCAACCGTGACAGCAAGATTCAGTAGTTGACTTTACAAAATTTCTAGTAATAAATACTAAGTTCTTGTGATATCTACTACTTACTTTAATATTTATTACTAGAAATGACTTTACAGTCAACTAGTAAGTCTTGCTGTCAGGGTCGCAACCAGAAGTTCTCGTACAGGTAGCTAGACATTTCTCTGCGTGTAGGTAAGTAAAAATGAAACTTGAATTTAACAGAAAATAATATTTATAAACTGTATATTATATATATTATGGACCTTTTCAAAATGTCATAGGCAAATATTGATAAACGTTGAGTTTTGTGTACAGCTGAAAAACTCGTCAATTATAGCTTTAATTGTAGACCTTTTCACATTTTTAAGTACGAGTATCTTCTTACAACAGTTTAAGCATCAAAATCGCCATATTTAAGGATAAATTACATTATTATATTAACCATCTAACCACATGCTGCGATTCGCTGTCGCTTGTACCGAGGGCGGGGTCCGTGGGACCTAACGCGCCCTCTTTACGCGCCGATGAGTTCTTTTCTTTTATTTTGTTTCTTCTAAGCAAATGATATTATATCGGGAGTTAATTTTATTGCCAGATGCCGAGCGGATTCACCCCAAATCACTTTTATCCAGTTCAAAATTTATTATATTTTTCCCTTTCACATTTTATTTGAGATTTTTAGGCGGCTTGACAAAAAAGTCTTTCGATTCAATGCAAGGTTATTTATGTAAAAATTGTAATATTATTTTGATTAAACAGCTGTATTTAGCGTGAAACTGAAAACATTAAATATATTATTTAACTAAGCAAACCAGAACTTACTTACCTACCGATAAAATATTTACTTTTCAAATTAGATGAATGAACCAGAGCTTCTGCCATTTATAAAGAACATTTCAGTAATTCAGCGTAAAAGCTTAGCCATCAGTGCAGCGCCGCGTGCCGGTTCCTTTTGACGTCGGCGTCGCCAGCATTTTCATCGCTTTGCAGCGGTCGTTTTATCGAACAAGTATTACGTCACTAGCTTAACAAACGACCACTCTCAAAGAGCTTTCGATGTCCCGCATCTCCTGTACAATATATTCAAATAAACACCTTTACTTGAAACAAAATGTTTGTAGATTCTTTCCTTTTGTTTGTGAAAACGCCAACACGTGTGTTTAATATTTCAGGACTAAAATCCTCTGTCTCTTCTATGTAATGTTGTTTTAAAAGAACAAATCTGATAGCATTTTATCATAAAGATGTTTCTTTGATGAAGAATTGTGTTTTGTTTGTAAAAAGTCTGTAACAAGGTTTTTACAAACGACCAGACGACCTTCGGCAATATACTCGTAAAGTCAAATTAAATTGTGGTTCTTGTAGTTGTGTACTAAAATCAACAATAAATTGAATAAGAAAAGTAAACACGATATTGTCAGTGTGGAGATATCAAGAGCGGTTTGATCGGCCGCACTAAATTCAAGTGTTCCAAATGCTATCTACGCAAGGCATTGTAGGATGTAGGTGTCTCATTAAAATTGTCGTCTTACATCAGCCAGGACGAATGCGGGATGGCAACGAGGCGAGGAGCAGGGGGGCGGGGATCTACCATTAACTCAGTCTTCAAGATTACGGTAATGGCGGGGGTACGGGAGACCCCCGCCGCCGTTCGCACGGTTAACAGCGGTTTGGTCACAGATTTGAATACAAATACCGACATCGGACGAACGATGTGGAGCCGTATCTTTGCAATTATGTAGATCTAGTCGCTTTGCGGATGACGAGACGCGCGGAGGAATGGGAGAGATAAGTTTTGAAAAATGGTGGCGTTCGAGGAAACGTCTCTCTCGCGATGTGATGCTATAATTAAGTAACTTTCGCAGCTCTTTTATGTATACATTTTAAATAGGTAGAGCGTCGATACTTTGAGAGCGTTCCGCTACTTGGTAATTTTTTAACTACAACAGGTAACTTCAGATAGCTCCTCCAGATTTTGTTGTAACGAGCTGTTCCTTGCTCGGATTTCTTAATGATTGCCTACTTCAAACTTAACTAACTAAACAAACATTAATTATTCAAGATATCTACGTCAGTTTATTCTCATCTAGTTTCTCATAATGCGCGAATTTTACCAAACCTCAATGAAAATTATTAACCAGTCATAACAAGTGAATTATTAAAATGTTAATTTCTCTGTCGCTGTAGCTAATAATTATAAAATCCACCGAAGTAATTACACAAACGTAACGGGGAACAGTTATTTGATATTTTGATATTCAACCAAAGTTTGTGAAACAAGGGCCTTGTTAGATGTGCGCGGCGGGCGGGGGAGTGGATATTCGGAAATCCTTTCGCCAATCTAAATAAATTTAAAACTCGGACAATCGGATTACGAAGCGTCCTCCGTCTCATCGGTACCGTTTGTCGATTATACGGAATTCACGACACGTTTATTCAATTAGAGTTTGAAGTATTTAGCGGTCGGATGGCGGGGTGCGGTAATGGCGACTGGTGGTCGCCGTTAAAAATTCAAATCGCGGCCACCTGTGCGCCCGGCGCCGGCGCTCCAATCACTTTTATTTCTCTCGACGCTCCTGCTCTCTACTCCTCTCCTGGTACTTCTTGAATTTTAATGTACGCAAAGTTTCTCTGTAAACGTTTAGCTTTGAATTGTAGCGAGCTACTCAGCCTTATTTATGGAAGTGTTTTCGTTATTCGTATCCGTATCGCCGAAACGAAAGAAATACATGAGGTTATTTATACCGTAGACAAGAAGGACTCATTTACTTCAGTTTACAGATCATTAGGTACCTTCTTTTGCTGCTCTCTCTCAATTGACTCTAATAAATTACTTCGTAGAATTTCTTGAGAAACAGTCGGTAAGCCTTATTGTAAGTATGTAATGTCTGTGTGTCAGAGATAAATGTAATGAATAATTTACATAAAGTGTTGTTATTAATCCAAAATTACAGAGCTGTGATTAATCCAAATTTTGAAGTGTGAAACAAATACAGGACATATCGATGGTTATGAAGACATTGCTAAATACTCATAATAGTCATACCAGTACAAAATGCACAAAATAATTAAATCAATTTAATTAAAATAACTACATTACAAAGAATCTTATTCATACAAAATAATTATTCAAAAATCACCTGTCCTGTTTACATATACGACACTTTTCAACACGGCCGCTTAAAAATCATAGAACACGATCCCCAAAAATCGAACATCCAAAAATACCTTAACCCTTGAGCGGCGATGTGAATGCGCGTCAATATGACACAATGACGTGACGGCGTGACGTGTGACGCGTGACGCGGGTCGCGTGTCACGGTGACAGTTGACGCGAATTTATCATCCGACTCTTGTTATCGACAGAGCTGAGTGCTTGGCTTGACGTGTCGTTATGTGTAGTTTTTGTTGATCGTCTTGTATTTGTATGTTGTTAGTATGTGTGCTTATAATATGTGTCAGGCCTCGAGGGCAAGTTTGTGGAATAGTTGCGGAGGTTTCCAAACATTGTGCTTGTCCATGACAATTTATAAAAATAGCAAAAACAATTTGAATTTAAGGAATTTAAACATACGGTCATATTATTAATTAAGGTTTTAATTAGCTTCGCAATGTTATCTGTCAGTATAATTTTCATGACAAATAATATTATGACCTAAAAGTTGTTGTTCTGGGTCTGGGTGAGTGATGGTGGAATGGTGGAGTTTCCATGTCGTAAACACACTCACTACACAAGAGAAATTCCTAGTGTGGGAAATGTAAAATAATGCGACGCCGTTAAGGACCACAATTTAAAGAAAGGCATGGTATTTATGTATTAAGTTTATATATTTGTCAATTTTTTTCTTCCAGAAAAAACGAAATACCTAAATTATTCTTATAGCTCAATATGTTGGAGTATAACATTAAATACATTTAACAAATATAAATATTTCCTTTTACCACAACGTTACGTATTTCTGGAACTTATAAAATATTGATAGCATTATGTTTGTTCAAATCTTCTTATGGATTGATTCACAAAATCACTTCGTAAGAGCTTGTTTTATTATAATTTTAAAAACATAAATATTCTTGATTTTATGTTGATATTATTGTTTAAATGAAGTAGTTTGAAATAATATAGCTTGAAATAAAAACTGTATGGGTTCATGTCAGAGTAAGGATATTAAATAAAGTCTGCAGAAGAAAAAAAAAACATTATAGGCATCATTACTCGTTACGTGAGGTCGAATAATTGTAAGCTCCTCCTATCTTACAATCGGTCTCACAGCTCCCAGCTGTCACGTCCCAACCTCACACTTATTATGCATGAAATACAAATACCTCAATAAAGTTCTACAAAACAAGAGCCATGAATAATAGCATCACATATCAGTGACAGACGGACAGACGTTTACTCAAGCGGGGTCTAAACTACCTCAAAAACGTCCCTTGATGGAAATAACTTCAAACAAAGAATAGCGGGGGAGTGTTAGCCGCGGGCTAAGCGTGTTGTCTTCATCATGGCGGTCTAAGTGACCATTAAAATTCATTTTTAGAGCCGGCGGGGTGTGGCGGGCGCAGGGTTAGATCCGATGTTCATTGCGTATGCAAGTTGTGTTTTGTCTTATTGTGGTTTGTGAGTATAGTGAGAGGCTGGCGAGTTCACTTTATTAGGCTAGTTGCCAATGAGCAAAGGTATAGGAACTATAAATCAAAGTGGAAGTAATGTAGACGTTGCGGCTAACTTTATTTTTAATTACAATTCTATTTATTTTCTGCAACAATTATAATTATTATGAAGCTTATAATTTACACATGATGCACATGCAAAATTAAAATGGTAGTCCAGTTTTCTCATTGAAATTAATTAACTCAAAAGGTTAAACAATAAATTATATTTTATTCGGCCACAAGCTACTAAATTACACACAAACAATTGAAAAGCAACCCGTATCATTTTAACACATCATTATGACCCATTGTTATAATTTTGCAATTACTGAATTAATTATATAATTTTTTATTATTACCTTATCAATGATAATAACAAATTAACCATGCATTAAACTTCTGGTTATTGAATATTTTGTATTCTTTGTAAAAGTTATCTTAGACTATAAAATTAATAGATTTAAAAATCTAAAAACCCAAGAATTTTGAAGGCAGTTTGAATTTTTGCCAAGAATTTTTGAGAACGTTTTCTTTTTATATGTTTTGTGTGATTTTATAAAAGACGAATAGTTTTCAATAGGTACTGTCAGTAGCGGTACAAAGACATTATACTTACTCCTACACCATAACCACGCCCTACATATGACTTATCAGTACAAACCACGCGTTAATATCACTCAACTTCAATAAATCAGCACTCTGAACTCTGCTCATCACATAATGAGTTAATGGCGCGGATATCAGTTAAGGAGTAAACACATTTGTACGCACGGTGTCGACTCGGGAGGGATTCCTTCACATTAATAACGTGAGACGCTATTTTAAACGAGTAATGTCAAAAAGTAAAGATTTGAAATTGATACCAGAGAAAAACTCACACGGTTTCAAAAATGAGTTTGTAAATTCGCCCACGATACAAGAAAATTCATAGTGTAGAGCAACTTTTTTTTTTTGTAAAAAAAAAACACTTAAGGGTGACCAAAGTTATGACTGACACAATTATTATTAAAGGTGCTACACCTGACAAATATAATAAAATATAGTAAATACTCAAGATCACAGATTTGGGTGCGGGGCAGTGGTCCAACTGTTCTGTCCAACTAGTTGGACCATGACCCTTCACTAGGGGCAGTTGTCCAACTTTTAAAATAGTTGGACCACAGCACCTTTTAAGAGTTCCGTGGTCCAATTCATTTAAAAATAAGTTGCACACCCTAAAAGCCTCAATTTTAGAATTATATATTGTATGGTACCTACTGGTTTGCGGTCATATTCATATCACACTGCAAGTAGAAAAACTGAAATAATTCTTTTGACTCTTTTTATTAATTTATTTTTTGATATACCATTTTTTTTTTGCTTTTCTCCAAATACATTGTCACCGATGATAATAACAACCTACAATTTTAATTGACGGACAAAATTCTATACTTATACATAATTATACAGTTGAGGCTTTTAGGGTGGGCAAATTATTTTTAAATGAATTGGACCACGGAACTCTTAACAGGTGCTGTGGTCCAACTATTTTAAAAGTTGGACAACTGCCCCTAGTGAAGGGTCATGGTCCAACTAGTTGGATAGAGCAGTTGGACCACTGCCCCGCACCCACAGATTTTCAGATGTTTTAAAATATCCTGTAAAAACAATCTATTTGGTGTGTTACATGCGCCAGTAGCTCGCCGCGTGACTTATCGCTGGCTCGATCAGTTGCGGCGCCCGAACATGCGATGGCTTTTATCAAAGTGTCCTTAGAGGTCGCTAGTGTGGGATGCACTCATTTGTTGGATGGTGTTGTGAAAGGAAATAGGGAGATTGGGGATTCAGAATTTGTTAGATCTACGGTTTTTGAGCAAGATTGTGATCCTGGGTTGTTTTTATTTAAATGGTTTATACATTTATTATACATTAGTTTCACGTAGAAAATTTCATTAAAGGTGAAGAGTTGACTATTGTTTAATTTTACTTAAAAAAGAAACGTTGGGCACTGGTTGGCACTCGGAATTTCTCCTGTACTCTTTATGTGTTTACAAACATAGAAACACACATACACAAACATCCAGATCCGGAACAAATCTTTGTAGATAATACAACTATTTTCGTGGATCGAACCCACGACACGCTGCGCAGCAGTTGATTGATCAGCCACTGCGCCAACTCTCTAATCTCTGAATCTAACCTCCGAACTGATAAAATTGTATGTGCACGAAAAATATCACTACCGAATAAATTAGTTAGGCGTCAAGTTATGTTAGGTACGTTTCACCTATTTATTCTGACACCATTTGAGATTATAGAACAAATGCGCCGCGAGCACTCGAGCAGTGCTAACATTCCCACCAACATGGAAGCCACATCACAAAGGTTTGTGTCTATTTACACACTCTATATACTCAGATATAGACAAACATAGAAATGTATGAATGTCTGTAAAACTTACGCTTTTTCTCCTTTCTGGGTTAAACGCGCGTCAAAGGATGCCGGGCGTCTGATTACAGACGAGGAACATGCAGTACTGCAACTGCTTGTTTCAAATTCTACGAAACTTCGGTTGAGTGGAGATCAAGTTAATTATGTAAATAAGAAGTTGGCTTAACATTTTTAATACGAATAAATTGTAATGCAGTGAAACAGGTGATTATCTTGATACCTAAGTAAAGTTCATTTTGCAAGTTTTTTGTTAAAAAAAAAACACTAAACGTCAAACAATATTTTAAAGGCTAGATGTGTCCTGCGTTTCATACGACCACTCGGAGAAGAAACATACAAAACAAACTTAGATGTCTAAGCCTCTTTTAATATCCTGACATTATACTGTTCAAGTCATACGTGGACCATGCAGGTGTCTGTATTGGTCTTAGGTATATGTAACCTATGACTTATTTATGCTGCAAAGTTTTGATAAATTCTGTTTATAAATATTTATGAGTAAAGGTATCTTTGTCGTTCTTCGGGACTATTAAGCTTGTATCGATATCCTGAAGAATGAAATTGCTATTTTACATCATTGCACGAAGTAAACCTCCTGTAACTGTGCACTCTGTGATCTCATTAACACAGCTCGAATTAGTGCCGCTTGCAACTAACGCGCTCCGCGTTATACCTATGATTCACGCCGGAGAAGCATACGACTTGCAGGATCTGGTGTGAGTTATCGAGATTTTATTTCATGACTCAAGCAAAAGTGTGTCGAGCGTTTTACGTTAGTAAATAAAGAAGAATTTTACAGGAGAACTAAATTGACCAAATATTTTAAACTACTGCATTAACAGTGTTAAATCTGAAAGATAGTTAAATTAGTACATCACGAGTGACGACCCAAACCAAGACAGAAGTTACCCACAATCAAACTGGCACACAGAACCATGACTCACCGCCACGAGCCACTCATTACACGAACTTCAAAGTCCATCCGCCAAATATCAAAGTGATGCAAGTACGTATTAATATTCAGCAGTGTTTCTACTGACAGCCGGCCGGGCTGCGGGGCGCGGCGGTGGCGGGGCGCGGCGGCGGCGGGGGCTTGCATCCTACGCCATGCAAATGTCCGCCCGCGGCGCCTCCGACTGATTGCCTCGCAGACCCACGGGACAGACGGATTACAGCAATTATACACTCATTTGTTGCTATTTACAGATGGATGGAGACTGTTCTCATGTTTTAATTGATATCCACCCTGCAAGGAAGATTGAAGTGTCACCCAGTGCGTCCCGAAGTCAACAAGGATGAGTTTTGAGTGATGCGGGCAGATGAACGTTCCCCTTGTTCTTATTAATGTCATTGCAAGAATGTTTTGAATTGGAATGAGTAATAACTGGAATTGTTATTATTTTGTTTATTATTTTTGGCGTACGGACGCAATATTGCACTGTAAATACGTATCCTGATGATCTGAAATTCAATAGCAATCGAAATGTAGGGTAATGGCACGCAAAGTGTGTTAGATGGATAAGAAAATGATATAATATATTGCTGTTGGCTGATAAAATAATGTCATAATGGTCACTAAAATAAATGATATAACATGTGGAAATCGTTTTTTAAAAATTGTTAGTGGTAAACATAATTTACTCTTATCTTATACGAAAACCTTTCAACTTACGTAAAAACTTATTACAATTGTGTGTCTGCCAGAACTCATAGTTTTTCCTTAACTTTAAAAAAACAAGGAGATCGTAACATCCTCTTTTTATATTCCAACTCATGCATTCTCATTGTGAGTAATTGGGACACTGGCTGGTTTGGCCCAAGATTGGCACGCCAGTGCTCGACGTCTGGCAATGTCTTGGCTTGCCAGTAAGCCCGCACTTGGCACGCTCGCTCCACTACTGAATCTCAAGTAAAAATCGCTTCGGCGAACCTACACGCCACTTGATTGCGTTTAAATTTAGACGTAGTTTAAGCAGTTATATCGCTCGGAATGGGAAACTGAGATTATAGTAGTTTATAGACTGTTGAATTAAAGATCCGGGGAAGTATTCATTTATTCAAGTAGTGCGTACTGAATTCTGATTTTTCTTTTTTTAGTGTATTTAAGTCAAAAGAAAAGGACTTCCATGGTTCACACAATGATAAAACAAGTTGAAAGCAAAATAGTGACCACAAAAGTGACTTCCCAATGATGTTATCTCTGTACAAATTCGCTTCACATCTCTTTGAAGAGACACCTTTGAGCGTGTCTGCAATTACCACTCACGTCCCGCCCAAAGGGTGAATATCAATTTGGTTCGTATTAAGGTTTTAATAAACCGTGAGCCTTCAAAATTACACTCCACGAGAGCAGAATACACGGTGTAAATGTAAACGAGGGGCCGCCACGTGTTTGGGTCCCTATAAATAACGAGTACCCAAGGGTCCCGTCTTTGGGCCCGCGTACATCTAATTTTAGGTGCCCTACGACGCACCTGGGCCCCTGATTAATGGGTTCCGTCTATTTTGTTGGGATATTTAAATACCTGTCTGGTATTTGACGGCGTCTTTAGCAACCCTCGCGAAGACAAGTGGCAGGAATTTATTTAGAGTTTGTTTTAATAAAAGTTGAGGAGTTATGTGAAGCTCCCGTGCTGGCTGATCGAGGGAGTCGTTTTGGTGATTTATGGAATAATGCTTTTAGAAACAGATATATAAGTACCTAGTGGGGTACAATGGTGTCATGATTAATGTTGTATCTTACATAACCATCTAAGATAGGGTTCTTAAAATAATAAATAAACACTGGTGCAGTCTTCATGAAAAGTCCGATCAAATAGGGTTTTTTTGAAATCAAAAAAACCCTATTTGATCTGAGCTCCCTGAAGAATGTACATCTCCAGCACATGATTGTTCTTATTTCCCCATAACATCGATGAGCACAAATGAGTGGCCAATCTCGCGCTGTCACCGCGCGCTTCACGGCGCGGCTTACGTCCCGACACGAACAGTGTTGTGTCCAATTTGCCATCCCTCTTCTCCGCACCGGGATCACACCCGCATGGATTATTACTATAAATTTACCCACAACATGGTTTAAAATGTTCATTATCATGCTAATAGACATTTCACTTTTTGGTCTAAATTTTACTTATTAATTATACTTATTGATAGACTGATATCTTGACTCCTTATATTATTATATAAAAAAAATATTAGTTAAAGACATTGTCTTTACCGACGGCATTAACTGAACTTAATGTAGTCGTATAAAAACAAGCGGAAACCATGAGTCGAGAGCACATAGTTGCAAGATGCTACAAGCTAATTATATACAAGTAATTACTACTGCCTGCTCGCCTACGTAGAGTAAATAACTAGATTATTTAAAAAAATATTTAGCTGAAAAAATTCGTGGCAAACGTTTTGAGGACTGCTTCTGTTTTCTAATAGATGTTCAAAAACTGCTGATAAATTTCTTTTAGTATTTAAAAAAATCTTATTCCCAACTCGAAAATCGTGACAGGCGTTTTGGGAACTTTAATAAATTCATTTTGAAATTAAAAATAATTAGGTTTTTTCATAAGATTTTTTCACAGAGACCTCGAACTATGTCCTATAGTGAATTCTGCAGAGCCTGGCAAAACATTAGAAATCGACATCACTATTGCTGAAAATCTAATCAGAAACCTGTAAATGTTAGCCTAGTAATAATTAGGTTTGTAATGTATTGTGTAAACAATAAAATTGTTACACAATACATTACAAACATGATAATAATAATTAAATGTACCTTACCTTAATAAAATAATTAAATGTACCTGTATAGATAAGAAGGTTTAATAACAACAGCAGAGAAAGTGTCAAGACTGCATTCGGTAAACTCTTCCCCTTTATTTTTCCCTTAAAAGTACTTCTGTTCGTGTTCGGCATGGATATGTGTACAGTACACGCCCTACGGAAAGGAAACCAATTTCCAATAAAGATTGTCTCAAAAATCTCATGTGTTTTCTGTCCCATACAACCCCATTCACTCGCTCAGATTGCACCATTTCATTATGTGTCCTCCATCCATGGATTATTCACAATACTTTATGAACACCATGTGTATAAATATTGCCAACTTTAATTTGTTTCTCCCCCAACACACAAGAAAAGAATTGAATGTTAGCGTTATATTACGTTTTTATTTCAGCCTCATCTCCGTTAATTTATTCATACTTGAGCGTCGTTGCATTTAGAATGGAAATTTTCTTTGTGTGTGCTTTCTACTTTTTGTTATGAGCATTAATTTTATTTAGCGAGCATTTAATTCAAGATGGTCGCTTCTGAACAATTGAATTGCTAATTCTACTTTTTATTTCAACGATGTTCCGATGTCTTTACGATTTTTCTTTGTTGAGGATAAAGTTAACAAAAAATACAATTCCATGTAGAACTTACTATTTTCATGTTCTACAAATTCTTTATATTTCATCTTCAACAAATACATTATTGGAATAGGTGATAGGTGATGCCTGAAATGATTTACTATGACCTTAATTTCATACACGGAAGCTTCTCTACGTCGTCAGCTGTAAATAAACGGAACGAGACTTACCCATCTCTGTCACAACAATCGCACTCAAATTCCATATGTCAAACATAACAATAGGAGAATAACAGCAGCATGCAGGAGAAAAATAACCGAGCAATCTGTAACAATATCTTAAGCGTAATGTATACCGTGTATAATGTGAACGACAAAAAGACGGTAATGGCTGCGACAAGCGTCGCGCGTGATTTATGTCGCGTCGCGTTTTGTCGCGGGGTTGCGGGGCAGCACTCAGTGACGTCACGGGTGACGCGACACACATCAATCATGGGACGTTTGGGGATGTTATTGAGTGACTTGACCTACTGCACTTGTGGGGGTTATTGGGCTTTAATATTCATTGGTTTGGTACTTGTCTGAGTGAATTTAATAGGTTTTATTAAATTATTATAAATTCTCTAATTTTTTAAGAATGTTGTGCCTTTTAAATACATCCATAATATCGTAGGTGAGTTAACAACATTAAAGGTCACACGACGTAAAAAGGGTTAATTGTGGGGTGTTTTGTGATGCTCTTAATTTACTTGAATACTTTTATCTGAACCTGTCTACAGACTGTCTTTGTTTTTGCGCCTTTCAATTAATGTAAATCTATTCAGTGGAACAGTCAATAATTGCCATTGCATAATTAACAGTGAATTTTCATATTATCTGTTTTTATCAAACATAAAATAATTAAAATGTTACATTATGTTATCATTTATCTGTAAAGTTGAAGGCGTTAACGAATACCTAAATTTCAAGTTGGTAGGTTTTTTTAGGACTCGCTGTAATAAATAAACTTAATGTTACCAATGTGGTAGTATTAATTGGTTTAATTAATTACTGAAACTACTTCAAAGAAATAAGAAAATGAGGTAGGTGAGTAGCAAAAGCATCCATTCGTAGTTGGCACTAATTAAAAATACAGCGGAGTCAATAACTTACCTTCATTTACTACAAATTGATTAAAACATTCCCGGCGCGGCGTCGTCTTTCACAATCTTTCGAATAAAACATTTTTTTTTCACCGCCGACATTCGGAGATGACAAACTTGCGTCTTCAATCTACTTCGCAGTTAACTCTACTTAATTAAAATTTTAATTAACGAGTCGACGAGCCATTAAAGTCTTCTTAAAGATAGCGCGATAACCGCTCGACGCCGCCACGCACACGCCACGCAGCCGCCTCGCCCCCGCCACGCGGCCGCGCCGCCGCACCTCACTCTAATATTAATAACGGGTTATCTTTGTGCCCCGCTAATGAATCGCGTTGTTGAAATATTTGCAACAACTTGAACATAAAGTTTTATATTGATCAGCGTTGCAGCCGCTTCGAGAATGTATTAGCTAATGTTATGAACAAAGTTCGCGCCTCCAGGATCAAAAGATTATTGGATAGTTGGTAATCTGTTTCATGTATGGTGGGGGAGCATCTTACTACATCCGGTACGACTAGGAGACGATTCCACCATAGTTGGGAAAACCGTAGGCAGATGGTGATGATGAGAGAAGCATCAGTTGCGATAAAGCAATAAATAAAAAGATGATCACTGTTTACAGAAAGTATTGATACCATTAATTTTCGAACTGGAAAATATTGTGTTGTGTTATTGCCCGAGAATAATGTGGACATAATCACAATGGCCTACAGCTAATAAACAAAAAGCAATGTTAAATGAATTAATTAATTTGAAACCCAAGCGTTACATATAACAGAGCACAGTCGCCCGACGCCACAAATCAAACGAGAGATCAATTTACCGACTAACGTCGATTTATTGATAACATCATAATCGAGATGATAATTGATTCTAACGTTGATCAACACATTCAATTACTATTCGATGGATTTATATTAATTGAATTTTAGATCTGATGTTAGGTTTACATGTTAATTGGAGATTGAAAGATTTATGTTAAAGCTCGAGAATGCGAGATACCATTTACCAAAACACTATAACTAACCCTATGACATTTGGAGCATAGTATGGAATTCACTTAGAAAATTAAGGACATTCATGAAAAAGTGAGTGATTCAGCTAACTTTTATTCTTCATCATCCATCTTAATGTTTTCATTAAAAAAAAAAAATAAGTCGCCTGAAAAAACTAAATTAATCAATATTTCAATACTTGGCAAAGGACCAATTAACTCAAACCCGAAAAAAAATAGACTTTTTGTAAAAAAAATTGCAGGAACTATTCTCAATGCGTGGCCATAGTCAGGACACCACATAGTGTAACTCTAAAATAGTGGATGGCTGACACATCCATTACCGGGTTACCTCCCGCTACATTGTCGCAGTGACGCACTAAACCAGCATTACGACGGCAATCCGCGCTGCACCCACGTTAACGCGAGCTCCAGTCAACGTGTTTTATTTAGCACCAGACGCACTGTTTGAACTTGCGACAGTAATTGTTAATCCTGAATTATATTATTATAAGCTTAGTTTAATGTCACGGTTTCTCTAATCTATGGGTATTTGGTTTGTTCCTTTTGCTTATAAAGATCGGTTGTTTTAAAGCATCAGTTAAACAAGAAGACTACAACGCTTCTTTGCACAAACATAAATATTATTTGATTAAAACTAGTTTTTATTCTTGGTTTACTGGTGGAATGCGGCAGATCTAAGGCTACAAACGATTAGGTTTATAAAATAATGTAAAGTTCCCTTTTCACGTCAAAACACGGACTAATTGAACAAATTGGGAGCAACGCGCAAAGTTAGTGCTTCCATTAATGTGTTTAGAAAGCGTTTTATACCAGTTTGCGTCGCAAATGGTGGGGTTATGATTATACGTTTAAGTTTAGGTTACCAGGCATAATGCAGGCGTAACCTTGTATGGTGTTTGCTTATGTACCTATATTCTGTGCTTGCATTATTTTATTAAAATTTAACATACACACATTGTGTAAATATAAACGCACACCATTTTCCTTTGGGGGAAAAACAGAATTGCGAAGCTTCACTAACCAGGATTCTTTTATAATACTTTTGAAATATCGAATAATAATACATCTTATTCTACACCCATGTTTATAAACTAATTTATTAAAACTTTAAACACAAACTAAAATGTGGACTTATATAATAAGATACTTTCCGCAGTTGAAAGTACAGCTTATACTATAGTTGGTGCCAGTTAAGATGGCAATAGCGGTCATTGACCTTTACCTAATAAGTTCGCGTATAATGACATTAGATAAAAAATTGCATTTTTTTGTGAAATGATAGTGTTTACTTGTGAGTCTTAAATATAAAAATAATATAAAATCTTAGGTATAGGTAAAATATTTTTACCATTTTGATATTTTATGAATACTAAAGTACTTATATCCTTACAATACACTTACTAATTTATTCGGTATAATGCTAATTCTAAGCTTAGGTCATAATACGAGGACTTACTAGGTAGGGCTCAATGTCCGCTATTGCCATCTTAACTGGCACCAACTATATCTTTGCAATTTTTCGATAATGTTATTAAAATATTGTGGAACCAATTCTCAAAGTCATAGAAAATAGGAGCACCAATTTTACAATAATATCTAATAGTCCTCCATGGCAAGATGGACGGGAGGGATTCTCAGACACGTATTAACTAAAATACACGGTGTCCTTATGCCATAGCCCTTTATGTTTCGCAGCCGCCGTTACCTTATTGTCCCACGACTCTGGTAATAGCTAAACGCCTGGAATATTAGATGATATTATATACCATCACATCTAGTATTCCAAGTCTTGCACTCGAATATAACAAGATGACAGTGTGCATTACTCTCAGCAGTCTTCTTATATCACCCTCAAAAGCTCCTCAGTGACAAAATCTCACATAATATTTAGTTGTCAACCCTTGCTTTCAAGCTAAAACTTCACATACAAACACTTAATCCAAACTTCAAAACACCGGACTCTCAAAAAGACGTGCATATTAAAACGACGTACATTTGCGTCTCGAGAGCCGCGAGCTAGTGTTTACAGTGACTGTCGTCTTGTCTGTCTGTGTGCTTGTGTGTCTGTGTGCCCGGCTGTCTGTCTGTGTGTCCCACTCAAGGAGCCATTAGCACTGAATGCGTAACTACAGCATTAAAATTCATCTGTACGTCTGTATCGCAGGCGCTGGCGGCGGGTGGCACCGAGATGTAACTGCAGCTAAAGTAGAAATGTTTTGAAGAAGCTCGCTTTTATTTTTGTGGTGTACGTCTTGTACTTTTGTGTGCAGTTTTCTTGTAGGTAGTACTGGATATTTATAACTTTAAGTAGTGTACAATACAGACGGTGTAGTGGGAGTATATTTTAGTCTGGTCAAAAAATCCTGAGCTTTTTCAAAAAATCTTTTGATTGTTTCTAAGACAATGTTAAATAATTTATTTCAATTAGGCCATCAAAGAAGCAGTTTTGAAAGTTGAATATTAAAATTAAAGGAAATGGGATGAGATTGGAGTTATTCTACACTCATTCGCAAGGGTAGGTTCGTATGGCGAAGAATGGACAAGAAACTCCAATACATTTTAATCTATTTGTTTACAGTCAACGTATTTGCGAGTATTTATAAGTACCTAAAATTTATCTAAATTATTGCATAATTACAAACAAAAACGTATACTAGTCAACATAACTTCCTTTCATTTCGCCTAAAACATAATTTATCGTAATTACAAGGCCACCATTTAACCGACGTTAACTAACGGCAGTTAACCCCCGCCACTAAAGCACTGCCACTAAACAGCGCGCGTTTATCATACAAATGGATTTCCTGAATTAAATCCTCTCTGCCTACCCACTATTAATTAAATGCCGTGATGCTTCACTGTTTTATATTTCGAGCGTGAGATTCGTGTAATGGAACATCGGGTGGTTATAAACTGGGCGGTTACTTGAGATTCTTGAGATTATTATAAAATATTGCGCTGTATTAAAAATAAGAGATTTTTGTTTACCTGAGGTCCAAGCAAGACAATACACGTTTTTGCGATGGAGAGTAAACGGTTGCTTTGACGTTAATTTGAAGGAAAAAAATAGTTTTTCGTTCGTAAATTAGAGGCGTCTTTTCATTTTCCTTTGCAATAATCATCTTTTATACTTCAAGTACGCTTTTAGTAAAATACAGAAATCTTGTGCCTCTGAAGGGAATTTACAAAATATAAAACCAATAATTGATTATTTGCAATTCGTACAACATGTAAATGACAGTTAATTGGAAAGATTGTATTAATTAGCGGACCCTTTTTTCCGGTACAAACGAGAGGTCACACATTTGTCGATTCAGACCCATGTCTTCAAGTTCTATGTGTATCTATGTGTGTTTTCGGTACAAGAATTCTGAATTCTGTTGTGAATGTTATTAATTACCTATTGATACATTCTTCGAATTCCAGCAGGCGCATTACTTTGTGTAATTTATTTCATCACCACTGCTCCCAAAACGGTGAAGGAAAACATCGTGAGGAAACCGGCATGTCCTAGAACCAAAAATTCGAAGACATGTGACATCCACCAATCCGCACTGGGCCCGCGTGGTGGATTATGGCCCACCCCCTCTCACAGAGAGGAGGCCTCTGTCCCAGCAGTGGGAACATTAATAGGCTGATGATGATGATGATGATGATAGGTAGAGAAATGCTACAAATGAAAACTTATTTTGTTTATTGAAAAATATTATGAACTTTCTCCTAAACTGATACTATCTACACTTCACCCGATTAAAATAATTTAACAAAAGTTTGAACATTATAAATGGTGATTTACAAAAGTATTCTTAGTATTATGACACAAGTAATATTACAGTAAAATAAACCCCTATCACAAACACGGTCATGTCATAATACCGACATCCTCGCATCCTGTCATTATAAAAAATACTTCCTGATTTGTATTATGTGACATCGGAAAAAAAGGAAAAACAGAGATAAAAACATTCTCTATTAATTAAAAATGCGCGCTCCAATTGGTAACTTTTCACGTAACGACCGACTCGTAGCGCGTAGCTCGTAGCATCGGAGCTACGCCGTAGCAGCGTAGCCCGTAGCGGTGACACTGATGGAAAATGATTTCCGTAATTTGATTAATATGCAGTTTCATGTTTATAGATGTTATAAAATAATATGTTATATTTTACAGTTCCAATACTTGTTTTTTGGCATGCGATATACGGATAATCGGTGTTTTCATTTACAGTATGTATTCGATACTAGCGATTAAAATTGTTACAATAAAATCGGAAATTCATAGTGAATGACATAACTTTTAACTATCAATGCCAACAAGTTTTAAACTGACATGGTCACTAACAGTATTTTTAGACAAAATAAAGATATTTACATGTTTTTGTTTTAGTTTCCGATATTTCGTCATTGTTTTAAGTGCCATGATCACGGATGTTACAGTTCCGAAATATCGGAAACTTAAAACAAATAAAAATCTTTCGTGGTAAGTATTCTATTTTAAGTTCCATCATAATTTCATCTATAAAATACCGGAAAAATAAATTGGTGTACTTATCTAATCAAAAAATGTCTTCGATATTATCATCGTGTAATTACACCATAATTATCATAAATGATTTAATAGCAGAAGCATTTTTTTTGGGACGAATCCCTACTTGCAGGTAGCAAGCAGTGGTCATAAACTAGTCCACGTATAAACTGACATTATTCCAATCCGCCAAGTTTCCGGCTCGTCCCGGTGACGTCATTTACCATGATTACCGCAGTTTGAACATTGCTACATTGAATGGTGAGGATTTACTAGAAGCCGTGCGAGCAATTTCCTACAGTTACCTGCTTTCTTCACGATATGTATGAAAGTTTAATCAGAGCTTTCAGCGTGTTCTGAAGGTATTGCCGTTGATTTCAGGATTTTTGTGTTAAAATTGGGGAAAAAGGAAAGGAAAACGTGTAAATTATTTGTGTGTTAGATTTCCTTGTTTACGTCGTGAAATAATGCTTTGAATCATGGATGATTCGCTTGACGAAGCGTTAAGTGATAAATAATTATCATTCAAATAAAAGAGATCGTGTTTATAGATAATAATTATAATGCGATATTATCTTTAAGATTTTCTTGATAGAAGGGGTACTTGACTAGACTGTATAAGCGGATACCGGTCCTACTGGAAGTCCAAAGGGGAGGCCTATGTTCAGCAGTGGACGTCTTACGGCTGATATGATGATGATGATAAACGGATAATCGTGATACTGTAAAGTAAAAGGATATTGAAGAATCACCGTGAATTTTGGTCAGTGAGACTGACAGTCCTTCAAGCTCCACCCTTTGCGAGAAGACTCATTTTTATGTCATCACTATCAGCCTATAATGTTCCCACTGCTGAGACACAGGCCTCTTCTCTGAGAGAGGGAGTGGGCCATAATCCACCACTTGGATTGACCATTTGAATGTCTTGGAATTTTTGGTTCTAGGACATTCTGGTTTTTTTCTCACGACGTTTTGCTTCACCGTTTTGCGAGCAGTGGAGATGAAGTAAATTACACAAAGTAATGTGCCTGGCGGGGTTTGAACCCTCGAACTACATCTCGTAAATCGGGACCGATACCACTGGGCCACCACTGCTCGCGCTATTATAATCACGGTAAAGAAAAAGCTGAAGCTTGATTAAGAATGCAAAAACGATTCAATAATATTCTTGATTGATACAATCAATATTATTCTATTCTATTCTAGGAGTATTCTACACTTTTTTTGTTGTGTTTGGAATTTAACAATTGAAATCATAAGAAAAGAGATGAAATAATAATATCTTTGACGCCTGACTCCGAGTAACTTCCTCACTAAATATGAACATCTCGACTAATCAATAGCTCGTTAGTCCGACACTATCAAGTGCGGCTGTGCTATCTGTGGGTAGGCACAGATGTGCCGATACATCTTAATTACATAAATTACCGAATATCTGCTGCACAGATCTGTGGCAGATAGATGCGGATCTATTTATGTGTAGCTATGTTTGGTGCCCCGGCTTCACTTGCTAAGGAGGTTTAGCTAGAATTTACATACATTCTGTTCTGATAATTTATTAAACTGATTGATTCAGTGCTGATTTTGAAATGAAATAATGTTCTGTTACTCTTTTTGAATTTTAAATATTTTCATGAGACAGGCAAACGCTTTGTCTATGATATTGCATTGTAAGTATGGAAACCAACTCTTCAATTATTAGCGGTTAAATAATATGATGATGACATTTTTAACAAGTTAATAGTATAATATATCTGCCTGAAGAAAAAGTACAATCTCAATGTTATAACAATCTAATCGATTTTATTGTCTTACTATTGTTTTAGAAATAAAAAAAATACTTTAACACATAAAATAACTACATTTGGCTATGCCAGATAACAGACTATTCTTTAAAATGTTTAAATCTATAATGCAACACAGATACCCCACTTACTTCTGTCATCATATCAGCGTCAAGAAATACATCAACACACAAACACACTTGACAACCAAAATATATGGCAATATTAATTAGGAGCGGGACAGTCCGCTATCGCTAATGTATATTAGGGGCGCTCCACATTTGTCCGTGCGGCCGCACGGTCGCCGCACGGCTCGCCGGCCGCGATGAATATGCATCTGTCGTAACTCCCGGGTAATGCTATGGTCCCTCTGAGTGACTGTCTGACGTCACCGGGAGCGTTTTTACGGTTAGTTACCTACTATTTATTAGGTGACCTAGTTAGTGGGTTAGGGGACTTTTTGTTTTAGTGGACGAATACTGATGAAGATTGATTAGGTTGCCGATTCTCTGGATTACTTTTGCTTGTTTTTGGGAATGTAAGGAGAACCTAAACTGATGCCTAATACCAACACTGGGCGTCAAGCTAAGCGTTAATATTGAGGCATTCTTTTAGGACCTTAAACTAAAAAAATCTAAGGTTTAATGTGACAATGAATACCTACCAATCTAAATTGGCTTGCGTGGCGAATTCAGAAGTAAAGTCTACTCTGTGTCACCGGATGCATATTTGTGTCCGAACCAGCAGAGAATTTTATAGGCTAATTATTTATCCTTTGGGTATCGCTTCTTAGTGACAACAATTTGAGAATCAAATCGGTAGTAAAATAATAATTGTTCCATAAAAAAAAACAAAAATCAAACGCTTACAAATACTGAAACGAAAAAATAATGCCGTCTTCAGCAGAGTTCTCCAATTATTTCCAATCCCATCCAGTCAGCGACCTGCACAGTCCCTTACATCAGCAGATTATATACAGCATCAGTGTATCACTAGTAAATCAGCTGTAGATACGACGGGTCGTCTAACGAGCTCGGATCGTGTCGATACGGCCGACGGACTAGCCGACGCGGCGATTACGTCTGTACAGACCTTTATCTCGTTCTACTTGTTTTATGGAGACAGATATGTATGTTTGAGTATGATTGGATGCAATATGAATCCATTATAAAAATATTCATCTGGACAAGTGTCGCTTTGGCTATCCAATAAGTCTAACAAACTCCAAGTTGGCCATAAGGGATATATGCACAAATGCACAGATGACTTAGCTTATAAGCCACATCGCTCGTAAAACTGATAACCGCTGGGTAAGAAAAAATCTCAGTAGCAGCCACGGACCGGAAGACAGAGTAGGCCTCCCACTAGGTGGATCGACCAGATGCGGGATTGCGGATTGCGGGCATCCGATGCAGATGGATAGAAGTACTGAATTGTGGGTTAGCGTGGCGGTCCTTGTTCAAGAGAGTGGCCTTTGTTCAGCAATGGACGTCTGCCGGCTGATGATGAGTGACAATTAATTTGTTATTATTCCATAGACAACACTTTTTATGTTTGAGATGGGTTTACTGTTGACTCTAGTCTGAAGTCAAAGGTGACAGAGACAAAATATCCTACGATAGAGTGGGCTTACCTAGAAGAAGCCTGATCACTCTATCTTTTTGAGATTGGGGTTGTATGAGTTCGGGAACACAGACGCAGGTAGTGAGTTTCACATTTTATAATATCGTCTCGCTTAGAACATGATTCACGTAAACATAATTAATAATTATGATACGAAAAAAATGTCATAAGAGATGTTACTAATGATAGGAAGCTATTTTTAGAAAACAAAAACATGTCAGGGATTAATCGATTGTACTTCGTGATTCCCCGATCAATGCGATTGTCGAACATAAACGAGGTAATGAAGGATGTTGATAAGATACATAAAGCATGCAATTAGCCGATGCAACAAACAACAAGCATGCTATCAGTCATCAGCTTAGTCTTTTGCTAGGTATCTTGAGGTCATACACCAGACTAACCGGATTAAACTTAATACCAATATTTTTAAAGGTGATAAAATCATCAATGTGTCCTCCTGTAAGGGACTGTCAGACTCGTACTGACTAAAAACCAGCAAACTCTTTCAATTGACCTTTTCACAGTTACCTTTTTAGACCGTCCCAAGAAACAAAAAAGATTGACTATCGATTTGAAGGATCCAACCTCATATTACTTTTCTTAGAGATTATACAAATTGAGCGCCCTCTCTCCCTCCTTACAAAACTATAAGAAGATTGACTTAGAGATTAGAGGTATCTTGTGGGTAAATCCGAGCACCCTCCTTTGTAATCTCGACTGGGATCTGAACAGACAACCTCAAGCTTCTTCATACGTGCACAGCTGCACACTGATGTTGTGATGAAAATGACATACGTGTAGGTTGGGAGGTAGGGAGGGATAAACCAAGGGAGGCAATGACGAATACAAATAATTTTGATGATGTGTAGACACCAATACATTCAAATCTCTCTAGGCGTCCTATTTTAGCAGTTTGAAGAACAGGGTGTAAAGTTACTCGATTTGCCATTGAAGAAGGTAACTTTAACCGGATGGCTGTAAGTTTAAGGTGGATTTTTTTCCCGACATTCAATGTCGAAATTTTTATAAAACAACAAAAAAAAAAACAAAACAAAACGAAACTCGTTAAGAACTTGAAGTGTGCGATACAAGATTTAATGACTTTTTAGTTCTTCCATCGCTTCATAGATGTCGCTAGTAGTTCTGTTTTGTTCATCATCATCTGCCTAGATTTTTCTCAACTACGTTGTGATTGGCTCCCAATTTAACTGGATTTAGATGAATATCAGTATTTTAAATGAAGCAACTACCTATCTGATCTAAACAACTCTATAACTGGGTAAAAAAATTATGCATTGGTAAGACTGGTTGGCAGACTTTCCAGCTTTTGACTTACAGTAAAAACTATCAGAGGTCTATAAATTCAGTAGGGACTAACAGCTTTACAAGCTTTCTAAGGCATGGATGAAAGTAGACTAGTCACTTTTTGGTTAATGACTGAATTAATATGTCCGTAACAACACTAACTTGTAGGTGAGCACAAGATAAAACATTTTTTTACTCGAGACTAAAGTTCTTTGTTACAGCGACAGTAATCACTACTGAAAGTTTTTCTTGACAAAGTATCGCGAAATAAATAATAAGAAATATTGCGCTATTTTTATAACATAATCCTGTTCTTCTCTCATTAATTAAGAGTAATGAGCGACAATACTGTATATAACGTAAATACACATAACTCTATTTAAGAGCTAAACAATTTAGATTCATTCAGCCATCTTCAGGGTAATTATGAAGAACCTACTTCTAGGTACGTAAGCTGGGTCTAAAAAGGTCACATATAAAATTTATATGTGACCTTTTTAGACCCAGCTTACGTACCGACGTACGGAATATTTAATATTCCTAATTGTTAACTTCTTGATTCAATAATATCGGTCTACATAAACGGTACATTTTCCACATCGGCTGTTCGTGTATGTGAGTATGAATGTTTGTAAATGCACCTGCCTAGCCTATGTTCAAGGAGAGATCCTAGTATAGGAAAGTGTGTTAATTACAAAAAAAAAAAATGTTATCTATGAATACCGAGTTTGATTGGAATTACACTAAAAATAGCAGGCCATGAGCCCTGACACAGTGTAAAATCTGCATAATTGTTATAATATGACCGTTTGAAGAAAAGAACATATTATTAGCTGCTTTGTCATCAGACTAGAAACAATAATTTACAATCTTATCGAATATTGGCTACCCACAATCATAGTGATTTAAAATTAAATCAGGAAAAATTATGTCAGGTCATGAGTAGTAATATTACACAATGAACTTGATTATTATTTTAAAAATCATGCTGTTTATGTCATCTTCAAACGATTAGCAGAAACGTGCGATATTTTCAGTGCATAATATTAAGCATGTAGTCACGAAGTGTAAGACAGAGGCAGAAACCCTAAGCAACATAGCTAAAAAAAAATACACAAAGGCGAAATGTGTACTATCCGTTATTCGTCTATTATGTATAAGTCACTTTTATAAAAAGTACAATTATAAGAATTTTAAAGGTGTTTAGTTGTACAGTAACAAAACTACAACAAGAGCAAAAACTGTAATCCTATTTAAAAATCGTTAGCACTCATCTTTTATGCAAGTCGCCACTCTGAAGTATTGTAATGTCTGTATGTGTAAGCAATTTATTCGTGATCGGCCCGCACTAGCTCCACTGTTCCCTTTCAAGTAAAATGTATTTTCAGTTGCATTCTCTTTTTACTTGCGGAACTAAGATTTATATTTTATTCAAAGGAGAGTTGTACGAGTTGAAACTTCGCCTCCGGACCGACTGACAGACAGACGCTTACAAAATATGTAATTATTTATCGCGAAAGAAAAGTTTTGTATGGAAATTCTTAGATAAAAGTTGAAGCGGTTGTAGCAACGAATAAATAACCGTTGAAATAACCGCTTCAACTTTAATAGTAGCTATTATCATTACGTTTTAACATTAGCTTAGCCATTTACGGGGCACTAGAAGTGTCCAACATGACATACCTACAGGTAGGGGAGGTAAGCCTAAGATGGTTAGACCCTCTAAAACGGGTACCTATTTATTTAAAATAATACGCCGCCATTCTTGGTAATAAAAATGTGTGTGTGCAGGACGCATCGGCTCTCCCTATGAAGAGCCACGTGGTTTCGTGTAATGCGATTTCCAACGACTTTTACCAAGCTCAAGAGACGCGAGTGTGTAAGTATGTTTCCGTTCGTCACTCCACACATAATGTCGCATTTCTCAAAACGCGTGAGTGAGTGACCTTAGTAAGTAGATACTTTGGTACCTGGAACGTGATCTCATTATCAGTATTAACCGTTACAAAGACCTAAGTACAACGTGTGCAAATAAAAATTCCTGTTTTCCTTATCTTAATCCTAACAGCTATTGATCGTTCGATTCGATTGACTCTTGCGTCACTTGAGATAATCTACCTACTTGTTATTTTCTTGATAATGACTCTAATGGAGCACAGAATACCTAATATTTTATACTTTATTTCAATTCGATTTCCAGCTTATACCGATTTAGATGAATATAACCGTTTTAAATAGAGCAAACACCTAGATCTGAGCGGTTACTGGGTAAATTATAATATATATATAATAATAATATAATATAATCTATGGTTGGTTCATTTTTCTAACAAATTGTACAGATCTGCAATGGCAGATACTTCCTGACTCCTTACAAAATATCTGCGGTTACATCATTCCATCTCAAAGGTTTAATATCATCTCCCCTCGGTCGAGTAAGGGTGGGGCAGAGTGCACCTCTCGGCAAACAGCAGAAGTAGCAATAATCTTAGCGGCACGACTTCGTCAAATATAAACCGCGATTCTATGAAACATTCATTGTGAAGCGGTTTCAAATGATTTTCAGAAAGAAACGCAGTTTAACTTTAATAGGAAAAGGTTGCTTTGATTTACTTGGATGTTGTAGATTTATAGCACGCTGGGAGACTGAGACACACGTCTCTATGATACAAATTGAGCTATAATCCACGAGTACTTCGCAGACTCAACATGGGTTGGAAGGAACATTAGATCAAAATTTTTGGTTCTAGGATATGCCATATTCCACACAATGAAGAAATGTAGATTAACTACATTACTACACAAAGTTATGCGTCTAGTAAGGCTTGAACCCACAACCTGCATCACGTTTTGTCGTTACCATTTCACCACCATAGCTCACGGATGACAACCGAATTTAATAAAATTTTATGTAGTGAATCTAAAATTTAGTTCATTAATTTTATCGTCAATAAATGACGAAAAACTATTATTTGAAAATGAATAAACGCTACTAGTTTCAGACAGCATTTATCTAATGATATGGCGACATTTCCAGTGAATTTTTGAAGCGTAGGTATATTGTCTGTCATTAGAGCCAGAAAGGAAAATTTTGAATTTAGAAGGGTTAAGTTAAAATCCGCTTGATTTAAATGTGTATTAAACAATAACACTAACTACTTCACTATCATGTAAATACCACTATTTTATAAACACGATAAAGATAAATATTTAATCTCGTGACTTAGATCGAACGTGTAGTGTGTGTGTGTGTGTGTGTGCACTCTTTAGTACTTGTCAAGGAAATACCAAAATCGATTACACATAATTTCTATGTACCTATAGATAAGCTGCTTATAATTATAAAATAAATAGGATTTTGCATAACACCGTTTGTAGGTCGAAATGGAAATGATACATAGATACATCGAGACTCGCAGACTATTATGTAGATATATCTACATTTTTGCGATCTTAATTATTAATCCTAACTAACAAATAAATTACGATAGTAATTTCGTTTGTTATCTTTTGACGTCCAAACCCCTAAATTTCATTTAGCCTTTAACTGTTTGCACTGCTAGAACAGAAACCTCCTCTCAGTGAGTTGTAGTGGGCCATAATACACCACGCAGGCCCAATGCTGGTAGGTTAGATGTCACATGTTGTCGAATTTTTGGTTCTAGGACATGCCGGTTTCCTCACAATGATTTCCTTCACAGTTTTGAGGGATGAAATAAATTACTATGTAATGGGCCTAGATGTGTTTAACTACAAGTTGTAATTCGGGGCCGATACCACTGAAATTTTGCATCCGTTAACAAGTGTACGAAGATCGTAAACAGAGTCGGACACAGGTATTTTTCAATACTGATCAAGTATTGATCTTGAGAAAAACAACATTGGTGTTCATATTATGATAATAGATGGCGCTACACGAACGATTCGCAATTATTGTCAAATTTTTAATTGGTAAAACCTGCAGCCAAAAGCTACTATACAAATTGATGATTGATCTAGTGACCGTAAGCGTTACTTGATCGTAAGGTTCTAAGCTCAATTGCCAAATCGGGAAGTTTTTTTTTGGGAATTTGTCAAATCAAACTGCAACGGTGCATATAATTATCTTGTCGACCGCCATGTCATGACTGTGTTCTTTGAAAGGCATTAGGGTAGGTGTCTACCTAATTCTTTAGAGAAAACAGACGTAACATAATGTTACATACATTTTTAGGTAAAAGTTCTATTCATATTTACAGATTTTAACTACTTCCAGTAGGTACAGTCATGCCCATGTTCCGAATAAACATTTAAGTGGTGCCTATCGAAGTTATAATATTCGTCCACATCAGGATTTCCGTTCTAATTGCAACCACGTACATCTTGGAACGTGTCTTATTGAATGTTCCCACCAATGCATTCACTGCTAACATTTCGCATATAGTTTTCCTTAAACTTTTTCAGAGCAATTTGTAGATAGAAGGAAATAAATTCAGATAATAAATACCTACATATCTTGGGAGATGCGGGTTTTAAAAATGTTTCCGAAAAATACGTTTATCTATCAGATAAGATTTATGCCGACTAAAATCAACTGTATTTTTCACATATGGGTTTTGACGTTAGTCACCATCATCATCATCATATTAGCCGTAACACGCCCACTGCTGAACATAGACCTCCTCTATGAACTTCCAATGGGATCAGTTAGGAGCGGCTTGCATCCAGCGTGATTCTTTGGCCTTCAGATCACCAGTCCTCCTTGTGAGTGGACTTTCTATGCTGCGATTGCCGGTGCGTGGTCTCCTTTCGAGAACCTCACGGCCCTATCGGCCATCATATGGCCTGCCCAATGCCTTTTCAACTTGTTAATTCGTTGGGCTATGTTTACTCCGAGAGCAGCCGTCTCCAAAGCTAGTTGACGTTAGTGCAAACTTCGAAATGAATAGTTCTTCAGGACGAAAATAAAAACGACACGAATCCCATCTCATAGTCTAGTACCGGTTTTTCATCCTATAGTACAAAAATAGGGATATCCCCTTGTGTAGGTGGCCATTCGATTGTCACATTCACAAAAAGTGGCGTCAACAGCTGATATCATTTATCTTCGACATCATAAGTTGCAGCTAACGACCGGAGCACGCGACGAGTGCTGCGCGCCGCGTGCTCGCATTGTGCGAAGTTGCGCAACCGGTTTCAGGTTATACAGGCCGAATCTTTTTTGAATCGAAAAAAAAACAACATTTTTTATTTTGAACAGTACTTTTTGAAATTAGAGCAACCAAACAAATAAACTCTTCATCATTGTAATATAAGTATAGAATTAGAACCTACAATTCGTAGCAAAGCATCATCATCATCAGTCTACAAAGTTCCACCTGCTGGGACACTGACGCCCTCTCTGTGAGAGGGAGTGGGCCATAATCCACCACGCGAGCCCAGTGCGGGTAGGTGGATGTCACATGTCTTGGAATTTTTGGTTCTAGGATATGCCGTTTTCTTACGATGTTTTCCTTCACTATTTTGAGAGCAGTGGTGATGAAATAAATTACACAAAGTAATGTGCCTGGCTGGGGGTTCGATCCCACGACCTACAACTCGCAAGTCGGAGACGATACCACTGGGCTCCCACTGATCGCAAGGAGTTTACTACTGCTTTATTAATGAGTACAATAAATGTAATTTACCAAGTTCACATAGTACACAGGTTTACCAATGGCCTAACTTTTCAGGGAGCGCAAGACATGGTTTTCTACTTCGACGCTTGAAAGGCAAAAGTTACCAAGCGACATTTTGGGCGATATTGAGTTATATATATCATTGAAATCAGAAAATTTTTCTGCGTCGATTGATCCCACTCTCGTACCGCTAGGAAGACTTTTGCTGTCGCTTGGTAACTTAAAAAAGTACAAATTTTCATTAATTTCGGCGACTAAGCGACCAAAATTTTACCAATTTATGAATAAACTTCACTTGGTAGATATTTGATTTCAAGTTTTAACGCTTAGTAACTTTTGCCTTGACTTGAATAAATGCGATTTAACATTAAGTATTTTTTACTTTACGGTATCTGTTGTGTGAGCATTGCTTAAGAAATTTTACCTGATTATTATTTTATATTTTTCTTCATTCAAGACTTTTTAACACACCTTAATGATGTATTCATTTTCATTTAGTATTTTCTTCCTAAATACAGTGTACTTTAAAACGTAATATAGTACTATTTTTCCTGCCTAAAATAAATAAATTTTGTCGTTTGGTAATATTTTACCTGCCGTTTTTTTTACTGTTTTTGTCACTTAGATAACTATTTCCGATATGAAATTTGTACAAAAATCAGTTTATTCCCGTTGCACCTATTTAATTTTGTCGCATGAACGCGTTGCAAATCAGATCATGAATGGCTGTTGGTCAAATAATTTCGATTATTCTTCACTCAACTGTCGCTAAGGCAAACCGCGTGATCGCGCGCATCGCACGTAGTACGTCGCGTAGCTCGAAATATTGATGTATCACCTACTCGTCTTGCCTATCATAAGTTCGAAAAATATTTAACCGTATTTCATTTCACGTACAACTTTTCGCCGTATCCCAGCAGTTTCTTTTTATAGTTCCATTATGGAACTACTGGTTTTTTTATCCAAGTAGTTCCATGGAACTGGTTTTCTGTTCATGCCATATAAAATAAGTCTCTTAAGTTAAATTACAATTAAATTGTTATGGCAATTCCAGTACATGAAATTAATTTACGAAAATTTTGCATTAGGTGACGAGAAACAGTTCAATCGTAGAAACTGGAAACGGTATGAAACTGAAAAGAAACTGACCAAACGGTATGCTCTAAGTCTTTTATACCCCGCCGTGCAAATAGACCTCAGAAACTTTCCGACATCACTCTCAACCTCATGACTGAACGACGCTTATTAAGACTACAGACTTTCGGTGACGCCGAGTCATATAGGCAGATCAATAGACAAATTCAAAATCCTTGCGGCACGGTGATCTCTTTAATACTAACCTAAAGAGACCACGACGACGAAAATGTTTGCAAGAGATGTATCTATTAGGCAAAGCCAGCTGACAAAGCTGAAACGAGAAGATGCAAAGAAAGCAGAGGTATTGAAGGAGGTCGAAAACCTTTATGCGCAGCTATAAGCTTCGGTCCCCAAACCTGTTAGCAGCGTGGCCACAGATCCAAGGGCCAATCTAACCCGACACCACATTGAAGCCATTGTGGGTATTAGCCTTAAGAAATTAGGATGGCCCCTAATCAGCTGAAAATAATAAAGCGCCGAGTGAAGATGGAGTCATTTCAGAGCTTTTGAAAGTTGGTGGAAATTGGTGGTTCTTTTCTTTAAGAAGGATGACAACACCTTATTAAGAAATAACTCGCTCTTGAGCCACGTTTATTAGTTTTTTTCGAAGGAACATCATCACGAACCGTCTCGACCGCAGGTTTGATGACATTCAGCCTTCCAAACAAGCCGGTTTCCGAAAAGGTGACCGTAGACCACACACACACGCTGCGGAAAGTTATACAGAACACCGGAGAGTATAACTTGCCCTTATGTTTGGCGTTTGTGGACTATGAGAAAGACTTTAAATTGGTGGAGATGTGGGCAACTGGGCAGTTCTTGAATCTCTCCAACGATGTCGTAATTGACTATCGGTATATCGAAGTGTTTAGGTGCTTAAACAATACCACTATGTCGGCCCGAGTACAGGTGCAGAGTTGGAAGGCGATTCCTTTGAAAAAAAGCGTAAGACAGGGAAACGTGATATCATACAGACGTGATAAGTTGTTGACTCGTATATCTACTTGGAATAAACCTAGGTAGGTTGAACTTTAAAAAAGAGGTCAACCGCCGAATTCAACACGGCCGGGTAGCGTTCGGGAAACTGCGTAACGTTTCCTCGTCCAGAATACCGCAGTGCCTCATAGTTTTCGGCAAATGTGTGACAACTTATGGCGCCGAAACGTGGTCTCTTACTACGGGCCTCATTAGTATGCTCAAGGTAGCATAACGAGCTATGGCGAGGGCTATGCTCGAAGTCCCTCTGCCTGATCGAATCAGAAATGAAAAGATTCGTAGCTGAACTAAAGTTGCAGACATAGCCCAGAAAACCAGCAAATTCAACTGGCAGTAAGCAAACTACATAGCACGCAGAACGATGGCCGATGAGGCCGCAAGGTTCTTGAATGGAGACCACGCCCTAAGGCAACGCTGCTAGGTGGACAGACGATCTGATGAAAATCACAGGATCGCACTGACTGCAAGCAGCTTCCAACCGGACCTATTGGAAATCTATGAGGGAGGCCTATGTACAGCAGTGGACGTCCTACGGCTGATATGATGATGATGAATTTCATTACGATAAACAAGATGAATTTTTAAACTGTGCGTTGATTGCCGTATACGAAACTATGACGAATATCGAAAAACGTTGAAAGGAGTCTCGAGGTCGATTTTGACTAAAACTAAAACTGCATGATTGACTTTTAGAAAATTCAATAATTCTGGCAAAGAATCGAACCCGCTGTTTTTGGAAAAAAATTACACCCTGTACTATTACACCATTCGATAGTGTTGCTAATAAGGATTAAATTCTGGGAAGTAATCATATACGGCAAACTGCTGGACAACATCTATTTTTTTTTTTAAGTGATATTAAATCTTCAAGGCAATGACTGTATTCGAAACAACGTTTCCTCTTTGAAATAATGTTTTTTTTTTCAACTCAGTAATTCCGTGTACCTGAATACAGTGCGATAGTTGACACGTGTCAAATCCAGTGAAACATTGAAAATTGTGATGATGGTGACGAAAAGCTTTAACCAAAAGTTTTCAATTTTGTGTGCTAAAACCTTAATTTATTGTTACTTATAAAAAAAAACCTACACTAACCTCATTTAATTTGTAACATGGTTAAAATTGGCTGTTAGAAAAGTATATTTGTTTTCTATATAGATCATTTTACCTGTAAGTCAAACATGCGCCAATCCAGGATACGACATCTTGCTTCAAACACAATAATAAAATAATCTGGTTTAGTTAATTTTAGTTGTTTTATCATTAAATTTTGATGTCGGTAAGTAACTTTTGCCTGTTTGTGATTTTGTATAAAATTATTACCAACCGACACTATTTCATAAACTAATGAGAAAATCCATAATCTTTAAATGCCAGATTATTAAGCCTGTAAAATGTATTTAAAATTCGTTAGAATTACGTAGTTATGACTAATAGGTGATTTTATACGATTTTTTTTCCAAAAATAAAAACTTTAAAATGCTCTCCTGTAAAGTTGGCTACATGTCGCTTGGTAATTTTTGCCTTTCAAGCGTCGACTTGAATTTAATGAATCATTAATGTCTTTCTGATGTCTGATCTTCTATCGTGCTAAAAGAATCCACCTGAATACACTTTAAAGGTATTATTAGTCGCATTAGTAGGTACTGTCATAGTCATTAATAAGAAGACAATTAGCAGAGTTCAAACGCCAATTTCACATGAAATATTAATTGTAATATTGGGAAAGGATTTATTACAAGTTAGTGCCGTAACTAAAATTAAAATTTAGATGAATATGGTACGAGAAAATCTTTTCCAAACGTTGGAACATTTGTACATATTACTGTCCGTCACTGTACACATTATCACAATCACAGAATCCGGTTATTTACGTAGCTCTGATAAACATGAGAAGGTACTATCACGAGCACTGTCATATATGCGATTGGTTCATTTCAAGAAGCATTTTCTCGCAAAATATGAATAGCAACTATAATATTGGAATTATCCCTTACTGGTTTGGGACTAAAATTAACATTATGACCGAAACAGTCAGAGAAAACCTCTTCTAAGTGTTTGAACATGTGAACATATTATTGCTTATGACTGTACACTTATCATAATCTCACAACCATATTATATTTTCAATATCTGATAAGTGTGAGTAGGTACTGTCAGGAGTTCTAATATGATCAACTTTGCAACATTCGAATTGATTTTTTTCGTGAATTATCAATACCAACTTTAAGTTAGAAATTATTTCATACTGGTATTGGTTTAAAACATAAAGTTACAACCATAATAGCCAGAGAAAATTACTGCTTAGTGTTGGAACATGTGAACATATTATTGCTCATGACTGTACACTTATCGTAATCTTAAAATTATGTTATTTTTTACTATACCTGATAAACATGAGAAGGTACTGTCATGAGCACTAATATGATCAACTTTCTAAAATTTTAAATTTGATTTCCCCAGAAACATCAGTTACAGCGTTATGATAGGATTTTTATTATAATGGTATGGGTATTAAAATTAAAGTTACGTCCAAAAGAGTCAGTCAAAATCTTATCTAAATGTTGGAACATGTGAACATATTATTGCTTATGACTGTACACTTATCACAATCTCAGAAAAGTGTTATTTTTGCGATATCTGATAATTGTATGTAGGTACTGTCATGAGCACTGATGTGATAAGGTTTGCAAAATTCAAATTGGAATTTCTTCCTAACTATCAATTGCGATGTTTGAATAGAAATTTCATCATGATGTTATGGGTTTTAAATTTAAAATTACGGCCAAAACAATCAGTCGAAATCTCTTCTGAATATTGGAACATGTGAACATGTTGTGGCTCATGACTGTACACTTATCGTAATCTTAAAATCATTTTATTTTTAGTATACTTGATAAAATGAGTAGATACTGTCATGAGCACAGATAATGTCATGCTTTGTAAAATTTGAATTAAAATTTATCCTGAAATATCCATTGCAACGTTAAAATAGGATTAAATCGTGATGGTATGAGTTTTTAAATTAAAATTACAACTAAAACAGACTGAGAAAATATCGTCAAAATGGTGGAACATGCGTACTTATTAATGCTCATGACTGTACACTTATCATAATCTCAGTATCGTGTTATTTTTACGATATTCTGATAAACGTGAGTAGGTACTGTCATGAGCACTGACATGTAACGCTACACCAAATTCAACATGGATTTTGTCGTAAAATATAAAAGAAAATTATAAAATAGGAATTCTTTCATTATGGTATAAGTTTTAAAATCAAACTTACGCCCAAAACAGCCTGAGAAAATCCTATTTTTGCATGGGACCGTGTAGTAAGTGAGTATAACTGTACATTTATCATAATCTCAGGAATTGGATATTGTAGATCTGATAAACGTGAGTAAGTACTGTCAGGAGCACTGACATGACGTGACTGTTAGCAAAATTGAAAAGCATTTTATCTTGAAAAATGTATTGTAACTTAGAGGTTAGATTTAGTTCGCAATGATATGGTATCAAACATTTAGATAAGAATTTAAACAGTGGAAAAAAATGGTTTAAACCGTTGGAACGAGTAAACATATAAAAGCTCATGATTGTACCATTATCTTTATCTTAGAATCTAATTATTGCAATAATAAATCGATAAAACGGATACAGATCTTTAATCGTCACACCTGTACCTACCTATAAAGATTATAGTATTAATTGTTATCTTAATACTACTTTACCACGACAATGTGAAAAACTCTACTTATCATAATCTGTTAATTTACATTTTAATGAGAACATTACCTACGAAATAATCCGTATGATAAAAAATTAAGTACATTATTCATTATTTTTGATAAATATTGCGCATTAATTTTATTATCGAGGTTGATAACATCGACTTACTTTACCTCTCGTGTTTGTTGTATTGATTAAGATAACCTTGTTTGTAAATAAAGTCAATAGATGGCGTTAGCTGTAACGAATGGCGCTTAATATCAGCTTAACCATTATTCAGCAAAATGATTTGTAAAATTAGTGCTTGTCATTTTATTTCTGTCTTAATATTACATTAATTAGGTCAGAGTACAGGTTTTCCGCAAAAATGAACTAGGTTCTTTAATTTATTGCTTTCTGCCAACCGTACATAATAAGCTGTTAGTATAATTTCTGAACAAATTTTATAAAATCATTCATTCATCCTTTTACCCAACTCGGAAATAGTCAAAATAGCATAACCTTACTAATTCAACCGGTAAATTTACCTTGAGTAACCATCATGACTTCTCAAGATATTATTCTTGAAGACGATACTGATGACTGCTGGGAAATAGAACTGTCTCCATCGACGACCTGTTTTTTCATAAAAGCACCCCTTTTTTTATCGTGGTAAAATCATCAAATGACTCCTCCCACCCTGGGCAGGGCGGGAAGGAACGGTCAGACTTGTACTAACTAAAATCGACGGTGTCCTTCAATAGCCTTTTATGTTCCGGGGTCACTGTGATGGAATAAGTCCCGCGACCGTAAAAGCACCCCTAGGAGAACTCATAATTTTAGTCAAAATGTTAATTGTAGCCACCTCATTATAGAATGCTGGATGATGATATGGATAGCTATGTTGTACACCGAAATATTTACACAACTTTTTTATAATAATTCTAATTTCATGGTTATACCGACTGTTTTACCGCTAATAGCGATATCCTTCCAGACAACCTTTGGATAAACTGTACGTACTAAATGACTTTCATAACAATTCAAGACTGATACAGCCAACTTACTCATGCAAATATTGTTTATCGTTCAAATACGTGTTGATACTTAATAACAAAACACATCCGATTATGTCCTTTTGCCAATAAATATCAAGTGATTTGTGAAATAAGCCGCCACAGCGGGTGACTGTCAGCGACTCATGTATCATGTTGCTACAATTTCGATGTTTATTGACGTCTTCATACAATTCACGACGCGACACGTAATATCGGAAATATCATCCCGTTCGTATATAATGTATCAGACAACTTCTCAACACAGCGTTGTAAATATCTTCGTACAACGATCGTATTTAATAAAGAAAATGAAATGGTATCTTGAAAACCTGTTTGAAATTTCCTGATTCTACGAAAAATTTATCAAACTGGTCTGTTTTTTTTTTGTAAATCTGGTCTGGTCTACAGAACATTCACTTTTCGCAATTTATATTGACGTCTCAGATAATAATTATGGCAGAATTACATAATAGCCACCAGCTGGGCCCATAAGAATTTTAAGAAATTCTTGACAGTAAATCAATACGTCATTGAATGCTCATCAGCATACGATTACCGCGCTAAAGAAGACTGTTGTACATTTCCTACCTTGTAGATCTATAAGGTAAGGTAATATGTCAAATATATGTGTAGAATGCACAGGATTCGCTAAGGGCTGATTTTTCAATAGTCATTTAACCTTAATCTGAGGAATTAAAACAACGGTTTGACATATTTTCGATGATCTGTCAAACTGCCATTTTTATTCCTCAGATAAAAATTTTCTGACTATATTGAAAAATCAGCCCTTATTTAAAAGACAAAACTTTACTGTCAAATAAGTACTTAGTTAGTTCTTTTAAAAAAATATTAGATATTAACTTAAGACTTCATTCAGCATCATGTTTTATCTGCACTGCAGTACAGGAAAAACACCTTATTTCTATATTATGTGTATTTAAACTATTAAAATTATTCGCCACCGCTTGTGTGGCCGGTAGTCGCACCCCCCATAGACCGTTGTCACAGTAGTTTCATCCGGCGTCGCTCGCTCCATCACTGTCACAGTCCGGCACGGCACCGTGGCACAACGGCACGGCACAAAAAGTGTAAGTGTTCGAGTGGCACACTTTCATAAATCTCGCGCAGATGCCGTAGGTAACCGCTATAAATTCACTAAACGCCAACTAGAGTATTGTTGAGATCGCTCCAAGATGAAAACGACAGCGGAATGAGATCGTACGCTGTACTAATATTAGAAAGTAACAGTCTGTTACCTTTTAGACCTAATTTATAGAACTGATGGATTTACTCAGTTCGGAGAAAAGACCTGGAGGAACATAGCTACTACTTTTTTATGTTAAATTTACTTTCTCAAAAAACCTGATTTCGATAAAAATAATCAGGTTTTTGTTTAAGTGCCAATAACAAAGGCTAAAAGGATCAGATAATAATCTCGAGGAGTCAAAAAAACATGATAAACATCATTGTACTTAAGTCATTTAAACGCTGATAAGGAAATACAGATAATCATTTCTTTGTCCTTCGAGCCGGATTGTGTGATTGGATCAAATGTCATAATCCTTATTGCTACCTGTCGAAATTTATGACGTAGATTTAATGAGCGACTATCAATTTGATAAAAATCAACAGTCTGGGAAATGCAATCACATTTCCCAATCATTAATTATTTACAGCCGATTTGAAATTCGAACTGCACCTAGACTATAATGTAACAATCATGATCGTGACTGTCACAATCCCTTTAAGATTAAGCGGAAATAACAGTGTAAATAAAAAAAGAGAATTTTGTTTAGATTTCTAACACCTTCAAAGCGAGAACGAGTTTTTGAAAATATTGTAATTTGTACTGTAACATTCCGCTTCCCACTCATTACATCAACCACATCCCTATCACAACGGGGGCTCGGCACAGAATAAAAGATAACGATTGAAAGATTCCCCACCAAGCCGATAGGCGCTACGTTACAGGACATGTGTTTTTGATAGCCTTCCACCCCCCATTCCCTTCCCCCCTTCCCTGGGGGTCAGGGGGGGTTTTATTCAAAGTCATCGCCCATTGTGAGGCTGAGTTTTTTGGTTCGTTAAATACGAGAGTGGATGATTGATACGCGATTGTGCCACTAGTTAACTTACGAGTCAAGTTTGCTTCTATATGGGGAAATGATAAAAGATGATCCTTTGATGGTGGCCTGAGATCTTTTACGGAAATGTGAATAATTTTTTATGTAATATTTATAGGTCAGCGCTGTCATGGGTCGCAAATTCAGTGACTTGTGAAAGTATGCATGTGTAAATAAGTGTTCAATAATGATTTTAAGTAATTATGACACTAAAATAGGTTTTCGCATCTATGTGACTTAGACTGAAGGAAAAAAAAAAGCAACAGAATCAATCTATCTGTGGGAGATAACAAACAAATAAAAAAAATATATACTTGTTTAACAATACAACGATTTTTACGGTCACTATCTCACTTCCCTATCGTTCACAGGCTGTTCCCCTTACCTATGTGGATAAAAATAGCTTCAGCAGAGATATATTCATTCGTTCATCCCCGCAGTCCACATACCTGTGTCAATCGCCCTATATCAAGTTGTAACAAGGCTTACAAACATAACTTGTTTATAACACAAACAAGAATGGACCTTATTTCGAATACGTAAGGTGTGTTTGACGCGTAGTATTTGTTGTAATGTAAGGTGCAGGCTACACCTGCGTCCAGCCATCCGTCACCGGTAAACCGGTTGACGACGCGTGGACGATATTCAAATAAAAATGGGTTAATAGTGTGTACTGAGCTTTATAATTGAATGTTTAAATACGTTAGTGAAATGCTTTATTTTCGGTTCGATGAGTGAGCAAAATGATGGGTTTAAAATTACGGTTATTAATGGCTAATAAGTTAATTTGCTGCAATTGGAGATGTGAAGCTAAATTACCATAATTACCAATGTACAACTCCGACCTTTTAACTGAAAATGATACGAAAAGGATAGGGACTATCAAAATAATAACGTCGTTACTGAAAGTATTTTTTTAAAATACAACATCAAGTTTTCAGGTTTCAATGTATAAGTACTTAAATACCGTGAAGGGTCACCCTCGACCAAAAAAACCCCAACCCCAAAAAAAAGCGGCGTCATGCGAAATCATTACTTTCTAAGCAAACCTGTCCGTTAACCGTCTCAATAAGTACCGAAGTGTTGCCCCTAGTTGCCGTGCATCGTCAAGTTTCATTGTGCGGACGCCTCGCCATTAACCAACACTAGTCGCGCCTCGTAATTGGACGACAAACTATTTGATCGGCTGTCCCGCTCGTGTGTACTTAACCTTACATTCACAACCTCAAATTGTGACACTGAAAGTTAAGCTTTAAGCGTCGCTGTTAAAGTTTATTTTGGAGTGTGTGGTAAGTGTGAAATAATGCTCAGTACAAATTATTGTATAGTGTTAGACTTGAAATCAGATTGTTTGGTGTTTAGTGAAGAGCTTGTCAGTAAGACAAATACGAGACACAGGTATTTACATACTGTCTGATAGTATGTATTGGTAAACAATTGTGACTGCAATTTCCCAATACTAAAGTCCAATATAGCGATACATCAAGTTCAGATAGGAAACAAACCTTTAAACTAAATTATGAAATCAGAATAGACCTTTAATAAATAAACAATATCTGGTTTACCGAGCTTCGCTCGGTTTTTAAAATGTCTATATCTTGGGAACCGAGCTTACCTCGAACATGGGACCTTGATAAATCGATTCCTTGAGCCGAAAAACCCCTAATCTGCAACTTTCATGAAAATCCTTGGAGCCGTTTCCGAGATCCTGATTATATATAAATAAATATATATACAAGAATTGCTCAAAAAAACTCTACGTGGTAATTTGGTTTCAACAAAATATTATGTTTTTTATTTTGGTTTTGTCAAATGATTATTACGATGTTGATAAAATGTTTGATCCTTTTACAATACATTCAAACACGTAAAGTTTTATTCACTCTTAACTTGTGAGAAGTAAAAACTTATGTGCGAAATTCCAAATTGTCGTTTTCTAAGGACATGAAAATGTGAAATTGTAAACAAAGTTTTGAAAGTTTTCCCATGAATGTAAGTGTTGCTTGTGGTTGTACAGAGGGTGCGCGACGGGGACCGGCGATGTTTCATACTTTTGCATTGAGTGGCTGCCACCTACTCGAAAATATTGCACTTACTTTGTAGACCAATTTTGTTTCGCTAAATAAAAGTAAAAAATTGTATACCATTTCAAATTATTTACAAGACATTACATTATGTTATTGATGGTGGAATGGGCTGTTTTCAAACTTTAGAGTGTATTCTTTTGAAATGTATTTGATTCAATTAGTTACATTTGACGACAAAAAGATCTGTATTCAGACTATATGACCCAGACATTTAATAACTTTCATATTCAAATTCAAATATGTTTAAGCGTTTACGTAATGTGTCTGCCATCACATTCTAAATAGAAATACTGATTGCGTCTGTGTAATTACGACAGAAATCACTTAAAAACAGCGATAAAAGCGAGTACATGTAAATCTCTTGCTCACAAAGACAAGTGCGTGCCATTAAAAACAATTATGCGTTCGTTGGCAGCGTCGGGCCATAAAGTGCGCGGCGGCGGCCCGGGCGTCGGGCGTCGGACCACTAGAAATATAAGTACAAAAGATTAAATCCATGAAATAAGCGAAAGGCATGTATACTTGTCTTTATACACAACGCAGGTGTAAGCAGTCTCACCAACTTTAAACAACTCTAATGAGAGCCCGCAACGAGTTACCGCAAAGCAGGTTGTGCTGGCGCAACGGAAGAATCGACAAAATGCCAAAACGTAGAATGATTTATTTATCGTAAAACGCTCCAAAGCATAGTGATGTTTAAAACGGAGAAAAAAATGTTTTGTTTCCGTTTCTGCACCTATTCACTACTGTATTGTAATTCACTATTGTTTTTGATGGTTACAGACTGCTCCCATGGGAAAAGACGAGCTTGTGGCTAAATAGTAAAAACCGCAAACTGGCACAGGTCAATCTTCAATGTTGGTCTGTGGATGGGTGACCATTTATCATAGCGCGTTTCCTCCGTGTCTTAGAAAATATCTGAAACCTTTCGTCTTAGCTGACATTTGCGGATCTTTCAAGCTTTTCTTCATATTAATTTATTTGTCTCACACCAAGGTAAGAACTCAATATAGATTCTGAACAGAAAGTACTAGGAGAACAAAAAGTGGTGGATCGGAATGAAGCCACTTTATCGAGTGGGCCTTTTGTGCTTGTACACATGGTGATAGTGGAGGCGTCGGGCGGCGAGCGGCCAAACTGTTATAGCTTTCTTTTAAACATTACGACGTCATGGGTTACTGGGCGAGCGGCAGTGTTGGCACGACCCGACTTGTATCTACGTGATGTATGGATCCAGACATGCCTATAGCTATAATACCTATAATGTGTACAGCATCGATTATACATGTGACAATTGATTATTATTTTTAGCAATGACCAAAGGGATATAGGTACTATGATTTGTTTCTACAGCTCATCAGCTTCCTCTGGTCACCTTTGAAAAGATTTACTTGTATTTTAGCATTTCGTTCTCTAAACTCCGATACCGGACCTGCGTGCCCAATTCCATTTCAAAGGCGCCTGTGTCTCGAGAGTGAGAACAGAAAACGATTATTATACAACTAAACAAGTAAACCACTCTTTCCCTGACAGATGCCGGCTTCTTCATCATAATTTAAGATATTAAGTAGACTCCCACAAAACGTGCTGCAATCAGCAAAACTACATACAGTCCAACATTACTAATAACAGCAAGTAATCACAAAGTTGTCCGCCAGTTCGACATACATCGCCGCATATGTAGCGCACCGCCCGCGCCGCCTGCAACCAGAGCGAGAAACATACTACGTGCAACCGACATGCGGCGACGGCAAGCGAACTTATTCATAACACAAGTTTAGTATTTGAGCATCTGCAACTCAACGCACGAGTTGAACAAACATAATATTATTGAGTTATGAATATTAGTATCGTGTGTTAATTTAACTGTGATGTTTAATCTTGTTTTTTTTTTTTAATTTAAAGATATGTTCGCGTTTGACCACTATCTCGCCTGATGGTAAGCGAAGATGTGGTCGACGGTGAAGCACGCTTGCCTAGAAATAACCTGTTCCCTCTTGACTTGCATTTATTATTGTGTATTTTTAATGACAACCACATATAAATGTTTAAATTTAAAATTATATTATGTCTACGCCCACTTAAGCTATAGAGAACGTACGTTCCAGAAGGATGGGACGTCAAGTGAGTCCTCACTCGGTGGAGCAGCAGTAGAAACTGTCAGACTCGTACTGACTAAAATTCGTGGTGTTCCTGACGGTGACTTTTACGTTCCAGGGTCACTGTTACCTGTTTTGAGAGACCTGAGACCCCTTATAATTTATGTTTCACACAGGTCAGGCCTACAGTTGATCAAAAACTGTTCAATTGTTAAGGCTTAAACAAAAAAATCAGTTTTCTGTAAAGTCGGTTTACTGACTATATTTGAACGTGACAACGTCATAAGAAAATACTGCACTTACGTTGCTCTAAACAAACAATTGACACGCCGTTGCTATGGAACGCTACAGAGCGAGGTAACGCCGCATGACGTCACATTTTTTCGTGCGGGCAACCGGTCATGAATTATAAGGCGTTATAACGTCAATAATTTAATTCTCATAAGATTTAAATTTTTAATTAATCACACTATCTACTATCGTGGCTTCGTCAAAACTATGTTTGTTATAACATCAGATAATTATATTCGTACCACAATCTCTCCTCCGTCATCCATAGGTGAGCATCTCGCATTAGTTTCGCCAAAGTTCCTCACGCGGCGCCACTAGCAACAGAGTAATGAGTATACGCAGCGTTATTGCACTCACGCAACTTTACCCGCGCTCTTCTTGGCCACAAGCTGTAGGAGATAGCGGACAGATATTCGCTTGGAACGCTCCGCTCATCGAACTTTATTTTATCAACACAAGAATATTATTATTTTGATAAAGGTACGGAGAACATTCACGCTCCATACATTTTTGGGCCTTTTCTGAAAGTGCCGGCCAAAGAAAAAAATTGGTACCTATAGGTAGTACTAGTCATTTGGAGTAATAGTTACTATGGCATAAAAGTTGTAGAATTGCTCTCGGCCAAGTTATATAAGTTCGAAGATTCGTAATTCTCATACATTTTTTAATTTCTGAAAGTGCCGAGAATCACAAAATAATGAAAAGTATTGCTAGAACTAGCGACCTCAAGTAATTTAACATAACGCCGGTAATCCCTGAGGGGTTGGGCAGAGGAGTACCGAATAAAAATGAATAATAATTTCTTTATTTTTTGTGAAAAGTAATAAAACATTTTCATCATCATCAGCCTATTATGTTCCCACTGCTGGGACACCGGTCTCCTCTAAGAGGGAGTGGGCCATAATCTACCACACGGGCCCAGTGCGGGTTGGTGAGAAAGGTTAAAAAACATTTTAAAATATACAAATCTGCTGCTGGGACCAGCATCGGGAACAGAACCGAGGTTGCCTGTGGTTAGGGGTCTTGGGAGAGGAATCTTCTAGTAATACGAGGCGTGATCAGCACTGCTGTTTTTTGAAACAACCCTTTTTAGGGGGAAATAGAGTCATTAAATGAGTTATCTCGCTCTGGGCTGAGCTGTAGAGACTGTCAGACTCCTGCTGACTAAAAGTCCACCCTCTTCATTCGGTTGCCCTTTGCGTTCCAGATACTAAGATAGTCGATGAGCCGGTACCTACATTTAATTCGTACATTTGTTGTTTTCTCAAAGAGCCTCATAGCTGTTGGAACGCGATACTGTCGGGTCCACCATTAGCGGTGACACGGGTTTGCCTCACCGTCCAGTCAACGAGACTCGACTGATACTCCTCCTTGACATCCCGTGGAACTTTAAGGAGCATTTCCGACGTTTGGATCAAAAACAGGATCGAGCCGGGGCCTTGCCTTCAAGCTGTTACCCAACCTTGCGAGGCAAACGCCGCTTTCTGAAGGCTATACGTGGAAGTGGTAAGGCTACAGCCTCTCTACGGGAACCCTGTGTCTGTCGTTTCCATAAGGAAGCGAATACACAAGCTAATCGCACCAGGGGATCATGGCTATTCGGGTGATCCACTCATACACATAGATGCTGGAGGATCTGCTTCCAGATCACACGTTGGGAATCCGGAAAGGAGGCCGCCACTTCTGCAGCAGTAATAACAGCAAAGGAAGAGGCAGAACACGCGAAAGAGGACGCCCTCTTAATCTCAATCCAGGCGCGTACGGCAAGTAATGCATAAGGCAAGGAATGCTAGTTGTCTTATTAAGGATCACGCCCAGGACGACAGCATGTCGTGTTCCACGCGCATCTAAATAAGCTTTCATTGGCCTTATGAAGCCAAACGCATACCGGCTTGCGGGACTACCTCAGCAGGATAGATACCGTAGCACGGTTGATGATTTTATTACCCGAAAAACGTGGTTAATTCAGAAAGCAGTACTTTTGGTCACGACTCGTATTGTTAGGAGGTTGCTCTCTCAAGAGGCCTACCTAAGGCAGCTTCGATTCTGTTCCCGATGCTGGTCCCACCAGCTGATTTATAATAGAGCTTATTATTTTTCACAAAAAATAAAGAGATTATTATTCATTTTTATTCGGTACTCCTCTGCCCAACCCCTCAGGGATTACCGGCGTTATGTTAAATTGCTTGAGGTCGCTAGTTCTAGCCATACTTATCATTATCTTGTCTTTTTTATATTATTACTATGGACACTAATAATTTGCCACATCGTTCTCGCATAGTGTACCATCTGATGATGTATGATGTAATAAAAGATCTGTAATAATTTTGGCGATTGAAAAAGAGTGTCCATGGAGTTTCTTGCTCATTCTTCTCCATAGAGATCTACGCTTTGGAATGAGCACCTACGGTACTTTCACAGTTTTTATGTCTTGTGACTGGGACTGTAGCACCATAACTATTTTCTAGTACTAGTTTTATTTTATGTCTCTTGACAATTCAAAAGTGCCTGTAATTGGCTTAGTTGAAATAAATTATTTGATTTGATTTGAAAAAAAATTATTTGGTAATTCTCGGCACTTTCAGAAATTAAAAAATGTATGAAAACTACGAATCTTCAAACTTGTACAACTTGGCCGTGAGCAATCCTACAACTTTTGTGCCATAGTAACTATTGCTCCAAATGACCAGTACTACCCATAGGTACCAATTTTTTTCGTTGGCCGGCACTTTCAGAAAAGGCCCAAAAAAAATGATCTCCTTTCTCTATATAAAACGTGTGCGCTTTTGAGTGGTGAATCCTCAACATCGGAGCATTTCGTAGTTTTTTCTGACCTCTATGACATAAATGCTTAAGATTATGTCAGCCCTTAAGAGCAAACAAGTCAACATTTTTTCCATAGAAACTTCGTTGGGGTTTTACTCCATTAATTGACAAAGTACATCCAAAATTAAACATGGTATCGTTTTGTCTCATTATTAATTTTGTCTGTACGGAAGCAGAATTGTAAAATATGAAGCTATTAAAAAGTTACGAGCCTCTAAAGATTCGTTTTTTTGCTAATTTTAACACAACTTTAGGTGTAAATTAGAAGCTAAAGAAGCATCAAATTTCCAAAACGAAGTCCGTACCGACACAGCAAATTTATCGAAGAATTTAATAAATTTTATTTAAAATTAATTGGTGCAGTGGTTTTTTCATAAAATCCCAACAGCCAAAGGCTTTTTCGTATTTTTTTATGCGCGCCTTTTACTCTGAATGATCGTGCATCTCACTGAATAAGTTTTCCCCTGTTTTCTCCACGGGGGGATGACGCTCGCGCACACATGAACAATATGGCTCGATTTCCGGTGATATCATGGTTTTTGACCATGCCTGCCAGTGAGTTCGAGCTCGCGACTAGCGCCGCCTTAAAGGCTGTTTCTTTTCCATGTTTTTTAGACTGAGAGAATGAAAATTTTATCGTCTCGTTATCAACTAATTGATATAAATTGCTGTCGCTTCAAAGTTATTGGTTCCTGACCAAGTTATGAGAAGTCATTAATTAACGCGTCGCGTCGGAGAGAAATACCAAATGTCACACTTTGTTCCCTCGCTCTCCTAACATTGTACGCGATTTGTCACGTGTACCTGCGTGTTATGGTACCTCGCAGCAGCTGTCACGTCCACACTCAAGTACCCACTAGTTATTACTCTCCGTGTTCCACATATTAGTCAGTTGGTTTCTAACAACAGGCACGACATTTTATATCTTACAATTCTCAGTAATATAATTATGTCAGAATTGAATTAACATGCAGCTGAATTTGTAAGGTTAGATACAGCTGGGCATGCGGGCGGCGAGATATAGGCGACTCGCTGTCCGACCAAGGACCACGCCCGGGTCGACGCGTTGTGGTCCACGCGAGCTTCAAGGAGTGTCAGCATAATGGCATGCCGGGGTCGCGGGACTCATGAATTACCGTGACTCCGGAATGTAAAGGGCTATTGAAGTAACAATGGATTTTAGACAGTACGAGTCTGACAGTCCCTTCCGCTATGCCCTGGGTGGGAGGACTCATTCGATGATTTTACCACGCAAAAAAAAGATCTATACATCTCACGTACATCATACAAACATTGTAAGTTAGAAAAAATGCGAAAGTTTGAATTGATGGATGAATGCTTTTTCCGCGGAATGCGTCTGGTTGTTGAGCACTGATATAGGTAGTTACATTCTATACGGGATACTTCATTCCCGTGATATAATTTTCAACATGCTCGCAAGTGAAGCCGCTGTAAAAAGTTAACATGAAAACATCACCCAACTAGTACCCACACCACTACATAAGACTAAGACCGGCTCACGGCAAGATACGTGCAGTAATTAAGTGTTTTATCCATTACATCCGGGCCTGGACCAACCCGGCGTAAATTACATAGGGGCCGGCTCAACGCACTAAGTCTTAAGGTGATTTACCGCCAGATATTGGCGCACAGTCTTCACAGACTATACTAGGTCTGTTTATACGCCATTTCCTTCTGGTCTAGGCAGGGTTCCAAATACTTGAGGCTTGAAGTCGTGGCTATAGCTACGTCAGTAAGTGATAGCCTATCTGACCGTAATGACTTTTAGATGAGCCTGAAAATGTCTGACATTTTTGGTGGGACATTGGCTGAGGTTTTTGTTGATCAGCCTTATCACGAGATTTCAGGTTTTTGTGACGCAAAGTAAATTGGGACTTTGAAGTTAATTCGATGGAAAAATTAGTTCCTTGTTCGTACATTAGATATAGATACGCTTTTTCTTTTTCCATGCATCTAAAGTCATGATAGTTTACGGTAAAATACAGAAATCTTGTGCTAAGGTCTTGAAACTGTGACGACTCTCGAGAGCTTTTGTAAATGTCATTCAAATACCTTTGAGTTTTAGCGCCATATCATCATCATCATCATCATCAGCCTATAATGTTCCCACTGCTGGGACACAGGCCTCCTCTCTGTGAGAGGGAGTGGGCCATAATCCACCACGCGGGCCCAGTGCGGGTTGGCATATAACTACAGTTATTGTTAAGTTAAAGTGAACTTAAATTTTCTGTAACAGACGTCGTTACATTACAATCACAAATTACACTTCAATTTTTTAGGGTTCCGTAGTCAACAAGGAACCCTTATAGTTTCGCCATGTCCGTCCGTCCGTCCGTCCGTCCGTCCGTCCGTCCGTCCGTCTGTCCGCAGTTTAGCTCAGAGACGCACAGTACTAGAGAGCTGTAATTTGGTGCAAATATACGGTTTTGTTGTGCCGAAAAAGTGGTAAAATAAAATCTAGTAAAATATTTTTTTTTAGGGTACCTCCAGTACTTACACGTAAAGTGAGGATTTTTTTTTTCTCGCGTACCCCTTAATGTGGGGTATCATTAAAAAGGCCTTTAAAAAATTATGTGAGTTTCCATTAACAATTTTTTGATAAAAAAATTCGTTTGTGAACTATTAAGCTTTAAAGTGCTAAATTTTGCTCGATTCGAGTGTCCCCCCCCTCTACCAGCTAAACGGTTATGTTTGGGGGTGTGAAAAAATTCACAATAGTAGTATATATAACGAAATTTAAAAGAAAATTATCACGACTAAGTAGGCTTTACAACTTTACGAGTAATAGTCGACCAACTTATAAAATGTACTTCATATCATATTTTCTTAAACAAAATGTATCGGAGGCAACTGCAAATGTAAGTTTGTCAACTTTATTTTTACAGCTTTTATAGGTATGTTTTTTGGGGATAGGTAGGTTTTTATCGTCAATTATTTTTAACTAAATTCAAAAAAGGTGGAGGTTCTAAATTCGTTGTAATCTTTTTTCTTATGTATTTTCCCCGATTTCTCAAAGACTCCTGGACCAATTTTGAAAATTCTTCTTTTTAAAATTAAATTCAGCGAATCAGTTTAGTTACTTCGCATAAGTATTTTGATGGGCAACTACGGAACCCTACACTGTGCGTGGCCCGACACGCACTTGGCCGGTTTTTTTCCAGTAGTTTTAAGTACTCATTTACGTCATTGTAAACTACTTTTATTTTTCTACATTTACAATCTGATCCAACTAATGTTAAAATGTAGGAACCTAATCTAATTCGATCCGGAACACGACACTTCCAATTGAGACAAAAACCCTCCTTAATCCTTATCTACAGTTATAAATCTCGGCAGCCTCACTATCCGATCTGTTATAGTTTGTCTTTGGGCCTTATTAGCCGGTCCTTGTGACTCGGTCCTTATGACTGGGAACTTATTAGTTGGTCTTTAGTTCCGCCGGCGTTTATTTCATCGCAGCAATACGGACGTGTACTTAGCGAAGTAAAGACACTCGGAGTAAGTTCCAGAAGTCTTAGGAAGTCTGACTTGATGTGACGGCGAAGTGGAAGTATTCGGGTGACAAATGGGGGGTTTGAGGTGATCAATTTTATGTTCTTTAGTTTTTTGTAAAGCTTGTATATAAGAGTGGATGTAATGTCTATAAGAGGTATATGAATGTGGATGGGGCAAAAGGAGTTGGAAAGGGACATGGAATATAAAAAAAAAAAAGGTTGCACTCCAGGAGTGCCGGTAGAAGTGAAAACTTTTTTGTTACTATGTTTTATTTTTAATTTGAATGACGTCTTACTCATTTTCGATCAGGGTCACGTGACCCTGACGCGAGTTTTAAATTTTTTACCCATTACAGAAAAAGTGTACAACGCCGCTAAAGAAGTTTTCACTTCAAAAAAAAGGTTGCACTCCAGGAGTGCCGGTAGAAGTGAAAACTTTTTTGTTACTATGTTTTATTTTTAATTTGAATGACGTCTTACTCATTTTCGATCAGGGTCACGTGACCCTGACGCGAGTTTTGGTCACGTGACCCTGACGCGAGTTTTAAATTTTTTACCCATTACAGAAAAAGTGTACAACGCCGCTAAAGAAGTTTTCACTTCAAAAACGTATTATGTATGAAGCGTTCTGTAGATTCTGCCTACTCGCATTTTTTTATGTATACTAGTCCAACATCTCATTGGGAACATTGGATCATTGAATTTTAAACATTTTATAAATTTTTAAACGATACACTAAAGAAATTTCAACTCGAGTAGAGTACACAATTATACATCTACTGAACAGTAACGATAAGCAAAACCTAAATAAATGCTTTAATTTTATTATACTTTACTATTTTTTAACTGAAGAGTTTAGGCCGAGGGTGAATTCCGCAATGTAATTTAAGAGTCACCTAGTATTCGTGAAAACGACCATAGTACTCGTAAGATCTTCAACAGTGTTCCGTATCGAAACAGTTTGATTCGTTAGCAACGATGATTTCTGGTAAACATGGTGATAAGTTCACGTTTTTCAACCAATTCTTGTTCACAGTCATATGCGCACTCGCTCCACTGTCGACGTACCATTCCGTCTTATTAAACTTCCCGTTTATAAAAACAACATTAAAAACGCATTTATTAGAAGTTTTCTTCAATAATGGGCATTGATTTCGATAATGTCCGCTACTCTTGCATTTATAACAAACAACTTCTTTTTTAGTTAATGTCTCAGTCTTGTTGTTTGACGTACTTGCACTGTTATAGTTCTTCTGCTTAGTGTTGCTCGTATATTTATTTTTCGCTACGAATGCAGCTCCACTAGCTCCAGACTCATTGGTAACTTCCATGTCAAGCAACTTTGACTTAATAACATCAGCAGTTATCGTTATACCTGAATGTTCGATAGCCATTATCATCGGAGAATAATGATCAGACAAACCCGCTAATAATAAGGATCCCACCCATTCATCGGTTATTGTAAATCCTGTGCCATTTAACCGTTGAGCTGTTTCGACGATTTGTGTGATGTAGATAGCCATCGAATCACAACTTTCCAATCTTATTGAAATCAAATGTCGAAGCAAGGTTATCTTCCTCGAGAAACCGGAGTCGTCAAACATGGTTTTCAACTTAGACCATAATGCTGCTGAACTTTCCGTATTTCTGATATGCACGTACAAACTGGGGTCAATTGTCAATATTAGCTTTGCCTTGGTTTTTGCATCTTCAACTGGCTTGATTTCGAAACCTGCCGGCGGTTTGATGTAACCGTCCATGCCATCCAAGACCAGTAAGTTTTGTGCCGCAAAACACCACTCATCATAGTTCTCTCTCCCTTTTAATTTCGGCACACTTGCAATGTAATTGGAGTTCATGTTTCCGCGAATTAACTAGTACAATTTTATCTTTTTAACCGTAAAATTTCTGATAAAATCGGGTGAAGCCCATAACCTATTAAAACTAGTTAGCTATTCGCAACAGACTGTTTTTATTCAAAAATATAGAACACTGTCACACATAGTATATGGCATTCCTAGTTTCTAAGAGGAGGTTCAATATCCCTTTATTTTGATATGGGTAATTACTAACAGAAACTGTAGCGGAAGTCATCTGCTTCTATCTCAAGTTATAAATCTGAGAGCTCAGCTATCAAGGATCACAGTGGCTCACCGTGTCACTATGACGTCACTTCCGGTCTCGAACGGCACTTAACCCTACTTGCCGGCTAGTTTTTATTTCAGATTTGAGGGTAGATAAATAGGATAGTAGGTTTTTAGGAAGACTTCTTTTTACAGAATTTTATAGCCCCGTAATCTGTAGGAACTAAAAAAGGATTTATTCCGTGGATGGATTTTATAACGTCGTAAATTATAAAATTTACTGTTCCTTTGTATTCATAAAAAAATGCCTTTAGTTAGTTTATTGTTGAACCTTGAGTTTGCCTCAGCTTAAATGTTATTGAGTTTTTCATATGTGAACTCATTGTGACTTTATTATTCAAATGTTAGACCATCGTTTTTATAGGAAGCTTTTCAGTACGTTCAAAGCTGCCTGGTAGTTGAATTTAAAGTAACAGGGATAAATTCAACTTCACATGTAGGTACGTTACGTATAGGCCTTCAGAATTTTTGAAATATTAATAAAACACTTCTGTTCTTCAATAACGCCTCGATATTCTTATTATAACCACCATCAGCAATATTTTACAGAAACACACATGTGATCAAAAACCTGACGTACCTACGTAATCCTCAGCTAACATGAAAGGTAGAAATCAATAGAGCAGCACATACCGAGCGCCCTGACGGCTGCCAAACGTATGAATCTCCTGGGCATTGCCGGAGCATAGCCGGGGCATTGTCGGAGTATCGCCGGGCCATTGCCGGACGGACGGTAAGATTCCGGCTTCTCAGAGAGCAGGCTTTATTGAACCAACAAGGGGTGTTTGATTGCCCCGCTGAAAGAGTTAGTTGCGTTTGAGTATTAATGTAACAAGCTATTACAAACATAACACTGGCAAGCTAAGCTTGGTGAGGGTTTGAATTTTGGACCATTGAACTCTTAGTAACTGTGTTTTAATAGTGTACAGATAAGTAAAAATAGGAATAGTCTTATCCTTTGGTCTTGATAACCAGACTGACAAGCAATCAAAGACACTAGATTCTACGTTTTAGGTCATTTGTACCTCTTTAAATCAGTTCATACTTCTACTTTTGACGCTTGGACTCATTCATACTTCAAGGAAAATAAGGATAACATAAAAGCTCCCAAAGGGTCGAAGAGCGACCCTACCTGGCCCTTATAACCCTACAGATAAGGTTTCAGCTTATCTTCACGGGGAGCTTGTAAAAGCCAAGTCTTTTCATCGATGCGGGGATTAGGAGCAACTCGTACATAAGGAGCACACGCCGTATTTACGAGATGAAAGGATAACTATTTAAGTTTAGGATTTCCAAAACCAGTTTAGTTTGCTTTACTACATGTACAAAGGAAGGGACGATACAAGGGATTTAACGTTAAACTTTATTCTTACATTTCTCATACATTAAGATTTAGACTATCGTCGTCTTCCTTTCAAATTCACAAGAATAATTTTTACAACATCTCAAATTCCATTCCTGTTAATTTTGTATAGCATTTTATACATACATTTTCCTCCAAACCAAACCTTACAGCCTCATTTATAAGGTTCATTTCATGAGAAGCACGTTCGGCGAGGTACAGTCAGTAACAAAGCGTTGACAAACGAGCGGCGTTCTCATATCGTTAGCTCGTAATGGCTGTTGGCAAGGAGACAAGAGGAATGTGTACCGTTATGAGAATTACACTAGCGAGGCCTGTAGCGATACCAGCTAATCGATACAAGGAGGTGATGGCGCGGAGATTACTGCGCCTGCCAACGGTACGCACAGCCAGGACAGGCTTAGCAGTGTTGGAGCCAACGTTTGTGCCAATTTTGGCTAGGATTGTGACTAAGCCATTAGAATTTACTCATGATACACTGGACAAAGTGAACTACAACTAAATCTGTTTGCGGTGACCAATTGATTGGTATCGATACATCAGCGTCAATTTGGTAAATATCGCATTGTTTTTTAAAACGCTAGTTTAATATTTAGATACATTTGGTATACCGCAATTCCTAGCTAATATCTTCAACTAGATAAATAAAATCATCTGTTATAATAATAAAATATTATTGGGAACATAACGATTACATTCATGTCATTAGATTGAGTAGTTACTACTCAGTGATCGACAAGGAAAATGTTATTTATTTTCCTTAAGCTTTATAGTAAAAGCTCCAATTTATCATCGTGTAATGTACTCTCGACAATAAAATAATAATACAATAGAAGTGACAACCTAAGGCAAAATCGGCTGCCATTTCTTAGCTTTGAACTTTCAAACTCAAATAATTTTACTCAGACTGACAGACAGACTAGATAAACATCCAATAAATACCTCGCGAGCACTCAGGTAGAATCACAGATAAAAACGTGACGTCACATTAATTTTCTATGATTACAAACCTTAATTAAAACAGCCGCGATGCTACAGATAAGTCCACAAGTTTTGATGTTACTGCGAAATTATATTATGCGAAAGAAAAGTGGTGGCGAGAACTGAAAGGTGGTGGACTGGAGCCCTTATCAGGGAACTTTGACATTTTCAAAATTGTCACAAAGAATAAAATTAGTTCCTTCTTCGCACACCATTGACGCTGTTAAATTTTTCCATACAAGAAACGCTGTAAATATTGGAAAGACGCTGTAAAGTAACTAGCAGCTTGTTTTACGTCAGAATAACTGAAAACTCATGTTAAGGCCTCTGAGAGGTTTACGCACAGTGTAACTGTGCGTAAACCTCTCAATTAGTTGTTATAGAAATCGATCAATTGGATAGAAATTACTTCTTCGAAGACCGTTTGTCTTTGTGATTTGGTATTTGTCAGCAACTTTCTTGGAATCTCTATATTTTCTAGAGGCCTTTAATACCTACTACCAATAACTAGTAGAAGCATAAAGTCTGTCTATTAATATAAAGTACTGATATTAAGCTCGATAGTTAATGAGCACCTCTATTCTATGTAAAGTAAATTAACAAAGAAATGTAATTTATCCAAACTCGCTGTCAATGTTAAGATTTTTGCATAACATCACTACAAAAATATATTTACAGAATAATTCTGACTAAATTTTTTGAGTTAACTTTAGCAATTACGCCGCGTAGTCTACGAGCACATCCGACCCTTACATCCGTTTGTAGTGTTCGTAAGCGAAATTGGCTTCCAGCGGGCGTATGATAAAGTTGGCTTATGGTAGCCATACACGTACATGCCTATTTGTCAATTCGGCATAAAACTGCCAATTAGCTCAAATAGAATTGAACGTGTATGGGGGTGGAATGCCAATTTGATGGCATGACATGCCAATTTTGATAGGTCATCAAATCGTTTTTGACACAACGTCAAATCGGCAGCAGTGATGCCTACTTAGCAACTTTAGAGCTAGTTAGCTAATTTTTTAAAGGTGCTAGAAAAGAAGCTAAAAAGTGTAACTTGTGGCTAAACTTTTTAGCTACTTTTCTAACACCATTTCAATTCATCATGACATTGAGACTTTCAAAATTAGTCAAGTAGTGTCCCGAGTCAAAAGACAAGATAATGCAATAGTGGCTCATTCTACATATAAATAAGTGGCATTCTGAAGAAATAGTTCAGTTTCGGGTGGAAATAAAAAAAGAAATGAAATTCTTCCGGTGGCAAAATATATTTAAATATACAAGATACCCTGAACATGAATTTTCACTCTTAAGTAAACTGGGACTTTGCTGTAAACTTAATGGCAGACTCTGTAGAGTAAAATACTGCAAAATCTCTGTAACAAATACAGGGATTATTGTCAGCCGACATCACTGAGAAGTCACTAAAATCCGACCACTCATGACTTTCGGAAATTTCTAGGTACTAATTTTTTAATGCATTTGATGTAATGAAATAGACACTAGCGCCATGTCTAAAGGTCAAGGAGTGGTGGCCAGGGCTGGGGTGCGTTTAAATCTTCCGGCGGTATTTCGCCGGAAAAAATTAACCTCTCGAGCCCCCGAGGAAAATGTTTTTCCACTAAATACTAATCGATTTTATGACTTATTTTTCCAAAAAAAAGGTTTTATATCGGTTTTTGTTTTGGTGGCACAAAAACGTGCCGTTGGGGATCGGGCGGTTAAACTAGCGAAGGTTCGCTGAACGGAGTCATAAGTTTCTGTCAATGTTAGTTGTCAAATTCAATTGACAGCTCAGTTTATTGAACATTAATAATCAATTTGCCGGTTTAATGCAAATCCATAATCCACAAATAATATTTACTCTCTAAAATAAAAATAATATTCGTTTTTACTGCGGGTATCGAGCAAAACAACAAAACGTAATGTCAGTCTGACAGCAGGATAAAATATTGCGAGGTAAAAAGGTCGCAATATTTTATCAGTAAATTCCATTTAGTAAAAACTTATCCCAGCGAATGACCGTAAACGGGGCAGATTAAATTTTAGTTAGCTTCATTTTTCACCTCGCGGTGTACTTAAACGGGGTGTTTGACATCTATGCAGTATAAATTTAAACTGGATAAAGGATATAAACGCAGCCCAGAGTCCTGCATATGGGATCGTTCTGAAACTCGACTTTTTGACAAATATTTATTTTTATTTAAAAATAACCAGTACTAATCCAAATTCAGTGACTAAATAAGAAAATAATTGTACAAAAACGTTAATAATATATAATAGATTTGACTAAAAAAAAAAAACAAATATTCTCCGCATTTCATTTTACATTTAATTTACTATACAAACGTTTTCGAACGCACCACGTCTAGCATGCGTACCTATCTAGTCTGTGATGCGTACGCAATTTAAGACAGTGTTCCCACTTTATAAATATTTTCCCTTTATTTAGGGTAGGGGTTCCTTTCAAATGTTGGTCAATATTTAAGCGAAAAAATTGTAAAATAAATAAATATGAAGGTCTTTATGAAATTAACTACCCAAAAACCAACCTTCATGCTTTGTGCTCGTGTAACCCTCTAGGAGGCTAATAGCTAAATAATAAAAAGCAGCACTTCTCTGCATTATTATAATTTTTATTTTCGACTTCAATTAAAAAAAAGGCAAAATTGTTCAATGTCAAAATAATCGTATATTGAAAAGGTGATAATAAAAAAAACTTTTTCAAGAAAAATGTAACCGCCTTCTAAAACAACCACAAAAAAGTGTAAAATAATCTACAAAATAACTTTTCTTTCGGTTGTCGGTGCCTTTGTTTTTTTTTTCTTTTCATTGTCTTTTAGCCACCGACTTCCGAATGAAAAGTAATTTTGTAGATTGTGGTTGTTTTTGAAGGCGGTTACATTGTATTGAAAATTTTTTTTTTTTTTACTATTTTTAGTTTAAATATTCAACCCGAATTCTTGTCAAGAACATCATTCTCTTACATGTGCACTAGAATTTTGTAATCCTTCGCACCGGTAATTACATCGCTCATGTACACAATAAGCTAATAAAATTCCATATCTCAAAAATTACTGACCGATTTCTACCGATTCTGATGAAACTTGCAGTGTTCCCTAAGTTAAATGATACCTCGCACACCAAAAAAAAGCATTACTTAAATCGGACTCAAAGTTCCGGAGATATGCGAACACAAACTAAATCAATCGATGCCTACTCCTTACTGTTAAGGAGTTGTACCTTCCATCATCAGCTCATCCACCTGAAATGATGATTATCAGATGCAAATACTCGAACAGCTTTAGAAAATATATATAATTGGTACTATCTGCCTATAAAATTTGAAGGTTACCCTCGCTTTCCCTGGGATCCTATCACCAGAACCTGACCTGAGAATTTTTTTCCAAATCAGTCCAGGCGTCTTCGAGAAATCGGGGAACATACATAAAAATAAAAAATATTCCAAACTGAGAACCTCCTCCTTTTTTTGAAGTAGGTTAAAAAAAGGTGTCGAAACAGGTAGGTAAGTTAAAACTAAGTATTTATTATACTTAAGGCGCATAGTACCCTCAATGACCTTGAGCATCCAGGCGGAGCTAAACGCACATTTTCATATCTGCACCGCACATATTAATATGTCCCGAGCGTACCGCGACACCTCAAAATGATATCATACACTATGCAGCTAGGCAGAAAGAGCTGCAAAAACCCGCCTTCGCCCGGTTTTTATATGTGGAAATCTCAATTTTCAACATATTCTTTGTAAAATATTGACTGATTTACATGAGCGTTACTCACATTGTAGTAAATTTTAACACCGATTGATCTATTCAAAAATATTTTAAATAAACGAAGCCGTTTAGAAGGAGTGAGCATTTATTTGAACAAAATAGCGTGTTGTTAAATATTTTTTTACAGTTCAACTATTTGTCATAAGAAAATAAAATTTACTCACATTGTTGTACATGAATATACATTCAACATATATTTTTTTTCAATCTTTACACCCAGCCGTTAATCAGGAATGTGCTTTAGAATGTAACGTTTTTACGGCTTAAAAGGCGCGAAGGCCCTTAAGGGTAAGCCCCGACTCAAACGAGCGTTTTCTTTTGCTGGCACTTTAAAAGCGCTGACGTGTGAACAGATTTTGACTGGCCTGTTGGTCTAGTAGTTAGTGACCCTGACTGCTATGCCGGGGGTCGTGGGTTCGATTCCCACCCAGGACAAATCTTTGTGTGATGAGCATGATCATTTGTTCTGTGTCTGGGTGTAATTTATATATAGTAAGTATGTATTTAAAAATAAATAAGTATGTTTTCAGTTGTCTAGTACCCATAACACAAGCCCTGCTTAGCTTGGGACTAAATGGCGTTGTGTGATAGTTGTGGAATATTATTATATTATTATACAAGGGAATGCATTTGTTCTATATCGGCGGTTTTTTAACGCCAGCAGAAAAAAATAAACTTTCGCGCGAATGGCGTCTTAAAAAGTCTAGGTAGGATTAAAAAAACCAGCAACTGCCTGCAGGCACTATTACTACGATTAATGAGTAGTCATTATGACTTTTTTTTCAGATGGGTCTACGAACCAATATCATCAAAATAGTTCAGCGGTTTAGGCGTGAAAGCATAACGAACAAGTGCATTTATACTACACGAATAAGTTAGGATAAAAATGTAAAATCGTTTTATTTTTAATTTTAATACCTTTTTAGTAATATTAAAATACGGGGAAATCTGAAATCAGAGGCTGACAATATGGTTACTATGACAACGAATATTCAAATAAAACAATCGATGTGTATCTAAGTAACAAACATCAAACAAAAATACGTTAGGAAATTCAATAAATTAAATTTTGTGGTTCGTTTCAATAAAATCGAGAAGCGTTTAAAATACCTACCTACCTAAGGGAGATCATCATCATCATCGACGACTTTGCTCTGGAAAAATTATATGGAAAACGCGTGGTCCAATTCTGACCCGACTCAATTTAGATTGCCATCGACATGCTAAGAGGATCAGCACAAAATAATCGCAGAACCTGCCATTCTTCAGACATGAAAAAGGTGGAAGATAAAACCAGCTGACACAGTGATATACCTAGTGTGAAACCGCTAGGTATTGTACGAGTATGATCAAAATGTTTCCTTATTATTTCATGCAAACAATTTGATACAGAAAGTTGAGAGCCATTGGATCAATGTGTAATTCTTTATCATGGATTTAGGTACTTCGATTAACAAAAAATGTACAATGGATTTACATCTCAGTGAAGTGAAATATCATATTCCTTATTGTTGTTAGTAATAGTTATTTAGTGATTGTGTTTAAATTACAATAATTGTATTTTTCCTATGCTGTTATAACTTACAGAATGTTAATAATATAGGTAAAAGTAAAGTAAGTAAAGTAAAACCAACGACTTTCATTTTGATATGATTTTTATTAAAGCATTTCAAGCAAAGCTAAGCAGCTCTGCCAGAGCAAATATATAAAATATAATTATTTTTGCATGATGTTAGTAAAAAGGTGAGTACTGACTTAATGAGTAGAGAAAAATAGAAGATTTGATGAATTAGAATAAGGGCAGGAGAACGATGAGACGACGAATCATATGATTTCTAAATAAAATATAACTATTATTCTTTCCCTAAGTATTTATTTTAATAATAAAAGGTTGAAACACTATATATACCTATAATATTAGGTAAACTACCACATATTTTATCATATAATTCAGTGTGTTTTTCTTGCATGATTCACAGAGCAGCAGCGAAATTGAGAATAGGCAATCCTTGCTCTCAGTAGAGTTACTGTCCAAAGATAAAATAATCTGTAAACATGAAGAAATTACCATTAAATTAACCCATTTTTCTAGTCTAAAAGACTTGTAACTAAAATGATACAGCGAAGATGCTGGCTCAGTGATGGCTCTTGCTTGTGAATATTGTAGTTCAGTTAATTTATATTAGTGTGACAGATTCGGACAAAAGTGCACACTATATAGGTATGTTTTTAATCTACCAGTACCTATTAAGGGGTAGAAATGGGTTGTGAGACAGTTTAAACCAATAAACGTAATCAAATTGTTGATTACATTATATGAATTTGTTAGTGATGGTTTTGCATTTAATAGTTGATGTACGTATGTATCATCACATCTTGCATAAACTTATTATAGTAGTAGTAGGTATGGTTAATAATCTTTGGTCATTCCTACCTTATAACTATAGCAAGTCCAAGCTGATAACTGTAGTAGTTTGCTTCTTGGCATACATAAAGTTGGTGGTTTTCTGTTAGTAGAAATCCTGTTTTAAATTCAGTTTTGCACAGATTCAACACATTGAAAGTACTTGGTTGCGTTTATAAAATAATTCGTGCTAAGGGTAAAGGTGTTAAAAAATGAACCGCAGGCATTTCGTGGGCGTACTCGGTATCAAAAACGAAGTCGATTCCAATTTTTTTATTATTCCACCGGAAGAATTTCATTTTTTTTACTTCAACCCAAAACTGAACTATTGCTTCAGAATTCCACTTATTTATATATGTAGAATTAGCCACTGTTGCGTTATGAGTAGGCATCACTGATGGAGATTTGACGTTGTGTCAAATCAATCTTTACGATAGGCATTATGGTGTATGGTGTCTATGGACGAAATGCCGATTTGAAACAATTGCAAGCGTCACATCTATCGTTCACATAGGCAGGATGGTGTATGCCTACTATTACATGTAGTTGGCTTTAGAATTTTGGAACTGGCTAAATACAATAATTAGTTTAATATAAATATAATTTCGAAATTATCTCATGTTTTTTCAATACCGTAAGTTTTCCCTGTCATACAGTGAAAGCTGTCTGCTGCAAAAGTGTTCAGTGCCAATTTAATGTAACAGAAACATTCTTGTGATGATACAGCACAGACGAACGACCTACCCCAATCTGTGAATCATCTATAATTTTTGGAACGAAGTTCCTTATCGCGCGTTGTGAAAGGGGGCTAGACGGAAAAAATTCTTACGAAAAGTTGTCACGACACTTTTTGGAACGAAGTTCCTTATCGCGCGTTGCGAAAGGGTGCTAGAGCTCAAAAAGTGGAGTGGAGTGGAGTGGAGCGGAGCGGAGTGGAGTGGAGTGGAGTCGCGACGATTATTTTTGTTGAGTGTATACAGTAACTTCGTTCCATCCGGGTGACCCTTGACACCTCTCAAGATTTTGTTTTTTTTTTTAAATAGATTTTCAACTTTATCGCAATAGCTGAATGTTCATGTTCTATAGGGATTTGACAGATTGGGGTAAACATATGTGCTGACATCTGTAGGCTGCTTTAATTGATCTTTGAATAAAAGGTAATATTGTAGTAATCGGTTTTCGAGTTTCAACCATATCGACTCTCCTCGCCATGGGTGCAAGTTGCAAATTAACTACGATGCTATAGTTTCTAGTAATCGCAACTGTCTATCCATTGTTAGAGCCAACATGCTCAACACTGTCATACGACTAACATCCTCAACTATACGTACATACGTACTATATCTATATTTGTGTAAGACTACGATGTAAGCCCGTTATTCGAGGTACGACTTAATCGCTTGGCAGTAAGTCCTGGGAGCAATCATATTGTTATTAGTGCGTCAATAGTAAACGTCTTCGAGTAATCCTGAATGTCTGGCTAGCTGGCTGGCTGACTGGCTAGCTGCACTAAAGACTTAACTACTGAAACTAGAACTATCTGTGAATTTTACGTATTTACGTATATTATAACGTGTAACGCCAAAAGCGCAAAACCTCTTGTGGGGTAACTCAGCCCATGTTACTGAACAATTTTTGTTCTAAGACATTTAGAAATTCGCAATAATAAAAATTGCTTTTACATGCAAAGTGAGAACTTGATCGGGCACATCTGTAACAAAAATCTTTTTTTTTTGGGAATTTCCAAAAGTATTATAACAAAAATTGTTGCGGTATTGGCGTTACACGTATAAGATCTTTAGATTAAAAAATAATTGTAAACTGTTAATAGTAGAACCTTGATAGCTGGATTATGCAATCGTCATCCTTTGCCCAATTTGTTAGGGGGTGGCGCAGCTTCTTTTAGTTTCTAGAATTCTACATCTCTATTATCGTCATCTAAGTAATTCGCCTTCTTTCTAGCTATAGTAAATCACATAGTCTATCCATTGACATAGTGTTGTGCCATAAAGTCATATTTTACAGAAAGAAGAAAAAGCCAATAAATGTTGATACTTTGGTAAACCCACTTCACATTGTACCACAATCTAGCTACAACCCAGTTCCAGCGGCTCACAATGGAGCCAACACAAGCAGGAGCAGTATCAATGTACCAACCTAACAAAAATAACGCGACGTAATGAAGTTAGCCGTAATGTGAGGCAAGGGCGGCCGCCATTCAGCCGGCGTAATGAGCGAGCGTTTAACATTGTCACCACTGAATGTTATACAGAAGTACCAACGAGGTTAAAAAGAGAAAAGTTAATTTCTTCTATTTTAATAATACATTATTATATAAAAAGAAAACAGAAAGAGGCAGTGTGTTTTTTGATCACATACAAGTGCACACAAGCAAGTTTATCTATAATAACAGCCAGTTATCTTAAAGTGTAATGGAAACATGTTTGTTATACTCAGCCAAAGGTCAATCAATGCTAGCTATCACATGGGTAGCATATACATTAGTATATGCAACATATTGCTGTTGGTTGCTAATGCTCATGGACTAAAAGATTGATGAGTATGAATGTATAATGGAGGAAGAAGTAGGCCAATGAAAAAAATGGATGGATTTGTGGAATGATATGGAAGAAAAAAGAAAAAATGATACTGTGACGTCTGATACGCCGACCTCAAGTAAATTAGGATAAGGGCAGGAAGAAATGCTATTGGTCCTTCTGTATTCATCTCTTCGTTGTGCAAACTCAATGAGACGCAGCTCTGAATGGTACAACATTCAGCCTATGCTCTGGCGCGCTTTGGATTTGAATAAAGAATGTTTAAAACTGTACACCGAGTTGAATGAGTTTTCCGTCGCTGCCGCTGTACAAAATGTTTGACGTTCATCGCTCGCTTTGTACACAAAAATTCTATGCAAATGAGAAATAAACCACCCATGAACACGAAACTGTGTCATTTTTAATGAATCACCATTTTCATTTCAGGTTTCCGTTTTCATACTCAACAGATTCAAACAAAAGTGTGCGGGCTTAAATCAGTCTAGATAAATTTTGACTCCTTCATAAGTTGAAAGCAAATTCTTTTGAATAAAAGATGGACCGACGCTAACAGTTTTCCATCCTGGTAAAGCCTACGTACCAAACAGAATATCTAAAACCGCTCAATATTCGTCGCGCAACGAAAGTACATTACTTTTTCAAAAATAAACAATTTCCACATCACTTTAAAACATGACTGTTAAAATGAAAACGCAACATCCCATCAAAAGATTTAATTTCCATCGCTGTCAGTGCAAATCATACGGAGGGAAATAAAATATGGAGAGCGATCAATTGATACGACCGACCATAAATCCAGTTTGATTCATCGAAAATAAAGAACAAATGCACGCGAACTTTTAATCAAGTTTTTTGTTTTAAGTGGGCCTTTCAGTTATATCAAGTGTTTTTATTTCTGCTTTTGTAACAAACAATGGTGAAGTATATAGCTGGTAATCAATTTGTATGATTGATCTGAATTGAATGAAAAATTATAAAAATATTGCATCATAAATCTTCTTAATTATTCATTAATAATTGAACTACCTGTTATTAGCGAAATGACCATCATTGTAACCACAGAAAAAACAACATCGTATCTATAATAGTTGTGTGACAATAACTTCGGTGTAAGAGAGAGCTTTAAGCGGCCCTGGGCTATAAGGCTTACGATTCTCAACGCAAGCGTGCGTATACCTCGGGCATGCGGGCAGCGAGTAAAGGGCAACTCGCTGCCCGACCATGGACCATGCCCGGGTCGACGGCGCGTTGTGTCCCACGCGCGCCTCAAGGAGCGTCAGCATAGTGACGGGGCCCCCCTATAGAGGGCCACAGTCCTGCCGGGGTTGCGGGACATACGTATACCGCGACCCCGGCACACAAAGGGCTACCGAAGGACACCGTGGATTTTAGTCAGTACAAGTCTGACAGTCCCTCCCGCCCTGCCCGGGGTTGGAGGACTCATATGATGATTTTACCACATAAAAAAAAAAAAGCGTGCGTATACCTATATTTAAAAAAAAAGCCAACTCTGATTCAGAATCCAACTAAAATTAATCAAATTCAACGGTTAATTGAGTGCTGTCAAGAAATGTAATATTTCAAGCAAAAGATAAGCCTATGTCTAGCAGTAGACTGCTGTAAATTAAATTGATGCTGATGACCACAATTTCTTTCTGTCATTGTAGCAAAATCAAAATTGTAGACTCACTTGCTACCTATATTATTTAAACATTAGGTATTATGAACCAACATGCCTTCCTGGTACTAACATAACAATTCAGTATCGCTTCATGAACACGCCAGTAGGTAGTGAGCCATTCAGCTGAGGGATTCAATCTGGCCACAAGCTAAGCCTATTGGATGTGCACCGCGCCAATATCATGCGAACACAACCTTGTACATCTCATAATCTTACATACACAAACTGGTTACCAGAAATGTAAACAAGCTCAGAATATGATGAGAGACTTAAAAATGTGTCTAAAATTAAAACGTTTTAGATGATTTAGTATAATTGCTGCACAAAAATAAAAAAAGGATTCAAAAGACTGAAGCACTTTTAGAAGCTACACGTCCGCTGCCTAGACAGACTTTTGTTGCTAATCTGATTTAAACATTTATGATGTTAATACTCGTATAATGTGGTCATCAAACAGAATTTATTCAACATTTTGAGATCCCTTGATACTGGTCATTCAACAAATTTTCAGGATGTCAGTTGAAAAATAAAATGACAGACGGTACCAACTTTACAGCTTCCCAAGTTAATACGCCATCAAGTGGCATTCCAGACGGCGACTAAGAAAAATGTAAAAGACATAAAATTGTAAACAGTTTATGTTTTCATAATTTCTGTACGATGTAGGTAGACAGACATGTCCCCGACACGTGGCTATTACCACGCGTTAGACAGAACATGTCAAAGTGAACACGACGTGTATCCTCTGCAGCTATTGTGTGACGGCTTGTCTCGCTCCTGGGAAACGAAATACCGGCTCCAATGACATACTCGCCTACACCTTTGCAAATTTACCTTGAGCGCTTGACAAACATACCAAACAAACGAACTTTATCCCTATAACAGATACACAAAGTCTAAATTCGACTTCAGCAACGAAGCACCCAAATTCGCCTGCTAAACCTTGCACAAAATCTATTTGCATCTCAATCATACCTTGTTGATGAAACAACAGGATCCAAATTCGTGTGCCCCGATTATAAGGAGCTTGATTGTACGGAGATATCATCCGACCCAGTTTAAAACGTAAGCGACCCGAATTATACTGGTGTAAGTCGAGGACCCTTTGACACAAACGTGGATAAAATAAAATATAAACAGTCGGTACGTTTGATGATATTATTTATCTTGTACGAGTGAGAGGTGAGAGGGAATGGGGGAGGGAGGGATGCTAACGAAATAAACGAGGATATTAATTCGTGCTAAGACCGCAAAGTAGTGTGATCCTGATCCGAGTTAGTCTGGGAGCCCGTATTCCTTTGCGCGCCTTTGAGTGTTTAATTCGAAGCCGAGGGAATCGCTCGTTAGAGTAATCTACGGAACTCCTTTCAGTTGTACAATGTACACTGCTAGGAAATGATAAAGAACACTGTCTTCTGCAAAGAATATAAAAATTTTATACCGTACTCTCTATGTTGGATAAAATTAAACAAATAGAAACATGCTCAATTGAAATCAAATTTGATATTGAGACAATTTTATATATATTGAGAAATCAATTCTATTTACGTTAGGTTTGTAGTCTGTGATTTAACGTTAAAGTCTACGAGTTGTTGGTTTCATTGCTTACCGGCACAATGTTTGCCAATCAGCGTCCTTATTTATTAAACAATGTAACCGCAGCCTCCGCTCCGTCTGTCTTCAAAGTACAAATAGCAATATTAATTGAAAACTTGCGAATATTTCATAAATATAACAATTTCAGAACCGGTCCTTTGTCTTAACCTTCGGCCTTAAATCTAATTCAAATATTTGAATACTTAAATTCATTTCGGATTCAAGAATTCCACAATTGAATTTATGACAGGAGTAATACCGCGCGGCTAGACGCGATCTGACGCGGCATTAGCGCGATATCTCAAGATCATGACAATGCGAAAATCGGTGACATTTTGATTATAAAATAATTTCTGTAGGTAGATCTTCTACTTTTACGCTTCTTCATTATAGAGTACCACAAATCACAGATTTTTGGAAATTTCTTGTAACCCAAAATCAATTCAATAGACCAACGACAACAGTCATTAAAAATTAAATTTATCTCTTGCAGACAATTTTCATTTTGCATAATATGTAATAAGTACGTTTTGGGGAAACTCGTAAGCCTTTTGTATTACGCATCTTACGTTTACATTGACGATGCAGAATAGTTTGTCGGTGAAAAACAGCGCTACTATGGCTCTGATTAAGCATAAAATAATGTACCTTTCCTAAAGTACCTACTATTTGCCTATTTCGTTTAGGTACCAGTAATCGCACTCAATTTTTTAGATCTCTTGTTCCAGAGAAAATCCAAAAATAAGGTTGTATTTAACAACCTTATATTAACATCCCGTGGAGTATGAACCTACTGCTACGAACTTTAACTAACATAGCTGGAATTGCTCACCACAAAACTTAACTACACTTAACTTACTACGCTCTCCAGTTCCACAACTTGCGAGACCCAGCGCATACATTAACTATTCATTTATGAGCGATGAAAAACCCTCGCCCGACTGATCCAGCCGTGAATATCATCCGTCTCGTTTATATCGCCTCGCTACTTCCTCGCTCACGGTGGCACGCGGCCGTTTTATTTCGAATTCAGCTCTTTTGCAAGTATTTGCAATATGAAATGTCAGAGCTGTGACGAGGTACATTTTCGTGAAAATATGTATTTTTTTTATGAAACAGCAATTATAAATAGAAAAACAGTGATAGAATAGCGTTCGTCATTAATCATTACTTTTTCGTCTCTAGTTGAACTGTTCTCTTTCTCCCCCTGATTTCGTAGAGCTAACTTACAAACAAGACCTAAGGTAAGTTTTATCCTTCACATCCAGATCAGTATGATTTATAACTAAAGTTGAACTTTTTCAACCGTTTCCAGTTCTTCCACACCAGCACCAACATTGTGATAGGATTTATGAAAGCGGCGCGGACTCATCTCCGCGATTACAGAAGTGCACCCAACTCACTCCATTAATCTCCACAGACATAACAGAAACTGATATTAAATTCAAAAATTCATTTCCTTGCACTAATTTTTCTTGTGAAGACGGCGATGGCTCATTCTTAATGTAATGAAGTTCCGTCGGGTCAAGTTCAAACTAATTAAAAGTGTAGTCGGGGAATGCATTAACCGACTACCCCCCCTCGACCCCTCTAGCTAGGGGTGTAGGGGATCTCGAAATATTCATGGCGAAGAGTAATCTCGAAGATAATGAGGGAAGTGGGCCGCTGAGGCGAGCCAATTAAAATGATTGCGGCCCGCCCCGGCGCCCGCGCCCTCGCCCGCCCCGGCGCCCGCGCCCTCGCCCGCTCGCGCCCCCGCGCCCGTTCGCGCCAAGTTTGCAGCGAGCCTACTTTGATGAGCAATATAATCGCTCCACTCAGGTAGTTTGTTCAGGGCAAACGTTGGTAGATGGATTTTTTTGAGTGATTTCCTTGTTAAAATGGATTTTGTTGAATTCTCTTGATTGTTCAAATTGCAGTTCCGGTACGATAATTTTAATGTCTAGCTATTAATCAAAATGCTTAGATGTTTTAACTTTAGCCACAAAACTTATTGGTACATTTAAATACAGGCATCGCGAAACTGCCAATATGGTACCAACCTACTTAATACGACGCAACGTGTGAGAAGAAGCCCATTTTAGTTATAAAATTCACTTATTTGTCTTTTTTTCGCAATAACAGTAACTTATACGAGAAACATTTTTCATCAATTTAGGGCAACAATAAGCGACAGAACAAGACAAAACAAAAGTGTTGTAGAACGCGTTGCAATAACACGACGCATGGATGGACAAAGCAAATTGTTCGCTTTGTAACATTCCGATCGCGTGTTTGTGCAGGCGACGCTGACAGACGCACTAGGTTCACGCGTTTCCGCCTCTGTGCGCAGGCACGCACTGGGTGGCAAGAAAACTGTAGCTGAGAAAATACTTAAGAAAATATTATTGAAAGCTGAAGTTAAACGTTATCGTTATGTATTTTTTAACTACTGAATTGGAATGCCCAATTTAGATCTTAATGCAACCTATGATTTAAATTTTTTCGAGAAATTGGTATGCGTTGGACAGGTCTTGTGATTATTATGAATTCTTCACTTATTTCAGTCAGCTGGCAGTCATAAACGAAAAATGGCTTTCTTGAAACTTTGACGGTTAATGAAACTGCGCGTCAAATTATCTGAGTGCGTAGAACAAGTGTCGCGTTATTATTGCGGTAACAAGCGCGCAATCAGTGCCGTTTGTGAAAACAAGCGATTTTTTGCCGCGCGACCGCGCTTTGGTGCAGCGGAGTAGCACACAGTCGCCTTTATGACGACAGGCCGTTTGACGCGCTATACGGACAAAGTGGAATATATGGCAGGAATTTTAGTTTTCATAAAAATATGTTTATCCAGATATATTGGCGTAAAATAATGAGGACAAAAATGTTAAGTTTTAAATGTACATTTTTGTTCATAGGTACCCTGACTAAGTATTTCAAAAATGTTCTTTCACCTCCTAACAACTCTTTATTTACTTCCAATTTCAATAGAATCACACAAGGATAACATTATAACACTCATCCTCGTTAATAAATTCAGAAGTCAAAATGTTCAGAACGCATCAATCACTCAACCCTTCGATGCGGCCGGCTGTCGGCGCTACCGTCCACCGGTTGGACAAGAGTGGCCGTAAGCCCGGCTCGGATGAGACCGGACGAAATGAATAACTTAAATATTAGTAGACACTTTGAGGGGTGGGATGTTAATTGGCATGGGTGTGAGTCACAGAGAAAGAACTGCTAATAGCTTTTTGACGAAAAATGAAGTGCAACAATTTATTCAGAATAAAGAAAGAAAAGTTGTTAAAACGAAGATATGAGAAGTTTTTTAAATTTCATTATTCATCCCAAACGGGCAATCTTTCGAATTACATTGAACCCAATAATCCCCACTAAAACAACCTAATTGTCGACAGTTTCCGCACCTCAGCGCGGCATTATGAACCAGATACTATGATCCTGATGTTGTACAACTAATTTTGAATAGAGATGTTAAAGCGATTGTGTCGGAGGGAAGGGCAGTGTTGTGTTCTATATTGATAATAACGCGATCCCGCAAATATCTGGTTTCGCTTTAGATGCGAGGAAGCGAGGGTCAGGCGACTCACGCCAGACGCGACTAATAGCTAATTTGCTGTGTTTATGGAGAAATTGATCCCCAGCTCGCTTACATTTTCTTGAGGTATTGTGATTTCGTGCTAGTGAAGAATACGTTGTCATATCATATACTGCACCTGGTGAACATGGTTCGTTTTATAAACGGTTGTCTGGTTCCGGAAACTATTGTTGGTTATGTTAGTAATTAATAGAAACTCCGCACTAATTAACTCTCAGCTAAACAACACTACTAACTACGATCACTATTTAAACTATTCTAAATAAACATTCAAAGTCAACATAATTAATTCAGCAATTTCATATTAATCTGTCAAAATATTGCACCGATTTGGCCGGCCATTGTGTATTTGTTTAGATAATATTTGTTCGTGACAATAGCACAAAGGAACAAATCGAGGGCACCGTCACAAAGGAACACAACACGTCGGAGGGGACTTTTAAAATGTCCAATGTGCCGTGTGATATTCCTAGTCTAGCTTCACATAGTCGCTTTTAATCCCGCTAATTGAATTTGTACGGCTTAGCAGACCGATTAGATCGCATTTGTAGGGTTGAACAAGCTGAGCGGCGCGCTCGGGTGGACTCTTTGAATTATTATTAGTGACGTGGCAGGATGAGGGTTGTTCCATGCAAATTAGCGAGTGTTATTGAAACTATCGGCGCCGGCCGGCAGCCCGACCGCGAAATTGAAAGATTGATCTTCAACGAGCTTGCTCGTCCGCGCGGAAGACCCGCTTGCCTGCTTGCTTAGCTATGCGCTCTTTGCTCATAAGTTTGGCTTGAAGAGGCACACGTCGCTCGGAATGATTTTTGAAGGGATGCTTTTACATGTTGCTGCTTGTGTAACTTTGTGTTTCTGGTATTCAAATAAACTGAACTGTACTAGTCGTATCTTGTCAGTATTTTAAGCTTTTCCTCCATGCGTGTCTTTATTTATTTATTTAAACTTCATGCAACACAGAGTTCCATTGGCGGACTTAATGCCTGAGGCATTCTCTACCAGTCAACCAAGGGCAGTAGAGAAATAACATGGCAGGTGCATTAAAAGAATGAGATAAATTTAAATTTTTTAGTAATTTTTTTTTTTAGTCTTTCACAGACGGCTTAATTTTATAACTGACTGGGACCTTTAGACCAGACTGCGAACTAGCCAAGAGTTCAGGCAGCTCGGTTTGCCTGCGTCTTTATCATTAATTCATTTGCTTCTGTTGACATAACAGTTTATGACCTCAGTAAACAAACCAGAATTATTCTCAAGTCTCAAATAAATAGGTAAGTCTCACCTATTTATATTCATCACTGATGCCGTATTTGTTGACCTGGAGACCTCAACGTCTCTTTATTCCCATAAACAAAGCATTGCTCCCTGCACTGCGTCCGACATATGCCTCACAGAACGTTTCCTGCGCCGCAGAATGTTTCCACATTACAGCGGGATTATGTTCAGGGCACCTTCGCTACACTCTGCTATTATGCATCGCTGACATTAAAGGTGAAGTGGAGAGTTCACACATGTGGCAAGTAATTGCAGAAGACCTGCTATGCTAATGTCTATAGGAAATCTCATCGCTGGACTCTGAGATGTGGTCTTCGACGAGGCGGGTTTGAAGTTCACTTTCATCACTTTGCTTTCCATAACCGGCTAAATAATAGCGGATGCTAATAAGTATTTCATCCAAAAGGGCTGATGGACCAAATGCCTAAGGCATTAAGTTCGCCAATGGACCGTTTAATGCTTGGGCATGAAATCAAATAAATAAATGTAGGATGTTAAATTTGAATGCATGATAATTGTAAAATAAAAGTAAACTTGAACGCAGCGATGAGTAAAAGAGAGAGAGTGTGTGTGTGAGAGAGACGGAAGAAAGATGGCGAATGAGCTAAAAAATGGTGAAGACGTATCCATTTTGTAAGAAGTAAAAATATTAAAGAAAAGAAGTTTCAAGAAGTAAAAGTTTTATTTCGGTCATCCATACCCCCCTACAGCCTCGTCCGGGATCGACCGTAATAATAAAGGTGTTTATTACGACGAAAGAAGAAAAATTAAAACACCGGTACAGCGGCGACGGCCATTACGAAAACCGCTTGCTCGCGCCCCGGTGAAAAAACAAATGAAAAAAATGTATTTTACGTTACGAAATATCATGGAAAAAGCCGATGCCATGGAAACTAAAAACCCACTCTTGCAATATGGTATGCTGGATACCATCATGAGATTCAACGGTGAAGACATGACCTACTCGTCTTCGAAGTGGGCACAAGACATTGAAGACAATGCCGACATCTTCGGTTGGACGGCTCAGCAAAAACTTATTATAGCCAGAAGATCGCTTACAGGAACCGCTGAGTTATGGTTACGTACGGAAAAAACATTCAGATCGTACGAAGAATTGAAGAATGCCCTGATAAAGGAATTTCCAGATTCTGTAAATACTAAGCAGATGCATGAAATCATGGCGGCTCGAAAAAAACGAAGCAATGAGACCTACTACCAATATATGCTCGTCATGAAGGAGCTCGGCAAGAGAGCAAAGTTCGCCGATTACGTTTCAATTCAATATATTATTGACGGGATTGCCGATTACGAGCAGAACAAAATTGGTCTGTATGGTGTTACAACGTATGCAGTTCTCAAAGAAAAGTTGGCGCAATACGAAGTCATGAAGCAGAAAATGTTGAAACAACGAGGAAGTTCAAGCGGTACAGGCAAGCAGCGTGAGTGTCGCGAATTCACAACAAAGCAAGCTAAAGCAGATGACATGAACGCCAAGGAAAACTTTAGTGACAGAGTTCATCGTTGTTTCAAGTGCGGAGAAAGAGGTCATTTAGCGAATTCATGCACAAAAGGTACCAAGTGCTTCAAATGTAACCAATACGGCCATATTGGTACCGAATGTCAAGTTGGTAACAATGACGAAAGCGGAAAAGGGAAAGGCGAACCATCGACAAGTCGGAAGGTTGGCAATACGCGAGGCGATGGCGGAAGCAGCGGAGGCGGAGCATTGGCACGTTCCATGTTCACTCACCATCAACAATCGGACGACGGAACGGAGAGTGAACGAGATAGCACGCTAGTGTCAAACGGGAAAATAATCAATCAGTGTCAAAGTTGTCAATTTCAAAGTAGCGTACTTAATGTAAACAATAATATTGCGGTGAATAGATCTGTTAAAAATGTAATTATAGGTCGTATTACAGTGAAGTGCTTAGTAGATACGGGTAGCGATCTTAATTTAATATCTCACGATGTGTTTACGATGTTGTCAGTCGAATATGAATCCGAAAATATGTTGTTAACCGGCCTTGGTTCGAGTAAGGTGTATTCAATGGGTAAGTTTAACATCACTTTGATAATAGATCGTCATTGTTATGAGGTTTGTTTTCATGTGGTGCCTGACGGTGTGATTCCGTATGCTATTATTCTCGGGCAAACTTTCCTAGCTAATACTATTATGATGATTAACAAGGGTATCATTGAGATAAAGCCTCAGAGTTATGACAGTTCGTATTTACAGTGTGTACTTTCTAACTTCACTGATGAAAGTGAAATACCAATTCGAGTTAAAACTATAGTAGATAATTATAAACCTTTAAAGATAAAAGAAGCACCAGTAAAGTTGAAAATAATATTGAAAGATGACATACCGATAGCACAGCGTCCACGGCGTATAGCTTTGCAAGAGGAAGAGACTGTGAAGCAGCAAATAGAAAATTGGTTGGCTAATGGAATCATACGTCCTAGCTATTCTGAATATGCCAGTCCCCTTGTTTTGGTGAAGAAGAAAGATGGAAGTACCAGAATCTGTGTGGATTACAGAAAGATTAACCAGAAGATGGTGAAAGATGAATATCCCTTGCCGGTAATCAATGATCACATAGACAAATTGTGTACAGCTAGAGTTTTTAGCACTTTAGATTTAAAAAATGGATTTTTCCATTTACCAGTTGAAGAAGACTCGATTAAGTATACTGCGTTTGTGACTAGCAACCCAGAAGGTCAATATGAGTTCCTACGGGCACCTTTTGGTTTATCCATTTGCCCCAAATTCTTTACGAGGTATATAAACATTATTTTCGCTGACTTTGTAAGAAGAGGAGTTCTACTTATTTTCATCGATGACCTGATTATACTGGCTGAAGACGAAAACCAGGCAATTGAAAGATTAGAAGAGGTACTGAAGGTAGCTGCAGACTATGGTCTTGAGATAAATTGGAAGAAGACGCAATTACTACAAAGATCAGTGGAATATCTAGGTCATGTGGTCTGCAATGGAACTGTGCAGCCAACAAAGGAGAAAACCGAAGCAGTTTATAAATTCCCTGAGCCTAAGAATCTTAAAGAAGTTCAAAGTTTCATTGGATTAACTTCTTACTTTCGAAAATTCATTCCAAATTATGCAATGATAGCGCGACCTTTATGTGACTTATTAAAGAAGAAAGAATTTTATTTTGGAGGAGATCAAAGAAGTGCATTTGTGAAGTTGAAAGAAATTCTATGTTCAGAACCTGTTTTGAAAATATTTGATCCACAATTAAAGACTGAACTACATACAGACGCCTGCAAGTAAGGATATGGTGCGATACTGTTGCAAAAGGATCCTGCAGATGATAGCATGCATCCAGTTCACTATATGAGCAGAAAGACCGGTGAAACTCAGCAGAAGTGGTGCAGCTATGAATTGGAAGCACTAGCAGTGATCGAAGGTGTGAAAAAGTTTCGTAGATATCTTATAGGAATTCCATTTACCATAGTGACTGATTGTGAAGCTTTCCAGAAGACTTTAACCAAAAAAGATGTTTCAGCTAAAGTAGCTCGATGGATCATGTACCTGCAAGATTTTAACTATACTGTTGTGCACAGACCTGGTGAGAAGATGCAACATGTTGATGCATTAAGTCGAAATATCTGCATTATTCAAAGTGAACTCCATTTTCGTATACAGAAGGCTCAAGAAGAAGACGAAGGCCTGAAGGCAATAAAAGAAGTTCTCAAGGACAATGAGTATGAAGACTATGTGCTTGAAAATGACGTTATTTATAAAGGGGAAGATAAGAAATTGGTTGTTCCTGAATTAATGGATCTTGAGATTATTAGAAGAGCTCATGGTGTTGGACATTTTGGGAAAAAGAAAATTAGAGATATAATAGAACAAGATTATTACATTTCCAAGTTGGATAATAAAATTGAAAAAATAATCTCTGCATGTGTGCCTTGCCTACTAGCTAGCAGAAAGACAGGAAAGAAAGAAGGATTCTTAAATCCGATACCAAAAGGAGATCTGCCATTAGATACACTTCATTGTGATCATTTAGGACCTTTGGATACTACCAAAAAAATGTACAACTACATTCTAACTGTTATAAATGGATACACGAAGTTTGTTTGGATATACCCAGTTAAAACTGTTACAGCGAAGGAAACAGTTGATAAATTAAAATTACATCAAAAAGATTATGGAAACCCAAGACGTATAGTGACTGACAGAGGCACAGCATTCACAGGAAAAGAGTTTGAAGATTATTGTCAGGAAGAGGAAATAGAGCATATTACAATAGCAACAGGAATACCTCGTGGAAATGGTCAAGCTGAAAGGATGAACCAAATAATTATCTCTGTATTGGCCAAAATGTGCATTGAAGAACCCGCACTGTGGTAAAAATATGTCAGTAAAGTTCAAAGGGTAATAAATAGTTCATATCAAAGATCCATCCAGACGTCACCTTTTGAATTATTAACTGGGACTAAAATGAAGCTTAAAGAAGACATGAAGATTTTAGAGCTGTTAGAAGAACAAAATAGAAGAGAGTTCATGGACAAAAGAGATGAATTAAGGAAAGAAGCAAAAGTTCAGATATTAAAGATTCAAGAAGAAAACAAAAGAAGTTTTAACAGTAAAAGAAAGAAGGACAGAAATACAAAATAGGAGATATAGTAGCAATACAAAGAACTCAATTTGGAAATGCATTAAAATTAAAACAAAAATTCTTTGGACCTTATAAAGTAGTAAAAGATTTAGGAAAAGACAGGTATGAAGTTAGGAAATTAGATAATAGTAAGGAGGGACCTAAACATACAACTACAGGTGTAGATTATATGAAAAGATGGCCTTAATTCAATGATGTCTTGTAAACATTTAAGTTTATCCTAAATAAGAAAATAATATTTAATTTTTCATACTTACCGTTGAACACAGCTAACTTACTATTTTATATCATTGTAAGATGTAATTGAGTACTAATAAACTGCATAAGTCTGTTATTTTGTTTAAAGTTAAACCGTCTTATTCCAAAACGCCGACTAAATATAGTACTGGGATTAGTTCTAGGTTTAAACCATGGACTAAGAAAAACCTTATTATAAAATGAAGTTTATCACTAATCCTTGTACTATCTATGGTACTAAAGATAAACCCGCGAGACCCCTAGTTTATCCATGGTCTAACTTTGGTACTACTGTCAAATGTCAATTTCTACAAAAAGTTGAGGGTATCGTGGCTGTAAATTTCTGTGTTTATTGTTTTTATAGCGTTAAAAAATGGATATTAAAATGATTGACTTGATTGTTAAATGTAATAGAAATACATGAAGAAAAAAGATAGTTTTATTTTACGCCACAAACTTCAAAGTTATAAACAAGAGTGTTGCCTAGCAACATAGGAAGTCCATAAAGTTTTTACTATGTACTCCGTTTCACGTTCTTTGATAAAAATATAACTTGATAAAAAAAACGCGATATGTGTGTTTGTTGCGCTCGTTCAAGAGGATGGAACTTGGACATGAAATTAAATGGTTTGTTTGTTAGGACTTAGGAATAAAGAGTTATTATACATTTCAAGTATTTAATATCAACATTAGTAAAAACGGAATGTCATATTGAATGAAGCCAGTGTAAAAGAATGAATGATTGTCCTTTTTTCATTTTTTATCTGTGTAAACCATGGATGATCTTTGGACTAACTGATCTTCAGTTGGTCTTAGATTTGTAATATGATCACATTTTAAGCCTGGTACTAACTTTAATACCGTAACAATCCTAGATTATTTAGTCCAGGTTTAAACCAGTACTAACTCAAACTTTTGTAATAAGACGGAAAGAGTTTAATATTTGCCTAGTTGGTGTAACTTAATATGTCTAGCTATCAGTAATGTAATAAAGAAGTGAAACCCCTACCTTGTAATTAACCATGATAGTAATTCTGTGTAACAAAATAATGTACCTAAACATTTAAAGTAAGAGTTTACCTAGATAATACTCAGGTGTATTGTTAAGGAGTGAAAGGTTGTGTGAGTGTATTTTAAGTAGTAATATGAGGTTTAGTTTATTATTTTAACATTGTAATTTTAGTTGTGAACTTTGAAGATTGTTAAAGAAACTTAGTGTAACATTTATACTGTAAACTTTATTCAGCTTAGTTTATCTTATTGTACTAGAGTCAGTCTGAGGACAGACTGAGAACAGAATGGCCGAGTTGTAGGATGTTAAATTTGAATGCATGATAATTGTAAAATAAAAGTAAACTTGAACGCAGCGATGAGTAAAAGAGAGAGAGTGTGTGTGTGAGAGAGACGGAAGAAAGATGGCGAATGAGCTAAAAAATGGTGAAGACGTATCCATTTTGTAAGAAGTAAAAATATTAAAGAAAAGAAGTTTCAAGAAGTAAAAGTTTTATTTCGGTCATCCATACCCCCCTACATAAATACATGTAATTTTTCCTCCTTCTAGAATCTTGATGGACTGACAATTTTATAAAGGTAGTGCCAAGTTTCGACAGGACTTGGAGTAACTTATATCTGATATTGAACTGCAATAAGCTGATTTGATTGATTTAATTCATAATGAAAAGCTGTTACCTGCTTAGCACTGAAACACCAGAAACTGCTGGCTAATTGATATAACTTCTGCATGTTCCGGTGGTGTAACTCATGGTTCTGCAGGTGCTCTTGCACAGCTCCAGACTACAGCGGCCGCGCGGTATCGGGTCGCCTCATCACGGAATATTCCAACACGGAGCTGATCTTGGCGATCATGCAACAGAATTGTGGCTGATTGGGTGTTCGATATCCCGATCATAATGGTGGCTAAAGCGAAGATAAATGAAGCTAAATGTGAATATCACTTTCGAGCTGTTGAAAATTATTTTGAAAAAGAACGGAGCATAAATATAAACTAGAATAAAACTAGAATGTACGCAATCACAATGAAAAGAGGATAAAGTTTCTACGAACTAGTAGGATTACAGGGTAGTGTTTATTTAGTATTGATATTTTAGTATGTTACTGCTTAACGAAAATAAATGAACACGAAAGACGCATTTTTGAAACAGTTTTATTATTCACGCGCCTGTGACACGTTATTCTAGATTTCTTGTTTTTCTTTTAAGTTATCTGTGGGAATGTATTCTATTACTAAAATAAAATATCCGCACTCCATAAAAAATTACCCCGTACCTATACGTACTTATTAAGTCGTCAATAAAATTCTGTATTTCATGGCGAATATTTTGTAAATTCATCCGCTGGACGCAGACAACGCAAAGCCTCAGCAATTATGTCAAGGAATTTTACATGACGACATTCGTAATCTATCAAATCACTTAGCCAACAGCTCTGACTTCCACGTTCCTAACTAGACTATTTAATAAACAGAAAAACCACATCTTAGGCCCGTACTACAGAATGCACCACAAAACTCCAGCGTTACTTAAAACTAGTTTCAACCAATCAAATGGGTTGAATCTAGTTTTAAGTAATGCTTGCGTATTGTGCAATGTTCTGTAAGGCCCGGCGCCCACTATCGGCATCGGCACGGCTGAGGATTTAAGGTGATAAAAAACATTATAGACACAAACATTATATTAACTTAATGACATTAAAGTAGTTCATGATATTGCTACTGCATCGGCAATTTCAACTTTATTGCCATGCAGTTAATATTATTATATAATGCTTTTTATCACCTAAAATCCTCAGCCGTGCCGATGCCGATAGTGGGCGCCATGGACCTTAATCTCAATGCAGCCATCAGGAGTCAAGTGTGAGTAATCTATTGTGCGCAGCTACCAGCTACACAGGCTGCTCGCCGGGTGGGGCCTATCTCGGCACACTCACTTTAATGCCTTACATTATCCCCTAGTGCTGTGAGGGGTCATACTTATTGATAAGGAACAGAATTTTATGAATTATTATTATAAGATAGGGTTTATGAAAGGCAAAGAATTTAAATTGCGTAGTAAGACAAAGTTATAATAGACTTTGCACGAACTGTACGAACGCAGCATAATCCAACCATATTTTTACGCTCGATTTCCTAGGTTAAAGACATACCTTCCAATAAATATAAATATTCCAACCAATCGGAGAACAGTACAACAAAGCATTCCAACGTCAAGCAAATACATTCCTAATTCAATAAAAGATTCAACCCATTGAGTTTCAAGGGGCCTCTTCTGAAACGAGCAGCAAACATCACTTATATTTCGGACAAAATCATGAATATCTGTTGTATTCTCATCGAGTCGTCATCCCTCGCCAATGACTTGGAAAATGGGCGAAACAACCGCTTTATCCCCCCTCCCCCCAGCATCCTCTCGGCTCCCCTCTAAACGGGGAAGTTCTCAAGTAATCAAACTGTCTTAAAGACCACCTTCGACATATCGACTGGCCAAATGACTGTTGTTGTTAACGCGTTCCTATTACGAACACTCGTTACACTCCGGGGTCACGGTGTAGATACATTTGTTGGCTGAATTTGTAAAAGTCTATCGTATTTGAGTATACCGATACCAGGTGTACCTACCATTGATACAAAGTATGATCATAGAACACACAAGACTTGCTTGGTTCGTAATCATCTACTTTATGTATCACAATTTTAATTTTATGTTCTGCCGAATAGCGTTGTTCCACACATCAATGTATTTACAATGTTAAGTTTAATTTTAATGCTTAAATCAGCGTTTAGCGATATCTTAATTGAAATAAACGATTTTCACATTAACACATACATTAATCTTTCGTTTTATCGGGAGATAAATCTTAGCTAGTAAATCGCCTCGGTCATATATTATATCGGGAACAAAAATACTCCATTCCATTAGACGCTCCATTAAGTAAAGCCTCCCGTCCGTGAGTACACATTAGCTAACTAACGGGCCGTTTATATGTAGCTATGAAAGTAGCCGAAAAGTAACTACTACCTGCCACACACAGTACCTACTTATTTGGGAGGAAAAGTTATGAAGACTTATTTAATTTTAAATGAATGAGAGGTTTTCTTTTTGGAGTTTTTAAAAAAAAAGTAGTTTCCAAGGACTCTATAGATGGCGTTGAACTGACGGTGTTACTCTAGGAAAAAGATGTATGCCTTCATTTTTGCACAAATCCACGAGGCACAGACTTCTCTTCTTTTTCTCTTGAGACATTTTCTTTCTGGCGTGGAAAACTCATAAATTAAAAAGACTGGTAAATGAATATTTTTTTCTTTTTCTTTATTTTCAAAATGCCATTTGTGTGATGTGATGTGACTGACAATGACATGACATGTACTTTTTGTTTTACGATCTCAAAATTACATCCAAGTGAAAAAAATAAAAAAATGACGTGACGTTCGTTCATTGCAGTAACATATCAAGTTCAGCGCCATCTATCCATTTACTAGGGAAAACATAAAAAGAAAATCCCTCATTAGACTAAAACAAGACAACGCGTTCTCGATTAGAACTATGAAAGAATAAGAAAATGTATCGCGCCGACCTCAAGCTATCAAAGGATACACTCGTTATTGAAAACGCAGTAGTCCGACTTTACAAGATTTTTGTTAAATCCTTCCCCAAAGTTAACGTCCGTTACAAATACTTGCAAAGTATTTAATTAGAACCCTTCACGATATCGGTCTTAATAAATAAACTTAGATTGTTTAACGTAAAGCGAAATTATTTAAAGCTCATTAAGTTGGTAATTTACAAAATGTGGGGTCTCCCGTAATTGGCGAACTAGTTGGTAAATATTTAGAATTTCTTTAAGGGAACTTTAGCAAATTACTTGAGCAGCACTTTAAAATTAGTTTCACTCGAGGGAAGGGCAAGTAAATATTAGTAGTTTATTTTATTAATAAAGTTGGTACATATTAGCTAAACTTAAGTAATCTATTTAAGAAAACTGAGCCTACTACTATGGCTGTATTTCCCCGCACTCAGATAGAGGTACCCTCATTTGCCAGCCATGTTTCAAGTAATTAATTCCTTTCTAGCGAGCTATTTCTCAGGGTCGGCTGCTTTTCCTGACTGGGAAAGGACTTTTTGCACAGCAATAGCGCTTTGGATATAAGCGCTCAGCGAAACTCATCAACATCATCATCAGCCTACATTTTTTGAGTGGGTCCATAGTCCATGCGGACCCAGTGCGGTTTGGTAGATGTCGTAATTATGTCTTCGCATTTTCGGTTCTAGGAAATGCCGATTTTGACACGACGACGTTTGCCTTCGCCGTTGATATACCGTGATGAATAAATTACACAAAGTAATGCGCCTCGCTTGGTTCGAACAAACGTACGACCTACTCGGAAGTTGGGGCCGATATCACTGCTGACACCAACACTGATCCAGGGAAAAGAAACTACAATCAATCTAGAATGTAAAACAGTTGCAAAAGGGAAAAACAATTTATTTCAAATTGTAACTTAAAGTTAATATTTTGATCTCACTCTTTCCTGACCCACTCCATTCCAATTCAATCTCTTTCTTTCATTGAAAAACGCCAATACATCAAAGTCACGGAGGAGCTCCAAAGGACCTGGAATACAATGAGTACATTTGTATACCGGTGCGAAAATCAAAAGTCTTCTGAGTAATTAGAAAGGGCGGATCTGATCGACGACGAAGCGAAGCAACAGAATAAATACATACAGAAGGCTAGGTTCATACAATTTAGGCAAAGACAAACTGCACAATGACTTTTACCAAAAAATATTAAGATATACACGCTGTTTTTTTGCATTTTCGTCAAACTTCAGGTGGTTGTCACAAAAGTCATAAATAATCAATTGAAAGTACAGTACCGGACAAAACTAATAAGGGCTGCTTTTTTTTTGTTTGTTTAAATTTTACAGTATTTCAGAATTAAACCCTTAATTCAATACAAATGAAAAAGAATCACCCGACTACGCAGTCCGCGCGTACGCACACAGCGATGAGCAGCTGGTGTGCGTGAATTGAATCTACTACTCTTGTAGAAACTAGTTCACACTTACGGATTTCAGTAAAAAGAAAACTAAAATAAAAAAATACCTACCTATTTTATTGTTGATTTGGGTCGAGAATCATGAGTATAATCACGTCCTTAAATTTGACTAGGTTGCAGATCAGCACATTGTATAAGCGCTTAATGAAATTCATCATCATTATCATTTTCCCTATAATTATATTCCCAATGCTGGGACTCTGTGAAAGGGAGTAGGCCATAATCACCAGACGGGTTCCGTGCGTGTCAGTGGATGTCACATTTGGTCGAATATTTGGTTCCAGGACATGTTGGTTTCCTCACGATGTTTTCCTTCACTGTTATGAGAGGAGTGGAGATTAAAATAAATTCAAATAAAAATAACATTGTTGTCGTCGGCCTTCTGCATCTATTGACTAAGTGGCAGCGGTGAGAAGCGGGTGTTCAATCAGCGGCTCGCATTGTGGCGCGACAGCTCGCGCGGAATATTTTAATTTGTCGAGTGTGGAGGGCGCCGCGTGCTCAGTTGGCGCCGTCTTTTGAGCGCAACGATTCGAGATTTTAGAAAAATATACATTTTATTTATTACAAGTAGATTTAAATGTAATATCACAACTCCAGTAAGCATTGGCACGGCCTAATTTTGCAGCTTAAAACGAGAGATTTCAGATAAATCTCTCCTACCTAGTCTGTGGCTAATTACGGCAATAGCAGCTTAACTTCGGGCGGCAAGTAGGTACGACCACGGTACGACGTTGCTTGAACAGGTAAATTCGTTAAGAACAAACAGTTTTCTATAAAATTGACATACAATATCGGTGTACTACTAAATGTTCCACGGATTGTGTAGGCTGTAGACTGCGGCTCAGGTGGCGCAGAGTGTTAATGGGTATTTCTTATTGCGCTCCCGCGGTCGCGATTGTCTGCGCCGACACGAGCAACACGAGCGACACGAGCAACGCAACCGACGCGACGCGATGTCGTTGAATAGCACGAGATGAGAGTTTAAACCAGATGCGACGCCCGTTCAGCGCTGTTCGGTATGTCAGACTTAGCTGCTATTCGCATTTTAGTTGTAGTTGTCTTAAATTTGATGACCATGAGCTTACGAGTACCAGCATGGCACTGTCGATGTTTGCTTAGGTATTGTTGACAAAAAATATCAATGATATCACCACGATTTAATATTGTATGACTATGATTGATTTGAGCAATGTAGCAAAAGGTGTTTGCTCTACAAGTTTTATTGATTCATCTAAAAGGGCCAAAGAAATTAGTCGAATTTATAACAGATGGAACGAACAGCTACCTAAAAACTAAAGAAGACTAGTAAAACACCATGCTTTAAATAACAAAGCCTCGACGAGCGCCGCCACATCACCCGCCGTGTATGAGTCTCATGCAAATCACAGGCTCCGCTCGCGGGTCCCGACAACTTACCGAACAAAGCGCATAACATCACAGTTTTCTTATTTCTTTGTTGTTAGGGGTAAGTTGGAGGAGGCCAGCGGATTAGCTCGACTCATCTTTGGAATCTGATGAGATGACTGATTTGCAGAATGTCATCAATCGGCATTGAAGTGTGCTAGTTGTTAGGTGGAAGAGTCCGTTTCGATCTACTAAAACCATTCAAAAATGAGTTTACATTAAAACCAAAAAAATTTAAACTAAAAAGGAAAAGCAAAAAAAGGAACCCTTATAGATTCGTCATGTCTGTCTGTCTGTCCGTTGGGTGTAGGAAGAGATTTCTGAAAAAAAAAACAATACCTATTTAGGTATTCAAAATTTTACTATACTTATTTTTCATTAAAACTGTTATGATTTAAATTCGGTGGTCAACAAAGCATGTAACTTGCACTTTGTATTTTTTTAGATAATACGATACATTTTAAGAATAATATATTGAACTCTCTCCAAGTCATGACTTACTCAATACTCGCGAATGTTTCAAAAATGTAAGTTAACACATTCATCACTGCCTGCCACCACGTATCAAACTGAGAGTGCGCGCCGTACTCTTGTAGCACTTGTTGTATACAAGTTTATGTTTTCAGTTACAGTGAGAAGCAAAACATTTTTGTCGTAGTATCTGGTCTGCCCCAAGTTGCCTGAAGGATATCTCTAGTACGAGTATAACTACTTGTGTATAAAAGATAGAGACTTTATACAGACTAGTCATTAAATCAAATTTAAAAAAAAAACTATGATTGCCTTTGGAGAGATTATTCTCCTTTTATCTTTTAGAATTTTTCTTCACGTTGTGCTGAAGTTCAGTCGTTTGAACTGCGTTCAAAGTTGGCTTTCATCCGAAAAACTCTCCAACCTAATAAGTAGTTCCCAGTATTTCACGAGCATTAACGTCGAACACAGCAGCAAATTAAGGCTTTAATTACTCCAATCCTTAAGAAAACCTCTCAACAATCCTAATACTTTTAATTGCTATAAAGCGCTTTGACTGAGAACTCTCTGGGCCTTTGAGCTCGAACTTAAACCGCCGAACAAAACGAGGAGTGATAATAAAAAGCCATCTTCCATTCCGTCACCCACTCGAGCCGCCGCCGCCGCCCGCCGCGCTCCACCGTGTGCTCACAGAATGCTCCAGACAAGATTACGCATCAACTGAGCCGTGTCAACAAACTTTGCCAATCTTTCTACCATTATTAGTTAATCTAACGCCCAAAAACCAACTTTAACACTAACGTATTAAGTTTGAATTCGGCAGTATGAATAAGACACAGCAATATGTAATTTCCATTTTTCCTATATTTGTGGACCGTCCGAGCGACACTCGGGTCGCCACTGGCTAATAAACGCGAGCTGTGAATGGGTCCAATATTCAATGCCACCGTGACAAGCTGCGGCTAAGCGATTGACTTTCAAACGACGTTCATTACATTTCTAATTAAATGGTGGATAGTGGTCTATTTTAATTTGCATTCCCATTAGATTAAGTTTTATTAGATTTTCAACCTAAAAGCCCGTTGGGTATAATGTAGCTTTCCTTTATCCTGATTATATTTAAAATTATGTAGATTTAATGCAAAACTAAGGGCTTATAGTAGCCATACACCATCCTGCCTATCGATACGATAGATTTGACGCTTGCAATTGTTTCAAATCGGCAGTTCGTCCTTATACACCATACACCATCCTGCCTATCGATACGATAGATTTGACACAACTTCAAATCTGCACCAGTGATGCCAACTCAGCAACTAGATCTGGCTATTATTCGGTGACGACAGCTACAATTTCTAGCACCTTTTCATTTCATCATGAGACTATCGAATTAGATTAAAAAAAGTGGTGCAAGCGATTTTCGACCTTATCGACATTAAAAATTTAGTTTGTTTTTCTCACATTCTTATTCGTTAACATTGCTCCTTCATTAAAATCCGGTGTTTGCATCATTGTCAATAAGGTCGAAAATCGCTTGAAAGTCGGAAAATACTTGCTTAAGGATAGCAAGTTAAAAAAAGTGGTGCAAGCGATTTTCGACCTTATCGACACTAAAAATTTAGTTTGTTTTTCTCACATTCTCATTCGTTAACATTGCTTCTTCATTAAAATCCGGTGTTTACATCGTTGTCAATAAGGTCGAAAATCGCTTGAAGGTCGGAAAACATTTGCATAAGGATTGCAAGTTAAAAAAAGTGGTGCAAGCGATTTTCGACCTTATCGACATTTAAAATTTAGTTTGTTTTTCTCACATTCTCATTCGTTAACATTGATTCTTCATTAAAATCCGGTGTTTGCATCGTTGTCAATAAGGTCGAAAATCGCTTGAAGGTTGGAAAACATTTGCTTAAGGATTGCAAGTTAAAAAAAGTGGTGCAAGCGATTTTCGACCTTATCGACATTTAAAATTTAGTTTGTTTTTCTCACATTCTCATTCGTTAACATTGCTCCTTCATTAAAATCAGGTGTTTGCATAAATGTCAATAAGGTCGAAAATAGCATGAACCTTTTTTTAACTTGCTTTCGTGGTCCCTTGACACCTCTCAAGTTTTCAATCGTATTTTGGTTTAAAATAAAATGAATAACTCTTTTTTTTACGAGTGTACATGCGATCCATGTGCGAAAAGCCTCAGTTTTCCTGGTAAGGCCACGTTCACATGGCGATTATTTTCCTGTATACTGTATACAAGATTTTATCGAATAGAGCAGTAATAACAGTTCACAAATGAAAACTTAAAAATAGTTTAAACGGCGTTCATACGGGAAAATCCCGTGTTTGAGAAATATAATATTTTACCGTGTACCGTGCAAAGTTGTCCTAAAACTGGTCAACTCTATTCGATAAAATCTCGTGTACGGTATACGGGAAAATAATCGCCGTGTGAACGTGGCCTAACCGTCCCTGTAGAAAAGTAGCTAAAAAGTTTAGCCACAAGTTACACTTTTTAGCTTTTTTTCTAGCACCTTTATAAAATTAGCTAACTATCTATGAAGTTGCTAAGATGGCATCACTGCTGCCGATTTGACGTTGTGTCAAAAACGATTTGATGACCTATCAAAATTGGCATGTCATGCCATCAAATTGGCATTCCACCCCCATACACGTTCAATTCTATTTGATCAAATTGGCAGTATTATGCCGAATTGACAAATAGGCAGTATGGTGTATGGCTACCATTAGACAAAGTAAATTACTGTTGGTAATCAGAAAAATAATTTATTGGATATTATTATATAAGCTGCTACTGAAAAACATTCGTGAATCCATATATTTAAAAGTCATTGCAGAAATTCAAAAAAGCTTTCAAAACATTACTCTAGCTTACCAGTTCCTGATTGACTAAATCCACGAGCTCTTGACTGAATTTGATGAAAAAGAAACCTAACTTCAAAAACTCACCTTTGTATTCTAAGTTTTGTTCCCTTTAATTTAATAAAAAAGTACATCCTTTAAACAGCTTAAGTACTAGTGAATCTTTCCTGGCACCTTCGTGTACAGGGTGTTGTCGTAATTAAGTGGAACAGCTGTCGAGTCAAACTCTGTCCGTGAAGTGAACGCAGTCGCCTCACTAACCTTATAGGATTTGTTAGAATGTTCTTGTCCAGTCAAGTTTGGAAGAATTTTAACTATCTTTAGAATATCTGAATAAAATTAGGAAGTTTAACTTAACTATATGAAAGTCGCCATTATAAAGTTTAGAGTTTAAGTATTTAAAATTAAGAAAAGCACAGCTCAGCAATTTGATGGATTCGTTTGGTGTAAAGCAAACTTAAACTGAGTAACTAAAAGTGTGCTGCAAGTTTTTATTAAAAGCAGCGACGACACAACTCAATCCTTACTTTGTGTTACATGACTTTAGTGCAATAAAGTTTCCCTTACTAGGCTCTTCACAGGCTTATGTCGTACCATTTTACTACCTGCTTCCTCCAGAACTTAGATGAGGCAAATAACGAAGCTATGAGGTTAGAAGGTACGGAATCGCGCGAGTGGCGTGTGCCGGTGTTTTGTGGCCCTGTATTGTATGGGCGGGCGCCTTGGTGTGTCAGTCGTTTACCGGCTGTAGGCAAGTGAGCATGTCTTCTGGTTTACGCAACCAATGTATCCTGATCAGGTAACCTGACTGATAAAAAGTGTGTTTTACTGGCCCTCGAGACATTACAGGCCCATGTATTTAAGTCCCTTCTTTATTAAAAGGAAAGGATTTCAAGTTATCAATTCCAGAAGAAGAAAATGAATCAGCCAGTCATGGTTTGTTTCCAGTGATGATGTCATAGGCTGCAAGTTTGACGGTAGGTACTCTTGACGGGAACTATCCAGTAACCGTGGCCGTTAAGTATTATTGAGATTATACACCGTGGATTTGAGTCAGTACAATTCTGAAAGTCCCTTCCGTCCTGTCCTGGATGGGAAGATTCCTTTGATGATTTTACCACGTAAATAAATGGTACTTCTGGTTTAATATTCAGCAAGAAAATATAAACCATTAAAATAAGTACTTGAGTAAACGTCATTATACGTACGAAAATGAAACTTCTTGGTAACCAGCAAATCAGATGGTTAAAATCTGTAAATACCAGACCTTAAGCCCTGCTTTCTGGTATAGAGTAGTGCTCTTCTGTTCGGCGAAATCTAGAATTTTCGCTGAATTGATGAATTCCTGTTTGAAACCCTGCTCCCCGCTCCCACGCCCAATGGTGAAGTTAAAAGAGTTCCGATGTAACTAGTTTGAGTGCATTTTTCGAGCTATTTTCACTTTAAACCCATTTCTCTTTAACGTTCACACTAGCACAGTAAATCCATTTAATTTCTTTTTGTCAAATAACGAAATAAATACGTCAAAGTAAAGTCTCGCTCGCCTTTACTCGGACGTACTGGAACTGGGTTAACAATGTAGAATATTGACAGAAGAGTTACCAAAACATACATTAGATGTTCCAGAAATAATTGCTGGGAAACAATTGGACTTTTGATGTGACAATAATTACGCAAAGACATTGTCTGAAATAATAATAATATGTTCAGTAGCTGAAGGGTCAAGATTCAGTAGGAAATTATGTTTTTAAACCTTACGTCGTCATCATCATCACCTATAAAACTACTCAGTGCGAAATAGTAGACCTTCTTAGGCTTGATGCCTGCGGAATGGAAGATGTCACAATGTCATATCTTTCAATTTTTGGTTCTAGTACATAACGGTTTCCTCGCAATGTTTCCTTCACTGTTTTGATAACACTTAACGTATTCGCAATAAAATATGGAAATTTTATTTTCCAAACCTTTTAAAATTTTATAGCAGCTACGTTAAAAATAGTGCAGATATTTTTCCTTAACATTATAATATAATGTTAAGGAAAAATATCTTATTAAAAAGAAAACTTAACCACAGTAAGCTAGTCAACCTCTTGACAGTACGGAATGGACCTTCGGTGATCCACTACCTCCTGGTCACCGCTAACGAGCGCTGCACAAAGCCAACAACATAGGTACATGAATTACGAGCCGGACGTCAGTCGCTGAGGCCGGACGTCAACGCGCGGCGCCGCCGCCGTGCGGACGCGTGCGAGCCGCTGAGTGCGGGCCCAGCCAATTAACTTGTTTCTTAGAATCTGCACTGAGCTTAAAATATTGTATCTAGCAGGAAACACCTTAGATAATAAAGAATGCAATATAATAAATAATATTATAATCATTATTATTATTGTTGCCTTGCCAGCTGTATTGTTCGCTACAACGCGAAAATTAACCGCTGGCTATTTACTCCTTCGTATGGTACGCAGCAAAATTTATGCTACTTTAGGTTCCGAATGCTAAACTCTTCGTCAAATAATTGACTGACTTAATTTAAATTGCCATCGATACGTAGAAGAAGGTAAAAGCGATTTTGATTGGTTGTCAGTTTATTGTAAACTAGCAAACCCGCGAACTCCGTTTCGCCACCAGATGGCTTCGTTTTTCCTTTGCTATAAAACTCACGGAGCCCGAGACCTTTCCAACGAATGCAAAACCGTGGAAATCTAGCTGTAGCTATATCTTTAAGCTATATATAAATAATCTGGAGTTATAGCGTCAGGAAGGAAAATCCGACTTATTTTTATATAGTAGATTAAATTCATTGTAAACACTTCACATTGTCCACCGAATTGCATAGTTCGTTACACTTGCCATAAATATTTCATTGAGAATTTTTACAATGTATGGTTAAATTGAATCATGAAAGATTTATTCGGCTTTTGGAACAAAATAAAAAATGCTACAAATTTTATTTCGTATTTTATTTCAGTAGAACGTGAGTGGAATTTTACTTTTAACACTCACAATTATGTCTCATGAAGGGCCATATTAAGTAGCGTTAATATTACCTACACTGGATTACTAAGTTATTGAAATGGTTATTGACAGCGAGCGTCAGAAAAAGTAAAGAAAAATATTCTCTGTAAAGAAACGGCATAATCTAGAAATAAAATTTCCACCAAAGGAAAACCGCCTAACCCAGCGAAAAATATAACGTTTAATGTATTAAAAACCAACAACACCAAAAAAAAAAACAATTACACAGAAGTTTATAATTTGGTCACGTCGACCATCGTGGAATTTAATTATAAACCGCGCGTTTTTTCATCCGCTCATGTAATTGTTTAAATACAAAGTGTGGGACGCGACTCTCTTCTAATTACGTGATATTAGCACAAAATCTGTTTCTCTGTATCTATTCAATTTTGTTTATTTTTAGGGCTCGTTAAAAACAGAGCATCCATTTATTCGTTTTTGACGGATCTTTCGCTACTGGAGGTAATGTGCACACCTTCGGAAAAGTACCTAATGTAAAACGGATCAGTATTTTAATGAAAACGTATACGACACAAAACTTTTCTTTCGGAAGTCGGTGACTTTTTTATTAACCCATTGTCTCTTTTGCCACCGACTTCCGAAAGAAAAGTTTTGTAGGTTATTTTACTCTTTTTTGTGGTTGTTTTTGAAGGCGGTCACATTTTTTTTGAAAAAGTTTTTATTTTACTCTTTTTAGTTTAAATATTCAACCAAAATTCCTGTCAAATACATCATTTTCTTACATGTGCACTAGAATTTTGTAATCCGTAGCACCGGTAATAACATCGTTAACAACTCTTTCAGTTATTCCCTATCTCAAAAACTGCTGAACCGATTTTGATGAAATTTGCAGTATTCCCTAAGTTGAACGATGAACCTAGTACAACAAAACAAGAATTACTTAAATCAGACTTATAGTTCCGGAGATATGCGAACACAAACATAATTTTCTTACTTGAGGAGTTATACCTTCCATCATCAGCTCAGCTACATGAGATGATGATTTTCATATGCAAGTACTTGAATTACTTCATAAGATTTGCGAAAAACTATGTGTCAGCTAATAAAATTTGAGGGTTGCCCTCGATTTCTCCAAGATCCAATCACCAGATCCTGAAATGGTGACAATGGGACCACATGGGAAGCACCAGCTTTCGAATAAAAAAAGAATCATTAAAATCGGTTCACCCAGTCGCAAGTTATGAGGTAACAAACATAAAAAAAAATAAAAAAAAAATACAGTCGAATTGATAACCTCCTCCTTTTCTTGAAGTCGGTTAAAAAGAAAACACAAACATATTTTAATATTAATGCGTACGTGAAAGAAAATGGGGAATTGGCAAGTAATGGAAAAGTTAATTCTATATACCGTTTCCAAGAAATCAAAATTACACTGATCCATCAATTCACATACAGTACAACCTCGAAAAGAAAATTCAATCAAAATACGAGGAATTAGAAAAGTTATGTTGTTCTTAAATCTCGTTGGAACAATGTTTCCCGGAAGGACTACGTACGAGCTCACTCTCGGAGCTGTTCTTTCAGGGAACTTATTAAGTACGTCAAGTAACAATAACAATGTGTGCCTGTAAGTCGATTTACTGAATTAAATATTATAACGAGAGGAAGTTGAAAGAACGTTTGAAACAATCGATGCATCTCGCGGAATAATGACAAAGTTGAACTTTGAGGATATCAGTTCAAATGTTGAATTTGATCATGAAAAACTGTATTTGTACCTACCTATTATTTTTTTATAACATTATAATAACACAAATCCAAAAAGTATCTACACAATAAAGAATTCTTATTTCTACAATCTATTTAAAATCAAATCCATCAAAATTAATCTACCCTAAAAATAACGACGACTCAATTCTTGACTTTACTCCATCTTTAGTTAAGCCTTTATTGTCTTTCTCGTCCAATCCCCTCCATCTTAGACAGACGCAAATCTACGTAAGGAAGGGTTTTCGGAAATCCGCCTGGGAAGGTCCGGCGCGGTCCGGCCCGGTCCGGCGTGATCCGGCGCGGGACACAAAGGCACTTAACCCTGCACAAAGCTACGAACGACATAAAGGAGAATAGAGTGTTTTGTCTGAGGCCACTCGCTAATTGTACGACGGTCAAGTTATTGTGCCAATTTACATTATTTTGTACAGATTTGCCTTATTATCATTGTGCATTTTCTCACACATGCATTTTATAAGAATAATTAGTTTTAAAAATGTAGAAGGATTTTAAAATAGCTAGTTATTATTTGAAAGTAATAAATGGGAATTTAGTTTAAGCAATCATTTTTTTTGTATAATATCTTAGAGCCTATGCTCACCACGTTTTTTAAACGTGCCGTTTGACGCGATGCAGACGCGATACGCACGCAAGTCAGACGCAGCCTAGAACAAATGACAACAAACTGCTCTGAACAAAACGCGCGCGTTTCTAAATAGCGCTGCACCGCCTTTAAAAAACGTGGTGTGCATTGTGAGGTGCATTGGCTCTTATTCACAGCTTCAAAATCAACGCTATGATAAAACAAAACTGCTAAATAACATATAGTAATTAAAATAACTATTTTAAATAGGTACTCGTTAGTGGTGTAATTACAGCGATGTAATTTAATATTTTAATGATGCTGCGTAAACACTGACCACGAGTGCTAAACTCTCGGAACACTATCGGTAATGAAGTTGTCGACACAGCGTGCGCACTGCGCACTGCCCGGTTCGAATATTAGCGAAATAACAAAATGTCGCCTTTACGAGTGCTATTACGGTAATTAATTTTGTTATTAATTATACAACAGTTCAAGTGGGATCATTACTCGTGGTGACGCGAGCTGCTCGTCATGACGCAGCAGTCTCGTCGGCGCTGCGCTTGTTTTATGAGCAGCGCGTAAATGCCTGTTAATTGGGTGCCGCCTTAATTGTTCCGGAGTCTCCTTTTAGGACATTTTGAAGAGTCACTGTGACTTTAATGTTGTAAAGTCTGTCTGTAATAAATATACTCCGAGCAGAGTTCAGTCACTTTAATGAACTTGTTTCTGAAGAGTTATTAGGTATTGAACAAAACTTTTTTAACAACAATTATAAGGAAATACGTAAAATACAAGTCACAGTCCGCGCATATGGAAATATTGCAAGTAATGATAACACATTACTGTTCCCCTACAAGATCCCTCCCAATTTCCTGTAGTTAATTATATCACAACTTTCGTGAGAAAGAATACAGCTGGCATATTATACATTATTATAGATGTTTAGAGAATACCGCGGAGACAGCCAACTCAGTAAGTCAAATGTTCCTAATGCCCTCACTCTTCAAATAGGTGGTCATCGAGGAGCTCAGTCAATGTTGACTCTGGAAGTTTACAGGCGGATTACGTGGAGACCAATCTTAAACACTCGCCGCAGAATGTATGCAAATTACAGGACGTTACACTACCTTGTTGAATTAATTTGTAAGAGGTCCTGGGAGTCGCGTCCCGGCCGCGGACCGTAAGTCCCGGCTTACAGTCCGGACCCCGGACCCCGGGGCCCGGGACTGACTTAATCTTACAAATTACAAGCAGGCCTAGTCCATCGGCGCGTTATTGAATTAAAACTTAATGTGGGTCCGTCGTGACTTGCCGTGAATTTTTCATGTTGGTAAGCGGACTCAGGAGAAATTATCATTAAGTTAATAGTTGCTGTTTGGACCCTTATTAAGTTTAAGCAGATCTTTCCGTACGTGCCAAGGAGAGGAAATAACAAGTTAAAATTAACTGGTCTTCATTGATAATATCTCTAAAGCTTATTTCACCAATCAAACGATTTTGATTTTGGAAAGCTCTAGAAAGCGGTTCAGAGTGACAGAACGTAATATATTTCAGATGAAATTCGTTCTATGAATGAAGTCTTTGTACGAAACATTTATCTGAATAGCTTTTCCACATTAGTCGTAACACAATATAAAGAGGAGTCCACAGAACAAAGTGGTCGCTGTAGCCGAGCGGGCCGCGCTCCGGTACAAGCGCACAACTAACTGCGCTAAAACTTAAAGTCGTTTATGTTGCGCTAACCGAGTTAGCTAGTTGTTGGCTGAAGCGGTTAATGATCACAGGTAAACTAATGAGAACGAGCTAATTAGCAAGTTTAACTACTGCAGTCCACGCAAATGAATGGGGAGCGACCTTGTCTTTGGTGGGACCGTCCAGGGGTCTAATCTGTAAGCAAGAAACCCGTGGTTTCGGCATTAGTGGCGGGCGTTTTGTACTGCTACTCCCCGTGATGTCGAAACTAAGCTAAAAATCATTGATATTACGATTGATAGATGGCTCTTTAGAGTCCATACCATTCATGACCTACGTTATACTCATGATACTACATTTTTTAAAATGCATTTTGATGTTATCTTAGCGCCGCGTCAAAAGGACTTCAGTCATAGCCGCGATCTAAATCTAATCTACATCTCCACAAAGATTTTGACGTTAGTTAAGTTCGTAGGATTTTACATCAGTATCCGTACCTGTGTCTTCGTAAACGGACTTAGAAAGTAGACCCCTACTTCTTACACGTGCGTGCACTGGGCACACACATAGATATAAGAAGTGGTTTTTCCTCGACTTCCAATTAAGATAAGAGATTAATATTTTTTTAACTAGGAGTAATGAATTTCCTGTTTATTTATCCACTTAATTATCTTAAATTTTATATTTCAGGTACTTGACTTGAATTATTTGATACGTTTTCATTTCAGCACTTCAACTGACCGGCCATACCTTAGCTGATACTGGATTGAAGGCCAGTTTGCTACTCTTACGTACGTTGCTGTAAGGGGTTACTACAGCCAACGACGATATAATACTAGACTCGTAATAACAGGCGACCGATGTCTGCCAACACATTAGGCAAAAAAGTCTTATAACCGTCGTGACTCGCCAAGTTCGTATTAGTTTCGACCACCTCTGTGAGCTGTAAACACGTCCGCGTGCTCTTGTAAAAAACCGAGAAAAATGAAATATCAATGGCCCCGTGTACAATACGTTTTTGTGATAAAAAAAAGCCAGACTTCTAGTTTCCTAAAAGACGGTATCACATTTCATCGGTAAGTTAATAGTTCCATAATCTAAATGAGATTAAATTTCTGACAAAATTTATCGGGGTTCAACTTATACTGGTCGTACTTGTATGCATGGCACATTCGCGGAGCGCGCGTTGATGTCTTTTATGATTGCGTCTCTTTCCTTTGAAAGTGATTTTTTTGCTATCTCTTTTCCTCGATTTTAAGTAAACATACTTAGTGATGTCCCAAAGCGTACAACCACTTCTGTTGTCGATAAAGCAAAAAAAAACCCTATTAATATTATTTATTTATGCAAAAATATTTTTTTAATATGTAATAAGAAATTACAACAGATTCATCTGATAAATTGTGAAACTTTAATTTATTAATTTTAGATACCCACGCGATCTCGATTTAAAAAATAAATGGATAAGTGCAACCAGGCGAGAGAACTGGATCCCATCTACTTATAAAAAAAAAGACAAAATCTATTTTAAAACGACTTCAAAAAAAGGAGGAGGTTATCAATTCGACTGTTTTTTTTTTATGTTTGTTACCTCATAACTTGCGACTGGGTGAACCGATTTTCATGATTCTTTTTTTATTCGAAAGCTGGTGCTTCCCGTGTGGTCCCATTGTCACCATTTTAGGATCTGATGATTGGATCTTGGAGAAATCGAGGGCAACCCTCAATTTTTATTAGCTGACACATAGTTTTTCGCAAATCTTATGAAGTAATTCAAGTACTTGCGTATGGAAATCATCATCTCATGTAGCTGAGCTGATGATGGAAGGTACAACTCCTCAAGTAAGAAAATTATGTTAGTGTTCGCATATCTCCGGAACTACAACTCCGATTTAAGTAATTCTTTTTTTGTTGTACTTGGTATCGTTCAACTTAGGGAATACTGCAAATTTCATCAAAATCGGTTCAGTAGTTTTTGAGATAGGGAAATTCTAGTGCACATGTAAGAAAATGATGTATTTGTATTTGGCAAGAATTGTGGTTGAATATTTAAACTAAAAAGAGTAGGTAAAATAAAAACTTTTTCAAAGAAAATGTGACCGCCTTCAAAAACAACCACAAAAAAGGGTTAAATAACCTACAAAACTTTTCTTTCGGAAGTCGGTGGCAAAAGAGAGTAAAATTAATAAAATGTCACCGACTTCCGAAAGAAAAGTTTTGTAGGTTATTTAACCCTTTTTTGTGGTTGTTTTTGAAGGCGGTCACATTTTAAAAGTTTATAGTTGTCCACGACACGGATAGGTCGGTTATAGATAGATAAATGCAAGAAAAATAAAAAACAATAACCGACCTATCCGTGTCGTGGACAACTATAAACTTTTAAAATGTGACCGCCTTCAAAAACAACCACAAAAAAGGGTTAAATAACCTACAAAACTTTTCTTTCGGAAGTCGGTGGCAAAAGAGAGTAAAATTAATAAAATGTCACCGACTTCCGAAAGAAAAGTTTTGTAGGTTATTTAACCCTTTTTTGTGGTTGTTTTTGAAGGCGGTCACATTTTAAAAGTTTATAGTTATCCACGACACGGATAGGTCGGTTATTGTTTTTTATTTTTCTTTCAAATAATATAAAAATCTTGAGCGGTAACAGAAAAAATTTAGATTAGCGTCACTTGAGATACAGCTTGGCAAATTAGAGTAGAAAACTGGAAGTCGCCACTGTACTCTCGCTACCAGCACTTTGAATGTTTTTTTTTTTCACTTATTCCGTTAGTTTTATGGCACAATAATAAATCTAACAAACCTGCGTTCTTTGTTTACATCAAATATTTTAAAACGTTGTCAGCAAACAAAAAGATTAGTTCCGTTTCAAGACGTTCTGTCCAAGCTGTAGGAAATACTAGAAATTTTGTTAAATGTTTTTTTATACGCTTTACCCAAATATGCATAAAAATAAACACAGTCTGTTCAGGGGGTGATTTTCTACGGATAATACATTTTATTCTTATATTTTATTTCATCTTTTTACTTTCTTCTTACTTCCTTTTTACTTGTAAAAATATTATATTATCTCTCTATATGCTATGCGATGACAGTACCTCCCACACCATCGAAATTTATAAGATCTGTTAATTCATGTCAATACGAAATGTGATAAACATTTCGGCTTCCTTTTCATCAAAAATAAATAAAACTAAAAAATTACGTCACTCCCGAGAGTCCCGAGTTAGCTCACAACTCTAAAATATCGCGCTGCATTCAATTTGATAAGCCTCACCGATACTTACTCTATGGGCCTCACCAAAGACCTCGAACATTTAGCTTATAATAATTACGGGAACAATTTTAAACATTGTTTTTATTCATTTTTACATTTTACCTACATGATTCAATCTTAATTAGAGTTAAGTATGTTAAGACATGTTTTATTAAATACAATTAAAAACTATCGATACTTTCTTGTTTGAATTAACACTGTCCCATCCCTAGTGACATGCACTGACGGCGCATTGACCTTTAGTTAGCCAATCAGAACGCAGTACCCCGTCCCCCTCGCTTACGTAGTACCTCAGCGAGTTGGCAGAATAGTTTTGTTCGTTAGATCGTGCAATGAGTAGTCTAGTATTATATCGTCGTTGACTACAGCAAACCAAAAATACGTACAACGACTAATAACTACCACTTCGTTGGAGCACCCGAACATTTAAATTGCTCACAAATTCAAAAACCTTCAGCTAAACCTCTTAAAGGCTCTCTCAAACGTTAAATAAAATACTTTCGTAAGTATATATTTTCTACCGTTTCCCGTTAGAAAGATACTTGACGGCAACATTTCCTTACCGCTCTGCCTCTCACGGCTGCCACGAGTGTGAACTTACCTAAACCACCTACATCATACCACTATTATACACCTTATGAATATTAAAATAAGAGTGATTATTGAGTGGTGGGTGGTAGAGTTATGTTGGTGAAGTTAAAGGCAAGGACTCTTGGTTACGAAGGCCTCACGGAAAATGACGCGAAAACTGTTGAATGTGCATTTTGGGGGATTTCGACTGTTGAAGTAATGTGTAAGTACTTTGTCGGAGTTCGAGTGTGTTGTCTCAGAGTTTACTTTCATATTTAGCGCCGAGTTTAATGTGGGTAGTTCAACTGTACAGCGTGCGTCTGTTGGGAACTTGTTGCTAATATCCAAGTTTGTGTACATAAAGTTACACGTCTGGTATCGACTTCTAATCCACGTGTATATACTTCGGTTACCAAATCTTGAACTCAGATTAGGAATATGTATAATTCTCCCTGTAAATAAGATTCAACTGCTTATTGCTAATTTTACTCAAAAATACACAAAGAAGAAGAAACACCAACATGTCGTGACGCTTTACATAACATTTGATCAAAGTCAAACAAACACATGTATTTTAAATCTCAATAACTTCCTTCCAATTCATAAGTCAAAGACGCGATACGTCGCCGGCAGCGCCCCCGGCGGCGAGTCACAACATCAAACACTCCTCTCTGACGTTCTAACAAAATAGAGCGAAACAAACTCCCAACAACACCCAAAACAATTAAGTACATAATACAGACGAAATTCATTCGCAGATAATTAATTTTCAAGTTTAAAAGTTGCTTCTTAAAACTTGATAAGCAATATTCCTTTGAGATTCTTCCACAAAATGGCGGAGGCGTCTAGTGATGCTCGAAGAAATGCGTTCGTACAATTTTATTTTCCTAACTCAAACTAAATGCTAGAAGAAAAAAAAGAGCGAGAATTAAAAAAACGTCGAGAGAACAGACGGGACCATTCTACTTACAGTCAGATAAGAGTAAAAAATGACCATTTTTTAGCTTCCTAACCTTTGATATTCGAGAAGTGTTGGCCCAGTGGAACTATTGTGAATTACGAGTTGAACATATAAGTCGATTTTCGAAACAACCCACGAACTTTACGGAAATTCAATGCTCTTAAGACGATACAAATGATAATGAAATCGGAAATCGTTTAAGACAATCTAGAACCGAAATTTTCTGACATACCTACTCGTAATAATGACATGCATTTTTTTATCGTGGTTACATGCTCAAATGAGCCCTAAGCAGGATGGAGCGAGATGGACTGTCAGACTTGTACTGACTAAAACACACGGTGATGGTTTGGTGATCCTTCAAAGGCCTTTACGTTCCAGAATTTTATGAGATAGTCCCGCGACACAGGCAAGCTTTTCCCTCTGAGGGGACCCGTCAGATTGCTGACAGCTTTCAGTAACCTGGGCATGATCCATAAATCACCCAATATGACATGTATAAAACTATAAATCGGCACTGGGCCCGCATAATACGTGATAAAGTATAAACATTTTCTCACACAAAGCGTAGTCTTATGTCCTTGGCCTTCGAACTTCAATAGATTAAACTTTTTGCGTGAATTGAATCGTAATGAAATCATAGGCAGCTTTCCTTTTGTGGCTAACTTCTTCTTCGTGTCTTTGTCGACGGTAATTATATTTTATTAGCCCAAAACTCCGCCAACTGCACCGTGTCGTCGGTAGCAGCGAAGAGGCCAGGATAGGAGATGAAGCATGGTTTGTGACTTACTAAATTCCGCTCATTAGCTTAATGAGGCTTCTAAAAGATTTCCCGGGCAACAAATAACACACATTATCCCTGGTCGAACATAGTAGCAGTGCATGCATAGCCCAGTGATCCAGAATGCCTCACATTCCCGAACTACATGCCGATGCGTCATTATCGCGGTAACGACATACCTGCATATTAATTATGTATAGGTCATAGCTTCACCAACAGTTTGACATGCGGTAAATACATGACACTCCTAATCGCCGATCAAATATTTTTTTGAATGCTTATAGACATGTAGTCGAATAAATAGACATAATATCAACTTTACGGTTCTTTCTTCCCACAAGTTTTTAGCTATAAAAGGGAATCGAACGAAAAATATGTCAATTGAAAGGCCTCTTATAAAGTGAAGCACCTAATGAAGGCAGCCTGAACTGACTTGACCATACTTTAGATAAGCCTATGTCCAAGTGTGGATATATTATAATTCTGGTGATATGATGATGATTACAAAGACAAAGTTCCATGTTATCCAAGCTCCTGATCAATCACTAACCATTATAAAACCTAGTAGAAGGAAGAAATAAAACCCAAAGTTTAAAACGCTACAGTACTCGTAGTAGTATTAGTTTTATTTCATACCCATTTGAGACAGCTAATACCGTATGTTCACAGCCACATTCAGTTATGTTTGCATCACAAATTGACTGCAGCTGAGCTGAAGCCCACAAAGTGGAGCTCTCACTAAACACATAAACACGAGGCTCCCAGATCGCCGCAATATTTGACAACAAAAATTGTCTCAGTATCGCCGTAAAATCCAATGCAAACATCTCTTCAACAACTGCTGCCTTCAACAGTCTAACCCGAAAATCAGAGTCATTGAATTTACGACTTTATTGTCTTAAGATAAGGTTCTTGGGTGTCTGGGGAAATGGTTTAAGTGTAAGGTTCTAATGTTGACAAAAAATCTCATCGTTGAAGGGTCGTCAAAGCGTCATAGATCGTAGAGTTGTTTGCTCGTGTAAACTGTTTGTGGTATTTGTTTGAGTTCTGTCATGGTTTGATGTGGGTAGCAGATCGGGCGTATCATCCATCCGCGCCGTGGGTCCTGCGCCGCGCTGTCTCGGCCGTCCGACAAACAACAACGTTTAATGGATTTTTGTGTTTTCCCTATCAAGATCTGCACGATTGATTGATTCTGCTGATCCACATTTACCTACGTTTGACTGACAGTAACTTTACAATGTTATGATATTTATAGAAACATAATTTGCTTTGTTTTGTTTTATTCTCACATCATCTATTTATTAGTATGTTGATTTAAATTAAAAAAAAACCTAAATCTTGCACATTATTTTAATAATGTACCCTCAATTGTACCTATACATTACTTATTTTATGACTAGATTAAACTAATAGTCATCCGTAATAAAATGCGTTTCAAACGAGGATAGGAAAATCAGTGATCTCCATCTGCCTGCTGTGTTATGTCAGAAAGCTATTTATTATTGTATAGATAGTCATATTATTATACTATCACATGTTAAATTGAATGAAGTTGTTTTATCAAATTTAAATTTAAACATTTTTGATGATAATGCCTTACGACTCTATGCAGTTATTAACGCAGTTGTGAGACACAGCGTTTATTTCTTATTTAGGTACATTAAAGTTTAATATTTATTTGCCTTAATTTTGAAAAAGTCATCACTAGTCATAGTATACCTCCACCGCTGAAGATTACAATGGATACAGTACAACAACCCACCTTTGTAATCAAGTAACTAGTCAGTAGGGGAGGTTCATCATTGATGTGGGAAGCCTGGAGCGATGCTCTTTCTTTATACTATATTATTATACAAAGAAAGGGGTTATTCTCACTAAGTATTATTGTGTGTCTAGATAATTATAAGATCAACAAGCTACAGGTTTTAACCCAACTTATGTTTAACATGAAGCACCTTAAACAAACTCTTAGTACCACAAGGATAAAGTATCGTTTAAATAAAATAAAACTTCACAAAATTCTTCTAAATTGATTTAACACTCGTTCAAAAGCGTTCGTACCTACTCTGATCTGTTGAGAGCTCTGAACTGTTCCGAAGTTTGCCGACAGTACACGAAGCCAGAAAGTATTAAAAAGATATACACGCTACTGTAAACTTTGCAAAGATCTCCCGACTCCAAAGCCAACAGTTGAAAAATTAATAAGGCCTACTTTAAACTTGGGCAGCACTGAATATGAAGAAGTTACGTTATTAAGCTTTTAGTTTCTGACGGAGCTGTATTGAGATAAGAAAGTTTGGGTGCACGCCATGTTTTATATTTCACCGCGTGATTTACAAGAACATGTTCCTTGACAACGTTTTGAAGTCACTGTAGTCTTGACTCCTATATCTATGTACCAGTGCTTACTGGCAAAACTGATTGCTCAAACAAGAGATAGACTTTAATGTCACTATAGGGTGTGTAGGAATATAATGAACTCGTAGTAACAACGTGAGGATAAAAGAAACCATGTTACATGTAAAGACATGTCTACTCATATAAGTCTGCCTCGGGAGCCGTAATAACGACAATGTGCTTTGCAAAATTACTTCAAGGAAGTACATCATTAAATAAACTATCTTTTAGATTACTAACGACAGTCATACTTTATTGTTTATTACTTTTGGCAGCGACTCATACAATAAGAATGCTAAAATCGTATGCCAACCTGTGCGAATGTAGCCAAATACTTTGTTAGCAGACTATTTATGTTTTAAGCTATGTGTAATTTTCATAGTTTAGAAGTGAGTGCGGGACAGACGCGCGATCGCTCACCCGCGCGGCTGCTCGCTCGCCGCGCGGGCCCCCGGGCTGTCGTTTGTTTAGGATGTTTGCGAGCCCGCCTTTGTTTTGTCTTATTCCTACACTATTTGTTCTCCTACTTCATCGAATAAGTCGGCTTAAGATGTTCACAGAACTCAAACACAATCCCGATCCTTTGCGCTGTAGATATCTATGTTGGAGTGCTTCGGATTATCTTTGTTATGTAGAACAAACCATTGTAACGGTTACCGATAACGCAACGATGATTTTTTGCATAAAAATCTAATTCCATTATCGTAAACAATATTATTCAAGACAGTTACAAAATAATTGGTATGAGCCAGACTATAAATCTATTCATAAGACAAACGTACTTTTATTAACCATTTCAGATATCAAATTAAATAATCCTCCAAACAAGGCAATACGTTTCCGATGCAAATGTCCGCAGTACACAAAATCACTATCGATGCGGGTCCAACAAAAGCTAGTTTAGGTAAACCATTTAATATTGTAGAATACAAAGTGAATTTCACGCGAGAGCAACGACGCGCGGGCAACGTGCGAGTTTGTCGCGCCGACATGCGACATCGCGACACGCAGCGCCGTAAATAAACAATCGAGCAATGTATTTAGTCATTTGGCCGACAGCGACACGCGTTTGTGTCCTCATACAAACATATTAGTCGCGAGTGTTTTATTTTATTGCGGGATTGAAAAATAAAATAAAGTGGTTGATACAATTCTCGATATTGAACGATGTAAATTGAAATACAGCATTGTGCGGGTTTGTTGTGTAGAGCTTGATATTTGTCATAGGTTTTAGAAGATAATAGAGAACAGCTCTGTTTTGTTTTATAGAACTTCACAACAGATTGACACGATACGTAGCCTCTGACTAAACGAAAACTTGATTTTTAATAAAATTGTCATGATTGTTACGGAAAGAAAATCTTACAGAATAAAATTAATAAAAACGAATAGTAAGTTCCGTTCAATAATAATAAAGTGATTGTGGATGTAAATGATCCAGTAATGAACTTAGCACGCAATCACATCGCGACATAAGCTGCGGTCATGTGACACAATTGGCGCGATTCACACGTGATTATGAGGTTATTGATACGCGACTTTCAACAGCAATGTTGACAATAATTAACACTAGTTTCAACTTGGGTCAACGATTTGAATGAAAAGCGATCAAGTTCAAGTTATCGTATTGAAACAAAAAGAGCGTAGATAAACTGTATGGCTACATCCTGTTTTGTATTTCTGTAACAAAACGTGACAAAATAAAGTTGAGCCACATCTGTCGTGGCTAGTGAAATTGTAATGGATTTATTTTCAATAACTGTCACGGGTTAGTTGACCGCACGTTTATTTTCCAGCGAGGAATCAAAACACAGCACGCAGCGGTGCGACGGCGCGCCACCGCGACAGATGACGCGCGGCATTGACGCGCGACCGCGGAGGACGCGCGGCCCGGGGAAATAAAACTGGTTTGTTATTGACTGGGCATTATCTATAATAGTTCTACATGCTGTATTGCATATAAGCGACAGTGCTACTACTAGTGTATTAAAACTACACTCCTTTAAATTATATTTTCGATTCATCTTTTTAAGAGCTCGCGATCACTGGATTTCGAAATCTCACATGAACAGGAGATAACCGTTTGCCTAAAAAATTATAGACCATGAATACACGTGTACAGATGTTTCTGAAAAAAAATTGTTTTGAATTTGTAATTTCCTTAATGTTAATGCAGTAAGAATCACTAAATATTGACCACGTGCTCGTGCCGGCGTCATTTATGAACATCCGTTACAAACACTAATGTCTGGTGATCAAAGTAATGGCGGGGATTTAAAATGTTTCCAAGCAAATTGTGAACATTTAGGTATAAACAGTATTCGTTGTAGTAGTCATGTGTTCACACAGGTTATAATAAGGGTCAGAAAGAATAAAAAATCATGCATGCGAAAAAAACGCATGCCATAACATTACATTATGTGAGTAGGCTTTCTACCTTCTTTCTGAAAAAATTGAGGGTATTTCTTTTATATTGATCTATCTTTTCTGCGCTGTCATATTATGGTTGATCTTGCATGCTCGTTGGTTGAAGATCACAAGTAGAACATTATGTTGTGATAATAGTTATTTCATTATATAACTATTATCACAACATAATTGTATAAGCTTTTCAAAAAGCCATGAATAAGTGTGAAAATACATAAATAGTAACGAAGCGCGTTCACAAAATATGCGAGTGAAACATTAATACGGGCCATAATTGCCGATGGCAACATTAACATCGTTATATTTGAGCGATGATACCATCAGCTCAGCGATACAACACAGTTTCAATATTACGCGGTAGGGATGTAATTGCCGACGCGCGTGTAAAAGCAGCAATTATATCCGCGATAACCGACGTCTTGCGGCGCCTACCGCCTGCCGCGCTAGGGATGGGACACGCGGGATATTGTCATCAGATGTAACAAAAAATACGACACATATTAAGGTTTAAATTCACTTATTCCAGTAAGTGAATAAAATTTAAAACTTTATATGATGAAGGACATGTGAATGGAACATTGTTCAAATTATGGCCTATATTATTTTCATCTGCGAACTTACTAACAAAAAGACGACGCCAAGGAGCCACTTGCTGCACACACGCAAATTGATTTATTTTCCTCTTATACGAGACCGAGTGCTAAGCGCACTAAACGAAAATGTATGCAATGGTTATTTTTGCCGATTTGAAATTCTGTTACATTAACGTTTTTCTAACTTAAACCAGACTTCTACAGTAAAAGTTTTCAAACTATCTCTCGCAGATCTTAAGCCGAGAAGTCCCGTAAGCCCGGGACAGGGTCCGTGTGTCACATCCCTCGGGCCGGATATTGCAGGCCGGCGGCGTTGCTAAAAGCCTCGTGTAGTAGTAGGCTGTAGGCCGGAGCGCGCGCCATGCAGACTGTTTGGCGTTCCGCTCACGACCAAATTGAGTCTAGAGGCTGATTGTGACGGAAAAATGCTAAACAGAGCCCAAATTAAACACTCGAGCCTCGCGTGGGCTCCCAGCCTTGTGAACGTCTGCCTTTGTGCTTTGTTTGGAAACTTTTCGGCTTTAAAGGCTTTGGTCGTGATTGTGAGGCTTATTAAAATGTTAGCGTTTTTATTGGTCCTTTGGGTTTGCGCCTGCAACATGGATGATATTGAAATTGATTTAAATATTAGGTAGCACAAAAGTCCTATTTGAATATTTTAAGAAACATAATGTGCAGCAATTGCCATTATACTACAGAAACGTAAGTATTAAACTAATGAGCATTCCTCTAAATAACAGAAAAAACAAATGAGAGCATTTTAGCGGGCATGAACATTTTTGTGAGCTTTTTACAGAGCCGACTGTCATTTTCATGAAGAAACAGTTTTTGACTACCATCAACTAAAAAGTTCACTAGAAAGATCGTTAAAATGTTTTTTATGAACTTACGCTTCGTTGTTTAGTTCGGCAAAATTCAAAACAGCAAATGCTCGATGTTTCAAGTGAATACTCAGGTCTATCAGCGCTTATTTGTTTTAAAAGTCTCGTTTTCCTTGCAGATTGGCCAAAACTAGACCACTTCTCACCAAATCACTATCATCTGAAACTGAATAAAAGCCCTCCACATCGTCGAATAAAGATGTTATCAGCGCGCGGCATCGACTTAATACTCTTTGTTTTCCGACGAGCGCCGGGATGAGGGGCGCTCACGTTTAACGCTCTCATACGTATGTACGGACATACATACATTATACATTTAATCGTATAATGTGGACATCTGACGCGCTGAGAAACCATAAGGCGAAGACTTAAGAGCAAACAAGTCAACATTTTTTCCATAGAAACTTCGTTGGGGTTTTACTCCACTATTTGACAAGGTACACCCAAAATTAAAGATGGTATCGTTTTGTCTCATTATTAATTTTGTCTGTACGGAAGCAGAATTTTAAAATATGAAGCTATTAAAAAGTTACGAGCTTCTAAAGATTCGTTTTTTTGCTAATTTTAACACAACTTTAGGTGTAAATTAGAAGCTAAAGAAGCATAAAATTTGAATTTAATAAATTTTATTTGAAATTAATTGGTGCAGTGGTTTTTTCATAAAACCCCAACAGCCAAAGGCTTTTTCGTATTTTTTTACGCGCGCCTTTTACTCTGAATGATCGTGCATCTCACTGAATAAGTTTACCCCTGTTTTCTCCACGGGGGGATGACCCTCGCGCACACGTGAACAATATGGCTCGATTTCCGGTGAAATATCATGGTTTTTGACCATGCCTGCCAGTGAGTTCGAGCTCGCGACTAGCGGCGCCTTAAGGGATCTCAGCTAAGGTTTGGATAAGAGAGGTTTGGCGATACATATTGCCCTGTTATTAATATTTAATTTCTTTGGTTTCAATATAGAAGCCTCCATAGGGGGGGGGGGGGGCAAGCGTTAAGGACAATAGTAGGAACACGCGGTTTTTACCGCTAGTCGATCGGTTCTATCGCGACCTCGTGCTAAGGGCCGATCAACACAGATTCTCTCCGGCTCAATATCTTGTTACACAGTTTCATTATACTGCATCGATCGGATCTGAAATAATATTATAAAAATGTGAAAGTTAGTTTGTTTGCTTGTCATAATTTCACGTCTGACTGAATCGATTGTGTTGTTTCTCATACTGATATATCTGTATGAGCTGGGTTAGGACAAAGGTTAGTCTTTAATGCCTTTTTCTTGAGATAAAACGATACTGTAGAATAACTTTCAACCTTAGCGCAAGTAGACCCATGGACAAGGGCTTGTATCGTAAAAGTATATCGATACAATTGCTCCTCCGCGCCGAACATTGCAACTCCTCGGACGTGTGCAGAATGTATTAGTAACTCGTACTGTGCGGGTTTCTTTGCAGTTTTCCCTTTGTCGATTGTTGTGGGGCCGCTCTGGTAAATATAATTTCGATGCATGAATAAAAGCTTGAATGGTTGCTACGGCGTAGCAACGTGCTACGACGGCTACGAAGTCGTAGTACTATTTACTACGAACTACCGCGCCAAGCATGTTTTCATTTTTCACTCATTTGACAAAGACAGTGGATGTTCTAAAGCGTGGTCTCTATTAGCAGACATTTCAGTCGTTTATTCAGTCTGCAGCTTAGAACAAGCACCTCTTTAATTTAAGTGCAGGCTATTAGACACCACTTTAGGATTTTGTCTACAAAGCGTTGTGATTTGTTACAGCGCACTTTAAGTTCATATTCAGTTTGGAAGGCTTTACCTCAGACATTATACTAGTAACGAGTTCAATTTATCTTTGTTATAATAAAATAGCTAAAACTTCAGTACACTTTCAGTTTCAAGGTGGTCATTATTTTTGTAATGTAAAAATAAATCTTAACAATACTATAATATTATACCTGCTTATTTAATTAAAACTAAGTATAAATTGTAGTAATTTCAATTAGTTATTTTTTTTTACTCTTAAATATTGAATATTAATAGGCGCTCATAATTTAAGTCTCAATATACGTGATTAATTAAAACGGTGACATTGTTACTTTATTTATGTTGTTGATAAAAAAAAACAGTTTTTCAATCGAAATAAAGTTGTAGATAGAAAATAAAAAGTCTCATTGCATGCGCACAGAAGAGGATTTAACTAGTGTTAACAGAACACTAATTCTGAAACACTTCGAGTAATCTGAAAAACTTTTAATTAGCTCGCTCTACTTTCAGTTTCTTTACCAACACTTAATAAGCTCTTCTTCAGATTATCTCAATAGAAAAAACATAAGTAGGTTTTTAAGCAGATAGTGAAAAGAAAACACTGGAATTCTGCTCATTGTCTCGCAGGTACTGTTATGTATCGGTTCGATGAAGCCTCATTTACTCATATAATGTGGATATTTTAGTTTTCTAAAAGGGAACCGCCGGGAACAGCTATTTATAGTATAATTTTATTGAAAACCCTGGGTAGCAGGTCATAATTAATGCACGAAGAAAAGGATTCTGGTTGAATATGAAGAAAATATCAGATAATTGTATTCTACTTACTACTAGTATTTTAATGAATACAGAAAAATAGGAAACTTTATGAAAGAACAGAATTGTTTTCATTTTCAGAAATTGCCTAAATAGATTTATTTCGGACAAGTAATTCAAAACCTGCGTTGCATCCTTCACACCTTGTGTCATGATTTGAGGTTAACGTTCAGCAACTGCTGACAATTTGCGAATATACCGATCCAAACGGTGTATTTGCAAATTGCTCGCAGTTTTCGGCCGAGCAACAACGAGCAACCGGCAATCAGCAACTAGCGTCGCGCACTTGACCGACATCGCACCCGATGCTAAGAGTTAGGTACTGCTCCACTTTCACGTGCGAAGGGAAATATACCATCGTCACGTAGAATTACCATGTACGCTTTTTTTTCTAACTAACACAAATTAAACACACTTTCTTTTCTTTCACTAACTGAATATTCATAATTTCATACGTTTTTCGAATGAATAAGGTGGATTTACACCTGCGTAACAGTAGCGCATAATTATCTTGTTTAATAGCACGAATCATAATAATTATGCCAACCCTCCTCAAACCGTACATGAACAATCAACATCACAATCGTTTCTAAAAATAACTAATATTTTTTTTTTGGTAATCCACTTGCAAAAATAAATTTATGTTTGATTCGTGGACACTAAAATATTTTTTTAAAACCGTTTCTGTTCAAAATATTACTCAAGCTGCAGATCTACGCTAAGAGATAAAATATTTCTGTTTTTTGTGCGAAATTGCTTCTAAAAATAAAGAAAAATATCATGCCGGTACAGTAAGTTTTTCCCATAACATTTTACAACAAAATATCTCAATTTGCGCGGCTGAAATAAATCAACGCCTAAATTTTTCCTCAATAAAAAACAAACTCCGCCACAATCGATATTCAGTTACCGATACACAAAAACTTTTTACGGTAAATATTTCCCGTTTCCGCGCCGCTGCGGAACCGGTCCGGTTCACCCGGTCCCGGCGCCTGGCGCGTGTTCGGGGTCGTCTTGTCCCGGGGCGACGAGTTTTTCGTCGAGTTATTCTACAAATTAATTAATGCAGAGGTTCGCTTCAGTAAAAACCAATCGTTACCGCTCAGCGCACGGCGGCGCGCGGCGGCGGGTTATCAAATATTAATTATTTACTTGTAACCGATTTCTGTGGCGACGTGAGACGGTAAGTGTAGTTTTATTACCTGTTTGTGTAATGTGATTTTAATTGATGAAACTCATGGAAATATGTACACAGATCCATGTCTGTATGGCTTTACTTCGCAGGACACAGTAATTAAGCCAACTTTAAATTAATGTAATTATGAGAGTACCACAATTATTTAGTTTATCAACAAACTACTGTCGGCTCGTCCTATTTGGAAAACAGTTGTGAAAATTTGAATTTACTACATGCAAATAAACAGTATTTCCAGTTTAAAATAGTAGGGATGGAGATGCAACCACAATGGAGGGTCGCACATAAAGCTGTACGCATCAGTCACCCTAATACCTACATTACAGAATTAATATTGCATCCATTTCCTAATAACTGACGGAATGCACCATCATTTCCCAAGGTGATGGGGTGACCGGAGGGAGCGAGCGACTTTCTATAAAAATAGAAAATATGTTGTCAAAACCTGTCAATGTAGGGGCCGTCGACGTGACGCGGCAGCCTCCCCCTGATTGCTACCTTTTAAGTCGTCAATATTCATTGCGAGTGATCACACGCGCTCCATTCACTACGGGCAGGCAGTCGGAACAAATCTTATAAAATTTGTCTACAAATCGGCTTACGGGCTCTGTTAACTAGGCCCGATGGCTCGCCTTTGAGTCTTTTGTGGCACAAACAAGCGGTCAGGGGGCTGGTGGCCGCAGTAAATGGATTTGTTCTAAGCCTCCCCGGCCGCGTCCTAATAGATTACACATTTGTCAAAACAGAATCCGATGAATTGATTTAACTTGACAGGCGAGAATAAAAGCGAGGATTACGGAGTTGTGTGCTGCGGTGAATGAAATCTCAATCAATTTCAATAATGAAGTGAAGCAAAGTTAGTGCGAACTATGGCGCGTCGAGCTTGCATATTAGAGCGAGTGTTGGGACCGCTCCGCGCGCTGACCGGGAACTTGCTAAAGTACGCTGACCTCGCACAACTGCATGGAAAGTTGCTGGCCTTTTGGTAATATACTAACTTTAGTGCCTTTTACTGTCCTACCTCATTTATTACCTTCGTGATTTTTTTGCTCATGTGAATTTTATAAGTTTTATCTATGTATTGTATATTCGTTATAATTTTAACGTGGACATAAAAAAGTTATTTGTTTTTCAATTTTGTTATTGATTGAACAACGAAAACATAGAACTGATTGTCATTTTCTAGGTATTTGAAAGAATAACAACTAATTATTGTTATTAGATTACCAACAGCACAACGATAAAGTTTGCTTGTTTCCGCTTTATTTTCTGTCTCACGTATGTATAGCATGTTGCATCCAGCGGCTGCAGTACCGTAACCGCTTGACCGTATTCAGCACGTTTTTAAAATCATCTGCAGCGCCATACAAAATGTATGAAGCAACAAGTGTATTGGGCTATTATCGCCATTTGTTATAACAATCGTCTGCACTTCGGGCAAGGCGCGTGGAATTTTAAATGATAAAGCAGGAAATATGTTCGTTCCTGTTTGTAACTTTTCTTTTAAGAATAGCGAAGAAACATAAAGTTGCTTAATGATGCAACTGAATAAGTTACTTTAAGTTCCTCCTCTTGGAACCTCTTTTTGCTGAACTATCTTTTCTTAATGAAGGTGAGAATTTATCGAACAAGTACTTACGACCAGGACAAAATTTATAGTAAATCTAACCTCTACCTGTTTGGCATTTTTTTGTAAACCCTAAATAGCATATTGGCACTGTTGCCACCACAACCATAATCTATACTCTCCCACAATCCAGCCACATGCACCACCACGAGGACTTGCTCGTCAGTGCTCGTTCTAACCAATTACTCTCTCGACTGCTCCTCTCAGTTACTCAGTCGAGCGAGCGAACAACTCGTGTGACGTCACTCACTCGTAGCGCTATTGTCTGTCAGACTTTCTGTGAGTACAGCGTTGTGCAAGTGTGTGTGTTAACAGAAGAGAAAAGAATGGGTGATACCGATGTAACTTTTTTTTCTGTCGTGGTAAAGTCATCAAATGAGCCCTCCCACCCAGGGCAGAGGGGAGGGACTGTACGTTTCCGGGTCACGGTAAATTGTGAGTCCCGCGTCCATAATACGTACGAAGCTTGAATAGCAGTGGTTTGGCTACTTACGATTCAACGGCCAATGGCACAAAATGAGTGATAGAGTAGAGATAAGGATAGACCAACTAGAAATACCGATGATTCCAAACAGAGCAATAAAAATAGCTAAACTCAAGCGCTGCTATAAAGCTCGAAGTACAATATTCAACAGCTTCAAAGTAAAACAATAATCGAGTCACGCTAACCCATACCTCCAATTATGAGCCTACTTTTAAAAGCATGTCATTCACACTTAATACAGGAACAATTTTTTATTGTGACGCCACAATAGCACAATGGCCCAGTGATCACTGTGCACGGTGCAACAAAGCCGCTCGTTAGCCGGTTCTATTCCGACACGCCGTCACCGACCGACGGAAACGGAAAAATGTATTTGAGTGCAATCTCCGGGAGTCGCTTTGTTCTGATATTGAGGGAGGGGAGGGGGAGGGGCAGAGGGTACCGTGCACGTAACTTGACCTATAGGCGGTGGGAAGGACCTATAGTTCTGTGTCAGGCAAAATATGTGAATAAACGGTTCGCTTCACTAAAAACGATAAGTTCATGTTTCGCCAAAATACTTCTGATTTGTATGTGTCACTAAAATTAAATGAATAAGGTTTTTGTTGAATCCTATCAGAATCAATATGCCTGGACTAACAACATTATGAATTTAAGTTGTCTTTGACGTAAACTGTTTACTAACAATTTGGAAGTTAAGAGTTGATTCCAAGTTCATCATCCACTTCAAATAAACTTCGAAAATCACTCCTAATTTATTAATTAAACGTTATTAGTCCACATTAAGACTTTGCGCTATCGTAACTGCAGGTAATTAATCAAATTAACATCACAACATTTTTTAAAGTCGAAAACCCTCGCGATTGAAACATTATTTAATTTCTAAAGTTTGCCTTCACGCGATCGCCGATGAAAATCAAGAAGCAAAAGAACTATTGTGGCCTTCTTTTTAATAACTAGACCAAACTGCACTTTCAACTAAAATAAGTATTTAAAATGATATTTAAAATCTCGCTCTTTCAGTTTTCAGGAACTAGATATAAGGCTAAGCTACACAGTAAGCTGGCCAGAAGCGGAGCGAATATAAAAGCGAATGAGCTGCTGCTTAAAGTGACTAAGTGTGTGGGCGCAGCATGGTCACTCACAGTGTTCGCATGGCGGTGCATAGGTACAGTAACATTCATCACATGAGAGGATATTGGTTAATATTTCTCCGTGTCTCCACTCCCCAGCCTCGCTCTACTCATATGGACAGGCAGCCTAGCGAGCATGTTTAAATTAAACGACGATTTTCATGCAGCGTAAATTGAAACTTTATTAAAAATCTATCGTCATTTTAAAATATAAACTTTTTAATACCCCTAAACAGTAACCCAAGTATATGCGAGTAGTTTCGATAAAAAAATACTTTTACTAGCCCTCGACATAGTAATGCTGACGACTGGACCGAGTTCCCGACGACGTCCGGTTCCCACTTTTCAGCACTACTTTATACTTCTCACTTCCTTGAGAAATTTTTAAGTGAAATCATAAAAGCTTGACTTTCTGACTATTAAATGTAACGAGGCAAGTTCCGCCGACCGCGGCCAACTTGTGCGGACTTTGTACAAGCGTTATATACGAGTACGACACTACTCTCTCAAGAGAACTGCTTTGATACAAAGACGAGGATCTTCACTTTGACAACCGTGAAACTGCTCAACTTCGATACATTTTACTCACATTGTCATTAATAAATGCTTTGTTAAATTTAAACACATTTTTCCATAAATCAGTGGCTCTTTATTATTAAATCTCTTTTAACCAGTAGGTACTTAAGTGTTAAATTCATTTCTCTCTTCATAAAAAGTGTTTTCCTCATCCGCATGAAACGTTAAACAGAATATTTGATCATGCCATTGCATTATAAATCCGATACATGAATCAAATATTCATACTCGTCACTCAACAATCACGTAGGACACTTCATATTCGACAGAATACCCAAAATGTAAAATCATAATGAGTCTAGGGATGGGCGTAACAATTTTAAAAGTATTACTTGTCCGGAGTGTCGTCCCGGCGGGATTGCACTCGCGCCGCGCCGCGCTTTGTTCGCGCGCGCTCATTGTGACCGCGTATTGTACGCCTAATGTAATGGACTTACTGAATGAAAACGTGGAAAGTAGACCCATTCTTATTACATGCAGAGAAGAACTCTTACAAAAATTAAAACTTTCGTGGAACTTGCTATAATATTTAGTATAATTGTTTGGTTGTATATTTTTTGAACTAATAATTGTGACTAGAAATCAATAGTCTGAAGTCATCTTGTTTTAAGATTGAAACACGGATATTACTTAGATGAAGGCATGCTAAGACTAAGTAAGAGATAGGGATATTCTCTCCATTTATGAAGTTAACCTTCTGTACACATAGATTATGTAAGGTAGCGATGCACACGTGCCCCGGGACCGGTCGGGAACATCCCGCGAGCGTTAATCGAGGCGAGATGCTTCCTGGGATTATTAATAAGAGATATATTATGCTAATGGAACTGCGCCATATTGTTTGTTACAAGTTTTTGCTGTAACTTCCATCTTCCACATATATAACGTGAGCCTCATTAAATATGGAGATGCGTCGGAGTAGGCCCAGCTCGCTCGCGGGTGGCTGAGAAAAATAAAATGCGTGTGTTTATAAGTAATACTATGGACAGTAGTAATTTAATAAATTGTGCTTTTATGTTTAATGGTTTTCGATTATTTTGTAAAATGTCTGTTAATGAAAACTTTTCATCTCTCAGCACGTGAGCTTAAATAAAATGAAATGTATTGTTAAGAATTAGATCAAAACAATACGGCATCTTTTTTAATCAAGTTAAATTAAGTGCCAAAATTAGTGTCACTACATAAAGCGTCTCAGCTAGGAACGCTTACAATAAGGCTTTCATCATCCCGGGACTCGCGTCCCGCGACACAGTTCCTTTGCAAATGTTCCCACGACTTTCTCAAAAGCCTACTTAGTTGAGAAACTACTAGTGATGGAGTTTTAAGTTTTCGCGCACACTTTGCGTTATAATGAGTTATTAGCATAAGCTCCTTCGAACGCCTTCATCCTTTGGTGTTTGTGTTGAATGAATTTAAAACGGTTCCGAACTAAAAGATCTGGATTTGAAATGGAAATGTTGAGAGATTCCCGGCATTGTACAGTTAGATGGTTATGTAGGATCGGTTTCGCAGCCAAGTAAGAAAGTTCGTGTTCCCGAACAGAGTGTAGAGGAAAAATCCAAGTTGAGTAATGATGACAGTTACTGAAACTCAATTTGGCCGTTTTCCATAAACGTTCATTTTCCGTCCATTTGAACGGAAAATATACGATGTTGATACCTGAAGTGTGTTTTAATTTGCATAAAAGGTCTCACAAAGAGTAATTTAAGAAGCAATAATTTTTAATTTGGCCATTGTATGAACTTTAGTAGATGATTCTGGTTAAAAATGGAAAATCAACACAAAAATGTAAATACCCTGTGAACCCTTCCTTATGAAAGGGACAAAGAATAACAAATGAACGAGCTCTCATAGAAAAGGAAATTACTTTGGGACGCGTAAAAAATCGCCATTATTAGCGAATTACGTGAACAAAGAGTTGGCGCGGTAATTACGCGCGTGTCGGCATCAAACGCTCGTTTGTGCGGCGCGCGGTCGCGCGGTCTGTGCCTGCCCTTACGTCGGGACGGCGAGGAGCGGTATGAATATGAATGCGAGCGCAAATTGTCTGTCCCGCTGTCATTGTGGAAGAATTCGAGGAGGGCTGTTGTTGAAGACGAAACGATTACCATACGCGCTTACATGCATAACTTACGGCATTCTCTTATTCAAACGATTATCATTAAACACACAAACACTGTTTCATTACCATAGGTAGACGGAGCCATTATGTTTTCTGCTTATAGCGTGTACACCTTAAGGCATCTCACTCAAATCATTATTTTTGCGAAATGACTATTCCGCTTAAGCGGGATAAGTACATAGGTCAAAATTCTTAATGATAAATCTTTTATGTTTCTAAATATTTTATTAAACATAAGATAATATAATGTTATCCCTGTTTCTATATTATGTTATACTGTTACATGTCAAAAATACGATAACTTTTTAGACCTATGTAGGATGCATTAAGTAGTAGGACGTATTCGTGTGAAGTTCAATGAATATTAAAACAGTAATTTTGAAAAATTAGGACGTGATGTATGAATTATATTGTAGACTCTTAAAACGAAGTGTATATTGTTTAAATCTTAAAATGATTGAATAATATAATCGTTTTAATTTATATTAATTGTATAATTACGAGTGCATTGCGGAACAAACCCTGGACCTAGCACTCCACGTTACTTACAAACTCACGTGATAGAATACGTACTGTGTCGTGCGAAGATTGCGCGCCGCTCACACATCCACTGCCTTTGTCCTCTCGCGAAGTCGCCTGTCTGTATCGGGGCTTACACAACAAGGTTAAAATGTACCTAGAATTGGATCACTGAAGGAGGTTCTAAGGAAGCTGCAATCACATTGCTTCGTAAAAATAAGAACAGGTGACTGTAGCACAACACCTGCTTTAAGATCGCGGTTCAGAGCCTGTAGCCAAACGGCAAGCGACAATCGCTAACGTTTAGCAGTCGCTAATACATTTTCAACTTTATACCCCATTGCATAAAGTTGAAAATCTATCAAAGAGTACAGATCGTTTTCGTTTGCTTCGTTCGCTATCGTTCAGCAGTTTTTACTAGATTTAGACTTTATGCGATGGGGTATAAAGTTGAAAATGTAATAGCGACTGCTGAACGTTAACGATTGTCACATGCCGTTTGGCTACAGGCTCAGTTTATCAATTCATTGAAATGAATTTACATTGATATAAAAAGTTTACGGCCTAAAGTACGATTACGTCCAACAGAAAATAAGAAGTATATTTTCTGGGGATCACAAGACGACTCCACTCATTCCTTATGGGGGCAGAGAACAGTCATTATTTTAATATCAATTCGATTTCGGTAACACGGTACGATACTGTCTTTAACCTACCTATCCATGTATGGATCAGAACAATATTTGTACCAAAATAAAACGTTGGAACCGTTAATTTTCCCGAAAGCTCCAGTAATCCTCGCAAGTGGTCCACATAAATAGAGGAACATTGTCTGAAATAAAAGAAGTGCTAACACAGCAGGTTTACTTTACAATGTTAAGGTTGTTCGTAACTCAAACATGAAGAACAAATAACGTAACACTGTTTGCAGGAGCCGCGAGCCGTGAGCTTCCAGAACAGATATGTTTGTGAAACGAGCTGGGGTGCGAGCCCACTGGGACGTAACATTATACTAAAACAACGGGGAAAAAAATTAAATGCGCAAATAACAATAACGAATATGAGCTGGAAGTACTGAAAGTGAAAACAACATAAGGTCTAGCCAAATAGCAATGTTTCGTATTTCCACAACATTTTGGAATAGAATTGATATTAGCCTTCGCTTGCTCAGCTCGCGTTTATTCAATTTTATATCTTCGACATTTTTATCAGTGTCACCGATGAATGAATTTCGTTTTTATAGATGCTCAAGTTTATATAAAATGTCTTTGTATGGATAGAAAATAATTTCTGTCTCCATTTCTAACATGTATTGACGAATAGAAAGCAACAAATAATAAAGATATTTTTGATGACTTTAAAACATTATGTATTTACGATATAAAGGGTTGGTTTTCAATAATGGCTGGTCATTAAAAACTGTAATAACCACGTAATCACCTAACATTAGTCTAGTATAACTATCATTACAGCTGATTGGACGCCCACCCTTATATCATTTGCCCGCTCGGACTCGGTCGCGTAACATTGACTTTTACAACTTCCTACTATTGTATCCGCCTTCTATCTCTTTCACTCCTGCTGTATCTTATGTGATGATAATACTGCTATCCCTGTCGTATCAGTAATAATCGCATCGTCATCGGAATGGCTCGTCGTTCGTTTTGGGCTGTTTGCAAGATGTGATGAAGCAAGGATTACTTTTGTGCAGACGTGGGATGCTGCGGTACTGAGTACGTATTATTTTGTGAAAGATTCAATCTCAACTCATTTGTATTCAGGAAGGTTTTCACAAACTTTTAACATGAGAACATTTCGAAGTACGCTTTCTTCGATCATTGTATTTATTTGTTTTTACTTAGTGAACCCATGTGGGTGTCATGTTATTTTTGTTGTCTAAACAAATATTACAAAGAGGTATTCTATTTGCAATACACCCACCTAACCTCCTAAGCGATTGGTCCTTCCTGAATAAAAATTTCTTTGTGCTAAGAAGCAATTTCTTACCAGAAACTTATATTACATTTACTTATTTTATTATATTCTTATAGGTATGTCAGAAAAATTAAAGCCCAACTAGACGTCGGGATTATGCGACGCAGTGAGTAGCAGGCAGATGTTAGTAGTTAATAAATTGCCTAAATTGGAACATTCCATCAACATCCATCTACATTAAATATCTAATCACTTAAGATAAAACAACACAATTGTTTATTTTAGTCTAAAAACTAATTAAAACTTGTTTAATTTGTCATCTCTGAGTCTAAGTTTGAAATTGTCACAACACAAAGTTGTTTCAATAAAACGTATGAATACTTTCGCGACGAGACCATTGTAGCAAGTGAACAATTTGATGAATACTCGAGAGAATTGAATTAAATAACAGTGTCTTATTAATTGTATGAAAGTTCTTAAATTAGTTTAGTTTTTGTTTAGGAGTAAAAACGTTATAAAGAAAATAAGTACGTACGAGAAAATACGCCTTAAGAAAAAATAAATTCTTAGTTTGCCTTTTTACAATATTAACGTATATTTTTAAATATTTCAAAAAATTATACACAGTACACATGCAAGAAATCAGTCTACTGGTATAACAACCAGGGTCAAAGCTACGAGCGGTCAGAGATTCACAAAAAAAACCTGCTTACAATGCGGGGCGTGTCAACAAGTACTGGTTTCAAGTTCGAATCATTAACCTCCTTATGTGATTGTCAAGGCTTTTGGTCATTAAACGATTGTCCTACATATAAGTGTCCAACACTACAGGCTAGCGTTAGTTGTCATTAGCCAAAGGGAGTGGGGTGAGGTCTTTGTCTATTTTATCATTGTTACGACCGCCAAATACACGAAAACAAAATGTTGAAATAAAATATTGTATCAACGATTACTTGAGAAAAAATCGCTCTGGGCGCTACGCCGTAGCACCGTAGCATCAAAACGTAGCGCGGCGGCGTAGCGTGATTTACGAATAAAAGCCAGCTCAAACACACGCACGAGCAGTTGCTATCCCAGCGGCAGTTGTAGGTCATGGGTTCAAAACCAGGCAGGCACATTACAATGTTACATTACATTACATTATAATTTAATTTGCCTGTAATTTATTTCATCAGACATATGCCATCTAGAATTTAGTACCACATGGTGGATTTCAGCCCACTCCCTCACACTGGGCTTATAGGTTGCCTATGCTTTTTAAAGCGGATTTTGAATAGATCACTTTCGAAGGTTGCTATGTTTATGCATTTTTATTTCTCTTGACTGTACATAGTTGGATAAAATTGTGTGATTAATTTATGTAAACCTATTATAAAAGAAAATCAATATAGGAGACAATTAGGGGAGCACATGCACGCGAGTGCATCCGGCCACGTGCCGCCGTGCACCACGTCACACTTCAGTGCATCGCCACTGCAATACTGATCGCAGATAGCATTGCATGTCTTATTTTATTGCTGTCAGTATTCCCTCGACACGTGACTATATCTGATCAATAATAATTAATCATTCTTACACGTAAATCACCGGTTAATTTTGGGAACTATAATTGCATCGACTTGTCATTCCTTATGAAAAAAGACATGACATTGCACGAGATACTAAGAAACATCAAATAAATAGTTCTGAAAATTAACGGTACACAAAATTAAATGTTGTTCTTTTGAGGGAGAGGGGAGAGGGTTAACTCATTAACCAGTTCAAGTGTTCTGAGCAATCATTTGGTGTCAAAGCGAGCGTCATTACCGGGAACACTCACAATGGTGGCAGAAATACAATATTGGTGGCTTCAATCAGAGAAAATGAAACAATCACCCCCTCCCCTCCCCTCCTCGAGGTCACACCCCCCATCATCCGAATTTTCCGTTTTGTTTAATAGGAACAAACGGATAAACAGCTTGGATGGTGTTCAAGTGACGCCTGACGACACCGGACTCATTTCGATGCAATTACGTTGAACAGAACAAAGAAAACTCTGTAAAGTCAGTTCCTTTGATAGATCTCCGTTTATGTTACGAGTGTTTTAACAATAAAAAATACGCCTTTTGTGTATATCTGTTATATATACCTATAGATCTTTGAAAGAAAATCCCTTGTTTAATTTAATTGTCGTCGGATTAAATTCTTTCCGCCATCGTTTTGTACCTACTGACATCTATTCGATTCAAATCTGCAATAAAATATAAAGAGGCCTTACCACGAGCTCTTAACGAGATCCAGTTTAGGCTGCGGGAAAGAGACAGAGTTATACAAGTCGTCTAGCGCCAACCCTTTCCCACATTCTCAACTGGATCGCGTTAAGAGCTCGTGGTAAGGCCTCTTTATATTTTATTGCAGATTTGAATCGAATAGATGTGATTTCGAAATGTTGAAATAGAATTGATAGCCTAGTTTAGTTTTAATCCGAGTGATCTCACAAAAAAATCAACTGATTGTCATAGCGTGGAAAAGAACAAATTTATTTTGGGTGACACATAGCACCAGGTTATAACCGCCAATAACAATATAATAGTGAAACAAAACTATCCCCGATTTATTCGCAGATTGAGTGACAAAGCGGGTTGTGTTGAAGTGCGCAGCTCGCCAGATTACATGTTCAATAAGAATCAGCTGTCTCACACGTCACACGCTCAGTCGCTCAGTAGTGTTAGACGCGACAACGTGACTCGATCGCACTGCAGTTTGTAAATCGAACAGAAGGCCAGTTAACAACGAAACGGATTTTTAGGGTTCCGTAGTCAACAAGGAACCCTTATAGTTTCGCCATGTCCGTCCGTCCGTCCGTCCGTCCGTCCGTCCGTCCGTCTGTCCGCAGTTTAGCTCAGAGACGCACAGTACTAGAGAGCTGTAATTTGGTGTAAATATACGGATTCGTTGTGCCGAAAAAGTGGTAAAATAAAATCTCGTTAAATATTTTTTTTTAGGGTACCTCCAGTACTTACACGTAAAGTCAGGATTTTTTTTTTCTCGCGTACCCCTTAGTGTGGGGTATCATTAAATAGGCCTTTAAAAAATAATGATAGTTTCCATTAACAATTTTTTGATAAAAAAATTTGTTTGTGAAATATTAAGCTTTAAAGTGCTAAATTTTGCTCGATTCGAGTGTCCCCCCCCTCTACCAGCTAAACGGTTATGTTTGGGGGTGTGAAAAAATTCACAATAGTAGTACATATAACGAAGTTTAAAAGAAAATTATCATGACTAAGTAGGCTTTACAACTTTACGAGTAATAGTCGACCAACTTATAAAATGTACTTGATATCATATTTTCTTAAACAAAATGTATCGGAGACAACTGCAAATGTAAGTTTGTCAACTTTTATTGAAGTGAAAACTTCTTTAGCGGCGTTGTACACTTTTTCTGTAATGGGTAAAAAATTTAAAACTCGCGTCAGGGTCACGTGACCAAAACTCGCGTCAGGGTCACGTGACCCTGATCGAAAATGAGTAAGACGTCATTCAAATTAAAAATAAAACATAGTAACAAAAAAGTTTTCACTTCTACCGGCACTCCTGGAGTGCAACCTTTTTTTTTTTACAGCTTTTATAGGTATGTTTTTTGGGGATAGGTAGGTTTTTATCGTCAACTATTTTTAACTAAATTCAAAAAAAGGAGGAGGTTCTAAATTCCTTGTAATCTTTTTTCTTATGTATTTTCCCCGATTTCTCAAAGACTCCTGGACCGATTTTGAAAATTCTTCTTTTTAAAATTAATTTCAGCGAATCAGTTTAGTTAGTTCGCATAAGTATTTTGATGGGCAACTACGGAACCCTACACTGTGCGTGGCCCGACACGCACTTGGCCGGTTTTTAATATCTAACTTTAAATGTGGACGAATGGGAATGGATAAACCTTATTAACTAAGGAAAAAGTTGAGATTGTATAATTCCATGAAACTGTATCACTCAGTTCTACATACTTTAAATACGTTCTGTATTTCTGTCCAGACTTAGATATTGTGTCTCTGTGGAAACAGTGACTTTCAATCAGCGATAAAAGAATCAAAAAGTTGACTGACATCAGCTGATGAAAAATGACAACTATGATAAACGTTCGTGTTAGCAATGATATTGTGACTTTTATACCAATTCAACCTGCTGTATAAGTTCTTAGAGAATTATTCCCGTTGAATCCCACTTTTGGATCCCATTTTTTAGGTATTCCCGATGGATCCCATTTTTAATTCCCGTTGAATCCCACTTTTTGGCAACATGAGTACATATGAGAAGAAAACTGTTACCGTTATTTTACTGATGTATTCTGAGTAACTAATTTATGAATTTTACTAAAAAAAAAGTTGCACAAGATCCGGCCACCATAGGCTTTCCATAGACCGGTCACCAGTGTGTGTAGAAAGATGGCACAGACACATTCTGAGAATTTGTTTCAGTCTTTGCTTAAAAACTGATAGAATGTGACTAACCAGCAAAAGTACTAGGCTAGTATAAGAACAAGGTATGTTTTGCAGTCTGGTGCCACGTTATACGCAGGGCGGGGGTAAGGCAACTCTAAATGGCCTGCCAAAGTACTAGGCTAGCATAAGCTCAAGGTGGTACGTTTTTCAACGGGGTCAGCGAAGTTCATTTGAAAATCGCTGTGATGCCACGTGACAGGGGGGGGGGGGGAATCACTCTAAATGCCTGCTGCGCTCTAAGATATAAGCCCCTTAAATTACTCCGTGGTCCGAGTCATTTTCCAGCCGCTTCTGGACGGGGAGTCCGGGACCCGTCCGACCAAGGACAGGCCCGAGTCATGGCGCGTCGTGTTTCACGTTTTCCTCAAGAGACTGGACCATAGGGCCATACGCCTAACATGACGCGGGCGAAACCGCAAGCAGACGTTAGTTTTACGATAGCAATTTTGTGATTGAAAGTACTCGCATTCAGATTTTTTAAAGCATGTGGGATCCAACGGGAATAGTTTTTGGGATTCAACGGGAATAAAACGTTTTTCTTTTGTTGTGGGATTCAACGGGAATACATTTTAATTTTTTGTGGGATCCAACGGGAAAAATATTCAAGTGGGATTCAAAAGCGGGATCCAACGGGAATAATTCTTCTTAGATGGCCCGTTTTATGTTGTGACAGCGTCTACACTGTCTTCCGTAGATACTAAATAAGAATTCAGTAAGCCCTCCGATCTGTGATAATTGTCACATTACAAAGCGGGCCTTCTGTCGTCATTAAGAGCGTGGCAGTGACTTGCAGCGTGTGATGGAGTGGGGTACTTAGTGCGTCGGAACAATGGCGTCATCGCTCAGATAATTATCACGCAAAAAAGCGACAGCCAGCGTCGATGAGTCATGAGTCAGCTGCTTGTGGCGGCGGGACCTCTGGGACACACGGCCGGTGAGGAAAGGCGGCAAAATGATGGCTAAATTGTACTTGGACAAAGTACACGAAAAGGGGAATTTCAGCCGTTGCTATTGTTTTTGTCAAATCAATTGACAAAAAATAAAATATGTAGTGTTTTATTCGTAGCTGATGTTTGTTTTCAATCAAAAGTGTACCCCTTTGAAATTAGGGGACGGATAGAAAATCTCTTCAACTATGTTCCCCTTGATTAGTTACTGCAAGCGCGTGTGATGACAGGCAGCTGATACAATGAGATGTTTGCTTTTAATTCTTACAAAGCTGTATTTGTTTTGTCCGAAACAATAAGCTTGGGTACTGAGTTAAAGATTATTAATTGAAATATATCCACAATGAGCGTCACACGCGCGGGTAATGACGCGGCCCGTGAGAGCAGCATACTGGTACTTTACCCGTAGGCATTCTGTGGAATGGATGCAGCACCGGTTCCTTCTTGAAAACGGGGACTGGATTTTCGGTACTGGACTTGGAACCGGGATTTATATGAAATAAGAATGTAAATGTACCCACAATGGCACGTGAGACTAATGACGCGGCCCGCTCACGAGCAGTACGCTGTGGTCATATATTGCCTCAAAATTCTCCGTTTCTAATGTTGCCTGTTCCTGCTAGCAGTGTGTTAGTATGCTGACGCTGAGACAATGAAAGTGTGATAGCGTCGCGGCGCCCGGGACGCGGCCGAGCGTGACATGCGCGGCTAATGACGTGGCCGAGCGTCATACACGCGGGTAATGACGCGGCCCGTGTGAGCAGCACGCTGAGGTACCTAACCGGTTGGCTCTCGGTATCTAGTGCCGTCTAGTCTTACTGGCATTGTGTGTCAGTATGCTGTTTTGTTTCTATGGATATACCCAAGCTCAGCAAGCGCGCCGTAGAGAGAAAAAACACGTCATAAATAATATTGTTAATACTATGTCGTACATGTTATATTTATAGGACGTTGAAGCTTTATGAGCGGAGGGTGAGAGGGATTGTTTTCGTCGCTATCGCATTAGAGCTAACGATGGCGCGCGTTAGTGCGAGCGCTAACGTACCGCGATAACGAGTGTCGCGACCTTACGCACTCCACAAAAATGGATTATAAAGGGAGCAAAAACCTGAGATTTTTAAAACTTTTTAGATACTGCTTTCACCATTTCTGTAATTTTCAGTTCGGCACGTAACGCACCTTTTCGAAGGTGTGCTACGTGCCTACAATTCGACCTAAATGATTCCAGATAATATTTAATAATGCCAATAAAAAAAGTATTTCAGCAATATTGTATCGGAATCGAATAAAACTCGGCGCCAGATCGGTGAGGCGTCGCGATAATTTCGATTTATATGAAAATGTCCCCGCGGACAAGAACTGGGGCTCTCACCTCAATGTACACGTTAAAATGATGGTCGTTATTGAGGTTAATTATTTAAATTGTGAGCGAGTAATGGATGACCAGAAATAAAAACTGATTACAAAATTACTGATCATATTTTTTTTTTTCGAAATGTATTATTAAAGGAAAGTTAGAAACTAATGCAAATATTTAATGTGAGAATGTAGTTAATTCTTTTTGATCAAATTTTCAGCCCTCTTTCTCTGTCCTAAATTTTTCATGCCCGACAACCAAAGATCAATATGGACCCATATTGATCTTTAACTTGTTTTTTACTACCCTCTGTAAAACAGTATGAAGGAATGCAGTAATTGAGTTTTGAATTGGTTTTTTTACATCATAATTTTTTTTTTTTTTTTTTAAATATCAGAAAAAAAATTTTGACATTGAATTTGTAAACGTCCGTGAAATTTATAAATGGGAACAACGTCATATTTTAGGAGGGTGTTACTTATTAAGTGAACACCCCGGCAGCTGTGGGGTGGCCCCTTGCACATATTAATTACTTTTAATGCAGTAATGCATCACTCGAACATAGCAGTGTGTCTGTAGTGACCCTTCTGGTGCGATGTTTGACTCCAAGGACTAGTTAAAATTGTTGCATATTTATTACCTACTTCAATTTGAGAGTTTTAATTTACAGAAATTAAAAATAGAAATAAAGACAAAATTTTTAACTACACAATAACAATAAATACTTCATCACTAAGTTGACGAATAATTTCACTGAAATAAAATAACTTTTGTTGCAAGATAAAGACCATTATTTCTTTAAATTGAACAATTTATGTTCACTGGATCGAACCCTATAACAATGCGACATTAAAACCCAGCTATCGGCAACACCATTGATTTTCTGTCTCAACAAATCCGAGGGGAAACGCGCTCGAGGGACATAGTTCTGCCTACTACGTAATGAGTTAAGTTACACCACGCTAATGATGCTCTCGACACCAAAGAAAACAAACCTTATTGCGAGGGAATTGAAATAGGTTTGAATGCAGATGCAATGTTGTAGGTTGAAGTTGAGAATGTTCTAACGACAGAGTACGCTTGAAAGCACAGTTCAGCGTCACCGGACCAATGTCGCCGCAGACACGCCGCGCAGCGCCGCAAGCCGCTAGATGAGCCGTTGACGTCACCAGTCGCGCCTCTCGCCGACCTGCCGCCAGCGCACGCTGACGGCCGCCACAAGCGCTCAGCCGCCGCCCGCAGTTCATCAGCCTGAGACGACAGACTGCCAGCCAAATGGAACTGATATCTGAACAGTTGCACATAATTTGCTGTGTCACAAGTTGTACGTCTCATCTATGTGATCCAGAGCTAGTTACGAAGTTCCGCTGCGATTAAGTCCGTGTTAAATTAACGGAATCTTCCTTAGTGTCGGTAGTTAGACAATCACCGCTTGAGCCTTGAGCCGCCTTTGTGCGACCCGATACTTGGCGAGTACTTACGACGCGACACACGACAATGTTTTGGGACTAAGTATACGGTAAGCAGGAGTTCAAAGAAGTGTTTTGGAATGAATTCCTTTGTGAAATTGGAAACCTATGCAGTAAATAAACAAAAAAAAAACTCCTGTAGATCAATAGAACACAAGGAACCTTCTCTTTTTTAAAAACGATTACATATTTTAATTATGGTACTGAGGTACTATAATTAAAAATAACCTCCTAGTTAACTGGAACATCAACATCCAACCCGCATTTTCAAACTTGTACTTCGCAAAGCTCCTTATTTTACTTCAAGCAGTCTTAACAACTTCGTGACCAGTCTTCGAATTAAAAATAAACCCACAACTCCTAACAACAGTGAATAAAGGCAGTACCAGTACAGTAGAGTACGTCGAGTTTGTTTGTGTAGCTCGCTGTAGTGCGCTCGTGTTTGCCGCCGACTGTTTGACGCATGCATGCGGGCGCGGGTTTTTGACTGCACACAACTTTAGCTACCAATTAGATGAGCCTCATCAGGTAATTGTGCAGTTAAGTGAATGTCGAGCTGAGCGCAGTTTGTGTGCTCTTTAGCAATCAGGTTGGGGAGCAGTGGTGGCCCAGTGGTATCGGTCCCGACTTACGAGTTGTAGGTCGTGGGTTTACCCCGCCAGGCGCATTACTTTGTGTAATTTATTTAATCACCACTGTTCTCAAAACGGTGAAGGAAAACATCGTGAGGAAACCAGCATCCTACAAGCAAAAATTCGAAGACATGTGACATCCACCAATCCACACTGGGCCCGCGTGGTGTATTATGGCCCACTCCCTCTCACAGAGAAGAGGCCTGAGTCCCAGCAGTGGGAACATTAGAGGCTGATAATGATTATGGTGATGTAACAGGTTAGGAATATAATGAGCAGTACAAGTAAGTGTCCAATGTGAAAGGTTCCAAATGAAGATAAAAAGGCTGTACACAAGAAACAGTGATTCTGAAAAAACTTTGTAGTATTTTTAGTTCATCATGGCATAACATTGGACGGCGGAACTGCTTTGTAGTTTCTTTAGTTGGGCGTTCTGTCAGATTGTTGAAACAAATCTGTGGAAGTAACAAATATAAGTAGGGAGCTAGTTCTCTAATGAGCGTCGCAATGTTCGCTCTAGGTAATCCTTTTCCTCGACTTTTCGCTTTGTTTGACAACCGGCCGACATGTTGCTATGTAGGTCAGTGTGGGCTTTGTACTTATAGTTCTGTTTTACATGAAACTTTTATATAGAGATTTACAAATAAACGGAAACTATGTTAATTTTGACACTTTTGGAAACAATGACAAACAAACATGGTTAGTTTTCTACGCTCTGAAAAAAAATGTTGCAAATTGTAATGACAATTTATTGTATAAATCTCTACACAAAAATAATCGTATGGTAATCTGTTACATAATCTTAGTATTCCTTTATTCGTAACATTACTCAAATAATCAGTAGATGTACATTAATCGCGTGTACTGTAATTCATTACAGACCGGTGTACTAGTGTTGGCAGGTGGACGTCGAGCTAGATTTAGATGACAAGACGAGAGCTTTGATCCTGAGCTCACGAGCCATGATAGTCAGGATTAGAAGGACCATTAGCTATAGAATGTAGATTTATTGACCAGTGATAATTATAAAATTTTACTAAAGGAAGTTTTTTAATTGTTGTGAGTGCTTTTCAATTAAAATGTAACAAGTGATCATAATTTTAGGACATTTTATTTATCATTTCAAAGTATTGCAGCGCATCGTCGTCTACATTTCACTAATACATAAAAAAATCCTCCAATAACATTTAGATAGAGCGTCAGCATAATGACGGGGCCCCCCTCTCAGAGGGCCAAAGCCTGCCGGGGTCGCGGGATTATTTCCTTACCGTGACCCCGGAACAGAAAGGGCTATTGAAGGACACCGTGGATTTTAGTCAGTAGAAGTCTAACAGTCCCTCCCGCCCTGCCCGGGGTGGGAGGACTCATTTGATGATTTTACCAAGCTAAAAAAAAAAGTAACATTAAGATGTAGTTTATGGTAGTCGTCGGTAATTTGAGTAACAAAAGCCTGTGTGCAAAACACAATCTACAATCAACAAATATTTTTAGACGTCTGAAACCATGTAGATTATTAAATATTTTTTCAAAAACATAACAACTTCATAGTCTAACAACACTTTACGGTCTACAGCGCCAAATAACAAGCTAAATAATTTGAATATCAAACAAACAACATAATACACTCCCAATAACATTTTATTTGGTTGCTCGTGTAAAACCGTTCGCTGGTGACGATTGAGTTGTTGTTAGTATTCATAGAATTATAATGATTATATGTGCATTGAAAAATTATAATAAAAATTAAGTACGTCCACCATAATTGTCTTGTTTCAAACTACTAGACTGGAAAATCTGTCACCGGGAAAGCTGGGACAAGTAGGTTATTAACTAAACAAATAATTGTGAACTATCATGATTCATTTATTAATTAAAACTTTTTTAATGACGTAAAATCATCTGTGAGTCTCGTACTGACTAAAATCCTCAGTGTTCCTTCAATAACTATTTACGTTCCAGGGTCACCGGATCTCGTTTGGACAGTTCCACGACCTCGGCAGGCGTTCTTGGCCTTCTATTGGGGCCCGTCAATCCGACGTACATCTGATATGAACCGTCTCTGTCACAATGACTTAAAATGTAATCGTTCAGAAATTATTACATCCAAGTATTAGATATTGTTAGTAACAGAGATACGACTCATCATTTTAGACGAAAATGATAAAAAGGTCTTTTTATAGTTTTCGTTACATTGCCGAGAGTGGATCCTCTGTCCCACATTACTAGGACCACAGGCTTGAACGAGGTGCCGTTTTGAGATGTCGCAAAGGCTCGCCAAGGAAAATATTAAGTTGAGTGGACAGCACAGCACGCGGCGCTCGAGCGCGGTGAGCAGCCGCTGTGGATACTGCGCTCTATGTACTGGATGTGAATAAACTAATTACAATAAAATAATTTAAAAATTAGATTACGTGGTTTTTAATCATTTTTTGATGTTGTTGTGGTGTAACATCAATATGTACACGCAAATTAAAAATATGTGACTTAAAAAGCAGTTCAAACAATTTGAATTTGTTACTATTTTCCTTACTTATACAGACTCTATATAACTCATGTTTCAACGGCGGAAACAAAAACCTGATTCCCTGAATATATTCTCTCACAAATGAAGCATACTACATATTTGCGGTCACGGAACAAATCTTCTTAGCGTGAGACGATTGGAACTTTTGTGAGGAAAGTATTACATAAGACACAGGTAGATATATTTGTCTGTACATTCTATATCTGGAGCACGCACACATCAGTGATGCTGAATTTTAAGTGATACTTGCAAATGAATACCATTGTGTCTCGTTTAATTCCATGTAAGAGAACATTTCTGCGAGGCGTGCGTGCTACCGTTTTATCTCAAGAACTCTACATTTCTCTCCGCATGTAATCTGTGATATCTGGTTCGTAAGACGTCGCGTGTGTACATAAATAATAAGACAACAAAGAGATAAGGCCGTGTTCGTCGTGTGCGACCGTACCGCTGTGGGCTCCGCGGTACGTCTGCGACTGGGAGCCTACAACCACGATAACGCGCTGAAACGAACAAAAAGTCCTTGCGTCGCCGTCGCCGTCTCCTAAGTTTATTGCGAAACCTATTTTGCGCAGAACTATAAAGGAAATTTTAAATGAGTTACATTCTAGTATCAAAAAACAAGTGAGAGAACTGAATAAATTGGAAAATTAGAGATTTAAAATACACGCTATAATACACGATATAATTCTACATAACTCAAAAATTAAAATAGATATAACGTGATTTATTTAATCTCGGTAAACCAATTTTAACGAGAAAATCAGTATGTTAATCTTCTATAGCCACAAAAATGGAATTTTACTTTGAGCATAGATATGCGAATACCAGAAATCAATGTATGAAAACATATTTCAGTTGAATTATTAGTCCGAGCTCATTCATTTCAATATGGCGACGTTAAATCAAGAAAGACCAACACATTGTTTGTTTCTGAATGTAAGCGCACTTGATATAACGTGTAGGTATAATAAGATTGTCTGTCTGTTTGGTGTGATTCCGATTGACTCGTCTCGTTATTGGTTTACTCCAGTGGCGTGGCGTGGCGTGGCGTGGCGTGGCGTGGCGTGGCGCGCCTTCCGCTTCCGACAAGCCTCAGCTCAATCTTCTAAATTAAATCTTGCGTTTTTCAACTCAGCGTTTTTTCTTGGTTTATCTCAGGTTTAAATTATTACAGTATTTGCTTGTCTGTCGAGAAGGAGATATCTATTTCACGTAATGTGATAATCAAACTGTGTTTAAAGACGAAATAAAATTTGTTCTACACCTGACATGACAAGTGTCCTCGTGAACGTTGTGTGATATTTTATAATAATTAGGATCAAATCCGTCGCTTTGCAGCCTCCTGTAAGTAGTGCTCGTAGTGAGCGGGCTCTCGACGCACGCGGCGCGGGATGAGGCCGGAGGCTGCAGCGACGAGGCCGCGCTACCTGCCGACTGAAAACCTAATTATCATGTAACATTGGAATATTACGAGATTGTTACAGAAGACTAACTCAAAACTACCATTGTATGAGATAAAATATGAATGGTGTTCAATCTCCTGTTTTAGGCGCATGATCCATGATTGGACGGCGAGTCACCCATTATACAGCGCCTGTTGCCCGCGCCCACGGTGGCCAGAAATCGCTTTGCGACTTCCGAGGCCGTGGGCGTCCCTCCTTAATGCGTCCCGCCCTAGTTCACCTATACTAATGTTATAAATCTGTAGAGTTTGGTAGGTTATACGAGTATAACATCAAGCTACAAGCGAAAGGATCTGAGAAGCGGGGATAAAGACGCGGGAAATAGATGTCCCCCGCGTCTTTATCCCCCCGTTTAAAATATAAGTTCTTAGTCATCCGTTGTTGACGATACACTGATCTTCTGTTTCGTCTGCGTCGTGATCAAGTGCATCACCGAATACATCCGTTTTAAGCACAGCGCTATGAAATATCTACGAGTACGTAACCGATAGTGCTTGACGTGTTCTCGTAAAATGCGCCGCGCCGTGTAACCTATGTATTACTGGTGCGTCACGTTGACTGCCTATGTTTATGTTACGTTATTACGGTGCGCCGGGAAATGAGCTTGTATATTGTGATGTACACGTGTTTATGTTCACCAGCTAGTCATGTGACGTCACATGAGGTTTATTGATATTATAGGGGTAGGAATAGAATATTGAATAGGTTATTTTCAATGTTTTTTTCCTCTGAGACATACCGGTGCTGGTCCTTATGGTTCAAAAGTTGTTAAGATTGAAAGGACCTTTCCCATGATCCTGTTCAATTTGATCTTGGTCAGATCCTCATACAAAAAATAATTTGACCGATACTTTGAGGCATACGTTTTAAGTTTAATTTTTGGACAAGGTAAAATTATTATTTCCATAAACGAGATTCAATAGTTATTTAAATCCTACGGATTCTAGCTTCGTCCGTGACGGCCGAAGCATGGAGGGATGGAATTTACACTGTTACTCGATGATTTAACAATCTCACTTGATAACTTCTATTAATATGTTTTTAGTTCTTTTTTTTTAGATGGGTTTACTCTTGGCCTTAGTCTAGGTCAGGAATGGCTAAGACAAGATCGACGATGGAGCGAGCCTACCCAGAAGAAGCCTGTTCACTCCAACTTTGAAGAGATTAGGGTTGTATGCGTTCGGAAACACAGACGCAGGCAGAGAGTTCCACTTCTTCGCTGTCCAGTTCAGGGAATGCTTAATTGATTATTACTTTTCCTGACGGCTGATTAACTGGCCTCAAATGCCGCCACGCCCACGAACGTAGCGTGCTCGGTAAATCTGTGCGGTATCTACACGGTGTTGTTGTTTGTGTGCGGCCATCAATTATGTAGGACTGCACGTCATGTCGCTGTGACGTCATTATCATAATGCACCACCACCTGCATACTGATGGGTGAACAACTCTCACGGGAGACGACTGTTACTGGAAATTAATTTGACTACTACTTATTTATTAAAATTAAAATTAGCCGGTAAAGTTAAACGCTAAAATAATTAAGTTTCAACAAAATAATGGGAATCTAGGTTATTAATATTGTAGCCTAGACATACTGTTCCTAGCAAGAAGCCGCGTTATGGATAGTTTTCTCTATAGGTTAATAGGAACACAACCTCAAAAGAAATGGTAGTTGTGAGTGCCTTTGCCCAGCCTTGGGTAAATATCTTAATCATAATTATAATAATTAAAAACACCACGCCTGTAATGCCGAAGGGTTAAGCAGAAGTGTATTAGTTATCCGAGGCTTCTACTGACATATAAATACACAGTAACGCTACACGGGAATAGAGTTGCACTTACGGCCACTACACCAACGAGGAAGTCAACGATTATTTTGGTTCATTATCTAAAAAAACACATTATTTGAACAACACATGAATAGCCCAAGTAAGTTTACATCCACGTTTCACCTCTAACTCCGGAGTTGAGCGGTGAACAACGAAATAAATAAATTATTGAAGAGAGCAAAGTTTGCCCGCGGCGCGGAGCGAGGGTCACGCATACAATATTCATGGCGGCGACTTCATTATCCAATTACTCTTGTTACGGCGTCTCTGCGCGGGCCGGCCTAGCGAGCCAGCGATGTATGGCACGCGAGTCACTTGTCGCCGTCCCTGGCTTCATACGTCGTGGAAACCTAAAAAAAGTCGTATCTTGTTGGGTAATTGTTTACAGCAGCATCAGGAAAAAGTAGGGTTCTAGACACTTTTAGTTTTGTTAAGTAGGTACCTATAATTATGTCATATCCCTAAGTTCTACGTGCGCCTCAAAGAGTGTCAGCACAATGAAGGGTCTCCTTTCAGGGCCATAGTCGCGGGACTAACGAAATACCGTTACCCCGGGTTACTTAAAAGGGTATTGAAGGACACCGTGGATTTGAGTCAGTCTCTCCCAGTCTATCCTGTGTAGGAGGACACATTAATTTGATGAAATTACCACGTAAATAAAAAAAGCATAATTATGTCATGCATTCAGGATACGTAGTTCTTCCAGGTTGTTAAACAGAATCATATGGCCAAAATTTACTTTGCTTTCAGCTCTGAAACACATGTTTACATAAGTAAACTTTAGTTATACACATGTGGTTATTTCCAAAGATGAAAATAGTTGATGTTATATGTAGGTACGTCACCACGGTGTGGCATTTGACTGAGGTTGCGGTTGAGGAGCGAGCCGCTTCGCGCTGCCCGCAACCTGCAACAGTCTTTTTATGCGGATATATCCCAGATAGTTCCCAGCTCCTATAATTATGTACAGTTACTTAGTGTTTTCTCCAATTACTTTTAATTGTATTAAGTTTACTGTGACGACAGTGGAATAATAAACCAGAACTAAAACGCTTTGACAGTTGGTGTAACTTTGTGTCGCAGTCTGTTAATTTGATTACCAACAAACAAGCAACTATTATTGTCGCGTATAATTAATACGACTGCTAACAATAGTCTCTCTATTTCAAAACGTTCTGAGAATATCTGGCAACAGAAAAGGAGAGAGGAAATTAAGGAGGTACTACAAGACATGTTTTACTAACAAAACTTGGCAAAGGAACGCTGTGTCGTGTCGTCTTGACAAAATAAAATGACCGCTCTATTGCCGCCAAGTCTTGTTACATCTGGTAAATCGACAAACTATTAGAGTGCCTAGAAATGAGGATAGCAGAGTAGCTAAAAATATAAACCTTAACTAATTCATGTTAATTGTTTATAACCGTCTAAACTCCTGAAGTAATATGGGTAAGCAAGAAGAGCTATATAAATATAGCAATAGAAATAAAGACAATTCAAAAAGGCACCACCTTTGCAAATTCATTTTTTTTTTCTTTTGTTGAGAAACAATTAACAATTGGATGATCACAATCACAAACGTAGTGGATTAGCTAGTACTAAATAAATGAGCACTATGAAATTATGCAAACTATGTTAGCCTCAGGTAAAACAACTGATAAATTAAAAAATATCATATTTCCAGAGAGAACACAATTAGGGGAAGCTTTCATAATTTTAGCGAATAGACAAAGGTTTATATAATTATCGTGTCAGCTTTTATCGTGGCAAATTTAGTCGACCATAGAGGCATTAGAATTAATTCAATTGGAGTCTTCATCACAATATTCATGATATCTTGCTAAAAACATTTACTATGGATCCTAATCCAATGAAAATTTTCGTTGCATCCAACTCCGTTTAAATTATGTATTTAAATACGTTAAACGATACATAGCCGGGGATTACTGTTTTACAACTTTATGTAAACATGTATAATCACCATCTATTACTGCAGTGACCTAATTCCAGGTACATAATGCACGTTCCTAAGTTTGCTTGAAGCTCGGCAATTTGCTAGATTAATTCCTAACATATTCGTGTCGGTGAGTGGACTAAACAGGCACATTAGCGATGCTGTGTGTGCCATGACGTCACGCTGACGTGGAGGTAATCCCACCCATTCATAATTCATTGCAGGCCTTAAACCTGTGCCAAAACCGCTCGTCGTTTATGAGCGGCGATGAACATTTTATGAATGTGTTGGCTCGCCACATTACTAAGTAGTTGTGAATTGTGTCGAGTTATTTATGTCGACTCCAGCGTGTTTTTTGTTTCCATTTCTGCTCAAGTTGCTGAGAAATTATGTTCTGTTTTATGAAGTATAAATGAATGACAAAGAGAATACATTTCATTATGGAAATATCAAGTTTTTGTAGCTCAGAGCTCGGAGGGTTCCGCGAGAGCTGTTCTCCTTTAATTGTTATGTGTATTCTGAGTAGCTCGACTAGTACAAAGGGAATGGGATTCAGTTCCTTTTTGTAATGTTGTTGACCCATTTAATGAAGTGATGGGACGACATCTACTTCTTTGCAACGAGTTGCGGTTTGTTCCAAAACACATTCAAATAATATGACAATGAGGTGGGTGATTTTGCAAAAAAATGTTTTACTTCAAAACACGCACATGATCGCCGTGGATATTTTCCAGCCAAACAAGACACTTCTTTATAATGAATCACGGAGCTTTTCCCAAGGTTTACTTAGTTTAGATAAGCAGCGGACAGCAGCGAGCTGCTAATTGGACGTTTCAAAGCTCTTTGATCATTAAACTAACTTATTTGGGTAAACAGTCGACTTTTTGCTGCGTTATTTTTCCTCGCGTTTAGTTGTCGCAGTCGCAAATTGAAAATAAACATATCCGCGTCTCCGCTTTGATGGATTAAATAAATTTGAGCTGACGCGGTGCGCCACGCCCGCCGTGTGCCGTGGAGATACACAACCTGCTCAGTTTATCTAAGAAGACTGCTTACCTTCTCCGTTTGGCTTTGCAAGCGATTATGTGGAACCAAAGTGATCAAATAGTTTCTTGTGAATCCCATTACAGAGTGATTCATTCAGCATGATCGAGTTACCTTACAATTGGTTAGTTATTTTATTAATTTACTGTAGTTATTTATTTATTTGAGCAACTACAACTTACAACTCACGATAATTTTTTATTCCTAGCGTAAAACATAACCCATGAATAAAAGATATTTACTAGGAATTGCTTGAACACGCTCAAAGATAACTCAGTAGCTTCTCCAAAGATGTTTGTTGGGACAAATCGCAGTGTTATGTTCCGGCGACTTGTAATGGAAGCAAGTTTTTGTTTCGAGGCGAGAAAATGATTTGTCCACTACGTTGACGGCACTTTTATGAGAAATCTGTTAGGTGAATTAAACTGAAATGTATGTATCACTTTTTCTGTGTTAGGTTTCAATTCAATGCTAAGCCTGATAGCACCTCAGAGGGCCAAAGCCTGCCGGGGTCGCGGGATTATTCCCTTACCGTAACCCCGGAACTTAACAGGCTATGAAGGACACCGTGGATTTTAGTTAGTAGAAGTCTGACAGTCCCTCCCGCCCTGCCCGGGGTTGGAGGACTCATTTGATGATTTTACCACGCTAAAAAAAAAAAAAAAGCCTGATAGCACAGTGTATGTAACCCGTCTATGGCATAATGTTATGTACAGAGAGTGCAACTGCGGTTACACTCGATATTATCCCTTCATCTCGGATCGACGGAAATAAACGTTCAGAGTGGAGCCGAATGTCTCGACGCAACAAAATATAACGCTCAAATAAACTTGTGCATATTCCAGAAGAGCATGCCACAACTACGGGCAGAAGGTTTACTGTGGAACAAACAAAATAATTTACTAATGGAGATATACCTAACTTTGTACTGTAAGGTGACAGATTAGATGATAGGAACTGGATGAGACTAACTGAGAATCAAGTTGGGAAACATGAGATTGTGGGAGGCCCAGCAGTGAACTGATGAACTAAAACAATGTTTAGATCTCGCAGTAGCTAATCACACCTTGAAATTTGGTTGCGTTTTTGACGCAGACAAAAAATATATAGAAAAACAACTGAATAACGACAAAATTTTGCCATCCCTAGGCCATCGCACAGTTGTGACAACATGAATCAAGTCGTTGTTCTTCTGTACGTTTATATCGAGTACAACAAGAACTATTGGATATTGCGAAAACAGTTGTCGGCGAGTCATTATGTGTGAGTGTGTCGGAAGTCGGGCGGAGCCGGGCGGAGGCGCGCGGCGAGCATAACTCACGGGTTGGCAAAAACATCGCTTGGAAACTTGCCGGTCAGGGCTGTCCTATGAATAGTGCTGGAGGAGGATATCTTAGTATTTAGTATCTGTCTGAATGTAATGGCAAAGAACATCAATGCTTTGCGTTGTATTTTAGATCTTTTTGACGGCACGGTTGGCGCAAAGGCTGAGCGATCGACTGCTGTGCAATGCGTCGGTGTTTCTGTATGTGAGTTTCTATGTTTGTAAACGCACCCACGATACAGAAGAAATTCCTTCAAAAGAAAACTTTCAAATGACACTGGTATGTACTCTGTATACAAGCTGGACAAGACCACAACACCCGAGGTATCCTGCGAATTTTCAACCCTCCAACTTTTCTAGTTCGAAGAAAGTAAGAATGCATTTCTGGACCGCATTTGAGCTACTTGACGCTGGATTCATGCGCATAGATGGTCACCAGCCAATTGGTTCATAAATGGGGATCTACGGATTGTCGTTTCTCACGATACGCAATTCTTCCCATCTGGCGGAGGGGACAAAATCGTACTCTAGTCCTTCCCCTCACGGCACAAAAGGTTTTGGTTATCTTCAATAAAAACGTGATCCAAATATATTTTTTTACTATCCCATTTTTAACGCCAACACATTATTTCCTCCTGCTTTTCATTTTATGAAAAAGCAAACCTAACGTCTACATACACGAGAAGAGTTCACCCCATTCACATTCAGTCAACGTGTGAATATGAAGCACGAAGCAAAAAACCAACAAATGAAAATCAGAGAGCAAGGTTGTCACTGCGTTAAATTCCTCACACGTTGCGGAGTGAGCAGAACAAACGTGTGCGACTTAACGCGCAGCCCTGCGGCGAGCGCGTGTTTATCGACACTCGGGACATTTCAATACATCGCATTAGACGAGCCGGGTGACGCTCGACGCCTTGTTTTTATGTTCTACTGCAAGCAGAAGGTACCGGTCTGCGTGAGAGCGGGCAAATGAGTTGCTTGAATGTATATTGAGTATGATTATAATTATTCAATAATGTTGGGATATTTCTGTGAATTGGCAAAATGATAGATTAAATCCATGCATGATTTTTAATGGTTGGTTAATCCGTATCTCATTTAGAGCGTATTAACACTTTCACTGTCCGCGCAGCAGACACAATACCTAAACAATAGTCGTGGATCACATGTGATTCATAGGACAGGGAAGTGGTTAAGATCGTTGGTATTGCTTATGATCCCATACAAGTGGCAGTCGCTTTCCAAACTTATTTTTTTTCAACAATTCTTCAACCTTATACTTATTATTGTAATAGCATTGACATAGGATTTTCTCTCTCACTCGTTCTTTTGCTATTACTTCTTATGCTAATTTCATATGAGTTTCTCAACCGCGGTTCGCGTTCAGTTAGACCGAGGTCTCGCAGCCACTGTGCATCGGCGCGGAACAGACAGCGGCCAACTTACACAATAAAACTGAGCCGCATCGAACCGCAAAACGTATTGCCACCGCATTGCCACCGTAAGTGCCACGCCAGTGCCAGTGCGCTCCGATGCGCATCTCTACTACATTGTCACAATACTAGCCAGTAACTTTGTAACGTCTAAGACCTCATGTTCTTTGTAACGTAATGTTTGATCAAGGAATATAATACACTGACATGTAGTTTTGATAGATGGTTGTCGACATCTTAAATAAATTAATGACGACATTCTTTATAATAGCAGCATGAAAATAGTTTCGAACTTTCCCAATGATGTGCTAGCAGACAAACAGCGCTGAAATATAACTAGGATGACGATAAAAGGGAGCTTCCAGTTCTACAAATACCTTTAAAAGACGTATACATACGTACATTCATACATAATACGAGTACACTATACGTATAAACGATTGAGTAATTACGTCGTCAGTCGCGTACCAGCACACAACTATAGCTTACAACGACGTGACGCAGGCGATAGCAGCAGTTGTAAAGAAATTCTCTCAGATACGGAGCAATATAATGATTTCCTTTCAAATATTCCAGTTAGGGCCGCACAATGGTTCCGATACGATTGAAGTGCTTTTTTTGGCGGCGCCTCGCGAAATTGAAAAATGACAATGAGGCGGCAGTCGGCAGGGCACAGCGCTGCAGCGGCTGCAAGGTCAGATATCGAACTTTCACGTATTTGTTTGGCAGCAGATTAAGTCGTAGCTATCAGAATAACTTGTTATTAAAGTCAGTTATAATGTGTGTATTAATATTTTTTTCTTATTGCACACTGTTTCTTGTTCCCTTGTTTTATCTATACGACACAAATATCATGTTTTTCATAGTTGCTAATTCTTAAAATAATTCTACTAACATAAACCATTTAGCAACTTAGGTACCTCCTCGAGCTGCTTATATAATGCATTATAATTTCCCTATGTTCGTACCTTTCTTAATCTAAGTTTACAAGACGAACCTGTTGTATTTTACGTTGTATTTCTAAAAAAGGTTCCTTTTCATTTTTCGCATCTCAAACCACCTCAAAAATAAAAGAAACATTTTCCATACGCCTGCAAGCTGTCAGACAATCCCATGATGTATCAATCCAGGCGCACAGAATTCATTTCACGCGGCGCGGCTCGCTGTCCCGCGGGCAATGGACGAACTATACGAGACGCTCGTCACGCCGCGACACCTATTGATTTATAGTCTGTGGCGAAGTGGACCCACTCCGACATTTATATCAATTTGAAGACTCCACGCTGAATGCCTTGTACATTGAGTCGGAAACGAGTAGCAATTTGCGTTGCGGAGCAAAAGAGAAGTCGGTGCATAGTTTCTTCATTTGTATCTAGGTACAGCGAATTATCTTCGTGGCCTCGTGTGATAAAATAGACAAAGAATGATGGTGTTTTTAGTTAAACGAAACTTGTCATAACCGGGGGCTGAAAGTCTTGTATAAGAAATGGGCAGTGTGCTCGACCCCTGTCACTGGGGAGCGACTGTCACCGCACTTATTACGCATGCAGACGTTAGGTGACCGTCATTTGCTACCCCACACAAATTCGTCTCGAGCGTTATATTTAGTTATACGACGGATATGTTTGGTACAATCGCGGGCTGTTCACAATGTTGTGTTGCATACACAACATAAAATGACAGCTGCATTTCGTAACACACTTCACTAAACATTCAGCGTAATGACCAACGTTCAATTAAATGACAACGAGTTACTACGTACACAGTGCTGCCGAGTTATTTTCACTAAATTAATGCAACAACAATGTAAATAGCAATATTATGATTAGCTCTACGTAAATCTTGTCTTACTGTGAGTGATAAAAGATAAGTACTCATAGCGAAATAAGACAACTGAAAATATTATGGTCTACCGTGGCATAATGTTAGTACGAGTAAACGAACCCTCGACAATTAACTGAGCAAGCAGACAGTTAACGACGAACTACTTCAATAAGCCTGACAAAAGTGCGGCTCACACAAAATGACTTCCGAATTCTGGTTCCATAAAGAGACAGAAAATTGCTACATGTCGGGAGAAGGGGTGCTTGTCAAGAAATATGTCCTCGAGGCAAAGGAATTGATTCAATTCCCCGGTAATGGCGGCGGAGGTAGTTAGGAGCACTTCACTACTGGCCCCGGGGTGGTAAGCAGGGAATTTGTGGCAGCGGTCAGCGGAGGTGGCGCATTTGAATAAACACTTTGTAAGTGAATGTTAGGTATAGACACATACAATCAATTTGGACATGATTTCGGTGTGGCGCGTTTTTTTTTTTATTAAACTTCACTCCACACTAGAATTTTCTCTTTTATCGTGGGTGCGTTTACAAACATAGAAACTCATGTACACAAATACCCAGATCTGAAAATACTCGCAGATCATACAAATAATTATTTGTTCCGCACGGGAATCAAACCCGCGACACAACAGACGATCGCTCAGCCACTGTGCCAATCGTGAACTAAACGTATCTTTGTACGTACTTATGAATTACTACTACTGTAACAACAAAAGGGTCAGATGTGTGAACACTTTAACATGAGAAAATTATAGTCAACACAATCACCCCGAAGCTCCACGAGACCACGAGTGACCAGTTAACAAATAAATCTCGGTCATTTTCAATTCAGCGCATCTCTTAACTGCGGCCACAACGCGAGGGTCAGTCCCTCGCCGCAGCAGCAGTGAGTGCGGCCGTAATGACTGGCTAACGACAGCGCTGTTAATAACCGCGCCGATACTCGTACGGTCGTCCACAGTCGCGCCAGTTCATGCGTTCCGCTCCATTGGCCGCACATGGTGCGTCTCCCGCGCTCCTGTTGCGGCTACACACTTCTGTGAATACACTGTGGTGCGGAGTTTACTTGCTTTTTGGCGTAGCGTCGCACAGTATGATTTTGATCGCAATAAGTGGCCATCTATTTTTACTTCATAATTCGATAATGTTATGTTATTTTGTGTAAAACTCCCGCGCATGTATCAAATGTTTCATATGGACAAGCGACATATCGAAAGTCGGAACAGACTGGTAGGGGTAGGAAACTTTTCTTTTTAATAGTGCAATAAATTCTCAAATTTTGAAAGCGGGTCCAAACGACCAATTCAAAAATGCATTTGATCGTTTGGACCCGCGGGCCCCGCCAGAGTGGAGTCAAACGACCAAAGAGCCGTGGTAGGTATTTTCAAATTTCAATTTTAGCCCTTTGCAAGTTTTTATCAATCTATGTCGTGTGGATCAAATCTTTTAAACAGAAATTAATACCACTTCCTCCTATCCTACGACCTACATCTCCAACCACCGACCGCTGCCCGCTTTGCATTACGCCAAAATATTATTAGGCTAACAAAAGTCATTCGAAATCATATGATACACAATATTTATCGTAAAAGTTGCACCACACGAAAAAAAAAGAACGAAAGCTGCGGTGCAGTAGTCAATAAAATTGTTCAGGCCTTGCGCCAATCTTGCAGTTTGTTCTTGTAAATTAACGAACTATCCAAACAATTCGCTCTAGCTATTATGCATCTCATAGCAAATTTCAACACCACAATGCATAATACCACACAATTACTGTGGCGAGTGACGCGACCGTGCACGACAAGACTGGACAAGACGCGCGGTGCGTGCGACACGGTGACGTTTAGCGTGACAGTTGATGGTCACACATGTCATACGACACACTTCAACATCCACTATTCAAACATCCACCAGCTACTACTTTCGTGCAGAAGTTCCACAATTAAGATGGCCTGCGACTGAAAAGGCTTTTTTTTGGTGTCGTTATGTTTTATTATTTTAATAAAATATTATTTGTTCAGAAACACAATATCTCAGTTTAACAATTCAAAATCGACTTAACCAGTAGCCAGACAAAATGATTGGCCGAACGTCGGTGGCGAAGCTTTGGCAAAATAAGTTTTTTTTTGTTTGTACTTCTGCACGTCATACTTTAAGTAAATGTGTACCCCATTTCCCGTGGCTCGCAGCTCGTAGCGCGATATGACGTTTGTTCGCAAATATTAATTTGGTGGGATTACGAAGCCAAGCGCCCTGCACTCGCCCTAATGTCTCACAATCAATGCACGTTGATCAACATTTATATATTTACGGTGATTAATTAGTACCTCACAGATTGTTTGAGAGGTTTTTGTATTAATAAAATTGGACCCAGTGTAACCGCTTGAATTAATTATTTTCATAATCATAATGCATGAAATTACAAGTACTTCTAATTAAATACAATAACTAGAAGTACTGTAGTAATTTCATTCATTTTAAAGAGAAAGAATTAAGCATGAGTTAGGTAATCTAAATGTTATGCTGCTTTGTTGAAAATATATTTAAATTTAATAAGAATAACAGCATAATTATATATTATTGACCATATTTTATGACTGTAAAAGGAATAGACATAATCCGGCAAACTATTTTACTATTCTAGGACATACCGGTTATACATAAAGGGAAATCTCAATAAAATTCTAATCATTCAAAAAGTAAGACTGTTAGGCCACAAATCACAATAACATGGCCTATATTAATACGCACAATTTTTTTAGATAATCGTTGCTGTATGCGTCGCGCGTCCGCTCATCAGACGTGATAGAAGGACGCGCCGCCGCTCACTGACAACTTTGTATTGATACGTGTGTCGAGACGCCCACGCGACACAACCCCTAAAACCTAAAGAGTTTTTGGAATAGTATATTGCAGTGTTTCCCAACCTGTGGTCCGCGGACCCCTGGGGGTCCGCGAGTATATGACGTATAAGGGTCCGCGGTGTCATTTCTGGACATAAAATAAATGCTAATGTCTCGTAATCGCTACGCGTTAGCACGGCAGGCGGTGAGCGAGACTGAATGAATACAGAATCAACTGACAAAACACAAATACAGAATCAGATTACAAGTCGAATCTGATTTGAGATTACAATTAAATAATTATTTTATTTGGGGGGTCCGTGGCCGACAAAGGTTGGGAAACGCTGGTATATTGGAATAGAATAGAAAAATTGTGAAGGAAAACATCGGGAGGAACTTGTCATGATACTACCAAAAAATCGAAGAGATGTGTCATCTATCAACCCACACACGGCCAATGTGGTGAATTGCTGCCCACTTCTGGGGAAGCCTAGGCAATAATAACTGAATATTTTGTTTATCATCAGCCTTTTTAATGTTCCCACTAGAAGTAGTAGTGTGATGGTGATGAACAAAATATTTTAACTTGCGTATTAAATCTTAGCACCGTCTTGAAAAGAATTGGCAAAGAAAGTTATCCACCTATGTACGAAGATACTTAAGTTGTTCTACTTGAGCATTCCGCGCACAGTCGCGCGGCGCGTGGCGTGGAGGGTGCGACAATCAGACGCTCGCCTTTTATTTCTTGTATTCATTACACGAGTCGAGCCTAACATCGAGTCCTCACGAACTGCTCGGTGCTCCGAATCACTGCGTCCATGTTAATAGTGAATTTATTTTTTTCAGATAAACACAATGTCATTGTCACTAAATACTTCTGAATAGTTCTGCAATTAACAGAAAAATATATTATAATAAGCACTCACTTTCGCTCGCACACAAATCTAGGAATCCCTATACCTAAATACAGTTTCCGTGTATAATAGTGTCCGTAGTTATGAACTCGCCTAATTTTTTTTTTTTTTATACCGAACCGATAAAAAACGTGCGTTTCGTTCGGCACGGGTCGATGACGTGTGATCAGCGTCGACTGCAGACCGAGTGTTTGCCGGCTACAGTGCAGAGCAGTGTACGGTAGCGAGCGGCGATACATAATACAGAGGAAGTGGCTCTGCAGTGTTCACACTGCACACTTTGGACTGACGGCCAGTGACCGACCAGTCAGGGGTCCTACTCTTTAAGCACAAATCTCCGTAGTTTTGGATGAAGTTTCGTTTTCTAGTCATCAGTCAGTAGTCAAAGTGAAGAACATCAAATAAAAATTAGTACACGATTGGACCGTTGCTGTCACTCACGACGTGTTGTCAAAAGTCGTAAATTCGAAAATAATACAATTCACGACAATTTTTGAGTAACTTTCGTTAGGCCCGTATCTTCGATGATGACATAGAGAGTAGACGCCCAGTGCCGGCTTTCACTTCACTGTGATACGTTGCAATCAACTTGCAGATGTGATTTTTTTACACGGATACGTTGAGTTGGTAGGTAAGTACAGGATTTTGAGTGCCTAGCTTTCGACTAGTCCGGTGCAGAGTGATATGTTTAATGTTTTCAATTTCAAAGCAAACAAAGAATTTTATTCCTCTACTTTATTACCGGTGGAAATTGTTAAATTATTTTTCTTAGGTGCTTTATAAAACAACTAGCTTAAGCCCGCGGTCTCCCTCGGATCGATCATAAATGTGGCGTTATTTTAATAAATGACGCCAAATGATCGTTTTTTTATTTTTCGTAGTAACATTTTTTTGTTGGGCTGAAAGGTACCTTATGGCAGTCTCTGTACCCCTGATAACAAATGCAAAACAGAATGATCGGTTCAGTGGCGCGAGCGTGAAAACGTTATAATAAACAAACCAGCTTTCGCATTTATAAATTAGTTAGGAAATGGTCAATGATCTGTAAGTCTGTATGTAGGTTAGTCATTCTTCTCCGTTGGCTCGTGTTTTTCTTGGGACGGGGCGGGCCGCGACAAGTGCACGTTATTAATGAGCCGCGACTCGCACGTTTTTATTACGAGTACGTCTTAATACCCCCCTCCCCTCACCCGGCGCAGCACCTCCCTGCGCTCGCCTTACCGCGAGATTTATAGTCGGCGAGCGGTGGCTGTGTTTGCTTGCGGTACAACGCGGTCGGCACAGCGAGGGTTAAGTGATTCAGATACCGCACTTATTTGCGCGGCCCGAGGATTTCGCTGTCGACAGTTTTACAACCTTCCTTTTTTAATGAAACTACTTTTTGTGTTGCAACGGGACAGTGCTTTATCGTTTCTTGTTTTGGGGTAGTTTCTTAGTTGCTTACAAAGCACAATTTTAATTCTTTTCTTTCTATAATTCCTTTCTTTTTCTTTTAACACAACATAATTATATGAAAAGTCAGAACATCACTTGGACACACCTCTACTTCACTTACTAGAATAATAAATTGTACATAGGTATGCGGATTTGATGAAATAGAGGGTTTAGTCAGTTTGAGTTCGACATAACCTTTCACTGGCCCCAGTCGGAAAAAAAATGTGTGCCGACTTAATACGGCTGTCATTCAGGCTTAATTAGTTTTACTGCAGAAACGAGTTTTTACAGTGATGTATAACCTAGATTGCAAGCATTTACAAACCAGAATGTACTTATACAATAACTGGTGACATCTACTTACCCACACTTGAAGTTTTTCTTTAAGAACAGAGGCGGACACTCGAGTAGATGCAACACTGATCCATCTGCTTCTTAGTACTATTTGTCTCAATTTTATGTAGATTCAAACTTTTACTAATATTATAAACCTCTAAAAGAATGGCTACAAACCTTACCACAAATAATTAGTTTTAATCAGAAATGAAACATCAATTTCCTCGGAAAACAAGCAGCAACATTGAACGCCCATCAGCTATAATTTCCCTCATCTAAAACGCGACATGGTTAATTATCCAACACGCGCCATAATATTTTCCTCCACGCTGATCGGAAAATGGAAAGAAAATGTTTAGCTCGTTCCGTCCCGCGCCCCGCGCCCCGCGTCCCGCATTCCGCGCTCAGATTCAATTAAAGAGATCGGGTTAGCTTCCCCCCCCCCCCGCACTCGAGCGGGAGGGGGGGGGGTAACATGCAGTATGACAACAATAGTGATTGTGTGCCGTAGGAGACCATGAGTGGCGCTCCTCATTTGTTTACGATTGCCATGATGAGGAGCATCGACAGGTTTTGTTTAAAACAACAATGAGAACAGCGAAATGTCAACATAATATCTCGTGTTGAACTCATTTATTTCCACTCTCCAAGTCCGTCAACTAATATAAAGGCCCGTATGAAATGCGAAACTTTTGAGTGAATCCTTTTCTCTATTACCTATTCTGAATTTATAAATTTTTGGCAGTGAAAACGCATCCTTAATACGGACGACTGTTCAATCATGTTTTCATCAAATTTTTAGTTCGTGCCATAGACTAATCTTAAGACCGTAGGTAAGTGATAAAGACTATGAAACGCTCGAAACTACGGGTTTCGTGCATAGGTAGTTATGGCACCCCAGATTCCGCTAGCTCAGTGATTGATATTGAATGTTGTTGCAAGTGGGGTCCAGGTTCAGAAACATAGGCAATGGATAATAATATCTTAATATTAATAAACATTTGGAATGTTTAATGACGTGGATAGTTACTGATAGTTGAACAGTGGCAGGATAATATCAATATGCGATGGTATTGTGTATAGTTGTCGTGTGCAACATGTCAAACAATTCCTCGGAACACAGCTCGTTATACAAACAGTCGAACACACACAGGGAACTGTAATCTCTCCGCAGACTCAACGGTTCTATACTTGATCGCTGCAGATTAAAATTATTACTACTAATCTTTTTTTATTTTTCCTCAATTATAAACAAAAGTACAGAACGTTTCCCAAATTAAATAAGAACGTTAGTCTTTGATTAATTTTTACACTAATTTGTAATAATTTTCACAAGAGAAGCAATAAGAAATCGTTTACGCTGTAGGGCGGAGGTTGTTTGTGCAATAAATCGCGCAGGCATTGCGTGCCGCCCGCCCTGCGCGGTGAGGCTTTACTTAAGATGTTGTTATATTGGGCGGCTGAACGTAGATATACCTATTCTATCTTTTGTTCGAGACGAATTTACAACATATTTTATGACCTACATATACATAATGCTTATAACAACTTGAATAACTTCAAACAAAGGTCAATGTTATAGCATTCAAACAGTTATTTTGTGTGTGATGGATACATTAGCTTTTTAAACTATACGATATAAATATTTCTTGGGTCTTATAAGTGGCTAAAACTCCCGCATTTATTACAATCTCAATTGTTCTCTCGTACACAATAATAATTAACTTACTTTACTAACACCCTTAAATATAAAACAGACCCAAGACTTTGTTAATTTCTGTCGCCATTGATGGTGACGTACCCAGCGCTACGTAATCTGGTGCTACGCAGTCTACGAAACTACGAGGCTACGTCGCTACGAAGCTACGAGGCTACGTCGCTACGACGCTACGATGTCTACGAGTGCTACGAGGCCAAGAGCCTTTTTTGCTGATACTGAGACTAAATTGAGTTGGTCGATTGGAAAATTGGATACCTTTCTTTTTACGCAGGTATTTTTTATATAGGATTAGTTAAGTATGGAGTGTGCAAAAGTGATAGCGTTTGTTATTACATAGGGGGAAATAAAAGTAAGTTCAATCTGGTTTGTTATTTTAAAAATAATACGAAAACATCCAGTTCAGTGATAAATAATGAAAGTTTCATTTGATTGACCGGAAACTGAGATTTGAGGTATTGTTCGATCAAAAAATATCAGTCAGGTTTATTTTGTGAAACGTTTAACATTGTGATTTTCTCCTGTTTCGTGATTGCGTTGTAAAATGGAAAAACACATACACAAACACCCGATAACATAAACCAATAAACAATAACTAGTTGTTGGTCATACAAATATTCGTTCATCGTGGTGATAGAACTCGCCACTCGCTACGCAGTAGTCGGTCACTCAGCCACTGCGCTAGTCGTGCCGTCATTTTTTGTTTTGACTAAGGAGCATTTTGATTGATTTGTGCTACTTTAAAAACACGTAAGTACAAGACCCTGCTGTGTGATAAGATCTCCTATCGATCTCACTTAAAAAGCCAACGACGACATACAAAATAATGAAGTAAATTGAGACATTTGTGAAGTTGTTGCGGCGCGCGATACGTCACGCTCCCAATAACATTGTTATACTCCACGAATAGCAATAAAGGAGTAAAGTAAACATGCGCGGAAGAGAAGTGACAACCATGAGTTAGACCCAGCGGTAACAGTTCCGTACACCCCTGTAATATTTTCCATGTCATCACTACATCCCTCCAGAGCGTCTATGAGTGGCGCGTGGAGGCGCAGCGCCGGGGCGTGACCCCGCTGCCTCGAGAAGTCGAGGCGCGGCGGGAAGACCTCCGGCGCGATCTCAGGGCAGTATGGAAGGAACGACTGTCGCGACCGACGGCTGGGCACGCCGCAATTGCGGCGGTAAGACCCCTCTTTGAGGAGTGGCTGGCGAGAAGTCATGGCGTCCTTACCTTCCGCCTGACGCAGGTCCTCACCGGGCACGGGTGCTTCGGGAGGTACCTGTGTCTAATTCGGAAGGAGGAAACGTCTGTGTGTCACCACTGCGAAGATCGCCCGGAGGACACGGTGGAGCATACGGTGCAGGACTGCCCAGCTTGGGCAGTGCACCGACGTGTCCTCACGGCTGCGATAGGCGGAGACCTCTCGCGCCCGGCATTGGTTGCGGCCATGCTGCGGGGCGAGACGGAGTGGGAAGCGGTCGCCTCCTTCTGCGAAGCAGTAATGCTCGCGAAGGAGGAGGCGCGCCGCGAGCGAGAGAGGACAGAGTCCTCCCTCCGCCCCAACCGCGGTGTAGGACGCCCACGGCGACGGACGTCGCGAGACGATCTCCGGCCACCGTAGGCGCGGGCATGCGGGCAGCGAGTAAAGGGCAACTCGCTGCCCGACCATGGACCATGCCCGGGTCGACGGCGCGTTGTGTCCCACGCCCGCCTCAAAAAGCGTCAGCATAATGACGGGGCCCCCTCTCAGAGGGCCAAAGCCTGCCGGGGTCGCGGGATTATTTCCTTACCGTGACCCCGGTACATAAAGGGCTATTGAAGGACACCGTGGATTTTAGTCAGTACAAGTCTGACAGTCCCTCCCGCCCTGCCCGGGGTGGGAGGACTCATATGATGATTTTACCACGTTAAAAAAAAATGTCATCACTACATGTATCTTATGGTAGATCATTTCAATAAAATAGATATTTGGTTTAAAAAGTACAGTCCTGAAAGAGGAATCGCGTAGTTTGGTCTGGTATGGTTCTGCCGGCACCCTTAATGTGAGGATCCCTGCGAGTCCATGGAGTGCGCGCGGGGCTGCGGGCCGCTCGCGGACGACGTACATTTGCATATCAAAGCGAAGACGCGCGTTAACTTAATGTCCTCCGCGGAACATCGCCTAGAATCGCACGAGTTCCGAGATGTACATGTACAAACATTGTTGCCTCCGAGTCCTTTTTTCATCTGGCCTTTTAGCGAAGACCACCAACAGAGATACATAAGCGACGGACCATTTGGCATTTTTGTTTTATCCAAGAACACACACAAACCTATTCTTTATGAAAGGGGCCTGGCCGTAATCCTTCATAAGAGTCCCGTGCGAGTTGATATGTTTTAGAGGAAAATAATTGAAAATATCGCTCTGACTGTAAAAAGATATATAATATCCGATATTGTAACAAGCGTGTATCCGGTACCGCCGGCGTCCTCGAGCGCTGGCCACTTGCGGCCATTGTGTGCTCACAACCAGCGGAATAACATACCTTTGAGCGCTCGCGAGACTCTCCACGCCGTGCATGCTCCGCTACTACAAGACATACACAAGGAAAATGTTATTTATTGCGACGTGTTATTACTCGCTTCTTATCAGCGCACGTCCCACAGAAACGTTCACAGAATCCGTGTCACACGAACGTCCTACAATTGCTCATACTTTTACTTCACATGAATGGCGAGACGAGGAGCTTTTTGTGTGGAGCTCATAACATCGTGTCGCGTACGAGTGTAGTGGCAGCGGGTGACAGTCGCGCGACACCCGCATTGTCACGAGGTGTGCACTGTGCCGTGACGTCATCACGCTCGCGCGCACCTGATGTGTGTCATGAAGAATGCAATCTCGAGCGAGCCAAGGACAGCTGAAGGCTATATAAGAAAGTGTTTCCTTGAAGTTTTGGACGAAGTGCGATCAACCGAAAACCCGGATGAAATTATCTTATTAGTGAGGGTGTCCGCTTGGATGATCTTCCTCCGCTTGCGGTCACGTAATTGGTTTAGTTTATGCTAAGATTTGCTATACATTTAATAGCTTCGATGGAGGTTCTAATCACAACTAGCTATTTTGTTGTTCCTTTCCTCAAGTTGAGAATTTAACTATTAGTGTCAACATACTTATTTACCTTACCTACTAATAAAACTAAATCATAAGCCAATAAGAAGTATTTCATAGTTCCAAAGCAATGTTTATGAAGACGTCATTGATAACAATACGTAGGTGGCTCTCTGCGTTCACAACACGTTCCAGTAGTAATCACACAATGGTACAAGTTCGCTTGGCCGCACGGCGAGGTGCACGCGGGCTGTTTCCGAGGCGCGTCTGTTTCGCGGCCCACAAATGAACTTCTCCGGGTCGCACGCGGTTGTTAAAAATTTTTGGTTACTGAGCATTGAATGTGATACAAAAATTAGCAAAAGGTTCATGACCAAGTGTGGGTAAAAAAAGATTTTACTTGGGTTAACGAAAGACAGTATGAGGACCCAACGTCTAGGAAAACAACTTACCAAAAAATAACCCACAGTTATAGAAGAGAAAAAATAAGAGTTTGATGACAATCAAACGTATCAGCTTTAGTGCGGTTCTACATAAAGTGGTCCTACTGCGACTGCACGCACACACACGAGAGCCTCGTGGGCCGTGTCGCCACTCTCAACGATTTAACAACACACCGAACTTTTTTAATGAACTCTTTTGGCAAACTTTGATATGAATACCGCAGTACTGAGCGCCGAACTAACTGGATACCAGGACAGCGGTAGTTGGCAGGATTCAGACCTGGGGGGGGGGGATTTTCGTATTCCTTACTAATTCATCAATTTATACGCTCTTGTGCGTGAGATTTATACACGGCAGTTTTAAATTGTATGAACCTCCGCTATGAGCTCCAAGACAAGCAAAAACTAAGGTTATTATTCAAAAAAATTTTTTATTACAAGTCACAATGGAACTTTGTCTTGAACTCTCAAAAGTTTTTGTATTTCTTGTCCTTGTCAGATTTATTTTAGTAATCTCAGTACGTTTTCAAACAAATATTCTGAAAAACGCCAGGTTACTTATGACTGCCCATATCGGTATAATACCTAAGTTAAAACGGAATAAACGACACTGTGTCATAATCATGGAAAAGTTTAGTAAATATCCCGTTGTAAGTAATAACTCAGGTTTTGAAGCACAGTTACGAGGAATTCATATTATTTTATAAGCTCTGTTTATTACTTCATATTTTGCAATGTACATTGCAAGATGATGTACGACATTATCCTTGAATATCTAATCTGCTCTTCTGAGTACTTAATTGACAACGACAGCCTTTCGCGGCGCACATTCAGCCGTCCTCACCGTTTCCCGAGCCGCTTGCCTTCACAATGAATTTCAGTTGTCTACTCTCGCGTCACGTCTCATTAGTCGCAGGTCACCTGCGTCCAGGCTGCGATAATTATCTTCACTCACAATTTCAACAACACTGTTGGCGCAGTGACTGAGCGATTGGACTGCTGCGTGGCTTGTTGCAGATTCGATCCTTGCATGGAATTAATATTTGTATGATCTTCAAGTAATTGTTCCAGGTCGGGCTGTTTGTGTGTATGAGTTTGTATGTTTGTAAACGCACCCAAGATACACGAGAAATTCTTAGTGTAGGGCAAAACTTTCCAAGAAACACACGCACAGCACAGCGTTAAATTACTGAAATAATAATTACAAATTACATTTAGTACATTGTAAAATCTCACGTTACAATGACTCGTGGCTTGTGGTTAAAGTTGTCAAGGTATAAGAAGCCTGAAATATCTTCGGCTTAAAGTGTCAGTTGAGCCTGTTTGTGTGAAGTAACGCGATTTGATGGCGCTTTATTTGATTACAAGCTCGTCAAAGAAACGGAGCAGGAACTCTTGCAGGGCGCACTGTGGGCTGAAATCAGCGTTTCATAGACATTCAAATCATTTTCTTGAAAGTGTGGTTTTTTTTCATATGGAATGATAGAGGAGACTAATTACATGCCTAAAAATATATTTTTCTTGAAATGGGTACGTAAATGGAAGTGTGAGAATTTTTTCTTTAAAAATTTGTATGGAGACAACAATAAAAAATAAGATAACTCTGCTATCGCACAATTGGCCCTAATTCCCTTCTAGGAGATTAATCCTTGAATTATTTTGGATTTTTTGACATACTCGGTATCACGGCCTCAGGTGCGCTTTTTTTTTAAAAAATGATTATATTTTTTATTTTATTTTTTTATTTTAGTGGCAATTTCTTTGGACCAATTTGGCTTAACATACATGAATATGATCGGAACAATTAACTACAACAGTTTTATAAAATAACCGACTTCAAAAAATGGAGGAGGTTCTCAATTCGGTCGGTATGTTCTTTTTTTTTTTCTTTTATGTACGTACATCGATTACTCCGTTGTTTCTAGTCCAATTAGTGTCATTCTTTTTTTGTTCGATGCAGTATACTTGCAGTGTGGTCCCATTAAAATTTCAGCCAATTTGGTTCAGTACTTTTTATTTTGTGAGCATTTTTATTGATTTCGATTACTTGGATGACATTACTTTTTGCGTGTTTGTTACGCGATTACTCCGCCAATTGTGGACCGATTTTCAAAATTTCTTTTTTTATTGTACTAGGGATCGTTCACCTTAGGGAATACTGCAAGTTTTATCAAAATCTGTTCAGCAGTTTTTGAGATAGGGAATTTTATTAGCATGTATACATGAGGGATGTTAATACCGGTGCCACGGATTACAAATTCTAGTGCACTTGTAAGGAAATGATGTATTTGACAAGAATTTGGGTTGAATTTATTTAAACTAAAAAGGGTAAAATAATAAACTTTTAAAAAAAAAATTTCACTGACTTCAAAAACAACCACAAAAAAGGGTAAAATAACCTACAAAATAACTTTTCTTTCGGAAGTCGGTGGCAAAAAGACAACGAAATAAAAAAATAAAGCCACCGACTTTCGAAAGAAAAGTTATTTTGTAGATTATTTTACCCTTTTTTGTGGTTGTTTTTGAAGTCGCTGAAATTTTTATGGGACCACACTGCAAGTATACTGCATCGAACAAAAAAAGAATGACACTACACTTCGGTCGGTATGTTCTTTTTTTTTTCTTTTATATATGTACATCGATTACTCCGATGTTTCTAGTCCGATTAGTGTCATTCTTTTTTTGTTCGATGCAGTATACTTGCAGTGTGGTCCCATAAAAATTTCAGCGACTTCAAAAACAACCACAAAAAAGGGTAAAATAACCTACAAAATAACTTTTCTTTCGAAAGTCGGTGGCTTTATTTTTTTATTTCGTTGTCGTTGTCGTAAAAGAATGACACTACACTTCGGTCGGTATGTTCTTTTTTTTTCTTTTATATATGTACATCGATTACTCCGATGTTTCTAGTCCGATTAGTGTCATTCTTTTTTTGTTCGATGCAGTATACTTGCAGTGTGGTCCCATAAAAATTTCAGCGACTTCAAAAACAACCACAAAAAAGGGTAAAATAACCTACAAAATAACTTTTCTTTCGGAAGTCGGTGGCAAAAAGACAACGAAATAAAAAAAATAAAGCCACCGACTTCCGAAAGAAAAGTTATTTTGTAGGTTATTTTACCCTTTTTCGTGTTTTTTTTTGAAGTCAGTGAAATTTTTTTTTTTTTAAAGTTTATTATTTTACCCTTTTTAGTTTAAATAAATTCAACCCAAATTCTTGTCAAATACATCATTTCCTTACAAGTGCACTAGAATTTGTAATCCGTGGCACTGGTATTAACATCCCTCATGTATACATGCTAATAAAATTCCCTATCTCAAAAACTGCTGAACAGATTTTGATAAAACTTGCAGTATTCCCTAAGGTGAACGATCCCTAGTACAATAAAAAAAGAAATTTTGGAAATCGGTCCACAATTGGTGGAGTAATCGCGTAACAAACACGCAAAAAGTAATGTCATCCAAGTAAGTAGTCGAAATCAATAAAAATGCTCACAAAATAAAAAGTACTGAACCAAATTGGCTGAAATTTTTATGGGACCACACTGCAAGTATACTGCATCGAACAAAGAAAGAATGACACTAATTGGACTAGAAACATCGGAGTAATCGATGTACATACATAAAAGAAAAAAAAAGAACATACCGACCGAATTGAGAACCTCCTCCATTTTTTGAAGTCGGTTATTTTATAAAACTGTTGTAGTTAATTGTTCCGATCATATTCATGTATGTTAAGCCAAATTGGTCCAAAGAAATTGCCACTAAAATAAAAAAATAAAATAAAAAATATAATCATTTTTAAAAAAAAAAGCGCACCTGAGGCCGTGATACCGAGTATGTCAAAAAATCCAAAATAATTCAAGGATTAATCTCCTAGAAGGGAATTAGGGCCAATTGTGCGATAGCAGAGTTATCTTATTTTTTATTGTTGTCTCCATACAAATTTTTAAAGAAAAAATTCTCACACTTCCATTTACGTACCCATTTCAAGAAAAATATATTTTTAGGCATGTAATTAGTCTCCTCTATCATTCCATATGAAAAAAAACCACACTTTCAAGAAAATGATTTGAATGTCTATGAAACGCTGATTTCAGCCCACAGTGGGGCGTGACGCTGAGGTGACCTCTGTTGATGTTCGTTATGTAATATAAGAGTGTTCGGTGTTCTGTAGCGCTTGTAACTGGGTCAAATGTCACGGTATAGTTAAGTGGTAATTAATATTACCACTCTCTCTTTATCATCCATCTCAAATGTTAGAAACTATATTACGATGTCCGTGCTATAATGTCCGTTTCGCATGTTACCTATGTATCTACAATTAATGCAAATAAAACTCTTTATTTAATTATTTCCGTATAATAATTATCATAGTACAAACGTTGAGCAGTACAAATGTATTGCTCAACGTACTTGCGCCGAGAGTGGATGGTCAACTCAGTATGCAAGCGATTGTTTTCTGTCCGTAACGTGATACAAGATGCTCTCCCGATGTTGACTCGCCGCTAAGACAACATGCACCTTTAAACAGAGCGACACACGACGTCATCCGCATTCCGAAACAATTACACGAACAAACAGCTCTGCTCAGAGACGCTCGGCCGAGGACGACACAGACGTCTTGTCAGCTCAGTGGACGAGCGAGCAGTGCCGGCGCAATGAACCGATCCCGACTAAGCGATGCGCTCGCTTATCCCCAGAGTTTACTCACACAATCTGTCTTCTGTAGTTAGCACAATTACAAGAGGACTCGGCCGTCCAGCACAGTGCAGAGAAGACATGGCGGGAGGGGGGGTGACAGCGGGGGACTTCACGATACATAGAGAATTATTGAGCATTGCAGTACCTCATCACGAGTGTCTTGCGGGTCGGACACTCTGTAGGATTCCATGCTTTATTGAAAACCGAATTGGTGTTTCCTTCCGGTTCTACCCTAATTGTGGTTCTGCATCAATGTAGGTCAATTCATTTGTGTTTTAACATTTGAGTGAGCACAACGTGAATTTAAATATTTAGGTTTTTATCATCTGATTCTGGATTTAACTTAGTCCTATAAAGTCCCATAAATTGTATATAGTTTAATTTAAAACCTTATAGTAGTAAGTATTCCTCGTGTCATGCACTCTGCACAGGTACATTATATTAACATTACAACCAGAAGCCCTTACAAAGTAATGATAACAAAAACATTTTTCAAACCATGTAAATGGCTGCTGTAACAGAATAAGCTTCGCGTCGAAATGCACAAAAGTTCAAGAGACTGTAGAAATAAGACGACACCGCTGTGAACATAGCTCTTACTGCGGAACACAATTAGTGTCGTGGATATACACACCTATAATGAGTTAGTTTGTATAGGTACGAAGTACCTATTCTGGGGTCCACCCTTTATAGCAGAACTTTTTACGTCATAATTTTATTTTGCATAGCAACGGATAGCATAAACCTCTTTTCGCAGAAAATCGTTTGGCATACACTCATTTACCATAACACCGAAACCCATAATTTTGTAAGTCAGAATCATCTTTAGGCATAAATTTCATTTCCATAATAATCAATAAGTATAACCATCATAACGTAGAAAGTTTACAACCAGAATCATCTTTTGGCATATATTTTATATCCATAATAATCAAAAGTATAACCATCATATCGCAGAAAATTCACAGCAGGCATGGCAGCAGGCATGGCTTCTGTCACGGCTCCGGCGCTGCGGGTCTCCGGCGGTCCCACGCGAGCTAATCGTCGCAGATGATTTTACGTCCACCACCGCAGCTTCGGCTTGCTGGCCGGCAAGCCGGCCAGCCTCAGCCGCGGCGGTGTGCGTTAAAACCACCTGCTCCTCAGCTCGCGGGCCGCCTCGCCCCTCCGCGCCTACGCGATTATAAATTACACTCTAGGGGTAGGGCAGACAAGACTACGTGAAGTCGGTTTTGCAGCGATTCATTTCTGTCACTAACTTTTGTAGCACACCATATTGATTTTATAAAACATTTATTTTTTATTTTTATTATGACTATTCAATTATTTATATTCTGAAATTCTGTGATCTTCGAAGTATACTAAGTCAAATTATTCCAAATAATCGGCGCTCTAAATAAACGTTATGCTTAATGAAAATATGCAAAATTATAACTCTGACAAAGGTAATTATGCCCAATACAATTCTGCCATCTTAAAAGTATCCCAATTTAAATTCGGACATAAAAAGTTTCGGCCAAAAAACAATTATACTAAATATTTTTTATACCATGACAATGTTCGTTTAAAAAAGTTTCTGCCAAGTGAGTTCTGCCAAATAAGTTTCGGAGCAACAAGTTTCTGCCAGATAGAGGGCACCCCCTATTCTGTTGTATAATTTTTTTTTTGACCTGAAGAATTTCCAGCAAGGTAAAGGTGTTTCTATTTCCACGGCAATTAATAAGTTTGTTATTTTATATATTATATTTGCTAAAGGAGCTGTGACTTCACGACGAAGGATTTTGTGAAGGACTTGTGTTAGGTATTGTGACAGAGAGTTCAATATAATCATTATTCTACTGTTCATTATTTCTTACCGATTTATAATAATACTCTGTCCCCTGTCTCACAATAAAACTGCCAACAGTCAATTCGATATTACATTTAGCTACATAATAATGATATAGCTAATAATATCTCGGAGAGGAAAGGAAACGTAATCTCAGTTGATAATAGATGATTGAGAGATCGAACGAAAAGATTGCGTATTACGTAGTGCGCAACGAAACAATAAATAATATTCCTTCAAATGAAATATACGTAATACGAAAATGGTTCGAAATGGCTGCTCTCTGTATGGGAAAACACACACAGGTGTTCAGTGCGGCCTGCAAAACTACTAACTACTACTAAACTGTTAGATAGACATGACTTTTTTTTTTAGCGTGGTAAAATCATCAAGTGAGTCCTCCAACCCCGGGCAGGGCGGGAGGGACTGTCAGACTTCTACTGACTAAAATCCACGGTGTCCTTCAATAGCCTGTTATGTTCCGGGGTTACGGTAAGGGAATAATCCCGCGACCAGATAGACATGACTGCCCAGGATTTTTTAAGAACTTATATAGATAAAAATCAAATAGGCATACATACATAAGCTTATACATTTTATCTTATTGATAAACACTTGAACTCTTTATTGTTTTGTATTCCTAATCTATACTTTTAAAGAAATAATCTAAAAGAAGAATAAATCATAATGTAAACTAGAGTAACAAAAAAGATTTCGATTTTTCAAAGTGATCACAAACTTTTTTTGATGTGTGTAACTGTAAATGACACTTATGATAATTATGTATACCATTTACATGATCTAAAAAAATTGCCAGGAAAAAAGTATCATCAATGTACAATCGCGTATCGCAATAAGTGAATAAGCAATAAATATATGCCAACAATTAAGTAACATTGCTTCGTATGACACGCGCGTGACTGAACGGTTCTCAATCGCTACGCATATCGAAACTCTCGACACGTTTACTTTTTATTTGTATATTTTCATCAGCAGCATTTTGAACACAGATAATATACACTATGTAACAATGAAAATACGAGTGGATATCCACTCACAATTAGGTCAGGCTTCCTTTATCTGTACCAACGTATAGATCTATGATGCGTGACTGACAGAATCCTATACTAATATTATTACGCTGAATAGTTTTTCTTTTTAGTTGAACGCGCTACTCGCAGTAACTACTGCAATTATTCCATTTATTAGGATCTAGAATGTTGCGCTCCATTGCTCTTTGACACTCCGAGGTCTGAGCACCGTAGGTTAGGACGGCAGAATAGAATAGGTTTCGGCCTATGTCAAATAAAAATTTCAAAATGAATGCCTGAAACCAGTCGACTAGTAGACAGTCTCGCGACCCTGGTAGGCATTGTCCTTTTTAGAAATACCCCGTCAGGTTGATAAAAGCTCTTGAAGACGCACCTGGAACATGACGCGATATGAGTCAGAACGCTCCCACTCTGGGTTGAAGGACTCGCACCTTGATGGCTAGTTCGAGGTGGCACTAGAAAAGAGCCCTAAGAAGGATATGGGGAGGACTTTGCTCTACGGAGGGAAAAAAACGACTACTGAAAAACATAAACTATCACTTACCTTACTTATGAAATAGCGATTTTGATAATATATCCAAGTTTAATCTACCAGTCCGGTTGTGTTCGAGATACACCATCATAAAGATATGCCACCTTCAAGCACCAGCTCACGCTTTCAGCCGAAGTCGGGATATCTACATAATATGTTTACATTTGGTGATGAAAAGCCTGGAAATTGCAACTGACTCGTTTATTATAGAGTTCACAATGAATGTACTGGTTTCTGAGAAGTGCTTCAATTATAATATGGGTTAAAATGAGTTCTGCATGTTTATAGTTAGCAAGTGCGAAATAGTGGGTATGATATAATGTACATAGTTACAATTTATTAAAATAGAAATCCACAATTTATTGAAAATGTGTCTTGAAGTAGATCATCCGCTCTAGTAATGTAGGTACCGTTAAGAACAAACAAAGCTGATTTATTATTAAGTTTATATTAAGCGAGATTACGAGCGAGTCCCCCCCTGTACACCGCGACCCCTCGCTCGCCTTCCGACCTCCCGGACGAGTCAAACCGTTCCGTTGAATTTTAATGTAAATCGGGCTCATTTCCTGTACTTTACGAACAGGCGTCAGTTTCAATTGTTGATTTTTGACCCATTTCTGTTGGTTTTGTGTCTCTTATTGTACCACTGTGGGGTTATGAATGTTCCAATTTACAGACTTCTCTGAAAAGTTATGAAAGGTCAAAATCAGATTTATTTGTGAAACAAGATATTGTGATTATTTGACACAGAATGATTTAACTGTAACGTATATAGCTCGCGTTATACTTTCGTAATGCCCTCCACACTTCTTCCATACATGGTGATGTGGCGGTCGCTGTTACCCAAATTATAGTATAAGAGAAAGAGGAGGGTGATGAAAGACGGTATAATAATAATATGATACACGTGTTATCAGGCTGTCCCAATAACTGAAATATTAATCACTTGATTAGACCTGTGAATCTGTAGTGTGATGCGAACGGAGCCGCGCGGCGCACTGATGGCGCATTAAATATGTACCCGCGGTGAGCGCGCGCCACGTCAGCTCAGTACTTGCAGCTTGAACGTAGCATCTGTAAAGACACTTCGGATGCAACGTGAAATGATATCCCATTTGGAATTTATTAGCAAAGTAGTAAAACGCCACGTTCAGTTAGTTTAGTCTGGTTGTTAAAACTAGCGACAGGCTTTTGTTTAGAACTTGAGCAACACACGACCAGTTTCTGAAACTTCATAGCTATAGGATATCAAGAAACATTATAATACTCGTAATATGGGCCAAAACGGATACTCAGCACGAAGTTTTTGTTTGTTAAAAATAATGGGATAAACTGAGCTGAACTAGGTGATTCATTAGACATGAACCATTTCCACATTGTTTGTTCACGTAGTTGCGAAGTTCAAGTACAGCGCGAACTCAAAGCGAAATTAATCCATTACCTGTTTCTGTTGGATTATTAAATTACAAGTTTATCCGCGAGCGACAGACATGAAACACGGCCTCAATGTTGAACATTCGCGTTCAAGAAACTTTTCTCAGCGGTTATTTAATTTGGTAACAAGTACAGGACTATGAAACTGTGGGAGCTTATGATTTATGCAGAACTCTGGGGAGTGTCGTGGTTGAGCTGCGCCTCGGCCGGCGCTCGGCACGAGGTGCTTGCCACTAATGTTGGTAATTACCGCGAGCAGACTCGAACAGAATGCTCAGCGGGTAATATAGCAACTTATTCTTCGTGGTCAGTAACAATACAAATATTTGTACTAAAAGATGTGTCAAGAAGATTGTTTTAAACTGTACCAAGTCATGTTTAGCTGGAACTGTCTTCAATCGATTAAACATGTTAAATGACTGGTGTACTGAGTGGCAGCGTCGACCACATGAGAGATTTCATTCACACAACGTCTTCAGACTGCAACTAAAATATTTGATGTCTGTACCTAGTGTTATAAAGGGTTTTGTGTTGCTATCTCTTCAGGGAATATTTTGTACACGAAGCATATTTCCATATTATATTTCGTAAGCCTATAAACAGAATTGTATACGGAGATATTTTACAGCCCACGGATGACGGGACGCGGACGTGGAAATCCCGGGGTTACAAACTTTTACGACACGTAATGCGGGCGCGCTGTAAACATGCGCACAGAACAACATCTTTGTGAAAAAAAAACGCTTCACTACTTACACGTCATGTAGATGATACAATCCCACGACCACGGACGACCATGACGCGAACACGATGCGACCGCCAATCAACTATCACTATAACGATTATTAAACCCCTACCTTCAGTGTTATTAAGTTAATTTCGTGAAAGTCAAACAGCGGGAGCCGAGGCCCGCTGCGGGTGCTATAGGCATATGTATGGCGGGTGAGAGGGGGAGTTGGTTAAATATTAACAACAGGTTACTTACATTACCCGGGTACGTCCTTAAACTACGTCCAGCCACCGAAGGACGGGCAGCAGCGTCCTTTGCAAACTTACGGTGACCCTACTGCGATCCCCAAGCCGCCTGCCAAGCGTGGGGATTATGGCAACCCCCCCCCCCCCCCATTATGATTGACAACAGAAGCACACGGCCCCCAGTCCCCGGCAGCTCCGCTATTCCTGGTCTGGGTAGCGGATCGGGTAACGGCGGAGCAGGGGGTGCTAAGAATCCCCGGCAGATGCCCCGCTACCACCCCCAACGGACTTTGGCCCTGGCAACACACAACATCCGCACACTGAGGACCGATGAGAAGATTATCGAGCTGGAGGAAGAATTGAGCAAAATGCGATGGGATATCTTGGGATTATCTGAAATCCGAAGAGAGGGTCAGGATACGATAGTTCTAGATTCCGGCAACATGCTCTTCTACCGGGAAGGAGACCGTAAATCCCAGGGTGGTGTTGGATTTCTCGTCCGCAGGTCCCTCATCAACAACGTTGTGAAAGTCGACAGTGTGTCGAGTAGGGTAGCATACCTTATACTCAGAATAACCAACCGGTATTCGTTGAAGGTCATACAGGTATATGCGCCGACCTCGACACATTCTGATGATGAAGTAGAGGCATTGTATGAGGAGATATCCGAGGCCATACATACCTCCGAAACATACTTCACCGTTGTTATGGGGGACTTCAACGCAAAGGTGGGCGCACGGAATGGCGATGAGTTGAGAGTGGGGCCATTTGGGTATGGGCAGCGGAACCATAGGGGCCAGCGACTGGTCGACTTCATGGAAAAGGAAGAACTCCATTTGATGAATTCCTATTTCCAGAAGCGGCCATCCAGGAAGTGGACGTGGATGAGCCCCGATGGTACTACCAGAAATGAGATCGACTTCATCATGACGACCAAGAAGCGAATATTTAGTGATGTCTCTGTGATCGCCAAGGTAAAAACCGGTAGCGATCACCGAATTGTCAGAGGCACACTGAATATCAATGTCAAGCTTGAAAGGTCTCGTCTGGTGAAGTCCACGCTCCGACCTGGTCCTGCCCACATCCGGAACCCCGAAGACTTCCAACTTGAACTGCACAATCGCTTCCAGTGCCTAACCGAATGCGAAACTGTGGACGAGATTAACAATGGGTTGGTGGAAACTGTCCAAGCTGTGGGGTCCAAGTTCTTTAAGACCCCGCGCCGCAATAAACCTCAAAAGCTCTCGAACGGAACCATCAGGTTGATGCAGGACCGGACCGAGATGAGGCTGCAATCTTCAGCTGATACGTCGGAATATGGCAAACTCAATAGACGAATCTCTAAATCAATGCGACGTGACCTGCGCTCCTTTAGTGCGGCACGGATCAAAGAGGCAATCGAGCGGAACCAGGGCTCAAAAGTCTTCGCAAAGATTTCGTCTATTGGGCAGAGCCAAATGACAAAGCTGAAGATTAACGATGGCAGCATCATTTCGACGAAACCGGAGATCCTAAGGGAGCTTGAGAGGTTTTACGGACAGTTATACACATCAACACGACAACCCAGTGTCGGTACAGCTCGTGACGCAAGAGCTAAACTGACTCGACACTTCACTGAGGATATCCCGGACATCAGCCTGTACGAGATTAGAATGGCTCTTAAACAGCTCAAGAATAACAAGGCGCCGGGTGAGGACGGAATCACAACAGAACTTCTGAGAGCGGGTGGAAAACCGGTACTTCTAGTCCTCCAGAAGTTATTTAATTCCGTCATACTCGAAGGTTCTACGCCAGAAGCATGGCACAGGAGTGTGGTTGTTCTTTTCTTCAAAAAGGGTGACAACACCTTGTTGAAGAACTACAGGCCAATCTCACTTCTGAGCCATGTATACAAGCTGTTCTCAAGAGTCATTACGAACCGTCTCGAACGCAGGTTTGATGACTTCCAGCCTCCCGAACAAGCCGGTTTCCGAAAAGGTTTTAGTACTATAGACCACATACACACGCTCCGCCAGATTATACAGAAGACAGAGGAGTATAATCGGCCATTGTGTTTAGCGTTTGTGGACTATGAAAAAGCCTTCGATTCAATCGAAACCTGGGCAGTATTGCAGTCCCTCCAACGATGTCATATCGACTATAGGTATATCGAAGTGTTGAAGTGTTTGTATAGAAACGCCACCATGTCCATCCGACTTCAGGAAGAGAGCACGAAACCAATCCAATTGCAGAAAGGCGTGAGACAGGGAGACGTTATTTCTCCGAAACTGTTCACGAACGCGTTGGAGGACGTTTTCAAACTCTTAGAATGGAACGGATTCGGCATCAACATCAATGGCGAATACATCACTCACCTTCGTTTTGCCGATGATATAGTCATCATGGCAGAATCGTTGGAGCACCTCAATGCTATGCTCAGCGACCTCAGTATCGTTTCCCAACGGGTCGGCCTTAAAATGAACATGGACAAGACGAAAGTCATGTCGAATGTCCATGTGGCACCCGTACCGGTTGTTGTTGGGAGCGATACTCTCGAAGTTGTAGACCATTATACTTACCTTGGACAGATTGTTCAGTTAGGTAGGTCCAACTTCGAGAAAGAGGTCGCCCGAAGAATCCAACTCGGATGGGCAGCGTTTGGGAAGCTACGTGATATCTTCTCATCGAGAATCCCACAGTGTCTCAAGACAAGGGTGTTTGACCAGTGTGTGTTGCCAGTGATGATATATGGCTCCGAAACGTGGTCCTTGACTGCTGGCCTCTTAGAGAGACTAAGAGTCACTCAACGAGCAATGGAGAGAGCTATGCTCGGAGTTTCTTTGCGGGATAAAATCCGGAACATGGATATTCGGCGAAGAACCAAAGTCACCGACATAGCTCATAAAATTTGCAAGTTGAAGTGGCAATGGGCAGGCCACATCGCTCGTAGAACTGACAACCGATGGGGAAGAAAAGTTCTCGAGTGGCGACCACGGACCGGAAAACGCAGCGTAGGCAGGCCTCCCACTAGGTGGACCGACGACATCGTGAGGGTCGCGGGCAGCCGATGGATGCAAGTGGCGAATTGTCGTTCGGCGTGGCGGTCTAAGGGGGAGGCCTATGTTCAGCAGTGGACGTCCTCCGGCTGTTGATGATGATGATGATGATACTTACATTAGACGTGCGTACAATACCCGGAGCGCAAGTATCGCCCGCGCGGGCGTCCCCGGCACGTGAAAGGTTACTAAAATGTTTTCACAATGAACCTGTTCTCAAACTGACCGCCATCCATGCCTTGTGAAACAATGTCATCACTATCAAAGCTGCACGCGTCGCATGGCTCCGTTGAAACGGGTTTTGTCGACGAAAGAAAAAATAAAATGACAGAAAGTTTTTTTAAAGTATTGAGCATGGCAATGTTTGCCATAATCATGCAAACAACAGTCTAATAAAAGATAACCGTGAAGAAACTGTTTCTATTCTTGGTAGAATAGAGATGGAATTGTTCATACTACTCGTGCTGCTAAACGTCACCGTCCACATTATGCGTCCCTCTACCATGACCCTTACTTAAGACGCTTCTCGGCTGATGTATTATGAACCTATGGGTCGGTATGCATAAGATGAGACTGATTAAATATTAACATCGCGACAAGTAACGACGGGAGGAAGCTGTCAATGGTCATGCATAATTATGTTGATTGTAGTATAGGTATCAACACCATCACATACATTTATCATCCCACTGATTTTAAAGTGTTGGAAGGAATACTCACTGCTGTATTTACTATGTAGAAGTATTTGGTTGAACGCATTAGTCTCGACTACTAAATTGATTCTAATTGAGGAAGTCTAAAGGCCAAACATAGAAACTCACATACACAAACACCCAGGCCCGGAACAACTACTAATTGTAGATAATACAAATATTTGTTCCATGCGGGAATCGAACCCACGACGCGCTGCACAGAGCGGTCCAATCGCTCAGCCACTGCATTAACTGTGCCGGCAAATTGAGATAACCCGTTTTTAGGGTTCCGTAGTCAACAAGGAACCCTTATAGTTTCGCCATGTCCGTCCGTCCGTCCGTCCGTCCGTCTGTCCGCAGTTTAGCTCAGAGACGCACAGTACTAGAGAGCTGTAATTTGGTGTAAATATACGGATTTGTTGTGCCAAAAAAGTGGTAAAATAAAATCTCGTAAAATATATTTTTTTAGGGTACCTCCAGTACTTACACGTAAAGTGAGGATTTTTTTTTTTCTCGCGTACCCCTTAATGTGGGGTATCATTAAATAGGTCTTTAAAAAATAATGATAGTTTTCATTAACAATTTTTTGATAAAAAAATTCGTTTGTGAAATATTAAGCTTTAAAGTGCTAAATTTTGCTCGATCCGAGTGTCCCCCCCCCTCTACCAGCTAAACGGTTATGTTTGGGGGTGTGAAAAAATTCACAGTAGTAGTATATATAACGAAGTTCAAAAGAAAATTATCATGACTAAGTAGGCTTTACAACTTTACGAGTAATAGTCGACCAACTTATAAAATGTACTTGGACATCATATTTTCTAAACAAAATGTATCGGAGACAACTGCAAATGTAAGTTTGACAACTTTATTTTTACATCTTTTATAGGTATGTTTTTTGGGGATAGGTAGGTTTTTATCGTCAACTATTTTTAACTAAATTCAAAAAAAGGAGGAGGTTCTAAATTCGTCGTAATCTTTATTCTTATGTATTTTCCCCGATTTCTCAAAGACTCCTGGACCGATTTTGAAAATTCTTCTTTATAAAATTAAATTCAGCGAATCAGTTTAGTTAGTTCGCATAAGTATTTCGATGGGCAACTACGGAACCCTACACTGTGGGTGGCCCGACACGCACTTGACCGGTTTTTTTTTTTAATGTGGATCATGTAGACAAACCATAATACATGCTACAACTTCATCTTATTTAGAACGAGTAATCACACACCAAGTTTACTATAAGAGCATCTAGGTAAGAATATTCAAGTGAAACACTACGTCTCTGTGAAGACTCGCACATAAATCTAAAATAATAAAGTTGTTCTGCAACAGTGTTCTGCGAGCAGTAACTACTGCTCATAACTGTCGCGTCGCAATCAGGGTGCGGAGCGGTACGGAGCGGCGTGGCGCAAGCGGCGCGGTGTGGCATGGAACGGTGATGTACAATGGCAAGGACACATTGTAACCGTGTCATAATATAATACGACTTTAATCTAAAGTTGCTCTTTCCAAGTGATAAATGCATGCATTGATAACGGGACTTCGTACGAGTGATGTACGCTACACTTCTAGTACACACTACAATCTTACATAACGTTTTATGAGTAATAAAAAATATCATTGACATTAATTAACGTTAACATTTTATTTGCTGAGTCAGCATAACATAGTCATAATACGAAGTCAATATCAAAAGATTCATTATTAATTATGAGTGATTGTCATTTTATCAGATATTGATACAAACACAGATAAGGACAATCAATAATTACAATGTCTTTACTGAGGTATCTATTCCTTCCTATCTCTTTTAAGAAAGTCTTTTATATTCCTGATTAGGTAGACACTTAAATCAACACAGTCCGAAGTAAATAACTCCTAACTCAATGCCTAAACAAGGAGAGTCTATTTGAAAACTGGACGTGGGTTTTTGTTTTACCTTTTCCGTAGTTTGGGACGAGAGGGCTGCCCGCAGCCCATTTAACTAGAAAATGTAGTTTTTCACTCGGAGACTAAAGTTTCGTTACATGTCTCTTTGAATGTCGAATTTTCGCGTCAGCTTCGTGTGATATTCACACGAAGCTCTTTTTACACGACTGCTCAAAAATAGGAGTTGATTTATTAACATTTTTTGTTTGTATTTTAACAACTCAAAAACACTAAGTTTTGATCTGTGACGCTGCTGAGAAAGATCCTGTGATGGGAACGAGATGTAGCATTTTTCAAAAATGCAATAACATGGTAATTTAGGTACTTTTTCAAATACGATGTTAATTTTGTTTTTGACGTAAATAATTTTCTACTACCTTTTAGCGAGTCACCAGCACAGTGCTATTCTCTATAAACACAGCTTTGTGACAGAGCGGCCGCAGAGCTCATACCACGCTGGGACTAAAGTTCACAGATATACGTCTTTTCTATATGGCCTGCGCCTAGCAGGTGACTGTGCCGTCGCTGTCTATTTCTAAACAAGCGGCATTTCCAAACAAGGTCAAAGCAGAAAATTCATTGTCACTAATAAGCATGAACCGTCAGAAGCGCACTGCCCAATATTGAGTGAGGTAACTCCTTAAGTGCGATATCATGATATTAGGGCAGGCGTCCAGTGCCGGCCGGAGTTAAGTCCACCGTAATTCCAGGAATCTCTCGTAATGACGGCGCTTGGCAGACTGTGATGTTATTAGTTCGCAGGTAGCTGTTCTCCAGTAATCCTTTAGTCACTGTAGCGACACCTGAACACGTGCTATTAATGCGATGACCTGATGACCTGGTTCATAGAAGGATGCGACGACGATTGGATGGGATGACGAGCATGTAACTACAGAGTGAATCATCTCCCAGGCTCAGCGCTTCTACAAGTACATTTTACATTGGCCATGATAGTCTAACGCCTTTAGTGAATAAACACAACGGCTGTTAATTTAAGGTGCCTGTGATTATCTGTCACGTGTTGTTTCGTATTTAGTACACAAACGGGTAGGTAAATTGTAAGTTAAATTTTTAAAACGATGCCCCCGCATTAGAAATTTCTCCTGTCTCTTGGATGAGTTCACAAAAATAAAAATAAAAACACGCACAATATGCAAACACCCACATAATAATAAAATGCAGGTCACACAAATATTTGTTCCGTGCAGGAATCGAACCCAAGACATGCTGCGCAGCAGTCAGCAGTGACGTCAAAATTAATTTAAAAAATCGAGTCGTTTAATTAACCCTGTATTATTTTCTGCGCAATATTTGCAGATAAGTTTAAACTAAATGAATAGTTCTCGTACATCCTCCATAAGAATGACGGGCATTTAAAGCTGAGTAGAATGTTAAGTAATAATATTACGTTAGCGTGTACATAGTGTAGGTTCCAAGCTACCAGGGCTGCATAAAACACAGTAATTGCGTGCGCGGCGAATGTATTCAAAAGTTGTACCCTTCCCGCCCACATCGCTCGCACTGGCCCGCGGGCGCGGCTTCACGCCGCTCTATTACATTCTTGGGGAAAGCTCTTTAAATACTGGGATCATGGACCTAAAAAAAAAGGCGGACGGAACTTCACTAAGAAACGATTGAAGCACCAAAATGGCGACCGTGTTTATATGTGTGAGTTTGTATAGGGATGCCAGATGAAGGAAAAAATTACCCATTTTTAAACAATATTTAATTAAGATCTCCCTTGAACTTAAGTTTAATTACATTTTTTTTGTGACAGATACCTATTTTTAAAATAAAGGTAAAATAATTTAAGCACATTGGATATAAAATATTTACAACACGTTTAATATTAATAAAGTTTTACAATCCCTTTTGGTTATTCAAATTTTTGTAGACTTGTCTTTTGCTATTGACACATCTAGAAATCCCTTCTAATTTACTTAAATGGTGAAAACGAATGTTTAAGTATTTTTCGCCTATAAATATTTAATTAAAGCTATTTTATGTTTCATTCCTACACGTCTACATTCCTATTCCATGTCTACACTCCCTTATTATTTTTATATAATCATTTTTCCATGCATCATTTGCCGTGGGGAAACTTGTAAAAAAAAAATATTTAACGAAAAACAAAAAACCCGACTGCTTTAAAAAAAACTAAAAAGAAAGAAACAAGCCCAGTAGTTAAGAATTCACTCATTCACACTCACAGTCGGGGCCCATTCAAATTATACCAATCAAATCTTCCCAACGGGCCCCGACTGTGAGTGTGAATGAGTGAATTCTTAACTACTGGGCTTGTTTCTTTCTTTTTAGTTTTTTTTTAAGCAGTCGGGTTTTTTGTTTTTCGTTAAATATTTTTTTTATTTCATACTTTTTAGTTACTATTCAGAAATTATTGTTTTGCTAAACAACTTTAAATCGTTATATTTCCTAAACTATTATTTAAAATGAAAAATGATAGAGGGAACCTAAAGATGATTTTAAAATACCTATTCAACGATACCCCACATGACATAGTTCATCGACATTTTTTTTTTTTCATTTTGACAATATGGCGTCTGGTTGTCGCTGTGGTGAATTTTGATTACTGTCATGTCTTTAGTGACACTCGCAAGGTCAAGACGAATCGATTAACGTAAAAATTATCAAAATCGGCCAACGCATTTGGTCTCTAGAACGCCACATAGAAACAAACATACATACATACATACATACATACATACATAGACTGATAAACACATTACCCTCCTTTGCGTCGCGCAGTCGGGTAAAAATACAGAAGAATACAATAACGATAAATAGTAACAAAATATAAATCTCCCAATTTTAAAATAATTTGAACCTTGAAATAGTTGCAACACTGATTGATTTCGAGATGTTTATAAAATTTATTGACGTAAAATCGAGAAATAAGCTTCAAAATGACATGTTTAACTATGAAAAGTGATCCCCTGGCTTTTTTAATTGAACTACTATGGTTTAGACAACTTTTTGCAACACATGACGGCATACTTTGATTTTTATTAGACAAAATAACACCGCATGAAACCGCGAGTGTCGTTCGAAGCGTAATGGCCGACGGCTGACTTACTATGGTGTGAATGTGTGTGTGCCGGCTTGTGTGGACAAGCGCACTGACTTACTATGGGTGATTCAATTCTTTCTTAGTGAAGTTCCGTCCGGCTTTTTTTTTAGGTCCATGACTGGGATTATGATAAATACCGGGCGTCTCGGCGCTTGCTCGAGCGCTGCGCTCGCCGGTTACCGCTTAATTTGCTCGCTTGTTCACGGTAATACAATGACAGCGCTGTAATTTACAATTACGATTTAACTGCACTTCGCTTAAATAGTCAACAGAATTATCCGCGTTATTTTAAACTTATTTCGTGTACAACATTTTAAATTAAAAATAGCAAAAACGACTTTTTCCGTGACTTGTGAGCTTAACTAACTTAAATGCAATTTCTTTGTTCGTTAAGTTACCCCAAAAATGACAACTTAGCGCAGCACTAATGCTATACTAATTCATGGTCATGTCACCGGGGCTTATGCAAATGAGCGCAGTTTTTAACCGACTTCAAAAAGAAGGAGGTTATCAATTCGACGATAGGTATGTTTTTTTTCTTATCTCCGGAACTAGGTACAAGTCCGATTTATTACTCGTATTTGACGAGAATTGTGGTTGAATATTTAAACTAAAAAAACTTGAAAATAAAAAATGTAACCGCCTTCAAAGGCCTTCAAAACCCTTTAAAACTTTTTTTTCGGAAGTCGGTGGAAAAAAAGACACGAAATCAATAAAAAAAGTCACCGACTTCCAAAAGAAGTTTTGAAGGATATTTTACCCTTTTTTGTGGTTGTTTTTGAAGGCGGTTACATTTGATTTTGAAAAAGTTTTTTTTTTTACTTACGAGTTCAATGAGGGCTTTCCAATTCAGATTAGCGTCAATTTTTATTAGCGAGAAAGACACTCATAACCAGCACACGGTCAAGACGCTTTCAACAATATAAATAACCTCCTTGATTTGGTTGATCAGCAGTTTCGAAGCTATGAGGAGACTTTGGGTGAATAAGAAATATTTATTAGATTTAAAAATTTATTTTCGCAAAAAAAAAAAAAAAATAAGTCATTTAATATTTTGAGTATAAAACAAAACACGTTTAATATTTTGAGAACAAAATCTGCCTTAATTTAGAAATACTAGACATTATAAAAATGATTTGTAATAAGTTATTAAAATTAATCACGATTTTTATAGTGCAGCGCAAGCAGCAAAAAATGAGAAACTAGAAGTACAACAATACTGATAATGTAGTAGGAACAGACACAAATTATGCAGAGCCGCTACAGGAGTGTCGGCCCGGTCCGATGCAGGCGGCGTACGCCATGAGGTGCGGCAGCTGGCTCTGCTCGTACAGCCCCGTGAACATGGAGTGGTGCGGCCCGCGCGCGAACACCGCCACGTCGTCACCGCCGTGTGTCTCCGAGTCAAGTGGGACATCAACGTGAGACTCCCAATCGAGTGCACCTGCAACAAAAATATCAGTATTTAAACACTTAACGACACCAACGGCATTATTATTACTTTTATTGACTCAAACAATGCGCTTACGGAAACTATCCTCATCAGTAACGTTAGGCCGAATGTTATTCACATGCGAGCGAAAACCAGGCCCATTGCTGTATGATAGCGTCATGTAGGGGATTTTGTCCTCATCTAATTGTCTGGAGGGACCAAGAACGTCATTGCCACGCTGTGAGTATCCATTGTAGGTCATAACATGTGCGTGGTCTGCCGTCACCACAATGAGCGAGTCTTCTTCCGACAGCATCTCTGCGGCGCGCGCCACGGCCTTGTCCATCTCTAGCGTCTCGTCCAGCGATAAATGTACGAGGTTATCGTGATGAGCGTGGTCAATGCGGCCTCCCTCCACGAATAAAAAGAAACCCTTCTCGTTACGGCTCAAGGAACGAATCGCCACCTCTGTCATCTCTTCGAGTGTCGGTTCGGTTTCTAAATTCGATTGCATGTGATATTGCATATGGCTACTCTCAAACAATCCCAAAAGGTACTCGGGCAGGGTGTCGTTGGCTTGCATGAGTTGCTCGCGGTTCCAAACATACTGATGGCTAACTGCGCGGTTCACTTTGTCTTGCTTCCACTCTTCTATTAAGTTGCGTCTGTCTGTGCGCCTGCCTCGAGATCCTTCTTCATCACGAATGTCATCTGGCAAAAAGTTTCGTCGACCACCACCTAAAATTACCTGTGCATTAAACATGATTGTTAGTAATCATTTATCGACTACGACCGAAAGAAAACATAATCTTAGCGTCATTATTCGAAAGTTTTCTGTGGTGAGTTCGGCGGCAAGGTATAACAATTACCAACCAATTACAAGGTACCTTGAGCTTGTTTCCAGGATGCTGGTGTATCATCTGCATCGCGATGTCGGGGCAGCGCGCTGGGTCGTGGCCCATCTGCTCCACCTGCGCGTTGTGCTCCCACGTGCGGTTGGCCACCTTGGCGTACACCCCCGCAGGAGACGCGTGCGTGATTCGCGTCGTAGTTACGACACCTGCGATACGATATTAAAAGTAACGGTATATAGGTGTTAAAATACAAACATAATGCAAAATAGAACACCTAGCGTGACGATCTAGACATATACCACGAAGACTGGTTTGAAGCAGTCTTGGCAAAGAGTTCATAGCAGGAATTAGCCTCCTCAGTTTTTTCCAGAAATTCTTTTTTCAGTGGGTTATAGATTAAGCGAAAAAAGCCAAAAGAGACGGCATTTCGAATTGTACTATTATTGTACAATTTCTGAAACCAATTTTCTATCTGAACTAGAAAATATAAGGTCATAACTTTTGAACCATGTTGAAAATTACCTGTGAATGAAAAACGGAAATGGGATAACCAATTTTGATGAAGTGATCAATATGAATAGGTTTACAGGGGTGATAAATCGATATGTCCGCGTTGATGGACCGCCATTGTCACTGATGATGATGATGGTTTACTATGCCGAAACTTGTGGTTGATTACATAATATGACTTTTTTTACAAAGATTTCTGTATATTTTAGGGTGTATTGTTATATGTTCACCCCAACAGACCTTGGTAGACCATGTTCTGTTCATTAACTATATTAAGAGGCGTATCCTCGCGTAGGACGTGCACTCACCTGCGTCGCGGCCGTCTGCTAGCGCCCACTCCGCGATGGACTGCAAGTGTGTGTTGGTGTTCAGGGAAGCCTCGCAGTCACTGCGCCGCACGGCCGCGTTCACTGCAACCTCGCGTTGCATGACGTGCACTCACCTGCGTCGCGGCCGTCTGCTAGCTCCCACTCCGCGATGGACTGCAAGTGTGTGTTGGTGTTCAGGGAAGCCTCGCAGTCACTGCGCCGCACGGCCGCGTTCACTGCAACCTCGCGTTGCATGACGTGCACTCACCTGCGTCGCGGCCGTCTGCTAACGCCCACTCCGCGATGGACTGCAAGTGTGTGTTGGTGTTCAGGGAAGCCTCGCAGTCACTGCGCCGCACGGCCGCGTTCACTCCGATTACTCCAGAATTTGTCTTGACGCCACATAAATACGCGGTGGCAGTGCACGCAGAGTCTGGGATTTGGGCGTTTGTACAGTATGTCTGAAACATAATCCAAACTTAGGAAAACGTAGTCTTCGGTGTGAGAGAGAGACGAGCAAAAAATTATTTATGGTCATTACGGCTTCGCTAACATTATTTCCTTATTTATCACTCATATTACTCGTATGTGCTTCAAATGTTCTCCTGTACCCAAATCAACAATTCGCTTCAACTTTTCTGTCTATGGCGCTTGAAGAAAGAATATGATCCTTATGTTTACCTTAGCCATCCCAACCGTAGGGAAAGTCTCAAAGTGCATCCTCGCTTCTTCGCCGGTGTCACCTCGTCGCTGGCCGAGCAGCGTGCGCGCGGCCGCCAGTGTGGGCACGGACATGCCGTCACCCAGGAACATGACCACGTTGCGCGCCTTCTTCACGCTCTCCTTGTGCGCCAGGCGCGCGTTGATGGCGTCCTGTGCCTCGCCCGTCCAGAAAGCGGGGTTGGTCTCAGCGCGGTTGGCGGCAGCCGTGCGGCCGAGTGAGTCCGCCGGGTGGTAGCGGTCGGCGCGCACCGCGCCCGCGCACAACATTACCAACAGCGGGACTAGCGACCTCATAGCGATGCTGAATACTGTATTGTGACACCGGTTAACCTGCCTTTTATGAGTATCTTATCTCAAAACAGTTTTAATCGATAGATGACAGTAATGAAAAATAGATATCTTGGTGGTGCCCACGACATGCGCATGTGGTAATTAATTAATTACTTTTAGGGTAATTTACGTCTGAATGAAAAAACGGCTTGTAAGCTCACTCGTGAATCCGTCTGTCTAACCTACACAGTACAATACCTAGTGACCTACAGTCAATTTTCTACGAACCTATTTATTCGATTAACGTGAAATTTTGTAAGCATAACAAAATTACTAGTATCAGTTGTACTAGTATCAGTAGTGGGCGCTAGCAGACGGCCGCGACGCAGGTGAGTGCACGTCCTACGCGAGGATACGTCTTTTATATAGTTAATGAACAGTACATGGTCCGAGGTCTGCGGGGGTGAAAACAAAATAAAAGTAGCTAAAAAAAAGGTCTAACCTGAAAAAAATAAAACCCGTACATTACAGGAAAATTGATAAAGAGTCTTTGATCTTATTTCACAATGGTCAGACAGTAAAATGGAAAATTGAAAATACAATATTTCGACATAAGTAGGTAAGGAAAATTAGTTATTGCATTCGAGGCGGAACATTGTCAGCCGAAACCTAGGCGAGGCTGATAAGGAGACGAAAACAGCAATAATAAATGTCCACGTGTATCGAACGGCATTTTTTAATCCACTATCGTAAAAATAAAATAATTGATACTAGGAAAAGTATTGTTTTTAACCGACTTCAAAAAAAGGAGGAGGTTATCAATTCGACTGTATTTTTTTTTTTTTTTAGTTTTTTTTTTATGTTTGTTACCTCATAACTTGCGACTGGGTGAACCGATTTTCATAATTCTTTTTTCAAACGAAAGCTGGTGCTTCCCGTGTGGTCCCATTGTCACCATTTTAGGATCTCATGATTGGATCTTGGAGAAATCGAGGGCAACCCTCAAATTTTATTAGCTGACACATAGTTTTTCGCAAATCTTATGAAGTAGTTCAAGTTTTTGCGTATAGAAATCATCATCTCATGTAGCTGAGCTGATGATGGAAGGTACAACTCCTCAAGTAAGAAAATTATGTTGGTGTTCGCATATCTCCGGAACTATAAGTCCGATTTAAGTAATTCTTTTTTTGTTGTACTAGGTATCGTTCAACTTAGTCAATACTGCAAATTTCATCAAAATCGGTTCAGTATTTTTTGAGATAGAATGAATGCAAGAGATGTTAACGATGTTATTATTGGTGCTACGGATTACGAAATTCTAGTGCACATGTAAGAAAATGATGTATTTGACAAGAATGTTGGTTGAATATTTAAACTAAAAAGAGTAAAATAAAAACTTTTTCTAAAAAAAATGTGACCGCCTTCAAAAACAACCACAAAAACCGGCCAAGTGCGTGTCGGGCCACGCACAGTGTAGGGTTCCGTAGTTGCCCATCAAAATACTTATGCGAACTAACTAAACTGATTCGCTGAATTTAATTTTAAAAAGAAGAATTTTCAAAATCGGTCCAGGAGTCTTTGAGAAATCGGGGAAAATACATAAGAAAAAAGATTACAACGAATTTAGAACCTCCTCCTTTTTTTGAATTTAGTTAAAAATAGTTGACGATAAAAACCTACCTATCCCCAAAAAACATACCGTAAAAACATACCTATTAAAGCTGTAAAAATAAAGTTGACAAACTTACATTTGCAGTTGTCTCCGATACATTTTGTTTAAGAAAATATGATATCAAGTACATTTTATAAGTTGGTCGACTATTACTCGTAAAGTTGTAAAGCCTACTTAGTCATGATAATTTTCTTTTAAACTTCGTTATATGTACTGCTATTGTGAATTTTTTCACACCCCCAAACATAACCGTTTAGCTGGTAGAGGGGGGGGACACTCGAATCGAGCAAAATTTAGCACTTTAAAGCTTAATATTTCACAAACGAATTTTTTTATCAAAAAATTGTTAATGGAAACTATCATTATTTTTTAAAGGCCTATTTAATGATACCCCACACTAAGGGGTACGCGAGAAAAAAAAAATGCTCACTTTACGTGTAAGTACTGGAGGTACCCTAAAAAAAAATATTTTACGAGATTTTATTTTACCACTTTTTCGGCACAACGAATCCGTATATTTACACCAAATTACAGCTCTCTAGTACTGTGCGTCTCTGAGCTAAACTGCGGACGGACGGACGGACGGACATGACGAAACTATAAGGGTTCCTTGTTGACTACGGAACCCTAAAAAGGGTAAAATAACCTACAAAAGTTTTCTTTCGGAAGTCGGTGGCAAAAAAGACAATGAAATTAATAAAAAAAGTCACCGACTTCCGAAAGAAAACTTTTGTAGGTTATTTTACTCTTTTTTGTGGTTGTTTTTTTTTTGTTATAATGATTAGAAAACAAGGTTTTGATTTTCTATTATTTGCGCGCTTCGCTTTCGCCAGGTTAGCTACTCAGCCTAAAGGTACCTAACAAACTTAAGTATTCACTAGTAATAAGCATTTCGAATGTAACATTTAAGAAAAAGAACGACATCGTTTAGCGAGCATTCTCGCCTCGATCTTTATGAAGATTTTTTTTTTAACGACCATTGACAAGAGCGTTCGCCAAAAAAATCGTGAAAATGTTCGTAATGATGCTTGGCTCTGTACATTGTTCAGTTCCACAAAGCTAAAAACGGCAAACGTTCCATGTTCTGTTACAAGTGAATGCTCAAGTCTATCAAGACGTAGCAGCATATTAGGTCCTGTCAGTTCAACCCCGCATTGATTGCGACAAGTTATCTTGTGCTACTACATTCTACAGGCGCACCACATCTCTAGAACGTAGTACCAAAAGACGCCAAATTGCACTTCGATCTAGCAGTACACGATATTGTCCACGAATTTGAACTGGACCGTTTCGATTTTGCGAATTCAATGTAATTTCTAAAAGTTATTTATTTTCTGAAATGTTGCTAAATACTAAAATTATTTACATTTTTTTTTATATAGTTATGCTACTGTCCATCTGTGCTCTTTGACAAACCAAAGATACAAACATATTGAATTTATATTTTACTCACTTACATTTAAATTGAATTAATGAAAGGACTGCCTCATGATAACTAAGTAATTTCGATGCTTTATTGTTTTCGCTGTGAAACCTTCAAAGATTAACCGCCTTTTGGAGGTTTAGGACTTCTTAAGGCAAGCGACACTCCTCATAAAAGACTTGCCCGGATCAAAGCAAAGTCTCTGTACAAAACTTGCTGTGGCAAGATGTTCGGCAGCACGAGACTTCAACGTCTTTCAGGTTGATAATTATGTAGATAAGTGAACTGGGGAGTTGTTCTGTAAATCGCAACGATCACCTGTACTGGTACTGTTAACGAATGCTCAAGAGACAACGATTCTGAGTGTTTTTGACAGGCTGCATTAAGTATATGAATATCTCAATTCTGCATTCTAATAATTTGTGCACAAATCTTAGATACCTAGTTAATTTATCAAACAATACAGATACCTGGTGACCGCTCGCGGCAGCTGCGTCTGGCCGGCTAGTTCCCGCAGTCACATCGCTATTCACTACCCATCATTCACACACATCATGTGTATGATTGTACACCTCCCCCCAGACCCCGGATATTCCCTGCTACAACCCCCCCCTCCTGCGCCCTTCCACCAGCAACAGATTTATCGCATCGCAATGCAGATGCCCGACAATTGATTCCAATTGATACGTAGTGCGTTGAGCCAAAGGGTAACAAACCGGAGAAGACTTACTATCAGTGATGACGTTACTTTTTAAAATAATTATGTATTAGAGGTGCATTTGTATATTGCAAAGAAAGCGTCAAGAACAACTTCAACTGTGTAGTACGATATACCATATTTTTGCAATGGACTACGACAGAAAATAGGAGCCGAGCCTCACCCGCCGCCGGGGCTCCGGTGACTACGCCTATTTACAATGTTTTGATTTCATATTTACATTTTCCTGTTTTTTTTTTAAGAGTTGATGTTAATATAACTTTATTGGGATCATTTTTTGTTCACTATTTGAACAATATTAAACATGATGACAAAAAAATGTTAACTACCACGTTGAGTCGTATTTACAGACGCTTAGATGGATGTTAGGACGATGATAAGGCACTAAAACGGATGCAGGCCCTTAATTTCGGTTGTCCTTCTGTAACGCTCTACTCTGTGGTGTTATGCTAGTGTCTACATTTCGGTCTGTAATCGCCGCATGAAAAACGCAACACACGTTCTGATATAAACGTCGCGTCGCGATACAACGTTTCTATAATGAAAACGATGTCAATATTTTATGCGACCAATAAAAGAAAATATTTATGTGCTCGGCGTTATTAAAGCATCGTACGAAATTGATATTATTTAAATGAATACTTGACTTTTTGAAAGTGTTAACGGCGATAGTAAAAATGACATTAAAATAGTTACACGAAGCGCGAGGCGCTGGAATGTCCATTATTGTTCATTGCAATCTCATTGTTGAACGGGTACACAAACAAGGTTAAAACTACTTACCGAGAGGCATTTCATTTAACCACATCATATCTACTGTGTGTAATTTTTAAGCTTTACACGAAAAGTGCGTAATTTAGAAGTAATAGCAACACTTAGCACCCATAGTGGCTTTGGTTTAATTGACCCCCTCTCCGTTGTTTTAACCCTATACACCGTGACTTTTTAGTCGTCTTACAAAAGCAGCCCAGTTCATGTACCCAATTACTAGAACACGTTTATAATAAAAAAATTGGTATCTAAGAGATTTGAAATTTTTTAAAATAAAATTTTAATTCTTTAATATGACGCAAGGTTTAGATACAAACACCCTTGTCTCATAGAAAATGGAGATGGAATGATCTGCCCGACTATTGCACTGGGTAGGTATACTTTACAGCTTGATACGTAAACATTTTAACAGGATGTTTCAGATTTCTAATGAACCTATTTATTAAAAATAAAAATTATTATTAACGATAAAAAAAAAATTACTTGCCTAGAGGTATTTTAGGTCGGATACATTAAGTGGACCCTTTTTGTAAGACGACTAAAAAGTCACGGTGTATAAATCCGACACAATACGAGATTATTTTGGTTTCATTTAAATTTTTAGCTATTTGGTGATTTAGTTATTCGAAGTCTCTCGGTCAAATCATTTATCTATTATAATGGTGCCTACTACTCGTATTAATTGTAGTCTAGAGCACTCTACGGACTAATAAACACGCGTGCGTATGTCAGTCCGGAAATAAGTGTCTTTGGTAGAACTGTTCTCCATTAAACAGATCGTCATCACAATCATCTTCAATCAAGAAGTTTCCGTGAAACAACATGGCGGCGGGCGTCTGAACAAGTTAGTTCTGTCAGTTGTTTTGATAATGCCTTATTTCCGTCCACCGCGCCGCTTGTCTCGTCCTGGTAATTTTAGCGCTTTGAGCGATACCATCACCGACATAATGCGACCTTTGTGCTGTACCTACAAGTAAATAAATGCTAATTTCATCAACTTTTTCGTGATGTAAACAAGCTCGGCAAATATCACAAACAAGGCAAATATCACAAAAAACAAGGCAAATATCACAAACTTTTAATCATTTTGGGTGCAACCAAAATGATTAAAAGTTTGTGATATTTGCCCAATAAGTAAAACCACACCGCTAAAAGAACCCTGATAATAAGAAAATGATATAAGTTCCATAATTTTCTTACATTTTATCTGTATCACTGTTTTGTCGCATAACCTTTCAGGCTGTTCTCCTGCATCGCCTTTGCCCGACACAATGATACAGCTGCGGGCGCAGCATTACCACTGTCAGCGGTGGCCACTCGCCGCTCGCTGGATGTCTCCCGGCTGTCATATCCCCAGCGGAGGCGTTACCAAATATAAAACTCACTCGGTACAGTTTTGTAAAGTGGCATCCCTCTTTTCGCCCATTATCATGAATGAGCAGTGATAACAGTTTTGCACCGGACAGGTAAAACACATCGAAAGTAATGTCCCCAGTTAGGTGGAAGTAAGGTTCTATTAAATGACTACAATAAACTTTAAACACATGCCTATGAAATGAAATCAAGTACAGGGTTGTAGCTATTAGCTTCATGAAAAGCTTTAGAGTCGGTAAATGAAAAGCGATTAGCATAACATATTATGTGAGCGGAACATTTGTCCAGCTAATAAGTCTAAATTGAAATTTGGTTGGAGTACAATTACAGTGGCTAATTACTTTTGCGGTACAACGGTACGGAGCGGGACGGGCGCGGGACTAGTGCGGGACGGGGGCGGGACGAGTGCGGGACGGGGGCTGGACGAGTGCGGAAAGGCATAGGGACGGGACGAAGCTGATCGTTGTTTAATTTAACAAGTTACGTTTCAGTGACACACACTGGCACAGCTAGATGTCCATGTGAAATTTAACAAATTTTATCGACTCACATGAAGAAGAAACGTGACAAAAACGATGAAGTCAAATTAATACAAGCTTTTATTTCACTTGCAATTTTTTAGGAATCTAGGAATTTCTCTTATGTCGTGGGTACGTTTGCAACCATAGAAACAAATATGCACAAATACCCAGAACAACTACTTGCAGCTTGCAGGTCATATAAATATTTATTCCGGATGAGAATCGAACCTGCGACACGCTGCAGTCTCATCGCTTAGCCACTGCGCTAACCGTTTTGTCGAACACAGTTAATAATGACAACAAGATTTAACTGACACCATGATATAGTTAATCCAAGGTCTGACGAAGAAGACAAAAGATTACAGGAATACTGAAACGATAAATCGCAACAACATCGAGTTTGGGCTCATTTGATATATCTGATTCTTCTCGAGTACTTTGTTACTGGTTGACTTCGGATGACGTCTGGTGATGAAGCTGGATGGTGGCCATTAAAACTCCGAAACTAAATAAGACAAACCCATCAAGTTTGAGTTCGTTTAATTTGTCTTAAAGTTGCTCAAGGACTTTGATGCTGGATAATTTTAAGGGCCTGATAACAGAGATTAAACGCGACCATGAGAATTTCTAAACTATACAACACAAACCATCTTTCTTTTTTAAACAACCCTTACGTAAAAAAATAGTGCAAGTTTTTTATTTATTTATGTGTTTTTTAAATTGAAAATGTATATTAATTAAAGGGCTTGTGAGTAGTGCAAGGAGTGGAGCGAGGCCAATCTCCAGGAGTGGGATAGAACAGGCTAACAAACAAAATAATTATTAATGAACCGTGACAGTAAAAATAATGAAGAAAATTTTATACACGAAAGCTCAGAATGTCCTGATGATAGACTCTTAGAAGATTAAGATAAGTAAAACTTTAAATTAAGGGTAAATTCACACCGAGTCGTTATGCGCACATTTCAATAGAGCGACTTAATTATATAACTTTAATAACTACACGAAAAGATATACATTTCAAGTATCGTTACGTCATGTTGCGCCTCATCACGTCTATGTGTGGGCTGGCCCTAACGTTTAAATTGACTCATTAAACGTTGTTATTGCTAAAAAATCGAGACTCACTCAGCCGTAGCACTTTCGTAGCACTCTCGTAGCACTCTCGTAGCACTTTCGTAGCCTTCTCGTAGCAATCGTAGCCGTAATGTTACAGTCAGGTGATGCGTTGTTTAATTACGATAGAGTCAAAGCGCAGATAAAGCTTGTAGTTGTACTCGTAGACACCAAAACGTTTGAAAGACTTAACGAGTCTGTAAGAGAAAGAAGTTACATAATTTACAAATGCAAATTATTAAGTACTTATCATAATTATAAGAACGTTAAATTATGTCATTACATGCGCTACCCTCGCGCACCGATTACAGAGTGTGGTTGCAAATGAGCGAATGAGCGTCACCGGCGAGCGAATTAAACGCATCATCGCCGCATGTAAATGATGATCGATTCCTGCCGTCACTGCACTCATATTGTAATTGCCGCCATTACAAAATAGATCGTCTCTTGTTTACATCAAAGTGAGAAGACGACCGTAATTAAACAGTTAACTACCTGAGTGTCTCCGAGACTCGCGGGAAAAATCACTGACGAGTCCTGAAGTGTCCCAACGGGAGCCGAGCGCTGACCGTGAGGTAATGAATACGGAACGCGTGACCACTACAAAACGGTGCCACTACAGAGTTAGCGGACCCCTGGGTCAAACAATTATTATTTAGCCACGAGCTCCTCAGGTAACGTTACACATATTTATAGTTAACTATTAAAAATTATACTCACATCAGTTGGTATAGCTGTCTAACACCGATTGTGAGTAGATTATTATTGATAATAGAGTCGGTGAAAAAGTTTCCACAAAGAAAAATAAAATCAATCGCTCCACAAGTGAAGTGTGCACAACATCGCCCGAGAATTAAAAACTCCGCAAAAGTGTTCGCTTTTTGAAGATAAAAGCGTCCGAATTCCTACTAACATTAATCGTGGACGGAGCCCGGGAGCGGAGGGGGGGGGGGGCGCGGAGGAGGGGGGCGCGAGGTGAGGAAGTTTGTGCTCCAGATCAAAGGCTTTTGTCTGTGGATTAACAAGTCGGTGTACAAATTATTTGGGTCGCGGGACTGTCCCGCTCGTCTCGTCCGTGTCGTCGCCGTTTCCGGTATCTATTTGTCGCTCAAATTGACCCAACTCTTTAATCTATACGAAAACTACTTCACACAAACAATTTTAATAAAATTAAAACAACATTTCCGTAGAGCAACGCACGGGGAAAAAATCAATCTAGAGTTGCGATTGTCCATTTGACTTGATATGTTTGTTTTGCGACGTACGACGCAGATGCGCATCTCATTTTGTATTAAATAGCGGTGGCTGGTATCATCGTCAATGAGTCAATAAGTAGGTGTCGCGAGCCGGTGACCAGTCGCTCCTCTCCTCCCTCCGTGCCCTCTGTGATCACTCCGCACGACGCGGCACTAATTTGTCTGATGTTACTCCATCAGCGACGCTCATTTATTTCACTAATTGAACAAAAATATTGAACTTACAATTTCTTTACATTTCATTAATTATCAAAAAAGAACTAATAGGATTCTCAATTAAACAATATTTTAACGAACCTTTTAGAAATAAATGTGTTATGTTCGAGATCGCGGTACATTAATTTGCTGATTGATTCTTAACTTCTACTAATAACGTTTGTTGTTTGAGGGCTCCTATACAACAAACGTTATTTTTCTGCCATTTTTATATAATGGTGCAGAGTCGCGAGACCTACTCGAACTTAGGTGGTTTTTATAGAAAATGACATAACCCTTATTTGTCATAGTCCGATTCGCAATTGGCCGGTTTTTAGGGTTCCGTAACCAAATGTCATAAAACCGAACCCTTGTCGTGTCGTCATGTCGCATTAGGATTTTCACACAAACATAAAACTAATTTTGGAGGTTGCCCCCATACTTACAATTGAAACTCAAAATTTTATTTTCAACGAACCCATAGGTGTATCTATGGACAAATCTTTAAAAATGATGTTGAGGTTACTTATATAATTATATTTTTTCTAAACTGAACAGTTTCGGCCGAAAGAAACTTCCAAAGTGGTAAAAAGTTGGCCTCCCCTCCTGTAACTTCTAAAATAAGAGAATGATGAAACTAAAAAAAATTATAATGATGTACATTACCATGCAAACTTCAATTTGATAATTGGTTTGAACGAGATCAAGTAATTCGTTTTTTTTTTAATACGTCATAAATTGTAAACCGCAATTTATCAAAGTTACAACCAACTACAAGAACTTTATTTTTTATATTATTTTACTTGCTGCTACGGAACCCTTTATGGGCGAGTCCGACTCGCACTTGTTTAATAAGTCTTTGTCCCAAATTAGGAATTTGTTCCATTTGGTGGTACGTTTACAAATATTTAAACTTACACAAATATCCATAGTTGTAAGCAATAACGTGAGACTACAGTGAGTTCTGTGGGCGCGCTCGTGTGGGCTGCGGCGCGGACCTCAACTTTGTCAATTATACAGGTCAAATATTAACCCGCACTTAATCTATTCATTGCTCTTAATGTTTTATTTGTTGTTTAAACCCGCTGCTCGGGTTTTTGTCCCTCCGACCGATTTACATTTGATGGAGTTTCACAGATTAGTCTTTTTGCTGTCGTCGAGCGACACAACTTCGAGCAACTTCAAATTGTTTGGAGTGGGCTCGAACAAAGTAAATGAGGGGAGCGGCTTGCTCTTATTTTTACATTAAATTTTAATTCTTTTAAACATATTCAGAGAGCGTTGTTTAGTCTGGCTGCAATAGAACTGAATCTAACGTTAGCGGTAATTAATACCAGTTAATACTAGGCACGTTGGTACATTCTCTAGTGGCCGACCGGCTCGGCGGTGCAAACTGCTATGAATGTACTTGCTCACTAATTAGCATGTTCGGTAATTGCGCAGTAGCCGTAAGTATCCAATTTGAAATAATGATGTCGCGTCCCACGGTGCTCGCTCGTAGTGCTGATCCACTGACAGTATTGAAGTTCGGGGTCATAGCTATCACTTACACACAATAAATACTCGTATAAGCATAAGGAGGCAGGAACTGCCGTATAGCGTATAAGGAGCCGTCATGCAATGTCTAGCTTTTTCTCAATTTACGTTGGTTAGATTATAGAGTACTGAAATAAAAATTGGATTAAATTACTTGTAATCGTCATGCTGAGGCGATTAGAACACATTTCTTTTTAAACAGTAAAGCATCGAAACCGGTTGATACATTAAATTGCACACAAGATGCAAGTGCCATTCAATTACGTAGCCAATTATTACTTTAGGTAATACTAGTGTTTGCCCGCGGCTTCGCTTGCGTTATTTTAGAATTTGAGAAACAATACGGATCGTGTGGCGCCATCTGGAATATGAACGTAATTGTTTTCTCGGCAACAGCTCTCTTCTGTTATTCGGGATGTAAGATACCTTATATCCGTGTCTATACTCCTGACAACGTATATGCTAAATTTTGGGACGATCGATTCAGTAGGTAGTAATGCGTGAAAAGGTAAAAAACAAACATACTTGCATTTTTATTATTAGTTTAGATCAATAATGTTATATCTAGGTACATAGTTTGCATAGGAAACGTCCTTATTTGAGCGACATTAATTTCAAAGAACCGTGTTTATTTTAAACATTAGACTATCATTTTTGGGTTGATTTACAGTATCGCTGCAAATTGAACGTACGATAGCATTGCTCTTCTCCCTTTAGCATTCCGCGTGATACCTAAAAAATAACTAATTATCTGACTCGATGATTACAACCTAATTAAAACAGAATCTATGCACTGGTTTGAACACCAATTCAAAACATAAATAAACACATTTTATTTCTAATCTTTAAAATTCCACACCTCGAAACAATTACAATTAAAAAAAATATCCAACTTACTACCTACAATTTAAAGCAGTGTATATTTATATCCTAGAAAACTATTGAAAAAAAAATAGTAATAATTTAAAATCGCGAATAATATTGAAATAAAAGTTTACACATTTTTTTTAATTATTTGAAACTCTCAGGACAAATATAAGAAAACTCAAAAAGTGAAAAAAAGAAACAGCGAGATTTGATCCAGAGACCCCTTGCACGAAAGTCAAGCAGGATACCAACCAGACTGGCTAGTACGCTGACAGTGTTTTCAAATAGCGGTTCTTATACAAATGTCAACAATGACTGAAAATCAACATATTATAAAATTGCTAATCCCCCAAAGGGAATAGCGTAATTATACATATCCTATTAATAGAAGAGCAGTTTAAGGAATATTTGGGGAAAAATTGACTAAATAATATCCAGTGGTTTAGCTTCCAACTAAAAACAAACAGATAAAAACAACAAAATTTAAAATTGCTTATCTCCCAGGAAAAATAGCGTAATGATACATAGCCTATCAACAGAAACATATTATTAGGAATATTTGAGGAAAATTTGATCGGCAACTTTACAGTAGTTTATGAGATAGATCAAATCAAAAAAACATAAAAAATTTCGAAAGAAAAAAAAAGTTGATTTGGCATCAGAATCGATCCCTTATCTCGAAAAAAATACAAAAAGAAAAAAATATTCAATGTACAGGAATGACAGCTCTACGATTTTATTATATGTAAAGATAAAGATTATTGTCGCTGGGATCAGGTGGTACATTTCGTCTGGCACTAGGTCTCTCACTAGGCGTAGTTCAGTGACGGTGCGCCACAACTTAGCACCAACAACTAATTATGAACATAATTTGGAAGTGTTATAGTTATAGAAGCTTGACACCCTCATCGGCGTCGCCTCTTAGGACAAGTTGTTTGATCTAGTTAAATTAACAGTTTGTTACTAAATAGTATGGATTACATTTTTTAGTTTTGGCATTATTAATAATATTGTTATTATTTAATCATTACATTTGATATTATTTACATGAGTTGCGGTATTGGAAGTCAACATACTTTGATAGATTTTGAGGTTGAGCTCGTACAACTACTTGATTATGATGAAACATTTAAAACCAGATATTATAATTTTAGATTATTATAATTTTAAAAGCAGGGGTGATTATCTACACAAACACATGAATTTAGTGTACTTACAGCGGTCTTTACTACAGCCTCGTTTAAGCGTTTAAGCGTTTACTCTAAGTCTAAGGTATGAGTTTCACCTGGGCAGCACCCGATGAATTTATAGCGCTGTTGTAGCAACACACATAACTCACCTGCGTACAGCCGCGCTCCACACGCTGCTCCACTCACTATAATATCAGATGTAAAGCAGCGCGCGTTAATGAGTAAACGAAGCTCGCGACCGTCTGCCGAATACCGAGCAGTAGCGGAGCGCGGCGCGGTCGCGTGCGGTCCACGGCGGTCAGGTGCGGCCATCGGAGCGCGGTGTGGGTAATTGCGACAATTATCCGCTGTCGCACGTGCCCCCCAATACAACTGTAAACTTTCCCTTCATCGGCCGCTGGCATGTCAAATACTCTGGAACGTATTTTAACTCACATCAGAGCAATTACAGTTCGTTTCAAAAATTTCTGTTGACTAGACAGCTGCGATAAATCTGTATTGTCAGGCTAAGAAGAATGCGAAGCAATTTTGACGCTTTTCTTAATAATTATAATAATTATGTAATAAAGTTTGTAAATAGAGAAAATCCTTAAAGAATAGAAATGAGGGAAACCCTGAAATCCCAAATTACAAAAAAAAAACCGCCGCCAAATTGATTATAAATTAATAAAAGCGAAGCCGCGTGGAAAAGCTAGTATTATTTAAGTTTCTCCAGAGCAGCACGATCCTTTAATCTCAAGTAATTATTAATTGAATGTGTTTTGTGAGTACACAGTGTTGTTAATTTGATTAATATTAATATAACGCCGCCGCCGCTCCACTGTACGAGTAGGTACGTTATAACTCGCCGCACAATGTTACAGACAACCTCTGTAATTACTCGCTCTATTACTTCAGTAAACTATGTATAGAAAGCGACGAACACTTCTGCTGATTTACAATGACTAAATTGAAGTTCGTTGTTGGGATTATTGCTCTGAGCGGGTGTAGTGCTTGTCAGCAATTTCCGGACGTTCATCTCGCCAATCGACGCTAGCTGCCCTTGGGCCCTGGCCACGATGCCTCATGGCGTGACGCGCGAGGAACAACTACGTATACACTTGTGACGCACATGTTTTACATTTTGTATTCTTTCTGAGAGTAACCCAATTCTGTAAGGCGAGTGTTATGACAGCTCCCTTTGAAGTTATCCGCGCATGTTTAGTTAATAGTTACACTCGGATCTTTTGTGTTATTCTATTTGTTTGTTCTCGAGGGACGAGGGGGTCGTCTCACGTGAAAAACAAAGGCTCACGTTTTTATTTGAACTCGATTGTTATCCCCGAGCGTGAGCCCGCGTGTGCCCCGTCGCGGCCCTCGGCTGCCCCGCGGGCACACAATCTCTCGCGTTTGTAGCGCGATAAGCTGCGGGGCGCGTGGAGACGCTCAAGGGGGGGGGGGGGTCTGCGAGAGGGATGATTACACCCGATAGGGATACCCTTCAAGTTGAAGGGATTGCCTTTGAGTGCCGAAGAATGCTTCAAAAGAAAGTACTGTTTTGATAACATTAAAAATAGTTTGTAACATGTCAGTGATTGTTGTTTTTGTACAACTTGCTTGCGATTCCCGGACACGTGATATTTAAAACAAACAAATATCATTCCTGTTATATTCTCGTGTTACACTCTACCACGCTCATTTATAATTTGCATACGGATATGCTTAACTTTGACAAAATTGTTCGTGGGCGGTGTGTGTTCTGTTCACGTGCGCGGCTGCTATCTCGAGCTGCAATTAATTACATGTAGTGGGCACATCGCGCCGTGTCGCGCGTATCGGTACGCGTAGTACGCGCCGTAGTGGGCGATCCGAGGTGAAGGTAATTGTGTTAGCACTTTAGCAGTAACAAGTTGACGCGCTAACGTGTCGTGTACTATAACATTTAGCCGGTTTACTCGGAAGGGGAGAGTGGATAGTATTGCATGGGAGTATTGATGAATAAGAAAGCATTAAAGAAGTCACTGTTAATGAAAGAGTTAATATTACCAAATCAAGTTTCATCATCGTTGTCACTGTTACGTTTTCACGATACTTACGTTCCAGTCACTGAGGAAAATTAATTAGCAACTCCGATTGCTCAACATCTGGGGCGCTGCATTGGTCATAATAATATTGAAATAAAAATTATGTACAATAAATTAATTTGTTTTATTTTCCCAGGGTCACAAACTCCATAAATAGTATGGAGTTTGTGAACAAAAATGTTGTGGACGAGAGTAAGGACTCCTTACTCTCACACATTAGTTGCAGCGACACGGATCACATGTGTTGCTCAAACGTGAGATAGCTCATCACTTACTTCTATGTCAGTGTGAGTGGTTTAGTGCCATATGTGCAGTAGAGCGGAGATTAACTTATTAGCACCGGCGTATCAGTACCATGAACCACGGACCGCGGCTTCAGTGACGTTTTACTGCCAATGTTTGTATTCAATCACGTATTGTTTTGATAAGTAACCCACGTTCCCCCCTTGCACCCCCCCCCCCCCCCGCGGCCGCGCCACGTTTGAATAACAAAATTGTTTCGTTGCCGGCTGTAATTTCAATTGTCGTATTCATGGAGGAAAGTTGTCGCGTCACTCGCGAGCTGCATAAATATTCAGAGTCCTCTCTCTCCCCACACAGACCCTCTTCAAGGTTCGTCCGAGGACAGATTTTTTGTTTAGAGATTTGGTTGTGGATTAGCACACCAGAGGGGTCCCCCGATAACATAATACAAATATACAAAACTGTTACTGAATTGAAATTTCAATTTTTTATGAAAACATGACAGAGTACTCTCTGTGTTTGAATACTGAAATATAACTTAACATCATCATCTGCCTTTTCAAAACTATATTGTGGTCGGCTTCCAGTCGAACCAGATGCAGCTCAATATTTAACATGGAGCGACTGCCTATCGGACCTCAACAACCCAGTAACTGGAACTAAACTAAAACGTTACCCTATGATAAAACACAGTAACGACTGTCAAAGATCTATAAATGACAGCCGGGACTAACGGCTTTACGTGCTATCCGAGGCGAGAAGGAAACAAGCTATGACAGATAGTCACCCATCCACAGACCCAACCTCGGCAAGCGCCGCTTAACCCGGAAGATTGACCTGAGCTACTGTAATTATTTAACCACGAGCTCCTCCGCCACGAGTATTGCTTAACATGAAAATACAAATTATGCACATCGGAAGCGCATCGATGAATGAAAGGCCGATGTATCTCACACACACATACGCACTCGTGACGTCATCCAGTACTTCCGCCGCTCTCGGCGCCGCGCGTGTCATTGTTCGTAATAAAATTGGAAACGTAATAAAAACACTCGTATTTCACGAAATAAACTCATAATTCCGACTTTCATTCTGACATGGCCATTCAGTGGAGTGACTACGCTCGTAGCACAGCTACGGCGTAGCGCGTGCCGCGTAGCAGTGTCCGCCGCCACCGGAAGCGGAAGTCGTTAGCCGCCGCCCGCCGTGCCCTCTGCAGGCCGAATGTTAAATATTATCTGCGCGCCAAATGTTCAACTTCACATGAGCTGCAGTACTCGTACACAATCATGTTCGAGTAAGTACTGCTCACTGTACACTGAACATGTGGAGCACGGCTCATTGATCTCGTCTCACTCTAAGTAGTGATTACTTTTGTGTAAGTATAAGAACACTTTATTTTTAGTTATTACTCAAACAAATCCCGTTAAGAGCCTGTGATAGTACTAAAACGTTGTTGGATGTGAGAGGAAAGTTTGACGACGCCGCCACTGGCGTCGCCACCATTGCAAAATTTATCAAAACCTAAGTTTTATGTATGTATAACATTTCTTCAACTTTAAAATTTTTTACAGCGTTCCCTTTACGCAAAATAATAGTCAATAACTATATTCCAAGTTGTAAGATCTGTAGTCCAGATGTGTACAAAGAAAAGCAAAAAATACAAACCGTATTTGGACTGACCAATCCTCTAAGTAGGTTCATATTAGCTTTTTCGCCAGCGCAACTCAATAATTATTCCAAGAGAACATCTAGGAAAAAAACTCTCTTATGTTAAAACAGGTTCCAGAATATTTGTGTGCCTACCAAATTTCATCCAAATCCGTTCAGTGGTTTTTCCGGGGAAGAGTAACAAACATCCATCCATCCCAACAAACTTACACATGTATAAAGTTAGTAGGAAGTAGGATTATAGTGATGACGACTGAATCTAGCAATAAAGTGACATTGCGATTGGATAGTAGCCTTGTTAGTGTACTAGTTTCACAAGTCAGCTCATTTGAATGAAGTGTAGTTTTCCAATCAGGTAGTGTTATTTTTCAGTTTTAAATTGTTCACAGCGGCACAGGGTCCTCTCTTCTCTCGATGAGCTTCACATAGTGTTCGTCACCAATTCACACGTTATTGTAACTTTAGTGGAGACACTAGGATGAGTTGCGTACATGACAAGTGGCGCTAAAAGAATAAAATAATGTAAATGTGCGCCTTTTGCCACTCCGCCACCGCACCACGCCGCACCACGCCGCTCCACGCCGTACCGTGCCGCCACTGAATAGCAATGCGCGCTTCTGTGATTTATTTATCCCGTAACCACTGTTCTTCTGCAAATCATTTACTGATTTACAAAACGTTTTATGAATATTTGATTTGAATGCGTTCTACAATAGAATGTTTGTCCTTTAAATAAAAGATAAAATGAATAATATTATTAGATAATAAATTAAGTTATGAAATTTAAATACCACCGACATAATTATGAAATTGCATGTTTACGATGATTCTACGTGTATGTGTCACTAGCACTTACATTCACAATTTTCGCTGTTCTATTACTTAGTATAGCGCAGTTATGATGAGGAGCCGCTGGTTACGACGCGGCTGTAACTTGCAGTGAAATGACATTGACGTCTCAACTATGTACTACCTCAAAATTCTCTGTTAATAACGCAACACTCGCCTTCGTAAAGGAACTTCTCCATAACTTAGTTCTGAGTTTTATAATTCAGTCGAATAATAAAATACTCAATCTATTTTGAACACGAACATTGTGATGTACCGAGAAGAAAAAAACTATCAATCGATCAAGCTAATGTTTGTGACAAGCAGGACTTATTTACTGTAATTATGTCTTCGGTTCGGCACGGCTCGCTCGGTACAATCCTGCACAGTAGCGGTGCGCCAGCCGGCGCCGGTTATTTGAATAGAATAAAACGCTGCGCGTGACCGGAATAAGAGTTGGCTCGCGCACCCTTCACTATACAGATTGCAGGGACCTGGTCCAAGGGCAGGCAGGTTATTTATGCATTGATATTCTTCGTGAACTCTTCTTCTACTTCATGAGATTAATCATTCTAATCCAAAAATATTTATGTTCAGATATTATTTTATCATAATACGAACATAATAATATGTTGTCATCAGCTTCTGCCGGCGCTTTCATACGCGGATCCTGTTAATGCTTAGATATCGTCAAAATCGAAACTTTGAAAAATTAGAAATCAAAATTAATATTAGTATATATTCTATACTAATATTATAAAGCAGAAGAGTTTGTATTAATTTATTTTCAAACAAGAGCTCAGATATGCACTATAATGTGAACAATTATGTCTGTCTCGTCTTCAGCAAACATTAGAAACTGCTTACTTCGGAATATTACATTTCGACCTCACAACGCTTAGTAATCACAATCATTGAACGTAGTAGTACAAGACGTGAACGTTTCTTACCGAAAGTAATTACTACAGTGAAACGTACATCACAAGCATTACTGTTTGATATATTATTGTGAGAAACTAACGCTCGTCCGACCGCTCGAATAGAACTAAAAGCGTCCAATTTACTCGTATTATTGCAATTTGGATTTGAAACAAATTAATGTACATCAATAGAATGACAAAACATCTTTAATTAAAACATGACACATAAATATTTGCACAAATTTTTTGATCACTTTAAATCGTTCTGATTGCTAGTTTATCCTAAGTGGCTCTCGCATCAGCCAACCTTATCAACACCCCGACCGGTCATCCTAGAAGTTTCAAGTAAATAGGAGACATAGTCTAGATAGCTCTATTAACAGCCTGGAACTTTTACGTTGTTAACTGCCCCAACATGAGTGGTGAGCTCGGCCGGTGTAGATAAGGCTACGAGCTAAGCCGCCGCTACGACGCGCTACGACGCGCTACGACGCGCTACGAGGCTCTACGGCGCGCTACGGAGCTACGCGTAGCGAATATTAAAAGGGTTTAGCGGTGCACCAGAGGGGCGAGTAATTAATGTATCTTAATGAGCTCCCTCTTCTACCCTCCCCCCCCCCCCCCCTGCAAAACCAGCTGATGAATATTTAGATTTATTGACACCCACACATACAGATAGGACGAGAATTAATACGGGACGAATGTACTCTTTGAATAAATTACCTGTTTTTATCTTAATTCTGTATCACGCAAGCGCCCGGCCGTGCGTGTGCCCAATTATGTTACGACGGAGGAAAGCCTACCCAACATCTATCCAATTACGCTTGATTGTTTTTTTTCGTCGCTGTTGATCAAATTTATGAGGGATTGGCTCTTGGTAATTTTGTTTTACACTTTATGAAATCAGTTGTTTTAATTTTGAATTATTAAAATTAGAAGTACATCATTATTATCATGAGTTGTAATGTCACGAATATGAATTAGTTACTTTTTGTTTTAATATTGAATAGCCACCTTTATGACCCTTTTGCTTCCCCGCAAAGAAAAATGTTCATACGAGTAGTTTATCTCGGACTAAAATTGAACGTTATAAAAAAAACAAAATAATCAAGGCTTTTTAGGGGTTACACCCTAAACATCCTTGATTTTTTACATCAACACGCACACACACACACTATGAGAAAAAGATCTCTTAAAGTAGAATACAAAGTACAAGAGAATACAAGAAAAAACTTTTCTGGCACAGTGTGTCGCGTCGCTTGTAATTAGCAAAATGGTAACATTTGATTATGACTGTGACCAGTGATAGTGTCCACATCGACATAGCGTGGCTGAGATTTCGAAGTGACATAGAACATCCGACATGTTCGGATGTTCTATAAATTACAAGAACACAACTAAAACAACGTACGACATGGAACATGTCGGTTCAGTATGTCTTGATGAGTAGCATTTGAATTCATTGAGTTTATAGGTCATCAGAACTAAGTGTAATCACTGACACTTATTATGATTAAGTAGTTGCGCAGAGAATGCACTTAGTTTAGATTACTATTTTATAAATAAATCTGTGACGCCCTCACACACAAATTCGAGTTCTCTTTGTGGGACAAATAGATAGCAGCGTCCGCGAGGACCTTCGCTCTTACTGCGCTCGTTCCGCTCGCACCGCTCGTACCGCTCGCAGCGCTCATACCGCTCATACCGCCGACTTCGCTAATTTATTGTATGCGCTTTGTGTAGCGCAACCCAATTTTAAATTCATTTACCGAGTGGAACATCGCGACGGTATCATTTCACAAATATAATTTACTGGTACCATGTTATATGTGCCTCCCGGCATGGCGCGTCGTGCGGAATTAAATTGTAATCAAAACTTAACATTTATTAAATTATTTCATTAACATGAGCGTGCACTGTTAAACTATGCACATTTATTTACAAGTTCATTACGTAACTTATAGATTTTTCACTGGCACGTCTACTGACCTACTATGGTCATATAAAACGTGGGAAAAACATGATTCTATCGTTGTGTAGTGGTGTTGTGTCCGAGTGGTGTATGTTTCTCTGCCTCAGATATATTTCATTTTCGCATTCAAACTAGTAAGTGGTGTTAATTGAAATTACGAAATAATGTTTCGTTATTTTTCGTATAGGCTTGAAGAATATTTTTTTCTATTTAGTTTCAGTTCCAGGTATAGCCCTCCTTAATTTTTGTTTTTGTATTAAAATCGTAAAACGGATTACTGAAGGCCTCTACCCAAAATTCACAAGACGGATAGATAGACAGACAATCATGAGAAATATAATTATAAGAGTTCCGTTTTTGGCTATTCAGCTATGGGACCCTTAAAAATATAAGAAGAATTGAATGTCTCTAACAATCTGTAGTCACCAATTGCGTCGGGGCGTTTTGAGCTAACTGCTACGTATTTACGTTTATACCCAACAAGGAACAGAAGTCGAACTGTCGGTTGTAATTAAACGTCCTTGGTTAACAGATAGAGAATAATGGCAGTCGGCGACATGTGAGGAAACCAATAAGTGGAGGAACTTATATCTACGAGAGGCGTTTGGTTCCCGCCGACGAGCAGCTAGCGGGACTAATATGTCTCGGGAACATAATTCATTTGACTAGCTTTGCTCACGAAGCATCATCCATTTTCCTACCTACCCCGGCACCATCTTAACTTTTACTTCAACAATTTCCTACGTTTCCACCGTCTCAACATACATCTGGCCATTCCAACCCGCGACCACTTCTCCTTCGTGTCTAAATCCTTTTGCGCGAAGCTGCTGAAAGAAAAAAATAAACAAAATACATAATTATTTGACACGCACAACTAAGGCGCATACGAAAGAAAAATAAAATAAAAAACAAAGAATGAAAACAATATTGTTGCTATATAGACAATGTAGTGACAAGTTTTAAATCCCTCTAATTTTATAAATGTGAAAGTTTTTTTGAATGGATGTTATTTGTTACTCTTTCACACAAAAACTATTAAACGCATTTGGATGAAATCTGAAACACCGATGCATATAATCTGGATTAACACATAGGATAGTTTTAATAACCATTTTTCTCATGGCATAATATTCTAGTTGTAGCGGCAACAGCTAGTACAATATACATCTCAACAATAAGTAATGCTTAACATTTAAAGTTCAAAATCAATTTCTCGTAAATAACCTGTTCTTTTATCTGAAACAACACTATTGAGCACCGGTGCATGGACTGGTATTTTTAGGGTTCCGTAGTCAACAAGGAACCCTTATAGTTTCGCCATGTCCGTCCGTCCGTCCGTCTGTCCGCAGTTTAGCTCAGAGACGCACAGTACTAGAGAGCTGTAATTTGGTGTAAATATACGGATTTGTTGTGCCGAAAAAGTGGTAAAATAAAATCTCGTAAAATATTTTTTTTAGGGTACCTCCAGTACTTACACGTAAAGTGCGGATTTTTTTTTTCTCGCGCACCCCTTAGGGTGGGGTATCATTAAATAGGCCTTTAAAAAATAATGATAGTTTCCATTAACAATTTTTTGATAAAAAAATTCGTTTGTGAAATATTAAGCTTTAAAGTGCTAAATTTTGCTCGATTCGAGTGTCCCCCCCTCTACCAGCTAAACGGTTATGTTTGGGGGTGTGAAAAAATTCACAATAGTAGTATATATAACGAAGTTTAAAAGAAAATTATCATGACTAAGAAGGCTTTACAACTTTACGAGTAATAGTCGACCAACTTATAAAATGTACTTGAATATCATATTTTCTTAAACAAAATGTATCGGAGACAACTGCAAATGTAAGTTTGACAACTTTATTTTTACAGCTTTTATAGGTATGTTTTTTGGGGATAGGTAGGTTTTTATCGTCACCTATTTTTAACTAAATTCAAAAAAAGGAGGAGGTTCTAAATTCGTCGTAATCTTTTTTCTTATGTATTTTCCCCGATTTCTCAAAGACTCCTGGACCGATTTTGAAAATCCTTCTTTTTAAAATTAAATTCAGCGAATCAGTTTAGTTAGTTCGCATAAGTATTTTGATGGGCAACTACGGAACCCTACACTGTGCGTGGCCCGACACGCACTTGGCCGGTTTTTTTCTTTTTTTGACACTAGATATAAGTAATAAAAGTTTGTTATTTAATTTGTTATTTCCTTTTTAAACGAAACTGTGACATTATGTTTGTTTTGTGACGTCTTAAATTATTTGTTGACATCAATCTTGACATCTATTTATTATTATTTAATTAACATTTGGCATGATATTGAAATTTTAAAATTGTGACTTACCTTATTTAATTTTCATTGGTTACTTAGACTAAAAATATTATATGTGTAATTTACTCGTACTATCTTAAAATTTTGTATGCCTTCTGGCGGGACATAGCATGGAACAATAATTATTATAACTGTAAACACCTGTAAAACTTTGACCCTATGTTCACAGAATTAATAAATAAATTGAATTGAAATTGAATTGAATAATCAATTACCAGTGGGAAATCATCAAACCATTACACGTTAACGTCGACAACGCCAAGTGTTTAATGACCATTCGTATCAATTTTCAAACAGCAAACAGTTTATTAAGTGCAGAGAGTTTTATAACCACACCACGACAAACGACTGCACGAAGCTAGCCATGTTGCTGTCGGCCTCATAAACCGAGCCCCAACAGCGTTTAGTGTAAAGAAGGTCCATTAAGGTTCGTTAGGAGCACAGGCTCAAGGCGACTTAACGAGACAGGGGGGGGTGAGGGAAGTGTTCTGTAATGAGCTGGCACGCGATCAGCTGTCACCTGTAAGTAGGGTATCCTCACAGCGCAACTTCATTAAACCGTTTGTTGCAAGTAGCGGATGTTCCTCCTGGCAACAGCGCTGTCTTGTTACCACGGAGAGTTCAGTCCGGACTGAGTCATGAGCACGCCGGGCGCCACGCGGACAACTTGTGTACTCGATGTAGCTCATATAATTGAGCATCAATCTTATTATAAGTAATTGCTGATGGTATCTGGTATTAGTGTTGTAAAGTGTTTAAGTAAGAGATAGTGATACACGCCCTGCTCACGAAACACGATGCCTGATAACGTCCGATAGTGTGTGACATTGCTTTGTATTATGATATATTATTATGATTATTGTTCAGAGCCAGAGTGCGTCATTAGAGTACCTACTTAGCTATTTGTGACATTTTATTATCAGTTGAGACTTGACATTGTATGTGTTCTGCCCTCAAATACAAAGGATGAAGATTATTATTAATTTCGTGGTAGGTATTGAAAATCATCAAATTCTCAATCAAATTAAAAATCAAATGAGGTCACGAACGAAGTCTTAGCATAGTAGTGGGTATATGTCACTTGGAGGAAAAACGTTGCCACACTACAAAAAAAAAACTGTGAAAAACTGAATTTATCTTGTTGGGTTTACAAACATTACGTACAAAAAATAAAATTGGGTTTTTCCTGTTTCGTTCCTGCGCCCGATTTATTTCTGTTCTTATTTGACATACCGTCTCATCTAAATAATGTCTTTATTGGTGTTAAAAATTGGAATATCTTCTTTAAATGAAGCGATTAAGGAGCCCTATCATTGTTTTCCAATATGTAAGCAGATCAATATTAACTTCGACAGATAACAGAATTTCACCAAGTCACGTTCGCAATCATTTTATCAATGAATGTACTTGTTATGTACTATGTCAGCAAACCAGTGTTTATAGGCAATTAATTAATTAGCAATCGCATATCGGCATTAAATGGTGAGTGACAGAGAGTACAAATGGCTTATGTGAGACTAGTCAGCCATTCACGTTTGATTCCTGACCGTTTTTATTATTTTCCTTGTAAAATCATCAAATGAATATTTCCGCCCTAGCTGGAATGGGAGGGACTGTCAGACTCGTACTGACTAAAATCCACGGTGATCCTACAAAAGCCCTTTACGTTCCAGAAATACCTGATGAGATAGTCCCGCGACCCCGGCAGGCTTTGGTCCTCTTAGGGGAACATTATCTTGAAGTAGTGATAGCGGTAAGGCCATGGATTTAATAAGATTTCGGTAATCTCTGAATCTGTCTGATAGTGAGTGATAAGGCGTTGTCAAGGCGAGCCCACACACGTGCTCCGGTGGGCATGCGGCAAGACGTCACACGTTCCTATATTGTGTTTGAACTCTCGTAGCGTTTACCAGATAAGCATTAATACGTACACTAAATGATTTGTTAGCTGCAAGCAATTTACAGACATATATTATTTATAAACATAGTTCATTTTTATCGAGCGATACGATCACAGTCGCCGCAGAGGCACGTGTCCCCCCCGCTCACCTCCACACTGCGTCTCGCTGGGCACTATCAACTGATCGTTGTCATCGACAACTGACTGACGGATCACAAGATCATATCGAAGCAGATAAAGTTAGAAGGTTTCAGGAAAATCTTGTTTACATTACTTAATATCTACCTATCTAACTAAAAAGAGAATTTTTGGTCGCGTTTGACGCAATTAGATTGTTGTTTCCTCTTTTATCACTTCTTCACTTTTTAAAAGGAAATAAATGCACTAGGAAGGAAAATGGTCGGTCCACCGAGGAGAATCGCGGAGATCACATACCTAAATCTTTCATGTAAAATGTTGTTAATCAGCTACATGAAGTGATGACACGGCTGGCACAGTACTACTGCTGCTGCACTGCGTTGTGAGATTAAATGTTTATAAACGCACCCTCGAACAGGAGTAATTTCGAGGTCAACGGAGAACTATCACTACTGATGTACTGACCACAACATAGAAGAAGGTTAACAAAAGATAAGTCGGAGAAATCAGTAGGCAGTGCTGACCGGGCGGATGACGTCACTGTGATCAAAGATGTCACCAAAACAGATTTATGTCTAGGTAAATATTAATTTGGATAAATTTTACAATAACCGCAGAAACATTTCTTCATCATTATCAGTAGAGACAATAAAAGACAACAGACTGTTGTTTTATAAACATTTATCATAGTACGAGTAATATCCATTTAATTCAATTGATTCAATAATCATTGATAGGAATTATTTTATTAAAATGATTAATGTTATGTAGATATGATTATAAATGTAATTTAGATATGACGGTGAGCATTAATTCTGAGACTGGGTGAAGTACACAAGCATGGATTTTGTTCAGGCATGTCGTGTGGGCGAGTGTTATCACAAGCGTGGCGGCTGTGTGACACACCCGCAGCTGTCGCCAGCACTTCACGTTGTTACCTTACAGCGCTTGGCCGGAGCTAGGGTTGTCAGCGATCGAACTGTGAGGAGGTGTGCGTTTGTTACAGTCGAAGAAAATGTGTCAACAAGGAAATCTGCGATTCAAAGTGTGATAAAGAAAGTAACTTGAGAGAGTTAAATTAATTCATAAAGCTAATGTAGATACCAATGCAAGCTTTCAAAATTATCCCTAGGTAACCTTATAAATATTGTAGTACAAAACTAGTAACCAATGAATCCTACTACTACATATTATAAAGGCGAAAGTTTGTAAGTATGGATGTATGGATGTTTGTTACTCTTTCACGCAAAAACCACTGAACGGATTTGGCTAAAATTTGGTACACACATAGTTTATAATCTGGATTAACACATAGGATTTTATCCCGATTTTATGTTCCCGTGGGATAACTTTCGAGTAGTAGCGGGTGAAGCCGCTGACAACAGCTAGTTAAATATAATTTAAAATTAAATGAATAGTTTTCAGTTTCGTTTCGTACGTTCTACCGTGGCAGCCCGAGCTCGCATGTGCGTGCGCTGGTCGCGTGACGCTGCCGGTAAATAAGCCATCACGCGACCATCAGCCGACTGCCGTGATATTGATATTCACTACTCAACAGTTCATAATCATTTGAGTTTCATACCTCAATGATACCTACTAAGGATGATACCTACTGTAACTACCCACAGTTTTGGTAAGATTATAGAATTTGTTTCCTTTATCTGCTTGTTGTCCACAGTACTTGATCAGTGCACTATGTTGCTGGCTCTGCTGCTGAATGGTTTCGCATCCTGCGACCTCGACCATAAGAACGTCTTGACTTGATGACTGAAATAAATTCGGTTTCTCACTGTATAATACATGTCTCGAACCTAGTCCAGCTCTTACTAAGGTTTCAGCATGAGGTACAGTTTTGATGTGCTGTTACAATGTACCTTTATTATGAGAAATAAACTGTATGGAGTGTAAGTATTTTGCGGTTGGCGGTTGCTGAGCAAACGACATCAACGCAGCGAGTCACAGGTTCGATCCCCGAATGGAACTAATATTTGTATGCCGTACACGTAGTTGTTCCGAGTCTGGGTATTTGTGTACCTATGACTTTCTATTACAAAAGAACTTCATAATGCGAGGCAAAAATACAAAAAAAATATTTTCTGTAATTTTTAAAGAATTTTAAACATTCCCTGCGTATTTGTTTCCTTTTTGTCCTCTTTAACTGCCTTTCATTATAATTAAGATACAGATTTATTTATATCTGTTGATTACCAAAAAACTATGAATTTCTCGCGATTACTAGATTATTGTGAGATCATAGATTTTCTACTTCCTACCTTCTTTTAGGTTTTCCTGTAATCGATAGGAAATGCACATTTTTTTAAAGTTCATTGGCTGCTTACAAATTCCTAGCAAATTAATTGCCTGCTTAGAAAATATACGGAAGTCATCATTTCTCAATATTTTATTTTAGTGCTCTGTAATAGAAAATAATTATGAGAGAAAACAGGTGAATCAAATATTTTCGTTTTACAAAAGCATAATAAAACTAAAATATTTTATTTTCATTTTATTCAGAAATTCCAAGTTTATTAACATTAGTTTTTTATATTATAAATTCATTGCTAGCGTAATATCTAAACAACCTGCTTACAATTCCAGTCTTCGGGCCAACAGCGCCCGCCCGCGAGCGCGCCCCGCCCCGCTCCGCTCCGTCGCCGCGCCCCGCTCCGCTCCGCGCCGCGCGGGACCGGAGCGGCGCGGGACCGGAGCGGCGCGAGGAGCGCGCGCTGCCACACAGACGAACCGCGCCTCCGCCATAAAGTATCAAGTTCAATAGTCTAACGTAATGTACAATACAATACATGGATCACCTCTGGTTGCACTGCTTATTGCTTACTGGGAGACTCACACCGTCAGATAAACTCCGAATATCAAAATATTACATCGTCGTAACAAAGTAGAGACAAGAGAGTCGTTGTAGAGATTAAATTTATATATCAATTACTTTAGTAATAATATTATGTATATTTATAATTTACATCGCTCTAATCAAGTCGCGGACTAGCTATGTGTTACATTATATACATCGCCGGTGCACCGACTCACTCCTAGCCTACGAGTTCACTGTTCTATATGCAATCAAAAATTATTAACAATAGTTATTTTATTTCACCTGTCTTGTAATTCGTTCAGTTTCCCATTGTGAAGGTAACTAACATTTATGGTAACGCTGATACACACGGATGCGAAACATTTGGCACTACACGTGACACTACAGTGACGTCATAGCACGGGGCTATGCTGTCACGAGCTTCTCATGAGAAGACAATATAAACATAGGGAAATAGGTTAACTGAACAACTCCCCCAAATACTGCGAAACCCTCAGAGTGGGAGCAGAGCGCAAACAAACCGACGCATCGAGGACAGACCATGGACGGATCACACTTAACATACCACACGTAAAGTAACGTCACAGATGTTACAGCTCAAATATAAAACTACACTTAGCAACAGTTTCTAAGGAAACAAACAATAACAGAATTTTCACAGAAGGTCCGCTTCGCGCAACACTCGAAATTACATCCCACACAATAACAATTGAACAAGTTTACTCACACTTTGAAATGTTTTAATCATTATAAATTGTCTTTTCAGAAGTTTCGAATGTTGCATGAAGTGGGTGTTGTGAGCACGGTCTACGGCAGGTTGGAGTAGAGGTGCGGGTGGTGCGGGGGCGGGTGCGAGGGGGGCGCGCGGTACGCGGACGCGAGGCGCGGGTCCAGGCTGCCGTACTCCTTGCCGGAGCGCGGCCGCAGCGTGCTCGTCGTCTGCCGCAGTACCCTGCGCACAATCACACCGTTACTGACATAAAGCTACATACGTGAAAATCTTAAGTAGACGATGAGGCTTTCCACAACTTACCTCATGGTGACAGGGGTGTCAGTGGAGGAATGTGAGGAGCATATGGACAGTGTCTCTATGTAGTCCGACATGTCCGACGTGCCGCTCGACGTGCTGTGCGTGTCCATTACACCTGCGAACATGAACTAAACTTAATACCTATAATGAGCTACATTCACAAAGGGACTATCGCATCATGAATTGGATAGTGGTTGAGCGATTGACTGCAGAAGCTGTGTCACGGGTTTCATTCTCCTGCAGAACAAATACTAATAGTTTTAGTGAGAGGAAAGTGCTGGATGCCCTTTCTAAATTGGACTACGAGACGTACGGCAATGCGCTATCCGCCGGTTAGTGATGGACATCCTTCCCTTACGTACAAAGCATTTTGCTAACCCTTTTATTGTACGCAACGCCAAGGAGTGGAATTCTTGCCAAAGAGTGGAATTCCTACCAAGGTATTTGTTTCCTGATAGCTACAACCTTGGGATCTTAAGAAATAAATAGTGAAGAGTACCTCTGAGTGGCTTGGCAGACAGCACTGGCACCTCGGCCTCGGCAGACGAAGATTTGGCGGGCACGCGCTCGCGCTGCAGCGCGGCAAGGTCGCGCAGTGGGTCAGTAGACTTGGAGCGGCGCGGTGGAGCGCTCCCGGCACCGGCCGCCGCGCGCTTGGCGCTGCGGTAGTGTCGTCGCGCCGCCGCAGTCGTGAGTGGCAGCTCGAACAGCTCACCGCGCCGCAGAGAACAGCTCGACACGCCGGAGTCGTTGGAACTGGACGAGTCTCTGTTCCCACCCGTCTTACCCGGCACTGACGAGGATCGCTTTGCTGGCGGGAGCCGATTGCGCGCACCTTTGGATGCTTCGGAGCTATCCGCATCAGAGTGTTTATTGTCAGCTGCACAATTACACGGCGTGGATGTCCTATCCCCGTCAAGTGCAATATTACGGAGCGTCTCTATAGAAGACGTAGAGCCACGACTACCGTCAAACTCTTTAACATCTTCAAGGAATCGAGAGGAGTCAGCAGAACTGGAACGTTTTCTATATTCTATCCTATCGGTTCGCTCGGTGGAGACGTGCGGCGCCGGCACATCGAGATCGCTCGCGTCTGTTCGTCGGCACTCTTCGGGGCCGCACAACGTCGGATTGCTCGCTGACTTCTCTTCGAGTAACCTGTTGATTGGACTTCTTGCCGGATGCTTTAGAGTGTTGAATGCAAACCCACCGATTGGCGACATTGGTGTGTAGCCGGCCGGTAAGGTCTTGCTCTGTTCCAGTTTATTGTTGACATTCGGGGCCATCATGAGATAGTCGTCGTTCGTATTGTCTGCTGTCTCCTCGTGTTTTGTTTCTTTTCCACGTTGTTGCTGGTGACCGCACTTGTAACAAATATTTTTGTTTTTGCTATCAGCGGCAGTAAAAGAAACCGGCTTGAGATTGGCGCTAATTGCATCCAGCTCTGATTGTGTGACACCAACTTTTCTTAACAAATCCTTTGCGTTTTCGTAATGCTCCAAAGATAAGGCGAAGCTTAAGTTCTCGTAGTTAGCGAGCGGCCCGTCGTCGATCTCCACCGACCGGCCGGTGAGGCTCCTGGTGAGCTCGCTGTCGCGTGTGTCGTCGTGTCGGTCACAAGGCCTTTGTTTTCGTCTAGTTTTTCGTGATAAGTCAATAGTTGCGTAGAGAGCGCTTCGGTCACTACAGTTGGGCGTCACGTTTTCTTTATTCGGCACCAAGTTATCACTAGAGACGGTATTTTTCCTACAGTAGGGCAGTTTGATCCAGTTGTTGGCCCAGTCGGTGACGCGCTGGCATGGACAGCTGGCTGGCTGGAAGGTCTCCTCAGTGTCCACGATAGTGGGTTCTCTTCGTCTTTTCCCGAACTTCAGTAGGCAGCCGCAAGGCTTCTTTAGTATAACAGCGTTCGACGTGGAACTTTTAGTTACTCTAAATAGTTCATTGTTCAGACACTCTTTCAGCCTCTTTGGTGTGTCGTAATACTCGCCGTCCACCTGAACAGCAAACAAACAGAAAGTTATGGTACCTACTAATGTTTATGAGAACTGCATTTATACGTGGATATAACAATTAGTGCACTCAGTGTACGGGAATTCTGATCCCGTTAGTTTGTTTACACTGGTCTCACAGTGTATATTAATGACATCGGTTACGAGTGTAAGGTAAATAGCTAAGTCGACGACATAATTTAAAGTTACGTGTAATAAAATATGCAAAGTTAAACTATAAAAAAATTATAACATAAGTACAGTAGGTATATTTAATTATTTTCTTTTTGGGTTCCGTAGCCAAATGGCAAAAAACGGAACCCTTATAGATTCGTAATGTCTGTCCGTCTGTCTGTCCGTCCGAAAGTATAAGAGCTATCCTGTTGAAACTTGGTAAGTAGATGTATTGAGTGAACCGCATTAGGATTTTCATACAAAAATAAAAATAAAACTAATTTCGGAGGTTGCCCATACTTACAATTGAAACTCAATTTTTTTTTCACCGATCCCGTACTTGTGGTTTATCTATGGATAGGTCTTTAAAAATGTAACATCGTTTTTTTCTAAACTGATCACTTGATCAGTTTCCGCGAGAGATAATTCCAAAGTGGTAAAATATTGGTAAATGTGGTTCAATCTTATTTTAGAAGTTACAGGGGGGGGGGGGCTGAAACTTCTAAAATAAGAGAATGATAAAACTAAAAAGTATAATTATGATCTACATTACCATGCAAATTTCAACTGAAAATTGGTTTGAACAAGATCAAGTAATTAGTTTATTTTTAATACGTCATAAACCGTAATCTGCAATTTACTTTTCAAAGTTACAACCAACTACAAGAACGTTTATATTATGTTATTTGCTGCTACGGAACCCTTCATGGGCGAGTCCGAGTCGCACTTGGCCGGTTTTTTATTTTAAATTAATAATACATACTACAGCTTTTTACCATAACAATAGAAAATTATAATGATGTTTGGCAAACAACTTATTGCGTAAGACTCGCAATCGGCGTGCGAGTATGACCAGATGTATGAATGTGGACGAGTACAAAGGAGTATGTGAGGATCATGACAGGTGACACTGTAGTTTCTGCTTACCTCCACGTGAAAGGGGCTCGAGTTTATTTAAGCATTAGAATTTAATTGGTCAAGTAGTTTCAGTGAAAATTTAATGTAAAAGGCGGACAGATAGTCACACACACGTATAATGGTGCAAGGGATTTGTTTTTTTCATTCGGACGTACGGAACCCTAATATCATGTGGCGATGCTCGTACACAATGTTTCTCACAGTAGCTTTAAGTTGAATTGTTGACTTCGTGTTCGTAATTAGAAAATAAATTCTAATTTATTGATGTAGAATTGAATACAATGTCAAAAATAATTACCTCTTGGTAGGGAACTTTGGGTATATCATAGTTCTCGTAAGGCCCAACTCTGTTGGGCTTGTCGTCGGGCACGCTGAGAGAGCAGCGGCACGGCGGCGCGGGCGCGCGGCTCAGGTCCAGCTCCAGGCGCGTCGGCTTGGGCGGCCGCTCCGGCGGCGCCGCAGGGCAGCGACACAACTCCTCAGTCTTAGTAGTCGCACTTGGTGCGGTATCACAGTGGAGGCCGGGCTCTGCGGGCTCTGCGGGGAGCGCCTCGTGTAAGGGGTCCATGGTCCACGCGGGGCTGAAGTGCTTGGCGCCCGGCGTGAGCGCGGCCGTGGAGGAGCGCGACAGCGCGCCGAGCTTGGAGATGCAGCTCATGCAGCGCTCCAGCGTGACAGCCCCCGCGCCCCACGTGCCCCCCGCGCCTCCCTCCTCCGGGCCCTCACTCACGCTCACCGTGTCGCCATGCCCCATATCTGCGTGCGTCCTCTCCGCAGAGGGCCAGTACGGCGAGATGGCGCCCGCCTCCTCACATCCCTCATCGTAGGTGTGGAGGTCGATAGGTGGCAGCGAGTGATCGACCGTGTTGAGTTCTGACAGCCGGGTGTCCGGTCGGTAAGCTTTATGGGATTTTGGACTATCGGAACCTAATAAAAAAATATGTTTTTAATAGTAATGAGAATTGTTTCTACACAGAAATAATATTAAGTCGGAACATCAGTTATTAGAATACCTTCATTCTTTTTAAAGTTGTTGGGACGTCTCCGGGGTGAGAGTCGCCCTTGCGAGGCGAGGTCGAAGTCACGTGCCACGTCTTTGGCATGGTCGGTGATGAGCACGTGCAGGCCCTCACCCTTCCCGCAGTGCGAGCCTCCCTCAAAACAGAACCTGCCCTCTACCACGCCATAACGCCTGTACACATACAAGAAAATCGTTGCAGAGCCATCCTATATCTACTGAAATTATGAGTTGTTCTAAACTTTAGGGCTATGTAGTATCACAGTCTAATAATCCTATACTGTGGTAGTATGAAGCTCTGTGAGAGTCACCTGAGGTGTGGCAACTCCCAGACGCCGAGCAGTCGCGGCGGCACGCCGGCGGTGAGCGCGAAGCGGCGCTCGTGCAGGTGCAGGCGCGCGGGCCCGGGCGGCAGGCGCTTGTTGCCGCCGCCGCCCACCAGCACCAGGTAGTGGCGCGGCTCGCCCAGGTGCGCGCTCACCTTCACCTGCCACTGGATGAGGCGCTCGCGCGTCTCAAAAGCGAGGACTGCCACGAGGTCGCGGCACACGAGCGCCAGCGTGTTGGAGTGCTTGTCGAGCGTGAAGCCTGCCTCGCAGCCTAGGAAGTGCTGCAGGGACAGCGACGCCTTGCAGCCGGCGCCCGCGCAGCGCGCCTTCGCGTCGCGGTACAGCTGCACGTGCACGCAGTCTGCCAACACACGACACACACTTACTTACCACGCTTAACTAACATGACAAGGTTAGCGCAGTAACTGAGCGATCGACTGCTGCACTGCGTGTCTCGTGTTCGATCACTGAATAGTGCAATTAATATTTGTATGACCTACAAGTAGTTGATCCGGGGGGTACATATTTGAATATCGAAGATTAAAATATCTACGCTTAAAACATCGATCTTCAAAATATCGAAACTTGAAATATCGAAAGTTTAAAAAATCGAATGATTAAATGATCTACGTCCAATATATCTAAAATCTAAATATCTACAAAAGCTACATCGAAAGATCTAAATATCGAAATACAGATTATCTAATGTCCTAAATATCGAAGTATCTGTACTTATCGTATCGAATGTCTGAAATATCGAACATAACAAGGTAAGTCGACGCGGGGCTCCTATTTCTGTTTGCAAGGTTTAAAGTAACCTAACACGAAGATGATGGCGGGGTCTTTTAGACCCCGCTATCCTTTTCGAACCTAGCCTGTCCGAGTCGGTCTGAAAGACCCCGCCATCCTCTTCGTGTTAGGTTACTTTAAACCTTGCAAAAAGAAATAGGAGCCCCGCGAAGCGGGACTCCGTCTACATACCTGGTTAGGTGGTTTTTTTTCGATATTTCAACTAGTAGGTATTTTTAACGTAGATATTATGAAATTAGATATTATGAACAGCGATGTATCAAACGTTGATATTTTGAATTTGGACATAACGTCTTTCGATATTTTGAATCATTCGACATTTAAATCAGTCGACATTTTAATCTTCGACGTTTTTAGCGTAGATGTAACATTTTTCGATATTTTGTTACAATCGATATTTATTTTAATTTTCGATATTCTGGACATCGACGATATTATAAGCGTAGATATTATAATCTTCGATATTCAAATATGTACCCTAACAATAATCTAGATTCAATTATTTCTAGCAAAATCATAGTCGTCTTTTTGGATAGGCGATCTTCGAAAGAACTTTTTTTCCGTCAGGGTTTCAAACAAATTTGATCGTGCCTCAAAAACCCTTTTTTTTACGTGGCAAAATCATCGAATGAGTCCGCCCACCCCGGGCAGGGCGGGAGGGACTGTCAGACTTGTACTGACTAAAATCCATGGTGTCGGTTGCGGTATACGTATGTCCCGCAACCCCGGCAGGACTTAATAACCATAACATAACTCAATAATGCTTACATCTCGAGGCCTGTTCATATAGTTGACAATTTCTTCGTCGTCGTCATCAATCTCATGAAAATGAAAGTCAAACAAACTCATTATTCTTTTCACACTTAAATTCTTGGAAAATTATACACGACCAAAATCTGACCTCAAATTCAACTGCTAAATATGTTTAGGGCTGCTAAACAGCGATTATTGGCTGTTTAAATTTGACGGATCGATAATCATGTTTAACTTGTGGTGCAAGACAACTTGTGTAGTTACACAGAATATTGTGCTTAAATAAAATTTTAAACATGTTTAACCGCTTGATAAAAGTCGCCCTAAGATACGATGGACGAAATAGTGCAAAATTTTGAAAATATTGTTTAAATTCCCGAACGTATTGCACTTTAAACCGATAGGATGGGCTTTAGGGCGGCAGGGGTTCGTAACATTTCAACTTATCGATTGCGGGCAATAAAGGGGCGCTCACTGGGGATCGACTTACATTCTTCGTATTTTATGGAGTCGAAAATAAGCATTAAATCCTTTGTAGTAGTCGCGTGCACCCTTGCCTCCCGGCCCCCTGCCCCGCCTTCTGCTCACTACTCACGCATGACGTCGCGTAGCGTCAAACAAATCATAATGACGGCGCGTCACTACGTGGGCGCACTATAGTTTATTTGTAAAACGAATTCCTCTGTCTAAATCAAACTGATCTGACGACGACTCTCTAATTACTGTTATTAATTTTAGCTTATAATTTTGAATTTCAGGTTATCTGGTTCAGTAGTTCAGGCGTGAAAAGAAAACTAATAACAGTAAAAAAGGTTGCACTCCAGGAGTGCCGGTAGAAGTGAAAACTTTTTTGTTACTATGTTTTATTTTTAATTTGAATGACGTCTTACTCATTTTCGATCAGGGTCACGTGACCCTGACGCGAGTTTTAAATTTTTTACCCATTACAGAAAAAGTGTACAACGCCGCTAAAGAAGTTTTCACTTCAATAACAAACAAATATTAGTTTCGTATTAATAATTTAAATTAGGATTACACTTAGGGTTTCCGATTCGAATATTCGAATACTCTAGAGGGCCAAAGCCTGCCGGGTCGTGGGACTTACCTATCTCTTTACCGTGACCCCGGAACATAAAGGGCTACTGAAGGACACTGTGAATTTTAGTCAGTACGAGTCTGACAGTCCCTCCTGCCACCCAGGGAGGACTTACTTGATGATTTTACCACGGTAAAAAAGGACCTTAAAAGAGTTTTCACGTTTTTGTGAGGTAAACTAAATGGAAAATTTGACTGCAAATCGTTACTACTTTTGTCTACTTATCGCGGAAAGCGATAGTAGACATAGCATAGATAGTAGACATATTTTAACATCACGATCAATAAAAGCCCAGCAACGGATGAATGAAACAACTAGTTGATGGATAAAACTAGTTTCTCGTCCGTTTGTACTGAAGGCGCTTGTTCATGTTCCACGCAATTTACTAAGTACGGCTAAATACTTTAAATTTCAGCTGCAACATTTTTACCATTGACTGAGAGACACTTATCATTTACTTGTGGACACACCCTTTCATCAGTGTTACAGTGTTTTCATACAGATTAATGGGCAATAAGATGTCGGAAGTGTAAATTAGCCGCGTGACAAAGTGTGTCGTTGTCGTAAAGTTGCGGTACAGTCGCTCAGAGCGCCGCGCCGCCCGCCGGCTCGTCCTCGCAGTGCGCCACACACGACGCGCACACAGCACCACGCGCCGCACATGTTTAGGCGTTACCACTTGATGCTTTGATCACAACATGTGCCGGATGAGTGTTTGATGATGTGAGGTCAACATTTTGCAAATACATATATCTTTTACTGCAACTGTATCATCAGCGGAAGTCGTGTATAACATTCTCATATTGACATTGAATCGTGATGTGCTTTTGGCAGAAAGGCCGTGTGAAGGCTAAAACTATAAACCGTTTTCGTGAAACAGCTGCCACGGAGCTGTTTGAATCCATAAACTATGGAGCAAGCAAACTAGGGCGACAAATGAACTCTAACGAGGCGCCATTAGTACCATCCGTCACACGCAGAGACGCAACAGAAATTGCCACCCTTACATGATACGACAAAAAATACGACGTAATCAACGCACATTAATCTGTGACCCAGCTTTATCAATGAAACTACATTTTAGTCGTTAGTCTCTGCTCGCTACATACGAAACACGGCTCACACACGATAGACACGTACTTAGATCGTTCAAATCGACAAGAGTGGGCCAAGTGTCAATGTTTCTTTAACTATTTATGTACACACAATATACAATACAGAAGAGTAACACATAATAACTGAGTACAAGGTTACTGCTTTAAACTAATATTTAAAGCAGCGTTCTCTTTTTTAACTACCTATAATACGATATGATACTTAATTATGAAGAAAAAGAAAATAAATTGCAACATAACAAAATCAAGGGCAGCAAGTCGGCCAGTCACCACACACAGCACCCGTTCACGAGTATAACACAAGGATCAGCTATTGTCCCCCACGCCATAGTAGTGGGTAGGACTGATGCTATTATATATAATATACTTTCATGGAAATTAGTCAAACCGGGGGGTTTGACTAATTTTCATGAAAGCATGATTTCATTGTACGAGTAAATGCCGTATATTTATGATTCTTCCCAGAATTTTATCCTTAATAAAGACATATAAATATATAGATAATAATTATATTTATTTTGTGAAAACTTCAGTGTTCACTATTTCTGTAACAAAATACGTTACACACGTACAGTTTTCAGATTATAGATACATCTACCTATTTAATTTTTTATCTGCGGCTGCGCGCTCTTTGAAAAGAACGATTCACTGAAATTTTGAAAAATGAACACTTTAGATTGACACAGTTTATAACCAAATCATTTATCATTTAAACTGTGTCAATCTTTCTATCTTTTATTTGATATGTTCGTGTTCAATGAGAGTAGATAAAGTAGTGTATGACACTGTACATAACTAGGTATTGTACCACACGTGTGATAATTTTCAAAAAATCGCTTCGCTAGTTTTTTAAACTCACTCATGTATCAGTTACATAAACTACTATTTTATTATAAAGTTCTGTCACTTCATTTATAAAAAAAACGCAACCACGTTTTCAAAGGCAGGTCAGCCAATAAAACAATCGCGACTCACTATACATGCGACTGAGTGTAAAGCGCCATTTAGACGGAGCAAGAACTCGAACGCGAGTTGCGTTACATTGCGGAATTTATAGGTAGAACAAATTCAGTTAATGAAACAAATGCCGCAATGTAGTGAAACTCGCATACGAGTTCTTGCTCCGTCTAAATGGCGCTTAACGTGTCGTGCTCACCTGCGACCGGCGACAGTTTGCGCATGACGCACCAGCGCGACTTCCACTGCGAACAACACAGAGCGTTAGTATAACCTTCACCTTGTACAACACGCAACTTACAGCATAACATACAAACAAACTGCTATTTTATGACTCATTTCATTCATCGTCACACTCACAAACGTACGACTGCGTATGACTTGGAGCCCGTGTAGGATGCAAGAGCGAGCCTTTTTTTCTTTTTGTGGTGCTTACATCAACTCGAAGCATGAACGGCCAATGGCAGCAAATTGAGTGTGTCAGTGTGTACTGTGCCTCAAGCGGCACTGACTCAAGGTCGCCATGTGCAAAGAGGAGAACGGATGGTCACAGTGCGCACGTCACGCCAAGCTCACCTTCTTGCCATCGCGGAACTTGACAGTTCCTTCGATGATGGTGTTATCGTCCGCCATGTCGCGCCGGTGTTGCGCCACAGTCGCGCCTCACACGCGCCACAGTTGTGTCGCGCCACGCTAGTGCCGCTCCATACTCATACCACTCCCTCACTCATCACATCAAAAACACACATTGTTTTTAATCTGAAACAAATTGAAATAACATAATTAGCTATATTATAATAAAAAGTGCGACAAAGTTCCAATAAATAATTATGAACTCCGGTTCATCTGTAAGTTATGAATACAGGCCTTGGTGAGAGAAATATCCAGTGAACACACTACCAGGGGGTCTAATCTTTAAGCGCGAAACTCGTGGTTTCAGCTTTAGTGACAGACGTTTTGACAACGAGCCCGAACTAAGAATGAATGATAATTTGATTAACATTTGACAGATACCTCATGACCTGCGGTAATTGGTGGAACTACCTACATTTTTATTGCAATTTGATTTATGACATAGACACTAGTACCGCGTCAAAATGACTTCAGTCGGGGCGGTATTAACCGTCCGTAATTTGATTTGGACGTCAGTTACGTTCGTACATCTGTATCCGTTCCCTTGTTTTTGTTGGCGGACTTAGAAAGTAGACACCCAGTATCGTGTTCTCGTTTTGTATGATCGCTCCGCACTTTCAACGATCAGTGTACTATACTGGTTATGCATAACTGGAAGAGTAGCCAGGTGCACTATACAGGGTGAATTCGAAACATAAGTTAACCATTTCTTCTTTGAAAATTGCTATTTTTTATTCAACTCTAATCATTTATTATTCCTGAATGCAGTGGGATTATTGAGACGTCAAATCCAGTTTAACATTGAAAACAATGAAATTTTATAATTTTGAATGAATTTGGCTCAGTAGGAGTAAAGTGACAAAGAAAAACGCAATTTTATAAAAAATAACTATTCCCTTAAGTTCGTCGTATATGGTTACTTCCCAGAATTTGACCCTTGTTAGCAACACTATCAAATGGTGTAATAATACAGGGTGTGATTTTTTTTCCAAAATCAGCGGGTTCGATTCCTGGCCAGGATTATCGATTTTTCGAAAATCTAATAATGCAGTTTTAGTTTTCGTATAAATCGGCCTCGAAACTCCTTTCAACGTTTTTCGATATTCCTCATAGTTTCGGAGATAGCCATCCACGCCCAGTTGAAAAATTCACCCTGTATAATCACATCATAATGAACAAAACGTCAATGACCTCCATCTACCGGCTGTCACTTGACATTTGCCAAAACTAATAAATTATTTTGTGTGTTGATTGTATCCTATTTTGCAGTGCAGGCCCTAAAACGAAGTAACAGCGTTTTTGCCATTTTTTTGTTGAATACTGAACCTTAATGGACACGTTATAAGGAACATGAAGATCTGATCAGGTATTTGTTAGGGTGCTTTAAACGGATACAAAATGAAATTTATGAAAGCAGTAATTTAATTTTGCATGTCTATATACATTACAATACCAACTAAAATACAGTTACAGCAGTTACGTCTACCACGCTCCGTCACTTTACCAAGTAAAACGCAGTAAATATCGATATTACCACAAAAAAATCTGTATTCTACACCCAAAAAGTATATTGAGGAATACAACATTATTTTTAGTATATGCGAAACCTGAATACAGTTTGTTCAGAATCAGTAACTGATTCGATTCCAATAATTTTTACACCATGTTATTTTTTTTTTTCAAAAATATTTTAATTAAATTTTATTACCAGCTAATTACAATACAATCACAGTACGGTTAGGTACCTATTGCCAAACTATTATCACGAGTGTGTAACACAGAAGACGCGGTTGACGTGGGTGTACCGCGAAAAGAGCATGTTTTTGAACGGACAACCCGGTAATATAGAAGCTTATAACTTTGTGATTTATTAAGATACGGTTTTAAATTTTGTACATAGATTTTTTACACAAAAATATTGGACAGGTGTATCAGGTTTCGCATAAACAAAAAATAATGTTGTATACATTAAAACGCAGTAAGTAGTTTTTGTACCAAAAGTGTTAATACTGCACGATTGATCACTAGTTTATTTCACATGATCTACAGATTAAAATGCAGCAAAATAATAAAATGTGGTATTTTATTTAGTGTTATTGAATTAACATTATATCGTGAAAACCAACTTAAGTGCAGTATATTCATTATTTACTGCAGTATAGTCGGTATTTTTCAAAAGATTAAGATAGCTTAAATTCTAATTAAAACGCAGTATGACACTGTTACAGCATTATAATTGGTAACTTGAACGATGTTACTAATTTCACTGCAGTACAGGTCATATTTTAATGCGTTCTCGTCAGAATTTGTCGCTAACTCTCTCTCTCAATCAGTCAAATACTTCTAATTTACCACGAAAACCCAAGCAAAAATGAGGGGTACTTTTCAAGCTACAGTGAAATATGTGAAAAAAAACTAGTAATTTTTGTGTACAATTTAGTGTTTCCCCATCATCATCATCATCTGCCTAGCCTTTTCCCAACTATATTGGGGTCAGCTTCCAGTCAAACCAGACTCAGCTGGATGTCAGTATTTTACATGGAGCGACTGCCTGTCGGACCTCCACAACCCAGTAACTGGGTAATACGATACCCCATGGTAAGACTGGTTGTCAGACTATTGTTTCCCCATGTTTTGTTATAAATGATAAATGATATTTATTTTGCAAGTTGGTTACAAAAAACACTTTTACACATCATCAATATTTTTAAAGCTAGATGAGGCCGGTGTTTCGTACCTGACTACTCTGAGAAGAAACAGCCGAAACAAACTCAGAGGTCACAGTCTCTTTTAAAGTCCAGACATTGTTTTTTTCAGGTCATACGAGGACCATACGGGTGTCTTTTAAGGAAAGAGCAAGACAGATTTGAGTGGACCTGTCCAGTCAGTGCAAGCATTTGTCGGTAATCGTGTAGCTCGACACAGAACACAAGGAGCTCAACGTGTTCCTTTATGTGGTTATGGTGTTACGTTTTTCGAAAGCCTCAACGTTTACCTTCGCAATAAACTCATCAGATCTCTTAGACATTTTTGTCATAAAGATAGATAGATAGATAGAATATACTTTATTGTACACCAAAATTGTTACACAACTATTATAATTAATACTAATTCTATGGTTACAATGGCGGTCTTATCGCTAATAGCGATATCTTCCAGACAACCTTTGGATGGACTGTACAAACTTAAATTAAAAAGGTGGAGGTAGCCACTGGCGCACTGTATTTCTAAATAATTCATTTACAAACATATGGATGTTAAATAAATAACAATACTTACTTAAATAATTCAATATTACATATCTAGTTCAATAAATAACAGATACATATACCTACATTTATATCTTAAATACATATTATATATTTTTTTTAAATTAAAGATATATATATATATATATATATATATATATATAATTATATATAATGTGTTTACAATGTGTTCTTTAGTAATTAAGTGACAGAGACAACAGGTAGTACCTACAGTGATATAGAGATAAAGAAAATAAAAAAGTTTGAAAGGAAAGTTATAAATGTCAGAGTGAAAGAAAATGATTATCTTTTAAAGGTAACGAGTGACTGTGCTTGTCTTACCGAGACTGGCAATGCATTCCACAAACGTATCGCTTGGACCGTAAAAGACTGATCAAAATATTTGGTGGAATGAGCAGGCATTAAAAGTCTCAAATTCTCCGATGACCTTAAGTGTCTTAAATGTATGTCATGTAGGAACTTAAAACGTTCTTTGAGATAGAAAGGCGTAAAAAAAAATTAAAGAGGATATTGTACAATAATGATAAAATATGCATATTCCGGCGAAGACGGATAGGCAGCCACTTGAGCTTAACGCGAAACTCTGAAACATGATCATACTTGCGCAAGCCAAATATGAATCTGATACAAAAATTTTGGAGTCTCTCAAGTTTATCTAGCTGCACATCAGTGAGTTCATAAGTCAACTGTTGAAGCATTATGTGAAAAATAACGAATTTGGACCCCTTTAATCTAAGATTGTGGCTAACGCAGACACACCTCGAGATCGAAAACTTAAATTTTTCATGAGTAGCAATACAAAAAAAGTTACACCACCTTTTGTAGTGCAAAACTCACCGTTGACTGGACTAATAATACTTAATATAAAATAAATATCAACTTTATTTACACATAATATAGTTATTTGCTATGCAAGGCTGCAAAGTTCATTTTTGGCGCGAGTACTTGAATTGAAAACTGAGCGAGCGAAGGATCCTAAGATTGAACCGCGAGAGAAACGAGTGGTAAAAAAAAAAACCTTATTACTCATAATCTGCAACCTTATCAATTCCATTCTTAAAACGGGCTCAGCTTGGTCTCACATCTTATCAAAATTCATCAAAACCGCATATTGTTGAAAACACTGGACCTTCATCAGCCACCTGAGCAAGCTGCCATGGCTTTTCGACTGCCGACCACCTACAGTCTTTTTTTTTTACGTGGCAAAATCATCAAATGTGTTTTCCAACCCCCCAATGTCAGACTTGTACTGACTAAAATCCACGGTGTCCTTGGGTAGTCCTTTGTGTGCCGGGGTCGCGGTATACGTATGTCCCGCAACCCCGGCACGACTGTGGCCCACTATAGGGGGGCCCCGTCATTATGCTGACGCTCCTTGAAGCGCGCGTGGGACACAACGCGCCGTCGACCCGGGCATGGTCCATGGTCGGGCAGCGAGTTGCCCTTTACTCGCCGCCCGCATGCCCGCGCCTACGGTGGCCGGAGATCGTCCCGCGACATCCATCGCCGTGGGCGTCTACCACTGCGTCTCGGGCGGAGGGAGGCCGGTATCCTCTCCCTCAAGCGGCCCGACTCCTCCTTCGCGAGCATGACTGCTTCGCAGAAAGAGGCGACCGCCTCCCACTCCGTCTCGCCCCGCAGCATGGCCGCAACCAATGCCGGGCGCGAGAGGTCTCCGCCTATCGCCGCAGTGAGGACACAGCTGTGCTCCGCCCAAGCTGGGCAGTCCTGCACCGTATGCTCCACCGTGTCCTCCGGGTGATCCTCGCAATGGTGACACCCGGGCGTTTCCTCATTCTTTATCATGCACAGGTACCTCCCGAAGCTGCCACGTCCGGTGAGGACCTGTGTCATGCGGTAGGTGTGGACGCCGTGGGACCCATCCAGCCACTCTTCAAAGAGGGGTCTTACAGCCGCGATTGCGGCTAGCCCGTACCTCGGTTGCGATAGTCGTTCTCTCCAAACTGCCCTGAAATCGCGCCGGAGCTCTTCCCGCCGCGCCTCGACTTCTCGAGGCAGCGGGGATACACCCCAACGCTGCGCCTCCACGCGCCACTCATAGACGCGCAGGAAGGTAGTCGCCTCCAGATCCCAGGGCAATGATCCGGCAAGAAGGTTGGCCGATTCGCCGGCGATAGTGCGGTATCCTGGGATCATTCGGATTGCCATGACCCTCTGGCATGCGACCAGCTTTGCCGGCCGCGTCCGAATGCTCAGTAGAGGGCCATGGACCGCACGACGCCGGCGTGCAACCTCCGGCAGGGGGCGTTTGGCCCGCCGATATTGGGCAGGAGCCGCCTGGGGGCGGCTGATGCCCGGTTCTGCCTTGGGGCCAAAAGTGAGAAATGCTCCCCGAAGTTCCATCGGCTGTCGAGGACGAGTCCCAGGAACTTCATCGTACCCCCGACGTCGATGCGAACCCCCCCACCGTTATGTGGGACTCTGTCAGTGGCGCATTCAGATGGCCATGGGTCAATCTTCAATTTTTGAACTTCCGTTGAGGATAATGACACCCGATACTTTTAATGCTAGTGCAACCATCCATTGACAAAAACCTAAAATATATATTATTTTAATTACGTTTAACTAAAATGAAATTAAAATAATTTGTATTTTTGTTTTTTGTCAATGGATTGTTGCGCTAGCAGTAAAAATATCGGGCGTCATTGTCCTCAACGGAAGTCCAAAAATTGAAGATTGGCCCCCATGAAAACACATGGCCTCTGTCTTGTGCAGCGCCACTTCGAGTCCCAACTGCCGGATCTTTTCGACGACTATCGCAACCGCTCGCCGCGTCGCCAAGTCGGCCGCCGCCTGGTGCGACACTCCCTCCGCCAGGACGAGCGTGTCGTCAGACGTCTAGAGGGAGGTCGCCAAAAGTAATAAAGCCCATCTTTTTTATTTACTTATACTCATATTCGTACCAAGTTTCATGTTTATAAACCCAAGAAATAAGATTTTACATACAAAGGTTTTCACCCCTTTTCACCCCCTTAGAGGTAGATTTTCGCAAAAAACTTTCTTAAAGCTCACCTTCATTACAAACTGCAACTATCATCCAAAATTCAGGTTTCTACGTTTAGTGGTTTAATATCCTCCCCTTAAAACTTGCATACCCCTTTTCACCAAATTGAGGGGTGATTTTCGAAAAATCCAAAAACACGTGTTTGATTAATTCTTATCTAGTATATAAATACTGATTTTCAAGTTCATCAGCTCACGCGTTATGATTTTTCCATACAAACTTTAACAACCCCTAGATTTCCAATGGAGGGTAGTTTTAAAAAAATAATGATGTTATTCGTGGTAAGTTTCAAGTTTATAAACCCAAGGAATAAGATTTTTCATACAAACGTTTTCACCCCTTTTCACTCCCTTAGAGGAGGATTTTCGCAAAATCCCGTCTTATTGCCAATCTACATGGTAGACTGCAAATACTGTCCAAAATTCAAGTTTTTGCGTTTAGCGGTTTCGGCTGTAGTCGTGTCAAAAGAAAAACCCCTGTTCTTTTATATACACGCTCATTGTGTACATACATACATGAGCGTTATACACGCTGTTTTTTTTGCATTTTCGTCAAACTTCAGGTGGTTGTCACAAAAGTCATAAATAATCAATTGAAAGTACAGTACCGGGCAATAACTAATAAGCGCTGCTTTTTTTTTTTGTTGTTTAAATTTTACAGTATTTCAGAATTAAACCCTTAATTCAATACAAATGAAAGAGAATCACCCGACTACGCAGTCCGCGCGTACGCACACAGCGATGAGCAGCTGGTGTGCGTGAATTGAATCTACTACTCTTGTAGAAACTATTTCACAGTTACGGATTTCAGTAAAAAAAAAAAATTAAAAAAAAAATACCTACCTATTTTATTGTTAATTTGGGTCGAGAATCATGAGTATAATCACGTCCTTGAATTTGACTAGGTTGTAGATCAGCACATTGTATACAACATGTAACATAATTAACGCACACCCTCAGACACCCCAATTAGAATATTATGTTATAATCATCATACATATATTGAATTTTTAATTTAACATGTAAATGCATTTGTTATTAACAAAATTAGTTATTTTGCAGTAAGGTTTATTTTTCTTTATTTTGTGAATGAATGACGGAATTTGCATTTATACAAATAAAATTGCACTTTTAAGTCTTGTTGCCTTGATTTACGGTCTACCTTAGTTTGTTTTGACTGTACAGACGTTTAGGGGGAATTTCCGTAGTTTAAATTATTTTTGAAAAAAAAAATTACCTATATTAAAAATGATAGAAATCGATTCAGTAAACGATTCTGAACAAACTAATTTCAGGATGTGCGTTAATTATGTTACATGTTGTATATATAGATGTATTATGTGAACCGCATTAGGATTTTCACACAAAAATAAAACCAAAACAAATGGGGCTGGCCCTCATACTTAGGATTGAAACTCAAAAAAAAGTTTTTCGCCTGACCCTTTACATGTGGGGCATGGATAGGTCTCTAAGAATGATGTTGAGGTTACTACTATCATTTTTAACCGACTTCCAAAAGGATTATAGGGTATTTTTTTTATTTTTTTGTGTTTTGACATTTTAATGTTTTTGTTGGATAGGGTATACTTCCGGAATGGTCCCATTAAAATTTTATCGAAATAGGACTAGCACTTTTTGAAAAATCAACAAAAACCTAAAAAGTTTTCAACTTTGTCTATAACACCGATTCCTTCGAGGTTTCTGCTCCGATTTCGATGATTCTTTTTTTGTTCGATACAATATATCTGCCATTTCGTCCCATAAAATTTTCATGCAATTTGGTGCATTAGTTTTTATTTTTAGCTCATTGTGTACATACATACATGGGCGTTATGTTATTACCGGTGCTACGGATTACAAAATTTTAGTGCACATGACACATGTAAGAAAATTATGTGTTGACAGTAATTTGGGTTGAAGTGAACTAAAAAGAATAAAATAAAAACTTAAAAAAAAATTGTAACCGACTTCAAAACAACCACAAAAAAAGTTCAAAATAACCTAAAAAAAACTTTTCTTTCGAAAGTCGGTGACGAAAAGTCAATGAAATAAAAAATATAGTCAGTATTTTGAACTTTCTTTGTGGTTGTTTTGAAGTCGGTTACAATTTTTAGGGTTCCGTAGTCCACAAGGAACCCTTATAGTTTCGCCATGTCCGTCCGTCCGTCCGTCTGTCCGCAGTTTAGCTCAGAGACGCACAGTACTAGAGAGCTGTAATTTGGTGTAAATATACGAATTTGTGGTGCAGTGGAGCAGTGGTGGCCCAGTGGTATCGGCCCCGACTTACGAGTTGTAGGTCGTGGGTTCGAATCCCGGCAGGCGCATTACTTTGTGTAATTTATTTCATCACCACTGCTCTCAAAACGGTGAAGGAAAACATCGTGAGGAAACCGGCATGTCCTAGAACCAAAAATTCGAAGACATGTGACATCCACCAATCCGCACTGGGCCCGCGTGGTGGATTATGGCCCACCCCCTCTCACAGAGAGGAGGCCTGTGTCCCAGCAGTGGGAACATTAATAGGCTGATGATGATGATGATGATACGAATTTGTTGTGCCGAAAAAGTGGTAAAATAAAATCTCGTAAAATATATTTTTTTAAGGTACCTCCTGTACTTACACGTAAAGTGAGGATTTTTTTTTTCTCACGTACCCCTTAGTGTGGGGTATCATTAAATAGGTCTTTAAAAAATATTGGGAGTTTCCATTAACAATTTTTTGATAAAAAAATTAGTTTGTGAAATATTAAGCTTTAAAGTGCTAAATTTTGCTCGACTCGAGTGTCCCCCCCCTCTACCAGCTAAACGGTTTTGTTTGGGGGTGTGAAAAAATTCACAACAGTAGTATATTATAACGAAGTTTAAAAGAAAATTATCATGAATACGTAGGCTTTACAACTTTACGAGTAATAGTCGACCAACTTATAAAATGTACTTGGGTAAAATGTTTTCTTAAACAAAATGTATCGGAGAAACAATAAATATTTTCAACTTTATTTTTACAGCTTTTATAGGTATGTTTTTTGGGGATAGGTAGGTTTTTATCGTCAACTATTTTTAACTAAATTCAAAAAAAGGAGGAGGTTCTAAATTCGTTGTAATCTTTTTTCTTATGTATTTTCCCCGATTTCTCAAAGACTGCTGGACCGATTTTGAAAATTCTTCTTTTTAAAATTAAATTCAGCGAATCAGTTTAGTTAGTTCGCATAAGTATTTTGATGGGCAACTACGGAACCCTACACTGTGCGTGGCCCGACACGCACTTGGCCGGTTTTTTTTTTAAGTTTGTTATTTTCTAAACTGAACAGTTTGCGCGAGAGACACTTCCAAAGGTGTAAAATGTGTCCCCACCCCCTGTAACTTCTAAAATAAAAGAAAGATGAAACTAAAAAAAATATATGATGCACATTACCATGCAAACTTCAATTGAAAATTGGTTTGAACGAGATCAAAATATTAGTTTTTTTTTAATACGTCATAAATCGTAAAACGCAATTTATTTACCTTTCAAAGTTACAACCAACTACAAGAACTTTTATATTATGTTACTTGCTGCTACGGAACCCTTTATGGGCAAGTCCGACTCGCACTTGGCCTGTTTTTTATTGAGTAGCCCGACTCTGAGTAGATAATATACCTTCTCCATACGGGTGGGTTACTTAACATCAAAAACCAAAACATCGAAAATCAAAATGTCAACACCACGTTATCAACATTTTTTGTTTGTTTATTTTTCGAATAAATGAGAATTTTCAAAATGTCAACACGTCATAAAAGAGGAACGGATGTTTACTGCATAAGATTACTTCCCAGAATTTGATCCTTATTAGCAACACTATCGAATTGTATGATATAAATATATGACCGATATGACAGAGTGTGATTTTTTATCCAAAATAAGCTGACTCGGCCTTACGGCCTAGCCAGTGTTAATGATTTTCTAAAATCTAATGATGCAGTTTTAGTTTTCGCTTTCGTCAAAATCGGCTTTGAGACTCCTTTCTACGTTTTTCGCTATTCCTCATAGTGTCGGATATAGCAATCCAGGCCCAGAATTAAAATTCAGTGTTGCTTGAAAGGTTCAAATTCTGGGAAGTTATCTAAATGACGGCAAACGTGAAAAAGATTTGTTTTTATTTTACCCTTTTTACCCGACTACGGCAAAGCCAAAAGACGGGTTATGATTTTGACCGAACATGACGAATCTATAAGGGTTCCGTTTTTTGCCATTTGGCTATTCCATAGCCAAATGGCAAATAACCTAAATTAAAATTTGGAAAAACCACCGACTCAAAACCAAGATTAATGGAAAATATAAATAATAAAAACAACTCAATCTTACTTTTCAGTTGTTTTATCATTTATTACTTCTTTAATTAAATGGGGATGTTGGTTTTGGGTCGCAGATTTTTTAAAATTTTAATTAAGTTTTTATTTGGTAATTTTTAAATGTAACATGCTTTTTATATATTATATTTTATGTTGGGCGGTTGCAGCACAATGATTTAATAACCCACATGACAAATCATCTTTAGCAGAATTGCCAAGACTGAGATGTATTAATTGATACTCTCACTTGACAATCGGACTTCCATATCCCAATTTTCCCTCCACCAATTTTCTCATCAAACGAAGCTGAGAACACAATCGATTAAGTCATCAATATTCACTTTCAGTGGCTTTCACTTGAGGCCCCACTCGTGTATATTTGCAGACATTCGGTTATTTTCCCCCACTTTTACCCCCTGAACTCGGCTCAACCGATTTTCATCAAACATGTCTAAGAACACTCACAAGTAATTAACCTTTAAAAACAAAAAATCTAAATTGAATTCGCTTCATCCGTTCAGGCTCTATGTCGCAGCTAGACAGACAGACAAATAGACAGACACGTCAAACTTGTAACACTCTTTTTTTCCGTCGAGGGTCAAAAAGGGCAAAATAAGACATAATAATGTAATTTATTTAAAACAACTAATTACTATTTTGTCTTTTGAATGGTATAGGTACAGGGTGTCCCGGGAAGTGTCAAACAAACTGGATAGAAACATGGGGGAGGTCATTTCCAATCTTTTTACCCCAAACACACGGTCGCATTTTTGCGGTTCAAAAGTTATGACCAATTTTCGTGTTCAGATAGGCAAGAAATTTTCTCTCTAACTTATAAACTAAAAAGAATATTTCAATAGTTAATTTGTCCAGTAAACTCAAATGTAAAATTTAGGCGGCGTGATTGAAAATTACACATAAAAGTCTTATACCAAACGTACAAAACTGTTTTTTTAAAGATAGTATTTATCTTGACCCGACCGTTAATATTTTTGTAAATAACGTGTTATTAATAAATAATTAAAAATGTAATTTACCGTAATTCCTCGTTTGGTGGCGCGTCCACAATCTGTTTTACAACTAATTATCATGGCTCAAATGAAACTGCAGTATTTTATTAGAAATTTCAGTTTTTCAATAAAATCTAATATCTTTAAACGAGCAATTCTTGTATATTTATTTATATATAAACAGGATCTCGAAAGCGGCTCCATGGATTTTCATGAAAGTTACAGATTAGGGGTTTTTCGGCTCAAGGAATAGATTTATCAAATCGAGTCCCAGGTTCGAGAAAAGCTCGGTTCCCAAGATATAGACATTTTAAAAACCGAGCGAAGCCCTGTCAACATTTTGTGCGATATCCTAGAAAAAATGGGAAAGGTGCTTCCGTGGGCATCCTGGGACCACCTTCCAATAGCAATGAAATGTATGTCGTTGGATAGGTCTTTTCATTTGGAACAACTATTGTTCCGACAGTTTTTTTGTCATAGCTGTCCGTTCGGAGTTATGAGACTTATTAGGTCAGAGAAACAAATATATTTTAAACAACTTTTCAACTTTTTTAGTCATGTTCAGTATTTAATGCTTTAGTCTTGTACACACTGTATCTTCGGGAAGCGTCTGGAGGTGACCTAACTCCTGCCATTTTTTTTTGTAACTTTACCTCCAATGAGTCCTCACACACTGGGTGAATCAGTAGGGACTGTAGTACGGAATAAAATCCACTGTACGTGTTATTAGTAAACGGGATAACATGTCTGGATACACGTATAGATGACTCGGGTCGACGGCGAGTCGCATTCTATGCGCGCCTCAAAGAGCTGGCAGCAATCTGACAGTCTTAGAGAGCCAAAGCCCGCCGGGGTCGCGGGACTGTCTCATAAAGAAACCGTGACACAGGAAAAGGAATGTAAAGGGTTATTGAAGGATCAACGTATAGTCAGTACTAGACTGCTATCCCTCTCACCCCGCTCTGGGAAGGAGGATTCATTTGATGATTTTACCACGGTAAAAAGTCTTCCAGTGAGCGAACAAGAAACTTGCCTCTTTTGGCGCCACCAACTAGTCAGTAGTGTAGGTCGAAACTACATCCTTAATGGATTTATTTCGACCAATTGCACTTTTTCCGGTACATTATTCAGCTTCTGGGCATGGAGTTGATATCCAGTGTCGAGTTTGGCACCAATTTTGAGCACAAAGCCCAAACTGTGGCAAAAAAAAACTGGGTATCCTAAATAGAGTAAAGTGATACTTTACGCCTGCAAAGCTTTTGCGCAAGTCCAATTCTGCATGGAGTATCGCAGCAATCTAACCCAACTTAACCTGTGGGATGGCTCAGTTAAATACAAACTTCTGACACAGTGGAACGCAGAGCTTGCCTTTTTGTTTTATTTTTATATTGGGTTCGCTCCTTCTAAAGATGAGACCTAAACTGGAGCGAGCTCACGAATCCCACAACCTCATTCCACTGGCCCAAATGCAGTGCATCTAAATTGAAAAATGTCCAGCATCGGACATCTACATGAACTGCAAGTCTCCATCCATCCCTAGTCGCGATTCCAAATATTCTTCTTATTGCGCACGGCAAAATAGAAGAACTAACTACCTGCATCTGTGTTCCCGAAGGCATACAACTCACTCATTTCTTCAAAGTAAGAGTGAATAGATTTCTTCTGGGTTAACTATTAGACTTTATCTAAGCCACCGATATCGAAAAGAAACAGGAACAAACCCAAGTTACGAGTAAATATAAAAATGGCTGTGTGTTTTTATTAGAATAAATACTATGCTTAACAGTTATCTAGTTCTTCTATTGTTATCTGATATTATGGAAAAAAAACACTTTTGTCCCGAAAGTTCCAAAAATTCCGGGACTTCCTGGTTCCTTACGTAGCCTGTCCCGAAGTTCCCGGTTTTTCCAACACGAACCGGTTCTCAATTCCATAATGGTTAAAACACGTAGATCTGTAGACAGCCTAAAACACTTGTTTATAATGTAACTTATGAGCCTTATAACTCCGAACGGACAATTGTAACAACAAAGGTTTCTTAACAACTATTGTTGCAAATGAAAAGCCCTATCCAACGACATGCATTCTTATTGCTATTGGAGGGTGGTCCCAAGTTTCACACATTTTTGCCCATTCTCTTTTATAAATTTGGTGTGAATTATGAAATCATTAAGAAGCTCTAATAGAATTAACAGAGAAAGACAGCACTGGCCATTCGTTTAGCTAGTTGCTAGCGTGCAGCGGTAACAGAAGTGTGCCATCTTGTTGTGATTTCTCGCAAGAGACGCTAGAAAGTCTTTCTGGCAATGAGACAAGAAACTTGCAATTTTTGACTTAATACTTAAACAACTATTTTATTAATAAGCCGGTGTTGTAATTAACATGCATTATAATAGGGTTTGTGATGCTTTCAAAATTGTACAAATATAAATTCTATATTCTTAGTAGTTTTTTTTTAATAAAGATCAGAATCATGGTTCTAATTTTGATGTTACAATTTTGGTGGTATTTTTCCATACATACACAAAACAATGTGAATGACCATGATGGTGATGAATTGATGATGAAAGATATGAAAAATGTGTTATCAAATTCAAATCAGTAGAATTAACAAAATATAAAAAGTTTTATTTGGTGGTTACTATATTCTTTTAAAGATCAAATTTTTGTTACTTTTAGGGTTCCGTAGCCAAATGGCAGCTGTCTGTCTGTCCGTCCGTATGTCATAGCCACTTTTTAACGAAAACATAAGAGCTACCCTGTTGAAACTTGGTAAGTAGATGTATTATGTGAACCGCATTATGATTTCCACACAAAAATAAAAATAAAACTAAAGGGGGTTGCCCCCATCATCATCATCATCATCAACATCTCAGCCATAGGACGTCCACTGCTGAACATAGGCCTCCCCTTTTGTTCTCCACAGATACCGGTTGGAAGCGATCCGAAATGAGGAGATCCGTAGACGAACTAAAGTCATCCGAGCCCACCGGATTAGCAAGCTGAAGTGGCAATGGGCAGGCCATATTGCTCGCAGAGCAGATGGCCGATGGGGTCGAAAAGTGCTAGAGTGGAGACCACGGTCTAGCAAGCGCAGCGTAGGACGTCCACCAGCAAGGTGGACAGACGACCTTATAAAGGTCGCCGGAAGACGCTGGATGCAGGTCGCTTCCAACCGGTTGCCCCCATAAGTACTTAGAATTGAAACTCAAAAAATATTTTTTCAAAGATACCTCATACGTATGGGACGTATGAGGTATCTTTGAATAGGTCTTGAAAAATGACATTGAGGTTACTAACATCATTTTTTCTAAACTTGTGTAAAATGTGCCCCCCCCCCTGTAACTTCTAAAAACTGAATAAAAGAATGATAAAACTAAAAAAATATATATAAAATGATGTTGGTAGGTAGGTAAAATTGGTTTGAACAAGATCAAGTAATTAGTTTTTTTTTTTAATACGTCATAAACCGTAATCCGCAATTTACTTTTCAAAGTTAAAACCAACCAAGAACGTTTATAATTAAGTTACTTGCTGCTACGGAACCCTTCATGGGCGAGTGCGACTCGTACTTGGCCGGTTTTTATTTAAACTTTTACATTCACTATAAAATAAGATATACATAAATTGGGAAACAAACTATCAAGAAGTTCTAATTTTTGAGTCAAACATAAATTTTGGTGTCTTTCCAATTTGATGTCAACAATTTATGTGAGAAACTTACATTTTTCTTGCTTTTAACAAAATCTTCGAATATTAAAAAAAAACAGAAACATTATTTTTTTACCAAAATTAGTTAAAAAGTCGTAGTTGTTGAAATTCACTGTGTACCTACAAAGAATACGGAATTCCTTGGAGAAGTTTTTCTAGTACGTGGTCAACATCGAGTACCTGTTTTGCTCGAAAATCGAGTATGTTTTAAGTAGATGTGTGTTTTTTGTTTAATAATTGTACACTATCATCATCATCAGCCAGAAAACGCCCACTGCTGAACACGGGCCTCCCTCTACATACACTAACTTGTGTGTAATAAAAAATTAAAAAATCCTCTAAAAAGATATCCACTGGCACCCACTGCGTTACCATCTATTAACAATAATGTGCATGGCCCGCACAATCTTTCTTACTTAAATGATAGCAGTGCTATTGCTGAGTTTCATACCCAACTAGCACTTTGCCCGCGACTTCATCTGCTCGTGTTTTTAACATCGAACTCAGAGAATTAAATTCCCGCTTACCCTCCTTGTAGGATGCTTTTAGAAAATCTAAAAAAACAAACAATCAATCGTAGTAGGCAAACTGATATTTCGATTTTCATTTTTGAAATATAAATAAATACGCATCTTTTACTCGATTGGTAATTTATGCTCAGTTTTGAGTTTACCGAAGCAAGCATTAAGGGGTGATTTAGGAAAAAACCCAAAAATGGTGGCTAGTTATAAAAACTATTTATTATTAAATTCGTACCAAGTTTCAAGTTTATAAACTCAAGGAATAAGATTTACCGTACAAAGGTTTTCACCCCTTTTTAACCCTTTTTAGGTGGTTTTTCGCAAAATTTACATAATAAATTGCAACTACTGACCAAAAATTAGGTTATTCTATAATATAATAATAAAATCCAAAAACACGTGTTTAATTTCTAATCTAGTATATAAATACTGATTTTCACATTAATCAACTCATGCGTTATGATTTTCCCATTCAAGCTTTAACAACCCCTAGATTACCAATGGAAGAATATCTTTTTCATTTACTTATGTTCTTATTCGTGGCAAGTTCCAAATATATAAACCCAAGGAATAAGATTTTTCATACAAACGTTTTCACCCCTTTCACCCCCTTAGAGGAGGATTTTCGCAAAATCCCGTCTTATTGCTCCTTTACATAGTAGACTGCAACTGCTGTCCAAAATTCAAGTTTCTGCGTTTAGCGGTTTAGGGTTAACAAAAAACCCTGTTCTTTTTACCCGACTACGGCAAAGCCAAAAGTAGGGTTATGATTTTGACCGGTATGTATGTATGTATGTTTGTCTGTTCCCTCATAACTTCTAAACTCCTTATCATCACATGACATTAATGATGTGTCGTTAGAAGCGTCTCAGTTGGCCGCTGATTATATGGTAGGTGACGTGTCACTAAATCGGCGCCCTCTAAGGAATGTAAAGTCGTAACCTTTTTTTTTTCGCACAGTATCGACATGGGTATCAAATGAAACAGCTTAATGAGCACCTCATAGGTGCATTTGAAATTCACTCGCTACTTTGCTTTTATTATTATTTATATCAAATAATTAATAATACAACCCCGAAATAGTGTAAATAAAAAATAATTTATACCACCTGCGGTTGTTCTACACAATCTTTATTGGCACAATATCGGTTAATTGAATATTGTGTTGTATATACTAATATCTGGTTGACCGAGCTTCACTCGGTTTTTAAAATGTCTATTTCTTGGTAACCGAGCTTTTTTCGAACCTTACCTTGTTAAATGAATTCCTTGAGCCGAAAAACCCCTAATCTGTAACTTTCATGAAAATCCTTGGAGCCGTTTCCGAGATCCTGATTATATATAAATAAATATAAAATAATTGCTCGTTTAAAGATATTAGATAGATTCGGTTAGTTAGTTTTTTTATGATACTAGACATGACTTTAGTCTTCGACTGTGGTTCATCATTTTGTCCAGCCTCAAGCCCTGCTTTGATTAGATATTCGCTTTAATATACAAGGTGGAATGTTGTAATGTAACCTGGAGGGAAAGTACTCTTAATACTGCAGATAGAAAATTTTATTCAAAGGAAACATTTGAATAGAAAGCAAACTGCATTCAAAGATTTTTTTAGAGAGTTTGTTAGAGAGATTTCATCCTTATAATTGACCCTAACTATCGATGCAATGAAAGTACAGGGTATAATTTTTTCAGATTTTAGCCGGTTCGATTCCTGGGTGTGAGAGAAGAGAATTTTCGAATATAACAACGCCAACATTCTTATATCAATACTGTAAATTTGTATTAATACGATTTCATTTAAAACATGAAGGGAGTCCGTAGGGAAACTTGGCTGGAAACCAGCTTGTTCGGGGGCTGGTAGGATCTAGTTATCAGCCTTTACAGTGAAAATAACCAACAGATAGCCCATCTTAAAATACAAAAATATAGTAGCTTATACTCGATTCGTTTCCTGTGAAAAAGAACCGATAAAAATACTTACACTTACTTTATTGTTTTGATGAAATCATTTGGATGACTCCTTTAATATAATTATGTAGTAAGGCGTACCAAAATACTGCACACTACACCGATGTGAGCCAACAGTAAGAGGTTACTGTAATTAGACAGTTTGTGGTCCCACGCCGCCGCGCTGGGCGCCACTGGTAGACAAAGCGCGGGTTTTTATATTTTCTTATTAATTTGCAACATTTTGTGCAAATACTTCTTAGACTCATCGCCTATACACTTCCCAACTTTGTTAGAGTTGTCTACCAGTCGAACGAGATGCAGCTGAGTACCTATCAGTTTTTCATATGGGCGACTGCTGTCTGATCTTTATAACCCAATAACTGGGTCACTTTAATGAAACCCCTTGGTAAGACTGGTTGTCAGATTTTTGACAAAACATATTTCAATGATCTGAAAATGACAGCCCAAAACAAGGACTTGGCGACCTTTCCGAGGCACGGAGGAACCTCGCTGTGACATTATTATGGTTAAAGAAAAAACCTCGGCAAGCACGGCTTCATCTTGAAGATCCACCAGTGAAGCTGTTATTTAACTGCACAATTTGATCGTTTTATCAGAAAAAATCTAAATCTTTAGGCAATTTAAAATGTACGGCAGAAATAAGTGAAATAAGATTTTAAAATACTGTTTACCTGATACAAATCCCGTTAATGTTACTGACAAACTCACTATCACATAACGTTGAAAGTCATCAACGTGCACTGTCACTGATCACTACAACAAAGATGCACTAGTTCCGAGGAGCTGAAGGCAGCCCGCAGCAGCACTGGGACCGGAACACGAGACACAACAACAAGTTCGCGCGAAAGTTTGTCGGCAGCGGGACGCGGAGTGTCGGGAGCGGCGCCGGGCGCGCGAGCTGCGAGGGCGGACGCTCGCCACTGCCGGAGCGCACCCTCGCCCCGCGGCCGGGCGGAGCGGGCAGCGCGGGGGGGGGGGCGGGCCCGGGCCCCGGCAGTCTTCGGGGAAATTTTGACGAATGACATTTTCGTAATGTTTCACTTTGAGAGGAGCGGCGTGCCTTCGGAGGGGCTATGCACTCCGCTAATTGCGCTTTTAATGAATACTGATGCGTTTTGGGCTTGCGCGGGGTGCAGTGCTTGGTGAGAGGGTGGCGCAGCCCGCGGGGTCGCGCCATAATGAGCGTCGAGTAATTTGTGTAATTGGCAAAGTTTGTGCACTTTCGACAGTCGTCGATCGCGACTTTTATTTGATTCCATTCAATTCCACGCTGTCCCCGCGCCCACCGAAATCAGACACCGCAAACTGGGCACAGGATTTATGGATAATGAAGAATTTGCGTTTTAAACATTAAAAAAATAACGGGATACTTTTTTTAAGGTTTTAAATCATCAAATAAGTCTTCACCCAAGGTGGAACGAGAGGGACTGTCAGACTCGTTCTAATTGAAATTATAACTTGCCAAGTGCCTGCTTGTCGTACTACGCACAATGAAAGTGTCCGTTCACGAGGCCATTTCCGGCCACCATAGGTGTGGACGGTGAGTATTTGGTGACTCTCCGTCCGATTATGAGTCATGCCCGGGTGAATGGTGGGTCATGTTCCATCTGCACTTCACACAGCTGGCAGCAATCTGACGGGGCCCCCTTTATAGTTTCCAAAGCCTCCAAACATCCCGACACCCACTCGAACAAGAAAAACATAAAAGTCCAATCTTTGAAAAGTTCAGTGTCGCACACATGGAAGATACAGTGTGTTCAGTTTCCAATTACCGATTCTTGAAGGGGATATTATAACTCATTTTCATCGACTAGACTGCTTAGCCCGTTCAACCAAACAGACATACTGTTCTGCTTTGTAATATTAAAATAGTATAGAAGATAGCGTAGAATAACAATAGTTAAATTATAATTTAAAAACAGTTATACTGCTTTTTTAAGTTCGAAAGTAATTAAAAAATCGGCTTCTAGAAGACTTACGCCGTAGGCCCTCTACGTGCGTAGAGGTAGTCGTAGACGACCGTAGCCTCGTAGCACGCGCGTAGACCCTGCGAGGAGGCTGGCGGAAACAATTGCATGGCCAGGTGCAATGAACCAGTTGTTTTGAGTACAACAAAAATCAGTTCACTAGAGAAGATGGTCCGTTTTATATTACTCATATTAAATACTTTGGTTTACAAAAATATAACACAATTCAATCAAAAATTGCAGACATGCAATGTAGTAGTATGCTGAGACAGAAATCATGTGAAGATATGGTGATAGCGAAAAGTACAACACATCTATTGAATTTTCGAAGTGTAACGACACAAAAACATATAAACAGTCATGCTAGACTAGTGCCTCTGATTTGTTACAAAAAAAAATTGACACGTTTATTTTTAACCCGCTACGGTAAATAGACTGTCAAATCTTATGGGATGCAAGGTTGTTTGTGCAAACAAATGGTGCCATTTATCTGAAAAACTTTTAAACTGACATGGTCACTATTATACATATTAGGGTTTAAAACGGGATATTTACCTTATTTATTTTTATTTATTTTAAGCGAGTGATGCTGAAGTGCTGAGGCAAGATACCGCTGTAGCGTTACGTCACGCTAAACCTCCGTTACAGAATATCACCGTTGATGAGCTAGCCGCACTACGTGACCTTCGTAATGATGAGCACGTGCTAACACTTAAAGCGGACAAAGGGAATGCCACTGTGGTCATGAACGTCACTGAATATGATGAGAAGATCCGTGATTTATTGAGTGACGTAAATACCTACAAGCGAGTGAACTACAACCCGACGGCACGAACACATCGAAGTACATGCAAAATGATAAAAGAGTGTCAACATGTGATTCCTGAAGATACGGTTAAATACTTGCTCCGTCCCAGAAACGTACAGCCACCAAAACTATATGGTTTGCCAAAAGTACACAAGCAGAGTGTTCCATTACGTCCGATAGTCAGTCAGATTGACTCACCCACGTATGACCTAGCGAAGCATGTGGCTTGTGTGCTTCAACCTTTAGTTGGGCACTCAGCGTCTTACGTAAGAGACTCTCGGCATTTCATAGATATCCTGCAGTCCATAGAACTCCAACCAAATGATGCAATGGTCAGTTTCGACGTTGAGTCCTTATTTACAAACGTACCAGTGGTGGACTGTATGGAGGTAGTTAAGGTGAAATTGCAAGAAAACAACATCCCGGTAGAATACAGTAAGTTATTACATCACTGTTTGTCTACCTGTTACTTCATCTACCAAGGTCAGTACTACCTGCAGATTGATGGTGTAGCTATGGGCAGTCCAGTAGCTCCTGTGGTAGCCAATATTTGGATGGAGCATTTTGAAGAACTGGCTATCTCCACTGCACTCACACCTATCAAACTGTGGAAGAGGTATGTCGATGACGTTTTTGCAATAAATAATTGAAGGAGATGAAGAAGATGCAAAAGTATGCTTGTCACACCTAAACAGCATACATAGCAAAATTAATTTTACCTATGAGATGGAAAACGAGAGAACAATTCCTTTCTTGGACGTGAAGATACAGGTACGTACTGATGGTTCTCTGGGGCATTCAGTCTACCGAAAATCTACTCATACGGATCGATACCTACACGCTGATTCACACCACCATCCCAAACAGCTGAACTCTGTAGTGACGTCACTCACAAACCGCGCATATGATTTATGTGACGAAGAACATTTACGAGGTGAGCTAGCACACGTACAGAAGGTCCTACAGAGGAATGGCTATACGGTAAAAATTGAACAGCGCAGGCATAAAACTGGACATAAACACCGGAAGTGCGAGGTTGAGAGACAACCAGCGTTTTTGCCATACGTGAAGGGAGTGACAGATAAGGTTGCAAACATTCTTAGAAAGTATGCCGTAAAGACTATCTTCACTCCATTCAAGAAGGTGTCTCAAATGTTGCGTTCGCCGAAGGACAACTTCCCGTTGGAGAAACCCGGTGTTTATAAAGTAGACTGCAGCTGTGGAAAGGCGTATATCGGGCAGACTAAGCGAACTGTAGCTTGCAGAATATCGGAACACATTAGGGCAGTGAAAAACAACGATATCCAAAAATCAGCAATAGCTCAACATCTATTGGAATCGGGTCCTAACCACTGGATCGAGTTACATAACCCTCAGGTCATCTCGACAGAACGCCACTACATACCGAGATTGGTTCGTGAAGCGATTGAAATCACGAAATATAAAAATTTCAATCGTGAGGATGGGTTTCAACTGTCGAGGGCCTGGAACCCAGTGGTCCAATTGTGTAAAAACCCAAAAAACACGGTAACTACTTCGCGAGCAGATACAGTGAGTTTTGTGTGTCGGGAACAATATCGTGTTGTGAGTGAGACTAGTGACAATGGTAGTGGAGTCGAACGCAAAAAACGAACGAGACGGAGGGTAGACCGATTTGTCTGCTCATAACATCCACCCGCAAAAACTTCAGTTCATCCGTGATCATGGTGCTTGCAACAGTGCCGAAATATCGGAAACTCAAAACAAATAATAAACATGGTAAATATCCCGTTTTAAACCCTAATATGTATCTGAAAAACTACTAGTGGATGCGATTTGCAGTGATTACGGCCCGGTAAGCACAGTGGCTGAACGATTGGACTGCTACGCTACGTGTTGCGGGTTGGATTCCCACACGGAGCAATGAATCGTATGATCTACAAGTGGTTATTTCGGGTCTGGGCGTTTATTTATGACAGAGGAGAAACTCCTAATGTTATTGTAAGGTTTAGAAACACGGTGACACAAGATGCCGATGTTTCGTCGATGTACGTTGTAATTTTATGATGATTAATGATCACAACGTTTTTCTAGAAATGAATAGGTATCCTTAAACTTAAGACTCGAAGGGGTCTCTTTTGCAAAGTGAAAAAAAAGAATAAAATATCAGTAACGAGACTAGTTTAATTATTTAATTCTACAAGTGTTAGCAGGAGTGTCGGCCCGGTCCGATGCAGGCGGCGTACGCCATGAGGTGCGGCAGCTGGCTCTGCTCGTACAGCCCCGTGAACATGGAGTGGTGCGGCCCGCGCGCGAACACCGCCACGTCGTCACCGCCGTGCGTCTCATCCTCAAGTGGGACACTCGAAGGAAAGACGAAGCTCACGTCATCTGGAAAAATTCAAGTCCAAATAGTGTAGAAAGCGTCCCAGTGAAATGAAAAATATATGTAGGCCTAATGAATCGCACTCACGGTAATCGTGGTGAGAAAGGTCTTCTCGGCCGGCGGCTTGTGGCCGGTAGCCGGGTCCGTTGGCGTAAGAGAGCGTCATGTAGGGGACGCCGTCGTCGCCGATGTCGTCAGACGGGCCGAGGATGTCGCGGCCGCGTTGCGAGTAGCCGCTGACGCTCATGACGTGCGCGTGGTCTGACGTCACCACCAGCAGCGAGTCCTCCTCGCTGAGCAGCGCGGCGGCGCGCGCCACCGCCTCGCTCAGCTGGATGGCCTCGTCCAGCGACAGCTGCGCCAGGTTGTCGTGGTGCGCGTGGTCGATGCGACCACCCTCCACGAACAGAAAGAACCCGTTTTCGTTTCGGCTCAGTGAGCGAATAGCCACCTCGGTGAGTTCCGCCAGTGTGGGCTCGGTGTGGGCGTCCGCTTGCATGTGGTACTGCATGTGGCTGCTCTCGAACAGGCCCAGCAAGTACTCGGGCAGGTCTGCCGCCGCGTCCATCAGCTGCTCCCTGTTCCACACGTACTGGTAGCTCGCATTGCGTGCCTTCTTGTTCTCTTGCCACTCTTCGATGAGGTTCCTCCCATCTGTCCTCCTACCTTTTGAACCTTCTTCGTCAATAATAGAATTAGGCAAAAACTCGCGTCGCCCACCTCCTAAAATTACCTGAATAAAATATATGTTCAATATTAATACAAAAACATTTAAAATGTAATTTATACGTTTAAAGAATAATAAAGAAATAATAATAATAATAATAGTCTACAACTATCAAGCAACGCCATCTAGTCCCAAGCTAAGCAGAGCTTGTGATATGAGTACTAGACAATTACTGATAAACATACTTATGTATTTCTAAATACATACATAATTTTAAATAAATTACACCCAGACACAAAACAAATGATCGTGCTCATCACACAAACATTTGTCCTGGGTGGGAACGACCTTCGGCATAGCAGTCAGGGTCACTAACCACTAGACCAACAGGTCAGTCAAATATTGATAACGCAACACCGCAATGGGAACACGCTTGTTTTCCCTGGAGGAATTGACCGTTACACAAATTATACAAATATTCAAAGATGTTTGTAGAGTAGACAGACCTTGAACTGGTCCCCAGGGTGAGAGTGCACGAGCTGCAACGCGATGTCGTCCTGCGCGGGGTGTGCGCCGGCGCAGTCGCTCGCCACGTCCGCGTCGCTCTCCCAGTCGCGCTCCGCTGTGTGCGCGTACGTACCCGCCGGTGACGCGTGCGTGACGCGCGTCGTAGTCACGATACCTGAAAGCGCAGTACTTAGTGACTCGTGCACACTCAACTACAAGTACGAGTAGCAAGCAAGCTAATGAGTCACCGGCGTCGCGGCCGTCGCTGAGCGCCCACTCGGCGATAGAATGCACGTGGTGCTGTGGGTCGCGCGCGGCACTGCACTGGTTGCGACGCACGCGCGCGCTCACGCCGATGGTGGCGAGGTTGGCTTTGGCGCCGCACAGGTATGCCGTGGCCGAGCAAGCCGAGTCCGCCACCTGCGCGTCCACGCAGTACGTCTGCGGGAAGCAACACAACCAACTGGTTTATTCTCTATCACACATTGCTGTTTCCTTACTAACTGGATAGGTTACTCAACAACTGCATTCGGTTCATATTCAACTTGAAAAAATATGATCATGTGTCCAGTTTCAGATCTGAACTTAAATGGTTGCCCATTCGGCAGAGACGTAAAATGCGCGCTTTGACCTCGCTTTTCTCTCTTCTCAACTCCCCCACTCCCCCTTCTTATCTCATCCCTCATTTTCAATACCTGTGTGATTCTCACGCTAGGAACCTGCGTTCCTCTAATAATCTTCTCTTGTTATGTCCTTCTCATTCTTCTGATTTCATTCATTCATCCTTTCATATTCAGTCCATTCTTCTGTGGAATGCGCTTCCTCTTGAAATCAGGACGGCTACCAGTAAATTAGCATTCAAGCAGAAATTGCGGCAGTATTATCTGCACCATTAGTGGAGTTATCTCTTTCATCTTTCTGTTACGTGGTATATGTATATGTATATATATATTTATATCTATAATATATATTTATTTATATGTGTATTTATTTTAGTATTTAGATTTTGTATTTTTGTTGTTTTTTTCACTCTGCTATTTGATATCTTAATTTTATATTTTTGTGCACCTGCCATGTTATCTCTCTGCTACCCTGGGTTGACTGGTAGAGAATGCCTCAGGCATTAAGTCCGCCTTTGTACTTTTTGTGTTGCATAAAGTTTTAAATAAATAAATAAATAAACAATGTCAAACCCAACCCTTCGTTTTCATCAAGTTATTAAACACATATTTTACAAATTGCAGTGTATTATTTAGGGTTGAAAAAAGAACAGTTTTTATTCTATACTATAATTATAATAATAATAAGGAGCCCTGACGACTGGAAGCCCGGACCCTGTTGCCGATGCTGGTGGACTGCTATTTTTTATATTATACATATATTTTTAAATGTTTTTTATTTCTCTTTTAATATTTAAAAACGTAATCAATAAGTAAAAAAATGAATAAGGATTGTTATAATAATATAAAAATAAATAAACGTAGAACAAGTAATAGTAGAGATAATGAAACTAAAAAAAACCGGCCAAGTGCGTGTCGGGCCACGCACAGTGTAGGGTTCCGTAGTTGCCCATCAAAAAACTAATTAAACTGATTCGCTGAATTTAATTTTAAAAAGAAGAACTTTCAAAATCGGTCCAGGAGTCTTTGAGAAATCAGGAAAAATACATAAGAAAAAAGATTACGACGAATTTAGAACCTCCTCCTTTTTTGAAGTTAGTTAAAAATAGTTGACGATAAAAACCTACCTATCCCCAAAAAACATACCGTAAAAACATACCTACTATAGCTGTAAAATAAAGTTGACAAACTTACATTTGCAGTTGTCTCCGATACATTTTGTTTAAGAAAACATATTATTCAAGTACATTTTATAAGTTGGTCGACTATTACTCGTAAAGTTGTAAAGCCTACGTATTCATGATAATTTTCTTTTAAACTTCGTTATATATGCTACTATTGTGAATTTTTTCACACCCCCAAACATAACCGTTTAGCTGGTAGAGGGGGGGGACACTTTTAGAGTGTCCCCCCCCTCTACCAGCTAAACGGCACACACACTTTAAAGCTTAATATTTCACAAACGAATTTTTTTTATCAAAAAACTGTTAATGGAAACTATCATTATTTTTTAAAGGCCTATTTAATGATACCCCACACTAAGGGGTACGCAAGAAAAAAAAAATCCTCACTTTACGTGTAAGTACTGGAGGTACCCAAAAAAATATTTTACGAGATTTTATTTTACCACTTTCTTGGCACAACAAATCCGTATATTTACACCAAATTACAGCTCTCTAGTACTGTGCGTCTCTGAGCTAAACTGCGGACAGACGGACGGACGGACGGACGGACGGACGGACGGACGGACGGACATGGCGAAACTATAAGGGTTCCTTGTTGACTACGGAACCCTAAAAAATGTAATCGCCAAAACAACCACAAAAAGTGTAAAATAATCTACAAAATAACTTTTCTTTCGGAAGTCGGTGCCTTTGTTTTTTTTTCTGCTTTTCATTGTCTTTTTAGCCACCGACTTCCGAAAGAAAAGTAATTTTGTAGATTATTTCACCCTTTTTTGTGGTTGTTTTTGAAGGCGGTTACATTTTTTGTTACAAAGTTTTTATTTTACTCTTTTTAGTATAAATATTCAACCAAAATTCTTGTCAAATACATCATTTTCCTACATTGTGTAAGAAATCCGAAGCACCGGTAATAACATCGTTAACATCTCTTTCATTCCTTCCTTATCTCAAAAACTACTGAACTGATTTTGATGAAACTTGCAGTATTCCTTAAGTTGAATAAAACCTTAAGATTCCGATGAATTGAGAACCTCCTCCTTTTTTTGAAGTCGGTTAAAAACTAAAAAGAAAGAAACAAGCCCAGTAGTAGCCCTTGGGAATATTGGATTGGTATAATTTGAATTGGCCCCGACTGTGAGTGTGAATGAGTGAATTCTAAACTACTGGGCTAGTAGCTTTCTTTTTAGTTTTTAACCGACTTCAAAAAAGGAGGAGGTTATCAATTCGACTGTATTTTTTTTTTTTTTAATGTTTGTTACCTCATAACTTGCGACTGGGTAAACAGATTTTCGTGATTCTTTTTTTATTCGAAAGCTGATGCTTTCCGTGTGGTCCCATTGTCACCATTTCATCTGGATCTGATGATTGGATCTTGGAGAAATCGAGGGTAATCTTATGAAGTAATTCAAGTACTTGCGTATGGAAATCATCATCTCATGTAGCTGAGCTGATGATGGAAGGTACAACTCCTCAAGTAAGAAAATTTTGTTTGTCTTCGCATATCTCCGGAACTACAAGTCTGATTTAAGTAATTCTTTTTTTGTTGTACTGGGTATCGTTCAACTTAGGGAATACTGCAAGTTTCATCAAATTCGGTTTAGTAGTTTTTGAGATAGGGAATAAAAGAGATGTTAACGATGTTATTAACGGTGCTACGGATTACAAAATTCTAATGCACATGTAAGAAAATTATGTATTTGACAAGAATTTTGGTTGAATATTTAAACTAAAAAGAGTAAAATAAAAACTTTTTCTAAAAAAATGTGACCGCCTTCAAAAACAACCACAAAAAAGGGTAAAATAAAAAAAAAACTTTTCTTTCGGAAGTCGGTGGATAAAAAAAGCCACCGACTTCCGAAAGAAAAGTTTTTTAGGTTATTTTGTCCTTTTTTGTGGTTGTTTTTGAAGGCGGTCACATTTTTTTATAACAAGTTATTTTTTAGGCATTCGAGTTTTTTGTTTTTCTTTAAATTAGTTTTTTTTTAAATTTCATACTTTTTAGTTGCGATTCATTGACTTCGTTATAAGACAGTTTTCGCAATCTAGTCATTTCATTGAGGGAATTAATATCCTGGGGATTACTAAGTAACTTGCGGAGGTCTAAACTACTGATGATTAGTCCCTCTACAGACCTAACTCGGCTCAAAGCTACGTATGCTTGACCGGTTCATAGTAGTTCCTCGGAGCTTGTGTACACATTTTTTTACCAAAAATATTAATCGTACTTCATACTTTTTCACTATGTATATCGTTTAAACTTGAAATAAAAAAAGGTTGCACTCCAGGAGTGCCGGTAGAAGTGAAAACTTTTTTGTTACTATGTTTTATTTTTAATTTGAATGACGTCTTACTCATTTTCGATCAGGGTCACGTGACCCTGACGCGAGTTTTAAATTTTTTACCCATTACAGAAAAAGTGTACAACGCCGCTAAAGAAGTTTTCACTTCAAAAACTTAAATCATTATGTAAGAAAATTGTTATTATGTTAAACAACTTGAAGATGTAAAAATATACATTGTAGCTGCAGTGTGTGGTCTCCTGACGATTTCTATGGAAATATGTAATGAGATGTATCGTGCTATAATGTACATCTTTACATTATAGCTGCTGTGTGTGAAGCCCTTAAAACTTAAAGGTAGCGATAATACAACCAATAACTCTCCGTCTCAAGAGTCCTAGAGAAAAGACTCTGGCAAGGAGTTTGGTCTGATAGCACTGATCACTATAAAGAAGCGGGATGGACACAGGAAGAAATTGATAACTATATGAAATACCGTTTGATGATACGATTTACGATTAAGGGAAATAAACATAATTATAAACAAAACGCATAATTGGAAAACGGCAGGAATACAGAGGGCTAGGAAAAACTTATACATAGATTATAAAAGAAGCATTTGACAGCGTTCCAAACTCATGGTCAATTGAAATATTAAATATCTACAAAATCAACCCAATCATTATAAATTTTATCAAAAACACTATGAGATCCTGGTAAACTACACTTAATTTACAAACTAAAACAACAAACGTATCTGTAGAAGACAGCAATTAAAAAAGGTATTTTTCAAGGGAACTCATTAAGCCCTGAAGGGTTTTGTCTAGCCCTAAATCCACTCTCATAAGCATTAATTGACTCTGGATTAGGTTTTGATATAAAAAAATTGATCAGTATTGCACCAAATAACACATTTACTCTATATTGATGATTTAAAGCTCAATTTTATCTCTATGCTTTCAATAAGCACTGAGCTACGGGGAGTCAAAAGTGGGTCGAAACAGTTCATGTAAATAGTGCGCGGCCTTTTGCTGGAACTAATCCTGCGCACTGTCGTGCTCTTAGATTATTTCATATTAATTCGATTTGTGTTTCATTTCCAGGCTAGATCTATTTAAACTTGACATCTCTATTTTTTTTATCTGAGCTTGACCTAGTAAAATAAATATTTGCAAAAAGCGATCAACAGGAAAACGTTTATTTGTATTGTACGTAGGTAATCTCGAAGCAATATGAAATTATGTTTCTAAACGCACCCTAAAACAGGAGGAATTCCTAGTGTGGGTGATAGATCCTTTTGTAAAAAAAATCTTCTAGTGATATCAGTTGTAATTCAATTTTACATCAACCAGCACCTCTCATAAGCAGGTCAATAAATCGTCGCATCACCACCGACTCCATTCTGTTTGCTATAATTTTTAGGATGCCGTTACTGCCATACTGTGTACCGCAGACATAATTAGTATTCTTACGCATAATAGCATAGAATTCATATAAATGTGCGCATCTACAAACATGCCTGAAGTACTACAGTACCGCGGAAGCCGCATTAGTCCTGAAAATGTTATTATATTGTACTCGGAGCGCATTATAAATGTACATCCGCTTTGAGAAACTGGCCCATGGGCCATAAACTCTTACCCTCTTATTAATAAACGTGGACTAAAGTTACGCCAAGGTTAATCCTTAAAAAATGTATGGTTAATTCGAGGATTATCCTGGTTGTAACTTTAGTCCATGTTTATTAATAAGGGGGTTAAAGTTAGCTATTTTATGGGACAAACCCACCACACTATTCCCAAACCACTGCAACTCCTTATAGCCAGAATCAACTTACAGTGGCAACCACCAGAAAAGCGCCGAGACAATGAAGCTCGACGTGTCCCGGAGAATGAATTTAACTGTCTTGGATCTTGCAACGAAATTAATCAGAAAAGAATAGTGAAGGAGTAGAAAAAAAATTGTTTCCACTTCCCTACATGCAAGCAGGAGAGAACAAAACAAGGCCAACAGGCACAAAGGAACATAACAACTGGGAGAAGCCCAGTTGCCTGGCACCACAGGTAAAAATGACTACTAATATTCATGGGTCCGAAATTGTGAGCCTTGGTCCTAAATATTTGATTAAAGTACGCTAGTAAGTAAAATACGGAAACCTTGTGAAAAGGCCTCTGAGCGACCAATACACTACAAAATGTGCTCATTCTGCGCAAATTCACCTCCCTATGTAAACTGTACACGCCTACGCGAGTATTTACCTTAGCTAGTCCAACGGTAGGAAACTTTTCAAAAGAGAGTTGAGCCTCCTCGCCGGTGTCACCTCGTCGCTGGCCGAGCAGCGTGCGCGCGGCCGCCAGTGTGGGCACGGACATGCCGTCGCCCAGGAACATGACCACGTTGCGCGCCTTCTTCAAGCTCTCCTTGTGCGCCAGGCGCGCGGTGATGGCGTCCTGTGCCTCGGCCGCCCAGTATTGCGGATCAAGCTCCACCTCTGGTACGCTCAACGTGGACTTTGCCACACCACGCAAGGACTTGTGGTACACATCTCTTTCTGAAGAAATAATAGATACAATACTTTCAGTATTTCAATGTTTGAAACCAAAAAAGGTCTAAGAGCACGACACATTTCTATTGCAGTACCATACGAAAACGGCACCAGCGACAGCAGCAGCAGCAGCGCGGCGGCGCGAGGGGCGCGCAGCGGGCGCGGAGCAGCCGGGGAGCGCGCCATGTCGTGTGGACTGTGCGCAGGAGTATGCGCTCACTGCTGCGAGACACAACATCACATCTTCCCGATAGATAACGCAATCGTGACACATGTCAATGATCTTCTATTATATATCGTATCGCTATGACGATGAGTACAAGACAGTGAAGGGTTCCGTCGATATCAATAAATTATAACACACACAATATAAATGATAAATGATAAATGATATTTATTCAGTAAATTGGTTTTGGCAAACTCTTTTACACGTCAAAAGACACTATTTTAAACTAGATGAGGCCGGTGTTTCGTACCTGACTACTCTGAGAAGAAACATCCGAAACAAACTCAGAGGTCACAGTCTCTTTTAAAGTCCAGACAATTTTTATTGATCAAATGTATGAGAACTATGCAGGTGTCTGAGGTGGTCTTTTGAAGAAAGAACCACACAGATTTGAGTGGACCTGTCCAGTCAGTGCAAGCATGTGTCAGTTACCGTGTAGCTCAACTCAAAACACAAGGAGCTCAACGAAACGACGAACAATACCAAAGAAAGGACATTTGGGTAGGTCGCTTATATAGCTCAAACTGTCAGACAATAAAATGAATCGGAGGAAAATAATAATAAAAAAAGGAGAATAAAATGTAACCCACATATGTTCTCATATTCACAAGCTAGTATAAACACAAATAAAAAAAAAATAACACAAATAAAAATAAACACAAAAAAAAACACAAATGAAAAAATAAACAGACAAAATTAAAATTACAGAGTAATTCACGTCAACAAAATAAGCAAAATAAAAAATAAAATAAAAAAAAAATACCAAAAAACAAATGACATAGAAAATGTCAAAATATGTAAAAAAAAAAAAAAACAATCAAACCCGTCTAGCATTTCCGATGATAAGACCGTGCACAAACACTGCTTTTCTACGATTTTATTATAATTATGTATAGAAGATTGAAACCGTCCCTAGAATGTAATAAACATTTTTCCGAAAAGTGCATGAAAATCGGTTCAGACAAACGCGAGATAATCGTGGACAAACATACTCGTATAATCGATTTTGAAAATCAACGATCCAAGTAGGCAAAAAATTCCCTATCTCAAAAACTACTGAACCGATTTTAGTGAAACTTGCAGTATTCCTTAAATTGAATAATACTTAGTACAAAAAAAGAACTACTTATATCGGACAGGTAGTTCCGGAGATATGCGAACACAAACATAAAAACACATACACTCATGAAATTTTGCTCATTTTTGATTTTTGCTCGAGCTTTTTCGAACGTCTCTGTAACACTGTAGTAGCGTGGCATCAGAGCCGCAGCAGAACAAAATTTTAAACTGATGTAGGTACCCGACGAATCGGGGTAACGTAATTTTTCGGTCGTTGTTTTGTTTATTTTCTTGATAATAAGTCTAAAACTTATTATTTTAAAGTTATAAAAACAAATCTTATCAATAAGACACAAAATGGAGTTTTGTGAAAAAGTGGGAGAAATGTTTTTTTTCCCCACGTTTTTATAAACTAACTTTTCTCGTTTGTTAGTTTGTTTGTCGTTCCAGATGGACTTTTGCAACTCAATTTTGAGGCACTTCCCGATAAGGGTGAATCCTGAGATTATTGACGGCATATTTAGGTGTGATCCCTTGGCGAAATTTATTTAAACAGATTTTTTATAAGTAACAATGTAATGTAAAATTTAACTACATTATAAACACATTTAACGAATTGGCATCGCTTTTAGCCGGATGGTTCCCAATATAATTATTTCGTTTTAATTTTTTTTGGCTAGGGGAATCAAAAAAGGTAGATGAAAATCAAGTTTTCTTACTATTTTAAAGTCGCCTATATACAGGGTGGAATTTTGTAATGCCACCTGGAGGGAAAGTACTCTTAATACTGCAGATAGAAAATTTTACTCAAAGGACACATTCCTTCAAATTTCATTTGCATTCAAAGATTTTCGAAAATTCTCTTCTCCCACTCCCACTTCCAAATTATAACGAAGATCGAAGATCTGAAACGTCTGATGTCGAATTCTTAGAGCCTGGGGACGGGAAAGCAACGGGACGTGCATGACGATTCCAGATGTTTCATTTTTGTAAGTCAACAGCAATGCCCATCAAACTAAAGAACTCTTGCTAAGACGTCATTCATAATATGTTATAGTGTAGCGCTCTAGACTTTCGGAGTTCCACATCAGGTGTTCCAAATCTATAGTTTTTATACTACAACAGGGAGTGCTCATCAGGCTCAACAACTGTTGCTAAGACGTCATTACTGTATATGTAATAGTGTAGCTGGGCTCTTGGAGTTCCACATCAGGTGTTCCATATCTTCAAATTTATTTTCTCAGCAGAAAATGCTCATCACGCGAAACAATTTTTGCCTTGGCGTTATTTTTGTATCTCTTATAGTTTAGCTGATCTATTGCAGTTCTGCATCAGGTGTTCAAGTTTCCAAGATAAATTATAGCCGATATTATTATGTTCCCTAGACTTAATAGCTATACGATAAAAAAAAAACAATCAAATCCGTCCTGTAGTTCCGAAGATTAGCGTGTATGGAGTAACTTCTCCCGTTTTCCTAACGTTTCCCTTCACTGCTCTGCTCCTATTGATTGTAGCGTGATGAAAAGTATCCTATAACCAGCTCAGGAGTATGAAAAATAATTGTACCATTTTCGTCAAAATCCGTTGAGTAGTTTTTGTTACTATAACGGTTATACAGACAGACAAACAGACAGACAGACCGACAGACAGACAGACAATAATTCTGTGCCTCTAGTGAAAAAGGGTATAAGTCCGATTTCATTTAATAGGACTTATACCCTTTTTCACTAGAGGCACAGAATTTAATTAATTGCATTTTTGCCATTAGTATCGATCGAATTACTACGGTAAATCGAATCGGTTAAGAAAGTTTGGAGAAAATTGACTGTGAAAACTGGACAAACTGATATACGAGTGATCTTCAAGGAAGGATCTTCTTAAGGATTCCGTTCTTTCATTCGGACGTACGGAGCCCTAAAAGCAAACTAGCTTCAACAGACGACGACACTCTTTACTTTTTAAACGTACTATCGATCGCTTACAAGTGAAATACATTCAGTTATCAAACTGTCGCCGCCCACAGTTGTAGGAAAATCATCATCGACAGCAGCGCCTATGAATACGAATACAGCAGTAGCACAGTCGTCTGCTCAAATGTAATGAAGCTTGAGAAAAGACCACCGCCCGCGCCGCGCCGCCCGGCGATAAATATAGCACCATTAGGTACACTATAATAAATTATCAGTGTAAGAATGTGCCGCTACGTCTTAATATTATCATTATGGATTGAATAAAAACTCAAGGAAGAGAGGAGTGTACATGTTCCGCATGCATGTTATTATAACGAAGCGACAAAAGTAAAAGATTAGATAAATAGATATAGAGCCAATATAAGCAGTTTCATGGGGAGGCAGTGCAGTACTCGACACCATGTTCCAACTGAAGCTCGCGCTGGTGACACTCGTGGCGAGTGCGGTGACTGCCGGCGTGCCACCTGGTGACCGCTACCACCCGGCCCGCGAGCCGCTCGAGTCCCGCGCGGCACCCGCTGAGACCAGCGCTAAGTACTGGAGCGATGAGGCGCGGGACGCCATCCGCGCCCGCCTGGCGAGCGCACGCGGAGTCTCCGCGCGCAACGTGGTCATGTTCCTGGGCGACGGCATGTCCGTGCCCACACTGGCGGCCGCGCGCACGCTGCTAGGTCAGCGACGAGGTGACACCGGCGAAGAAGCGAAGATGCACTTTGAGACTTTCCCTACTACTGGGTTAGTGAAAGTGAGTATTCTGGTGTACTGGTAGACTTCACACGTTTTGTCTAATATACTGTAATTGTTACGTACCGTTGCAGACGTATTGTGTGAACGCTCAAGTAGCAGACTCCGCATGCTCGGCGACCGCATACCTGTGCGGCGCTAAGGCGAACCAGGGCACGCTGGGCCTGAGCGCCGCCGTGCCACGCTGGGACTGCGACGCCTCCACCGATTCCACACACCACTTAAGCTCCATCGCCGAGTGGGCGCTGGCAGATGGCCGGGACGCCGGTTCGTATCGACACATCACTTGCCGTATCTAATAGATTCGAGTGTATAGTAATGTTACTTGTATTACATTTGTCAGGCATAGTGACAACAACGCGCATCACGCACGCGTCGCCGGGCGGCGTGTTCGCCAAGGCAGCCAACCGGCATTGGGAGAACGACGCCGCCGTGCGCCGCGACGGGCACGAGCCTGCGCGCTGCCCCGACATCGCGCACCAGCTCGTGCACATGCACCCCGGCAAACAGCTCAAAGTTAGTAACTAATTCTAGCACGTCACGTCGCTTGTTTCACTTTGTTTCTTCTCATGTCGCTTCATCTACATATAACTATGGATTCGCGTGAAAGTGCAGTGCGTTTTTTTAGCTTCGAAAAGCTGTAAACCACGTTTTAAGAGTTCCGAATGGGAAAAATGTTCTTTGGCCCTCTATTGCAGGGCGTTGTCTAAGTTGCCAATAACATTTAAACAGTAAAACTAAGTTCAAGTGCTAATTAATTACATTGTTATTAATCTTACTTTAAGCTCATAGAACTCGGTCGCCTCACGAATTACCGTGACCCCAGCACGCCCTTTACGCTATTGATTTTAGTCAGTATGCGTCTGACAGTCCCTTCCGCCCTGCCCTGGGTGGGAGAATTCATTTGAACTCAACTTGGACTGAGTTACAAATGAGTACGTACCTCAAAAGAAAAAACAGAACCCTGATAGGTTCACTTTGTTCTCCGTTTGTCCGTATTTCAAAAAAGACCACATTTTCTTTCCCAAAAACGTGTGGAGTTTCAAGCTGATTACTTTTAAACGCGCGTCATAAAATTACGTGAATTAGCCTTCTGAAGGCTAATTCACGTAATTTTATGACGCGCCGATGAAGTAGTAGTGCAGCTGCAGTTAAGTTCACGTTCGAGTGATAAACGGTATGTAATCTTTGAACTGCGCGTAAGCTGCGCGTGAACTGCACGTCAACTGTACGACAATCAAACCAAGAGTTATTCAGTGGAATAATCGAATGGAATCGATTACATTTCAATGAATATGACATTAAAACTGCACGTTGATCGAATTGAAACTTGTATACTGTCATTTTGAAACGTCTAACGAATAGTAGAATACCGATCATGATGCGATCCAAAGATTCAAAACTCGCACGCGTGACGCGAACTTGACGCGAGCGTGTCTGACAGCGACAGAGAATACGAAAAGCGTTGTTTTGATCGAAACCTAACTGCAACTGCACTGCAACCGCGCTTGTTTAGTTACGTGAATTGCCCTACAGGTCTACTACCTATCTCTTGTAGTAACATCACTTTTTTTAGGAGGGACCCTCATATTTTTACTGACTAAAATCCACCATGTCCTTTTTTTTCCCACGTTTTTATACACTCAATTTTCTTGTTTGTTTATTAAATAAAGCTTTGCCCCACACCACAGAATACTAAATGGTCCCTAGGAAATTTTCCCGTGTCATTGGTGTGTTTACAAACATAAATATTATGTAGTATTTTAATTAGGTCATTCCCAAAGTCTATTTTTTCATTCGGAAGCCGGTGGTTTTATTTGGCAAAAATAAAAAAAATCTGAAAGAGGAGTTTTATGGTAGGTTTTATTTATTCGAAAGGTGATACTTCTAAAGTGATCCCATAGTCAAGGAATAATCCCATAGTATAGTTAGGATCTCGAGAAATCAAAATATTTTATTTTACACTAGTGTTTGCCCGCTGCTTCGCTTGCGTTAATTTAGAATTTGGGAAACAATACGGATCGTGTAAGTGACGCCATCTGGAATGTGAACGTAATTGTGTTTTTTTTTCTCGGCAATAGCTCTCTTCCATTTCAGGATATGAAAGGTACCCTATATCCGTGTCTATACTCCTGACAACGTATATGTATACACAAAATTTTGGGACGATCCGATCGATTCAAAGTAGAAAGTTTGCATGAAAAGGTAAAAAACTAACATACTTGCATTAATAATATTAGTTAAGATCAATAATGTTATACGTAGGTACCTACATAGTTTGCACAGGAAACGTCCTTGTTAAGAGCGACATTAATTTCCAATATCCGTGTTTATCTTAAACATTAGACTATCATTTTTGGTCGATTTACAGTATCGCTGCAATTTGTTAACAAAATTGAACGTACGATAGCATTGCTCATCCCCCTTCAGCATACCGCATGATACCTAAAAAATAGATTATTATTTAACTCGATGAGTAAAACTTATTGTCGTTTAAAACAGAATCTTTGCACTGGTTTGCGCACTAATTCAAAACATAAATAAACACAAAAAAAATTAACGAAAAACAAAAAACCCGACTGCGTTAAAAAAAAACTAAAAAGAAAGAAACAAGCCCAGTAGTTAAGAATTCACTCATTCACACTCACAGTCGGGGCCCATTCAAATTATACCAATCAAATCTTCCCAACGGGCCCCGACTGTGAGTGTGAATGAGTGAATTCTTAACATACCCTCCTTTGCGTTTCGCAGTCGGGTAAAAACTAAAAAAATACTTTTTTTGTGTTTGGTTTGAAGTCGGTTCCCTATTTTTCAAAAAGTTTTTTATTTTTCCCTTTTTAGTTGAGATATTCAACAAAAATCTTCATTAAATCGGCGTCTTTGAAAATCTACAATTCAGTAAGTAAAAAGTAACAAAAACGGATCTATGCGAGCAACATCACAAGATATTCATTATTGTAATATACTAAAACCTTCTCCAAAATGTAATAAACACTTTCTTGAAAACCGCATCAAAATCCGTTCAGCCAAACGCGAGATAATCGCGGACAAACATACATACATACAGGTCGAACTGAGAACTTACTTTTTTTTGAAGTCGGTTATAAAGTAGAACTAAAGAAGAACAGTCCTCCAGATTTGTTTCAGTTATTCAATTTATCATTTGTTTAAAACTTATGTTATGATAACAATGGTTAGTAATACTATGGCTTAGGTAGTTATGCATATAATATTTTTCCAAAGCCAGACCCACTCATCACTAAAAAGTATAGTTTTACTTGTTTGATTGTGATTGTATCCTTGCTGGAAGAGCTGATAAGTTAGGTTGGGGCTGAGGGGGAGGTGGTTTGTTGGCACAGCTGCAAGGGAAATTATTTGTCAGTGACTCATATCTCTCTGCATTGTACTTCACCAAATCCAGCAACCTTCTGCACCTCCACTTCGCTATCATCCATCTCCTGGAGAAGTTTCTTGCATTCTGCTTTAGAACGGTCCAGTTCCTTCAATGTAGCTCTCAGCTTCTCTTCCAGCTCCTTGATGGTTGCACTGCGGGTCATCATTTTGTTTTGGATTGTCACCTGAAATATTGTGTGAAATTAAGCAGATTAATGTTTTTTTTTGTTTTTTAGGGTTCCGTAGTCAACAAGGAACCCTTATAGTTTCGCCATGTCCGTCCGTCCGTCCGTCTGTCCGCAGTTTAGCTCAGAGACGCACAGTACTAGAGAGCTGTAATTTGGTGTAAATATATGGATTTGTTGTGCCTAAAAAGTGGTAAAATAAAATCTCGTAAAATATTTTTTTTTAGGGTACTTCCAGTACTTACACGTAAAGTGAGGATTTTTTTTTTCTCGCGTACCCCTTAGTGTGGGGTATCATTAAATAGGCCTTTAAAAAATAATGATAGTTTCCATTAACAATTTTTTGATAAAAAAATTCGTTTGTGAAATATTAAGCTTTAAAGTGCTAAATTTTGCTCGATTCGAGTGTCCCCCCCCTCTACCAGCTAAACGGTTATGTTTGGGGGTGTGAAAAAATTCACAATAGTAGTACATATAACGAAGTTGAAAAGAAAATTATCATGACAAAGTAGGCTTTACAACTTTACGGGTAATAGTCGACCAACTTATAAGATGTACTTGATATCATATTATCTTAAACAAAATGTATCGGAGACAACTGCAAATGTAAGTTTGTCAACTTTATTTTTACAGCTTTTATAGGTATGTTTTTTGGGGATAGGTAGGTTTTTATCGTCAACTATTTTTAACTAAATTCAAAAAAAGGAGGAGGTTCTAAATTCGTTGTAATCTTTTTCTTATGTATTTTCCCCGATTTCTCAAAGACTCCTGGACAGGTTTTGAAAATTCTTCTTTTTAAAATTAAATTCAGCGAATCAGTTTAGTCAGTTCGCATACGTATTTTGATGGGCAACTACGGAACTCTACACTGTGCGTGGCCCGACACGCACTTGGCCGGTTTTTTTTTTTTTTTTGACTTAGTTAAGTCATTTAGTTTTATTTCTATGGACATTTTGTTGTTTTGAGTGTTTTTTTGAAGTGAAAACTTCTTTAGCGGCGTTGTACACTTTTTCTGTAATGGGTAAAAAATTTAAAACTCGCGTCAGGGTCACGTGACCAAAACTCGCGTCAGGGTCACGTGACCCTGATCGAAAATGAGTAAGACGTCATTCAAATTAAAAATAAAACATAGTAACAAAAAAGTTTTCACTTCTACCGGCACTCCTGGAGTGCAACCTTTTTTTTTAATATACATATGTGTTTGTTTTATATTAGTTATGTTGATTAGTTTTTTCATTTTAATGTTTTATTTCATTTTAATTTTCTTACAAACAGTTTTGCACTATGAAAAACGTCGCTAGTTTTTTCACGTAGTTTTGTCACGACTTTTAATCTTATTTTAGTAGTGTATTTGACTGAGGAACCGGAGGCAAGTTGTCATGCTCCCTTAGTTGGCATTGCTTGCGGTAGCGTCGAGGGTCGGGTTGCCTCCTACCCACTTACATGGCGTGGGGGAGTAGCTGATCTTTGCGTTATATTCGTGAACGGGTGCTGCTTGTGGTGTCTGGTCGACTTGCTGATCCTTGGTTTTGTTATGTAATTTAATTTCTTTTCTTTATGTTGTTTTTTACTATGATGGATGGTCCTAATTTATCTTTAAGTGCCTTCTAGTCACGATTGAGGTGTAATCTCGGATTGATGTACAATGTGAATGTTATATTAATTTATTGTATAAATCTTGGTTCTTCTAACAGTAACTACAGATGTGTTGCTGGGGAGTTTGTTCCGCCACTTCTTCTTCCCAGCCAAAACACTAGGAGGTGTCGAAGGGGGGGGCGCTTTGGGGGACTGTCTTATGTAAAATTTGACCTTCAAAAAGTGCTGATAAATCAGCCTAATTTGAATAAATGACTTTTGATTTTGTTTTTTTGAAAATAAAGATGTTGTGATATTTTAGAAAATTGGAGGTAGACTGGGGAAAAAATAAAAATGGAAAAGAAAAGAAATTAAATTGAAAGTTATTATTTTAGTTTCTAATAAATTATAACAAAAGTTAAAATTTATTAGAAACTAAAATAATAAGCAAATTTAAAGAGATTTACAGGAAAATTAAACTACTTAAATTCTGAAATGTGACAGTAAAATAAGATTTTGTCACATTACAGGGTTTTTTGAAGTGAAAACTTCTTTAGCGGCGTTGTACACTTTTTCTGTAATGGGTAAAAAATTTAAAACTCGCGTCAGGGTCACGTGACCAAAACTCGCGTCAGGGTCACGTGACCCTGATCGAAAATGAGTAAGACGTCATTCAAATTAAAAATAAAACATAGTAACAAAAAAGTTTTCACTTCTACCGGCACTCCTGGAGTGCAACCTTTTTTTTAAGTATTATAGTATTAATATGTACGTTCACTATCCGCAGGTCATCTTAGGTGGTGGAAGGCGGGAATTCATTCCTACCACTAGCATCGATGAAGAAGGTTCCCCTGGCCTTAGAACTGATAACCGTAACTTGATTGAAGAATGGAAGAGCGAGAAAGCTTCCCAAAACTTTGATTACCGATACATATGGAACCGGAAACAGTTAGAGGCTTGTTTGTCGTCACCTCCTGATTATTTGTTAGGACTATTTGAGAACTAGCACTACGCCCGCGACTTCGTCCGCGTGATTTCCGAACTTTGCCTTTGTGAATTTCTAGTCCCGGCCACCCTCTATATGCGATACTGTTGAATAAGCGAAATCAATATTCAACAAAAATTCTATTAGCCCGCAATATTGCGTCTTAGGTAACACCTAGGTCCTAAAAATTTAAGACTCCTAACTATCAACCGCAATACAAACTTTGAGGGGTTGAATTTCGTATCATCCTCTTTAAGTGAGAATCTGTATCCTAAATAGAAACCCCCTGCAATGTTGAGTCCTCTAATTACTAACTCCAGAGACAACCCAAGGGGTCGAATTTGTAAAATTCCGTCTTAGTGAGAACCTAGGTCCTTAAACAACCCCCATGCTGAGAAACTCCTAGCATTTGTAGCAACAAAGTTTCATACCAACTGTCAATCCCATAAACAGCCCCTTAGGGGTAGAATTTCAGAAAACAGTGCCTTGGTGTATTTTGCGTCATAGAAGAACAACCTTCCAAAATTTAATACTCCTAGCATTTGTTGAAACGAAGTTTTATACAAAATATAAAACCCCAAAATCAACCCCTTGGTGTCTATTTTCACAAAACACCCGCAACTACGCCCGAAAAAGAATCTCTATGCAAAATTTGAGTCTGCAAACTATGGATCCCGAAGAAACCCCTTTGGGGTCGAATTTTACAATACTGTCTTAGTGAACATTTAGGTCTTAAAAAAGCCCCTTGCAAAATTCGAGACGCCTAGCACTTGTAGTAACAAAGTTTCATACAAACTATCAAACACAAAAACAAACCCCTTGGGGGTCGAATTTCGCAAAATCCCGCCATGGCGTGCATCTAAGTCCTATAAAGGAACCCAGTGCAAAATTTGAGGTTCCCCGCACTTGTAGCAACAGAGTTTCATACAAACTATCAACCCCAAAAACAACCCTTTAGGTGCCGAATTTCACAAAATCCCGTCTTTAGTATCATTTACGTCCAAAAAAAAAACATATGTAAAAGATTAAGACTAAAAACTATCAACCCCAAAAACAACCCCTTAGGGGTCGAGTTTCACAAAATTTCTACTTTGTTGAGCATTTACGTCTTAAAAAATCGGCATGCAAGATTTGAGACGCCTAGCACTTGTAGTAAGAAAGTTTCATACAAACTATCGACCCCAAAAACAAACCCCTCAGGGGTCGGATTTTGCAAAATCCCGTCATAGTGAGCATCTACGTTCTAAAAGGACACCCCGTGCAAAATTTGGAATTCCTAGCACCTGTAGTAGCGAAGTTTCATACAAACTATCAACCCCAAAAACAACCCCTTAGGGGCCGAATTTCTCAAAATCCGTTCTTAGTGCTCACCTACGTGGTATAAGGAGGGCTTATGCCAAATTTCAAATTTCTAGGCCCAGCGGTTTGGGCTGTGCGTTGTCAGATCAGTCAGTCAGTTTTGAATTTTATATATATAGATAACCACCTACAGTACCACAAACAAGCTAATCTCACGACCGAACCCACACTAGCCGAGCTAACTGAGGTGGCTATACGTTCGTTGAGCCGCAACGAGAAAGGCTTCTTCTTGTTCGTGGAGGGAGGCCGCATCGACCATGCGCATCACGACAACCTCGTGGAGCTGGCGCTGGACGAGACGCTAGAGATGGACAAGGCCGTAGCACGCGCCGCAGAGATGCTGTCGGACGAAGACTCGCTCATCGTGGTGACGGCAGACCACGCACATGTCATGACCTTCAACGGCTATTCAGGACGTGGCAATGACATCCTTGGTCCCTCCAGAGACTCTGATAAGAACAACATGCCCTACATGACGCTATCATACAGCAACGGTCCTGGTTTCCGCTCCCATGTGAACAACATTCGGCCTAACGTTACTGCAGAGAAAACATTTCGTAAGCATTGTTTCAGTTTTTATTTGAGACAATTTAAGAAGCCGTTGATGCAAAATAATGTGTTTATAATTAATGTTGCAGGAGATCTGGATTGGAAGTCTCACGTCGATGTCCCACTTGATGAGGAAACGCACGGCGGCGACGACGTGGCGGTGTTCGCGCGCGGGCCGCACCACTCCATGTTCACGGGGCTGTACGAGCAGAGCCAGCTGCCGCACCTCATGGCGTACGCCGCCTGCATCGGGCCTGGAGAACACGCCTGCAGTCGTGCCACCACCACTTCTCTTCTCACGCTAGTGATCGTAGCTTCGAAGCTTTTCACTGTGATTACTTGGAGATAAATAAAGATCTGAACTTATTACTTTTTTTGTTATTTTTTAACTTTTTAAAGGATTCTGTCGGTGTTTAGGGTTCCGTAGCCAAATGGCAAAAAACGGAACCCTTGTAGATTCGTCATGTCTGTCTGTCCGTCCATAAGTCACAGGCATTTTTTTCGAAAGTATAAGAACGAGCCTGTTGAAACTTGGTAAGTAGATGTAAAATGTATGTGTGTCCCCTGTATCTTCTAAAATAAGAGAATGATAAAACTAAAAAAAATATAAAATGATGTACATTACTGACTACAGACTTCCAGCTGAAATTGGTTTACCCGAGAATCCGAGATCAAGTAAATATTTTTTTTTAATACGTTATAAATCGTAAACCTCAATTTACCATTCAAAGGTACAACGAATTATAAGAATTTAGAGGCACTTCCCGATAAGCTAGCAGGCTGAAATTTCCAGGGTAGCTTATCATTATTTCTATTATGAAAATGAATTATGAAAATAGGAATAATGGGTAGTCCTTCGAAATTTGATTCTTTGACTGATTCATATGGTCAAATTTTAATTTCACTTTCAGCTCAGTTACACATGCTCATATGAAAATAGATATTCCAAATAACATTTATTTGTATGAGGGACTCCTTTTTACAAAGTAGTTTTTGAGATATCGACGTTTAAAAATGTTGTGCCCAGATGAATCAGATTTTTTTACGGATGAATCAGGAACAGAAATAAAAATGGGTTTTGTATTAAAAAAATAATCATAATATTATAACAACAATAATATTTTTTTATAAAACAATTAATTTATTAACAGTGATCGTATTATCAAGGAAAAAATCTGGTCAATTCAACAATAAAATTCTTGTTTTAAAACTAACAATTACAGAAATAAATACTTACAGAAAAGCGAGAATTTTGTTATAAATAGGTACTAGATAGTTATTTTAATGCTACGTTATAATATTATCTCTGTTTACTTTTGTGTTTTCTCTCTATTTTTTTCAAATATACCTAATTCTTTCATTTTGAATTTCCACGCAGCATACTTGTCTGGATCTTTTCTTATTTTCCATCTAAGAAGGATGAAAAATTCGTATGTTCTGTGAGTCTCTTTTTCTCATAGATATATTTTTTTCAATCTTTTCTACTATTGATAGTGGCATTGTTGTGAACAGCAATATAAAATAAAATAGAGTTTGACTTATGAATAAATACCGAAGAATAATGTCAAAATTATCTCACACACACTCTACTGACATGGAAAAGTAAAATAACGTAACAAAAGTGCTCCTTTCTGGCTGGAAAAGAGGAAAACTCATTTATTTTCAGATTCATATGGGTTTTTGAACATATGAATCAGGCACAGTGTGGCGGGGGCAGCGGCGCTCCAGGCCGCCAGCGAGGCGCTGGCTGTCACCACCGCTGCTAGGCGACAGCTGTTATTTGTTGACAATTTTTTTTCTCAAGTGTATATAATGTGATTTTTTTGTGTTTTTTTACAGCTTTTTAGTGTGTGTTTATACTTTTATAGTTGGTAAGTAGAATAATTTTATGTTCAGCGCCGCCGCCGGATGTAGCGTTGCCGGTTCGAGTGGTGCCAGTCAACCTGCCACATCACTAGATGTGCAACTGGTGAGATGTCCCCATTGCTCCCAGGCTCGTTATTTTAAAGGCGAACGGGGTCTAAGGATACACTATGGTAAGGTTCATAAACCACATAGTGTACCTTTGGACCCCCCAGCATCAATCCCGACGACATTACCACTTTTTGACCAACCGTTGTGGAAAACATTATCGAAATTCAAAAATTCCACTCCTATACTAAAGAGAGTTCCTCGGGGGGCGAGACGGTCTGTTGCGCTGAGTCTGGCGCAATGTGTCCGTGTCGCCACCCAGGAGAACTCGGAGCGTGCCTGGGAGCAGCTACTCACCTTCCCTTACAGGATTCTGCATGTCCAGAAAAATTTGGCTTCTAAAAAATCCCTGACCAACCAAATTAAGGAAAACTGCAACATTTCGGCTCCTATTTTAGATTCAAAATTACCTACTTTCAATAGTTTTTCACAGAAAGGCATTTGTGCTCATGTGGAATCCAAACTAAGTGAGGGTGATATTAGGGGGGCGGCCAGACTGCTATTCAGCAGTGATGTGGTGGCGCCTTACTCTCCGGAGACTTTTTCAGCCCTGGAGAGTAAACATCCAGCGCCTGCGGATGGCCTCACCTTTCCTGATCCGCCCGTTAACCCAACTATTCAGGATTCTCAAATCAAAATTACAGCCCCACAATTGATCGCAGCCGTGAGCTCTTTCCGAAGCGGTTCTGCCGGTGGCCTCGACGGCCTGACTCCACAACATTTGAAAGATTTGTTGAGTTCAGGCGCCGGGGATGCTGGTGAGTCGCTTCTGAGAGAGCTTGCGGCTCTGGTCAACCTAATGCTCTCCGGCGGCGTGAACGATGCCGTCGTCGATGTTTTGTACGGGGCCAATTTGTGTGCCCTGCGCAAGAAGGACGGCGGTATTCGTCCCATTGCCGTCGGTTGCACCTACAGGCGTATGGCAGCCAAAATATGCTGCAAGCTATACAGCGATTCGCTTGCGAAGAAGTTCCAGCCCCTACAACTTGGGTTTGGATCCAAAGGGGGCTGTGAGGCTGCCGTACATGCCTTGTCCTCTTTTTTAAGTTCAGGATATGGTGATGTCATCCTCAAGGTTGACATTAAGAATGCTTTTAATTCTGTGAACAGGGACACTTTGTTGGCTGAGGCAAAAAAGGAATTACCTGAAATTTTTGGTTTTTTGTGGCAATGCTACCGGCACCCTTCTAAATTATTATACAAAAATAACGTTTTGGAGTCAGCAGTTGGATGCCAACAAGGTGACCCTCTCGGGCCTGTCATTTTCAGCCTAGCCATACATCCCATCATCCAAAAGCTAAATTCTAAATTTAATGTTTGGTATTTAGATGATGGAACTCTAGGAGGTGATGTAGACACCGTTTTCAATGATTTCACTCTTCTCAAACAAGAATTTAAATCCATCGGTCTAGACCTTAACCCATCAAAATGTGAAATTTTTCTTTCTGACACGACTGACAGACAATCTACCCTTGACAAATTTCACACAATAGCTCCCCAGATCAAAATTTTAGACAAAAGTTCTCTGCACCTCCTAGGTTCCCCTATTTTCGAAGATAGTTTTTCATCATTCATCGACGAAAAAGTTAATCATTTCAATGACATTTCAGATCGACTTTCCCAAATTAATCTACATTCGGCTTTCACCATTATTAGGTATTGTTGTTTTGGTCCAAATTTTATGTACTTTCTTCGGTGTTCTCCTCTGTGGAAGCACACACATATTTTGGACAAAATTGACCAAATTGTTCGTGAAACTTTAACATCCATCCTTAATGTGGCACTGGACGACCGAGCGTGGCTGCAAGCCACCCTCCCTATCCGATTTGGTGGACTCGGCGTCCGCAAAATTTCTAGTGTGAGTTTACCGGCGTTCCTGTCCTCTGTCCACAGCACTGAAACCTTAACCAGGAAGATTTTAAATCTATCCCTGGTTGACTCTGAAGTGCCGTGCTTGAACGATGCGGAGAACGCTTGGAAAATGACTTGCCCGGACTCAGATCGACCCGTGAACCCATCTTCCCAGAGGCAGTGGGATGAGCCGCTCTGCAGGTTGGTACGGTATAATCTTATTAATACGTCAACCAATTCTGTGGAGCGTGCCCGCCTGCTGGCTGTGGGCGAATGGGAGTCGGGTCTATGGCTTCAGGCACTACCGTCACCCAACATAGGCACTATGCTGGGTGACGAAACCTTCCGGATCGCTACATGCCTGCGTCTTGGCGCTCCTTGTGGGGCTCCACATCGTTGTCAGTGTGGCGAAGGCGTCGACTACCTCGGGCACCATGGCCTTTCCTGCAGCAAGAGTGCAGGTCGGCTAGCACGGCACGCAAGTTTAAATCCGTCGAGCTCTTGTCACCGCCGGTGTGCCAGCCGTTTTAGAACCCAGTGGCTTGGCACGCGACGATGGGAAGAGACCAGATGGGATGACTATAATGCCATGGAAGTTGGGTAGACCTTTGGTGTGGGATGCAACCTGTGTCGACACCCTTGCGCCATCCCATCTTCCTGGTACTGCATGCTGTGCTGGTGCGGCTGCTGCAAGTGCCGAAAACCTCAAACGGCGCAAATACAATGGCTTGACTACTAGCTATGTATTTGAGCCGTTTGGGGTTGAAACACTAGGGCCATGGGGTCCGAGTGCTCATCGAGTTTTCAAAGACATCGCCAAGCGTATAGTCGACGCCTCGCGTGACCAGAGGGCTGGCATATTTCTTGGGCAAAGGATCAGCATTGCCATCCAACGGGGCAATGCTGCCAGCGTTCTGGGCACTTTCCCCATTGACAGCGATGTGGATGAATTTTTTGACGCCCTTTAAATTTTAGTTTTTGTTTAGTTATTTCTGTAAATATTATACTCTTAATTTAAGTTTTTATATATATAGTATGTATATATAGGTATTTTTATATAATAATTTTGTTATAGTTGTATATGTGTAATTAATGTATGTAAATAAATACAAGAGGCACAGATGAATCATGATTTTGCCTAAAATCATGCTTAACTCATCATTCATACAGACTTCAGTATTATCATTTTTCTACACGAATCTGTAACCCAAAAGCATCACACGAAACTCAGATTAAAGTTTTAAAACAGCATAATAAAATTAATAAATTAGGCATTTTAATCAGCAAGGTACCTAAACCAAACACAGATGAATCAGACATTTACCTTTGTTTCACCAGGTTCTCAGCCAACCAGCCTCACGTCCGCCTTCTAGCACGTCCGTTGTACGACAGGTTTCCCCCCACGTGGGATCCCAGACTCTCATCATTATTCCTCGACCAAGTACAGTCAAGTGAAGCTTACTCCACATGAATCAGTATTATACGCCGGACACTTCTTATTGAAGTGAAAACTTCTTTAGCGGCGTTGTACACTTTTTCTGTAATGGGTAAAAAATTTAAAACTCGCGTCAGGGTCACGTGACCAAAACTCGCGTCAGGGTCACGTGACCCTGATCGAAAATGAGTAAGACGTCATTCAAATTAAAAATAAAACATAGTAACAAAAAAGTTTTCACTTCTACCGGCACTCCTGGAGTGCAACCTTTTTTTACTTAATTAAAAACACACTAACGTAGTTATATCTAATATGTATTTTTAACCGACTTCAAAAAAAGGAGGAGGTTATCAATTCGACTGTATTTTTTTTTTGTTTGTTTTTTTTTTTTTATGTTTGTTACCTCATAACTTGCGACTGGGTGAACCGATTTTCATGATTCTTTTTTTATTCGAAAGCTGGTGCTTCCCGTGTGGTCCCATTGTCACCATTTTAGGATCTGATGATTGGATCTTGGAGAAATCGAGGGCAACCCTCAAATTTTATTAGCTGACACATAGTTTTTCGCAAATCTTATGAAGTAATTCAAGTACTTGCGTTTGGAAATCATCATCTCATGTAGCTGAGCTGATGATGGAAGGTACAACTCTTCAAGTAAGAAAATTATGTTTGAGTTCGCGAACTATAAGTCCGATTTAAGTAATTCTTTTTTTGTTGTATTAGGTATCGTTCGACTTAGGGAATTCTGCAAATTTCATCAAAATCGGTTCAGCAGTTTTTGAGATAAGGAATGAATGAAAGAGATGTTAACGATGTTATTACCGGTGCTACGGATTACAAAATTCTAGTGCACATGTAAGAAAATGATGTATTTGACAAGAATTTTGGTTGAATATTTAAACTAAAAAGAGTAAAATAAAATCTTTTTTAAAAAAAATGTGACCGCCTTCAAAAACAACCACAAAAAACAGTAAAATAACCTACAAAACTTTTCTGTCGGAAGTCGGTGGCAAAAGAGACAATGAAATTAATAAAAAGTCACCGACTTCCGATAGAAAAGTTTTGTAGGTTATTTTACTGTTTTTTGTGGTTGTTTTTGAAGGCGGTCACATTTTTTTTAAAAAAGATTTTATTTTTGTAAGAGGTCAATAAATTACCTTTCGATATAACTTTAATTTATATTGATGAATCAAAAGGAAAATGCGACATCGACCATTTTGTTCCGGAAAATGGGAAACGGACGCCCTATATGAATCAGGAGAACAGACTTCAAAAATTTTTATTTTGAGTCTAGATATCTACTATTAAAAAAATATAATTTGTCCTAGGTAGAGCTAAAGCTAAACTGTACAGAAAAAAATATTACATGCCGTTTTGTTAGTTGGTTACAGAAATATACCCACAGACATCGAAAATTTTGTCTCTGAAGAACTACCCTAATGATCAATCGGAGTTGGTATTTTAGAATCAATCGGAATTATGATAACCGGTATTTTAAATTCGTATCTTATGGCATGAAATACAACAGAAGCCCTGGTGAAGACGGTATCACCACTAAATCAATGCAAGTTGGAGAGCCAACCTTATTACTCATATCTGTAACCATTCCAATTCCATTCTTAAAACGGGCATATTAATCCTTGTAACTTTTGCCATTCAAATAATGTAATTCTTTTACACAAATAAATCCTTTTAAAAAAAATCAAACCGACGAAATGTCGAACTGAAAAGCAAAAAATAAATTTTAACAAACAAACATTTAAATTCACTATTTGAAGAGCAGAATAGCTCGTGGTATAGCTTGTCGTGTAAATGAATAGCTCTTCGTAGCTTTTCGTTGATTGTTTCTTTGGCACCGCCCAAACGCTACTAAGCACCTTTATACTAAGAAATCTACCATCATCTATGACGTGTACACATTAACGTGATACTCTAGCAAGGGTAGTCTCGCTAATGTGTACACGTCGTAGATTGCCCTATGAGACTCGCTCTACGTTATTTTAATCTATCGTGGACGAGGCGCTTAACAGTTAACAACAACTATATCGTGTTTGGGCTCATTTCACTCAGCTTGATGAGAACTTTAGACCTAGCTGAGGTACCATTGCCATCGAGGGTCTGAGGATGGTGACGGATAGCAGGGGCAAGAGGTCCTCAACAGTTAACAGCACCTTTATCGTGTTTGGGCTCATTTCACTAGTCTTTATACCTAGCTGGGGTATAATTGTCATCGAGGGTCGGAGGATGGTGACAGAGGGCAGTAGCAAGAGATCCTTAACAGTTAACAGCAACTATATCGTATTTGGGCTCATTTCACTCATCTTGATGAGAACTTTAGACGTAGCTGGGGTATGACAGTTGTTGAGAGTTTGAGACAGTTAACAAAAAAAAAAAATTAACACTCTTTTATTTTTTTTTTAGTTACAGAAATTGACACAAGATAGAGGAAATTCAAAAGTAAAAAATAAAACCTTTTTAAAAAAAATCAAACCGACCAAACATCGAACTGAAAAGCAAAAAATAAATTTTGAGGCGGTGCCAAAGAAACAATCAACGAATAGCTACGACGAGCTATTCAACCACGAAAATCTATACAACGAGCTATTCTGCTCTTCAAATAGTTAATTTATAATTTGTTTGTTTGTTTGGCGCCGCCTCAAAATTTATTTTTTGCTTTTCAGTTCGATGTTTGGTTGGTTTGATTTTTTTTTAAAAAGGTTTTATTTTTTACTTTTGAATTTCCTATCTTGTGTCAATTTCTGTAAGTTTACTATTTTATACCATTTATTAGGAATTTTGTACTTCTCAATTACCGTAGATAAGCAGGTCGTGCTAGGAAGGTTGCTTCCTAGCACGACCACGCTAACATTGCAGCTGGCATTGAAGTTGAAGACATGAGAGCATGCCTAATAATTTGTACTCATTTAGGCTGACCGCAGACTTGAGTCAAAACAGTTTTAAGACAGACTATTGCTTTACAAAAACCATGAAGATGAGCACACTTAAAACAAAACGTCTCATAGACAATATTGTCTAATAGACACAAGAACTGCACAGCGACAAGTCTGACACTGAACAGTTTTGTTTCAGGTGAGCGGTACGACACGCCGCTCACCTGAAACAAAACAGTTTTGTTTTTGTTTTAAGACAGACTTGTCTGTGCGAGACAAAACTGTCTTAAAACATTTGTGACTCAAGTCTGCGCTCAGCCTTATACTCTGGATTCATCTATACATATTATGTAAAAGTTAAGTCTGTTCTTTTATATATATCTTTTCTTCTTTATCTTTATCTTCTTTATCTTTATCTTTATCTTTACATATAATAAAATCGTAGAGATGTCATTCCTGTACATTGAATATTTTTTTCTTTTTGTATTTTTTTCGAGATAAGGGATCGATTCTGATGCCAGATCAACTTTTATTTTTTTTCGAAATTATTTGTTTTTTTGATTTGATCTATCTCCGAAACTACTGTAAAGTTGTCGATCAAATTTTCCTCAAATATTCCTAATAATATGCTTCTGTTAATATGCTATGTATTATTACGCTATTTTTCCTGAGAGATAAGCAATTTTGAATTTTGTTGTTTTTAGATGTTTGTTGATAGTTGGAAGCTAAACCACTGGATATTATTTTGTCAATTTTTCCTCAAATATTCCTTAAACTGCTGTTCTATTAATAGGATATGTATAATTACGCTATTCCCCTTGGGGGATTAGCAATTTTATAATATGTTGATTTTCAGTCATTGTTGACATTTGTACAAGAACTGCTATTTGAAAATCACTGTCAACGTACTAGCCAGTCCGGTCGGTAACCTGCTTGACTTTCGTGCAAGGGGTCTCTGGATCAAATCTCGCAGTTTTCTTTTTCTCTTTTTAAGTTTTTTTTTTTATTTGTCCTGAGAGTTTTAAATAATTTTAAAAAAATGTGCATACTTTTGTTTCAATATTATTCGCGATTTTAAATAATTACTATTTTTTTTTCAATACTTCTCTAGGATATAAATCTACACCGATTTAAATTGTAGGTAGTAAGTTGGATATTTTTTTTAATTGTAATTGTTTCGAGGTGTGGAATTTTTAAGATTAGAAAAAAAATCAGGGTTTCTATAATTTGTGTTTATTTATGTTTTGAATTGGTGCTCAAACCAGTGCATAGATTCTGTTTTAAACGACGGCCAGTTGTACTCATCGAGTCAGATAATTAGTTATTTTTTAGGTATCACGCGTTATGCTAAAGGGAGAAGAGCAATGCTATCGTACGTTCAATTTGCAGCGATACTGTAAATCGACCCAAAAATGATAGTCTAATGTTTAAGATAAACACGGTTCTTTGAAATTAATGTCGCTCAAATAAGGACGTTTCCTATGCAAACTATGTACCTAGATATAACATTATTGATCTAAACTAATAATAAAAATCCAAGTTTGTTTGTTTTTTACCTTTTCACGCATTACTACCTACTGAATCGATCGTCCCAAAATTTAGCATATATACGTTGTCATCCCGAATAACAGAAGAGAGCTGTTTCCGAGAAAACAATTACGTTCATATTCCAGATGGCGCCACACGATCCGTATTGTTTCTCAAATTCTAAAAAACGCAAGCGAAGCCGCGGGAAAACACTAGTTATATATAAAAGAACAGGGGTTTTTCTTTTGATTCAACTACAGCCGAAACCGCTAAACGCAGAAACTTGAATTTTGGACAGCATTTGCAGTCTACCATGTAGATTGGCAATAAGACGGGATTTTGCGAAAATCCTCCTCTAAGGGGGTGAAAAGGGGTGAAAACGTTTGTATGAAAAATCTTATTCCTTGGGTTTATAAACTTGAAACTTACCACGAATGAGAACACAAGTAAATAAATAAGATTAGCACCATTATTTTTTTTAAACTACTCTCCATTGGTAATCTAGGGGCTGTTAAAGTTTGTATGCAAAAATCATAACGCGTGAGCTGATGAATTTGAAAATCAGTATTTATATACGAGATAAGAATTAACTAAACACGTGTTTTTGATTTTTCGAAAATCATCCCCCAAGTTGATGAAAAGGGGTATTCAAATTTTAAGGGGAGGATATAAAACCAATAAACGTAGAAACCTGAATTTTGGATGATAGTTGCAGTTTATAATGTAAGTAAGCATTAAGAAAGGATTTTGCAAAAATCTACCTCTAAGGGGGTGAAAAGGGGTGAAAACCTTTGTATGCAAAATCTTATTCTTTGGGTTTATAAACTTGAAACTTGATACGAATGTGAGTATAAGTAAATAAAAAAGATGGACCCTATTCTTTTTTCAAAACTGCCCTCCATTTTTGGGTTTTTCGAAAATCACCCCCTAAATTTTGAAAAGGGTTGATTAAGTTTTAAGGGAAGGATTTACTGCTTGCTTCGACAAATTCTAAACTGGGCATGAATTATCTCTCAATCGAATAAAAGATCAACAAAATCAACCCCTAACGGGGTGTAAATCGGAAAATCAGTTTGTCTACTACGATTGATTATTTGTTTGTATTGAGATTTTAAATTTTCTTATAAGGAGGGTGAGCGGAAATTAAATTGACTGAGTTCGAAATTAGAAACACGCGCAGACGAAGTCGCGGGCAAACTGCTAGTTATTAATAAATTGTAGAAACTGGCAAGCAAAAAATAAAAACAAATTTCTGCCCTCAAGCCAGCATTTCATTTTTTTTGTCCCGAGATGGCGTTAAATTAAATAATGAGCAGAATTCTTGATTTTATTTTTTCTTACAATTTACGACAATTTATCGGTAATGAATTCGGTATATTATTCGATATAAATGAGTACAAATTATTAGGCATGCTACGGTGTCTGCCGGGTAGGTTGAGCTTGGTAGTGCGAGGATGTGGACCCCTATTTGAGTACTGGGTCGTCGAGCTGTGAAAACTTGTGGGGTCACGGAATCAAACACTCTGCTTGTAGATTATGAGTGACCACGTTTATTCTCCAAAGTCCTTCCGCTCGGAGCAGGTTTCTTAATATTTGTACCTTATTTTCCAAAAAGAGTATTGCTCCGAATGAAAACATCAATAACGTTCTTAGATGGCGCCACAAAGTGATTTACTTTGACACGTATCCGTTTAAATTTTTTTGATTTAATTTTTTTGACTAGCCTGTTGGTCTAGTGGTTAGTGACCCTGACTGCTATGCCTGAACCCTGAACCCACGACCCCCGGGTCGTGGGTTCCATTCCCACCCAGGACAAATGTTTTGTGTGATGAGCACGATCATTTGTTCTGTGTCTGGGTGTAATTTATCTATAATATGATATGTATTTAGAAATATATAAGTATGTTTATCAGTTGTCTAGTACATAACACAAGCTCTGCTTAGCTTGGGACTAGATGGCGTTGTGTGATAGCTTTGTGGAATATTATTATTATTTGAATATTATTTAATTGCAACTAACATTTATGATGACAATGGTTTCTCCCGCTATAAACTCGTAACATATTCCACGGGAACATAAAATCTGAATAAAAACTATCTGTGTACTAAATTTATCAAAACCCATTCAGCAGTTTTTGCGTGAAAGAGTAACAAACAACCAAACATCCATCCACTTTATAATAATAAATGTAAATGTAGTACAGTAGAGTAACATAACAATTATTTATATACAGCCTTAAAAGAAAACAAATTAAATATTTGGCAATTAAATCTATCTTAAGTTAGTCTATTATGTAGTTTCTATCATTATATCACAATTAATACTCAAAAATCACGATATAAAATGAGAGGTTATAAGTACAAAGATCGTAATAAATGTTGCAGGAATAGCCGCCACTTGCACAGAGCCGCTGCAAGCGTGTCGGCCCGGTCCGATGCAGGCGGCGTACGCCATGAGGTGCGGCAGCTGGCTCTGCTCGTACAGCCCCGTGAACATGGAGTGGTGCGGCCCGCGCGCGAACACCGCCACGTCGTCGCCGCCGTGCGTCTCATCCTCAAGTGGGACATCGACGTGAGACTTCCACTGTAGTTGAACTGCAACATAAAATAATATTGTTGTAACATTTTACATCACTAACGGCATTATTTTTACTTCTATGAACTCAAACAATGCGCTTACGGAATTTATCCTCATCAGTAACGTTGGGCCGAATGTCGTTCTCATGCGGGCGGAAACCAGGACCGTTGCTGTATGATAGCGTCATGTAGGGCATGTTGTCCTCATCTAAATCTCTGGAGGGACCAAGGATGTCATTGCCACGTTGTGAGTATCCATTAAAGGTCATAACATGTGCGTGATCTGCCGTCACCACGATGAGCGAGTCTTCTTCCGACAGCATCTCTGCGGCGCGCGCCACGGCCTTGTCCATCTCTAGCGTCTCGTCCAGCGATAAATGTACGAAGTTATCGTGATGAGCGTGGTCAATGCGGCCTCCCTCCACGAATAAAAAGAAACCCTTCTCGTTACGGCTCAAGGAACGAATCGCCACCTCTGTCATCTCTTCGAGTGTCGGTTCGGTTTCTAAATTCGATTGCATGTGATATTGCATATGGCTACTCTCAAACAATCCCAAAAGGTACTCGGGCAGGGTGTCGTTGGCTTGCATGAGTTGCTCGCGGTTCCAAACATACTTATGGCTAACTGCGCGGCTCACTTTGTCTTGCTTCCACTCTTCTATTAAATTACGGTTATCTGTGCGATTGCCTTTATGTCCTTCGTCATCAAGAACGTCGTTTGGCAAAAAGTTACGTCGACCGCCACCTAAAATCACCTAAACAGAAAATATAAGTAATATATATTAGTAGGCATGCATTGTAGCTAAGGAACTACAAAACATCAAAAATAAAACTACCAGAAAGAATGTGCCGATACCAAACTCTCAGGGCCCAAGTAACAAAGACAAAATACCTAGTGTCACCAAGCTTGCTACTAAAAGTGTTTCGTATGCACAAATGACGAAAGGAGTCCAATTGTTGCCACAGTCACATATGAAACCAATGAGCCCTAACATGGACGAAAAGATTAATACAATTATAAATCTTTTATCCTCGTTCGACGAAAGATTGAAAAAACTTGAAAGTAGCACTAAAACAGCTACCAAACAAAAATGGAACATACATGGCTAATTTACTAAGAATTATGGCATGGAATGCGAATGGACTGCTGAAACATCAGAATGAACTTACGGCAGTCCTAAACATGGAAAGTATTGATGTATGCCTAATATCGGAGTCACACTTCACTAAAGAATCTCATATCCAAATTAAAGGGTATAAAGTATATCATGCATTGCATCCCAATAATACACCAAGAGGTGGTAGTGCTGTCATTATAAAAGAGAATATTTTTCACTATGAAGAGCTGAAATATGAAGAAGAAGAAATACAAGCAGTGGCCGTCTGTGTCAAAACAAAATATTGTCTTGTCACCATTTCAGCCATATACTGTCCACCTAGATATCCACTAAAAACAGATCAGTATACGAATTTTCTAAACCGTCTTGGAAACAGATTTATATTGGGAGGCGACTTTAATGCTAAAAATACATTTTGGGGATCAAGACTGACAACAACCAAAGGAAGAGAGTTACTGTGCGCGATTGAAGAAACACAATGCAAAACTCTATCAACAGGTAAGCCTACTTATTGGCCTACTGACCCAAAAAAGATTCCTGATCTCATAGACTTTTTTATTTACAAAAACTTGTCACCTAATCTTCTCTGCATTAAAGAAGGATATGATATGAGCTCAGATCACTCACCTATATTACTTACTCTAAGTGAGACTGTCTTGCTGAAAGAAACCTACCCCACATTGGTAAATAAGAACACTGATTGGGCAAGCTTTAAAATAGACTTGGACTCTGTAATAGATTTAAAAGTTCCACTAAAGAAGCCAGAAGATCTTGATCGGGATATCAGTCGGTTTATAACACAAATACAACAATGCGCTTGGAAAAACACGCCTACCGTTAAGATGAAAAACAGACTTATCTACTATCCAGCAGAAATCACTAAACTCATAGCTGAAAAGAGGCGACAGAGACGAATATGGCAACAAACAAGATTTCCACAAGATAAAAGGATCCTGAACAAACTAACAAAACAACTGAGAAGTGCAATTCAGAAATTCAAAAATGAATCAATGAGCAGTTATTTAAAACAACTAACTAGCAATCGGACGACAGATTACTCTCTGTGGAAATCTACAAAAAGTTTAAAAAAGCCAATTATGCATATTCCCCCTATCAAAGATATTAACGGGAGGTGGGCAATAAGCAACGAGCAAAAAGCTATTTAGGTTTGCACAACATCTGGAACACATTTTCAAGCCAAATAAAGAACATGAAGACAGCGTCCTATTAGATGAAATAACTAATAATGATGAGCAAGAAATAAAATTTGTAACACCTAGAGAAGTGTACAATGTAATCAAGCGTCTTAGACCAAACAAATCACCTGGCTTCGATCTTATTACTGGAGAAGTTCTTAAAAACCTCCCACGTAAGGCTATCGTAAAACTTACGACTCTTATCAATGCAACGTTCAGGCTTAAGTCGGTACCTGACTTGTGGAAAGTTGCAGAAGTTATAATGATACCAAAGCCTGGTAAACCTCCCCATGAAACGACATCATATAGACCGATCTCACTGCTACCGATCATGTCAAAATTATTTGAAAAGCTTCTTTTGAAACGGCTAAAACCCATCATAGAAGAAAGAAACTTGATCCCTGACTACCAATTTGGATTCAGGGAAAAACATTCAACAATAGACCAAGTACATAGGATTACCAACACTATAGAAAAGGCTTTAGAAGAAAACAAAGTTTGCTCCACGGTCTTCCTCGACGTAGCGCAAGCATTCGATAAGGTATGGCACAAAGGCCTTATTAACAAACTAAAAAATATGCTCCCTAAACAGTTTGCTGACATCTTAGAGTCTTACCTATCACATCGCATGTTTAGAGTCAGACAAGATGAAGCACATTCAGAACTCAAACCGATAAAAGCTGGAGTACCGCAAGGAAGTGTCCTAGGTCCTGTCTTGTACTTATTGTACACTTGCGATATTCCTGAATTAGAAAATAATACCATTGCCACATTTGCAGACGACACAGCTATAATGGCCACAGGTGTCACTCAAAAAGAAGCAGTGGAAAAAGTTCAAGCAGCCGTCAATATCATTTTTGACTGGACAAAAAAATGGCGTGTGAAACTCAACGAATCAAAATCTGTTCACATAGACTTCACAAACAAAAAGCCAAATTATCATCCGGTAAACATAAACGGCCATGTCATACCGTACGAAAATACAGCCAAATACTTAGGCATGACTTTAGACGCAAAGCTTCGCTGGAAAGCTCATGTTAAAAAGAAACGCGACGAGCTAGAGCTTCGCTACAAGTCCATGTATTGGCTGATAGGAAGAAATTCTTGGCTGTCAGCACACAACAAAATACTTTTATACAAACAAGTCCTCATGCCTGTATGGACTTATGGTATTCAGCTTTGGGGCTGTACCAAACAAAGTAACATCAAAATTATACAGCGTTTTCAAAACAAAGTACTCAGAGGAATCGTCAATGCGCCCTGGTACATTCGAAATGACGACCTTCATCGGGACCTCAAAGTAGACCTCGTCATAGATATAATTAAAAAGAACGCTGAAGCTCATGAACGAAGGCTTCACCATCATGTGAACATCGAGGCTATCCAGCTCCTCGACAACACGGACATAGTGAGAAGACTAAAAAGGACAAAACCTTTCGAGTTAACTTAGTGAAGTGTTAGTGTAATGTAGTGAAGTGAGTGCTACCCATAAAGAACACAAGAACAAAGTGTCTTCCCCTTAATAGAGACAATAAGAAAAGTGTTAATGGACACATTCTTAGGTTTAGTCTCCTTAGCAAATTAAGTCAAAATAGAATTACTCATTAGCTTTAGTATTAAGCTAGATTGTATTTTTTATGATGTAACCTTATGAGGAAACATCATATAACAAAAAAAAAAAAAAAAAAAAAAAAAAAAAAAATTAGTAGGCATCTAAAAAGTCATCAGACATGAAATGTCTGAACCCTTAACCTACTAGGTACCTAAATGTCTCACATATCCTGTTGGAGTACAGTAATCGTGAATATTTTTGAGTGTCAGTGAGTTGAGTTTTCATCATTCCTTCAGCTTTTTCCACGTCCCAGTTCCGCACAACGGCTCGTTGAGGACAGTCGTAAATAAATAAAATTAAAAAAATCTAAAACTCCACGTTTTTAAATGTCCTAAAAATAAAAAGTAACCCTACGGGGCTGAGAGAAGGACCACTCAAAACGTGGGGGTGTATATTATTTAAGGGATTATTTATAGGATATATTTACATGACGTGTTCGACTTCTAAAAAAGGAGGTTACTCAATTCGACAGTATATGTATGCTTTTTTATATGTTTTCGCACAGAACTTCGTCGTTTATGAACTGATTTTGATGATTCTTTTCTTGTTGGAAAGAAGATATTTCAAAGGTAGTCCCATGATAAGGAAATCAAGGTCTGGTGATGGAAGACCAGAGAAACAGAATATTTAAAAATCGAAGGGGCGACTAGTGCGTTTCTAAGTTTTTACTACACACTACAATATAATAAAGTTTTGGAGTTGATCTGATGAGGGAGCCGAGAGACAGTCAAGTCTCCTCAAAAATTCACTTCACTTATCTTGTGTTTGAGCTTGATTAATTTGTATTGATAAGAACTTTAAACCTTGATGGGTTGAAACTGTAATTAGGGGTCTGATGATGAAGTCGAAGGTCAGTTCAGTTCAGGGAACTCCAGCGTAATGACATAGTAGGTCTCTCTGTTAAACATTGTATCGAACTGTCCTGTGTTGAGCTAGATAGGCATGTAATAGTGTGTGTGTACAGACCCCCAAAGTATCAAAATTTCTCCTTATTCGAATCAATAATGGAAGATGTTCCAGTAAAGCTTGCAGACAGTTATAAATCCGCAGTAATTTGTGGTGATTTTAATATCAATATTTTGGAAGAAAATTTAAAGAGCAATAGATTATTAAATCTTTTTAAGTCATTTGGTTTGACCAATATATGGACCTACTAGGGTGACTCCAACTTATGCTACTTGTATTGATAATGTTTTCTGCAATTGTGATTATTCGGATAAAGCAAAAGTTAGTTGTCTGCCATCTGACCATAGTGGACAAACGGTAACTTTTAAGTGTAAATGTTTCACAAGTTCAGATTTCAGATAGACAAATAACAACTAACAAATTAAATAAATTTAATGAATCTGTATTCAATAGATTAAGTATTATGAGCCCAAGTGTGGACGACATTAGAGTCAATTAATATAATGGTTTCTTTTCAATAGTTCATACCGATTCAATCAATCTTTTGAAAAGAAGGCTAAAACTATTTGCCCTAAATTTGTGTTTAGTGACTGGGCGACTGCAGGTATAAGAAAAAGTAGGGAAAGACTATTTGAGCTCTATGGCCTTAAGCCTTACATTAACACTGAAACTTTTAACAGGTACTTTTCTACGTAATCGAAGGTGTTTAGAAATATGTACTTCCAAGGCTGCTAAAGCCATGTACATAAGTAAGAAAATCAAAACGTCAGATTAGAAAATAATAACAGTTTGGAAAGTAATAAATGATGAGACTGGCAGGAAAAAAATACGTAGCACCAAGTATACGTTGGAGACACCACATGGTCCTAAAAGTTCAAATCGAGATGTAGCTAAAGAATTTTTAAATTACTTTACTGATATACCATTAAAGACCACGCAGGCTTTTAACTCCTCTCCCGATATCACAATTGCTTTATTGGAGGCAAACGTGTCTGGCTGCTCGGCTGAATTTGTATTTAGGCACATAAACCCCATGACGGTTATTAAAGCTTTTCGGCAAATCAAAATTAAGCTAATAGAAAATCTTTGGGGAATGTCGATCAAAGTTTCTACATCCATAGTAGAGACTGTAGCACCATACTTGGCTTTAATTTTTAAATTATGTGTACACCAAGGAGTTTTCCCCGACTTAATGAAATTCAGTAAAGTCGTACCTCTTTTCAAATCAGGAGACACTAAAGACACTAATAATTATACACCAGTATCCGTGTTGCCCGTTTTTAGCAAGGTTTTTGAAAAGGTAATGCTTGATCAGATGCTTAACCATTTTAACACCAATAAAATTTTACACGATCAACAGTATGGTTTCACCAAGGGACGTTGTTCAACTGACGCCGGTGTTACCCTGTTGGAGCACATATTTACTGCATGGGAAGAGGCACAAGACGCCATAGGAATATTCTGTGACCTCTCCAATGCATTTGATTGCGTTAATCACGATACTTTGCTTTTTAAACTTTACGAGCATTACGGTCTCATTAAACTTGCAATAAGTTTGATAAAATCTTGTTTGTGTGATAGACAGCAGCTAGTTCAGATAAATGGTGTGAATTCCGGAGGTTTAAAAGTAAAAATGGGGGTTCCGCAAGGCTCAATATTGGGTCCTTTTCTCTTTCTTGTATATACAAATGATTTACCCTATTTATTAAAAAATCAACTTCACAATATGGTGTTATTTGCTGATGACACTTCCCTAATATTTAAGATAAATAGATGGGCCCAAAATCTAGACTACGTAAATGATGCTTTACGTCAAGTCCATGATTGGTTTACTGCAAACAATTTAGTATTAACTGGAAAAAAGACCAAATGTATAACATTTGCCTTACCTAATGTTAAAAGCACAAATTATAATATAGTATTGAATCAAGAGAAAATTGAATTTGTCGATAAAACAGTTTTCCTGGGAATAACCAGGAAAACTGTTTAATCGACAAATTCAAGTTTCTCTACTAAGTAGTGATTGGAATGGGGACTCCATTGAAGCCGTGCATCAAACGTAATCAGTTCAGCAGCATACGCTGTTCGAAAAACCCGTCAATTTACCGATGTAGATACTGCTAGAATTGTCTATTATAGTTACTTCCACAGTATCATGTCATATGGCATTTTATTATAGGGAAGGGCTGCCGACATCGAATCTATCTTCATTTTGCAAAAGAGACATCAGGGCCATATACTCGTACAATCTCCGTAGACGCGATTCTACAGAAATTAACATCATGACAGTACCTTGTCAATACATCTATGAAAATATAATGTACGTTAGGAAAAATCTGCATCTTTTTAGTAAGAGAGGTGACATACACAACTATCACACTAGAAATAGGGATCAGTTAATTCAGCCGGGCTTCGGACTCGCCAAAGTGGACTATTCTTTCATGGGCTACTGTTTAAAGTGCTATAATAAAATACCACAAAATGTTCTTGAATTGAATGAGACTAAATTTAAAGCATGTCATGTTAAACGCACACTATGTCAGCGGGCTTATTATAAACTAGGCGATTATATCGCTGATAGTAATGTTTGGCTCCATGCTGAGCTATACTCACTGAGTACCTACGTCCCTTATTGACTTGAATGGCCCTGGCGGTTGAGAGTATGTCATGCTCACTCAAATGTCTCGCTGATAGTGGCGCGTGTGCCGAATCATTTAGCTCCCTTCAAAATGGTTGTGCTGAATGGTGCTGATTATATAATATGTCATGTTCGTGAACGGGCGCTGTCAGATGGGACTGGACATCTCTTAGCTGCCATGGTCTATTTTAATTATTAATAACTTTATTTTGAATTGTGTTTTTATTTTACTATGGACACTATTATCTTGCCACATCCTTCTCACATAGTGTACCATCTGATGATGAATGATGTAACAAAATTTTTGTAATAATTTTGGCGATTGAAAAAGAGTGTCCATGGAGTTTCTTGCTCATTTTTCTCCATAGAGATCTACGCTTTGGAATGAGCTCCTACGGTACTTTCACAGTTTTTATGTCTTGTGACTGGGACTGTAGCACCATAACTATTTTTGCACTTGTTTTATTTTATGTCTTTTGACAATTCATAAGTGCCTGTAATTGGCCTAGTTGAAATAAACGATTTGATTTGATCCTCAACGGTTTACAGTAGCCACCTTTTGTTTGCACTTAATTTATTTAAATTGATAAGAACTTTTCACCCATGTGGGTTATTTTTCGATGCAGTATATCTGCCATTTGGTCCCATTTAATATCGTTTATTAGTTTCGATCAGTAATTTTATTTTATGAACATTGCGATGTTATATACCGAACGGGTTCTACGGATAATAAAATTCTAGTGCATAAATTATGTAAGAAAAGTATGTAGTTGGCAAGAATTTTGGTTGAATATTTAAACTAAAAAAAACCGGCCAAGTGCGTGTCGGGCCACGCACAGTGTAGGGTTCCGTAGTTGCCCATCAAAATACTTATGTGAACTAACTAAACTGATTCGCTGAATTTAATTTTAAAAAGAAGAATTTTCAAAATCGGTCCAGGAGTCTTTGAGAAACATAAGAAAAAAGATTACAACGAATTTAGAACCTCCTCCTTTTTTTGAATTTAGTTAAAAATAGTTGACGATAAAAAGCTACCTATCCCCAAAAAACATACCTATAAAAGCTGTAAAAATAAAGTTGACAAACTTACATTTGCAGTTGTCTCCGATACATTTTGTTTAAGAAAATATGATATTAAGTACATTTTATAAGTTGGTCGACTATTACTCGTAAAGTTGTAAAGCCTACTCAGTCATGATAATTTTCTTTTAAATTTCGTTATATGTACTACTATTGTGAATTTTTTCACACCCCCGAACATAACCGTTTAGCTGGTAGAGGGGGGGGACACTCGAATCGAGCAAAATTTAGCATTTTAAAGCTTAATATTTCACAAACGAATTTTTTTATCAAAAAATTGTTAAAGGAAACTATAATTATTTTTTAAAGGCCTATTTAATGATACCTCACACTAAGGGGTACGCGAGAAAAAAAAAATCCTCACTTTACGTGTAAGTACTGGAGGTACCCTAAAAAAAAATATTTTACGAGATTTTATTTTACCACTTTTTCGGCACAACAAATCCGTATATTTACACCAAATTACAGCTCTCTAGTACAGTGCGTCTCTGAGCTAAACTGCGGACAGACGGACGGACGGACGGACGGACGGACGGACGGACGGACGGACATGGCGAAACTATAAGGGTTCCTTGTTGACTACGGAACCCTAAAAAGGGTAAAATCTACCAAATAACTCTTCGTTCAGAAGTCGGTGGCAAAAAACGTAATGAAATAAAAAACAAAACCACCGACTTCCGACTGAAAAGTTATTTGGTAGGTTATTTTGTCCTTTTTCATGGTCGATTGTGAAGTCGGTTATACTTTTATAGTTAAAATTTTATTCAAACTCGAACTATAGAACAAGGTAACGTTCACACTACGATACCGACCTTGAGCTTGTTGCCAGGATGCTGGTGTATCATCTGCATCGCGATGTCGGGGCAGCGCGCTGGGTCGTGGCCCATCTGCTCCACGTGCGCGTTGTGCTCCCACGTGCGGTTGGCCACCTTGGCGTACACCCCCGCAGGAGACGCGTGCGTGATTCGCGTCGTAGTTACGACACCTGCGACACGATATTAAAAGTAACGGTATATAGGTGTTAAAATACAAACATAATGCAAAATAGAACACCTAGCGTGACGATCTAGACATATACCACGAAGACTGGTTTGAAGCAGTCTTGGGAAAGAGTTCATTGCAGGAATTAGGCTCCTCAGTTTTTTCCAGAAATTCTTCTATCAGTGGGTTATAGATTAAGCGAAAAAAGCCAAACGAGACGGCATTTCGAATTGTACAATTATTGTACATTTTCTGAAACAAATTTTCTATCTGAACTAGAAATAGGGTCATAACTTTTGAACCATGTTGAAAATTACCTGTGAATGAAAAACGGAAATTGGATAACCAGTTTTGATGAAGTGATCAATATGAATAGGTTTACAGGGGTGATAAATCGATTTGTCCGCGTTGATGGACCGCCATTGCCACTGATGATGATGATGGTTTACTATGCTGAAACTTGTGGTTGATTACATACAGGGTGATTTTTTAGTCACCATCCAAATTTTAATATACTCGTATTAATCTTTGGCAAAAATCATTGAATACGTGTTTTTTCTTTTTGTATCACTCAATACAAAAATATCGAGATAACAAGTCTCAATGTTATCTATAGAAAGTTGATGAAGCCGGACACCGCGCTGTGATGTGTCGCCCAGGTGTAGCGGGGCGGGGCGGGGGGTAAGCGGGGTGCGCTCTGCCCGTTTCATGCGTCGGCAACGTTTAGCTTAGTGACCACACAGAACGGATGAGAAAATGATTAAATATGACAATTTGAAGTATCGATTTTTTTTCAATAATGGGGTTAGTCATTGATACCTAATGCCTAGAAAAATTTTGGACGGTGCTAAAAAAGTCACCCTGTATATAACTTTTTATACAAAAATTTCTGTATTTTTTAGGGTTTATTGTTATAATTATGTTCACCCCAACAGACCTTGGTAGACCATGTTCTGTTCATTAACTATATTAAGAGACGTATACTCGCGTAGGACGTGCACTCACCTGCGTCGCGGCCGTCTGCTAGCGCCAACTCCGCGAGGGACTGCAAGTGTGTGTTGTTGTTCAGGGAAGCCTCGCAGTCACTGCACCGCACGGCCGCGTTCACTGCAACCTCGCGTTGCATGACGTGCACTCACCTGCGTCGCGGCCGTCTGCTAGCGCCCACTCCGCGATGGACTGCAAGTGTGTGTTGGTGTTCAGGGAAGCCTCGCAGTCACTGCACCGCACGGCCGCGTTCACTGCAACCTCGCGTTGCATGACGTGCACTCACCTGCGTCGCGGCCGTCTGCTAGCGCCAACTCCGCGAGGGACTGCAAGTGTGTGTTGTTGTTCAGGGAAGCCTCGCAGTCACTGCACCGCACGGCCGCGTTCACTGCAACCTCGCGTTGCATGACGTGCACTCACCTGCGTCGCGGCCGTCTGCTAGCGCCCACTCCGCGATGGACTGCAAGTGTGTGTTGGTGTTCAGGGAAGCCTCGCAGTCACTGCGCCGCACGGCCGCGTTCACTGCAACCTCGCGTTGCATGACGTGCACTCACCTGCGTCGCGGCCGTCTGCTAGCGCCCACTCCGCGATGGACTGCAAGTGTGTGTTGGTGTTCACGGAAGCCTCGCAGTCACTGCGCCGCACGGCCGCGTTCACTCCGATTACTCCATAGTTTGTCTTGACGCCACATAAATACGCGGTAGCAGTGCACGCAGAGTCTGCGATCTGGGCGTTTGTACAGTATGTCTGAAACATATTCCAAACTTAGGTAAACGCAGTCTTCGGTGACGAACACAATATGATTATTATGTTCCTAATTTCCTCTCTAGTGTAAGGTAATTCCTGATTTATACTTAAGTCTTTTAATTAAAATGTGATTCATGTATTCTTTCACAATGCCAGTAACCAGATAAACAATTCCCTTAAACTTTTCTGTGAGTGGCGCTTGAAGAAAAAGACGGCATTTACCTTAGCCATTCCAACCGTAGGAAAAGTCTCAAAGTGCATCTTCGCTTCTTCGCCGGTGTCACCTCGTCGCTGGCCGAGCAGCGTGCGCGCGGCCGCCAATGTGGGCACGGACATGCCGTCGCCCAGGAACATGACCACGTTGCGCGCCTTCTTCACGCTCTCCTTGTGCGCCAGGCGCGCGTTGATGGCGTCCTGTGCCTCGCCCGTCCAGAAAGCGGGGTTGGTCTCAGCGCGGTTGGCGGCAGCCGTGCGGCCGAGTGAGTCCGCCGGGTGGTAGCGGTCGGCGCGCACCGCGCCCGCGCACAACATTACCAACAGCGGGACTAGCGACCTCATCGCAATGACTACTGTACTGTGACACTAGGCAAATGCCTTTTATGACTTTTAAAAGTATCTTATCTCAAAACTACGAGTATTTTAATCGGAAGACCGCTATATTATTTTACGATAGATGTTTGTAATACCCAGAGATAAGGATTTCGTAAATTATGTATGTACAAAGCCATTATATTTATCAGTGCCGTCACTTAGCAATGTCGGATCAATGTGAATGACCCTCTGCAATAAATGATGCCAATCATTCATGTGAGTTCGTGTTCATGATCTAACTTAACGTTAGCCGGTGCACTTGAAACTCCGAATGTAGAAATTAGGTGAAATACATAAAAAAAACATAACGCACCTTTAAAGTAAAACCGTTACTAAACGAAATTATACAATTTTACAGGAGAGCCAAAATTAGAAAAAAGTCACCATTTTTTGTCAATAAAATCTGAATGCAGGGTTCTATAAGACGTTTAATAAGGTGTTATTAAGGCGCATCCACACATGCCCGGCGGCACGGCCGGCGGCATGGCCGGCGGCCGTGCCGCCGGCATTTGCCGCATCTCAGCCGCGGCACGCGCGGCTTTTGGTTACCGGCGGCAGTTTGCTTGCGGCTTCTATACGGAGTGGTAGTGTTGTCGTATAATTTCATAGAAGTAAATAACGAAATGACAGAATTTAACTGGGATGATAGTGCAGTACTTTTATTAATTGAAAAGTATCAAGAAAATGAACCATTGTGGAACCCAAGGCATATGGATTTCAAGAATCGCAACAAAAGAAATGATGCTATTAGGGATATTGCTTCTGTGTTCAACATAGCATCATCAGAAATTGAGAGAAAACTGAAGAATTTATCCAGCCATTATTTTCGAGAAAAACGCAAATATGAAGAATCTAAAAGGAGTGGATCTGGACGGGAAGATGTTCAATTGCCGAAATGGTTTGCTTATAAGGCGTTATCATTTCATATTCGTTTGATTTTGCGGTTCTTTTTACGAATAATAACATACAACACTACACTTGCGATACACGCAACTATATCATAGTCCAATATCTTTCAATCCTACGTACACTACTAACTTCGACGAAAGTCACAACACTACTGCGAAAATTGCAACCGCATCTGCAAGCCGCCGGCAACCGCCGGTAAAGCCGGCGGCCTGCATTCAGCGGCAAGGCGGTCTGAAACCCGGCGGGCATAAGCCGGCGGCATGTGTGGATGCGCCTTTATAGATCTCTGTTTACGTTATAACACGTGATTTATAAAAGTTTTTATTTTAATTTATTGTATTATTTATTTTAATTTATATTATTATAGTTACACTTTACCATTAATAATTTTGGTCATTAACACAGAAAACTGTGTTTAAACAAATTGAAACACTTTTCCTATAAAAAAAATTAACATCTTCCTTCATTTTTGTGACATTCAGCGCCGTGTTTATCCAAATAATAACAGTTTTACTTTAAACTTCCGTTATCAGTCTTCCATGAAAACGTTCTTATTGGTATAGACACAATATTGTATTTCGTGAGCCGATCATAATTCGGTTTAGTAACGCTTTGCTTTACCGCCAGATGGCGTAAAATACATTATTTTGAAAAAATGACAAGTTTATGTTGAAGTTTACGTACCTATATTTTACATAGATGGCATTGATAACTCAATTCACGAAAATTTTCGTTTAGTAACGGTTTTACTTTAAAGGTGCGATAATTTTATTATTGATGTGTTTTTGGATTTTTCGAAAATAACACTATCTATAAAGGATTTCAAAAAACGTTGAAAGGAATCTCGAGGTTGATTTTTAAAGTAAAACTGCATCATTGTATTTTAGAAACATCAAAAAAACAAATCTAAAATCAGCGTGTTCGATTCCTGGCCTGGATTTTTTTAAATCCAATGGTGCAGCCTTAGTTTTCGTCAAAATCGGTCTTTCAACGTTTTTCAATATGCCTCATAGTTTCGGATAAAGCCATCCACGCCCTGTAGAAACATTCACCCTGTATTAATTTGATGTTCGAGTATAACTCAAAGGTAATTAACTGACTGACATCAGGGGCACCTCGAGGTTCGGTTAGTTAAATAGAAGCCCCGCGCAACGGGGCTTCGTCTAAATGGCTTCATGTAATACACAATACTTCATGAAACACAATATCTACTCATGACTTAAAATCGTTCTTTCGGCGAAACGTTCGTCGAGGAAAGGTTCTGTCGTCGAACTGTCCAGGAATGAATCGTTGTGTCGGCGAAACGTTCAGCGGAGAAACGTTTGTCAGAGTTATGTTTCAGAATCCTATGCATGCATGAAGCTATTATGACGTAGGTATCCCCTAAGAAAGGATTTTGATAAATTCCACCCCTAAGGGGATAAAGTAGGGGATAAAAGTTTTAAAAACTTTTTTTGATTTTCGACTGATTGAACTGAAATTAAAGATTGGAGCTACTACTATGATGAAGACGTAAGCCTAAATTCGATTTTGATAAATTCAACCTCCTTGGGGATAAGGGATGATGGAAGATGTAAATGTATTAGTTTGAACCTATCAGTACCTATTGGAACGAATTTAATGAAGACGAACAGTGATTTTTAGTTCAAAATTTTGACAATAGATGGCGTGACTAGTATTTTAAACCGCGCTATCGTTGTTATTTCACTGAGTTACAATCATGTACGACGGATGGCCGCCGTATCTAATAGTACATAATTTACCTAAATACTTTTAGCGGATTACATTTGACGATTTCGGCTGTTCATTCTTGGCATCTGGGGCCATGGTAGCGCCGGTAGCGGCCCCGCCAATACGAGCCAAGCGAACCGTAAGGACAGTACGGTCTACCTTTTCTCGAAGTGTTTTGTCGTTTTTTTTAATGAAATCAAATCATATCGTTTATTTCAACAAGGCCAATTACAGGCACTTATGGATTGTCAAAAGACATAAAATAAAACAAGTACAGAAATAATTATGGTGCTACAGTCCCAGTCACAAGACATAAAAACTGTGAAAGTACCGTGCTCATTCCAAAGCGTAGATCTCTATGGAGAAGAATGAGCAAGAAACTCCATGGACACTCTTTTTCAATCGCCAAAATTATTACAAAAATTTTGTTACATCATTCATCATCAGATGGTATATTATGTGAGAACGATGTGGCAAGATAATAGTGTCCATAGTAAAATAAAAACACAATTCAAAATAAAGTTATTAATAATTAAAATAGACCGTGGCAGCTAAGAGATCATCATCATCATCATCATCATCTCAGCCGTAGGACGTCCACTGCTGGACATAGGCCTCCCCTTTCGATCTCAGATCTTCAGCTAAGAGATGTCCAGTCCCAACTGACAGCGCCCGTTCACGAACATGACACACATATCAATCCTCATAGAGTTGGTTTCCGATGTACCGGAGAGTTCATATTCTCAGAATATGAACTATAAAAACTTTTATAAAAAAAGTACCGACTTCAAAAAGAAATAAAAAAAAAGTTTAAAATAATCTTCCTTTCGGAAGTCGGTGGCTTTGAATGTTATTATTTCATTGACTATTGCCACCGACTTCCGAAAGAAAGATTATTTTAAACTTTTTTTGTATTTCTTTTTGAAGTCGGTACTTTTTTTTTAAGTTTTTATTTTACCCTTTTTAGTTTATTTATGAAATATTCAACTCAAAGTCTTGTAAAATACAAAGTTTTCTTACATGATGTGTACTAATCTTGTAATCCGTCACAACGAAAAAATCCATATCTCTAAAACTACTGAACCAATTTTAATGAAACTTGCAGTGTACCCTTAGTTGAACAATACCTAGTACAACAAAAAAAGAATTACTTAAATCGGACTTGCAGTTCCGGAGATATGCGTGCACAAACATAAAAACATACATACATACATACACTTATGTTTGGTACATTTGTTCAGACGCTGATATAGATTAACACGAAAACTGGGCAGTTCTGATAATATTACATACATACGGGTCGAATTGATAACCTCCTTTTTTTGAAGTCGGTAATAATATAATATCAATAATAGACTAATTAAACATTACAAAGTTTCAATTAGATAGCTCTAATACTTAAGATTTTCTTGAAATCTAAATAAAATGCACCGATTTCGTCACTGACACACTGATGATCATCAAAATGTTTGGCTACTTCCCGAAGTGCTAGAAAGCTGGGTACGTAATCTTAGGTTAGTATACAACTAACAAAAAAAAAGGTTGCACTCCAGGAGTGCCGGTAGAAGTGAAAACTTTTTTGTTACTATGTTTTATTTTTAATTTGAATGACGTCTTACTCATTTTCGATCAGGGTCACGTGACCCTGACGCGAGTTTTGGTCACGTGACCCTGACGCGAGTTTTAAATTTTTTACCCATTACAGAAAAAGTGTACAACGCCGCTAAAGAAGTTTTCACTTCAAAAATCATAAACGTATAACTTTCGCCGCCCATCCCCTAAAATTGGGGTGGAAGTTTGAATGAGACATTCACCAACTTTTTGAATTAGGACATGAAAGTTTACACGTTACTGTAGACAGTGTCAAAATTTCGTAAACGCCACTGGGAAGTCTTCTTCCCAAAAACATAATTGAAAAAAAAACAGAGAAATATTAAAAGTCTGCCTAGCAACTGACAAGAAGAACTGAAATCCCACCAAAAACATTTCATGTAAAATGTTGCCAAGACGCCCACATAATGTTCGCCAAACTTCTGAATCTACACGGCCTAACTCTACCGACCCTAACTTCACAAATTCTACAAAAGCTATTAAATATTATAATCGTGAAAGTTTGTAAGGGCGGATGGATGGATGAATGTTTATTCCATTTTCGTTCAAAAAGTACAGAACGGACTTGGTTGAAATTCGGAACACAGATAGTTTATAACCTGGATTTACACAAAGGATAGTTTTAATCCCGATTTGATGTTCAACAGCTAGTATTATCCCACTTGTTACTGAAACTTTTTTTCATCTCCGATCATCGTGATTTTTGGATATGTTTATTAAAATTACTCAAAATTGATAGGAAAGATAGTAAAAAAAAATCCAGGCTTTCCGGAAAAACGAGGAAAAGGTGGCCTTTAAAAGGCCCGTCGTAATATGGGGATAGTCTACGGATATGTATGGCAGTTCAATCGTTAATGAGATAAAGTATTTTGGAGTCAGTTTTTAATCATCTTATTTGGTCAAAGTACTAAAGTTTTTTTTTTTTTTTATATCTTTATTAGAAAAAAGGCTTTTATCAATTAATGATTATGCCAGCCCTATAGATTTACAAAATGGAGCTAAATGTCTATGATCTTAACTTAATTAATTTACAAATTAAATAATATATCTTAACAGCTAATTTAGATGTAGGCTTAGATAAAATTGCGTTACAAATTCCCACGTCTCCTAATCTAAGTCCGGCTTCCGATTCCACCGCTCTGCGTTCTGCCCCAATCCGGGCACACTCCACCAATGCGTGGTACGTGTCCTCTCTCTTATTGCAAATAGTACAATTCGGGGTGTTAACCACCTTCATAAGATAACCAAACGCATTCAATGGAATGTGTCCGGATCGCAGACGCATACTTGTTACGAGCAGTTTCCTATTCAGCTGGACATCCATAAACCAGGGAATACGTGGTGGTTCAGACTGGATTGTCCTGTACCATATACCTTTCTCTTTGGATCTTTTATCGAAATATTCTTTCCACAGCTTTGTACAGGCTATTTTAATATCACCTAATATTTCCGTGAAGTAAGGTAGCTGGCTCACATAAATCCCTTCATATATTCCAGTTTTTGCTAGCTTATCTACTTGCTCGTTTCCTATCAGATCTACATGTGATGGAATCCATTGGAATTTAATCAATTTGCCACCACTTCTCAACAGTAAATATGTTTCTAAAATGTGATAAGCCACCGGCATGCCTCTTTTTCCAGCGGTGCAACGAATTAAATGTTGTAAAGCACTCTTAGAATCACAAAGTATCACATATTTGGTATATTTGCATGACATCAAGTACGATAAACATTCAGAAATTGCATATAATTCTGCTGCCATGATCGATATCTTACGATTCAACCTAAAACTGGCTCCTGTGCTAGATTGAGGATCATAAAATGCTGCACCTGTTCCATTGTCATCTTTAGACCCATCACTGTAGATCTGGTAGAAACCTTCATAATTTCGTGCAATAGTTTGTATGGACTTTCTTAAAAGTGCTAAAGGAGTATGGGATCTCTTAGGTCCTGCTATGTCGTTAATGGTAAGGTTAATATGCAACTTAATATCTACATTTGCCGTCCAAGTCGACAGTGAGAACATCTCCAGTCTTTCAGATTGCTGTACAGCTAGATTACAAAACTCACTATGAGTTATAGTTAGCAACGGTTTTTTCTTATTACTCCAATATGATGCGTGTTCACATAATGTTGTCAGTTTTGATATTATTGAAAAGGTGTCACTATCACTTATAGACTTAGCTTTTAACCAAAATTTTGCAGCTAGGTATTTCCGACGAACAAATAACGGGGGAAGACTTAACTCCGACTCCATCACATGGATTGGGCAACTCTTCAAAAAACCGCCAACTACTCTCATAGCCTGGTTTTGGATTTTATCTAGTTTCGAAATTTTAGTTTTAGCGCTATTGTCGAACAAAAAGCTTGCGTAATCTAACCGACTGCGTATGATTGCAATATACATCCGCCTCAAATGCATTGGATGAACTCCCCAAGACGAACCTGCCAGAACCTTAAAAACATTTAAAAATCTCATACTCCTCTCGCAAATTTCATTGATCTGTTTGCCCCACCTCAGAGACGAATCTAGCCAGAGTCCTAAATATTTAACCGCTGGAACCTGTTCTAAACTGGTATTGTTCATAGTTATATTTGCCTGTTGTAATATTCTTCCCCTAGCGAATAAACATACTTTACTTTTCGTAGGTGACAGTTCAAGGCCTAATATTCCCAATAAATTGGACAAGCTGTCAATGGCTTCCTGAAGAGTTGTGGTTATGAATCTTATATCATGACCAGTAATCAATAGTACGTAGTCATCAGCATATTGTGATACATACACATTTATAATATTTTTACAAATATCACTAGTAACTATATTGAATAAAATTGGAGACATAGGGTCTCCTTGTGCCAAACCCTTGCATGTCCATCTCGTAATCGGAACATTACTACCTACCTGTGCTACGTCCAAGTGTCTCTCCTTTAAATATTCCCAAATATACCTACATATAGATGCCCCCACCCCCATTTCATCCAGCTTAGTCACGACTTTTAAAATATTTATATTATTATATGCATTGTCTATGTCAACGAAACATCCTACTGTTTTCTGATTAGTTGTGAGCCCCAATTGAATATGTGATACTAGTCGTACTAGATTATCTAAGCTTGATTGACATCTTCTAAAACCCACTGTATTTTTGGAAAACAAATTATTACTTTCAAAGTACCATTCAAGTCGCCTAGTTATAATATTGTGTAAGGTTTTGCAAATACAAGATATGAGTGAGATAGGTCTCAAAGATGATATATTGCTTATATCGCGTCCAGGTTTCGGAACAGGCACTACTTTTACCGTCCGCCACTGCCTTGGAATTTCACCTTTAGATAAACATTTATGAAATAAATCAACTATCAGCTGTTTTTTAGGGAAGTTAAAAATCATCGAATAAGAAATATCGTCTTCTCCTGGAGCGGTATCCTTCATTTTCAGTGTATTAGAGAGCTCCTGTTCCGAAATCTGGTATTCCAACTGTAAATTACTAGAACTGAATGTGGGAGGTTCTGACAGAACGTAATCTGGTGTCAATTTTCTTAAAAAATCATTAGCCCTCTCTGCATCCAAACAGATCCTACGACTACGATGTCCTTTAAGCCATCTCATTTTATTCCATAATTCACTACTAGACACTATCTCACTCATACTATCACAGAACTGACGAAAAGACTCAGCACTAGCCTTACGGATGAGTCTCTGTGCTTTTGCAACCTTCTGTTTTAAATTAACGAAATTTGTGGGGGTGGGATTCTTCCTTACTTGAACCAGAGCCAATCTTCGTTCCGCCACTGCCCTAGACAACTCGGGGGACCAATAAGGTTTTGAAATAAACTTACTAGTGGGATCTTCACAAATCTTAATTATTGGTATTGATCCTTGAGCTCCATCATTAATTAAATCTATTATTACGTCGTACATTTGCTGAGTTTCACCAGATAAATTGATACTACTTATTCTACTTAAAATTATTTCTTTGTACTTTTGCCAATCTGCTTTTTTAAAGTTTCGTTTTGTGTTAATAGTGTTATTACGTGTTATATCTGTATTTATTAGAATCATTAAATGGTCACTACCTAAATTTTCATTTAAAACATTCCAGTTGAATCGAATTGCAATATCTGATGACGCAAAAGTGATGTCCGGAGAACTTTTACGTAACTGATTTAGAACCAACTTAATACTAGTGTGTTCTCCAGAATTGAGGGAAACAAAACGCCAATCATCCGCTGCATCATGGATCTGTGAACCTCTGTTATCACTTTTATTTGACCAATTGGTATGATGTCCGTTGAAATCCCCCCCTATAAAAGTTTTGTGAGGCCATTTAGAGAATAAACTTCTCCAGTCTTCATCTGTTGTGTTAATATTAGGAGGGCAGTATACGGATACGATATTTTCTAAGAAGCTACAATTAAATATTTTAACATGAAGAACTTGAATGCGTTGATTATGTAACCTGAAATTACTAACCTGTGCTTTAATAGATTTGTGCACCACAATTGCTATCCCACCATACGAATCGTCACGATCCTGTCTAAAAATATCATAACATCCAATTTTCAAATGACTATCTGGTTCAAGCCATGTCTCCGAGATAAGGCAAACATGAATTTTTTCTATCAATAAAAAATTCTCGAAAGCTTTAATTTTAGGTCTTAAACTTCTTGCATTCCACTGTAATATCTTCAATGTAACAACTTTATTTTTAGGATCCATAACTAGAACCTAAAAAAAACTCTAAACATTTATTTAAAATAGGCCACGCCGACATACTATCTGCAACAACTAAAACTAACCATTCAATGCAGCACTTAATAACATTATCAAATTTTTCTTTTATACTCAAATTTCGCATATAAATAATGTCTTTTAAACGTGTTATTAATTCTTCAAAATGTACTTGTCGCGTTTTGTTTACGCTGTCGCCGATATCATTAGTACTAGTAGATTGCTTTGGAATGCGGTCCGGTGACTCACAACGTCGTCGCCACTGTGATTTACTCGTACCTTCACCATGTGTTTTTTTATAGTTATTATTTGTTTGCGGTGATTTAGGGCGATTTTGTGAAAACAACGGTGGGAATTGTGACGTGCTTGGAGTATATTTATTATTTCCTCTTAATTCTTCCGATAGTAAACCACTGAAGCTGTTGTTAGTGTCAATCTTTGGTTTTTCCGCTCCCATTACTGTTCGTGGACTAGTATTAGCTGACTGGGGTCGAACGTACATATTACAGGCTACATGATATGTGCAATTGAATTCTGCCATAAGCTCCCTCAAACGTTTCTCTCTGGAAAATGCTGGGCAATTTCTATTCAACGCCATGTGATCGCCACGACAGTTTACGCATTTGAATATTGTAGCTTCACAGTTAATGTGGTCTCTTGTGCACTTAGGGCATGTTGGCATTTTGGAAGTACATCTTGCTTTAGAATGACCAAACTTCCAGCAATTTGAACACTGCGTTACAGGGAAAACAAAGGGCTCAACTTTGACGCGTAGACAGTCCACATATATGAAGGCTGGCAGGTGTGAGCCGCTAAAACCTATCTGAGCTACTTCACTAGGTACAAACTTGCCGTCCTCATCTCGTCGCTTAAGTCTTTTTAAAGATAAGATCTGAGTATTATTAGGACATTTTATCACGTTAAGAGCGTCCTCGTCTGACAACTCGAGATCCACGTTCCGTATAATACCGTAGGATATATTAACTTCTTTCACACTATAAACCCGCCACCCTTTTTCTTGAAACTCCTGACAGTCTAACAATTTTCCCTCACATTCTTCAGTTGATGCCTCTATTTTTAACTTGTACGGGTTAATATATTTAACACGAAGGATATCCGTTAAACCCAGACTATTAAATAGTTTTGCTATAGCAAACTGCTTAGGTAGTTTTTCTTTACTCCAAATAAAGACCTCTTTTTTAATTTGCTTCTGTTTCTTGCCTCTATTCTCCACTGTAGTCCACCCTGCTTCATCTGCTTCTCTTTCTCGTTTTGTCGGTTTATTTATTAAGTCTTCTTCCATAGTTTGTACTTCACAGCTGTTCGTCTCTTCTAAATTGTCTACCGAATTGCTCTTGTTCTCTTCACCCTCCTCTGTCATTAGTGACATCCATCCATCCAACTGTCCCACTTCACTACTATCCCTTTGATCCAGGTTCGTTTTTCCTAGGCCACTATCATCTGTGGCCATTATGTAAGATCCTGCATCATAGATATACGCGTAAAATGAATGAATTTGTAAATCGTATTACAACGTATTCGACAAACGCGCGCGAGCGATCTACACGAGTGCCGTGACAGAACTGACTAAAGTTTTAATTAAATTAAAATTTATAAATAAAAGAAAGGCGGACATTTTCATAGACATTACTAATTTTGAGAGTAATATACCGAAAAAACAGTACTTGGGAATTAAATGAATATTTTACTTTAGTTAATTCAATATTTTTTTTAATTATTTGTAAGTTTATCATTGTTCATATTGTTTATCTTCTAAGTGACCAATTCCATCGCACCAAAAAGATTGTCGATGCGATCTAGATAATAATAATAATATATAATATTCCACAACTATCACACAACGCCATCTAGTCCCAAGCTAAGCAGAGCTTGTGATAAGGGTACTAGACAACTCATAAACATACTTATATATTTTTAAATACATACATATTATAGATAAATTACACCCAGACACAGAACAAATGATCGTGCTTATCATACAAACATTTGTCCTGGGTGGGAATCGAACCCACGACCCCCGGCATAGCAGTCAGGGTCACTAACCACTAGACCAACGGGCCAGTCAATGAGAATTCGGACTCAGATGTCGGACATGTGCCTCTCTTTTAAATATAAGTTCTGAGTATACTCTTTCCTAACAAATGACCCATAGAAAGCAAAGTGATCAACCGATCATATATTCCGCCGTTTCGTTTGTATACCTACTAGGCATTATACGTACGGCTATAAGTCGGCAGTGGCAGATGACAGAAAATATCAGTACCAGTTCTTGCCGTAAATAGAAAATTGTTTTCTGATAGTTCAACTTATCTGCTCCTTTCTTATTTTCATTATACTGTTTGGTATATTTTGGGGACCTTTGGGCTTTTCAATTTTTTATCTAGCCCTTATTTTATAAATCATGAAGGAGCTATATACAAGAGTAATTTCTCAAGAATCAAGTAACATGATGACTTAAAATTAATAGGTGTGCAGCACTAAGAACGGATTTTGCGAAATTCGGACCCTAAGGGTTTGTTTTTGAGGTTGATGGTTTCTATGAAACTTCGTTATCACAAATGCTAGGAGTATCAAATTCAAGGGGGATAGTATCAATTGCAAGACGTAAATGCTCACGAATATGGGGTCTCTCGTATAAAGTACCTAAATATGTCAGTTGCAAATAAAAATACCACACAATGCAATCTATACATCTTCTTTATCTTTATCTTTTCTTTATCTTTATCTTTATTTTTACTTAAAATAAAATCGTAGAGCTGTCATTCCTGTACATTGAATATTTCTTTTCTTTTTGTATTTTTTTCGAGATAAGAGATCGATTCTGATGCCATTTTCGATTTTTTTTTAAATGTTTTTTTGATTTGATCTATGTCCTAAACTACTGTACAGTTGTCGATCAAATTTTCCTCAAATATTCCTATTAATATGCTTCTGTTAATAGGCTTTGTATTATTACGCTATTTTTCCTGGGAGATAAGCAATTATGAATTTTGTTGTTTTTATGTTTGTTGATAGTTGGAAGCTAAACCACTGGATATTATTTATTAAATTTTGCCTCAAATATTCCTTATACTGCTCTTCAATTAATAGGATATGTATAATTACGCTATTTCCCTTGGGGGATTAGCAATGTTATAATATGCACGATTTTCAGTCATTATTGACATTTGTACAGGAACCGCTGTTTGAAATCTACTGTCAGTGTACTAGCCAGTCTGATTGGTAACCTACTTGACTTTGGTGCAAGGGATCTCTGGATCAAATCTTGAGGTTTTCTTTTTCACTTTTTGTTCCTTTTTTTGTTTTCATGTGTCCTAAGAGTTTCAAATAATTTAAAAGAAATTGTGCATACTTTTATTTGAATATTATTCCCCATTTTAATTTGTTACTATTTTTTTTTTCAATAGTTCTCTAGGATATAAATCTACACTGATTTAAATTGTAGGTAGTAAGTTGGATATTTTTTTAAATTGTACTTAATGGTTTCGAAGTGTAGGAATTTTAAAGATTAGAAAAAAATCTGTGTTTCTATTAGTTTCCGTTTATTTATGTTTTGAATTGGTGCTCAAACCAGTGCATAGATCCTGTTTTAAACGACGACAAGTTGTACTCAACGAGTCAAACAATTCGTTATTTTTTCATTATCACGCGGTATGCTAAGGGAGAAGAGCAATGCTATCGTACGTTCAATTTGCAGCGATACTGTAAATCGACCAAAAAATGATAGTCTAATGTTTAAGATAAACACGGATCTTTGAACTTAATGTCGCTCAAATAAAGACGTTTCCTATGCAAACTATGTACCTAATAGATATAACATTATTGATCTAAAGTAATAATAAAAATGCTAGTATGTTTGATTTTTACCTTTTCACGCATTACTTCCTACTGAATCGATCGTCCCAAAATTTTGCGTATACGTTGTCAGGAGTATAGACACGGATACAACGTATCTTTCATCCCGAAAAACAGAAGAGAGCTATTGCCGAGAAAACAATTACGTTCATATTCTAGATGGCGCCACTTACACGATCCGTTTTGTTTCTCATATTCTAAATTAACGCATGCGAAGCCACGGGCACACACTAGTATTATAATAAAACAGTAGAACCCCGAGGGTCTGCATTGGATTACTTTACCAAAAATTGAAAGAGGTGCATGAACCATGAAGAGCAATAGAAAACAAAAATAAAAATAACCGAGGAATATCCGTCGGGGGCTGCCTTTCTATAATGATGTTTCAATGGAATGTATGTATGAAGCTTCAACAAAAATTGAATCATACTCATAAGTGTATGTTTAATTGTAATCACGTCGCTAGAAAAAAAAATTTGTTTAATTGGTTTAAACTCATAACACAAACATTTGTCCTGGGTGGGAATCGAACCTACGACCTCCGGCATAGCAGTCAGGGTCACTTACTACTAGATTAAAAGGTCAGTCAATTGTTGTGATAAATATAACATTTAGATTTAGAGTGGTGTTCTTTGGTAAGTTCTGAACTGACATTTATCTTAGTTTTAGATAGATTTGTTTCTAAATTGTGTGCTTTTAACCACTGTTCAGTGTCAGTGAATGTTTTGGTGAGAGCTAAATGATCAATATTTGCTGGCGTTTTAAATAATAACGAGAGATCATGAGCGAACAATAAACTTGACTAACTTATATTTTTAACCGACTTCAAAAAAAGGAGGAGGTTATGAATTCGACTGTATTTTTTTTTATGTTTGTTACCTCATAACTTGCGACTGGGTGAACCGATTTTCATAATTCTTTTTTCAATCGAAAGCTGGTGCTTCCCGTGTGGTCCCATTGTCACCATTTCAGGATCTGATGATTGGATCTTGGAGAAATCGAGGGCAACCCTCAAATTTTATTAGCTGACACATAGTTTTTCGCAAATCTTATGAAGTAATTCAAGTACTTGCGTATAGAAATCATCATCTCATGAAGTTGAGCTGATGATGGAAGGTACAACTCCTCAAGTAAGAAAATTATGTTCGTGTTCGCATATCTCCGGAACTACAAGTCCGATTTAAGTAATTCTTTTTTTGTTGTACTAGGTATCGTTCAACTTAGGGAATACTGCAAATTTCATCAAAATCAGTTCAGTAGTTTGAGATAGAATGAATGCAAGAGATGTTAACGATGTTATTACCGGTGCTACGGATTACGAAATTCTAGTGCACATGTAAGAAAATTATGTATTTGACAAGAATGTTGGTTGAATATTTAAACTAAAAAGAGTAAAACAAAAACTTTTTCTAAAAAAAATGTGACCGCCTTCAAAAACATCCACAAAAAAGGGTAAAATAACCTACAAAACTTTTCTTTCGGAAGTCGGTGACAAAAAAGACAATGAAATTAATAAAAAAAGTCACAGACTTCCGAAAGAAAAGTTTTGTAGGTTATTTTACCCTTTTTTGTGGTTGTTTTTGAAGGCGGTCACATTTTTTTTAGAAAAAGTTTTTTTAGGCAAATCGTTCATATTTATTTAAAACCTTTTTAAAACAAAATCTAATCGCCTTCAAAAACAACCACAAAAATGGTAAAATAACCTACAAAACTTTTTCTTTCGGAATTCGGTGACTTTTTTAATAATTTCATTGTCTTTTTTGCCACCGACATCCGAAAAAAAGTTTTGTGGGTTGTTTTACCCTTTTTGTGTTTGTTTTTGAAGCCGCTTACATTTTTTTTGGAAAAGTTTTTATATTACTCTCTTTAGTTTAAATATTCAACCACAAGCCTTGTCAAATACATAATTTTCTTACATGTCCACTAGAATTTTGTAATCCGTAACGGGTAATAACATTGTTAACATCTCTATCATTCATTCCCTATCTCAAAAACTACTGAACCGATTTTGATGAAACTAGCAATATTCCCTAAGTTGAACAGTACCTAGTAAAACGAAAAAATAATTACTCGGACTTGTAGTTCCGGAGTTATGCGAACACAAACATAATTTACTTAATCAGTCGATGCCGAGTCCTTACTAGAGGAGTTGTACCTTCCATCATCAGTTCAGCTACTTGAGATGATGATAACCATACGCAAATAAATTACTTCATAAAATTTGCGAAAAACGATGTGTGGGCCTAGAGGGTTGCCCTCGATTTCTTCAGGATCCAATCATCAGATCCGGACCTGATGATCATGGGACCACTTGGGAAGTATACCCTTTCAAACAAAAGAAAAATATTCCAAATCGTTCCAGGCGTCTTCGAGAAATCGGGGAACATACATTAAAAAAAAAAACCGGCCAAGTGCGATTCGGGCTCGCCCATGAAGGGTTCCGTAGCAGCAAGTAACATAATATAAACGTTCTTGGTTGGTTGTAACTTTGAAAAGTAAATTGCGGATAACGGTTTATGACGTACTAAAAAAAAACTAATTAATTGATCTTGTTCAAAGCAATTTTCAATTGAAGTTTGCATGGTAATGTACTTCATATATTTTTTTTAGTTTTATAATTCTCTTATTTCAGAAGTTAAAGGGGCCACACACATTTTACTTCTTTGGAAGTGTCTCTCGCGCAAACTGTTCACTTTAGAAAAAAATTATGTTGGTAACCTCAATATCATTTTTCAAGACCTATTCATAAAAATAGCCCACACGTATGGGTAAGGTGAAAAAAAATATTTTCAGTTTCAATTCTAAATATGGGGGCAACCCCCAAAATTATTTTTATTTTTGTGTAAAAATCCTAATGCGGTTCACTCAAAACATCTATCTACCAAGTTTCAATAGGATAGCTCTTATACTTTCGAAGAAAGAAGGATGTGATATACAGACGGACAGATAGACAGACAGACATGACGAATCTATAAGGGTTCCGTTTTTTGCCATTTGGCTACGAAACCTTAAAAAAGAAAGATTCTGACAAATTGAGAACCTCCTCCTTTTTTTGAAGTCGGTTAATTAATCAAAGGCGCAGTCGAAGCCGAACTCGAAGTCGAAATCGAAGTCGAAGTCGAAGTCGAATTCGAATTCGAAGTTGAAGTCGAAGTCGAAGACGAAGTCGAAGTCGAAGTCGAATTCGAATTCGAAGTTGAAGTCGAAGTCGAAGTCAAAGTCAAAGTCGAATTCGAATTCGAATTCGAAGTCGAAGTCGAAGTCGAAGTCAAAGTCAAAGTCAAAGTCAAAGTCAAAGTCAAAGTCAAAGTCAAAGTCAAAGTCAAAGTCAAAGTCAAAGTCAAAGTCAAAGTCAAAGTCAAAGTCAAAGTCAAAGTCAAAGTCAAAGTCAAAGTCAAAGTCAAAGTCAAAGTCAAAGTCAAAGTCAAAGTCAAAGTCAAAGTCAAAGTCAAAGTCAAAGTCAAAGTCAAAGTCAAAGTCAAAGTCAAAGTCAAAGTCAAAGTCAAAGTCAAAGTCAAAGTCAAAGTCAAAGTCAAAGTCAAAGTCAAAGTCAAAGTCAAAGTCAAAGTCAAAGTCAAAGTCAAAGTCAAAGTCAAAGTCAAAGTCAAAGTCAAAGTCAAAGTCAAAGTCAAAGTCAAAGTCAAAGTCAAAGTCAAAGTCAAAGTCAAAGTCAAAGTCAAAGTCAAAGTCAAAGTCAAAGTCAAAGTCAAAGTCAAAGTCAAAGTCAAAGTCAAAGTCAAAGTCAAAGTCAAAGTCAAAGTCAAAGTCAAAGTCAAAGTCAAAGTCAAAGTCAAAGTCAAAGTCAAAGTCAAAGTCAAAGTCAAAGTCAAAGTCAAAGTCAAAGTCAAAGTCAAAGTCAAAGTCAAAGTCAAAGTCAAAGTCAAAGTCAAAGTCAAAGTCAAAGTCAAAGTCAAAGTCAAAGTCAAAGTCAAAGTCAAAGTCAAAGTCAAAGTCAAAGTCAAAGTCAAAGTCAAAGTCAAAGTCAAAGTCAAAGTCAAAGTCAAAGTCAAAGTCAAAGTCAAAGTCAAAGTCAAAGTCAAAGTCAAAAGTGTTAGGTTCAAAAGTGTTAGGTTCAAAAGTGTTAGGTTCAAAAGTGTTAGGTTCAAAAGTGTTAGGTTCAAAAGTGTTAGGTTCAAAAGTGTTAGGTTCAAAAGTGTTAGGTTCAAAAGTGTTAGGTTCAAAAGTGTTTTTTTTTTTTTTTTTTTTTTTTTTTTTTTTTTTTTGTTGAGGCAGGAGTGGGAAATCCCCACGGACACCCCGGCTGTCTCACCGTCTCACTGAGACCATGAGACAGTCGAGGTAGTGTGGGACTCGAACCCACTAAAACCCACTCCTGCCCTGCCAGTGTCCCTCTGCTGAAATTTTGCAGAGTCCTTAGTTTCCGGGTTTGGCAGTTTCTTTACACAATGTTTGGTGTCGGTTCATGCAGCCTTTTGTGTTTTGTTCAGTTTTTCTACTTTTTGGTTATTATCTATTTCTTCGTTTTTCTTTGATTTTCTAAATGTTTAATTCCAATTTTTGGTTACTTTATTTTAATTGCTTCCTTTTTTTTTGTTTTAGTTTAATATTTGTTTTTCTAGAGAGTACAGCTGTTTCATTTCTTAGACTATTTTTTACCCAATTATCTTTTTACTTATTCTTCTTGACTTTTTCCTTTTTTGCCCGTTTTTCTTCGCATCCATTTGACTGACTGCTGCTAATAGTGTCGTCCCTCCTGTTGCCAATATTTGCAAAATATACTTTATTATATTAGTCAAATTTGTACTACTTTTGGGACAGGCACAGAACAACAGCCAGTCAAATAGAGCTTCTTCCAACTCGACACAACTCAGCGCTTTCACGAGGATTGACCCACAACGCAGCACAATTTTTGCCAATTTCTCACGAAAGTGACCCCAATTAATACATATTAATGAGCCAACCCCTATGGTTCGCTCTGTGCGTCTGCTTTTAGGCTGTGTCGAGTTGGTCTTCTCTCTGTACGTGGGAGTGGGCGCATCGACGCCTTTAGCAGTATGATATCGCAGCTCTCGCAAACGCGTCCCACTTCCCACGCACTGGGCACTCACTACTAAAAGCATTGTGTGAGTGCTCCTCCCGCTTTGCCCTGGTGCAGTTCACGCACATTGCTGGTTGGCCGCTCTGCTTTTTAGGGCAGTCCACACTAAGATGTGGGCCGCCGCAGTGGCTGCATAGGTCAACCGGCTCTGTGCAAAGACGCTTGCCGTGACCATATGCTAAGCAGCGCGTGCACTGCACCAGGGGTGTCTGGTCTTCGACTCGCACTCTCTGGAGGTCAATCCTAAGCTTGCCTCCTTCGAGTGCCCGTCCCCAGACTGCGGGGGAAACACTCAGCACAATGCTAGTTACATGGGGATTACGGGACTTCTTCCTGAACCGAACACACATTTTCTGCTCCTCGTCCCCGAGGCCGTGGAATACCTCCCGGTTCTGGTTCCTAAGGGCTGTAAGAACTTCCTCATCACTATGGACTGAAAGTACGTCCCTAAGAACCAGAAGCGGGTTACGGTTTTTCACCTCCTCGACGACGAGGTTCCCCCGGCCTCACTGAGTCGCTTACGGAGTTTTGCCCTCTCCTCTATTGTTTCGCATCCCAGTATGATTTTTCTATCTTTGGCTTTCCGGACTCTATCCACCCGTACCCAGCCTTCCTTTGCGTCCACTGCTTTCCTGACCTTCTCGAGGATGTCGTCCCCCGTTTCCATCTCGACTGTCGAGGAGACAATCACCGAGTGCAGCGTCGTTCGCTCCGGGACGAGTGTCCCAGTATGGCTCTTCGTGTTTGCTGCTACACTCGCGTAGGTTGTCTCCCCCACCTTCATCCCGCTGGTCAGACTGTCTCGGAGCGAGTCCAATTTCTTGGAGTTGTCTCTCAGCTCCGAGATATGCTCCTTGATGGCGTTTAGGAGTTCAGTCTGACCAGCGTGAACGTTACTCGAAACGGGGTCCGGACTATGGTTGGCAGTGGAGGCAGGTACCGGTATGGTAGTAGGGATGGAGGGAGTCCGGTCAAGCTCCGACTCTTTTACCAGCTCAAAGAGCCTGTTTATGGCTTCGAGCACCGCAGCCTTAATGTCGGTCCTAAGGTTGCGAGAGTTGCCCAAGTTGACTTTTGCCTTGCTCAGGCAAGCTCTCGCCTCCTCAACACGGCCGCGGTGCCCAACCCCAGACTTCTTGAGCGTTTTGGGAGCTTCTACGGTTACTCGCCGCGTCGCCGGAGTGTGGAGGCCGGTCTGGGGGGGCGGAGGACTGTTTTCTCCGAACGAGATTCTCCTCCTGGCCTCCGTGGGTGGCGGCCCCACATACTCCACCGATCGCGGCGAGCCCCCCGAGCTCTGAGTCTTAGTGGGAACAACTGGGGTGCGGTACATGGTTTGGCGTGGAGAAGCAGATAATATAATATGAACCTTGGAACGAGGTTACTGATAGCGATGTATCTGCTGGGAGAGAGAGGGTAGGACACTGGACCCTTCACTTCCTGAAAAGAAGAAAAATATGATAATCAATACTGAATCTGTATCCCTGTAGAGGGGGGATACAGTCAGAATAAATATGCGATTTAATAAAGAAATACAAATAAGTCAAAACGAATTAAAATACGTCCCTATAAGGGATCTATGTCTAAAGTCAATTTTTATTTAAAATAATTAAAACTAATGTAGTTTCCCTAAAATCAGACCCTGACCGCGCTTATTGCGACTGTCTACCTTATTAATGGACGAAGAAAATAAATCGACAAGAAAAAATTTTTTGTCAAAATAAAGTTTTCCCTCCTACCTATAGGCCAATGGGCGGGTGGGTGGGGAAAATTTTTTGCGAGCTAGCCGGTCGTGCGAGGTATCGATAGATCGGGCTCAGCGCGGGCTACTCGAATATGAAATAAAATTTTTTATAACAAGAGCAAAAATTTTGAGTTAAGGCCAAAAAACCAGTTTTTTAAGTGAAAATTAGTGTTTTCCACCCCCACTCCGGAACTACGGCCACGGAAAGCGGTCCTGGTCACTGGAATATTTGAGGGCGGTGGCTGAGACTATTTTAAATTTGAAACGGTGAATTTAGATTAAAAACTGGCGAAGTTATAGAATTAAATGTGCTAAAATTTTGAAGAAAATGGCTAAAATGCAGAATACGGGTAAGGGTTGAGATTTAGGGGTTGCGATTAGTGTCAAATGATAGGCGTCCGCCTTTTTAGGTCTATTGAGCTGAAAACAGCTTCAAAATCGCACTTATAGTTACAAAGTTATCGATACTTTTCTAAAAACCTTATCCAGTATATCAATTTTTGGACTTAGACGGAATTTTGGAAAAAATGTGGAAAATTTTTTGCGAGCTAGCCGGTCGTGCGAGGTATCGATAGATCGGGCTCAGCGCGGGCTACTCGAATATGAAATAAAATTTTTTATAACAAGAGCAAAAATTTTGAGTTAAGGCCAAAAAACCAGTTTTTTAAGTGAAAATTAGTGTTTTCCACCCCCACTCCGGAACTACGGCCACGGAAAGCGGTCCTGGTCACTGGAATATTTGAGGGCGGTGGCTGAGACTATTTTAAATTTGAAACGGTGAATTTAGATTAAAAACTGGCGAAGTTATAGAATTAAATGTGCTAAAATTTTGAAAAAAATGGCTAAAATGCAGAATACGGGTAAGGGTTGAGATTTAGGGGTTGCGATTAGTGTCAAATGATAGGCGTCCGCCTTTTTAGGTCTATTGAGCTGAAAACAGCTTCAAAATCGCACTTATAGTTACAAAGATATCGATACTTTTCTAAAAAACCTTATCCAGTATATCAATTTTTGGACTTAGACGGAATTTTGAAAAAATGTGGAAAATTTTTTGCGAGCTAGCCGGTCGTGCGAGGTATCGATAGATCGGGCTCAGCGCGGGCTACTCGAATATGAAATAAAATTTTTTATAACAAGAGCAAAAATTTTGAGTTAAGGCCAAAAAACCAGTTTTTTAAGTGAAAATTAGTGTTTTCCACCCCCACTCCGGAACTACGGCCACGGAAAGCGGTCCTGGTCACTGGAATATTTGAGGGCGGTGGCTGAGACTATTTTAAATTTGAAACGGTGAATTTAGATTAAAAACTGGCGAAGTTATAGAATTAAATGTGCTAAAATTTTGAAAAAAATGGCTAAAATGCAGAATACGGGTAAGGGTTGAGATTTAGGGGTTGCGATTAGTGTCAAATGATAGGCGTCCGCCTTTTTAGGTCTATTGAGCTGAAAACAGCTTCAAAATCGCACTTATAGTTACAAAGATATCGATACTTTTCTAAAAAACCTTATCCAGTATATCAATTTTTGGACTTAGACGGAATTTTGGAAAAAATGTAAATTTTTTGCGAGCTAGCCGGTCGTGCGAGGTATCGATAGATCGGGCTCAGCGCGGGCTACTCGAATATGAAATAAAATTTTTTATAACAAGAGCAAAAATTTTGAGTTAAGGCCAAAAAACCAGTTTTTTAAGTGAAAATTAGTGTTTTCCACCCCCACTCCGGAACTACGGCCACGGAAAGCGGTCCTGGTCACTGGAATATTTGAGGGCGGTGGCTGAGACTATTTTAAATTTGAAACGGTGAATTTAGATTAAAAACTGGCGAAGTTATAGAATTAAATGTGCTAAAATTTTGAAAAAAATGGCTAAAATGCAGAATACGGGTAAGGGTTGAGATTTAGGGGTTGCGATTAGTGTCAAATGATAGGCGTCCGCCTTTTTAGGTCTATTGAGCTGAAAACAGCTTCAAAATCGCACTTATAGTTACAAAGATATCGATACTTTTCTAAAAAACCTTATCCAGTATATCAATTTTTGGACTTAGACGGAATTTTGAAAAAATGTGGAAAATTTTTTGCGAGCTAGCCGGTCGTGCGAGGTATCGATAGATCGGGCTCAGCGCGGGCTACTCGAATATGAAATAAAATTTTTTATAACAAGAGCAAAAATTTTGAGTTAAGGCCAAAAAACCAGTTTTTTAAGTGAAAATTAGTGTTTTCCACCCCCACTCCGGAACTACGGCCACGGAAAGCGGTCCTGGTCACTGGAATATTTGAGGGCGGTGGCTGAGACTATTTTAAATTTGAAACGGTGAATTTAGATTAAAAACTGGCGAAGTTATAGAATTAAATGTGCTAAAATTTTGAAAAAAATGGCTAAAATGCAGAATACGGGTAAGGGTTGAGATTTAGGGGTTGCGATTAGTGTCAAATGATAGGCGTCCGCCTTTTTAGGTCTATTGAGCTGAAAACAGCTTCAAAATCGCACTTATAGTTACAAAGATATCGATACTTTTCTAAAAAACCTTATCCAGTATATCAATTTTTGGACTTAGACGGAATTTTGGAAAAAATGTGGAAAATTTTTTGCGAGCTAGCCGGTCGTGCGAGGTATCGATAGATCGGGCTCAGCGCGGGCTACTCGAATATGAAATAAAATTTTTTATAACAAGAGCAAAAATTTTGAGTTAAGGCCAAAAAACCAGTTTTTTAAGTGAAAATTAGTGTTTTCCACCCCCACTCCGGAACTACGGCCACGGAAAGCGGTCCTGGTCACTGGAATATTTGAGGGCGGTGGCTGAGACTATTTTAAATTTGAAACGGTGAATTTAGATTAAAAACTGGCGAAGTTATAGAATTAAATGTGCTAAAATTTTGAAAAAAATGGCTAAAATGCAGAATACGGGTAAGGGTTGAGATTTAGGGGTTGCGATTAGTGTCAAATGATAGGCGTCCGCCTTTTTAGGTCTATTGAGCTGAAAACAGCTTCAAAATCGCACTTATAGTTACAAAGATATCGATACTTTTCTAAAAAACCTTATCCAGTATATCAATTTTTGGACTTAGACGGAATTTTGGAAAAAATGTGGAAAATTTTTTGCGAGCTAGCCGGTCGTGCGAGGTATCGATAGATCGGGCTCAGCGCGGGCTACTCGAATATGAAATAAAATTTTTTATAACAAGAGCAAAAATTTTGAGTTAAGGCCAAAAAACCAGTTTTTTAAGTGAAAATTAGTGTTTTCCACCCCCACTCCGGAACTACGGCCACGGAAAGCGGTCCTGGTCACTGGAATATTTGAGGGCGGTGGCTGAGACTATTTTAAATTTGAAACGGTGAATTTAGATTAAAAACTGGCGAAGTTATAGAATTAAATGTGCTAAAATTTTGAAAAAAATGGCTAAAATGCAGAATACGGGTAAGGGTTGAGATTTAGGGGTTGCGATTAGTGTCAAATGATAGGCGTCCGCCTTTTTAGGTCTATTGAGCTGAAAACAGCTTCAAAATCGCACTTATAGTTACAAAGATATCGATACTTTTCTAAAAAACCTTATCCAGTATATCAATTTTTGGACTTAGACGGAATTTTGGAAAAAATGTGGAAAATTTTTTGCGAGCTAGCCGGTCGTGCGAGGTATCGATAGATCGGGCTCAGCGCGGGCTACTCGAATATGAAATAAAATTTTTTATAACAAGAGCAAAAATTTTGAGTTAAGGCCAAAAAACCAGTTTTTTAAGTGAAAATTAGTGTTTTCCACCCCCACTCCGGAACTACGGCCACGGAAAGCGGTCCTGGTCACTGGAATATTTGAGGGCGGTGGCTGAGACTATTTTAAATTTGAAACGGTGAATTTAGATTAAAAACTGGCGAAGTTATAGAATTAAATGTGCTAAAATTTTGAAAAAAATGGCTAAAATGCAGAATACGGGTAAGGGTTGAGATTTAGGGGTTGCGATTAGTGTCAAATGATAGGCGTCCGCCTTTTTAGGTCTATTGAGCTGAAAACAGCTTCAAAATCGCACTTATAGTTACAAAGATATCGATACTTTTCTAAAAAACCTTATCCAGTATATCAATTTTTGGACTTAGACGGAATTTTGGAAAAAATGTGGAAAATTTTTTGCGAGCTAGCCGGTCGTGCGAGGTATCGATAGATCGGGCTCAGCGCGGGCTACTCGAATATGAAATAAAATTTTTTATAACAAGAGCAAAAATTTTGAGTTAAGGCCAAAAAACCAGTTTTTTAAGTGAAAATTAGTGTTTTCCACCCCCACTCCGGAACTACGGCCACGGAAAGCGGTCCTGGTCACTGGAATATTTGAGGGCGGTGGCTGAGACTATTTTAAATTTGAAACGGTGAATTTAGATTAAAAACTGGCGAAGTTATAGAATTAAATGTGCTAAAATTTTGAAAAAAATGGCTAAAATGCAGAATACGGGTAAGGGTTGAGATTTAGGGGTTGCGATTAGTGTCAAATGATAGGCGTCCGCCTTTTTAGGTCTATTGAGCTGAAAACAGCTTCAAAATCGCACTTATAGTTACAAAGATATCGATACTTTTCTAAAAAACCTTATCCAGTATATCAATTTTTGGACTTAGACGGAATTTTGGAAAAAATGTGGAAAATTTTTTGCGAGCTAGCCGGTCGTGCGAGGTATCGATAGATCGGGCTCAGCGCGGGCTACTCGAATATGAAATAAAATTTTTTATAACAAGAGCAAAAATTTTGAGTTAAGGCCAAAAAACCAGTTTTTTAAGTGAAAATTAGTGTTTTCCACCCCCACTCCGGAACTACGGCCACGGAAAGCGGTCCTGGTCACTGGAATATTTGAGGGCGGTGGCTGAGACTATTTTAAATTTGAAACGGTGAATTTAGATTAAAAACTGGCGAAGTTATAGAATTAAATGTGCTAAAATTTTGAAAAAAATGGCTAAAATGCAGAATACGGGTAAGGGTTGAGATTTAGGGGTTGCGATTAGTGTCAAATGATAGGCGTCCGCCTTTTTAGGTCTATTGAGCTGAAAACAGCTTCAAAATCGCACTTATAGTTACAAAGATATCGATACTTTTCTAAAAAACCTTATCCAGTATATCAATTTTTGGACTTAGACGGAATTTTGGAAAAAATGTGGAAAATTTTTTGCGAGCTAGCCGGTCGTGCGAGGTATCGATAGATCGGGCTCAGCGCGGGCTACTCGAATATGAAATAAAATTTTTTATAACAAGAGCAAAAATTTTGAGTTAAGGCCAAAAAACCAGTTTTTTAAGTGAAAATTAGTGTTTTCCACCCCCACTCCGGAACTACGGCCACGGAAAGCGGTCCTGGTCACTGGAATATTTGAGGGCGGTGGCTGAGACTATTTTAAATTTGAAACGGTGAATTTAGATTAAAAACTGGCGAAGTTATAGAATTAAATGTGCTAAAATTTTGAAAAAAATGGCTAAAATGCAGAATACGGGTAAGGGTTGAGATTTAGGGGTTGCGATTAGTGTCAAATGATAGGCGTCCGCCTTTTTAGGTCTATTGAGCTGAAAACAGCTTCAAAATCGCACTTATAGTTACAAAGATATCGATACTTTTCTAAAAAACCTTATCCAGTATATCAATTTTTGGACTTAGACGGAATTTTGAAAAAATGTGGAAAATTTTTTGCGAGCTAGCCGGTCGTGCGAGGTATCGATAGATCGGGCTCAGCGCGGGCTACTCGAATATGAAATAAAATTTTTTATAACAAGAGCAAAAATTTTGAGTTAAGGCCAAAAAACCAGTTTTTTAAGTGAAAATTAGTGTTTTCCACCCCCACTCCGGAACTACGGCCACGGAAAGCGGTCCTGGTCACTGGAATATTTGAGGGCGGTGGCTGAGACTATTTTAAATTTGAAACGGTGAATTTAGATTAAAAACTGGCGAAGTTATAGAATTAAATGTGCTAAAATTTTGAAAAAAATGGCTAAAATGCAGAATACGGGTAAGGGTTGAGATTTAGGGGTTGCGATTAGTGTCAAATGATAGGCGTCCGCCTTTTTAGGTCTATTGAGCTGAAAACAGCTTCAAAATCGCACTTATAGTTACAAAGATATCGATACTTTTCTAAAAAACCTTATCCAGTATATCAATTTTTGGACTTAGACGGAATTTTGAAAAAATGTGGAAAATTTTTTGCGAGCTAGCCGGTCGTGCGAGGTATCGATAGATCGGGCTCAGCGCGGGCTACTCGAATATGAAATAAAATTTTTTATAACAAGAGCAAAAATTTTGAGTTAAGGCCAAAAAACCAGTTTTTTAAGTGAAAATTAGTGTTTTCCACCCCCACTCCGGAACTACGGCCACGGAAAGCGGTCCTGGTCACTGGAATATTTGAGGGCGGTGGCTGAGACTATTTTAAATTTGAAACGGTGAATTTAGATTAAAAACTGGCGAAGTTATAGAATTAAATGTGCTAAAATTTTGAAAAAAATGGCTAAAATGCAGAATACGGGTAAGGGTTGAGATTTAGGGGTTGCGATTAGTGTCAAATGATAGGCGTCCGCCTTTTTAGGTCTATTGAGCTGAAAACAGCTTCAAAATCGCACTTATAGTTACAAAGATATCGATACTTTTCTAAAAAACCTTATCCAGTATATCAATTTTTGGACTTAGACGGAATTTTGAAAAAATGTGGAAAATTTTTTGCGAGCTAGCCGGTCGTGCGAGGTATCGATAGATCGGGCTCAGCGCGGGCTACTCGAATATGAAATAAAATTTTTTATAACAAGAGCAAAAATTTTGAGTTAAGGCCAAAAAACCAGTTTTTTAAGTGAAAATTAGTGTTTTCCACCCCCACTCCGGAACTACGGCCACGGAAAGCGGTCCTGGTCACTGGAATATTTGAGGGCGGTGGCTGAGACTATTTTAAATTTGAAACGGTGAATTTAGATTAAAAACTGGCGAAGTTATAGAATTAAATGTGCTAAAATTTTGAAAAAAATGGCTAAAATGCAGAATACGGGTAAGGGTTGAGATTTAGGGGTTGCGATTAGTGTCAAATGATAGGCGTCCGCCTTTTTAGGTCTATTGAGCTGAAAACAGCTTCAAAATCGCACTTATAGTTACAAAGATATCGATACTTTTCTAAAAAACCTTATCCAGTATATCAATTTTTGGACTTAGACGGAATTTTGAAAAAATGTGGAAAATTTTTTGCGAGCTAGCCGGTCGTGCGAGGTATCGATAGATCGGGCTCAGCGCGGGCTACTCGAATATGAAATAAAATTTTTTATAACAAGAGCAAAAATTTTGAGTTAAGGCCAAAAAACCAGTTTTTTAAGTGAAAATTAGTGTTTTCCACCCCCACTCCGGAACTACGGCCACGGAAAGCGGTCCTGGTCACTGGAATATTTGAGGGCGGTGGCTGAGACTATTTTAAATTTGAAACGGTGAATTTAGATTAAAAACTGGCGAAGTTATAGAATTAAATGTGCTAAAATTTTGAAAAAAATGGCTAAAATGCAGAATACGGGTAAGGGTTGAGATTTAGGGGTTGCGATTAGTGTCAAATGATAGGCGTCCGCCTTTTTAGGTCTATTGAGCTGAAAACAGCTTCAAAATCGCACTTATAGTTACAAAGATATCGATACTTTTCTAAAAAACCTTATCCAGTATATCAATTTTTGGACTTAGACGGAATTTTGAAAAAATGTGGAAAATTTTTTGCGAGCTAGCCGGTCGTGCGAGGTATCGATAGATCGGGCTCAGCGCGGGCTACTCGAATATGAAATAAAATTTTTTATAACAAGAGCAAAAATTTTGAGTTAAGGCCAAAAAACCAGTTTTTTAAGTGAAAATTAGTGTTTTCCACCCCCACTCCGGAACTACGGCCACGGAAAGCGGTCCTGGTCACTGGAATATTTGAGGGCGGTGGCTGAGACTATTTTAAATTTGAAACGGTGAATTTAGATTAAAAACTGGCGAAGTTATAGAATTAAATGTGCTAAAATTTTGAAAAAAATGGCTAAAATGCAGAATACGGGTAAGGGTTGAGATTTAGGGGTTGCGATTAGTGTCAAATGATAGGCGTCCGCCTTTTTAGGTCTATTGAGCTGAAAACAGCTTCAAAATCGCACTTATAGTTACAAAGATATCGATACTTTTCTAAAAAACCTTATCCAGTATATCAATTTTTGGACTTAGACGGAATTTTGAAAAAATGTGGAAAATTTTTTGCGAGCTAGCCGGTCGTGCGAGGTATCGATAGATCGGGCTCAGCGCGGGCTACTCGAATATGAAATAAAATTTTTTATAACAAGAGCAAAAATTTTGAGTTAAGGCCAAAAAACCAGTTTTTTAAGTGAAAATTAGTGTTTTCCACCCCCACTCCGGAACTACGGCCACGGAAAGCGGTCCTGGTCACTGGAATATTTGAGGGCGGTGGCTGAGACTATTTTAAATTTGAAACGGTGAATTTAGATTAAAAACTGGCGAAGTTATAGAATTAAATGTGCTAAAATTTTGAAAAAAATGGCTAAAATGCAGAATACGGGTAAGGGTTGAGATTTAGGGGTTGCGATTAGTGTCAAATGTAGGCGTCCGCCTTTTTAGGTCTATTGAGCTGAAAACAGCTTCAAAATCGCACTTATAGTTACAAAGATATCGATACTTTTCTAAAAAACCTTATCCAGTATATCAATTTTTGGACTTAGACGGAATTTTGAAAAAATGTGGAAAATTTTTTGCGAGCTAGCCGGTCGTGCGAGGTATCGATAGATCGGGCTCAGCGCGGGCTACTCGAATATGAAATAAAATTTTTTATAACAAGAGCAAAAATTTTGAGTTAAGGCCAAAAAACCAGTTTTTTAAGTGAAAATTAGTGTTTTCCACCCCCACTCCGGAACTACGGCCACGGAAAGCGGTCCTGGTCACTGGAATATTTGAGGGCGGTGGCTGAGACTATTTTAAATTTGAAACGGTGAATTTAGATTAAAAACTGGCGAAGTTATAGAATTAAATGTGCTAAAATTTTGAAAAAAATGGCTAAAATGCAGAATACGGGTAAGGGTTGAGATTTAGGGGTTGCGATTAGTGTCAAATGATAGGCGTCCGCCTTTTTAGGTCTATTGAGCTGAAAACAGCTTCAAAATCGCACTTATAGTTACAAAGATATCGATACTTTTCTAAAAAACCTTATCCAGTATATCAATTTTTGGACTTAGACGGAATTTTGAAAAAATGTGGAAAATTTTTTGCGAGCTAGCCGGTCGTGCGAGGTATCGATAGATCGGGCTCAGCGCGGGCTACTCGAATATGAAATAAAATTTTTTATAACAAGAGCAAAAATTTTGAGTTAAGGCCAAAAAACCAGTTTTTTAAGTGAAAATTAGTGTTTTCCACCCCCACTCCGGAACTACGGCCACGGAAAGCGGTCCTGGTCACTGGAATATTTGAGGGCGGTGGCTGAGACTATTTTAAATTTGAAACGGTGAATTTAGATTAAAAACTGGCGAAGTTATAGAATTAAATGTGCTAAAATTTTGAAAAAAATGGCTAAAATGCAGAATACGGGTAAGGGTTGAGATTTAGGGGTTGCGATTAGTGTCAAATGATAGGCGTCCGCCTTTTTAGGTCTATTGAGCTGAAAACAGCTTCAAAATCGCACTTATAGTTACAAAGATATCGATACTTTTCTAAAAAACCTTATCCAGTATATCAATTTTTGGACTTAGACGGAATTTTGAAAAAATGTGGAAAATTTTTTGCGAGCTAGCCGGTCGTGCGAGGTATCGATAGATCGGGCTCAGCGCGGGCTACTCGAATATGAAATAAAATTTTTTATAACAAGAGCAAAAATTTTGAGTTAAGGCCAAAAAACCAGTTTTTTAAGTGAAAATTAGTGTTTTCCACCCCCACTCCGGAACTACGGCCACGGAAAGCGGTCCTGGTCACTGGAATATTTGAGGGCGGTGGCTGAGACTATTTTAAATTTGAAACGGTGAATTTAGATTAAAAACTGGCGAAGTTATAGAATTAAATGTGCTAAAATTTTGAAAAAAATGGCTAAAATGCAGAATACGGGTAAGGGTTGAGATTTAGGGGTTGCGATTAGTGTCAAATGATAGGCGTCCGCCTTTTTAGGTCTATTGAGCTGAAAACAGCTTCAAAATCGCACTTATAGTTACAAAGATATCGATACTTTTCTAAAAAACCTTATCCAGTATATCAATTTTTGGACTTAGACGGAATTTTGAAAAAATGTGGAAAATTTTTTGCGAGCTAGCCGGTCGTGCGAGGTATCGATAGATCGGGCTCAGCGCGGGCTACTCGAATATGAAATAAAATTTTTTATAACAAGAGCAAAAATTTTGAGTTAAGGCCAAAAAACCAGTTTTTTAAGTGAAAATTAGTGTTTTCCACCCCCACTCCGGAACTACGGCCACGGAAAGCGGTCCTGGTCACTGGAATATTTGAGGGCGGTGGCTGAGACTATTTTAAATTTGAAACGGTGAATTTAGATTAAAAACTGGCGAAGTTATAGAATTAAATGTGCTAAAATTTTGAAAAAAATGGCTAAAATGCAGAATACGGGTAAGGGTTGAGATTTAGGGGTTGCGATTAGTGTCAAATGATAGGCGTCCGCCTTTTTAGGTCTATTGAGCTGAAAACAGCTTCAAAATCGCACTTATAGTTACAAAGATATCGATACTTTTCTAAAAAACCTTATCCAGTATATCAATTTTTGGACTTAGACGGAATTTTGAAAAAATGAAGGAAAATTTTTTGCGAGCTAGCCGGTCGTGCGAGGTATCGATAGATCGGGCTCAGCGCGGGCTACTCGAATATGAAATAAAATTTTTTATAACAAGAGCAAAAATTTTGAGTTAAGGCCAAAAAACCAGTTTTTTAAGTGAAAATTAGTGTTTTCCACCCCCACTCCGGAACTACGGCCACGGAAAGCGGTCCTGGTCACTGGAATATTTGAGGGCGGTGGCTGAGACTATTTTAAATTTGAAACGGTGAATTTAGATTAAAAACTGGCGAAGTTATAGAATTAAATGTGCTAAAATTTTGAAAAAAATGGCTAAAATGCAGAATACGGGTAAGGGTTGAGATTTAGGGGTTGCGATTAGTGTCAAATGATAGGCGTCCGCCTTTTTAGGTCTATTGAGCTGAAAACAGCTTCAAAATCGCACTTATAGTTACAAAGATATCGATACTTTTCTAAAAAACCTTATCCAGTATATCAATTTTTGGACTTAGACGGAATTTTGAAAAAATGAAGGAAAATTTTTTGCGAGCTAGCCGGTCGTGCGAGGTATCGATAGATCGGGCTCAGCGCGGGCTACTCGAATATGAAATAAAATTTTTTATAACAAGAGCAAAAATTTTGAGTTAAGGCCAAAAAACCAGTTTTTTAAGTGAAAATTAGTGTTTTCCACCCCCACTCCGGAACTACGGCCACGGAAAGCGGTCCTGGTCACTGGAATATTTGAGGGCGGTGGCTGAGACTATTTTAAATTTGAAACGGTGAATTTAGATTAAAAACTGGCGAAGTTATAGAATTAAATGTGCTAAAATTTTGAAAAAAATGGCTAAAATGCAGAATACGGGTAAGGGTTGAGATTTAGGGGTTGCGATTAGTGTCAAATGATAGGCGTCCGCCTTTTTAGGTCTATTGAGCTGAAAACAGCTTCAAAATCGCACTTATAGTTACAAAGATATCGATACTTTTCTAAAAAACCTTATCCAGTATATCAATTTTTGGACTTAGACGGAATTTTGAAAAAATGAAGGAAAATTTTTTGCGAGCTAGCCGGTCGTGCGAGGTATCGATAGATCGGGCTCAGCGCGGGCTACTCGAATATGAAATAAAATTTTTTATAACAAGAGCAAAAATTTTGAGTTAAGGCCAAAAAACCAGTTTTTTAAGTGAAAATTAGTGTTTTCCACCCCCACTCCGGAACTACGGCCACGGAAAGCGGTCCTGGTCACTGGAATATTTGAGGGCGGTGGCTGAGACTATTTTAAATTTGAAACGGTGAATTTAGATTAAAAACTGGCGAAGTTATAGAATTAAATGTGCTAAAATTTTGAAAAATGGCTAAAATGCAGAATACGGGTAAGGGTTGAAATTTAGGGGTTGCGATTAGTGTCAAATGATAGGCGTCCGCCTTTTTAGGTCTATTGAGCTGAAAACAGCTTCAAAATCGCACTTATAGTTACAAAGTTATCGATACTTTTCTAAAAAACCTTATCCAGTATATCAATTTTTGGACTTAGACGGAATTTTGAAAAAATGAAGGAAAATTTTTTGCGAGCTAGCCGGTCGTGCGAGGTATCGATAGATCGGGCTCAGCGCGGGCTACTCGAATATGAAATAAAATTTTTTATAACAAGAGCAAAAATTTTGAGTTAAGGCCAAAAAACCAGTTTTTTAAGTGAAAATTAGTGTTTTCCACCCCCACTCCGGAACTACGGCCACGGAAAGCGGTCCTGGTCACTGGAATATTTGAGGGCGGTGGCTGAGACTATTTTAAATTTGAAACGGTGAATTTAGATTAAAAACTGGCGAAGTTATAGAATTAAATGTGCTGAAATTTTGAAAAAAATGGCTAAAATGCAGAATACGGGTAAGGGTTGAAATTTAGGGGTTGCGATTAGTGTCAAATGATAGGCGTCCGCCTTTTTAGGTCTATTGAGCTGAAAACAGCTTCAAAATCGCACTTATAGTTACAAAGTTATCGATACTTTTCTAAAAAACCTTATCCAGTATATCAATTTTTGGACTTAGACGGAATTTTGAAAAAATGAAGGAAAATTTTTTGCGAGCTAGCCGGTCGTGCGAGGTATCGATAGATCGGGCTCAGCGCGGGCTACTCGAATATGAAATAAAATTTTTTATAACAAGAGCAAAAATTTTGAGTTAAGGCCAAAAAACCAGTTTTTTAAGTGAAAATTAGTGTTTTCCACCCCCACTCCGGAACTACGGCCACGGAAAGCGGTCCTGGTCACTGGAATATTTGAGGGCGGTGGCTGAGACTATTTTAAATTTGAAACGGTGAATTTAGATTAAAAACTGGCGAAGTTATAGAATTAAATGTGCTGAAATTTTGAAAAAAATGGCTAAAATGCAGAATACGGGTAAGGGTTGAAATTTAGGGGTTGCGATTAGTGTCAAATGATAGGCGTCCGCCTTTTTAGGTCTATTGAGCTGAAAACAGCTTCAAAATCGCACTTATAGTTACAAAGTTATCGATACTTTTCTAAAAAACCTTATCCAGTATATCAATTTTTGGACTTAGTCGGAATTTTGAAAAAATGAAGGAAAATTTTTTGCGAGCTAGCCGGTCGTGCGAGGTATCGATAGATCGGGCTCAGCGCGGGCTACTCGAATATGAAATAAAATTTTTTATAACAAGAGCAAAAATTTTGAGTTAAGGCCAAAAAACCAGTTTTTTAAGTGAAAATTAGTGTTTTCCACCCCCACTCCGGAACTACGGCCACGGAAAGCGGTCCTGGTCACTGGAATATTTGAGGGCGGTGGCTGAGACTATTTTAAATTTGAAACGGTGAATTTAGATTAAAAACTGGCGAAGTTATAGAATTAAATGTGCTAAAATTTTGAAAAAAATGGCTAAAATGCAGAATACGGGTAAGGGTTGAAATTTAGGGGTTGCGATTAGTGTCAAATGATAGGCGTCCGCCTTTTTAGGTCTATTGAGCTGAAAACAGCTTCAAAATCGCACTTATAGTTACAAAGTTATCGATACTTTTCTAAAAAACCTTATCCAGTATATCAATTTTTGGACTTAGACGGAATTTTGAAAAAATGAAGGAAAATTTTTTGCGAGCTAGCCGGTCGTGCGAGGTATCGATAGATCGGGCTCAGCGCGGGCTACTCGAATATGAAATAAAATTTTTTATAACAAGAGCAAAAATTTTGAGTTAAGGCCAAAAAACCAGTTTTTTAAGTGAAAATTAGTGTTTTCCACCCCCACTCCGGAACTACGGCCACGGAAAGCGGTCCTGGTCACTGGAATATTTGAGGGCGGTGGCTGAGACTATTTTAAATTTGAAACGGTGAATTTAGATTAAAAACTGGCGAAGTTATAGAATTAAATGTGCTGAAATTTTGAAAAAAATGGCTAAAATGCAGAATACGGGTAAGGGTTGAAATTTAGGGGTTGCGATTAGTGTCAAATGATAGGCGTCCGCCTTTTTAGGTCTATTGAGCTGAAAACAGCTTCAAAATCGCACTTATAGTTACAAAGTTATCGATACTTTTCTAAAAAACCTTATCCAGTATATCAATTTTTGGACTTAGTCGGAATTTTGAAAAAATGAAGGAAAATTTTTTGCGAGCTAGCCGGTCGTGCGAGGTATCGATAGATCGGGCTCAGCGCGGGCTACTCGAATATGAAATAAAATTTTTTATAACAAGAGCAAAAATTTTGAGTTAAGGCCAAAAAACCAGTTTTTTAAGTGAAAATTAGTGTTTTCCACCCCCACTCCGGAACTACGGCCACGGAAAGCGGTCCTGGTCACTGGAATATTTGAGGGCGGTGGCTGAGACTATTTTAAATTTGAAACGGTGAATTTAGATTAAAAACTGGCGAAGTTATAGAATTAAATGTGCTGAAATTTTGAAAAAAATGGCTAAAATGCAGAATACGGGTAAGGGTTGAAATTTAGGGGTTGCGATTAGTGTCAAATGATAGGCGTCCGCCTTTTTAGGTCTATTGAGCTGAAAACAGCTTCAAAATCGCACTTATAGTTACAAAGTTATCGATACTTTTCTAAAAAACCTTATCCAGTATATCAATTTTTGGACTTAGACGGAATTTTGAAAAAATGAAGGAAAATTTTTTGCGAGCTAGCCGGTCGTGCGAGGTATCGATAGATCGGGCTCAGCGCGGGCTACTCGAATATGAAATAAAATTTTTTATAACAAGAGCAAAAATTTTGAGTTAAGGCCAAAAAACCAGTTTTTTAAGTGAAAATTAGTGTTTTCCACCCCCACTCCGGAACTACGGCCACGGAAAGCGGTCCTGGTCACTGGAATATTTGAGGGCGGTGGCTGAGACTATTTTAAATTTGAAACGGTGAATTTAGATTAAAAACTGGCGAAGTTATAGAATTAAATGTGCTGAAATTTTGAAAAAAATGGCTAAAATGCAGAATACGGGTAAGGGTTGAAATTTAGGGGTTGCGATTAGTGTCAAATGATAGGCGTCCGCCTTTTTAGGTCTATTGAGCTGAAAACAGCTTCAAAATCGCACTTATAGTTACAAAGTTATCGATACTTTTCTAAAAAACCTTATCCAGTATATCAATTTTTGGACTTAGTCGAAATTTTGAAAAAATGAAGGAAAATTTTTTGCGAGCTAGCCGGTCGTGCGAGGTATCGATAGATCGGGCTCAGCGCGGGCTACTCGAATATGAAATAAAATTTTTTATAACAAGAGCAAAAATTTTGAGTTAAGGCCAAAAAACCAGTTTTTTAAGTGAAAATTAGTGTTTTCCACCCCCACTCCGGAACTACGGCCACGGAAAGCGGTCCTGGTCACTGGAATATTTGAGGGCGGTGGCTGAGACTATTTTAAATTTGAAACGGTGAATTTAGATTAAAAACTGGCGAAGTTATAGAATTAAATGTGCTGAAATTTTGAAAAAAATGGCTAAAATGCAGAATACGGGTAAGGGTTGAAATTTAGGGGTTGCGATTAGTGTCAAATGATAGGCGTCCGCCTTTTTAGGTCTATTGAGCTGAAAACAGCTTCAAAATCGCACTTATAGTTACAAAGTTATCGATACTTTTCTAAAAACCTTATCCAGTATATCAATTTTTGGACTTAGACGGAATTTTGAAAAAATGAAGGAAAATTTTTTGCGAGCTAGCCGGTCGTGCGAGGTATCGATAGATCGGGCTCAGCGCGGGCTACTCGAATATGAAATAAAATTTTTTATAACAAGAGCAAAAATTTTGAGTTAAGGCCAAAAAACCAGTTTTTTAAGTGAAAATTAGTGTTTTCCACCCCCACTCCGGAACTACGGCCACGGAAAGCGGTCCTGGTCACTGGAATATTTGAGGGCGGTGGCTGAGACTATTTTAAATTTGAAACGGTGAATTTAGATTAAAAACTGGCGAAGTTATAGAATTAAATGTGCTGAAATTTTGAAAAAAATGGCTAAAATGCAGAATACGGGTAAGGGTTGAAATTTAGGGGTTGCGATTAGTGTCAAATGATAGGCGTCCGCCTTTTTAGGTCTATTGAGCTGAAAACAGCTTCAAAATCGCACTTATAGTTACAAAGTTATCGATACTTTTCTAAAAAACCTTATCCAGTATATCAATTTTGGACTTAGTCGGAATTTTGAAAAAATGAAGGAAAATTTTTTGCGAGCTAGCCGGTCGTGCGAGGTATCGATAGATCGGGCTCAGCGCGGGCTACTCGAATATGAAATAAAATTTTTTATAACAAGAGCAAAAATTTTGAGTTAAGGCCAAAAAACCAGTTTTTTAAGTGAAAATTAGTGTTTTCCACCCCCACTCCGGAACTACGGCCACGGAAAGCGGTCCTGGTCACTGGAATATTTGAGTCAAAGGGCGGTGGCTGAGACTATTTTAAATTTGAAACGGTGAATTTAGATTAAAAACTGGCGAAGTTATAGAATTAAATGTGCTGAAATTTTGAAAAAAATGGCTAAAATGCAGAATACGGGTAAGGGTTGAAATTTAGGGGTTGCGATTAGTGTCAAATGATAGGCGTCCGCCTTTTTAGGTCTATTGAGCTGAAAACAGCTTCAAAATCGCACTTATAGTTACAAAGTTATCGATACTTTTCTAAAAAACCTTATCCAGTATATCAATTTCTGGACTTAGACGAAATTTTGAAAAAATGAAGGAAAATTTTTTGCGAGCTAGCCGGTCGTGCGAGGTATCGATAGATCGGGCTCAGCGCGGGCTACTCGAATATGAAATAAAATTTTTTATAACAAGAGCAAAAATTTTGAGTTAAGGCCAAAAAACCAGTTTTTTAAGTGAAAATTAGTGTTTTCCACCCCCACTCCGGAACTACGGCCACGGAAAGCGGTCCTGGTCACTGGAATATTTGAGGGCGGTGGCTGAGACTATTTTAAATTTGAAACGGTGAATTTAGATTAAAAACTGGCGAAGTTATAGAATTAAATGTGCTGAAATTTTGAAAAAAATGGCTAAAATGCAGAATACGGGTAAGGGTTGAAATTTAGGGGTTGCGATTAGTGTCAAATGATAGGCGTCCGCCTTTTTAGGTCTATTGAGCTGAAAACAGCTTCAAAATCGCACTTATAGTTACAAAGTTATCGATACTTTTCTAAAAATCCTTATCCAGTATATCAATTTCTGGACTCTGTCGAAATTTTGAAAAAATGAAGGGAAATTTTTTGCGAGCTAGCCGGTCGTGCGAGGTATCGATAGATCGGGCTCAGCGCGGGCTACTCGAATATGAAATAAAATTTTTTATAACAAGAGCAAAAATTTTGAGTTAAGGCCAAAAAACCAGTTTTTTAAGTGAAAATTAGTGTTTTCCACCCCCACTCCGGAACTACGGCCACGGAAAGCGGTCCTGGTCACTGGAATATTTGAGGGCGGTGGCTGAGACTATTTTAAATTTGAAACGGTGAATTTAGATTAAAAACTGGCGAAGTTATAGAATTAAATGTGCTGAAATTTTGAAAAAAATGGCTAAAATGCAGAATACGGGTAAGGGTTGAAATTTAGGGGTTGCGATTAGTGTCAAATGATAGGCGTCCGCCTTTTTAGGTCTATTGAGCTGAAAACAGCTTCAAAATCGCACTTATAGTTACAAAGTTATCGATACTTTTCTAAAAATCCTTATCCGGTATATCAATTTCTGGACTTAGTCGAAATTTTGAAAAAATGAAGGGAAAATTTTTTGCGAGCTAGCCGGTCGTGCGAGGTATCGATAGATCGGGCTCAGCGCGGGCTACTCGAATATGAAATAAAATTTTTTATAACAAGAGCAAAAATTTTGAGTTAAGGCCAAAAAACCAGTTTTTTAAGTGAAAATTAGTGTTTTCCACCCCCACTCCGGAACTACGGCCACGGAAAGCGGTCCTGGTCACTGGAATATTTGAGGGCGGTGGCTGAGACTATTTTAAATTTGAAACGGTGAATTTAGATTAAAAACTGGCGAAGTTATAGAATTAAATGTGCTGAAATTTTGAAAAAAATGGCTAAAATGCAGAATACGGGTAAGGGTTGAAATTTAGGGGTTGCGATTAGTGTCAAATGATAGGCGTCCGCCTTTTTAGGTCTATTGAGCTGAAAACAGCTTCAAAATCGCACTTATAGTTACAAAGTTATCGATACTTTTCTAAAAATCCTTATCCGGTATATCAATTTCTGGACTTCTGTCGAAATTTTGAAAAAATGAAGGGAAATTTTTTGCGAGCTAGCCGGTCGTGCGAGGTATCGATAGATCGGGCTCAGCGCGGGCTACTCGAATATGAAATAAAATTTTTTATAACAAGAGCAAAAATTTTGAGTTAAGGCCAAAAAACCAGTTTTTTAAGTGAAAATTAGTGTTTTCCACCCCCACTCCGGAACTACGGCCACGGAAAGCGGTCCTGGTCACTGGAATATTTGAGGGCGGTGGCTGAGACTATTTTAAATTTGAAACGGTGAATTTAGATTAAAAACTGGCGAAGTTATAGAATTAAATGTGCTGAAATTTTGAAAAAAATGGCTAAAATGCAGAATACGGGTAAGGGTTGAAATTTAGGGGTTGCGATTAGTGTCAAATGATAGGCGTCCGCCTTTTTAGGTCTATTGAGCTGAAAACAGCTTCAAAATCGCACTTATAGTTACAAAGTTATCGATACTTTTCTAAAAATCCTTATCCGGTATATCAATTTCTGGACTCTGTCGAAATTTTGAAAAAATGAAGGGAAATTTTTTGCGAGCTAGCCGGTCGTGCGAGGTATCGATAGATCGGGCTCAGCGCGGGCTACTCGAATATGAAATAAAATTTTTTATAACAAGAGCAAAAATTTTGAGTTAAGGCCAAAAAACCAGTTTTTTAAGTGAAAATTAGTGTTTTCCACCCCCACTCCGGAACTACGGCCACGGAAAGCGGTCCTGGTCACTGGAATATTTGAGGGCGGTGGCTGAGACTATTTTAAATTTGAAACGGTGAATTTAGATTAAAAACTGGCGAAGTTATAGAATTAAATGTGCTGAAATTTTGAAAAAAATGGCTAAAATGCAGAATACGGGTAAGGGTTGAAATTTAGGGGTTGCGATTAGTGTCAAATGATAGGCGTCCGCCTTTTTAGGTCTATTGAGCTGAAAACAGCTTCAAAATCGCACTTATAGTTACAAAGTTATCGATACTTTTCTAAAAATCCTTATCCGGTATATCAATTTCTGGACTCTGTCGAAATTTTGAAAAAATGAAGGGAAATTTTTTGCGAGCTAGCCGGTCGTGCGAGGTATCGATAGATCGGGCTCAGCGCGGGCTACTCGAATATGAAATAAAATTTTTTATAACAAGAGCAAAAATTTTGAGTTAAGGCCAAAAAACCAGTTTTTTAAGTGAAAATTAGTGTTTTCCACCCCCACTCCGGAACTACGGCCACGGAAAGCGGTCCTGGTCACTGGAATATTTGAGGGCGGTGGCTGAGACTATTTTAAATTTGAAACGGTGAATTTAGATTAAAAACTGGCGAAGTTATAGAATTAAATGTGCTGAAATTTTGAAAAAAATGGCTAAAATGCAGAATACGGGTAAGGGTTGAAATTTAGGGGTTGCGATTAGTGTCAAATGATAGGCGTCCGCCTTTTTAGGTCTATTGAGCTGAAAACAGCTTCAAAATCGCACTTATAGTTACAAAGTTATCGATACTTTTCTAAAAATCCTTATCCGGTATATCAATTTCTGGACTCTGTCGAAATTTTGAAAAAATGAAGGGAAATTTTTTGCGAGCTAGCCGGTCGTGCGAGGTATCGATAGATCGGGCTCAGCGCGGGCTACTCGAATATGAAATAAAATTTTTTATAACAAGAGCAAAAATTTTGAGTTAAGGCCAAAAAACCAGTTTTTTAAGTGAAAATTAGTGTTTTCCACCCCCACTCCGGAACTACGGCCACGGAAAGCGGTCCTGGTCACTGGAATAATTGAGGGCGGTGGCTGAGACTATTTTAAATTTGAAACGGTGAATTTAGATTAAAAACTGGCGAAGTTATAGAATTAAATGTGCTGAAATTTTGAAAAAAATGGCTAAAATGCAGAATACGGGTAAGGGTTGAAATTTAGGGGTTGCGATTAGTGTCAAATGATAGGCGTCCGCCTTTTTAGGTCTATTGAGCTGAAAACAGCTTCAAAATCGCACTTATAGTTACAAAGTTATCGATACTTTTCTAAAAATCCTTATCCGGTATATCAATTTCTGGACTCTGTCGAAATTTTGAAAAAATGAAGGGAAATTTTTTGCGAGCTAGCCGGTCGTGCGAGGTATCGATAGATCGGGCTCAGCGCGGGCTACTCGAATATGAAATAAAATTTTTTATAACAAGAGCAAAAATTTTGAGTTAAGGCCAAAAAACCAGTTTTTTAAGTGAAAATTAGTGTTTTCCACCCCCACTCCGGAACTACGGCCACGGAAAGCGGTCCTGGTCACTGGAATAATTGAGGGCGGTGGCTGAGACTATTTTAAATTTGAAACGGTGAATTTAGATTAAAAACTGGCGAAGTTATAGAATTAAATGTGCTGAAATTTTGAAAAAAATGGCTAAAATGCAGAATACGGGTAAGGGTTGAAATTTAGGGGTTGCGATTAGTGTCAAATGATAGGCGTCCGCCTTTTTAGGTCTATTGAGCTGAAAACAGCTTCAAAATCGCACTTATAGTTACAAAGTTATCGATACTTTTCTAAAAATCCTTATCCGGTATATCAATTTCTGGACTCTGTCGAAATTTTGAAAAAATGAAGGGAAATTTTTTGCGAGCTAGCCGGTCGTGCGAGGTATCGATAGATCGGGCTCAGCGCGGGCTACTCGAATATGAAATAAAATTTTTTATAACAAGAGCAAAAATTTTGAGTTAAGGCCAAAAAACCAGTTTTTTAAGTGAAAATTAGTGTTTTCCACCCCCACTCCGGAACTACGGCCACGGAAAGCGGTCCTGGTCACTGGAATAATTGAGGGCGGTGGCTGAGACTATTTTAAATTTGAAACGGTGAATTTAGATTAAAAACTGGCGAAGTTATCGAATTAAATGTGCTGAAATTTTGAAAAAAATGGCTAAAATGCAGAATACGGGTAAGGGTTGAAATTTAGGGGTTGCGATTAGTGTCAAATGATAGGCGTCCGCCTTTTTAGGTCTATTGAGCTGAAAACAGCTTCAAAATCGCACTTATAGTTACAAAGTTATCGATACTTTTCTAAAAATCCTTGTCCGGTATATCAATTTCTGGACTCTGTCGAAATTTTGAAAAAATGAAGGGAAATTTTTTGCGAGCTAGCCGGTCGTGCGAGGTATCGATAGATCGGGCTCAGCGCGGGCTACTCGAATATGAAATAAAATTTTTTATAACAAGAGCAAAAATTTTGAGTTAAGGCCAAAAAACCAGTTTTTTAAGTGAAAATTAGTGTTTTTCACCCCCACTCCGGAACTACGGCCACGGAAAGCGGTCCTGGTCACTGGAATAATTGAGGGCGGTGGCTGAGACTATTTTAAATTTGAAACGGTGAATTTAGATTAAAAACTGGCGAAGTTATCGAATTAAATGTGTTGAAATTTTGAAAAAAATGGCTAAAATGCAGAATACGGGTTAGGGTTGAAATTTAGGGGTTGCGATTAGTGTCAAATGATAGGCGTCCGCCTTTTTAGGTCTATTGAGCTGAAAACAGCTTCAAAATCGCACTTATAGTTACAAAGTTATCGATACTTTTCTAAAAATCCTTATCCGGT